>JARPMR010000009.1:11784907-13034907 GCA_029955525.1 Oeneis ivallda
TCTTACTTTGAAATTTCAAACCCATGATTTTCCCCTTTTTTAATTAAACTAAAATAATTTTCGCATTGATTATATTTTTCCTGTAAAATATACATAAACCTCTATTGACCATAATTATTTCAGATTTTCGATTGGTAAACTTCGGAGATAAACCGAATCAAAATCCGAACCAGGACTCATTGACGATTCAAAAGTACTTGTAAAAGTTTATTTGAACAAAAAACATTTCTATTCTATTCTATTCTATTCTATAAGGGGAGGGGGGGGGGGACGGTATTTTTTTCGACATTTTGGCCAATTAATCAGAAACTATTATATCTAGAAATAAATAAAAACTGTTTTAGAATGCACAAGTAAAGGCCTTTCATATGATACCCCACTCGGTATAATTATCTTACTTTGAAATTTCAAACCCCTGATTTTCCCCCTTTTTTAATTAAACTAAAATAATTTTCACGTTGATTTTATTTTTCCTGTAAAAATATACAGAAACCTCTATTGATCATAATTATTTCAGATTTTTCAATTGGTAAACTTCGGAGATAGGGGGGGGGGGGGGACGGTATTTTTTTTCGACATTTTGGCCGATTACTCAAAAACTATTATATATAGAAATAAATAAAAAACTGTTTTAGAATGCACAAGTGAAGGCCTTTCATATGATACCCCACTCGGTATAGTTATCTTACTTTGAAATTTCAAACCCCGATTTTCCCCCTTTTTTAATCAAACTAAATAATTTTTGCGTTGCTTTTATTGTTCCTGTAAAATATACATAAACCTCTATTGACCATAATTATTTCAGATTTTTCGATTGGTAAACTTCGGAGATAAGGGGGGGAACGGTATTTTTTCGACATTTTGGCCATTTAATCAAAAACTATTATATATAGAAATAAATAAAAAACTGTTTTAGAATGCACAAGTAAAGGCCTTTCATATGATACTCCACTCAATATCGTTATTTTACTTTGAAATTTCAAACCCCCGATTTTCCCCCTTTTTTTATTAAAACTAAAAATAATTTTCGATTTTTCTTTATTCCAATGATTTTGGGCCACTACTATACACAACTATGCCAAATTTCATGTCGATAGCTTTAATAGTTACTGAAATAATCGACTGTGACAGACGGACGGACAGACGGACGGACAGACGGACGGACAGACGGGGAGGAGAAAGTCTCACCATAAGGGTTCCATTTTTACCATTTTTGGTATGGAAACCCTAATAGTATGTGTTAAAAACATAGTGGTGATATCATATTGGTATCGGGTTACAGTTACAGTAGTGTGTACATGTGCTAACTTCGTCAGGTCAGACATTGATATACCGAGCAAAGTAGTAAAGCCTTCACCCGGAAATTAAAAAATATCCAAAGAAATAACGATTGGGACATAAATCCCGCCCTGGCAGGAGGCCAAAGTAACGTAATAGTCAAAAGAAGTACTCTAGACACTTTATTTGGCTTAAAAAAGTTCCTCCTCACAAGTTCAGTTCCCCTAACTTGAAATGAGATAGAGGCTTAAAACTCGAAACTTGTCTTACGAGCAAATGCTTGTCTCATAGAAAGACATGTTATTAAACGACCGAAATAGGATTCGTACAACTAGTTTCTGTCGGAAACTTTCATTGAGACTATGGTGTTTATTTACTTTACTTGTAGGAACTATTATGTATTCTGTGCTTTTACTTACTTATTTGATTTAATTTTCTAACTTTTTTTCCTACAATGATAATATTATAGAAGGTAGGTGGGTTACCTATAAAAAAGTTTGAACTGTTTACCGCACCTTTGCGGCTTTATATTTCCACCGTTTGCATCATAAATCAGCATAATGTTTTTATGTACCAGAAAATTAAAATACTTAAATTATGACAGTGTTAATAGATCTAACCTACAAGAAAAATTAAAGCTACATCATTATAATAAACAATTGCATTTAAGCTCAGCTTTTCAAGTTATTATCCCGAAACATTAAAAACCTTTTCATAGAATTAATTGCGATGCCATGTCCAACCTTCGCACCCCGCAGCCCACTTTGTCTTGATTCGTAATTAAAAAGTTAAATTGTCCGGTTAATAGCACAATGCTGTTGTGGTGAATGACACCCACGAATTAGGCAATTTTCGGTTAGGTTCTAGTGTAACTAACGTTAACTATGCTTAAATCTGCGTTTTAGAATGGGGCGATCATAAACATAAAGTAGTCGGACAAAGTGTGCGAGCATCGAGAATCGCCTACCTTTATATCATGACGTTTTCCCAAAGTTAATTTCCATATTGAATTGGTCTACTCACATTAACTTGCAAAATTACGCTAAAGTAACAACAATTTTTACACAAACATACACACAACAAACAAAAAAGAAAATTACACTCTAGTAAGAAAGTTTATTCAGAACTCAGGCCAAAACTTTCGCGATTCAATATTTTAAGATCTGACATAAATGCTTCGCATGATGATGATATAATAATCGTCTGCTTTGCTAAGGCTATCCGTCCTTTATTAATAATATATCAGTTAAAATAATATGGTGAGCGGTAATTTTGCAGTTTTACCGGTATTCTACCCATTATTTGATATTACGGCCGAAATATTTAAAAACCAACTGCGGGATGCTTTGCGGGATGCTACAGCTAAAAATGATTGTTACAGTGTGATGATCGCAATCGCCTCTAATTGGGCGACACTCTCTCGCTATTGGCTAAAATGCATTGTTGCGTTAAGCAAACCCTAAATTCAGCCAATCACAACAATTGAGATTATAGCAAGATTGATGCAGCTTTTTACAAGCTTTTATTTAGCTTGACCAGTTTGTTTGTTTGGGTCAAATCTTGCAAGATGAATTAGACCCACTGCCCGGTTTCTGATCGAGCTGAAATTTTGCATTTATGCGTGAATCGGATGACAATGCGATATTATTGTGACATGGAGCTGATCTGATGATGGAGACGGAAGATGGCTATCGGAACTTTGTAATAAAACGAGTAACCCCATCGAGTTTGGGCTCGTTTGATTTGTCATAACAACTACTCTAATCCTAGATGATATACCCAGAGTCTAATGATGTAGCTACTAAAAGCTTGCATTTAAAAATAATTTTTTTAATTTACACTTGTTCGTAGTCGACCGCTATGGGATTGTCTAAAATCGATCGCTACAGTGTGCAGTGTAACTATCGGAATTACCAGTAATGATAGTGTTCCAGCCAATCAGCCCCCCGGTTGTTTAAAAGTTGCCGATCAAAATCGTATTCATTTGGTGGCATTAGCGTCAAAGTAAAATATTCCTTGACTGTATTGATTTAAAGTCACAAATTTAGTACAGCCGATTTTAGCATGGAGCGTTATGGAGCGTATCGTACATACCTAAACGTATAAGTATGCATACACGAAATTGAGCTCTAATTCAATCTCGTTATGGTTTATTTTACTTTAACGCTATTTCCATCAAATGAATACGATTTTGATCGGCAACTTTTAGCCAATCGGAGGCAGATTACCGTCGTCACACTTGTAGCAACTGGTTGCAATGCTGCACCTGTTTGTGAGCCGGGATAACCGGGAATAGCCGGGAAAATACGAGTTATTTAGCCACGAACCTAGTAAATCACAATAAGTAATTAGCTTATCTTTTCCCGTCACGCGGGCAGAAAATAAAGGGGAGAAAGTTCACGTTTTTCCTTAAGGCGGTACTAATCTTGAATTAATTTGATAGATAAAGCGAAGAATCTGGGATCAAAGAACTTACTGACTAAGCAGTCTACATTTTAGTAGGTAGCTAACACATTTCATACATATATATTTTAATCCATAGAGGAAGCGGTTCGACTTTGACCTAATATGAAATATGAAATGTTAATACCTACGAATGTTGAAAAAAAGCCGGCCAAGTGCGAGTCGGACTCGCGCACCGAGGGTTCCGTACTCCAAAAGTAAAAGTAAAACGATAATATTATATTAATTTGCTTATTTATCGTTAACTTTGTTTGTAGAGGTTTATTGTTAATATAAAAAAACTATGCTAGTTAGAGCGTTGGTTTTATTTTTCCTGTAAAATATACATAAACCTCTATTGACCATAATTATTTCAGATTTTTCGAACGGTAAACTTCGGAGATAAGGGGGGAACGGTATTTTTTTCTACATTTTGGCCGATTACTCAAAAACTATTATACATAGAAATAAATAAAAAACTGTTTTAGAATGCACAAGTTAAGGCCTTTCATATGATACCCCACTCGGTATAGTTATCTTACTTTGAAATTTCAAACCCCCGATTTTCCCCCTTTTTTAATCAAACTAAAATAATTTTTGCGTTGCTTTTATTGTTCCTGTAAAATATACATAAACCTCTATTGACCATAATTATTTCAGATTTTTCGATTGGTAAACTTCGGAGATAAGGAGGGGGAACGGTATTTTTTTCGACATTTTGGCCATTTAATCAAAAACTATTATATATAGAAATAAATAAAAAACTGTTTTAGAATGCACAAGTAAAGGCCTTTCATATGATACTCCACTCAATATCGTTATTTTACTTTGAAATTTCAAACCCCCGATTTTCCCCCTTTTTTTATTAAAACTAAAAATAATTTTCGATTTTTCTTTATTCCAATGATTTTGGGCCACTACTATACACAACTATGCCAAATTTCATGTCGATAGCTTTAATAGTTACTGAAATAATCGACTGTGACAGACGGACGGACAGACGGACGGACAGACGGACGGACAGACGGAGGGAGAAAGTCTCACCATAAGGGTTCCATTTTTACCATTTTGGTATGGAACCCTAATAGTATGTGTTAAAAACATAGTGGTGATATCATATTGGTATCGGGTTACAGTTACAGTAGTGTGTACATGTGCTAACTTCGTCAGGTCAGACATTGATATACCGAGCAAAGTAGTAAAGCCTTCACCCGGAAATTAAAAAATATCCAAAGAAATAACGATTGGGACATAAATCCCGCCCTGGCAGGAGGCCAAAGTAACGTAATAGTCAAAAGAAGTACTCTAGACACTTTATTTGGCTTAAAAAAGTTCCTCCCTCACAAGTTCAGTTCCCCTAACTTGAAATGAGATAGAGGCTTAAAACTCGAAACTTGTCTTACGAGCAAATGCTTGTCTCATAGAAAGACATGTTATTAAACGACCGAAATAGGATTCGTACAACTAGTTTCTGTCGGAAACTTTCATTGAGACTATGGTGTTTATTTACTTTACTTGTAGGAACTATTATTTATTCTGTGCTTTTACTTACTTATTTGATTTAATTTTCTAACTTTTTTTCCTACAATGATAATATTATAGAAGGTAGGTGGGTTACCTATAAAAAAGTTTGAACTGTTTACCGCACCTTTGCGGCTTTATATTTCCACCGTTTGCATCATAAATCAGCATAATGTTTTTATGTACCAGAAAATTAAAATACTTAAATTATGACAGTGTTAATAGATCTAACCTACAAGAAAAATTAAAGCTACATCATTATAATAAACAATTGCATTTAAGCTCAGCTTTTCAAGTTATTATCCCGAAACATTAAAAACCTTTTCATAGAATTAATTGCGATGCCATGTCCAACCTTCGCACCCCGCAGCCCACTTTGTCTTGATTCGTAATTAAAAAGTTAAATTGTCCGGTTAATAGCACAATGCTGTTGTGGTGAATGACACCCACGAATTAGGCAATTTTCGGTTAGGTTCTAGTGTAACTAACGTTAACTATGCTTAAATCTGCGTTTTAGAATGGGGCGATCATAAACATAAAGTAGTCGGACAAAGTGTGCGAGCATCGAGAATCGCCTACCTTTATATCATGACGTTTTCCCAAAGTTAATTTCCATATTGAATTGGTCTACTCACATTAACTTGCAAAATTACGCTAAAGTAACAACAATTTTTACACAAACATACACACAACAAACAAAAAAGAAAATTACACTCTAGTAAGAAAGTTTATTCAGAACTCAGGCCAAAACTTTCGCGATTCAATATTTTAAGATCTGACATAAATGCTTCGCATGATGATGATATAATAATCGTCTGCTTTGCTAAGGCTATCCGTCCTTTATTAATAATATATCAGTTAAAATAATATGGTGAGCGGTAATTTTGCAGTTTTACCGGTATTCTACCCATTATTTGATATTACGGCCGAAATATTTAAAAACCAACTGCGGGATGCTTTGCGGGATGCTACAGCTAAAAATGATTGTTACAGTGTGATGATCGCAATCGCCTCTAATTGGGCGACACTCTCTCGCTATTGGCTAAAATGCATTGTTGCGTTAAGCAAACCCTAAATTCAGCCAATCACAACAATTGAGATTATAGCAAGATTGATGCAGCTTTTTACAAGCTTTTATTTAGCTTGACCAGTTTGTTTGTTTGGGTCAAATCTTGCAAGATGAATTAGACCCACTGCCCGGTTTCTGATCGAGCTGAAATTTTGCATTTATGCGTGAATCGGATGACAATGCGATATTATTGTGACATGGAGCTGATCTGATGATGGAGACGGAAGATGGCTATCGGAACTTTGTAATAAAACGAGTAACCCCATCGAGTTTGGGCTCGTTTGATTTGTCATAACAACTACTCTAATCCTAGATGATATACCCAGAGTCTAATGATGTAGCTACTAAAAGCTTGCATTTAAAAATAATTTTTTTAATTTACACTTGTTCGTAGTCGACCGCTATGGGATTGTCTAAAATCGATCGCTACAGTGTGCAGTGTAACTATCGGAATTACCAGTAATGATAGTGTTCCAGCCAATCAGCCCCCCGGTTGTTTAAAAGTTGCCGATCAAAATCGTATTCATTTGGTGGCATTAGCGTCAAAGTAAAATATTCCTTGACTGTATTGATTTAAAGTCACAAATTTAGTACAGCCGATTTTAGCATGGAGCGTTATGGAGCGTATCGTACATACCTAAACGTATAAGTATGCATACACGAAATTGAGCTCTAATTCAATCTCGTTATGGTTTATTTTACTTTAACGCTATTGCCATCAAATGAATACGATTTTGATCGGCAACTTTTAGCCAATCGGAGGCAGATTACCGTCGTCACACTTGTAGCAACTGGTTGCAATGCTGCACCTGTTTGTGAGCCGGGATAACCGGGAATAGCCGGGAAAATACGAGTTATTTAGCCACGAACCTAGTAAATCACAATAAGTAATTAGCTTATCTTTTCCCGTCACGCGGGCAGAAAATAAAGGGGAGAAAGTTCACGTTTTTCCTTAAGGCGGTACTAATCTTGAATTAATTTGATAGATAAAGCGAAGAATCTGGGATCAAAGAACTTACTGACTAAGCAGTCTACATTTTAGTAGGTAGCTAACACATTTCATACATATATATTTTAATCCATAGAGGAAGCGGTTCGACTTTGACCTAATATGAAATATGAAATGTTAATACCTACGAATGTTGAAAAAAAGCCGGCCAAGTGCGAGTCGGACTCGCGCACCGAGGGTTCCGTACTCCAAAAGTAAAAGTAAAACGATAATATTATATTAATTTGCTTATTTATCGTTAACTTTGTTTGTAGAGGTTTATTGTTAATATAAAAAAACTATGCTAGTTAGAGCGTTGGTTTTATTTTTCCTGTAAAATATACATAAACCTCTATTGACCATAATTATTTCAGATTTTTCGAACGGTAAACTTCGGAGATAAGGGGGGAACGGTATTTTTTTCGACATTTTGGCCGATTACTCAAAAACTATTATACATAGAAATAAATAAAAAACTGTTTTAGAATGCACAAGTAAAGGCCTCTCATATGATACCCCACTCAGTATAGTTATCTTACTTTGAAATTTCTAACCCCCGATTTTCCCCCTTTTTTAATCAAACTAAAATAATTTTCGCGTTGCTTTTATTTTTCCTGTAAAATATCCATAAACCTCTATTGACCATAATTATTTCAGATTTTCCGATTGGTAAACTTCGGAGATAAGGGGGGGAACGGTATTTTTTTCGACATTTTGGCCGATTAATCAAAAACTATTATATATATAAATAAATAAAAAACTGTTTTAGAATGCACAAGTTAAGGCCTTTCATATGATACCCCACTCGGTATAGTTATGTTACTTTGAAATTTCAAACCCCCCGATTTTCCCCCTTTTTTTCTAAAACTAAAAATAATTTTCGATTTTTCTTTATTTCAATGATGTTGGGCCACTATTATACACAACTATGCCAAATTTCATGTCGATAGCTTTAATAGTTACTGAAATAATCGACTGTGACAGACGGACGGACGGACGGACGGAGAAAGTCTCACCATAAGGGTTCCATTTGTACCATTTTGGTACGGAACCCTAAAAACAGCATGCGGAAAGTTACATCAAGTAGTATTTTTATCAATTTAAAGTAACTTTCGTTTGTCCCTGAGAGTGAATTCCCTGGAATAAATCCTCTGTAGACTTGCTATAGAAGTTTTTCCAGGATAAAATTATCTTGTGTTGTATTGTTTGAGCTACATTTTCTTAAAACCAGTTCAATAGTTGCAACGTAAAGAAGTAACCACTGTATAATGTACTTTGTGGAAGTAACAAAATAACAGACACACTTTCAGATTTATAATTAGTAAAAGTATGTATTACCTCTATAAAGAAGGTTAGTAATAAAATTATTCTATACTGCCGGTTTCGGCAATAGGGAATGAGGGCTTATTTCAAGTGCTCTATCGGCCAGTTCCTATAACCTAGCCTCAGAACCTAAGTTTTAATAGTCAATTTTACGGACTTTTTTGACAAATAGCATTGTTAGATAAATTGTTTTCAGATCACAGATCAACCCCCCACCAAGTGGACCGACGACATCAAACGAGTCGCAGGGAGCCGCTAGATTTAGGCGGCGCAAGACCGAGGCCTGTGGAAGTCCATGCAAGAGACCTTTGTCCAGCAGTGGACGTCTATCGGTTGATAAAGAAGAAGAAGAAGATCACAGATCAAAGATGGAGGATGAGAATATGGGAACTGGGCAATGGGCATATAGTGAAAACATAATATTATGTCTACAGATCTGAATCGTTTGAATAGAATAGAAATAGAATAGAAATATTTTTTATTCAAATAAACTTTTACAAGTGCTTTTGAATAGTCAATGAATCTACCACTGGTTCGGAATGCCTTTCCTGCCGAGAAGAACCAGCAAGAAACTCGGCGGTTGCTCTTTTCAAAACAGATTTACAATACAGTAAATACTATGCTATATATGCAGTGTTTCCACAATGAGGAAAGTTCCAAAAATGCATACAGACTAACTTCTATCTTAAGATGGGCAGACATAAAGTAGCCCCATTCCCGCCGGTGGCACCCGTTCACGAGCATGACGCATGACCCAGCCATTGCTTCGCTCAACCATATTTGAGGAGTTGATTCAAGTTTTCAGGTAAAATCCGTAAAATTTCTATTAGGTACTATCAGCTATGAGCTATCGCAAACAGTGACGGACTTAAACAGTTCTCAATTAATTAGATTCATTGCGGTGAGAAGTTCGCTCGTTAACCAACAATTCCCTTGAACTCTCATTCAATTTACCGTTGAATCCCTTCACCAAACTTTTATATAAAGAGCCACCCTGTCACTAGCATACGAAAATTTATTCAAAAATTGAATTCTTATAAAATTGAGAAACTGAAGCAAATCTTGCGCCTTATGAGGCATATTTTTTAATATTCTTCTTCTACTTCTTTATCAACCGATAGATGTCTACTGCTGAATAAAGGTCTCCTGTATATGGACTTCCACAGGATGCCTGTATCCAGTGGCTCCCTGCGACTTGTTTGAAGTCGTCGCTCCACCTATTGGGGGGGTCTGCCAACACTGCGCTTCCCGGTGCAGGGTCGCCACTCCAAAACCCTGGGACCCCAACCTTCAGCTCTTCGAAAGATTTATATCTATCATATTTAAATCTGAAGTGACATGATTAAGATTCCCCTACCGCTCATACCAAGTTTGCGTTAGGAGCACGTACAATGGTAGTGCAACTGGTGTGGTTTGAATTATTTTGGAGTCTGCGCCGTCGTAGCTCTATTGAGGCTTTTGAAGATTTCATGCAGATATGACGAGTGGCGATAGTACATACACGTCGAAGAAGTAGGGTTGACACTCATGTATTACTTCGATTTACTAGATATTGTTTCTTTGTCTCTCTGTGTGTCGTATTCCTCATTATTGATGGTCGTGACGCTACTGACCCCTTTCCATTAAATACACAATGGGCGAAATTAAAAAAGTACTTATGAGATTTTGACTTTTATCAGATGTTAGTGAAAATAAACGGGACCGACAGCTATGAGGCATCAAGGAAACAAAGAGGGTAAAGCACCTCGCTTGCCGTTTACCAACTTGTGTTAGCGTTGCTTATTGAGCACAATCGAGTTAAATGCACCGCAACACGTACTTACCTCAATATAAATTATTACATACCCACCATTTGGAAAAATTATATATATTTAACAGAAAATTTTTGTCTCCGGCACTCTCCACTTTTGTATATATAAACCGTATCTATAAAGCATTTTTAATTAACATGTATTATTTTTTAAGTAGGTAACAAAAAATCTACAATATAATGTCCTCCCGATTGAATTTAAGGAATGGTGATTCCAAACACGCAGAATATAATATTATAGTGCCCAAGTAGAATCTCTATTCCCCCACCCTCAAAGTGGGGCGGCAATCCAACATGACTTACCGATTGACTGACTGATCTATCAACGCATAGCTCAAACTACCTGGACGGATCGGTATGCTTGGCTTATAATGTAAGCATCCGTTAAGAAAGGGTTTTTGTAAATTCACGTGTAAATAGGGGTATGAGAAATCGAACTTAATGTGAGCCGCGGGCCAAAGCAAGTTATTAACATATTATTGGACCCGAACCCAGTATGTCTCGATCTACAGCGAAACAAGCTAACCACCGAGGCAGCCAAACTCAGAAAACCACTATGTACAATAAGATACCTACTAAATTGAAATGTACGTTGAAATACAAAACGAACACAACGAAAAAGCCAATGAAAAGGATAATAAAGTCTTTAAATTTTTTATACTCGAAGCATAGGATACGTTTGTATAAGGGTTCGTCTAGACGACCACAATGGCTCTTTTAGAGCCTAAACAAAGGACACAATGCCAATCGTAAAGTCCATTATGTACAGCAATACACAATGAGGCGGTTTTAATCATACGGAATAATGAATTTTAATCAAAGGTAAATGTTCGCAATGACAACCTTATGACCTTTATTACAATATGACTTATGATTGCTTGTACCTAGGTAGAGAATATCATAGAGGAGTCTTTAAGGAGGAGTTCCAATGCATAGATTTAGGATTGGTAGTCGCTTCGCACACTACTAGATACCGTCGGCGTATAGTACGCCTGAGCTGGTGTACGCACACAGTCACGTAGCAACGAATATTTGATGTTTTCAAACAAACTATGAAAGTACGTTGCCATATTTATGGAGCTATTGTTTGTAGGAAGGGCGGTGTCTAGTAGCGACGCTACCAATGTTAAATCTATGGTTCAACCTAAGGGTTCAATGTGAACTATTTCATATTTAACGCAGAAAAACAAAGGGTTCTCGCGCGATTCTAAATACCTTATTCCACACGGAGGAAGTCTTAGGAAAAAGCTTAATATTTACAATTCAAATGAAAAATAATAATATTTTGACACATTAGAAAAACTGAATTACCTTAAATATAATTTTCAAGCTCGCATACAAAGTTTGTTTTAGGCTCGTAGGTGTTCAATTTTAATTAAAATTACATGACAAGATAGAATAAAAGATCCAAGATAACTCTCTTTGTCTGTTACCTTTTGTTGGATTTAAATGAGAAGTATATTTAAGTATTCTGTAGTGTGAGTAAAAGATGAAAGTAAAATAAGTACATTTATTTTACTTAGGTTAATCAATGAAATTCGCTGAAACAAAATATTCTCCTTATGGACCTTAACGTAGTAATATTATTATGTTACATTAATAGATTGATAAGATTCAGGACTTCGAACACCTCAGCGCGAAACCATAATAGTGAAAGCGAAAGTCTCACCATGACTTTTTGAAGACTTTTCGGATTTTTTCCACTGTATAGGTACTATGGAGCGAGCTATGTTGGGAATCTCCCTCAGTGATAAAATCCGGAACGAGGAAATTCGTAGAAGAACAAAAGTGACCGACATAGCTCTCAGGATTAGCAAGCTGAAGTGGCAGTGGGCAGGTCATATATGTCGCAGAACCGATGGCCGATGGGGCAGGCGTGTTCTGGAGTGGAGACCGTGTACCTACCGGCAAGCGCAGTGTAGGACGACCTCCAGCTCGTTGGACCGATGACCTTAAGAAGGTAGGGGGAAGCGGTTGGATGAGAAAGGCGGAGGACCGTATTTGGTGGCGCGCTCTCGGAAAGGCCTATATCCAGCAGTGGACGAATACAGGCTGATGGATGGATACAGGGGAAATGTCTTGTTTTTACAAGAGAAAAAGAAGCGTAACTGCTTAAGATTGCCTGAGATTAACTGGCTGAAAAATAATAAATGACTTAAGGCGCACTTGCAGAAACGCCGAGTTAGCTAACCCAGGATTAAATTTGTAATTTTGACAGATACTGTATACGAAATCTTTCAAATCTATCATTTTAACCCAGAGTTAGCGGTTCTGCAAGAGGCCCTAACAATCGTAGATTTAGGATTGGTAGTCACTTCTAGTTTTATGCTAAATCTATAGAAGTTCCTTTTCGGACGGTTTGGCGGATGGAAGCTAGTCGAAAAAAAGTGTAGGTAAGAATTTTCCGTCACCATTAAATAGCTCGGTGGCGTAGCGCAAAGAGAAGGAGTGAAACTATCGGGGGCTATATTTCGGGGGCTAGAGTCCTAACTTCAGATTATTATTTTTTATTTTATTTAATTTTATTATTAATTTATTATTAAAAGTCACTTCGTTAAAAACGAGTGTTCCACGACACTCAAGCATTTTTTTTTTTAATTTTTATTAGTAACTAGAGAAGATATACACTCAACAATGAGAAATACGATGCCTTACGATGCAGAGAGAGAATTTTTTCATTGCACTACATTTTTGAATGTTACTAGACCTTGAAATACATACCTACACATTTTAATATAACTTATATAGTTTCGCTGACTGTCTTCAGCATACATAAAATTTATTGTTCTCCGACGTCGCGTCGCGTCGCCGTTGTTTTTCCACAATTTTCCTATCGACCATTTCAGAAAATACATTCTAATCGGTCCTCCGTGGAGCAATATTCTTGAGGGACACATTCTTGTATGGAAATGGGTCGAGCTATAAAAAACATGTAAAATAGGGAAGCGGTCCCGACTTTATGGGAATTCTAATTTGAAATTTTATAAGAATCAATATTTTTATATCCTAGTCATTAACATATTTTATTGCCCAAGATGGAACCGAGACATTATAACATAATATTATACTACCTATATACATACATATATGTATTCCATTTTACACATATTTTACAGTATATATAATTTTTAATATGTCATCATCATTAGCAACCCATCAACGGCTCACTACTGTCACAATGGGCGAAATTAAACTCCTCTCAGAGAAGGGTTATAGGCCATAGTCCACCACGCTGGCCCAATGCGAATTGGTGAACTTCACACAACTTCGAGAACATTATGGAGAACTCTCAGATGTGCAGGTTTCCTCACGATGTTTTGCTTCACCGTTGAAGCAAGTGATAGTTAATTGCTTAAACGCACTCCGAAAAGTCAAAGTGCGTACCCGGGATCGAACCTGCGACCCCCCGAATAGGAGACCACAGTCCTAACCACTAGGCTTTCACTGATTTTAGGGTTCCGTACCAAAATGCTAAAAATGGAACCCTTATGGTGATACTTTCTCCGTCCGTCCGTCCGTCTGTCACAGTCGATTATTTCAGTAACTATTAAAGCTATCGACATGAAATTTGGCATAGTTGTGTATAATAGTAACCCAACATCAATGGAATAAAGAAAAATCGAAAATTATTTTAAGTTTTATTAAAAAAGGGGGAAAATCGGGGTTTGAAATTTCAAAGTAAAATAACTATACCGAGTGGGGTATCATATGAAAGGCCTTTACCTGTATATTCTAAAACAGATTTTTATTTATTTTTATCTATAATAGATTTGATAAATTGGGCAAAATGTCAAAAATAATACCGGTTCCCCCCCCCCCCCCTTATCTCCGAAGTTTACCAATCGAAAAATCAGAAATAATTATGGTCAATAGAGGTTTATGTATATTTTACAGGAAAAATAAAACCAATGCTCTAACTAGCATAGTTTTTTTATATTAACAACTAGCTGATGCCCGCGACTTTGTCCGCGTGGATTTAGTTTTTAAGTCCCTCGGGAACTCCTTGATTTTCCGGGATAAAAAGTAGCCTAGATGTTGACCCGAGTAATAAGCTACCACGGTATAAAATTTTGTAGAAATCTGTGCGGTAGTTTTTACGTGAAAGAAGGACAAACAAACAGACAATAATTAAAAAAAAATCTGTTTTGGGCTCAGTATCGATAGTAACATCCCCCAATTAAAATTTTCAAAATATATTAAATGTACAGAAATCTTCCAGTTACAGTTTTATTATATGTATAGATAAACCTCTACAAACAAAGTTAACGATAAATAAGCAAATTAATATAATATTATCGTTTTACTTTTACTTTTGGAGTACGGAACCCTCGGTGCGCGAGTCCGACTCGCACTTGGCCGGCTTTATTTAATATGTACATACATATTACAATATTATGTATTTATAAAAGTGCCACCTTAAAAGTACATTTCTCTACACTCATAGTAGGTACTCACTCGTATTTCTAGGTGTAGCTAGACGTATATTTAAGAGGTTTAATATTAGGTCCCCGGTGAAACCCAGACTCGTCGTCCTTTATTTTCTGTTGACACTGTTTGTTCCGAACACAATGGACCTAATCATTGTTCTTACGTTTGGAGAAATCCCGTATCGCGTTTTCGTTCTCGTTATAACATTTTCATTTGAACCTCTCCTTACTTCATACCAGTACCTTAAAAACAAAATTATTTATTTCTTATAGGCCAACTTGTGGCTCTTTTTTTTTTTTTTTTATTCGATGACAAGATAGTCCTTGACTGCGATCTCACCTGATGGTAAGTGAAGATGCAGTCTAAGATGGTAGCGGGCTAACTTGTAAGGGTTATGGCAGTGAACATTCAACCCATACCCCTATAATTGGTTTCAACACGCCATCGTGCCGGAACGCTAAATCGCTTGGCGGCACGTTTTTGACGGTAGGGTGGTAACTAGCCACGGCCAAAGCCTCCCACCAGACCAGACCAGAGACAATTCGGAAATTATAAATTCCCAAATTGACCCCGCCGGGAATCGAACCCGAGACCTCCCAGTTATAAGACCACAGCGCTCACCACTGCGCCAGGGAGGTCTTATGACCAGTCGAGACCACAGGTTTGGAAAGCAGATTCCCTCACGGCCCAGAAGGTCCAATACCCTGAACGTCCAGTATGTCCGGTATCTGTTGAGAAGAACCGGCAAGAAACTGAGCTATCACTTTTCGAAACAAAAATATTTCAATACTAGATGATGCATGCGACTTCGTCCTCGTAGATTAAGGTTTTTGATTCCTGCGGGAACTCTTTAATTTTCCGGGATATAATGCATGTGTTAATCCTGGGTATGAGCTATCTCCATTCCAAATTACAGCCAAATCGGTTCATTCGTTATGGCGTGAAGGAGTAACAAATATCCATCCATCGATCTATCCATCCTCACAAACTTTCGTATCATACTAAATATTATAAATGCGAAAGTGTGTTTGTTGGTTTGTTGGTTTGTCCTTCAATCACGCCGCAACAGGGCTACGGATCGACGTGATTTGGATATAGTTGCGGACCTGGAGAGTGACATAGCTAGCTAGCTAGCATAGCTTCTTTTTATCCCGGGAAATCGAAGAGTTCCCGAGGGATTTTCAAAACTAAATCCGAAGCTGCGGGCATCAGCTAGTTTATAATATTAAGGATAAGGGAAGGAAAGCGGAATTTATGAAAATCTGTTCTGGTGTTTTATAAGGTTTTATGTACACATACCTAAGCTCTGCCACTAATGCCACTTTTCAAGTTAACAATTAACAGAACCCTTGTCTGTGAAGGAGACCTGTGGTGCGATTCTCTAAAAATGATTGCTACAATGTAACGTTTTCAATCGCCTCAGCCCTGCGATTGTCCAAAGTTATTCCATTGATCGTTATCTTATTCGATGAAATTAGCGTCAAAGTAAAATAAACCATAACAGCATTGAATTAGAGTTCAACTTCGTGTATGCATTCTTATACGTTTACGTATGTACGATACGCTCCATAACACTCCATAGTAAAATCAGTTATACTGAATTCGTAACTTTAACTAAATCGATGCAGTCAAGGATTATTTATTACTTTGACGCTGTCATCGAATACGATCAATGGAATAACTTTTAGTCCATGGGGGGGCTGATTAGCCGATACCCACTCGTTTATGGCTAAAACGCATTGTTGCAGAAAGAACGCGATAAATTCAATCAATTACCACAATTGAGACTATAGCAATGATCGTTGCAGCTTAAATCGGCCTGCTTCGCTCATACGTGAGCTGTTGATGGGTTGCTGGTGATGATGATGATGATGATAATCTAATTTTATCATCAAGGTGCAGTCGAGTGGATGAAGATGTTATGAACGAGTTAAAACTACAACATTTATACCGGAACTTGTCGGAATAAAGACTACGTTGCGATGTTGGAAAGAAGCTACACCGCCGTAGGGGCCTCTTATAGGAGCATGTATTGGAAAATATCTAACTTATTATTAACACAAGGAGGAAAATTCACAGCGTTAATACCCGTCCCTTGTATACTTATTGAAGTTTTATTAATAAATACCATCTTCACTTGAACTAGGAAGGAATTCCTGTTATTATATTATTTTTATATGTTGATCTTTATTAGGGTTCCGTACCCAAAGGGTACCAACGGGACCCTATTACTAAGCCTACGCTGTCCGTCCGTCCGTCCGTCCGTCCGTCCGTCCGTCTGTCAGTGGGCTGTATCTCGTAAACCGTAATAGATAGACAGATGAAATTTTCACATATTATGTATTTCTATTGCCGCTATAACAAAAAATAATAAAAATTAAATTAAATTAAAAAAATTAAATAAAAATATTTCCATGGGTACATGAAAATATTTTAATTTAATTTTTTTTGAACGGAACCCTAAAAGAGCGAGGCCCGACTCGCACTTGGCCGATTTTTTATTAGTAATTAGACAATAGGCATGTCCGTAGTCCACCATGCTGGCCCAATGCAAATTGAAAGACTTCACACGTTTTTGAGAACATTATGGCGAACTATGGAGTAGAGAGTACAGATTTCCTCGCAATGTTTTCCTTCACCGTTGAAGAATTTGAACAATGATATTTATTTTCTCAAACCCAGATAGATAACTACGAAAATTCAAAAGTCGAAAAGTCAAAAGCCGGGTATCGAACCCGCCACAACCCGAAATAGGAGGCCTCAGTCCTGACCACTAGGATAAATATCTCTACAGCTTAATCTAACCTAAGTGAATACATCACTCGACCACAGTCGTTGAATTTTAATTAAGTACAACAAGTAGGCTTTTAGGCTGTATTTGCGTTAGTAGGAAGCAGTGGTCGCCAAGTAGTACAGCTTGTTACATAGTATACTGTACACACTTGCCGACCAAGTTCAACATCTGAAACATTCCGGGCAAATGCTATAGTCCTGCTTTTAGGCGGGATTTCAAGATTAAATCGAGTTGTTCCCGCATTGTATAGATGTTCGGTAGTGCTGTTTCGTGTTTGCGGTATTTTTTGCAACAAACTCCTCTTTGCGGCTCCTCTTTCATGTTCCGGACCGAAATTGGCAATACGAAACATTTATGAAATCATTCTGCGGCTGGAAATTCTTTTTTCGGCTATCATTTGATATGAGAATTGAAACTCGAAGCAACATTTAACACGCATTTCACTGCTTAACTCCTGTGATAAAGATTTGATTTAGACTTTGTGAAAAGGTAACCTCAGCCATTATTATCTACTAGATGATGCCCGTGACTTCGTCCGCATGGATTAAGGTTTTTTAATTCCGTCGGGAGCTCTATAATTTTCCGGGATAAAAAGTAGCCTATGTGTTAATCCTGGTTATAAGCTATCTCCGTTCCAAATTTCAGCCAAATTGGTTCATTCGTTGTGGAGTTATAGAGCAACAAACATCCATCCAAACGTCCATCCATCCAAACATCTATCCATACATCCTGGGATTAGTAGGATAATAATTCCAAATTGGTCAAAGCAAACAAGTAAATAAACAAAAAGGATTGGTTTTCATTTTGCCGTAATTTCAATTCATTTAATTCATTTTTATCGATATATTTCCCGTTCTCATCTTCGAATCTTCAAGATTAGAAACTGGAACTGTAGTTCTAAAGTAGATTTCCTTTTAGTATCAGATTGAAGAGGGATGGACTTGGCAACTGGGGTTCCATCAGGTTATGAGAAAAAAATATACAAAAGTAACTCTGCTATAAAAGACATACATTTGTTTAAAGCCCAGAACAAGCAGACAGAGTTTTGAATTGGGCTAATATTTTTACAAGAAAAAAAACAGGCTTTCCTTATTGCTTAAATCCGTTGAACATAATAAGGAACCTGAGCCCAGTGGTAAACTAACAGACACACACCCAGCGACGTTATCGTCTGCATTCCATCATAGGAAAAAATATTGGTTAATATTTTTATTAGTTCCAAATTCTAATCTTTCAACATCAACATCTGAAACCAGTTCAAAGAAAATTCATGCTAATTTCAGCTTAATCGGAAATGATCGCCGAATTTGTAAGTCCTAAATACTGTTTTATCAGCTTTTAATACTTCTCTTAAGCCGGATTGCTGATAACGGCTTTCATTAGCAAATTGTGCTTCTTAATAATAATAAATGAATGTCGTAAATGGAAACATAAAATTACAAAGAACCTTTTACAAACATTTAGATAAAAGATTCAGGACCTTCGATCAATAATGAACTAGATATTATGCTTTCAGTCGTCAAGTGTCTATAAAAAAAGTCGGCCAGGTGCGAGTCGGGCCTCGCTCTTTTAGGGTTCGGTACATATGACCAAATCTTTTTTTTAAACTAGATACATAATATTTAGATATCTTAGAAAGTACTAAATTAGCATATGGGAAAAAATGCTCGTTTATTTTGGTCACAACTTACAAACCGCATTATAAATTGTTTAAATACACTTTAAAGTACATAACATACCACAATTTCAAATTCCTAACTAGTTTAGTTTTTGAGATAGACCCCTAACAAAATTGGTCTAAAACCGACAACTTTGACGGCCCCCCATTTCTTAATTTTTGTAGCTAAAAAATAAAAAAATATATAAGTATTTGAACTCCACTTTATTAATGACAATGACACCCCACATGCCAGGGTAAAAAAATTAAATTTTATTTCGACTCCTTTCCATGTGTGGGAGCCAGAACCCCCTTTGTTTTTAAATTTTATTTTATTTTTATTATTTGTTGTTATAGCGGCAATAGAAATACACAATATGTAAAAATTTTAACTGTCTATCTATTACGGTTTACGAGATAAAGCCTGCTGACAGACGGACGGACGTACGGACAGACGGACGGATGGATGGACAGATGGACAGCGGAGGCTTAGTAATAGCACGTAATATTCCATGATTGAGAACCTATTAAGTGTGCCTATGTGAACAAATCTCACGATGCTGTTGCCAAGGTTCGATTAGTTTCTGTATGTCTGCATCTCCGAGAAATGATTTCTCTAAGGTCTGCATCATTCCTTACTAATATTATAAATGCAAAAGTGCAATATCTTATATTAGGTCTTTACCTATGAAATTGCCTTTCTTCAGTACTGGTCATTTCAAATAAAAAAAAGTTTGTAATGACTCTGTATTCTAAATTCAAATTAATTTTGTTTTAAAACCATGACATTCTATTTACAAACTCAGTCTTTTTTTTTTTTGATTAGCGTTGTATTTTCATTACATTTGAACATTTTTCGTCATAATGGATACTTTAAAAATTCGTGTAATTATGGAATATGAGTTCCGTCGTGGCACCAACGCGACACAAACGGCCCGTAACATCAAAAACGTTTACGGAGAGAACTGTACAAACGATCGCACAACCCGTTATTGGTTTTCCCGGTTCCGTTCTGGAAATTTTGACTTGAAAAATGAAGCTCGTGGTCGTCCGGAGACTTTGGTTGACAATAATGAATTAAAGGCGATTGTGGAAGCTGACGAAACTCAATCCACAGCTGAACTAGCAGCAGCTTTTGATGTAAGCATCAAAACAATATTGATCCATTTGCGACAAATTGGCAAGGTAAAAAAGCTTGATAGATGGGTGCCCCACGACCTTAACGATCGCCAGCGCAACGTACGCGTCGAGACCTGCCTTGCGCTGCTCAACAGGCAAAGAAATGAAGGAATTTTGAAACGAATTGTTACGTGCGACGAAAAATGGATTCTGTTCGACAATCGAAAGCGCTCAGCAAGTTGGTTAGACCCTGGTTCAGCACCAAAGCAATGCCCTAAACCAAAAATGACCCCTAAAAAGGTGATGGTCACTGTTTGGTGGTCTAGTGCGGGTGTGATTCACCACAGCTTTTTACAAAACGGCATGAGCATTAATGCAGATGTGTACTGTGAAGAACTGGAGAGAATGATGGAGAAGCTTGCACATCTGCAACCAGCTTTGGTCAATCGGTCGTCCCCACTGCTCCTTCACGACAACGCGCGACCCCATACTGCGCAACAGACAGTCTCCAAGCTGCAAGAGCTGGGGTTGGAAGCTCTCCCTCATCCGCCATACTCACCAGACCTTGCACCTACCGACTATTACTTTTTCCAAAATTTAGACAACTTTTTAGTGGGTAAAAAATTCAATTCCCGAGAGGCAGTACAAAATGCCTTTGAAGAGTTTGTTGCCTCCCGTCCAGCTGATTTTTACAAGAAGGGCATCAATAAACTGCCAATGCGTTGGCAAAGATGCGTCGATTGCATGGGTGATTACTTCGAATAACAGAAATAAAAAAGTTTGAAAAAATAAGTACTTTAACTTATTGTATACAAAACGGCAATTTCATAGGTAAAGACCTATTTGTTGAGGAAAATGTTTATTATGTAGAGCAGTGCATCGTGATTTGACAACTCTATACCTGTGACTCCGTCATCGAGATTTTTTCGTGACAGTCCTTGTTGTCTTCGTTTATTTTACACGTTCCATCAATGCTTCGATGGCGCAGCGGTAAAAAGAAGGCGTGACACTATCGGTTCAGAGGTTCGAATACTGACTTCAGATATTTATTATTTATTTTATTTTTATTATTAATTTATTATTATTTATAATTTTATAATTTATAATATTTGGAAAAAAATTAAAACAAATTACACTTGTTATTATATATTTTTATAAATCATTGTAAACAAAATAACGAAGCAGTGATAGCCTAGTGGTTATTCAAATTCAAATTCAAATTCAAAATCATTTATTTCATGTAGGCCAACCTGTGGCGCTTATGACAAGTCATGACTCTACCACCGGTTCGGAAAGCGGATTCTGCTGAGAAGAACCGGCAAGAAACTCAGCAGTTGCTCTTTTCAAAATTACACATTTTACAATATTTTTTGTAGGTAGTATGTATTTACATTTTAATAACTTTTTATAATATCTTGTGGGCAGCTGGATGCCATGCCGATTTACCCCATGCAACTTGTTAGAATAGAATATTTCCAACAATACGATGATATAATATTTATAGAACAACTCCAAACTCTGGGACTGGGTTAGGACTGTGGTCTCCTATTCGGGGGGTCGCAGGTTCGATCCCGGGTCACGCACCTCTGACTTTTCGGAGTCAAGTGCGTTTAAGCAATTAACTATCACTTACTTCAACGGTGAAGGAAAAACATCGTGAGGAAACCTGCACATCTGAGAGTTCTTCATAATGTTCTCGAAGGTGTGTGAAGTCCACCAATTCGCATTGGGTCAGCGTGGTAGACTATGGCCTATAACCCTTCTCTGAGAGGAGACCTGCGCTCAGTAGTGAGCCGTTGATGGGTTGCTAATGATGAAACAAAATAAAGGTGTTAAGATAATTTTGTAAAGTAGTTTTTTTTTATTTTTATCGATAAAAAAAATCATGATAAAAAATGTATACCCGAATAATTATTTTCTTTATACCTCGAATAGGACTTGAAATTAATATTTTTATAATAAGGAACTTCGTTCCTATTTGGTGTCCCACGACACCACACGACTTTTTTTATTTGACTAATTAAAAAAACCCTATAAAATTGTCTTTTCTAACCCGCAGTTCTCGCAGATTTATTTATAGTACCTTGTAGCTAGGAATTACTTTTGTATATTTTGTATCAAAACGAATAAATATTCATAGTTGGTTAGGTTTAAAATTTAATGTACATCGTCAAAATGTAGCTCATCAGAGTTTGTACAAGTTAAGAGTAGCAGTAAGTAATTTGTTTGGACTGCAGCCGCTTTTAAGCTCCAGTAACGTCTCTTTGTCTTGCAGAGCAAGCATTTTAATTATGGAGAATTTTAAATATAACTTTGTTGGTACCCGTTTTTGTATTTCATAGTAAAATGTCAACCATCTGACGCAGTTGTCAAATATACAAGACGACAACGATTATGTCAACAGCTAGTATTAGTAAGAGTTAGTATAGTACTAATATTTGTTTGGTGAAAAGTGGCATGTGGCATCGTACTGTGTGTTGTACCTACCACGGATTTCTCAGATCGGCTACGTTACGGTGTGTACGTAGTTTGAAGCCACAAATAGACAAGCTTCATTACTTTCTGATCGCACGCTATTGCGCGTAAATTTGCGATTATGCGCTTTCACCAGCTACGGTAAGCACTACTAAAACTCAATGTCGCGTGAACAAACCTATCCTAAGTATAAAGCCGTTCGCAAGTGTTTTGAAGTCTGTCCCAGTCAGCAGATTTACGCTTTCGAGAGTGACAAATGTTCATAAAATTTACATAAAGGCACGTTTCCATTGATCCAATGATTGTTGACAGCGATGCTGCGATGCAAGCGCTTGCATGTTACAGATACACTTTTTTTCTGCGAGACCGAATATATCTGCCTGCGCTGGATCGCAAAGAATGCCTGTTCAAAGGACATTAGTGA
Organism: Oeneis ivallda; assembly: GCA_029955525.1. Taxonomy (NCBI): domain Eukaryota; kingdom Metazoa; phylum Arthropoda; class Insecta; order Lepidoptera; family Nymphalidae; genus Oeneis; species Oeneis ivallda. The sequence continues at coordinate 11,808,236 of JARPMR010000009.1, forward strand.
TAGGAAACTGTGACTGTTGACAGCTACTGCATCAATATAACATACCTAAACCGCTTGCTTTATTTTGAACACCAAGTAACGGTAGGTTTTTACTGAACTTTCCAATGTTTGTTAATAGTTGCAGTCGCCAGTGAATGCTGCCACTGTCCAACACCATGCCAGCGACGCTGTAGACAGTCATTAGATCAATGAAAATCTGCCTTAACATTAAAATAATATGAGACGTTTGTTCATATAACTTACAAGTCACATATTGCGATGAAATTATTCAAATAAATTTTGCATTCGCCTCAATAAAATCCTCCGGCGAACTGTGCGAATAAAAAAGTTAATATTAATTTCAAAGCGAATATTAATTTCAGTTTTTCACATATTCATGTTTATTGCCCGATTAAAAATAATTAAAAAAAAAAAAAAGATACCGGCCGAATTGAGAACCTCCTCCGTAATATTACAAACTCTTGTTGACTTATCTTTCAATCACCCAAAAATTGTACATATGTACTTGATTTTATATGGATTATTACTAGAAAGACCTGGAAAATAAAGTTTGTTCGTAGGCGTCGTAGTCGCGGACATGAGCTTATGATAAATTATTATTATAAATAGTACGTACAGTACTTACAGTAATACAATAGAGCTTATTGCAAGCATGAGAGCATGATATTATATTTCCAATTCAATATTAGGTACCCTTCGAACTCAATTCAATTTAAATCTGATAGCGTTGATGTCTACTTAGCTTTCTTTGAACATTGAAGCTTATCACTAAAGCTTTCTCGAGGATTTTGTTTTAAAAGCTAATGACACAGGACGATTTTCTTTTGTACTTTGTACCTAGCATAGAGTCGAGAAACATTATACTATGATAGAATGCAAAAATATTTTACCTTTTGGAAGTCAAAATGACCTACAATATTTTTTTAAAATAACTGTAAAAGTATTCTTCTAATGTTTATAAACAATGTTTTTAAATAATTATATAATTAGAAATTCCGAAAGACATTCCTATAAAAATACTTTTCAAAATCATAAGGGCAGTTATGAATTGTAATTTGTAAGCTAATTCAAAACACGAACTTATATAAACATAAATAAGTAAGTACTTACTTATGGTTTTAGTTGAATACGAAACAAAATCATCTTTTATGAAACTCAAAAGATGCAAGATCTTTGCATCTCAAAGGAACTTTAGTTTAGCTTAAAATTGTACTATTACTGAATACATTCAGTAATAGTACAATTTTTTACTAACCTAACCTAAACAATGATTCAAAGTAAAGACAAATCTTTACGAAAAATATTTTATATATTTATATTATACTTAATATTATAGACGATTTTTTCATCAAAGCAGCAACGTCGTATTACTATTAACCCCCAACACAAAAAGTGTGTTTTAATCTATTAATACTTTGGTACCTGCTAAGTTTTAAAATATAAGATTTAATAAGTACAAATATGTAAATTTATCTTGTCAGCATTTCATAGTAAACTTTTAATTCATTTTAAATTTACTTTGCAACCTGCCAAAAATAGGAAAGAATAAGGTCCTTTTAAATTGTCTAGCGATATCGTCAGAAAAAGCTAAAAGAAGCTAAAGGATGCCTTTCATAGTTTCTATTAGCAGACGATGTTCACTTCTATTAAATAAATAATCTGTCCTTTTGAAAAGGTACTGGAAACTAGGACGTGCACATTCTCTTATGTAATATCATTTGTACAAATCCCTTGCCCACAAAATAAGTTGCCACTTTGAAGGACTCTCTAACCAGTCAGTAACCAGTGTCATCACAAGGCAAGCGTCGCGCATCGGTTTCATTGTTTCTATTTAGGCCCACCCGACTTCAACAAACGTGACAAATTATTTTTATGCTTTGTAGTGGCGTTTGAAGTCAGTTTCTTGAAAATAATTTTTATTTATAATTTACTGATAGTTGAAATTAATTCGAAATTTAGTTTTTAATGTCATTTTATATAATCTATAAAAAAAATTCTTTTTAAAAAACCGACTTCAAACGCCCGCGCCACTACAAAGTATATAATTTATTGTTGTTTTTTAAAAACCGCTCGACTGATTTCAATAAAATTTAAATAGAAAACAAAAAAGAATGTTCCGATTTGGTTCAGGCATCTTCGAGTAATCGGTGAACATACATAAAAAAAAAAGATTCCGGCGAATTGAGAACCTCCAACTTTTTTAAAGTTGGTTAAAAATCATGGCACCTTGTGCCACTACATTTAGTTTAGGGTTGACTCAATGGTTATTGCCTTATTGCACCTTTAATTGTACCTACTACATTTAGTTTACTAGATTTAGTTTAGGGTTGGCTCAATGGTTACTGCCTTATTGCACCTTTATTTGTACCTACTACGTTTAGTTTAAGGTTGGCTCAATAGTTATTGACTTATTGCACCTTTATTTGTACCTACTACATTTAGTTTACTAGATTTAGTTTAGGGTTGGCTCAATGGTTACTGCCTTATTGCACCTTTATGTGTACCTACTACATTTAGTTTAAGGTTGGCTCAATAGTTATTGCCTTATTGCACCTTTATTTGTACCTACTACATTTAGTTTAGGGTTGGCTCAATAGTTATTGCCTTATTGCACCTTTATTTGTACCTAGTACATTTAGTTTACTACATTTAGCTTACTACATTAATTAGTTTACTACATTTAGTTTAGGATTGGCTCAATGGATATTGCCTTATTGCACCTTTAATTGTACCGGCCAATAGTAACACAGCGAAAAGCCTAAAATATGATCTTGCTTGGCCACTGAATCTGGATTTAATCGACCATAATATGTATACCTACAGGGGACTGAATTATTTCAGTCTTATTACAGTTATACCAGTAGTCTACTCATTCAGAAATAATTAATGATGGTAAATTTTCGTCTATATCGAAATAGCAGCAATGAAAATCTATATTTTTCTAGAGTGAAAAATTACTATAGCGTTAGTAGCTTGGCCACACTCGTTTATGATTGCAACTGCAAGTTTATTTGAGTATAAGCTTCCATTCTACTTAGTCAGTTATTGAAATTTTCTCAATTTAAAGTATTTAACAACTTTATACTTAATCATTCTTAAATTATAATGATTACGACAAATATCTTGTTTACGCTGAAAATTTTTTGGTATAGCTAATTATAAGTATAAGAAGCTTTTCAGCCTTGCATTTATGTGTGTGAACACTTTTAAAGCCACGAAGGAGCTTAAGTGTTCTTAGACATGGTGTAATAGTATTTTTTAGTCTGCTAATTCGCATTGGGCCAGCGTGGTGGAAAGCGTAGTGTGTTGGACTATGCAAGGAGACCTATGCTCAGTAGTGAGCCGTTGATGGGTTTTGGTATTATAATTATGATGACCAGACTTGAAGGCTTATATCTTAGCCACAGGGCTATGACAGTTAAATTACCACGTACAAACCTACCATCACGGACAATCTTGAAAGTGTACAAAACTTAAAACTTGAAGTACATTAACTACGTAAGAAAAACGCCATTCATCAAATTGCAGTATCACTGCTTCTACAGCGCGTTGTGGCGTCCTACATATTATGTAGTATAGTATAGTAGTACTATAGTATTCGTGGCCATATTCGTAGTATGCCACAAGCTGCCAAATGTCACTTGCCAATTGCCACAGATACAATTTTCATTAACAACCAATAACATTATCGGTGTCTATTGTCTAGATTCAGTGAGGTGAGGTAACTGAGGCTGAGTGATCTACAAGACTAGATTTCAAGTTTTTGGGTCCTGTGGGTCCCCTAATATCAGTATTTTTTGAGGATATATTGAACTTCGAGAGTCTTCTTGTACTTAGTATTCACCCCGCTATGCCATAGTCGATGTCAAATAAGAAAAAGCCGGCCAAGTGCGAGTCGGACTCGCGCACCGAGGGTTCCGTACTCCAAAAGTAAAAGTAAAACGATAATATTATATTAATTTGCTTATTTATCGTTAATTATGTTTGTAGAGGTTTATTGTTAATATAAAAAAAACTATGCTAGTTAGAGCGTTGGTTTTATTTTTCCTGTAAAATATACTTAAACTTCTATTGTCCATAATTATTTCAGATTTTTCGATTGGTAAACTTCAGAGATAAGGGGGGGGGGGGGGGGGGGGGGGGGTATATTTTTCGACATTTTGGCCGATTACTCAAAAACTATTATACATGGAAATAAATAAAAAACTGTTTTAGAATGCACAAGTAAAGGCCTTTCATATGATACCCCACTCGGTATAGATCTTACTTTGAAATTTCAAACCCCCGATTTTCCCCCTTTTTTAATCAAACTAAAATAATTTTCGCGTTGCTTTTATTTTTCCTGTAAAATATACATAAATCTCTATTGACCATAATTATTTCAGATTTTTCGATTGGTAAACTTCGGAGATAAGGGGGGGGGAACGGTATTTTTTTCGACATTTTGGCCGATTACTCAAAAACTATTATATATAGAAATAAATGAAAAACTGTTTTAAAATGCACACGTAAAGGCCTTTCATATGATACCCCACTCGGTATAGTTATTTTACTTTGAAATTTCAAACCCCCGATTTTCCCCCTTTTATAATAAAACTAAAAATAATTTTCGATTTTTCTTTGTTCCAATGATGTTGGGCCACTATTATACATAACTATGCCAAATTTCATGTCGATAGCTTTAATAGTTACTGAAATAATCGACTGTGACAGACGGACGGACGGACGGACGGACGGACGGACGGACGGAGAAAGTCTCACCATAAGGGTTCCATTTTTACCATTTTGGTACGGAACCCTAAAAATTCAAATGATAAACTGCTTATGACCGTATTGCTCCCTATATCCTCCATATACGCGAGTGCGTATTATTGCTTGGTAATAAACAATATTCAATGGATCGATGGTATTAAACCTATTAAGAATAAATAGACAGGTAGATAATAAATTCACCAGACTATGGTTACATTCCATAATATTCAAGATTATATCCTTAAAAAAGGCCAACTAGGTGAACCGACAACATCAGACGAGTTGCTAAGAGCCGCTGGATACAGATGGCACAAGACGGGGTCATGTGGAAGTTCATTCAAGAGACCCATACCCAGTGAACGTCTATCAGTTCATAAAAAAAGAGGATTACATTCGCTTCCGATTCAAACATTAAGTAGTATAATCTTAGAGAAGAAAATTGAAAGCTAAGACTGGTTTTCCACGGCGCGGTTTTGCGCCCGCGCCCGCAGCGGTTGCGGGCACGCGGCCTCCGCAGAATGCAGATTTTTATGGAAAATGAAGTAGCAATTTCCACGGCGCGGTTTGCGCCCGCGACGGGCGCGGTAACAGCGGTACCGCAACAGCTGCGGGCGCGGGTGCGAACCGAGCCGTGGAAACTCAGTCTTAACATCTCATCCAAAAAAGTAGGTTCCCACAGAGCACTGAGTAGGACCTAAAATTAACATCATAACTCTAACCAGAGCATCTTTCGGCTTCTAAGGTTTATATAGATACGCTCCATTTCTTTGACCCTTGAGGCCTTTGAGAAGCGCGTGGCCTAGTTGCGACAGTGTATAACTATCAGTTGATGACGCTATTTAGGCAACGTTGACTCAAGTCAGTATCAGGATGGAACGTCTTTGCAGGCCCGAGTTAGGTTTTTTCGTTCACATTGTGCCTCAACGGTTATTTACACAATTATTATAAAGTCGAATAGTTTATAGTTGAGTCATGTATGGCAGGATGTTCATTACGACAGATTATTATTATCTCAAAAAATCCCCTACCATTATGGCATTCAAGACGTCTAGACTCTCAGTAGGAATACGATTTAGAGAGAGAGAGAGAGAGTTTGAATTTGGGTAAAGTTATTTGGGTCACAATTTCGTTCCTATTTGGGACAAAGTTTAGCTTCTTCGAGAGTAAAATTTATAAAATGGAATTTTTTGCCAACCTCACGGACCTACATCAAAGATTTGGTATAAAAGTAACGTCGCTTGTCGCTTATTTTTTATATCAAACTGTCACATGGCCGAGTGGAAGGTTTTTGTTGCTCATCGGCACTTCATTCATCTCAACTGAAGCATTGACAGATCTATTGTGACCACGAGAACAATAACCACAACCACGAATTTGTTACAAAAATTGGGTAAAAATTTCAGGAAGAGCGTTTGAGCTTTTTAACAACCGCTACTTTTTGAGGTGAATGACAATTCAATTTTCTTTCATAGTAAACCTCAGCTTCTAGATAATAGAAACAACAGAATTACAAACTAGGAAGGTAATATTTTTTAATAATGTCTTATGAATTGAATTAAGATTAAAAAAACATTTGACAACACAATGATAAGAAAAACTTTAAAAAAAATATGTCACTCTATAAAATGAAAACAAAAAAAATTTAGACGTATGTTTACAAACAAAGCAACTTATTTGCAACTTGCGATGGCGATGCCAATTTAATGATGCATTACGAGGGTGAATCGAATCGCAATTCTTACCTTTTAAATTGATGACGCCTGCACCACCCGCGGTCGGGACTCGTGACTTGAGGCGCGAGAGAGACAGCGTTCCCAACTTTTTTTGTCAGCGCCAAGAACACAGCGCGAGCCGCGGGTACCGGCGATTCATTACCAACGAGCGTGGAGGCTGCACGCCGCCCGCGCCCCGCGCCCCGCTTTTCGCATGCGCCGCAGCCCCCTGCCGTCCTGTTGCATCTGACGTCGCCGTCAAAACGTAAACGCCATGAATACGGTTAATCGGCGGAATCTGGCGACAATCGGCCGTCGCGAGATTTCGCAGCCTTGAATATTATGGAGCACACTTGAGTTTGAGTTTGATTAATTTTCTCGCTGCCTATACTTACCTACTTTATACCTATTAGTACCTACTTTTCAGACCCGATTTCATCAAACTTTCTGAGTATCGAGAATAACAGCTACCAGCAGGCCTAGCATGCACGTCGAAGTGATATCTCGCAAAGAGAGAGAGATATATTGTCGATGTATACTGATTTCTCGTTCACTCTTTTAAACTTCAAAATTCGAGAAAATGACGTCGCCACTCGCCATGTTAGAGTTCGTAGAGAAAAATAGAGAAAATAATTTATTCTGCTTTTGACGTGACGAGACGAATCATGGTGTGCAACCGTGTCAGTTTCGATAGAGATATAGAGATAATACGAGAAAAGAGGTAGACAAGATTTTCTCGCGCGTGCATGCTAGGCCTGCTGTGTGGAATTTTCTAAAATGATTACTACACTGTGACGACCGCAATACCTCCTGATTAACTGAATTTATGACTTTCTGGTTGCCTCTATGCATTTTAACAAATAGCGAGACCAGCCAATAGGTGATGGTCGTCACAATGTAGCAGCAATCAAAATATATAGTTTGTTCTCGGAAGAACTTCTAATCTTCTCTTGAGTAAGACGTCATATTCCTTGTTGGTCATATCGGGTCTTAATCTGTTACCGACATCCATACTTTCATAACAGTATTAGGTACAAAGTCAATTCGAAAAACCTGCATCAATCATCGATTGATTCAATTTAAAAGGTATGATGAACTAAATATTTTGAATAACTGTTGGATTATGTTCGTATGTATGTAATATCATATTTCAGCAAAAAAAGGGTTGGTAGATAAAATTGCCATTTCAATTTTAAATTTTAATATTCACGCAAAAACGCTCGACGGTGTTAAGGCGTTCGTGACGTCGTGACTTCTATGATTTTTCATAGTAACTAGTTTGTCAAAGTTTGAAGATAGATGTGACCTATCGCTCGGATTGGTGTTCAGTCCAATATGGCAGATTGCTGTATTTATAGTTTTATTTTATCAAAATAAAATATGAATCTCGCTCAAAATAGAAAAATTAATAAGTTTCTTATAATCCGTAAATCCGTGTTTCATCAGATTCATAGAAATTTATAGTTTCATTGATTCTTGGTAACTGTCGTCATGCTTATTGACTGATCAATACCGTCTCAACTGTGGTGATTGGCTGAATTTATGACATACTTGCAGCTAAAATGCATTTTAAGCAATGGTGAGAGTGGATAATTCTGCCCTCGTAATTGAAAACACATTTAAGCAGTGATAGCCTAGTGGTTAGGAGTGTGGTCTCCTATTCGGGTGGTCGCAGATTCGATCCCGGGTACGCACCTCTGACTTTTCGGAGTCAAGTGCGTTTAAGCAATTAAATAGCACTTGCTTCAACGGTGAAGGAAAACATCGTGAGGAAACCTGCACACCTGAGAGTTCTTCATAATGTTCTTTAAGATGTGTGAAGTCCGCCAATTCGCATTGGGCCAGCGTGGTGGACTATGGCCTACTAACCCTTCTCTGAGAGGAGACCTGCGCTCAGTAGTGAGCCGTTGATGGGTTGCTAATGATGATGATGATGAATTGAAAACACAGTAACTTCAATGGAAAACACAATCATATAAGTTACTATGTTTTCAATTACGAGGGCAGAATTGCGATGCGAAATGAGTCACCTGTAGCCTTAGTACAAGATTGGATAGTTAACTATAACGGACCTCTGTTTGCGAACTTCTTCATACATCTACAGCCAACGCCCCAAGCGGAAACATTGGGAACTAAAAGTGTCCGAGTAGTTCCCAGTATGAGCGTGTATAGTTAAAACGCATGACGTCACTATCGTGAATTAAAAACGTCTTCGTACAAAAATACGGATAGTATCGCTATTTGGCAGTATGAGTAATATGTTTGACAACTCACAACCCGTAAATGACGTCATTTACGATTGTAAACGTGATACGATAGGTGAGTTTCAATTCACCGAAAATATTCCGTGAGAGCTTGGTGATATACAATCGAAATGTTGAAAAATAATTATTTGAGGAGTTCCCTGACCCACGGAAGCGTGTAGAATGATCACGGAGGCTCTGCAAGATAGCCTCCGAGACGAGGAGGAGTAACAACTGTCTCAGAGGCGATATTTGTGTTGTGCATCTCGGATGAAATATTAATTTGTCCAGGAACTCCTAACCGGTCTCTGAGTGCTTGAAATTGTGCTTCAAATAAACCTTTACAAAGTGATAGTCAAGTAATCGTCCACTGTTAAGAAAGAGTAAGTATACTCTAATAAGCAACCTCATATTATGTTCACAAAAAGTACCTATCATTATTCACTGGAGAGTTGGAGACTGAGTGTTCGAAGGTTGGTTTATTCAAAGACCGGAGACGAAGGTAGGTAACCCGTAGGTTACATTTGGCATAAGTGTAGGTACGGTACACAAATACGTCAGATACCTAGGTCGGTACCTATTCTATATTGTATTATTTTGGCCTCAAGGACTAAGGGCCTAGGTAGGTAGGTAAACAGCTATGTTTTGTTACAATTTCTATGATGATTTGATGAAATTTTGCTAGTTACATGTCCTTGAAAGTAAGGGCATTTTATCCCTAACTACATATCCAGTAGAGATAAGGAAAAGTCACTCTTGCAATATTCTTGCTTATTTAGCCTTTTGGGGTAAAATGTTCAAGGAAGGTGTAACACCCTACTTAAGTATTTATTTTTAATCAAGAGACAAAATACTAAGTTTCATATACATAACTTGAAAAATGAAACATTGTCATAAGCATTTTCATCCCCTATTTATCTTCTTTGGGGGAACAATCTTTAAACACTTATTTCTTCAATTTCAATTATTGAAAGGCCAAATACCAAGTTTCATGGATATAACTTAAAAGATAACAGACTTTCATACAAACTTTCAGCCCCTATTTGACACCATTGGGGGTGAAATTTCAAAAAATCCTTTCTTGATGGGTGCCTACTTCATAAAAGGAACCCACTGTCAAAATTTCAAGTTTCTAACTCCTATGGTTTGGTAAGGCTGTGTGTTATAGCTCAGTCAGTCAATCAGTGCTGTTAATGTTGGTTATCATCATCATCATAATTAGCAACCCATCAACGGCTCAATAGGTACTGAGCGCAGGTCTCCTTCTCAGAGAGGGGTTATAGGCCATAGTCCACCACGCTGGCCCAATGCAAATTGGCGGACTTCACATACCTTCGAGAACATTATTAAAGAATTCTTAGGTGTGCCGGTTTCCTCACGATGTTTTCCTATACCATTGAAGCAGGTGGTATTTAATTAAACACACATGACTCCGAAAAGTCAGAGGTGCGTACCCGGGATCAAACCTGCGACCCCCCGAATAGGAGACCACAGTCCAAACCACTAGGCTATCACTGCGTATGTTGGTCATACTTATTGTCATTTTGCACATTTTATCAATAAAATTTATGCTTACTTAACCTAATTACCTATGTACAAAAACTAACAACATCCACATTTAACTTCAAAAATATGCATCAACAATATGCATGTGTGTAGGTAAAACAATTGCAAAAAGTAACTACTCCCATTCATAAAATATGTGCAAATAGAATAATTTATTAGTAGGTAAATTACACCTATGATATTAAAAACAATCAAACCACAAACCTAACTCTAATGAATAAGTTTCTATTTAATATAAGTATCATATTTTTACAGGTTGCAGATCACCTCAGAGCATAATAAAAGCTGTCACCTAAACAATATGTACCTACCTACCAAGTATGCAGGTGTTGCTTAACATCTGCAAGTGGCTGTCACATCATAGTGATCATACTTGAATAATATACTTAATTGGATTTTAATATAGGTACCTACATAAAAGAATAAATACCCAAACCAATTGTATAAAATGCAATTAGTTTTTAAAAATAAACAAATTGAATCCTTAATTGTTTTAGTTTTCTTATTTTACTTACCTTATTCCATCCTAATTCATATTATTGCAAAGTTTATTAATCTTTTCAAAAGAAAACTTTAGTATGTATCTATTAAAAAGAAAGATAGGTATTTTGAATTGTTCTCAGTAATAAATAATTAACATTACACATTAAATTCATATTGTACTAGCTGATGCCCGTGACTTCGTCCGTGTGGATTTAGATTTTAAAATCCCTCGGGAATTCTTTGATTTTCTGGGATAAAAAGTAGCCTATGTCACTCTCCAGGTCCTCAACTATACCTACCCATGCAAAAAATCACGTCGATCCATAGCCTTGTTGCAGCGTGATTGAAGGACAAACCAACAAACAAACACACTTTCGCATTTATAATAAGGATTTACTTTGTCCTATACATATATACTTGTATTAAGTTGCCGTGTTGTAATATTTCTATAGTTATTAAGGTAACTTTTCAGGAATAAAAAGTAACCTAGATAACTCATTGCATAGTCTTTGTATCTGGATAAATGGTCAGCATTTGCAACAGAAATATAACATCCACACTGCAATATTGCAGTCAGCTTGCAGTGCATCTACTAAACAGAAGGTAAAAGTTCATCAAAATCGGTTCAGCCTTTTAACTTTTATTGACTGGGACAAACAGACAAACAAATTTAAAAAAGACAGTTTAAACATTATAGACATAATGCCATTTGAAAATACCTTTGTTCTGCATCAATTTACTACTTATACTAAACATAATATATAGGTATACATTTTGAAAAGAGCAACTGCCGAGTTTCTTGCTGGTTCTTCTCGGCAGAAACGGCATTCCGAACCAGTGGTAGACTCATTGACGATTCAAAAGTACTTGTAAAAGTTTATTTGAATAAAAAACATTTCTATTCTATTCTATTCTATACCAATAAAAGGAAAATATTATTTTGACAAGACTAAAAATAATGGTGTGTAGGTAAATAAAAATAGGTAAGTAAATAAAGAAATGCTGATGAAAGATAAAGTAAAAATATTTATTTATTTATTTATTTATGTAGACTTATGGAATATACACAATTTTATTTTATTTATTCAGCAACAATATTATCAAATTACAATGTTTCTCAAACATGATTTCTCAAAGTACAATTTAATTCCATCCCGTTATGACCCTGGATGCTTGCACTGGAAAATGCAATGATTATAATATGAGCGGTGTAAGTGCAGAGGGCCTGGTGACTAAAGGCTGAATACAGAGATGCAAATGTGCACCCATTCTTCTGGTGTAAATTTGTAAGTACTAGCCTCTAATTATGTAGGTTTCACTGAAAAAAAAGAAAAAAACACATTTCCCATAAGCTTATTATATAGCTATACTTACAGAGGATGGTATTACAATTAATAAAATGTCAACATAATTAATACATTATAATATGCTTGGTGACAGAAATCTTAATATGTAATAATAGTTTTCTATAACAAATTCAATAGTTTAGACATTTTGAAAGAAAAATAAAAAAGAAACTTCTTTTGCATCAACACTATTACATATATACATAACAAGCAAAGTATACCTAATTTAGAAAAAAATTAAACCAATTTCAATAAAGTACCAAAATAAAGAATAACTGAAAAGGGAAAAGTGTTCATATCTTGAAAACTACTGAACCGATTTTGATGAAAGGTTTACTGTTCCTGTTGAAGTAAATGTAAGCAAATAAAAAATGAAAGGTCATAATCTGATGAATAGTTTCAGAGAAATGTATGGACAAACATACATACATACACCTATAAAATTTGTTTGGAAACCCTAATATAATATCATATGAAAATATTTTGCAGTTCCAATAATATTACATACATACAGGTCGAATTTGATAACCTCCTTTTTTAAAATCTATTACAAAGAAAACAAAACTTAATCTACGGGGCCTAAACTAAAAACAATTTTATTATGATTAATTAATATAAGTAAGTCTCTTGCTGCAGCACTGGTTTTCATTTGCAATTTCATATATCATTTCAACAATAATATATTATGTACTAGCTAATGCCCCCGACTTCGTCCGTGTGGATTTAGTTTTTGAAATCCAGCAGGAACTCTTTGATTTTCTGGGATAAAAGTAGCCTAGCTGTCACTCTCCAGGTCCTTAACTATATCCATGCAAAAATCACGTCAATCCGATGCTCTATTGCATCGTGATTGGAGGACAACCCAACAAACAAACACACATTCGCATTTATTTTAGTAAGGATTTATTTCTCAAATCATCATGATAAATCAAACCTGGCATAATAATATACTTATATACCTACCTACTTTGAATATAAAGAATTCATGTTTTAGGTACCTTTCCTCACTATTCTATGTATCCAATTCAGTTGGCCAGTTAGTGAAAATCCAGGCAGTTTTAGATTAGGATAATGAGCTGGTTGGTGTAATATACAGAATTCTTCTTGATCATCCTTATCAAGCCAACATAACACTGCACATCTAGGTCCGGGGTCGCCACTCCAGCACCTTGGGACCCCAATGAAAATAATATACCTCCGTACAGGATTCTGAATCTTGAATTAAAGGTTATACTCGTAAGTAGGTACTAACTAGATATAGTTTGTTTTACGTTTCATATCCTATAGTTTGTTTGTTTTATGTTTTATATCTACTATTTCACATTTTTCTTTTTTGAGAAGTCTGAATCGTAAATTATAATCTATTATAAATAATTTGATTTGATAATTTGTTTGTTTGTTATGACAGTTTGACTTTTACGGATGACCACAGAGTATAGAATCACTCAATTTTACCACAGACTTGCCACAGACTCATTCTCATTGTATTCACTTTCGTAGTGGTCATAGAACTCACTATAGTTAGCTCGTTTACGGATACGTGACCGACTCGTGGTACCAATTTGACAAAAATGTTATTTACTATGAATAGTTCGTGAGAGAACGATACTATAGTCGTAGCTGCCATAGTAAATCTTGTACTAGCCACACAGGATTTGAAGTTCTATTATATCAATGTAAGCACTATAATTGAATATTCTATCCCCACAGTCTTAATTGGCAGCTTTCGGTACAAAGTTAGATCGAATTCCAAATCAGATACATTCAGACTATGCATCCGACAGTATTATATTCCGAATTCTGATAACTAGATCTGATAATCGAATCAGAAAATCTATTAGCTTTGAGGCTTTCGTATTTGGTTTATTTTATCCGATTGTAGGAAATACACGGCCTGTTCTATTTGGTTTGGTTTACTCGATAGGTGCACAAAATGCAACAATTGGGTGGAAAAGAACTAAATTTTTACCTACTAAAAAAAAATATACATACACTTTGCCAATATTTATCTTACTCAGTTCCTTACTTCCTTTTCATTCATTAAAGGTAACACGCGCTTATTATTTCTGAATATTTGTAAACACGCATTCCTTCTAAAACGAGTCAACTTGTGAGGCGGGTCATCATAATATTATTTATCTACTCCAACATCGAAAAGTTCCAATTTCGAATTTGACAGCTGAATCGAAATTAACCCTCTTTCGGTTTTGCTTCTCATTTCGATGCAGCTCGTTGTATGGGAGCTGAATCGAAATGGTTATCTTCTTAAAATAGGATACCTAAAGCTAAGGCTCTGAGTTCCGGCACTTTTGTACCGTTCATACGACAGAGGCGCCACGGGCGGCTGGTGGCGGCTTACGGAGTTACTTTTTGTTGACAGAGGCGCCACAGGCGGCTGGTGGCGGCTTACGGAGTTACTTTTTGTTACTTTTTTGAGCCTACGGCGTATTTTGTTAATGATTTTATTTTCCTTGTCGTAGATAAAATCTTGTATGCAACTGAACGTAATTAGTCATTTTAATTCTCGTACTATCCTATTTTGATACTCGGCAAGCCTCGTATCAAAAAACAGCACTCGAATTAAAATGACCCTCATTACGATGCAGTTGCATAAATAGCTATATTGATGTGTTTAGGGTTTTTAGGGTTCCATACCAAAATGGTAAAAATGGAACCCTTATGGTGAGACTTTCTCCGTCCGTCTGTCCGTCCGTCTGTCTGTCCGTCTGTCCGACCGTCTGTCACAGTCGATTATTTCAGTAACTATTAAAGCTATCGACATGAAATTTGGCATAGTTGTGTATAATAGTGGCCCAAAATCATTGAAATAAAGAAAAGTTGAAAATTATTTTTAGTTTTATTAAAAAAAGGGGGAAAATCAGGGGTTTGAAATTTCAAAGTAAGATAATCATACCAAGTGGGGTATCATATGAAAGGCCTTTACTTGTGCATTCTAAAACAGTTTTTTATTTATTTCTAGATATAATAGTTTCTGATTAATCGGCCAAAATGTCGACAAAAATACCGTTTCCCCCCCCCCCTTATCTCCGAAATTTACCAATCGAAAAATCTGAAATAATTATGGTCAATAGAAGTTTATGTATATTTTACAGGAAAAATAAAACCAACGCTCTAACTAGCATAGTTTTTTTTATATCAACAATAAACCTCTACAAACAAAGTTAACGATAAATAAGCAAATTAATATAATATTATCGTTTCACTTTTACTTTTGGATTATGGAACCCTCGGTGCACGAGTCCGACTCGCACTTGGCCGGCTTTTTTTTAATTGAACGTATGGTAGGAGACACACAATTTGTCAAATTGTTCTTCTTTCAAATTGTCTATTATGGTAACTAATTCAAAATTATTTGCAACAGTTCTACAAGCTGAACTGTATGCTTGCTTTTTTAAAAAGGTAAAATCAAAGATTTACAAGATGGAGCCTAAAGGCTGTGAATGCGTCGAAAATTTGTGCTGCCACATGTGGTTCACGCCCTTTTCCCGTGCTCAGTTTGAATTAGGTCATCACCAGATATGGAGCTCGCGAGCCAATATTTTGTTTTTTTAAATGGCGGTTTTTGGTAAATAAAATGTGAAACAAACTTAACAGGACGATCTAAAATAACCAATAACATCACCTACCATCAGTAAATAACATTCAAGCACATCAGTTCCTGCAAAATAAGAAATTGAAATTTGTAGAAAATAATTAAATTAGAGTTCGCCATTTAATGTGTGTTGCCAGTTTACGAACCCAAAATTTCCCTAATAAATAATGAAACCTTAGAATGTAGATACCGATAATATTCGAAAAGCGATTGCAGATAATGTCATTTTTTAATTTTCTTTCCAAGACAGTCCTTGTTCTACGATCTCACCTGATGGTAAGTGACGATGCAGTTTAGATGGTAACGGGCTAACTTGGAAGGGGATGAGCTAGGATTTATTAAATTTTTACACGCTATCGAGCCGGAACGCTAAATAGCTTAGCGATACGTCTTTGATGGTAGAATGGTAACTAGCCACGGCCGAAGCCTCCCACCAGACCAGATCTGAGATATTTCAGAAATTATAAATTTCGAAATTGTCTCCATCGATAATCGAACTCAAGAATTCCCCTCTCATTTTTTTTTAACTTTTTCGTTTCTGATTTTCTTTTACTTATATTCATCTTAATTTTTTTTTTATTTTTTTAAACGAATATTTTACCGGGAGAGAGTTTTTATGACTTTAGCGATTTAGCGATTCACCGATCGAGTTGGAAATAGGGTTTAGGGTTACCTTGGATCAAAAATAGGAAATGGTTGCCAAAATTTTTAAAAGTCAGCGCCATATTGAAATTCTTTGTTATTGCACCGATGTCGTTCAAAATCGATATTTAGGGTTCCCTGGGGTCAAGAAAGACGAATTGGTGGCCAAAATTTTAAAAAGTCAGCGCCATATTGAAATTCTTTGTTATGGCACCGATGTCGTTCAAAATCGATATTTAGGGTTCCCTGGGGTCAAGAAAGACGAATTGGTCGCCAAAATTTTAAAAAGTCAGCGCCATATTGAAATTCTTTGTTATTGCACCGATGTCGTTCAAAATCGATATTTAGGGTTCCCTGGGGTCAAGAAACACGAATTGGTCGCCAAAATTTTAAAAAGTCAGCGCCATATTGAACTTCTTTGTTATTGCACTGATGTCGTTCAAAATCGATATTTAGGGTTCCCTGGGGTCAAGAAAGACGAATTGGTCGCCAAAATTTTAAAAAGTCAGCGCCATATTGAAATTCTTTGTTATTGCACCGATGTCGTTCAAAATCGATATTTAGGGTTCACTGGGGCCAAGAGAGACGAATTCGTTGCCAAAATTTTAAAAAGTCAGCGCCATATTGAAATTCTTTGTTATTGCACCGATGTAGTTCAAAATCGATATTTAGGGTTCCCTGGGGTCAAGAAAGACGAATTGGTCGCCAAAATTTTAAAAAGTCAGCGCCATATTGAAATTCTTTGTTATTGCACCGATGTCGTTCAAAATCGATATTTAGGGTTCCCTGGGGTCAAGAAACACGAATTGGTCGCCAAAATTTTAAAAAGT
This sequence comes from Oeneis ivallda, assembly GCA_029955525.1. Lineage (NCBI taxonomy): Eukaryota > Metazoa > Arthropoda > Insecta > Lepidoptera > Nymphalidae > Oeneis > Oeneis ivallda. Next base: position 11,825,423 of record JARPMR010000009.1, read on the forward strand.
CAGCGCCATATTGAACTTCTTTGTTATTGCACTGATGTCGTTCAAAATCGATATTTAGGGTTCCCTGGGGTCAAGAAAGACGAATTGGTCGCCAAAATTTTAAAAAGTCAGCGCCATATTGAAATTCTTTGTTATTGCACCGATGTCGTTCAAAATCGATATTTAGGGTTCACTGGGGTCAAGAGAGACGAATTCGTTGCCAAAATTTTAAAAAGTCAGCGCCATATTGAAATTCTTTGTTATTGCACCGATGTAGTTCAAAATCGATATTTAGGGTTCCCTGGGGTCAAGAAAGACGAATTGGTCGCCAAAATTTTAAAAAGTCAGCGCCATATTGAAATTCTTTGTTATTGCACCGATGTAGTTCAAAATCGATATTTAGGGTCCCCTAGCGTCAAAAGAGAGGGAATAGTTGCCAAAATGTTGAAAAGTCAGCGCCATGTTGAAATTTTTTGTTATTGACGCTTGGGGACCCTAAATATAGATTATCAGTATTGCGCTGACTTTTTAAAATTTTGGCAACCAATTCGTCTTTTTTGACCCCAGGGAACCCTAAATATCGATTTTGAACGACATCGGTGCAATAACAAAGAATTTCAATATGGCGCTGACTTTTTAAAATTTTGGCGACCAATTCGTCTTTCTTGACCCCAGGGAACCCTAAATATCGATTTTGAACGACATCGGTGCAATAACAAAGAATTTCAATATGGCGCTGACTTTTTAAAATTTTGGCGACCAATTCGTCTTTCTTGACCCCAGGGAACCCTAAATATCGATTTTGAACGACATCGGTGCAATAACAAAGAATTTCAATATGGCGCTGACTTTTTAAAATTTTGGCCACCAATTCGTCTTTTTTGACCCCAGGGAACCCTAAATATCTATTTTGAACGACATCGGTGCAATAACAAAGAATTTCAATATGGCGCTGACTTTTTAAAATTTTGCCCACCAATTCGTCTTTCTTGACCCCAGGGAACCCTAAATATCGATTTTGAACGACATCGGTGCAATAACAAAGAATTTCAATATGGCGCTGACTTTTAAAAAAATACTGGCAACCATTTCCTCTCATTTGACGCTAGGGGACCCTAAATATCGATTTTGAACGACATCGGTGCATTAACAAAGAATTTCAGTATAGTTACAAAATACTAAATACAATAACTCACTATAGTTAAAGGTATTAATAAAATTATTGTTTTATGATAAAAATTAAAAAAAAAGTAGATATTAATTTTATTTTTAAAGTTTAAAAATTTTAATGACATAATTCTCCCCATTTTATTGGAATCACCTGCGTACCTGGTATCATTACGCACGCTCAGTAATCCACGCCGCGCATGCGCGGCACTCACGTCACGCACACGAGCATATTCTCATTGGCCTGTTTTTTTTCGTTCTTTAGTAGCGCGATACTCCTTCTAGACATATATGTATTCATAGGGTAAAATAATATAAATTCAATTTTGTCGTGAATCCTTTTACATAATGTAAATACTCAACATAATATACGTACCTACATAATAAATCACTAAGTATATTTTTACTTTAACTACATCAATTTTTCTAGTATATTTCTACATTTTTCCTACTACTACTGTAAATATGTACTAAAGACTTTAAATAAAATAGCTACGTTTAATCGCCATGAACCTTCATCAGAGCAGTACAAGCTAATACTTAATCCTTTGAAACATGTAAGACCTTATTTATAGCTGGGCTAATAGCATCTAACCCAAGACCGAGCTTTACCGAAAATTGAACAGAAAACCATTATGGCAGAAAGATACAAAATACGGGCAGAAAATATAAAGTATTTTCTCCTCTTTATAGTCCCTCAGGCTTAATGTTTCAAATATTAAAAAGTTTTACATTTTGTTCAAAGTTCTTTAAAGGAGTCCGAAATTTCTAGTAAAAATACAAATTGTGTAACAAATACTAGGGAGAATAATATCTAGCCACTAACAACCAATGAAGAACTGAAGAACTGATTGGGGTCTTAAGGTTCTGGAGTGGCGACCCTGAACCGAAAAGCGCAGTATTAGCAGACCCCTCACTAGGTGGGTCGATGATATCAGATGAGTCGCAGAGAGCCGCGCTGTATACCGGCGTTCCAAGACCGAAGTGTAAGTCCATGCAAGAGACCTTTTTCCAGTTGTGGACGTCTATCGGTTGAAAATAAACAAAACAACGGAAAAGCGAAGTAGATTTTAGCACGTAATGAGTAGAACTCAGGTCATACAAATAGTTACAAAGAACAAAGAAGGCCAAAAGTAGAACGAACTTGTATAAGATATAAAATGAATTATTTGCATCCACTAGACGTGATAAACTTTAAAAGCGACCCAATTACAAAAGCGCGGGTGCTACTATAAGAATCATGTCTGTAAGTGCAGTAGGTAGATTATGACATTATGTCTTTACACAAATGTTTGACTGTTAATGTTGTGTAAAAACTGCATTTTTACGGAAATCTAACAAAGCGTAATTACAGTATTAGTTCCTGATGCATGCTTACAAACTTTCTTTGACTTTGATTGGATAATATTCAAACAATAAAATCAAACTTCGTTTATATTATGGGAAACTGCTTGGGAGTGATCTTAGATGACTTTCCTTAGGAAAGAACAAACAAAAAGGTAAAATTAGATGACAAAGACCATAAACATTGTCTTACCTACCGTAAGGTAAATAAAAGTCTTTATTCTACTGTTAAATTTTATGAATTATTATTGATTATATAATGAAAATATGGAATATTATCAAATTTTATTACTTAATAAAATTTCATGATATTGTAAAAGGAGTAGTCAAGAAGAGTCTACCTAAGTACCTAGATCATTTTCCTCTTGTTCATGGAATTAGAGTAATCATTTAACGTTCTTTTAGTTGGAGAAATCATATTATAACGTTCTTTACAGAAATTGTTCTATGATTGTAGAGTAGCATTTGTGAATGAAAGTTGATATCCTTAACTCATTGAATGGTCTAAGAACTCAGAATTTAAATGAATTATCGTTTATTAGGAAATTAAAAGAAGAAAAATTCATTTTAAGTTAAAGATAAAAACAATCTGATGGATTTTATTTGACTTGATTCCCGAATAAAAATTATACTATGGGTGGGATTACAAAACCAACATGAGTTATAGTTAGCGAGCATGTGATCATTTGTGATGGAACTGGCTGTTTTGAGCCAAATAAAACCAAAATTTTCAAGAAAGTGATTATTTAAAACTAACAAAAACAAGAGAATACATTCAACCGGTAAGAAGGGTTGATCCGAGATGAAAGGCGAGGAACAAATCACAGAATCCGCGAAGTACCTAGCATAGATAATACACTATATACCAGAGAGTACCTAGTTTCATAGGATGCGCTGTCTGTATGTTGTAATCCCGTGACGGAGAAATTAGGGTGGCTCTCGAGATATAACATAAATGTTGGTATAATAATATCATTTCAAAATAAACATTATATCTACCAAGAAATTGGATGGATTTGGAATTATAATGATAAGCTCCACTGACTGCCCGGAAAAGAAATAATTTGATAATTAAATGCCCTTGAGCTTTTTGACGTCCTTTGAGAGATTTTGAAGATAAAAAAAATTGTGGACAGCGGGGGCGCGTTGAAGTTGATCCCGCCAAAACGTTCAAAAAGAATCCCTTTGAAGTGTTCTATATTATTATGAAAATTATTTAGTAAATTCTGTTAAAAGATGAAAAGGGAGTAAAGAAAATATTCATGAATTGCGAAATGCCTTTTAGCTCTCTCTATATTGCTGTCCGGTTCCCTCGCATGTGATATAAAAGGCAAAAAGCATATATATTTTTGTACATGTTAGAATATTACTGCTAGGACCTTACCGTTTTTTTAAATAGCAGAAGATTGTATAAAGACAGACTATAATTAAAATGCGGCAAAAGGTACGACGATGTGTTGTAAATTATAAACCGCGTTATATTATTATTTCTTACCTAATATACCTACCGCGGGAACCCTTTAATTTTCCGGGATAAAATGTAACTTATGTGTTAATCCAGGGTATAAACTATCTCCATTCCAAATTTCAGCCAAATCCATCTAATAGTTTTTGCGTGAAAGAGTAACAAACATACACAAAACCTTTCGCCTTTATAATATTAGTATAAGTATATGATTAGTGTGAGAACACATCTGAATGGACCATTTATTTTTGTTCTGGCTCCGGAATTAGATTAACGTTAACGCGACAAGTTAGGCCTGCGATTAAACAGGTAACCCTTCAACCAAATTAGGTCGGATCTGAACCTTCGTCAAAGTCAAGTTAAAAGTCAATAAAATAACAGCTGGAACTGCTGGCCTCTTCAAGTTTAAACATACATAAATATAATTTTACATATATATAAGATTAAATAAACTAATCCTTCAAATTAAAGTTCTAATTATAATTTTAATTACCTATAATTATTGTAATTAAGTATAGTTGTTATATAGTTTGAAATCAGAAATGAGGAGATCCACAGGGCAACGCAATTCACCGACATAGCTCAGCGAGTGGCGAAACTGAAGTGGAAATGGGCGGGGCACATAGTTGGAAGAGCTGATGGTAGTTGGGGTCCCAAGGTGCTGGAGTGACGACCCAGCACCGGGAAGCGCTGTGTTGGCAGACCTCCCACTAGGTGGACCAACGACATCAAATGAGTTGCAAAGAGCCGCTCGATTCAGGCGGTGCAAGGCCGAGGCCTGTGGAAGTTCATGCAGAGAACTTTGTCCAGCAGTGGATGTCTATTGCTTGACAAAGAAGAACAAAACTTAAATAATTAACGTAATAATCTCAAGGAGGATCCAGCATAGAGAAGTCATTTCAACTAATTTCGTTAGGAATTATCACATTTTCACGGAAGCAGTTTTTAACTCCATACAGCTCGAGTATAAAATCCTTAACCTCCCTTTTTTTTACCTATATAGTAGCAGTGATAGCCTAGTGGTTAGGACTGTGGTCTCCTATTCGGGGGGGTCACAGGTTCGATCCCGGGTACGCACCTCTGACTTTTCGGAGTCAAGTGCGTTTAAGCAATTAAATATCACTTGTTTCAACGGTGAAGGAAAACATCGTGAGGAAACCTGCACACCTGAGAGTTCTTCATAATGTTCTTGAAGGTGTGTGAAGTCCGCCAATTCGCATTGGGCCAGCGTGGTGGACTATGGCCTATAACCCTTCTCTGAGAGGAGACCTGCGCTCAGTAGTGAGCCGTTGATGGGTTGCTAATGATGATGATGATAGGTATACAGGCATGTATACGTAACTTTCAGGTGAATTACTCGTAAAATTTAACTACGTTAAAAGGGTTCAGGGTGGCACAGGCAGTGAAATCAAACGTAAATAAGCAAATAGATCCCAAATACATTTGTACAATTGGGTAAACCGATTTCAATGTTAATTACTTTCGGCTACGTGAATGTGTAAATAATAATGTTTTTGACGTGATAACGTCTTATGAATCGATGAACACCGGCTGCACGCACGAAAAAGTGTGTTAAAAAAGTTCCGCCTGAGCCTGAGCGTGCAAGCGAGAGCGCGGAACAAGCGATAAAGAGGCACGATCGGCCCAAGCGTTGGCTTGTTACACATTTATTCATCAATGTTTCTTTATGACTTTATCAGTTATCACGTAAAACTATCGTCCGTAAACCGACTTTACAGACAACCAATTTTTTTATCTAAATCTGGTCATAAGTGGTAATCTGTGGCTTTTGGCAGTTGCTACTATTACATAACAATATTGGTACCAACTGCCAAGAACAACGAGTTTTATTTAATACTAGATATTTTTCTCAATGTCGGTATTTTGAACTAGTGATTTTTGCAATTCATTTCAATGCGTATTTTCTGTAGACGATTTTTAAGAACAAATAACACTTTCAATTGTTTTTTTCACTAACACTGTGTCACGGTAATATTATGTATAGGCAGTATTCCAACTTCATACAAACGGACGAAGCGCGAGCTATGCCTACGCGCCTCGATCTCGGTAAGCGCTCGGTACGCAGACAGTCGCGACTGTGCCGCAGTGACGAACGGACGGTGTTATGTTTTTTAACAATAACTGCGCAATTTTTTAACTAAAAATAAGTTCAAGTACATATTTAATATGATGAGGAGGATATATTGTGCTGTTTTTGGTTGCATGAATTCGTCAATAACGCATCCAGAGATAACTTTTTTTTAATTCTTTTTAGTTTAATTAAAAAAGGGGAAAAATCGGGAGTTTGAAATTTCAAAGTAAGATAACTATACCGAGTGGGGTATCATATGAAAGGGCTTTACCTGTACATTCTAAAACAAATTTTTATTTATTTTTAAATATAATAGTTTTTGAATAATCGGGCAAAATGTCGAAAAATATACCGTTCCCCCCCCCCCTTATCTCCGAATTTTACCAATCTAAAAATCTGAAATAATTATGGTCAATAGAAGTTTACGTATATTTTACAGGAAAAATAAAACCAACGCGAAAATTATTTTAGTTTAATTAAAAAAGGGGGAAAATCGGGAGTTTGAAATTTCAAAGTAAGATAACTATACCGAGTGGGGTATCATATGAAAGGTCTTTTTATGTACATTCTAAAACTGGTTTTTATTTATTTTTAAATATAATAGTTTTTGAATAATCGGGCAAAATGTCGAAAAAAATACCGTTCCCCCCCTTATCTCCGAAGTTTACCAATCGAAAAATCAGAAATAATTATGGTCAATAGAAGTTTATGTATATTTTAAAGGAAAAATAAAACCAACGCTCTAACTAGCATAGTTTTTTTTATATTAACAATAAACCTCTACAAACAAAGTTAACGATTAATAAGCAAATTTATATAATATCGTTTTACTTTTACTTCTAGAGTACGGAACCCTCGGTGTGCGAGTCCGACTCGCACTTGGCCGGTTTTTTTTAATTAAATCTACCAATCAAAAAACAACACGCATTTTTATTGAACACTTCCTATTTAATTCACAAAGTATTTTATTTGTTTATATAAAAAAAAGTATATTTACAATCACAAAACTAAATGGAAACACAAAGTAGGCAAATGTAATTAAAATGCTGGAGGCGGGCAGCCCTATCGCATGTTTACGTACCGCGCGGCTGTAGGCATTTATGTCAAAGATACGGCCGAGTTACAATACTGTATACATAATATTACCGTGACTGTGTCTTCTGAATCCTAATTTAGTCAGGTTTATTTACACATACGAGTCTTTTTTCACTATTTTGTCACTATGTTTGGTATTTCAAGGTTTATTTAGTTTATAACATTACTAAGCGTATATATAACACTATCACACTATATTTACACAGTTTTATACATTATTCACAACTTTTTAATAATCTAGTTGTAAGTTTTCTATTTATAAACAATTTTTATAACGGAGCTCAATGTTTATCGACCCACGACTTCGTTTTTTTTTTTTTTTTTTTTATTTTCATTACTAGCTGATACCCGCGACTTCGTTCGCGTGGATTAAGGTTTTGTACTCCCGCGGGAACTCTCTTATTTCCCGGGATAAAAAGTAGCCTATGTGCTATTCCAGACTACAATCTATCTGTAACAAATGTCAGCCAAATCGGTTTGTAGTCAGAAAAGTGGCATAGGTTTAAACACGTTTAGAGCGTGTTAACCGAATTACACGCGGACGAAGTTGCGGGCGAAAAGCTAGAATGATATAAAAATGAATTACTGGTTCGCTTCGCTCGTTAACAATTTTTAATCTTACCACAGGCACTATTTGAGAGATCGGTATAGAAAGTATATACCGGTATAGAAAGTATAGCCTTTTCAATAGCATAGGTGACATGCATACCAAATTTCAAAACTGTCTGCCCGCGGCTCAGCTCGTAAAAAAAATTCAATTTTCCCTCGGGAACTACTTAAGGAATCGGGATAAAAGGTAGCCTATGTTCTTTTCCATGTCAAAGGCTACATGCATGCCAAATTTCATCCAAATCCGTTCAGCCGTTATTGCGTGATTGAGTAACAAACATCCAAACATCCACACTTTCACATTTATAATATTAGTAGGATTTAGGAAACCATCCTTTCTATTTTCTAAGATTTTCAAGGTCAGGTTTGGTGGGAGGCAAAATAATGTGGGCTACTATACCTACTAGCCCACTTAATGAGATTTGTTTAGGCAGTTACGAGAATATTAACCTCTACATCTCATCTTATGTGGCGATTTTACCATCGCCCAGTAACTTTTATCTCCCAAATTATCACACAAAGTTTAACCGACGAGCTTATATTGTATCTATTGATACAGTGCACTATATCAATAGATACAATATAAGCTCGTCGGTTAAACTTTACTCAGCGTTGCGCGTTGGCAAAATAAGCACTAAGGGCTGATTTCAGCAACGTAAAATGAGTCTTATTTGAGCATCTATTTTCAATTCAATACAAAAACTGTCAGAACGCCCAATTTATTCCTCACTCAAACATCACTCGATATTAGTGAAATCGGCACAGTTATGAAACTGGAATTTGCTACATTATGAAGCTGTACTTACCTAGAGTACTGTACCTAGTACTCTATCATCATCCAAATTTAAAACTAATCTATCTATTTCATACAGTTGAGACTTGTTATACCGCTAAAATTCTTATACTCTCTGTATATCTAAGAATCTCTTCTTCCAATTAAAACTTATTTTGTAACTAATAACGGATCCTTTACGCGATTCATCATGAAATCTAACTATAAATATTATGGACCGGAAAATCTTGATTCTTGACTTGATTAATAAATAATTACTATCCTCTGTAAAACATAATTACTAGGAAGTCATACATGGTCGCCACGATACAGATTACCTAGTGTGGAGACCACTAGCAAACGACACTGCCTTTTTTTGAAAATAAAGATACACTTTTTTTATTGTGAGTCGTCCAAAGCTACGTTTTACGTGGTCGCACAATATCTAAGTGGTTAATATTTTGGCCACGTAAGTAGGTACCTTTGCGATTTTTTGAGATATTTGTAGCCAGTACATCGCAAAATTAAATATTTGCAATAGTCATGAACAAAAATATTATATATTATTAATATTATATTAAAACGAAACGCATAATTTCACGGGGTTGCTACTCGCGGACTGCTATCGCGTCGTTTGAAGGGTGATAGAAATAAAGGCTACGACGAAGGGACCAATAAAATATGTAGATTTGACTGCGGCCGTATTTTTCTCGGTGTAATCTGCATTATTCAGGCTTTGTCACGAACTTCGACAGTTTAACAGCGTTTATCTCTCGCCTTGCAAATTGAGCTACGACTTTAAGACAAACGGGACTCACTTTCATTACCATAATAGGGCTGCCCGATTCTTTGCTGGTGAACCGACGATAAATTGGAGCTACCGTTTAGTATAGATTTACTTTTGTTTTTACTTGGTGGCAGCCACGTTTAGGAGTGCCCTATTTTTCCAGGTAGGTACGTGTTAGAGTATTTTTATATATTAAGTACTACTTAGCATAACGCCTTCTCTTTTATTGTAAAAGAAATTGCAATTAACTAATTTCACTTAAAAGTAAAGTTGTTTTGTGAAACATTCGAAAATTATTAGGTTCTGAGAAAAAGTCCGGGAGTATTTTATGTTCCGTGAATTAGAACCTTACCATTTTTTTATGTGATCGAAGGCTCTATAAGTTAATTTTGGGCCAACTTGTTAAGCCAACGTTCGGCCTTTTTTAACGCGTCAAGAAACCCGACTTTCGTAATAAATTCTTCGTATTAGAATTATCGCTATATACTACAATCTACTGCGATCATCAACCCGTCTGCCCCGCGTGGTGATTTGGGCAAACCCGCCCTCCAGCCCTCGTCTTTAGTCCAGCAGTGGTCTGTTAAAGGCTATTGATGATGTTGATAATGTGAACTGAAATCATAGGTAATAACTAACAGCATTTATTATGTTTAACATGGCAAATATTCTGTACTAGTTGACCCGCCCCGGCTTCGCACGGGTAGGCTACAAAACAAACAATGGTACTTGAAACATCTGGGGCCTAGAGGTTAATGATTTAGTCTATGCTTATGGCTAAAACCCTAATATATGGCTAAAATATGATATGCATGTATTTGATCGTTGCCTATAGGCGAGTGACTTGCTGCTACCTGTGAAGAGTTATGTCCTCTATCTCCGATAATATTTATCAGATCTTCATCAAAATTTGACAAAATATGTTTGATAGTATACACTTTCAAATAAAAAAGAATTATTAAAATCAGTTTGAATTTGACGGAGTTATGAAGTAAAATCGATAAAATCTTGCATCCCCTATTCCGATGTACAGAAAATGTTCCGGAATGTACAGAAATCTTATAGTTACAGTTTTATTATAAGTATAAATATAGATAGATAGAAGATAAGAACAAAAGACCATATTATCTAATGACATTGGCTGTGCAAACCATAAAATGTGTTCCTTACGTAAAAATTTAATCTTCAATGGAGTGCCATATGTGCCATATTACGGTATGAAGTATGAATGGTCTTGAAACGAATCAATAATTCTCTCGGTGCCCACGCTTGCCCACTCTATCAGCGATTATTTATGGTCTGGTGGACATTTGGCCTTTTCTACATCCAACGTACCTACACATTTTATGTGTACCTACGTATCCATGTAATTTCTTACATTTGTAAACTTCATTTCCCAACATAAAACCGAAAACATTATAATAATTACACATACTCACAAAATTTTACTTATTAAAATTTTCCGGAATTTTTTTTCACTTTTCTTTCATCTTTTGATACAGTGAATTTAAATCTACCAGGCGTTTTTATCCATCAGCTTTTATTTTTCGTACACAGCTTTTTGGTATTTTATGTGAGGGTAGGCGCACATTTACAAATTTAACACAGTGTTGGTATCAGTTAAGATAAAATTATAGCGATGTTTACATCAAGGAGAAGTTGTTTAAACGATCCGAAGTGTTTTTGCTTTATTTGTCATGAATATGTTTTTAAAAATTATAGAAAATCGGTGACAGATTTCATAAAAATCGCGTATACCGACTATTTTAAAGTACAAGTGTGTAATTTGGACAAGTCGTGGGTGCCTAAAACATTTTCTCAAAATTGTGTTGTTAGTTTGCGACGATGATCAAGTGGAAAAAGAAGTTCCCTGAAGTTCACAACCCCCAGGATCTGGCGAGAACCGAAAAATCACCACGATGATTGCTATTTTTGCGTCGTTAATGTAAACGGCATTAATTCAAATAACCGCAGTAAATGGATTTATCCTGATTTAAATAATAAAGATTGCATTATTTTGTCACCACTGCACATAAAACTTGTTATAATTAAGCAGTTTGTCAAGGCGCTTGATACAAATGGTGACTGTTTTGAGCATGTTGCACAGAAATTCCCTGGCCTAACTACAGAAAAATTAAAAGCTGGAATATTTGATGGACCACAAATACGTCTTCTAGTCAATGATGAAAATTTTGTTAAAACAATGAATGAAAAAGAGTCCAAAGCATGGAAATCCTTTGTGTCAGTAATGAAAAACTTTCTTGGCAATACTAAAGCACCAAACTACCAAGACTTGGTCCAAGTCTTGGTAGTTTGGTGTTATTATGTCTGAAGGATCTTGGTTGCAACATGAACGTAAAACTTCATTATTTACACTCCCATCTGGACCACTTTCCTGAAAAACAAGGAGAAAGATTCCATCAAGAAATTCGCACTATAATAATTATAATTATTATTAGGACCTAATAATAATTATTATTAGGTCCGTACCTATCAAACTGATGTTTTAGTTAAAAAATTCAAACAATTTTTTAATGAAAAGTAAATAAATCTTAATTACTCGAAATATTGACTTATGGCACTTTTGGTTTTCATTTCAAGTTCATTGATGCTTCAGCTATAGAAATTCTGACGATGGGAATCTATAAAGGCGTTTTTCACCGCCTCATCTTACTTAAACCTAAATTAGGAAAAAATGGAACTTAACTTAATCTTAATACTTACTTAAATCTAAATTAGGAAAAAATGGAAATCAGTTGGAACAAGGTCTGGTGAGTGTGGAGGGTGATGCAGAATTTCCAGTCGTATCTCCTCTACTTTTGAAAACTTTTTATTTAAGGAATAGTAGCCACTGAACTTGACTAATTTTCTCCTCTCCCTCCAAATAAGCTGAAAGCGTGTGTTAGGAATGGGTACGAAAATAATACAGTGGGTGGGAATTGAACCAGCAATCTTTCAGTTTTCAGTCCGCACTTTTCACCGTTGGACTATTGAGGCTATAAACGGGAGATCGTCCATTCACATAGAGATTTTTGCAACAGCTGCTGACATTTGCACAACAGAAACTCAGTATCAAGTTCTTAATAAAAGAAAAGGCAGCACTGGTAAAGTGGCAAAAACATTGAATCTGAGATTTGTCGCAAAAAATGTGACAAGTCATCAAATCTACATATTTTATTAGTCTCCCCCTCCAAGCTTGACCCTCTGCTGTCGGTTGGGTCCGATGGTTCTTAGGGATGTTCTTTGTATAATGATAATATATCGACATCGATATATCGATCGAGTGTCTTTGTTATTGTCTAGATTTATCTCTGTCTATAGTATGATAGATATGTCTCTGACTAAACTATTGTCTTGTCATACTTAGTAACTCCTAATTTTTAAATATCTTGACTTCAGAATTCAGAACAGTGGATATCTATTTGTAATTGAAACATAGTTTTTCTTATGTTTCATTTTTTTATAGGTCTGGTAAGGTATCCCGACCAAGGCATCCTTTCTGGTAGGGATAAGTGGAAAAAAAAATCCACTTAGTTCTACTGGTTGCGATTGGTGGAAACTCTGCACATTGGGGATAAAATGACACAAGCTGACAATATAATTTAAAAAATTTTGAATTTTATTGAATTGAAACTGACAAAAAATTATAATGTCTAAACGTGAAGGTACGACTAACGAGCATCTTATGTTTTTCTACTGTCTAATGCATCGAATAATAATATTTTTTCTGAATAAGTTCATGGCTTTGATTAGTATAAAAGTATTCAGTCATAGTATTAGTTTAGTTTAGCTATAAGTTTCTTTTGTAACATTTTAATAAAAAAAAATTATTCAAAGTTGTTACATGTACCTATTTATGTACAATACTTTGAGCTTAGGAATCTGTTTATTATTGATTACCCTTGATTGCAATCCCCAAATATATCCAATTTTACGTAGTAGGGTTAGTTTTTAAACTTTCTTCTTGTAAAGTAAAAAAGGTACGTGGACAAAAAATAAAATAAGATTTGTCGATAGTTCACACGTCCAGCAACATCCAACATTACAGGACTTTCAAATAGGTATCAACGACAGGCGGCGGTGGCCTCTGCCGACTGCGGAAGTCGGAGACACTTCATAAAGAATACTTTTATACCCAAGCCGTTTATTTATGGTGCCCGTCCATATCTTTGGCTTCGTTTTACTGTCTGATATAGGAGATGCATTATTCAGTTCCCATATCAAAGTCTATGTCCTGATAGAAAATAAGATAAATTTAATATTCTCTTTTGCACACCTACAAGTGTTGTCTCTCATCTTAAGGTAGACTGGTAGAAAATGCTTTAGCATTAAGTCCGCCCATTGTACTATTTTTGTGCAATAAAGTAAATAAAAAAAAAAGAGTAAGTGCTTAATTATTTATTTTTAACGTGATTTATTTTACATCTAGTTACGAAAAAAATCCACGCGGTTGATGACGCTGGACTCAACTAGTATTATAATATCTAAAAAAACTACTATACTATCAAAAAAAAACTAAGTTATGTAATGTACACTAAATAATGGATACTGCAGACGGGGCAAGACCAAGACCTGTGGAAATCCATGAAAAAGACCTTTGTTCAGCAGGACGTCTATTAAATGATACCGAGGAATTAATACAATGTTGACAGACTCGCTTCACTGTAACTTAATACCTATTATTTTCAGGCCAATGGTACACACAGTAAATGCTCACAGTATTGCGAAAATTATAACTGCCACTATGTTTCTATCCTCCTAAATATTTTTAGTGGTTGTTTTTCTATTGATTTTATTTCACTGCATTAATGTTATTATTCTTAATTGGTGTAAGTATAAGTATGTATTTAATTAGTGTTATTTATTTATTCTGATTAAAATGAAATAAAGAAATACTTAATGAACAGGGTTTGTCGAGTTCACATAAAACGTACCTATATCGCACTTTCGTAGCTGGCTACGTTGTGTAAAGAATTAAAGAGTTGCTATATATTATTCAAATCAGAATGGCGGAGGTCTTTTTACTGTGGAATGGCGGTTGCGCGGTACATCGCTCCGCACTTCGGGACGTGACCGAGTAGCCCGGAAACACTGAACATTCCCACCACACTAGAAGAGACTTACTACTTCCTACCACCAGTGAAAGCAGACTAGGTATAAACAAAATGGGAGTTTCAATAGCTTGTGGCGGCTGATCTCCGTGTTTCGAGCTGACTGCTGGCCTTGCAACCTTCGTCGGTACTGGCTGTTTTTTTCAAGTGGCCAGTTGTCCATGAAAACTGTGATGTCAGTTTTGAATTAAATTAGGAACCGATATGTAAACAGAAGGCAGTTGTCAAAGTGTTGCTATGTTCGAATTTTCAGTTCATAATAATTTTCCATCTCGACCGGCCACAATACATTTGCGTGTCAATACAGAGTCTACCTCTCAACTCCGTAACGGCTGTGTAATTAAGACTTTCCTATGGTCTTGTTAGCGCCCAGTGATACGCGCAACCAAACGACAGCGTTCTGTTCGATAACAAAGTGAAATTGTAAATAGAAGTTGCATTGATGATAATTATTACAAGTAATGAGAATCTATCTGGTTTTTATTGATAGAGGAATTACAAAGAAACAGGACCCATAGGGTCCTCAAGCTCAACCCCCACCCGTTGGTCTATGGTCGTACCCACTCCCAACACAAGCTTTCCGCTTATTTGGAGGGGTGATGAGAATATTAGTCAATATTGGCGTATAAAGAACTATTTAAATAAACTAAGTTTAGTCATTTAGTATAAAACTAGGATGCTACAACTGAACTTTGAAGACTTCGGCGTAAATCAAATATTTTACTAAGAAATGCTCGAATTACCAATTTGCATTCACTACTTAGAACCGTCAACCTTTCATTTTTCTGTATGCACCGTTATGAAGCGATAGCGATACAAATACTAACTGTTAATGGTCAAATGTTCTTCTTCTACGAAAACCCAAATACCACACCTCGAATATTAATTCGAGGTGTGGTATTTGGGTTTTTTAAATGAACTTTTGCACCGCACGCCTCGGTAATTTTTTTTACGACCTTCGGAATTAAAACCATATTACGCTCTCTATTTCCTGTCCTTTACCTGTCTAACCTACCTGTACCTGTACCTGTACCTGTCTACCTGTCTTTTAACATGTCTAAATACGTCTCACGTCTCAGTCTTGCGCAGCTTGTATCCAGCAGCTCGGTGCGACACGTTTTATGACGTCATTTCTCCTACTATTGTAAGAATTTTTTATTTGCAGAATTTTCATGTTTCCTTTAACCTGACTACCTCATATCATGTTAACTTTATGATGCCTGAGTAAATAATCCGTAGCTATGACAAGAGTCTTTCATCACAAGCACAAACGGTTTGCGTAGGAAATTCATATCACTGACGCGTGTAACATCGCATCGCGCATTCGGAATTAGGTCGAACAATGTATTAAGTCCATTAGTGTATCTAGTTGTTAACGCCTCGCTTTGTGTTCACAAATTGCGGAATTGCATACAAAATCACAACTCTATCCTTACTATCTCGATATCTAAGAATGTCGGCTAGTCATAACCTAACTTCTTAAAAACTTTATTCATTCAACTATCCGCAACCCATCAATGGCTCACCAGTGAGCGCAAATCTCTCAGAGAGGGTTATAGGCCATAGTCTACTACGCTCGCAACCAGTGCAAATTGGCAGTCTTCACACACCTTTAAGAACATTATGGAAAACTCTCAATCGTGCAGTTTTCCTCGTGATGTTTTCCTTCACCGTTGAAGAATGTTATATTTAATTGCTATTTTCTATCACGTCATTTTAAGAATCACCTATACGGTATACCTATCTGAGGTTCGGACGATCTCATTTTATTTTAGTAAGTAATGCCTTATTACAAGCTTGATCGCCCGTCCATACGACCTTGTCAATCTATTGAAGCAGCGATCTTACTGTACCGCGACTATGGTTACTTCCGAATCACAATACTAATAAAACCCTCAAATTTTGCAAATTACAGTCAAATTAATGGATGATCATTCCATTTGTTCTGATGTCGATGATCAAATGTTTTATTCCAACCAGTGAAATGCCGCGAATGGGTCGGGACCGAATTACTTGGTCGCAAAAATTGTACGGTTAGATTGTTGGAAATAATGGACATCTGATCCGGGGAAGGGAAACAGAACTTCATAAGAGTTGTAACTACCTACATATTATGAAGGTTTATGTTATGAAATATAATATTGACAGTCTAATGCAATGTGCACATACTCCTAAGTCATATTCTTTTACCTTGGTAAAGTCGTTACTGCTTTCAAAGCGTTAATTCGCCTGGTGTGTGGGTACTTTTGGACTGTGTGAACGGAATACGGATCATCTTCATACAGCTCATTTCTCTGATTTTAGTTAGTTGAGGCTATGGAGTTTTAAGTTTTCCTTAAGGTGTAAAGGAAGGCAAAGAAAAAGATGGGAGGATGACTTAAGAGTGGTGGCTGGTGCTTCATGGCGCAGAACAGCACAAGAGAGGAGCAGCTGGAAGTCTCTGGAGGAGGCCTATGTCGCAAGACAAGCTGATGTTTAATTTAAACTTTGTAAAAAAAAAACACTATGTATGTAATTTTTGTAATCAGCAATAAAGGCTATGAAATGAAATGAAATGGAGTTTTATTCATTTCAATTAAAATGCAGCGGCTCGTCGTTATTGATAGCGAAACAGGAGCTTCGATGTGAACAGGAATTGTGGAATAGAAAGCGAGAAAGCGGTCGGCCGACAGAGTAAATTGAAGTAAACACTGCAATCTCCCGACCGACCAGATAAACGATATTTTAAAAAAGAAACACTCGTGTAGGTATCCAAACATAAATCCAGTACCTGCGTGTGTTAAATTCTAATATACGTAGTACATAAACACCAACACAATATTATCAGGTAACAGAAGGACTGACTTAGTTTTTGCGCAAAGAATCGTATTAAAAACTCGTATTATTCTTATGTCTACTAAGATTTGGGCAATTTCACCATCTTGCATCGCCGGGTAACTCCGGGTAACGTTTACTTAGCGTTTAACCGACGTACCTCTATTGCCTCTACTATCCGCACGTAGGTTTGCCGATGGCTGCCCCTCCTGCCTACGCCGGTCGCGACCCACGTTCACCGGCAGCGACAAGGCGAGCGCGGGTCGCTATCGGCGGAGGCGGGATGTTTCGACTATGGAACTAGGATTTGCGACTACGTTTCGACAGATTTTCAATGACCCAAAAGAAAACTAAAACTGTCAGATCGTCTTTACTCTTTAGTTAGACGTTACTCGGCGATAGTAAATATGGCACCAACATAGACTTATTATATTACTAGCGTATGGACCGGGCCATTGAACAAACGAAATGGCACCGACTCATTGGTGCTAAAATGGAAAAGGAGCACCGACGCGAACTCAGTGACGTCTGGATTTCAGACGCGAGTGGACGTTGCTTATCATTGCTAAAATGCCGAGTTGTGTTGTAAAGAAGTGCACTAATTCCGATAAAAAAGTGACTAAAAAAAGGATGGAATATCTTTTTTTCGGTAAGGATTACAAAAATTATGTATTACGTATATTTTTAATATTTTTAGTGAATATTTTAATTACCGTTTACAATTGACTAACCGGCCATGTCCAGTGAATATGTATTGCATTGTAAACGCACTCAAGTCGCGTAGTTTTAATTTGGCCGTATTACATGCGGGCGCACGAGGTAACCTTGTACTGTCGGTAATCGGGATTTTGATTTGGTTTCATGAGAATAAATTTTATAGGTATTGATGATATTTATTTTTTTTAATTCACAGATTGCCTGTAGAGCCCAAAAGAAGAGAAATATGGTGAAAATTTCTGTCAGCTTCCAAATCAGATTCAAGAGCTCGGATTGATTTCAAAACTTCGAATGCTACTTCATCATGCCTGCTTAAACTGGACGTGCTATTGATGACATTTACAGATGCTGAGGCCTGAGTTTAAGATGTTAAAATTTTTTAATGGGATACAATTGCCACTGAGGGATGATCGTAGTTCAAAGTCGTTTAAAGTTTTTTTATATGCAGCCCTAAACTGTAGAACATTGGCCACCATTTCTATCAGTTTGGGGTCATGAAATAGTGATTATTTTTTCTTTATTTCTTTCTCATTAAAAGGTCCTTTTTACGAGGTACAATGCGAAATTACTTTGGAAAATAAAAGCACAACAACATGGCGTTCTTTTTGACAATGACACGTACTTACACGAGTCATGATATTTGACATAAAAATAACCACAATTGACAGCAATTGACATTTGACATACCAGCAATTGACGTTTGACAATTGAAATGACATTAAGATGACATAACGTCATTACACCAAATCAGATGGATGCACTCCAGGAGTTGCCATTCTACAAATGTACCCAATTATCAATTTTATATTTGTACCTCTTATTCACTTTAATACTACAAAAAGCATATTTTATTTCAATTTCTATGATTTAATACTATTTTTTGGTATAGCGTACAAGAACCCGGCCCAAAATGAAACAACCCCATCGCAAAGTGTCAATGTTTTCGCCACGCTCATGCTTAACAACTGTGTAGCAAGTTTCACCTTCATGATCTGGTTGCGGAAATGAATATGACGCGGTGTTAATATATAAGCAAACTTTAGTCCTTCATTTTGTTGAAGTTTGTTTAAGTTGATAAGAAGTTATCACTTTATTAGTCTATTATTTTCATCATATATCAACCTTTTTTTTTTAAGTATTTCTGATCAATTTTATTACATGGCAAGGGTTAATGAAAATACAAATCTTTTCTGATGTACTTGGATGAGGAAAGAATGTCTTTAAATTATTTAATTCTGCGGCTTTAAAATTAGCAGCACATCCATGAAACGTGAGGTTTGCAACTGTAACTCTAACTTCATGATACTCTTCTAAAACGCTAGACGCTATCCACACACAAATTTAGCCACTCAGCAAAAAATTAAGAGATTTTGGCTGGTAGGTGTTCCAAATACAAAATATGTTCCTTGTTTAAAATATCAATATAAAAAGAAATATTCTGACAAAAGAGTTCGTATGCGTAATCGACAGCCAGCAAGCTGCAAGGCTGCCTCACGAACGCATCACCACATACAAAACTCCCTGACTACCCTTACGAGTTCGCATATCGCATACTGCGAGTTGTACCATACTTTGTTTTGGCGGATTATAGTAAATTAAGTTTGTAGTTCCTTGTATAAAATGCATTTCCGAAAAGTAATACGCTAGTTATATAATAAGTGTTGCTAATGCTCCTACCCGACATTAGAAATTGTTCAGTTGCACTTTTGTTAAACTAATTATTATTTATTAATTCAATATATCTTTTTTCACATAAATTCCTTGATTTTTATTTTATTATTCATTGGTACTCTGTAATAGAATGTCCATTAGCATTCTCCAACACTTCGACAATTATACCTACTTACTTCAGGGATAAACAGGAAAATCGGAGTAACTAATAAATTTGTATTAATTTAAAACGAGAAAAATAAATCCTTACTAATATTATAAATGCGAAAGTGTGTTTGTTTGTTGGTATGTCCTTCAATCACGCCGCAACAGGGCTACGGATCCACGTGATTTTTTTGCATGGGTATAGTTTAGGACCTGGAGAGTGACATTGGCTACTTTTATCCCGGAAAATCAGAGTTCCTGAGGGATTTTAAAAACTAAATCCACGCGGACGAAGTCGCGGGCATCAGCTAGTCTAAAATATTAACTTTCTAAACGCTTTTGTGTATAATGGTACTAATTTGGTTGTACACAAATCTAAACAAAAATAACAGGTCACAAAGTTGGCCACCTCCAATAATGGTCGTTCTTACAAGGTTACATCAATTGTCGACTAACATACTAACGTCCATACAGTGTTTCCAACTTTAGAAACTTTTCACTATTTTCGGGTGAAACTAATAAAAAGGTAGGGCTTTATGCGTTTCTTGAAGATGACAGGGATTTAGGATAATTTGGGTTAAAATCGAATTTCAGGTGATAACCCTGTTTTTATACCCCACCCAATCAAATTTTTTTAGATCTATAGAAAAGAGAAGAATGAAAAAGTTTGTCATTCTGTATATCGGAATAATAGATTATTTTTCTGCTGACTACTTAGTTATTCATTATTCGTAGCCTCATTGTTATTATAATTTGAAAATTGGAACATCTTCTTCATCACTAAACTAATCAAATTTCTTTCAAGATTTCTTTGAACTCAAGAGTTCAAAGAAATCTTGAAAGAAATTTGATTTTTAATCGTGAAACAATATTCAAAACTTGAAATGAAGATGTTCTTTAAATATTGAAAATTAGGTGCCATAAATAAGGCTATTTTGAATTTTTATTACGGTAATTTAAGGCGTATTCTAGGGTAAATCCAAAATCGTAAGTGGAAACACTGGTTCCGTGGTAGTTCATGAGTATTTAAGAGATGGCGCTAATTTATTTGGTGGCTATACTGTGAAAAAATTTTGTTCGCACGACCATATCTTGTCATTTATATCAATGGGCACCAAAAACATTTTAAGAAGTACAGAGCAGTAGATTGTTTGCTGAAAAATAAAGGGTAGGTATGACAAGTAGATAAAACTGAAAGTTTTTATTAAAAGATGCGATATGATGGATTCGATTCTTTTATTTTTCATTCTTATATTATTGACATTAATTTTCGCTTAATACAGGCACATCATCATCATCATCATCATCATCATTAACGTCTCACTACTCCTCTCACTCAGAGAAGGGTTATAGGCTATAGTCCACACTCCACCACACTGCCCCAAATCCCAATGCGAATTGAGACTTCACACACCTCGCCAAGACAGGCACATCACCGCTAAAATTACTTTTTGTTCTCATAAGTACCTACTTGTAAGTTATATTGAATTCGTTATAAAACCATCTACACTATATAATATTATAAAGAGGAAAGATTTGTATTTTTGTATTTTTGTATGTAACGAATAAACTCAAAAAGTACTGGACCGATTTTAATAATTTTTTTTTTCATTAGAAAGCTACATTATCACTAAGTAACAT
Organism: Oeneis ivallda; assembly: GCA_029955525.1. Lineage (NCBI taxonomy): Eukaryota > Metazoa > Arthropoda > Insecta > Lepidoptera > Nymphalidae > Oeneis > Oeneis ivallda. The sequence goes on from JARPMR010000009.1 coordinate 11,846,828, forward strand.
AGGCTATATTTAGTACTAGATTACTATAGAAATCCTTAGAAATTCCTATTAAAACCAACCGAAGGTGTAAAAAAATTAGCCATAAAATGTCTTTCATCGCATACGCTGCGAAGAGTATTAATGATAGGACAAAAAAATGTTGGACAATATTATAGAATATATTATCAATATCTACAAAAAACTTCGCGAGACCATGTGTCTAACTATTGTAGTTACGTCACTAAAACTACTTTTTTACATTTAACAAATTGATAGAAATGCCGATCAAAATCAGACCGTGTTATCCATACCATTTATGAATTTTTATCCAAATAAATAATTTAATATTCAAGACTGTCTCAATACCTAATGATTACTTTTTGAATTATCGAAATCGGACATTCCATTCAAAAGATATCATGAAATTAAAATAAAAATACATGCCGGCGGCGGCGGCCGCCACGCAGCGCATCGAGTAACTAACTCTTCGTGAGAGGGGCAGTGCGGGAGAAAGGGGTGCACCATTATGAACTAGGTAGCCGCGCGGCTCATTCGCGCGGTCGGCACTCGGCTCCTTACACAGTGGACGCAAGCGACATTGAATATTTCGAGTTTTATTAACACATTTTTATGCTTCACTTAAAAAGTTCTTTTCAGAGCTACTTAGTTTTAGTATTAGAAATACCACAGCCAACGTAGTGTACAGGGAGGCTTTAAAATAAGCATACAATTTTTTTCTAATTTAGTGATTCATGGTCGTTTTAATTAGCATGCTTCATGGAACTAGGAAATATAACATCGTTGGCATGCTTATAACTTAAATATCTGTACCTATATATGTCTACCCGTGCGAAGCCGGGACGGGCCGCTAGTGTTAAATAATTTAGTTCCATATTGTCTTCAAAATTCAAATGTCAAGACTGAAAAACACACATCAGTAATCCCGCAGTCTCATAAGTAAGGTCAAGTTAGATATTGACAAAAAGCAAACAGTCTTTGGTGAAGTTCCATTAAACTTAGGAGTTTGAACAATATAACATAATAGGCATAACGAATGAGATTATTAACCCTCGGGCGATACAAGTTTCGGCAGTTTGTGACATGAATAGTTATTTGAATACGAAGTGCTTCTCGTATTGTTCGAATTTATAAAACAAAGCGAGTTATTTAACACACTCTTGTCGTCCGCTGTTGTCGCTGATGTCCACCGCTCGGCATAGGTCTCTTATAGGTTTCCATCAGGATCCTGCGGCTCGTTTGTTATCATTGAAGAAAGAAAGGAAGAAAAGGAAGAACAAAATTAAGTGGCACTCGGGGACTGCCGTGGTAAAGCTATTGCATAGCATTTGTTATCAACTTATGCAATTATAATATTTATGCAATATTTTTTTTGCATAATAAAAATTATGCAAAAAAAATAATTAAAAAACAAACAAACAAGAAAAGCGCACTGTCACTACTTCGCAAGTGAGATTCGAACCTGCGACATCATACACCATACGATAAAGAAAGCGGCCGCTCGCCCACTGCGCCAAACAGAGCTACTTGTGAACCTCTAAAATGTTGAACGCTTACTGAACGACGGTGTTAGGTTTATTTTCGTTACGGAATTTCTTGATTCGGTCGCCACGCTTAAACTGTTTATCCTAGTTCAAAGCCCGCGATAAAAGCTATGCAATAGCTTAAAAATAAAAGGAAAAAAGAAAAGAAAATAAAGGAAAGAAAGAAGAAAGGAAACACATTTATTCAGTAATGGTGCCACAGACACACAAATACACGCTTTCGCATTTAAGTATACCTAATATGTATTATAGTTAAAATCATACATCACAACATGAAAATAATACAGGCTTCTCAGGCCTAATCTTCCTCTAAAATGATGTAAAGAAATGTAAATTATTTATTTTCTAGCAATTTATAATTTACCATTACAAGTCTTGAAATTGTTTGCACTAGAAGCAATGTCGGCGACTTACGAGTAAATCCGCTACTAACAGCGACAATCATCTGACAGGTATTGGTTGAGGGCCTTTTAACGCGCCTTCCACCGACTGCGTACCCGATATTATGACAAGCGACAGCAGCCTCAAAGAAAACGCTTAGCTAGCTCCTATTACTACAGACGGGGAGGCCACATAAAGAATTAAAAAAATAATAACTTACAAAGTTATTAAATGTAAAAACAAAAACAAGTTAACTTACATAATGAAAAATAAATCATCCTTACTAACATTATAAATGCGAAAGAGTGCTTGCTTTTTGGTTGGTCCTAAATCACGCGGCAACGGAGGAACAGATCGACGTGATTTTTTGCATGGGTTCAAACTTTTTCAAGCTTTTTTTTGGGAAATTCTAGGATAATAATTGAGGATTACAAACGAATGCAGATATCGATTAATCGTTGCCTGCGAAACGAGGTACCTAAATAAATAGTTATAGAAAGAGAACAAAATCCTTACAAAAATTATAAATATGGAAATGTGTTGGTTTGTCAGTTTGTCCTTCAATCACGCAATGGAGCAACGTATCGACGTGATAGGTACAGATGAGGACTTGGAGAGTAACATAGGCTACCTATACAATGTACTCTATGGGTTACCTTTTATCCTAGAAAAACAGAAAGTTCCCACGAAATTTTAAAAAACATATCTACTCTACTAACTCTACGTGGACGAAGTCGCGAGCAAAAAAGATACTTCCTCGTTTTGTAACACCACAGGGGAAATAAATAGAACACGTCGCTTAGCGGGCTGATATCGGTTATTTATGAAATCATAAATTCACGCCTCTTCAATCGCGGAGTGGGAACATTGATACAATGAAATGCGGGAAAATTTCCATTTTGTCAGTCCGCTTAAGTGCGTTCAGCCGCTCGATGTTAAGGAAACTACGAAAATAATTCTGCTATTTAGCAAAAATGAGAGAAAAATAGATTTATTCCTTATCCGGGAAGTGAACTATTAAAGAGTCAACTTTTAATCACCATTTGCGACCATAATAAAATTTTGGATAAGTGCGTTTGGAAAACTTTTTATCAATAAAACGCATTATTATTATTATTAGAGAAGCTGGAAGAGAGGTATTAAAATATTTTTTGAGGATTATCATCTTAACTGGCCTATAAAATATGTAGGTTTAACAATTTACCAAAGTACCAAGTTTCTACAATTCACATCTGTGAATCAGATTTGTTCTGTTTATTTGTATTGGTATGTCAGATGCTCGTGTACAGAGGTATCTACATAAAATACTGGTGATACTTTTCTAAGTTAAACAGCCAGACTGATTCTATGCACAAAAATGAGCTACTTCATGTCACCAGTCTTTTAAGATATGTTGGACTTTAATAGTCTTAAAACAAAAAGGTAAAACAATTTTAACTGATGGTGGTGTTATGATCTTTTGTAGTAGGTAATGCAATATTTTCTTTAAATTATGTAAGTTAGCCTAGGTAACAAATTACTGCTTCACTATTCATTAGTAAAATTGCTTAGCAGAACTTCTATTTCAAAGTTGAATCTGAAATTAACTCGTTCTATTTCGACCGCAACAAAACAGCATCAAAAATTTTAATTGCTAATATTCCACAGCAAAAGCGTTGCACTCCAGGATTAGTAATTAAAATCCGTCCGTCAGAGCAGATAGCAAAACATTAGCTTCCAACACTAGCTAACGAAATGGGCTCCGTAAAATAGAAAACGGGTGTAGTCAGCCAACGAAGGAAATTGGAACAAACATTGCAACATCCCGATCCGGCACTCAGTAGATACGTATTAAAAAGGAATTCGACAAGTCTGAACCCTGTAGAGCCTTGAGTCATGTAGGGATATTATCAAGACCAGATTTTTAATGGTACCTAATTCTTCTGTCTCTATAAGTAGGACATATATGTAATTTATCTGTTTATGTGATTAATAGAACTCACAGGTGGGCTAAAACATGTTGTCTTCATAAAGAAGAGAGACGTTAACGTGTTCTATGAACTAACCGTCTTCTTCTCCTTTCTTCAGCCGGAAGGCTCTCACTCTGTTTGGTCTTCAGTAAGTGAAAGGCCAGTGAGTGACTTGACCTAATCAAGACAGCGGCTAAGTAATCAATAAGTGGTGTTTTGACGTGATAACGTCTTATAAATCGATGAACACCGGCTGCACGCACGAAAAAGTGTCACGTTCGCCTGAGCCTGAGCGTGCACGCGAGAGCGCGGAATAAGCGATAGAATGGCACGATCGGCCCAAGCGTTGGCTTGTGACTAGAGAGCGCCCGCCGCTGGCGCGATCTAGTTTTTAGCTTTCAATGTTAGTTAGTTATCACGTAAAACTATCGTCCGTAAACCGACTTTACAGACAACCAATTTTTTTTACATCCACCTTGCCTACTACCATAAGCTTATGCAAGTCAGTAGGTAGATGAGGGTCAATGTGACCAATAACTGAGAATTGTTTGCATAGGTTTCGGGCCCGCAGCCTCCGTAGAATGCAGATTTGTATGGAAAATGAAGTTTCACTTTCCACGGCGCGTGTTTGCGCCCGCGTCGGGCGCAGTACTAGCGGTACCGCAATCGCTGCGGGCGCGGGTGCGAACCGCGCCGTGGATACCCAGTCTAGATCTGCGCTTAAGATGAGATCAATGAGACGCAAAAAAAATCTTTTCTAACTGTAGCTTTCAGTTTCATATTGGTCATAAAATAAAAATAAAATTCATTATTGCAAAAGTTAGGTAAAAGCACTAAACGGCGTAGTACTGGCTACTTCTGCAACAATTTTCATTAAACTACACTCCCATTTATTCATTCCGTTAGCTTTATAGAGCTTATTTTGAATAGTGTGCCATATTTGGTTTAATTCCCCTGCAACCATGCTGTTGCTCGTTGTTTACTGGTAGGTAATAAACATTAAACTCTGTATTACTAAAACCCGTACACGTTGAAACTCGATTTTTACTATGTTTAAATTATGCCTTTGAATTTTTTACATTTTAAAGCGTATTTTTAAGTTGAATAGGTACTAAAATGAAGTAATGATCGGATTGAGTTACCGACTCTGGACAAACAAACAAAAAACATTACGATTCAACGTTTTAGCTACATTTCCACGGTCTGCGTTCGTTTACAGTTCAATGGAATTTTCAATCTCATCCCGTTACTGAGCTACTCTTAATAAATCCTAGCAATGCATTGGCTAGTTTTACAGCATTCATCGAAATGAGAACTTTTTTATTCAATTTTGTTTAAATCGGTTATTTTGCATAGTTTACTCCTAAAAACAGTGATAGCCTGGTGGTTAGGACTGTGGTCTCCCATTCGGAGAGTCGCAGGTTCGATCCCGGGCACGAACCTCTGACTTTTTGAAGTTATGGGCGTTTAAGGAATTAAAAAAAAACCGGCCAAGTGCGAGTCGGACTCGCGCACCGAGGGTTCCGTACTCCAAAAGTAAAAGTAAAACGATAATATTATATTAATTTGCTTATTTATCGTTAACTTCGTTTGTAGAGGTTTATTGTTAATATAAAAAAAACTATGCTAGCTAGAGCGTTGGTTTTATTTTTCCTGTAAAATATACATAAACCTCTATTGACCATAATTATTTCAGATTTTTCGATTGGTAAACTTCGGAGATAAGGGGGGGGAACGGTTTTTTTTTTTCGACATTTTGGCCGATTACTCAAAAACTATTATATATAGAAATAAATAAAAAACTGTTTTAGAATGCACAAGTAAAGACCTTTCATATGATACCCCACTCGGTATAGTTATTTTACTTTGAAATTTCAAACCCCCGATTTTCCCCATTTTTTAATCAAACTAAAATAATTTTCGCGTTGCTTTTATTTTTCCTGTAAAATATACATAAACCTCTATTGATCATAATTATTTCAGATTTTTCGATTGGTAAACTTCGGAGATAAGGGGGGGGGGAACGGTATTTTTTTCAACATTTTTACCGATTACTCAAAAACTATTGTGGTGGTACGGCTGTGATCGTCTAAGCTTGATGATTTGTGATTAAGTATACTTGAAGAAAAGTTCATAAAAAAAACAATATTTCAGGAATAAGAGACACGTTGGTAGTTGGCATGTTATCTGTAACTTCGCGGATTTCCCAAAGTGAACGGAGACGCATCGCTCACCTGGGCAATACATTTGCGGGTGGACAATTCAGGCTATCATTCCATTCTATCTGGATACGCGAGGCCCATTTGTATTGTATGGGCCTACCTTAGTAGAGCAGTGGAATAGCGTCACTTCGACACTCGGAAGTCCAGAAGGACTTAATTAAGAGTATAAGCTAACGATCAGTATAGAATGCATGATTAGCTGGTGAATGTATGAGTGCCTTCTCTGGGCCATCGCAAGCCGACCGATTCTCTCGAGCACTGGGGAACCCTACACCCAGCACAGGGGTCTTTTAACATTGTTATAGGGGCACAGACCAGATCACCCTTTTGCGCTGCGAAGCGTATATTGCCGTGTCTTCGAGAGACCGGTTCTTTTGAGAGCCGTAGCTCGCCCCATTACCATGGTTTTGTTTGTATATTCATTTGTTATATTTGATATTATTTGGTTTGGCCAAACCAGAGCGGGAGCTGATCTGTATTTTGAGAGGGCGTGTATTAGGTGCTGGAAAATCGCTGCCGGTGCGCCACGCTGGAGCCATGTACTGTTATTGTATCAATCTTGACTATTAAAGTCAACAAGTTAATATTTGAAAGCCCAAATCAACCTCAGTGTCTCTCATTCCACAATATTATGGTCACCCTAGCCATTTCCAATAAAGTCTCTCCTTTACACAATACCCTATGGTCACCATAGTGCCTTGCAACTGCCTAACAATAGGACACAAAAAAAAGGTTCAAGTCCCCTACCTGCGTCGAGTCGCTTCCCGTAGAATGTGTACAAATGCTCGACGAAACTGCGGCTTCTCTCGGGTAATTTACTAGTGTTGAAATACCTAATTAAATGCCCTAATCGGTTCATCGTGCTAAGCTAGATGAAGTCTAGACTTCATAGACTGCACGGTAATTCAGAGACTATAGGCTTAATCTTTGATTCTGAAATAGTCACGTAGCTCTTCGAACTAGACCTGTTTAGTTCACTATGAAAGGTATTTATCTGTTTAAATCAAAGTAGCTTACGGTAATTGTCCAAGTTGGAAATAATTAATTACTCACAACACAGAATTTCACTCGTCTGGGAGTCGAACCCATCGAGAAATGTAGAAATATCGTAGCTATATTTGACCTGACTTACTTTATAATAGCGGAGTATATAATCAGCCTGAAATTAAGTTATTGACCTTAATCAGAACCTCCATGATCTGTGGGAGTCGAACCCATCTCGGAATCATAATTATTCGTATCTCTACGCCTAATAGTTATCTAAGCTTGCTTTCTGAAATGAAATACATGATCATACCTAGGTAACATGAGGGAATTTATAAATTATATTAATAAAAGAAGTGTTTATGGATAAAAGAATGAGATTTATTATCAATTTCTTAAAGATTATCAGAAAAGAAACTGTTTGATTATTTAACTCATTGTTTTAAGGCGCTAAATTACCTTAAACCATTAATAGAATAGAATAGAAATATTTTATTATTCAATTATATCTTTACAAGTACTTTTGAATAGTTAATGAATCTACCACTGGTTCGGAATGCCTTCCAACCGAGAAGAACCAGTAAGAAACTCGGCGGTTGCTCTTTTCAAAACAGATTTACAATACAGTAATTACTATGCTATATATGTAGTGTTTCCACACATGCACACAATGGGGACAATAATATTTTATTTATATTCCTACGCACATACCCTAAAAGGAAAGGTTAAGACACACCCCGTATAAAATTATTAGGTCTAGAATTATACATATTTATGCTATAGAAATAGACTCACAGGGTAAAAGTCAGACTCATTAACACTAATCTAGTATATTCCCATCTCTAGGTCCACGTTAGGGTTACTCCTGGGCATAGACTTGACAGACCCCGACTGCATATTTGTCTTTTCCTCCTTCCAAATTAGTATACATAATATAGTCATAAAATATGTTACTATAATTATCCCAAAATCTCGGATAGCATAATGATAGTGAAGTGCGTCGAATCCTTCTCGATCGATGATATCGAACACTGTGAGACTATTTTATAGTTAAAATCAAATTAAGTACATTACCGAATTACTCGTACTGTAGTAGGCACCTCACTAATTTACTTATTTCTCGACTAGGATTTTCCCAAAAACTAAGAGAGAATATTTAATAAGACCTTCTCCACAATTTATTACTGAACACAATATCAAATTAAAAATTGGCCTTATTCAAACTAATGCTTAGTCGCTACGTTGCCGCCTCGGTTCGAGGCTGGGAGCGCACTCTCGCGTTCCGAGATCGGACCTCCGTTCTCGATCGATGAAACTCGAATGGTCTCGGTCATCCTTGTCTTCTCCTCTCTCCGTCCAAAATCCCCTCTTTCTGCAAAAATGTAAAAACACGCCCACAATAATTTGCTCACATATAATTGGTCGGTCTATTTAGCAGAGCCTATGATAAATGGCCAATGAGTGTAAAGCCACTATAATTTCATCTCAATTGGTTAAACTTAACGCCCTTGTCTAATAATGATGTTTAGACCTTTCTTATTTTTTTCCTCAGCCACACATCTGGTTTCGATCTTTACTCTACCTAAAGCGTTTCTCACGAAGTTTGCACTAAAAGAAACAATTTATGGCTTTAGTCCATTATCTCTAAGGGGTTTGCCTTGTCAATGCAATATTTTTAAATATTGCATTTTTATGGGTTTCCGGCACGTTAGCCTATTGAACTATTTGGAACCCTGCAAGCGTATTGTATTTAAAGCAATAACTCTTAGAATATTCGTTTAAAGTGCCCCTTTTTTTCTAATGGTTAATTTTATCCATTCCATGTATTTTTCTAGCTTTCGAATTTTTTATTATGGTTCGCTGTTTCGTATTTTTAGAGATCCGTATATAAATTAGCGAAAAAAATTTTGACTCAGAAGATGACCATCTCACGCTCCCCCAAATAGATTTTGAATACATCTAGTACTCCTATGTCTCACCTACATACTAGTTGTTTTGAAATCTATTTCACCCTAATACACATTCGCTTACTAGTTTTAACTTATTCGTGATCAATTTTGAAATTGAATTTCCTTAGTGGAAACCTAACCTTTCATATATTCCTATAATAACGAATTAGATGGATAGCATTTTAATTTCCTTTTTCCTTATCTGTATGGACGTCAACTACGATATTATTGTATGGAACTCTCTACTCTCTGCTGCCCTGACTATGTTCCGATACGCCTGCTGTCTAACCTGATTCGTGTAACCTTACTAGTCTCTGATGTCACCTCCCTATCGTAATCGGTAGATAAAAAGGTCCGTTTCCCCCATACTAACTTGTTTGTTGCATAGACCGTGGTAGTGTGTACCACATGATTATAACAATCTTCTATGTCCGGTAATAAAACCACCCAAGACCGGTTTGACTTGTCACAATACGTCCTGAATAATCTGCCTAATTCTTTATTAACTCTCTCCGTCGAGTTCGGTCGTGGATTTCTAAAAGACGTGTGCGTCCATTCAATGCCTAACTGGTGAACGCCTGACTCGAAACATTTGAAGTAAAGTTCGCATCTCTGTCCATGCCTTACTACAGAATCCTATTATCCCCTCATCACGTTTAACGCTCAATTGATAAACATACCCGGAAACTCCTAGATAACTATCGGTCTGTAAATAATAGGTATCATTTAATTTGGGTGCTAGAGAAGTATCGTGCCTAAGAATAATCTCTCAACCTTCTCAGAACAATCGTTTATTACCTGCGCCCATGCCCATCTGGCATTTTGTTTTAGTAATTCGTAGAGCGGTCTAACCTCCTCGCTCTATCTCGAAATAAACCTTCTGAAATAATTTATTAATCCCAATAATCCTCGTAATTGTTTTATTATTCGAGGTATGGGAAAATCTAAAGTCTTTTACTCGCTCAGGATCCATACGCAACCTGTTTTGTGTTCACTAGATGTCCCAACAGTTTCACTTCTACACATAAGAACGACACTTTCCTAGCCTACCAGTTGAACCCGCGGTTTCTAGCCTGTCTAGTACTTGGTCTAAGTGTTCTAAATGAAGTTCTATGACCCTGTGGTAAATATGACAATGTCATCTAGATAATTCACACAAAAACTCACGTACCTCTCTTGATATAATATTCATTACCTTCGAGAATACAGCCACAAATGTCTTTAACCCTTGGAGCAAAATACGATAAGAATAGGTTCTCCCCATAAAAGAGAACCCCGTATACTTCCTAAAATCCTGACGCAACGGTATTTGAAAATAAGCACTATTCAAATCAATTTAACTGATATGGTTTACCCCGTGAAAGGATTGTAAAATATCAGACGTGAGTGGTGGTAAATCTGCGTCACCTCTCATATGTTTTTTTTTTGAGTTCTCGCGCGTCTAAATAGAGTTTTATTGACCCGTCCCGCTTCTTAATAAACGTGAGTGGCCATAGTAAGGTGTTACCTCCTGTCTCACCATACCTAAACCTTTTAACTCTTCCAATTCATTCTTAATTCAGTTCCCTATACGCTAAGGTACCGAATAACTGTGTTTTACAAAAGGAGTTTCATCTACCAGCTCAATAACGTGTTTGTACCTGTTAGTCAGCCCTTACTTGTCCGTAAATATTTTACGATGCTCGCCTAACACAGGTAGTAACAGTTTCTTTTGTTTACTACTTAAGTTCAAATCGTCTAAGCGATACCCTTTGTTCTTCACCGCCCGATTCCTTTTTTGATACACTACGCCCCACCGGCCTAGTATTTTTGGTTAATATCAAAATAATCGTGGCAGAATTTGCCTCTTCCCCTAGTCTTCCGACCTTACAATTCCGAATCCAGTCTTACGCAAGACCTAAATCCTAAGTATTCGATAGTCAATATCTATTCACTACCGCAGTTTACTACCTCCTTCACCTGCTCTAACCAATCATATCCTAGTATCAATGACCTAAGTAAATGTCGTATAATTAGTACAGATGTCTCAACTAAAGAACTACCTCATATAAACTCTATCAGTACCAACTGATTCGTGCTCTCTCTCAGTGAACAGAATGCTCCTTGTGTTTTGAATTACTGGGATAGAGTACTTTCTCTTAAATTTGAGTCGTACAACTCTCTAGCTATCCCGCCAATCTAACTTCGCGTGTCAACAAGTGCATTCATACTTCTACCGTGTTGACCACACACATACTTCTGGTTAATTAGATAAAGAATAGTCTTTTCATACGTCGATCGACTCATCGAGTTCGTGAAACATCGTGCACGCACTCAAACCTCACTTCAAGCAATACTCACACGTAATGTCCATCTCGTTACACTCTACTATGCTATCAAACTGATTTTCCAATAAGATTTCTATACTTTCAATTTCCGACTGACAACTATATTCACCATTGTTATTGTCGCCTTTCAACACTCGCTTAAGTCCTCCTTTTACAGACTCCTAAACCCTGTCCTGGCTTCCATCCATAACTCGTTAAGATGTTATAAACCACTCCTATCTTTTCGCGCTCCGATATATCGCCATTACTCCTTTTACACAATCTTAGACTATCGGATGTCGTTTAAGTGTGGGAAACCTAGTTTTTTTTTTCTCTCCCCCACACCTTTCGACTAAGTAAAACCTTCGTCCTCCTTTACAAAAGTGATGGCTAACCTGATCGACCCCAACGATAACCACGCCCTCTAGCTGAATTTACTCTACTCGTCTACCAATTTGCAGAGATTGTCGCAACCATAGATCTTTCCCTTGGCGACTCGTTGTACCGCCGTCTACCAAACCTATTTCCTACAATACCTCTAGCGATCCCTATCAGCTTGTTAACAATATTTTACTCTAAGCTCCTCAGAAACTTCGCCCCACTCATGATATTGACTTCCTCAGTCCTAGTAAACCATAACCTCTGTATATCTAACGCATAATGTCTCATTATGGAGTTCACTAAATCCCGTTCGCTAAAAGCAATAGTCAATGATTGCATCGATTCGACCTGTTCAGCAAAATATGGTCAGACATAGTCATACCCGAATCGCTTGTATAGACCGTATTAATCAACTTATATCTCACGGATTCCCGAATCTACTCCATCCAATAATTTCGCCTAAATCTGTCTCGAAATCGGCAAACGTAACCCAATCCCTTTGAGTATAATTCCATAACTTTCCGCGCGTTTCCTGTAATACACCCTAACGCTATGTCAATCTCACGATCCACTCCGTTTATTGTCCTAATATACCTTTTTAATCGCTTTAAAAATGCAATAGGATTGGCGAATGATTGCCCATCGAAATTCGGTTTGTTAACCGAAGGTTATATCACATATAGCTTCCGAGTTTCTAAGAGTACTACACTAGAACTCGCGGTCTACTCACTTTTATCATTCGCGATACGCTCTATCCCAACCGTATCGAGTGACGTCACACTCGCCCTTTTATTTGGTATTGCACTGGGGCTCGAACCCAGTTGCTGCAATTTTCCTTCAAACTCATTGATCTTTTGTAAAATCAACTCTAACGTGGCATTCCCTATGGTCTCTGTTTGCTAGTTCGCTCCTACCTACCGCGCTAACATCTGGTCGGTCCGTCGCTACTCGCTTTGTATTAAGGCCCCTTTTACCTGCCGGCATCGTTACTAATCCGTCTTATCGCGTCTTTTATTATTTGCCGATCAACTCCGACAAATATCAGTCTAATTGTTTCTTTCGTGCAACTTTCGTAAACGCCAAACAGTCTACCCTTTTTTTTTGTAATAGCACAATGCTGATACCAGATGTTGCTAAACTAAGGATGTGCTCTGATTTTATGAAATCTCAAAGTTAAAAATAAATAAATCTAAAAAATAAGCAAGATTAATATCTCGATCACTGCAATCAATCTCCTCCTAGAAATCCTGTAAATTGTACATTTATAAAACATGCTGCTTATTTCTGCTCCCCCTATACATAAGATAATAAGACATACTGCTTCCTTCTGCCTTCCTATACATAAAATAAATGTACAACACATATTCATATACTAACATGCACAGTGTGTCTTAACCCTTTCAATTAAATATTTCAATTAAATAATTCCTTTCCTCATATACCCAATCATGATTTCTACGTTGTGTTTTATTCTTATTATAATATAGATCTAGTCATATCGTTATTCCGAATACGTACATAGATCCCTGGTCAATCGGCAACAAATTCTGTGACCTAACAAGGCCACAGATGTGACACAGGATGATACATAGATCCTGGTCACGGCACCAAATTCTGTGGTGGTACGGCTGTGATCGTCTAAGCTTGATGATTTGTGATTAAGTATACTTGAAGAAAAGTTCATAAAAAAAACAATATTTCAGGAATAAGAGACACGTTGGTAGTTGGCATGTTATCTGTAACTTCGCGGATTTCCCAAAGTGAACGGAGACGCATCGCTCACCTGGGCAATACATTTGCGGGTGGACAATTCAGGCTATCATTCCATTCTATCTGGATACGCGAGGCCCATTTGTATTGTATGGGCCTACCTTAGTAGAGCAGTGGAATAGCGTCACTTCGACACTCGGAAGTCCAGAAGGACTTAATTAAGAGTATAAGCTAACGATCAGTATAGAATGCATGATTAGCTGGTGAATGTATGAGTGCCTTCTCTGGGCCATCGCAAGCCGACCGATTCTCTCGAGCACTGGGGAACCCTACACCCAGCACAGGGGTCTTTTAACATTGTTATAGGGGCACAGACCAGATCACCCTTTTGCGCTGCGAAGCGTATATTGCCGTGTCTTCGAGAGACCGGTTCTTTTGAGAGCCGTAGCTCGCCCCATTACCATGGTTTTGTTTGTATATTCATTTGTTATATTTGATATTATTTGGTTTGGCCAAACCAGAGCGGGAGCTGATCTGTATTTTGAGAGGGCGTGTATTAGGTGCTGGAAAATCGCTGCCGGTGCGCCACGCTGGAGCCATGTACTGTTATTGTATCAATCTTGACTATTAAAGTCAACAAGTTAATATTTGAAAGCCCAAATCAACCTCAGTGTCTCTCATTCCACAATATCATGGTCACCCTAGCCATTTCCAATAAAGTCTCTCCTTTACACAATACCCTATGGTCACCATAGTGCCTTGCAACTGCCTAACAATAGGACACAAAAAAAAGGTTCAAGTCCCCTACCTGCGTCGAGTCGCTTCCCGTAGAATGTGTACAAATGCTCGACGAAACTGCGGCTTCTCTCGGGTAATTTACTAGTGTTGAAATACCTAATTAAATGCCCTAATCGGTTCATCGTGCTAAGCTAGATGAAGTCTAGACTTCATAGACTGCACGGTAATTCAGAGACTATAGGCTTAATCTTTGATTCTGAAATAGTCACGTAGCTCTTCGATCTAGACCTGTTTAGTTCACTATGAAAGGTATTTATCTGTTTAAATCAAAGTAGCTTACGGTAATTGTCCAAGTTGGAAATAATTAATTACTCACAACACAGAATTTCACTCGTCTGGGAGTCGAACCCATCGAGAAATGTAGAAATATCGTAGCTATATTTGACCTGACTTACTTTATAATAGCGGAGTATATAATCAGCCTGAAATTAAGTTATTGACCTTAATCAGAACCTCCATGATCTGTGGGAGTCGAACCCATCTCGGAATCATAATTATTCGTATCTCTACGCCTAATAGTTATCTAAGCTTGCTTTCTGAAATGAAATACATGATCATACCTAGGTAACATGAGGGAATTTATAAATTATATTAATAAAAGAAGTGTTTATGGATAAAAGAATGAGATTTATTATCAATTTCTTAAAGATTATCAGAAAAGAAACTGTTTGATTATTTAACTCATTGTTTTAAGGCGCTAAATTACCTTAAACCATTAATAGAATAGAATAGAAATATTTTATTATTCAATTATATCTTTACAAGTACTTTTGAATAGTTAATGAATCTACCACTGGTTCGGAATGCCTTCCAACCGAGAAGAACCAGTAAGAAACTCGGCGGTTGCTCTTTTCAAAACAGATTTACAATACAGTAATTACTATGCTATATATGTAGTGTTTCCACACATGCACACAATGGGGACAATAATATTTTATTTATATTCCTACGCACATACCCTAAAAGGAAAGGTTAAGACACACCCCGTATAAAATTATTAGGTCTAGAATTATACATATTTATGCTATAGAAATAGACTCACAGGGTAAAAGTCAGACTCATTAACACTAATCTAGTATATTCCCATCTCTAGGTCCACGTTAGGGTTACTCCTGGGCATAGACTTGACAGACCCCGACTGCATATTTGTCTTTTCCTCCTTCCAAATTAGTATACATAATATAGTCATAAAATATGTTACTATAATTATCCCAAAATCTCGGATAGCATAATGATAGTGAAGTGCGTCGAATCCTTCTCGATCGATGATATCGAACACTGTGAGACTATTTTATAGTTAAAATCAAATTAAGTACATTACCGAATTACTCGTACTGTAGTAGGCACCTCACTAATTTACTTATTTCTCGACTAGGATTTTCCCAAAAACTAAGAGAGAATATTTAATAAGACCTTCTCCACAATTTATTACTGAACACAATATCAAATTAAAAATTGGCCTTATTCAAACTAAAGCTTAGTCGCTACGTTGCCGCCTCGGTTCGAGGCTGGGAGCGCACTCTCGCGTTCCGAGATCGGACCTCCGTTCTCGATCGATGAAACTCGAATGGTCTCGGTCATCCTTGTCTTCTCCTCTCTCCGTCCAAAATCCCCTCTTTCTGCAAAAATGTAAAAACACGCCCACAATAATTTGCTCACATATAATTGGTCGGTCTATTTAGCAGAGCCTATGATAAATGGCCAATGAGTGTAAAGCCACTATAATTTCATCTCAATTGGTTAAACTTAACGCCCTTGTCTAATAATGATGTTTAGACCTTTCTTATTTTTTTCCTCAGCCACACATCTGGTTTCGATCTTTACTCTACCTAAAGCGTTTCTCACGAAGTTTGCACTAAAAGAAACAATTTATGGCTTTAGTCCATTATCTCTAAGGGGTTTGCCTTGTCAATGCAATATTTTTAAATATTGCATTTTTATGGGTTTCCGGCACGTTAGCCTATTGAACTATTTGGAACCCTGCAAGCGTATTGTATTTAAAGCAATAACTCTTAGAATATTCGTTTAAAGTGCCCCTTTTTTTCTAATGGTTAATTTTATCCATTCCATGTATTTTTCTAGCTTTCGAATTTTTTATTATGGTTCGCTGTTTCGTATTTTTAGAGATCCGTATATAAATTAGCGAAAAAAATTTTGACTCAGAAGATGACCATCTCACTATTATATATAGAAATACATAAAAAACTGTTTTAGAATGCACAAGTAAAGACCTTTCATATGATACCCCACTCGGTATAGTTATTTTACTTTGAAATTTCAAACCCCCGATTTTCCCCATTTTTTAATAAAACTAAAAATAATTTTCGATTTTTCTTTATTCCAATGATGTTGGGCCACTATTATACACAACTATGCCAAATTTCAAGTCGATAGCTTTAATAGTTACTGAAATAATCGACTGTAACAGACGGACGGACGGACGGACGGACGAAGAAAGTCTCACCATAAGGGTTCCATTTTTACCATTTTGGTACGGAACCCTAATGAAGGAAAACATCGTGAGGAAACCTGCACATCTGAGAGTTCTGCATAATGTTCTCAAAGGTGTGTGAAGTCCGCCAATTCGCATTGGGCCAGCGTGGTGGATGGCCTATTACATTTCTCTGAGAGGAGACTTGCGCTCAGTAGTGAGATGTTGATGGGTTGATCATGACTCCTGAAATATAAGTTTTCTACGTTAACTGGGATTGACCGGCCCGTCGCAAGATTTCCACTTTGTTACCTATTCTAGCAAAGGTAGTAAAATAACCCATATTACTATTGGTATCATCACTACCTATCCTACTCAACTACAATCGTTTATTAAAGATTCTTTTATTCTTTACAGCGTGGTACAAACAATGATGATGATGATCTATACATATATACATATAATAAAACAGAAACGAAACCAATTCTGTACATGAAATAGATTCAAAGAAGGGTTTTTGCTTCTAATTGTGTTCAAGATACAGATATCAAAACAGAAGCTAAATTTTTTTTTGTCTGTTTGTCTATCTGTTTGTTTGTCCTTCTTTCACGTAAAAACTACCGCACAGATTTCTACAAAATTTTATACCGTGATAGCTTATTACTCGGGTCAACATCTAGGCTACTTTTTATCCCGGAAAATCAAGGAGTTCCCGAGGGACTTTAAAAACTAAATCCACGCGGACAAAGTCGAGGGCATCAGCTAGTATAACATAAATGATTATATTCATCACTTTATAGAGCAAGATCCCAGTGCCGCCAGACCTAAGTTATTTTCTCAGCCATGATTTGTGTACGATAGAATAGTGTTCGTAAGTCCTTTCAGTGTATGCGTACCTGTTAGCTTGTGCCGACGGCCAATTTCCAGATACCAGGTGCTAAAGGTAGGTAAAAACTAGACTAACTTATCTTAAATTCTCAGGGATGATTTTCATATATGTTTTAAAGAATATTGTAAAAATTAATCAATTAATACTGCCAGACGCTTACCGCCGGCGGTAACTTTTGCCAGACGCTTTGAAGCTCCCAAAAAATATATATAATTTAAGTTAAGTTATATTCTCAGTTATGATTTTTATACATAATACTCAGAGAACTATTGCAATATCATCTGCAAGCTGCCAGACCTATTGGAGGGGTAAAACATCCCCCCAGACACACATTAAGCGTCCCCATATGTATGAGCGCTAGAACATGATTCACTCGTTTACTTCTACTACTTTTTAGGGTTCCGTAGTAAACAAGGAACGCTTATAGTTTCGCCATGTCCGTCCGTCTGTCTGTCTGTCTGTC
This sequence comes from Oeneis ivallda, assembly GCA_029955525.1. Taxonomy (NCBI): domain Eukaryota; kingdom Metazoa; phylum Arthropoda; class Insecta; order Lepidoptera; family Nymphalidae; genus Oeneis; species Oeneis ivallda. The sequence continues at coordinate 11,864,832 of JARPMR010000009.1, forward strand.
TGTCCGCTGTTTAGCTCAGAGACTATTGGTACTAGAAATCTGTAATTTGACAAGGGTATAAATATCGATCACGCCGACAAAGTCGTGAAATAAAATTGTGAAAAATATTTTTTTTTAGGGTACCGCCCCTACATGTAAAGTGGGGATGAATTTTTTCATGAAGACAGACAGACAGACGGATGGACATGGCGAAACTATAAGGGTTCCTTGTTTACTACGGAACCCTAAAAAGTAGTAGAAGTAAACGAGTGAATCATGTTCTAGCGCTCATACATATGGGGACGCTTAATGTGTGTCTGGGGGGATGTTTGACCCCTCCAATAGGTCTCGCAGCTTACAGAAAATATTGCAATAGTTCCCTGAGTATCATGTATAAAAATCGTAACTGAGAATATAACTTAACTTAAATTATATTTTTTTTTGGGAGCTTCAAAGCGTCTGGCAAAAGTTACCGCCGGCGGTAAGCGTCTGGCTGTATTAATTTATTAATTTTTACAATATTCTTTAAAACATATATGAAAATCAGCCCTGAGAATTTAAGATAAGTTAATCTAGTTTTTACCTACCTTTAGCACCTGGTATCTGGAAATTGGCCGTCGGCACAAGCTAACAGGTACGCATACACTGAAAGGACTTACGAACACTATTCTATCGTACACAAATCATGGCTGAGAAAATAACTTAGGTCTGGCGGCACTGGGATCTTGGACCATTATCCCAAACCACACGTCGTTCTTACATTAACAAAGAATGTTATTCCTTCTAATTAAAAAACGTATCCCGTTTTCCAAATTACAATTAAATTAGTTAAGTTTGGTTTAGAAATTCAGTCAAAGTTTCGGTAACGGGTGTTCTTTTATGACGTGTTCTTATCTTTAGCGAGTGTGTATGTGGGATTGTTTTCCCTAACTCAACTAGATGTAAAATTAACCTTAATTATAATATTCAGCTCTCTGGCCTTGTAATAAGAATCATTTTTACTGAGTTTATTTGTTACAGGTGTATTGTAAGGGTGGTAAGGTGTGAGAGCTGGCATTGTGGTAGTGCGCTTTGTTTGCGGGTGTCGCCGATATATCTCAAAAGTTATGCTGTTATTCTATGCAGCGACGCATCCCAAACTTACTCTTGCTGGTAATGTCATAAATAAAACAAAAAGATGAAGCTAAAAAATATATATTTTATGCTAAGAAAAAGGCGGCGCAGAAGTTTTCACATTCCACGAATATAGACAAACCATTAAGGTCAATGATAAAGGTAGTAAAAGGGTAGTAAGGAATACTATGTTTATGAGACGAACCTTAGCCTGCTTGTTTGATATATGCCCTTGAAAGACTACCCAGGCTGCCGAATAATATTATGGAAAAGTATAAAATGATACAAAAGCACGCTTTTGCAAATAGGCGTGCTATATACTGCTTGAAATAAGCAGCTTATAATAAAGACATAGAAATAAAGCCTCAATAGCCCAATGGTTAAAGGTGCGGACTGAAAACTGAAAGGTCGCAGGTTCAAATCCCACCCGTTGCACTATTGTCGTACCCACTCCTAACAAAAGCTTTCCGCTTATTTGGAGGGGAGAGGAGAATATTAGTCAACTACAACTTGGCTGATATTCTTTTAAAAAAAAATTATGTTTATGAAACTTTAATGAGATAATTGTACTTACGAGTAACTGTAACTTTTAAAAATTTTTGCTTGAGAATTAAAATTAAGTAAATTATAAAATAAAAACTTTGATATAAAATCTTTCTATTTCCGCTAAATAAAAATATTATTCAAAAATTCGACAATAAAAAAAATATTCGACATAGGTTCGTACTCTAAAAACCTTTGACATTGCCAACTACAAAAATATTATATTATTTACTTTACTAATTCCAACAGTCTTACCAGTATTTCATATTCAAATAACCTTTATCCCCCAATATACGGCAACTTGTATCGCTCGAGGGTAGGTATATCATCTTGCGAGTTTCCGGAATTTGCTAACTCACTAGAACTTTCTCAACAGCCAGGCTGTTTGCTTTTTCCTTATATGCAACTTGACCTTACCCGTATACTACTACGCTAGTTGGACAATCTTGCTATTTATGTTTTGGAAATAAACGTCTGCTTTGCATGTTGTTGAATGATAACAAAGGTTTTGTAAGATCGGTGACCCAGACAACAGTGGTGGAGTGCTCCCGCCACGCTACCAAACGTCACAAGTGAAGGAGTAGGTATAGCGCGGAAGGTGGTGCGATCCAAAGCCAAGGAGACCGATTGACTCAATGTCACATCGGGAGAGGGCAGACTGGCTAAATTTTAGCGGCAGCTATCACGCGTTTTTATGGCCTTTAGCGATTTTATAGCCTTTTGCGTGTATAAAAAATAAATAAAAATCTGTTTTAGAATGTACAGGGTAAAGCCCTTTCAAAAAAAGGGGGAAATGAAAATCATTTCCCCTTTTTTTTTAAACTAAAAATAATTGTTGTTTTTTTTTACTCTAATAATGTTGGGCCACTATTATATACAACTATTCCAAATTTCATGTCGATAGCTTTAATAGTTACTAAAATAATCGACTGTGACAAACGGACGGACCCTAAGGATTCCATTTTTACCATTTTGGTACGGAACCCTAATTATTCAATGACAAAGATAAGTTATTTGCAAAGTTGCCCGGTTAACTGTCTCCTCTTAATCATCATGACGAACTAAACTGGGGGCAATAGAAGCGTTGGTACATGAAAAAATAAATGAAAGAACTTCTGAAACTGGTCTGGGAAAGGTAAAGTAGCACAGCTTTGTCAACTTTCAATAAAGGTAAGAGGATCTGTCAAGTAGGTCTAGAAGAAGAACAGTGACCTTTTTTGTACCTACTCATGGTAAATGCTGGGTACTGAGTATGTATATTCGAACAACACGATTGAACCGCGAGTGGTTAGATACGAAAGAGGAGATTCCTGTTCGTTGGAAAGTTTAACCGCGAATGCCCGACGCGAATCAAGCTCTCCTTAGAAGCCTACGCGCTGTAACAAAACACGATATCGTTTCGTACTTACATAAATGCACTGTGTTCGAGTCAAGTCACTTTATGATTTTCTGATATACGAGTAGAATTAAGGCAAGAAATACGCAAATAACTTTGCAATGGTTAATCTTTACCTATCGGTCATTTTAATAATATTATGATCTATCTATCTATCTATCCACTATAAAGCTTTCAGCATTAGTAACTTGTAAAACTGCTTTGGTTATTAGACTAGAATAGAATAGTACATAATTATAATACTTTAGGCATTCAGCTATAAGCAAGCTAAGGTCATAGAGCAAAACATCCATAAAACGCTAACCTAAATAGGGGTACGCGCGAAATATTTTGATCGTATATTCGTCGCATCGTGTCTAATATTATTACTATCCAGGCTTGGAAGAAAATTGAAACACATAAACGTTAATATTTAATACATACTTCAATCATAATTGATCATAAAGCATGAATGTGCTTCAGTTCCAATGCCAATGTTCAGTGCCAATGAGGCAATCCTCTTAAAAAAATTGATCTACGGCTATGGTTCTAGTATCAAGAGTCTTCTCTTCTTTGTTATTGCCCTTGTCTTAGGCTATGTGGGGTCAGCACAACGTCTCTTCATTTTTACAGTAAGTCTGTCTGTGTATGTCTAAATGATATCTATCGCGAAAATTTTGGAAGTCGTGTCGCAAGGTGTCAAGGAACATTATCTGTATTGCTTTCTAACGCACAGCGAGTGTTTGTAGACGGAGATTGCAATATTATGTACCAACCCCCAGCCTTTTCCGACAGATGCGCAGCTACATCTCGCTGTTAGAAATATTACCCTATTGCCTATTGAAGCAACAACTTGTATTCTGATTTGATTTCGTTTTAGAAAAGATATCGGAACGGGATTGCAAAATTTACGTACGTATACAGACAGAAAAGTCGGTCTGCTGCTATTTTATTTCATAATTCCCTACCATAGATTTTACCCTCGCGACTTCGTCCGCGTGGAATTGGGTTTTGGATTGAAATTTTCAAAAACTGTGAAACACGATATTTTTCATTTTTAATAGAAAAGCAAAATACCAAGTTTCATGGATATAACTTGAATGATCGAATGGGAGTCGAATTGCAAAAGTCTTTTCTAAGTGGGTGCCTGCGTCATAAAAGGAACCTACTGTCAAAATTTCAAGTTTCTAATTTCTATGGTTTAGGCAATAGATAGGAAAACAATTTGAATAACAGAATTTTAAAAGTTTCATTTTTCAATTCAGAACCTCTAGCTTAACACCTTATGGCTAAAGTCTTCTTTATAAACTCGATTAAAACTTGAAAATGTACGTACATTTATTAAAAGATACATAAGCTGTTCAAATGGGTATAAACGGTAAAATTCCCTCTAAAACATTTTTGAGAGCTGTCGATTGAGTTCGCGACGATGTTTGCACAGAGCTCAACTTCTCCCTGGTAAAAGCGCCTTCGCAGTGTGGCGTGAATGAACAAAACTTGACTTCAGACACTAAGTAAGTATGTAACGATAATAGCTTGACGCTCAGATATTTTGCCTAAAGATTAATACGCGCTCCGTCAGCTTACTTGTTATCGTTCGAAACAAGTAATTAAATCAAAACAATGTTTTTTTGTAACTGTTTAGGATAATCACTAAGATAAGATTTTCTTTGATTTTAATAAACTAGCCAATTAATTATAACAATTATAAGAAACTGCATAAATATTATAGATAAGTATCTGCCTACTTTTAAAAAAACCTGGCCAAGTGCAAGTCGGGCCTCGCTCTTTTAGGGTTCCGTACATATGACCAAATCACTTTTTTTAAACTAGATACATATTTAGATATCTTAGTTCTTAGATACATAATAATAAAATTAGCATATGGGGAAATAATGCTCGTTTGTTTTGGTCATAACTTTGAAGGCCCCCATTACTTCATTTTTGAAGCTAATATTATATTTGAACTCCACATATTGAGCTCTAGACAATGACACCCCACATGCCAGTGTAAAAAGAATTGTCAGTCATAGGGACTGCCGATAGAAGTGAAAACTAAGTACATACCTAAGTACCTAAGTGCCAGTGCATGTGCCAGTGCCTGTGCCTGTGCCTGTGCCTGTGATATTTTTTAACCCCCGACGCAAAAAGAGGGGTGTTATAAGTTTCACGTCGACATCTATCTGTGTGTGTGTCTGTGTGTGGCATCGTAGCTCTCAAACGGATGGACCGATTTCGATGCTGTTTTTTTTCATTTGAAAGCCAGTTTCCTTGTGGTGGTTCTTAGCTATGTTTGGTTAATATCGGTCCAGCAGTGTAAGAGTATCAACTCTTTTCCAAAATGATATAAGGCATTTTTGGCGTATTAATTGATAACTACGACAGCCATAGCCACTTGTTTGTGAGGAGTTAGATACGACCTCAAAATTTGTCAAAAAATATTTCTCTTTGATTTGTATATTTTTGTTTTCTTAAAACACCTAATCCCTTCCCAATCCCAAGTTTTTACCTATTCAAGTTTTCAGTAAAAGACATAAACTCAACAATATATGACGCTGATTGGTGTTACATCGCGATAGACTTGTGCTGCGTATAATTATGATCAGATGTTATGACCACTTCTGCATCTACCCTGCGTGATGAACTTAAGATTAATTTCTTCTTTTTCTTGATAATCTTTGTAACAGTACTTAACCTGGTACTGTAGTGTTCGATTCAAATTACAAGGAATCAGATGTTAATTGTACGGGGTAATATTTACCGGTTACCCGTAAAAAAAATGCCAGTCATAGGGACTGCCGATAGAAGTGAAAACTAGATTTGCTACTAATTAAAAACAAAAGAAAAGCGCACTGTCACGATATCGATAGTGCTCAACGCGCCTAAATAAGTTTTCACTTCAAAAATAAAATTTTATTTCGACTCCTTTTTCATTTAAGGATTTATTTTTCAATTTTATTTTATTTTTATTATTTGTTGTTATAGCAGCAATAGAAATACACACTGCTTAAACATTTTAACTGTGTTCCTGTTACGGTTTACGAGACGGACAGACGGACAGCGGAGGCTTAGTAATATAGGGTCCCGTTGGCACCTTTTGAGTACGGAACCCTAAAAAACGTACAAAGTTGAGAATCTTACGAAACTTAAAATTTTCTTGTTAATAAATGTTGATTTTTATCTGTCTAGAAAAAAGTTCGGTAAATGGATTACTTTACGAAAGTTGTATTCTAGCTGGTTGGAAGATCTCATGTCATGTTACTCGAAGCCGTTAAACAAAGCGGCTCAAGTCCGTGTTCTGTGGAGATCCTTGCAAGAGATCTATGTCCAGTATCGGAAGCCTATCAATTGGAACGACGAGCAAATCTGTTTGCTTAGTGAAAAACCTTATTTAAATATCTTACAAGTAGACATGCTAAAGTTATATTTCAATATGAACTTAGCATAATTTAAAACCAAAGTCAGAAACCTTGCAAGCTAATACTTATTAGTAAGGCCACAAAATACATTTACACAAAGAATTAAGAGAATAGTGTATTGTATAGTTTAGTGTGAGCGTATCCATTTATATATGAATATTATATATGAATGCTGAGTGATATTGCTGTGTTACAATATTTTCTATATGCTATAGATTATATTATAGCTCAGTCTGAACTGCCCTTTAGTGGGTCGCGAGCGCTAGTCGAGATTTAGTAGCACTCAGTGTGTTGATAACTAGCTCTGTTTACACAACATTTAACTTGGCAAAGAGTCTCCATTGCAGGCTAGGACTTGTAGCCTGTAGGATTGTTTGTTTCAGCGAATACTACTTGAATAATCTTCGTTATTATACACATAAACTGGGTTATCTAAATTATTTCTATTCGTATGTCGCGTATTAATAGTAATAATATATAATATATAACTAGTAATAATATATAATTAACTTATCTATGATTGGTGTACCTACTCATTTAACTTTAGGAAATAGGTTACACACGTCGACTTTAGATGTTCCCTAGCATGTTCTTTAGTATCTCTATCTTTGTATTTACCAAGTAAATTATTATTACAGAAGATAAATGATTTCGTGTTTGACAACAGCCTGCAAAGCTCTTCGTTGGTTCCTAGTTTATATGGTTCCCGAAGGTTCTTTTTAGATTCATTGGTAGAATCGAAAGCTCTTAGTAAAAAATATTTTTTTATTTTTGAACTTCCACACAAACAGCTTGAACGAATATAAAGTGCGATGGTAGTGATACCTATAAATGTAATGCCGGTTTAAAACCAAATTTTAAACCAATCCGTTTAAAACTAAAACAACCGTTTAAAACCTAAATGAACCATTTTTTTCGGTGTAAAGCGGTTGGTGTTGAAGACTTTGTTGTAATTTTACCGAGGTAGGTATATAACGGAGTACCTATAAACTGTGTGGCGCGCCGCGACGGCTGTCGGCGGATTCTCAAAGGAACTTCGGTCTTGACGACATAACGTTGTCTCTTTCATGCGCATGTAAAACTGACGGCATTGTGTTGTATTCTAAAATCTAGGGTGTGGAAGCTTTGCCGATGACTTCCCCTGCCACTTCATATGACTGCTACCCGCGGCATATTTTTGTAGGCGAGTTTTCAACCGTTTAAAACGGTTTAATTGGGGTTTAAAACCTCAATATTTTGTTTAAAACGTTTTAAACCGGTTTTTTTACATCTATAGTGATACCCTATTCATCACGGCTCTTAGAAGTTGTAGTGCCTACTACCTGCGATCTGCGGAGAGCTTGTAGAAGCCACGCGGATTCTGTTTATGTTGTCTTTAGAGTGATGACTACGGTCCACGTCTTAGGGCTTGCTCTTGTAGTGCTCGGACGCTGCAGACCTACCTGCCATCCCAGTATCACTTCTAGAAGTCCTCGGCAACTCGGGCGGCCTGCTTGGCTTCGGAACTTGAAGGGCGGGACTGACGACTTCAGTGGCAGAATCACATAGAACCTACAGTACCCGGCGATATATATTGCACATCAGCCTTTGGAATAAAACGCTATTTCTATTCTATTGCAAGGAAAGCTAGCCAGAAATTCACGTAGTAATTACTGAAATCTCTTCACAATCGGCGAGCACATCACGTAACATATATTAAAAAAAATGCAGTCGAACTGTGAATAGAAGAATAGAATAGAATAGAATAGCGTTTTATTCCAAAGGCCGATGTGCAATATAATCGCCGGGTACTGTACTACTACTAGACCTATAAAATTTGGTGGTTTTAGCTAGGAGTATTTTTTGGATATTTTATATTTTGTTTTCATATTGCTTTACATGAATGTTTCAGGCGAAGAAAGTTTCGACCGAGCATTTTTCCGAACTAAGATATTAAGCATAAAAGAGTGTAGGTAAAAATACCAAATTTCCGTTCAATTTTTTTTTTTATATTTATAAAATACGTTTATCTAATGATACTTTATCATACTGTAAAGTTTCGTCGCCCTGGTGGGGTCCACCAGCTTCCTTGCCTAGACTACCTAGCAGTTTATGTGCTGAGAACTGCCAAGTTAGAAAATCGTATAAAGAAAAAGGTCCAAGCCTTTATGCTCTGAACTCTCAGCTATAATAAAAGCGCTCCACTATCAGCCCACCAGTTTATTACTCGTCACTATTGAATTCCGATGTTCCGTTTCCGTGTCCGGCTCCGTTGGCTGAAAACGACGCTCATTCGGTTGAATCAATATTTAACTTTCACACTGAAACGTTGTAATATTGAAATTGCGTTGTAGTACATTAATAGTAATCTGTAGCAATAACTCTTTATCTGCATACTGTTTATTGTCTTCGTCGTCCTAGCATATTCCTGATATTTTGTCAGGTTTTGATTGAAAGTTACAACACTAACTTTTTACTCGACCTGATTGCTGACTACCATCTAAGCCTTGAGTTTTCAAGATAACTGTCATGGTACCTATATGAAAATTAACTTTCAGAAAACGTCTTACTTGGAAATCGCCACACTAATGCCGATTTCACCAACGTCGAAAAACGTCTAACCGAAGAATAAATTGGGCGTTCTGACGGTTTGTATTAAAAAATACGTTGTACGTACGTGTTGTTGTTCGTAAATCGGCCCTAAACAGCATATTTTCATGCACTTTAGCAGAGCTCTAGCAAGTCTAGCTAGAGCCTCTCTGCAAACGGATTAAAACATGGTTTAAACTTATACAGAACTATTTATTTTACATTTATGGGTCATTTTAATGTGACAAACAGCTTAATGCATAGTCTGCTCCAAAAAGAATGACTAAAATGACCAAATTCGCACCAAGAAAGTCTGTCAGCCACCCAGTTACAAACATGGATCAACGTTGCTAACCCAGTTCTTCATCATTTTCATAATATTCATCATCATCATCATCATCTTCAATAGCCTATAACAGTCCACTGCTGGACTACAGGCCTCTCCCAAGGGGAAGGTTTGCCCATAATTACCACGCGGGGCAGACGGGTTGGTGATCGCAGTAGATGGTAGTAGTAGCACAGAGGACGCTGCTGCCCGTTCTCCGTTATATTCCCTAGTCGCCTCGTACGACACCCGCGGGAAGAGGAGGGGTGGTGACAACTGTATTCTGATCTGCCGTCACCACACGGCAAATATTACTACATTTCATAATTAGCAAGAAAAGGTTAGAATTATTTTGCTATAATCCGCCAACAGAAAAAATCTGTATGGTCAAACATGCAATTAAAAGCTAAGCACCACTCACCTACCCAGAAAAGCAAAAAAGCCAAGTTCCCAAGCAAGCAATGCCACCACCACTCACATGCACCACCACACAAGACTTTTACACTACTCTCGACGCACGTTTCGCCCCGACACCGGAGCATCCTCAGGAGATGTCGACTTTACAATGCTGTATTGTCTAGTGAAGCTTGTGTCAAATGCGCGGTATTATATACCTTTTTCCTACCCTACATATAATACCGCGCATTTGACACAAGCTTCACTAGACAATACAGCATTGTAAAGTCGACATCTCCTGAGGATGCTCCGGTGTCGGGGCGAAACGTGCGTCGAGAGTAGTGTAAAAGTCTTGTGTGGTGGTGCATGTGAGTGGTGGTGGCATTGCTTGCTTGGGAACTTGGCTTTTTTGCTTGGCTGGGTAGGTGAGTGGTGCTTAGCTTTTAATTGCATGTTTGACCATACAGATTTTTTCTGTTGGCGGATTATAGCAAAATAATTCTAACCTTTTCTTGCTAATCATGAACTTCCGCAAAGTAACGCCTGCTTCTATCCAACATTTCATAATATTACTACTTACTAAGCTTAACTTTTAACGTGAAAATATTCATCACAACAAAATATAACAATAAGTATTCCACCCAACAAGCCACCACCAACAGCCCATTCCAACCAACTTTAGTTCAATGGATATCGAATTTAATATCTGAACATAGTTTATAGGTAACTAAAAGCCGAAATACTAAACTAAACTGAACATGAAAATATTCATCAAAACAAATAACTTACCATTTTATACCAATGACCTATTCGAACCAACTCTCGATGAGTGTTCAATGTGTATCGAATTTAATATACTAGTCTGAATATAGTTCATAGGTAAGTAACTAAGAGCCGGAATATCCGGAAGCACTAATTTGAGGCAAATTAATAACCAACTTCACCATATTATGCCGCGTGACGTCACAATGTTTAATGGAACACACGCTGGCTTTTATCAATTTGTTGCTCCATTTTCATGAATTCATAAATATTTTGCGCACACCACAAGTTCTTTATTGATGTTTAATATTTCTCATTTCATGAATGCCTCACATTTATACTTCGCCAAATTCAATAAGCTTTTTATCACACCCCAGATTTATATGGACGTTTATAAAACGGGTATTTCGAAGTAGAGCTACATATGAAAGCAAAAAAAAGAAAAAAAAGTTCTGCTCCAAGATAAATTACGATTCACATTATAAACAGTTAAGTATATATATTTTTTGACGTGATAACATCTTATAAATCGATAACACCGACTGCACGCACGAAAAATGTCACGTTCCGCCTGAGCCTGTGCGTGCCAGCGAGAGCGCGGAACAAGCGATAGAGAGGGCACGATCGGCCCAAGCGTTCGCTTGTGACTATGAGAGCTCCCGTACGTTATCACGTAAAACCAACTTTACAGACAACCAATTTTATTTTTATTTTTTATCAAATTATATTTAACTTACCTAACACTCGACGTAAATACCTAGAAAACTAAAGGTTATTCGCCTACGAGGCTCGAGAACGGTCGATTTTGCGCGTTTCTCCTATACCGGAGACTTGGGGGACTTGGGAAACTTTTCAGCGTGACCAATAAGGTAGGTACTTCGGAACTTTTGGGGGACTTCGGAGGTGCCTCGAAGAGTCCCTCAGGACTTGGGACATCCAGGGACTTTGGGGACTTGAGACACGGGGACCTATCTTATCGGGACTATCCTTACTCTGTGCTTAGTGTTCTAAATGTACCCTAGTCTGAGAAGTGCCCACAATGTGAGTGGGGTATAGAAACATATCTATATCTAGTATAGGGAAACATAACGGTAGTAAATATTATTCGTCTATGGAAAACATAAATCATTAACAAAGTCACCTCCTATCTTGACAGTCGAAGCTGTGTAATGTAACGTTCGTGAAATAAACCGTTTATAATCAAGTGACGTGACGTCATCAACAACTGTCTGCGACTCGACATGTAATTTCCCGAGCGTCAATTATCAAGAAGCGTCGCGGTCGAGAGCCTACTGTTAAGGGGTTCGATCGTACCTTACGTACTATGGTTTACTTGTAGATCCTCGTTGCAGATACTTAAATGATGAACTCCCTAACGCAGTAATTGTGAGCGCTATAGTCTAATGAGTGAGGGGTCACAGATCCTAATCTCGGTAGGGGAAATTTAATAAGGTTTAATTTTTAAATTATTATCTGTGATCTATCTGGTGGGAGCTTTTAGCCGTAGCTAGTAAGTTACCACCATAGTAAAGAATCCTAGAAACCGATTAGGGGAAGGGCTTAAATTAAATAAACTACAAAATTAGCCAATTGTTATCGTAGATTTTAGGGGCTACCTACGTAAGAGACTTCTACTTAGGGGATGATTTAGGTATGGTTGGTGAAAACGGGTATAATAATAATGTCAATTTTGATCGTCATGTATCTATTGAATGAATAAGTAATTATGGGAAACCGTTACCGCGAGGACTCAGTTCGGGGCGAACCACTAGTTTACATCGTAGTTCTGAAATAACACACAGCCCTTATATTAGGTATAGAAACTAACGTAGATTATGTAGTATAGGGGTCTCCAAGATCTGAAATCACATCACTGAAACTCAGCCTCAATTACCGCAAACAAATCCTATCCCGCATCTATAATCCAATCTGGAAGCAACTTAACCCCAATGATTTCCGTATCATTAACCCTCTCTCTGCCCTGAGCAAGACAGACAACATCAGCTTTAGATCCGTATCGTGTAAATCTGTGGCCCAAAGATTAACCGATGCCGCTGCCTAAGTGAAATAATCGACCGCGGACGACGAAGAAATCGTGCTATCTCTCCGTAATACAGGCTTAGGGGGCTCCAATCAAACTAAACAAACCAGACTAATAACGATTCCATTCTGTATTTGGAGTTTCGCGTGTAGGATTAGGGAACAGACGAGCTCGGAGTTATGGTCCCGTTACCTCAAATGACTCGCAGACGTTTAAGCGCTGAGTCCCATTTGTGTCTTAGGGTTTTTATGTCATCGTTTTAGTTTTATTGCTCTTAGAATTGAAATCTGATCTTTATCATCAAGTTATGCATTTCTGTTGCTGTTTGACCTAAAAGCTCAACGTTTAAGAAAGCAGACATCGTAGATTTTTCTCATACTTGTTGCATGGATAAGCTGTATCGGGAGCTCTAGAGTCTAGTTCATCTACAGTTCTCCTGATCTAGTGGGTAATGTGATCATTCATTAGGACTATCTTCTATTCTATCTCCCATTAAAGGGCCTTACAAGGCCGTAGTTAACGATCATAATTTGGTAAGCATAAGTCACTCTGGCTTTTCGAAATTTTCAAAGATTTTATTCTACATACATTGGGTTTTGTCATAAGGTTTAAAAGTTCCTGACTGCGTATCTAAGGTACTTTATATTCAGTACAAGGCACAAAAAGCTCGTCTCCGTTACCTTTATACTTACTATAAAAGTCATCATCATCATCATTATCATAATCATCAGCCATTACGCATCCATTGCAGAATGGCTTCGCTAACATAGGCGAAACTCTCATAAAAAAATCGAAGTACTAATTCAGTATCAATAGAGATCCTCTTATAAAATGATCCTATTAAGAAAACTGTGTTGGTACATCAATAAAAGCGTAGGGCATAGACGCCATTCATCTTACGGTATCTCTTGTAGCGGTGCAGCTGTATTCTTTAGACATAATTAATTGCACCGCCGGGCAATTCATTACATCATCTTGATAGGTTAAGGAGAGAAATCATTTAATCTATTAGTACAGTCTTCTACTATTTATTTTGCTAGGGACCATTTTTACATACAATATGACAAACCAACAGCAACTATATTAGTCTCTATCTACACGAATATGGTTCTAAAGTTGATAAGTTTAAAAATAAATTATTCAGGTAGTAGTAACTACGTATATTACATTTAAACGGCTCTTTTACAGATAGGTACATAATATTATTTTATTCGAAGCATGGTTAAAATAGTGCAATCATTACTACTACATTATTCCTAATTAAAGGAATAAAAGCTTAGAACTATTTCCTCTCACAAGGGAGGTTTATTTTCAACGAAATTATTTTCAAACAACACGGACGACGTGGTTTTGTCCAGAAATACGTTTAAATTCTACAGAAATGACGGATAGATAGGATATTGAAAACGGCCGACTAAACAGCCCCCCTAGCCAAATTGCAATTTATTGTATCTATTCTGTTTCTATGATCGTTAACGCTTCAGAGCAGGGGTTCCCAAAGCTTTTTATCACGCCTCCTATCCATTCAGAAGGGAGGCGTGCTAAAAAACTTTGGAAACCCCTGCTCTAAAGCGTTACGATCATAGAAAGAAAATAGATACGATAGTAGATATGTAATTTGGCTAAGGGGGCAGTGGTGCCTTTCTATCTCTCGAATCGAAATTTGTTGTGGTTTTAGTACCTAGATATTCTTTATAATAATAATAAATAGTTACACATATTTAAGCCTCATGGTAAAACAATAAATTTTAAGTACTTACCTACTTGGCGGATATATTCGCGGGCGTACTAAAGTGTAAATCTAACAGTCTACACCTTTAACCCTAAGGTCATTGAAGCTTCTTGAGTTATACAGAACATTAAAATTAAAGCACATAGTGTTTGCCAAGTTACGAATGCGATAGATCTCTGCACAGCAGTGGCACGTAGTAGGCGCAATAAGCTCGTAGTTGAGAACGCAGTTCAACAAAACTGACCAAAATGAAGTCCCCAACTCTATAGAATCTGTCTGATGTCAACAGGCCACCAGTTTTATTGGTCGCATCACTATTGAATTCCAAATTCCGATGTTCCGCTTCCGCGTCCGGCGCTAGTTGGACTATTGCGTTGCTAAATGCCAACTCAACTAACTAAAATAGTGCTGTCAATTGAGCATGTTCAATTATAATTGAGTAATTCCATTCGCGTCGAATTTACTCGCTCGCGGCGAGTGATTTTTAATCACAAGTAGCATGTTACAATGCATGAACAAATTCGCTTGGTATAACATGCTCGTCCCGTGTGCTTAAGCTTAAGCTTAAGAGCGCAATGCGACTTTTGAAAAGCACAGCTCTATGTGTTTTCAAGGCTAGATCAATATTAAAAGAAACTCGTCTTTGATTGTAAATACGTTAAGTTACATATTGAAGTAGGAAGTGCGACGGTACCAAGATAAAGTTATTGTTTAAACGTCGTAGCAAGACGCAAGTTAGTTACTTTATCCGATTAACTACCGGATAATCAATTAACCATTGACCGGCAGCATCCGGCTGCAACTGAACTACGACGCGGAAGCAAATGGCTCGGAAATCTGGCTCTTACATGGTTATGGCCGGTTATGCTTTGTGCAGTGTATATATATGTTTATGCAATAATTTCCCGTCGTTACAGCCAAAGTAATTTATAATGTAATAATGTAATGTAATGTTTTCTGTGCCTATACCTAATTGCCGTTGTTCTGACGATATAATTTCAATGCAAATAAGGTTTTAGGTCCGTCCGGTTAATGTTTTGAAAATTACAATGATTACCCACACGAATTGGGTAAGTATTTGAATGTAGTCAAAATCTTTATATTCATTATTTATAATCGAAAATGTAACATGTAAGAATAACATTTGTAAAACCAGAAAATAAATCGGTCCAAAAACAAATAAGTTATAGAGCTTTAAAGTTTCCTGTTTGACAGAGAGCGCTAGACAATTGTGATGTCACAATGTCAAAGCTCCTACGCTCCATAGAAAATTTCGTTTTAGAAAGAGACAGATAGGTAGGTACAGTCACAGTCAAAGGTCACAGTAAAACAGTTTATAATTCCAAAACTAGTAAAGATATTTAAAAAAGAGAAATGGCATTGTTATAAGATATTTAAAAAAGGTTATTTTAAATAAATAAAAAATATCATTCAAATACCCAGTTGTATTTCTGTTACCTTTGTGAGATTCATTGATAGTCTAAATTCAAAATGGCGACCATTAATGCGCCATTGCGTTAGCCGCCGTTTTAGGAGGAACTTTTGTGTTCAATAACTCTGTCTTTTTTCACCTCTTCTTCAAAGGTGAGAGCAATATTTCTGTCGGGTATTATTACAATTTAAAGTTTTTTTTTATAAACTTATTTATTATTTAGTAATGGGGTTAGAAACACATTAGTAACACCTGAATCTGCACAACTCGGCGTGACTTGTTGTCTTCTCTCTCTCCTCTGACTACGTGAAAATACTACCTACTCCCTTGTGTTTCAATCAAATCTTAGCATTTTATATTAGCATCTAATATTGCCAATGTATTTTTGCCGTATTTATTCGATGTTACTGTGCAACTAAGTAACCTAGAATAGGAAATGCTTGGTAAAATCGCTTAAAAGTAAATTATTTTGTGAACGAGAGATAAAAATCTGTTCCACCAAGTAGGTTGATCTGAAAACAAATAAAAATAAAACACGAAGCAAAAAATAAAACCCCAGCCTCGACGCTTACTTAACGGATTGTTGAAAAATAAAACAACAACGTAAATCTCTTCTCAAGAGACGTAGACATGCAGCTGTATTTAATTAAAATAAAATAAACTGTTCGTCATCTTCTATGTTTTATTTTCATTAACTTCTTCGTTTCAAGCGGTAGAAGTTTATTGCTCGATATACTTACTACTACTACTACTATTACTACTCTCTTGTTTGAGATATTCAACGTTATAGGCCTTATGCAAAGGTCAAAGTCACTCAGCAGTTGATGGAAGGAGGTATGCTCGGAGATTCTCTGAGTGACCAAATTGGAAATGAGGAAATTCGTACAAAAATAAAAAATAAATAAACGGTTTGCGAATATTATGGTATAGAATCTATTCATCATCATTAGCAACCCATGAACGGTTCACTACTGAGCGCAGGTCTCCTCTCAGAGAAGGGTTATGGGCCATAGTCCAATGCGAATTGGTGGACTTCACACACCTTCGAGAACATTATGAAGAACTCTCAGATGTGCAGGTTTCCTCACGATGTTTTCCTTCACCGTGGAAGAAAGTGATAGTTTAATTGCTTAAACGCACTTGACTTCGAAAAGTCAGAGGTACGTACCCGGGATAGAACCTGCGACCCCCCGAATAGGAGACCACAGTCCTAACCACTAGGCTATCACTGCTTAATCACTGCTTTTAGAATCTATTAATTATCATGAATTTCTCTGACGTCTGATTGATAATTATTATTCACACGAAGCCAGGGTATATCAGCTAGCGCCTGCACCAAACTCTCTACACACAGACAGAAAAAGTCAAATAATAAAACCGGGCCATTCGACATCAGTTGATATTACTTTTCGTTCAGTAAATTTGGTGGGCAGCGTTCAAAATTGCGAATTTATTGCATTCACCACGTGTTTATCAAGTCGGTCATAGCTTTGTAGTTGGTACGTGACAAATACTATAAAATAATACTTATTACAAATACCACGTGTAAATTGCTAAAGTCCATTCTCGAATCAAGTAGGTAAGTAAGTAAATCAATTTAATAATTACTCTGCAGCTTTTGATATTAAGCACGTTCCATTACTGTACTTCTGTTGAACATAAAAATAAAAATCTAATTTTCCCAGCAGTTATATTGCCCCGTTCTACTATAGCTTACTGCAACGACGGGATATTATTGTACCTATACAAACACCTACTGGCAGTGAACACGAGTTTATATAAGTACTATATATTAAGTAACTAGTTGATGCCCGCGACTTCGTCCGCATGGATTTAGTTTTTAAAAATCCCGCGGGAACTCTTTCATTATCCGAGATAAAAAGTAGCTCTCCCGGTCTGAGGAACCACTACTACATCCATTACTATACCCATGCAAAAAATCGCATCAATCCGCTGTTCTGTTGCGACGTGATTGAAGGACAAACCAACAAACAAACACACTTTCGCATTTATAATATCATTAGTGCTTTATTAAGTATAACACTTTTTATAATTGTCAAATTTTTTACCATACTTAACCAAAGACAAAATTACGTTTAGCTGTCATTTACGTTTTGTTATTCCACGGTCATTTGCGTTTTGTTATTCCATGTCAGATGCGTTTTTGTTATACCACGTTTTATAGTGACTTGACGGAAACGCGGTCGAACTCCGCTGTTCGTCCGTCCGTCCCTCCATCCGCCCGTCTGTCAGCGGGCTGTATATCGTAAACCGTAATAAATAGACAGTTGAAATTTTCACATATTGTGTATTTCTATTGCCGATATAACAAATAATAAAAATTAAATTAACGAGTCGAAATAAAATTTTATTTTTTTACCCTGGCATGTGGGGTGTCATTGTCAAGAGCTCATTAAGTAGAGTTCAAATATATTTTTTTTTATTTTTTAGCTACAAAAATGAAGAAATGGGGGGCCGTCAAGCGGCAGCGGTTGCGGGCCCGCGGCCCTCCGTAGAATGCAGATTTGTGTGGAAAATGAACTAGCAATTTCCACGGCGCGGTTTGCGCCCGCGGTGGGCGCTGTAACAGCGGTACCGCAAACGCTGCGGGCGCGGGTGCGAACCGCGCTGTGGAAACTTAGTCTCAGGTTTGATATTTTGGCAGATTTTCAATTCCTCGGTTAAATTTCGCTTGACGGTCGGCATTAATATGCTAGTTTTATGTTACGTTAACTACAAACTGCAAAGTAAATATAAAGTAACTATAAAGTAAATACATATTACATAACGTTTACATACCTACTTGAAATGTTTTGCATTATAGTTCGGCCGTTCAGAGAATGCGTTCCTGACACCTATCAGTTAGAATTAGAAAAATATTGTTTACCAAGTTATTTGACACTCAGTTTGGCACAAAATTATAACATTAATTGATTATTGATATAATAATGTTGTTTTAATGCTCATCAATTGTTAAAACGGTAAACAACCAGCAATAATATTATCATCGTAACTGCAACGTCATTACAAAGTTACGTCGTCAGTTCAATCGCGACGTGTCAGGAACGCATTCTAAACGGCCGTAGTTTAACCTCTGACATAATTTTATTACTTAAATATTATTAGACTTTAAGCCTGTGTAGAGATCTGAGTCTTGATACAAGTGATATACCTACTTTATGTTTCCTACTACTACTAGTTATACATATTTATCTTATCAACTTTTTTAAAAATTGCTGACACCAACGCAACTGCAAGCAGGGCAGTTTGCGAACTACCCATCTCTTCAACTACTTAAGTACATAAAACTAAATCGTGTTTGGGTTCGTCGATTTTGTTCTACACTAGCGGCACGCTATGATGGCCGGTTTGACGTTTGTCCGCTCATGAAGTTCCGTATTAATTGATAACGACTTTGAAGGAAATAATTGTATTACTTTATTGACGATAGTGATGTGCAGAGATTCATAAATTTTATCGAATGTAGTTTTAGGTTTAGGACTCAAAATTTATTTATTAAATTGATTTCTAAAATGTATACAAGTGTAGAAAAATCAGTTTGCACCATTTAAGGGGTGAATGTACTTGTGAATATGAACAATTTTCACTATGTGGACAAACCTCTGAAATCGCAAAAAAATATCAGCTGTTTCATACAAAAGGTAAAATTTTTATTTTTATATGATATATACCACAACTCGGCATTTGGTTTTCTAAATTGAAAATTTTTAAAAATGGAATCTAATACGATCGTCACATAGGATCGCTGGCTAGCACAACTACTACCTCCGGCAAACTCGCGTCAATGCTCAATGCAAAACAAAGCAGTTCCGAATTGACGTTGCTTCGAAAAGTATAAACTGTCAGTGCAATGCGATTGTGATATAGTTTTGACCTGGCTTTGGATTTCAAATATTGATACTGCATTACTGTTGACCCTTGCTCGTTAATTTGGACTCTGTTCAAGCCCTTTGTTGTGGATTTCGTCGATATGACCGAACGTACGCAGAGAACTGTTCTAAATAGTCAGACACGTGAGTTCGTAATACGCCTTCGTAACTATTTCGATCGTGAAGCTCAAAATGGAGGGCCAATTTTACCTATAACGTCAGTGGTTGAACGCGTAGCTGATGCGCTTAATATTGGACAACGAACTGTTAGACGGATAACTAAAAAAAAATATGGCGAGACTGGCACAGAAGAAAATAAACTTCACACACCAAAAAAGAGAAAACGAGCAAAACCAGTCGTAGGCATCGATAGCTTTGATGCCGATGCTATCCGAAGACATGTTTACGGCTACTATTTACAGAAGGAGTATCCAACAAGAAAAAAGTTGGTGCATTCACTGAAGGAAGCTGGATTATTCTTCGGTGGGGAAAGTTCTTTAACGAAGATTTTGAAGACCATTGGATTTCGATACAAAAAATGTAACAAACGCAAAATATTGATGGAAAGATTTGATATAGCGATGGCAAGGTATACTTTTTTACGGCAAGTGAAAGAAATCAAAAATTGGCAAAATGTTGTGTTCTTGGATGAAACATGGCTTAATGCTAACCATACTGTAGGCCGTTCTTGGAACGATGACACAGCAGCATCTACTTCCAAAGTTCCTGTAGGAAAAGGATCGCGACTTATAATTTGTCACGCCGGAACCATCAACGGGTTTGTCGAAGGTTCTCTCATGGCTTTTGCGTCAAAAACCACTGGAGACTATCATGAAGACATGAATGGAGAAAAGTTTACTGAATGGTTTACCTCAATGTTGTGTAGCCTCCCTGAACCATCTATTATAATTATGGACAACGCCCCATACCACTCGATGCAAATTGACAAGCCACCTGCCCAATCCCAAAAGAAAGCTGATATCGTCGCATGGCTTCGTAAAAATGGCGTAGATGCAAACATGAATATGTTAAAAGCGGAATTAGTACGTCTTTTAAAAGAAAACAAACCAACCAAGATCCGATACGTCATTGACGAAATAGCATTAGAACATGGGCACAGAGTTATACGGTTACCGCCTTACCATTGTGAGTATAATGCGATTGAGTTGGTGTGGGCTCAAATTAAGGGATATGCTGCAAGACACAATACAGAACCCCCATTTACCACAAAAAAAATGCTAAAATTATTAGAAGAAGCTTGTGAACATGTGACTAAAGGAGACTGGGAAAAGGTTGTGAATAGAACTGTTAAATTAATAAGGGAAGATTATGAAAGAGATGTGAAAATAGATAATATTATAGAAAACGAACATATAATTATTAATGTAGGTGATGATAGCAGTGACGACAGTGAAAATAGTAGTATGGACGAATCTGATTAATTATGGCCTTTTGTGGCACCTTTTTTGGTATCTTTTGTATTCATATGTTTCTTGTGTGCATATAAAGTATGTATATTCATTTTCATTCAAATATTCAGTTCGTTCAAATAAATTAAATAAACATATACATTTTTGTTTTATTAAACCTATTTAATCAGGTACAAAAACAAAACTTAATTGTTTTTTGTTCGAGAATAAATTGACATTCCACATCACTTAATGTGTCAAACCGGCCATCATAGCGTGCCGCTAGTTTAATGAGTTGTTAGCTTATTGACTCTATAGTCTATGGGTTGGTCTTGACTAGTTTAAGTGACTATATAATGCCTGATGATGGAGCGTGAAGGTGGTGGTTAACAGGATTTTGGTTATAAGATATATAGACCAGCCATTGATTCCTCATTTGGAGGGGTGATTAAAATTTTTAATTTGCACGTGTAATATATGTAATAATTGAGTTTTTTGCAGCCTAGTTTTAGTTTCGCGGATGCTGCGTCTCTGTCTTACGTACCTCAGTCTTCCTTCGATAGATGATCCATATTGGAACATAAACCAGCCACGAAATGTACTCGTATGTTGGCTGTAGTTATTATGTAGCTGACATATCTGTCGAACAAATGAGCAGTCAGCGTTCATGCGTTCGGATAGTACTGTATGGGAGCAGTGTCGACTGCACGCGCCTTCGGAAGGGTTAGAATATGATAGGTTTAGTGTAAGCTGGAAGCCTGAAACGATTTATCTTATGAAACACGTTATCAGTGCAGCGGTGCAGCTGCTCTTTAGTAACTAATTAATTGTACCAGTCATTTGTTACGTTATCTAAGGACACCTGTCCTCTCAAGGGAGCGAGAGAGTGAGTGGAGTGGGGCCGCATGGCACTGATGACCGAAGCACGCTCTTGAACTCAGCGGTACCTTGCCAGTACTGGTGCTCTGCGAGGTCTCGCTTCTTCGCTCCGTAAAGCTCCGGTGTAAACAGTTCTACATACATTCTAATTTCCTCTCCACTGTAATTCTTATTAGTTATTTTTTTACTCCTCACTTCTCGTCTCGTCTCGTCTCCAGTGGAAAGTTACCTTAACATCTTGGTAGGTAGGAGTGTACACCTACAGTGTGCTTCTCAAAACCTCTTGACTTCTTTAAATATTAAGTAGATATTTATTAATTATCGAAGCAAGTTCCTCTTGGACAAATTAGTTAGTTAAATAAGTTAGTAGAGGATAGTAATCCTTACTCTGTGATCTGAGGGGCTACTAAGTACATACATACCTGCCTGCTTACCTACCAGTGCTTCTGTGTATTTATCTTTACTTGCAAAGCGTTTCAATTCAATTTTCACCACAGCTGAAAAACATTAATAACTTTCATATTAGGTATGCAGCTTGCGTGCAAAAATCACGGCACGGAGAAACGATGGGAGCGATCACCCATAAGCCGAGATTATGAACGTTGACTTTCCGTATTTTATCCCTACCCCTATATGACATTAATAAATTTACTGACACCCTTATTGATTGAGCGATTTACACTAGCTGACTCACCCTAACTTCGCAATGATGACCTTCTGTTTTAATAATATTATTATAATCATAATAATATAACCTTTGACGCAGTAGCCATCTTCGAAAGACACAAAAACTACAAAAAAAAAAACAATATTTATGTGCTCTTTGTACTGCAGCGTGATTGAAGGACAAACCAACAAACAAACACACTTTCGCATTAATTATAATATTAGTACGGATGATTTTAGACCCGATTTCAACAATATAAAATAAGTCTTATCCGAGTTTTTTTTTTATTCGATTTAACTTGGAAGGAGTATGGCAGTGAACATTCAACCCATACCCCTAATTGGTTTCTACACGCCATCGTGCCGGAACGCTTAATCGCTTGGCGGCACGTCTTTGACGGTAGGGTGGTAACTAGCCACGGCCAAAGCCTCCCACCAGACCATACCAGAGACAATTCAGAAATTAAAAATTCCCAAATTGACCCCGCCGGGAATCGAACCCGAGACCTCTCAGCTATAAGACAACAGCGCTCACCACTGAGCCAGGGAGGTCGTCAAAAAGCTTAAAAGCTTAAGTTTGATATTTTGCAGATATTTAATAAAAAAGCTGTCAGAACGCCCAATGTATTCTTCGATGTTGGTGACATCGGGACTAATCTTAATATATATAATTTACGTGTCACGTTGTTTGTCCGCGATGGACTCCTAAACTACTGAACCGATTTAGATCAAACTTCGTAACTAACTGTAATTTGGTCCAACTTGAAAGATAGGTAGTTTTTTTTGATTAGGATAGTTTATTTGTTTTATTTATATAGATAAGTTAGCGGTACGAAGTTCGCCAGGTCAGCTAGTCTTAATATATATATAAATTACGTGTCACGTTGTTGGACTCCTAAACTAATTAACCGATTTAGATCAAACTTTGTAACTATCTGTAATTTGGTCCAACTTGAAAGATAGGATAGTTTTAGTAGTTACTAGCTGATGCCCGCGACTTCGTCCGCATGGATTTAGTTTTTAAAAATCCCGCGGGAACTCTTTCATTATCCGAGATAAAAAGTAGCTCTCTCGGTCTGAGGAACCACTACTACATCCATTACTATAACCATGCAAAATCGCATCAATCCGCTGTTCTGTTGCGACGTGATAGAAGGACAAACCAACAAACAAACATACTTTCGCATTTATAATATCAGTAATGCTTTATTGTAACACTTTTTATAATTGTCAAATTTTTTACCATACTCTTAACCAAAGACAAAATTACGTTTAGCTGTCATTTACGTTTTGTTATTCCACTGTCATTTGCGTTTTGTTATTCCATGTCAGATGCATTTTTGTTATACCACGTTTTATAGTGACTTGACGGAAACGCGGTCGAACGGGATAAAAAGTATCCTATGTCCGTCTCCTGGTTCTAAGCTACCTCTCCACCAATTTTCAGCCAAATTGGTTCATCCGTTCTTTAGTTATAAATAGTGTAACTAACACCACTTTCTTTTATATATATAGATTTGTTTAATTTATAAAGGTAAGTAGGCGGTACGAAGTTCGCCGAGTCAGCTAGTTCTAATATATAAAATTCTCTTGTCACAATGTTAGTTACCTTACTCCTCCGAAACGGCTGGACCGATTTTTATGAAATTTTGTGTGCATATCGGGTAGGTCTGAGAATCGGCCAACATCTATTTTTCATAGCCCTAAATGATAAGGGTGACCAACCACTAAATATTTTTGCTGGCGGTACGAAGTTCGCTGGGTCAGCTAGTTATTCAATTAAAATAGAAGAACAAATACATTTTAAACCTAAAACCAATTTCTACTGTGCTACAACTGCCAACAAAACTTTAACTGACAGACGTAACAGTTCCTAAGTCACTCAGCAGGATATCCCACTGAGTTTCTGCAGCTGATGTAATATTCTAATCTTATCAATCCAGTCAAGTTCGAAGTCTTACGAGAAAACTTTGATTCGCGGTACAACGTTCAAGTGGAACTCACAACTTTCCCCCGGTAGTCCATCGACCGGCGCGACCCCTTTCGCTCTTAATGGTCTATGTGAGTCTTCTGGTACCTACTTAAGCTCCAAAGAACTTTCCGCCTTTTTGTGTGAGCTAATCCTCGTGAACTTTTTACAAAATATACTTAGTACAGTTATACAAACATAAAGTGATATTTTAATATAATACAGGGGCCGGTGACAGTAAAATTGTTGAGAAATGAAAAGTAACTAAACCTGTAGGTACTCATGACACTAATGCCCGTTTTGGCCCGTGTATCTTTAGGTAGGTAGTCCCAAACTACAGTTCCTTACCTAATATCATTTTGACTTCTTCTTCTTCTTGGCGTGCCTCTCCGACTAGCGAAGGTTGGCAGTCAGCCTCGTAAATTCAGCCTTGTTCCTCGCGAGGCGAAACAGTTCCGCCGCACTCGCGATTCCGGTCCACTCACGGATGTTGCGCAGCCAGGACTTTTTTCTGCGACCGACGCCTCTTCTTCCGGCAACTTTTCCCATCATGATGAGTTGCAGGAGTTCGTACCTCTCGTGCCTGAGCACGTGCCCCAAATATGCGACTTTCCTCATCTTGATGCACCTCTCACACCTCCGCTGCGAAACTTCAGTTGCGAAACCGCTGTAGGAATTCCGCTGCGATAAAGTGTAGTTGTGTAGTTGCGGAACGGGCGTCGGAACCTGCTAGTCATCAGTCAGCCATCGGAGCGAAATGTCGTCGTTATCAGAGTCAGAGGAGGAGGAAATATTATTGTGGACTTTAACTTTGAAAAGGCGTAAATCTCGTAGAATTTGGGTGCACGAGATTAATGAAAAAAGGAAGAAATTAGGAGAAAACCTATTATGTAAAGAACTAGAGTCACATGAAGATCGTTTTTATACATATTTTAGAATGAGCCCAGGGAGTTTTGAAGATCTACATAATCTTTTGAAGCCACATATTACTAAACAAAATACAAGGTTTAGGGAAGCTATTTCTAGCAGAGAAAGATTAGCCTTAACTTTGAGGTAAGTAAATTATTTATTTATTTATTAATCATTAATACAAAAAAAATATTCGGCATGTTACTAACTCTACGATAAGTGAAACATGTTGATTTGTTCATGATCATTTTGATTTGAGGTTGTTAAATCAGTAGGTATAGCCGTATTGCCCTCTTGTGGAAGAATATAATAATTAGCATTGTCAGTAACTGTTGCGTCACTGATCATGGAGTAATTTCCTGGAGTAGCCGGAGAATGCGTGGTATCACTTAGAACAGAGTAGTTGAAACTACCCGTTGCAGTAGAGTTGCTGTTAGAAGTTACAGCCTCCATATCACTTAATTCAGCCTCCATCAAAATTCGGGCGATATCAAATTTTGCTTTTATTTGTGTTCGCTTTGATAGTTTTTTGAAAGTATCAGCGTATCCCAAAAATAATAAATCTACTCCATCACATTTTACATCAACTTTATCTTCACTTCTGTTGCGATCTCTTCTATTTTGTAAGTACTGGATCATTCTATCTGTTGGATCCGGATCCGGATTACTTCTCCTATGCCTTCTATAAATTTGTTGGGCGTTTTGAGTTTCTTGCGGGCGGGTATCTTGTGCAACGTCTTGTGTAGTTACGTCTCCCGTAGATTGAGAGTCAGTAGAATTAACTTTTTCAACATTCAGAGATGCCATACTACCTTGAGTCTCATTCAATGTAATTGCTGGATCAATGAAATTCATTTGATCTGCCCAAGTCCAATTTTGAAGCTTTTTTGCAGCTTGGCCACTTGTACTCTTTTTAGATAATTTGTACTTTTTGTAGGAGTCTTTTAAATTCTTCCACTTCGCTTTCAAAGTTACGACTGAAAAATAACAAAATAAGACAAAATTAATATTATTTCAAAATTAATATTATTTTCATTGCAGATTCCTAACTACTGGAGATTGCTATAAGACATTATCGTTTTCATATCGTATAGGAAATTCAACAGTTTCAAAAATAGTGACCGAAGTATGTCAGGAAATATGGAATGTTTTACAACCATTAGCCATTCCACAACCTACACAAGAAATGTGGCTCAATATCGCAGAAGACTTTTTTGGGAAATGGGGATTTCCTCATTGCCTGGGTAGCGTGGATGGAAAGCATATTACCATTAAATGCCCTCCAGATAGCGGCTCAATGTTTTACTGTTACAAAAGTAAATTTTCTATTGTGTTATTGGCTGTTGTAGACGCTAATTACAAATTCATATATGTTGACATTGGATCGTTTGGAAAAGATTCTGATAGTACTATATTTGAAAAAACACCTTTTTTACAACTATTGCGAACTGGTCAACTTAATGTACCAAATGCCCAACCATTACAACAAGGCACAGATCCTTTGCCTTATGTTTTAATAGGGGATGGTGTCTTTAAGCTGGAAACGTTTTTGATGAGACCTTTTGTAAGAGAAGCGGCTATGCAAGATAGAGATAAAAAGAGATTTAATCAGGCGCTCAGTCGAGCACGTGTAGTTGTGGAATGTGCTTTTGGAATAATGGCACAGAAGTTTAGGATTTTCCTAAGACCTTTCGAAACAGATTTGACAAACACAATAAAAATTGTAAAAGCAGCTTGTTGTTTGCACAACTTTATACAGACGAAAGAGTCAGCCGTACATACCAGTTCCAGCTTTGAAATAGAACAGCTAGGTGCCTTTCTACCACAAAATAGACCTGGCAACCGACAGAGAGCATCGTCGGCAGCGTTTGAGGTCAGAGATAAATTCGTTCAATATTTTACACAAATGCAGAGAACTTAACGTTATCATAATATTATCTATAATAAGTACAAATAAATAATTATACATATAATACATAATATTATCTTATAAGCAAAATAAACAAATACATTACAAATACAGTCTATTATTATTATAAAAAGACTACATACCTTCCTCATTTAATTCCCTCTGGATTTCTCTCCATGCCTGCAGTTTTTTCATATTATTTTTATAATCCGGATGATTTAATAAATAAAGAATAGGTCTATTTCTGACCTCTTGAATTAATTTTTCTGTGAAATCGACGTCCATTTTATGAAATAAATGTAGTTTCGCTTTTAATTTTTGTCGATTTCCACAAACACGTGCGAAAACAACGCGGCACCGCAACAAAATGGCGGCCGGAGCGCGGTAGTGTGGCTGGCGTCGGAGTATTATCGACGAAACCGCGCGGTGAAAGAGATAGAATATAGTTAAATCTATGCGTTAGAACAGGCAGTTCCGTGGCAGTTCCGCTTCTCCTACATACGGACAAAACACAGCGAAATTAATGCGGTTCCGCTGTTATGGTTTCGCAGCGGAGGTGTGAGAGGAGCCTGTGAGTCCAGCTAATGGCCAACATGCGTCAATCATTTTGACGGTATTCCCTAATAGGTCCCTATAGGTCCGTGAAAACGAAATTGACAGAAAGTGTCACCTAACTTAATTTAGGTAGCCCGTAAAATGTACCTATTTATAAATACTTGGAAACTTTTGTGTGTGTGTGTGTGTGTGTGTGTGTGTGTGTGTGTGTGTGTGTGTGTGTGTGTGTCTGTGTGTGTGTGTGTGTGTGTGTGTGTGTCTGTGTGTGTGTGTGTGTGTGTGTGTGTGTGTGTGTGTGTGTGTGTGTGTGTGTGTGTGTGTGTGTGTGTGTCTCTGTGTGTGTGTGTGTGTGTGTGTGTCTCTGTGTGTGTGTGTGTGTGTGTGTCTCTGTGTGTGTGTGTGTGTGTGTGTGTGTGTGTGTGTGTGTGTGTGTGTGTGTGTGTGTGTGTGTGTGTGTGTGTGTGTGTGTGTGTGTGTGTGTGTGTGTGTGTGTGTGTGTGTGTGTGTATGTGTGTGTGCGTTACGTTTGTTACTCTTTCACACAAATTCTACTGGGCGGATTTTTAGCCTATCTGGAATATCAGATACGCTACATTTTATCCCGGAAAATTAAAGAGTTCCCGCGGCAATTAAAAACCTTAATCCACGCGGATGAAGTCGCGGGCATGATCTAGTAATTAATATTTCATGAATGTCTACGTGACTCTTATTTAACCAAATAAATAAATTAACTAATAAATAAAGGAATAAACAATAGGACAAAGGCTACATAATAACAAACAACAACAAAACAACAAGTTGGTAACAATTCTCTTGCCACAACCCCTAATTGCACAATTTGTGTTGGAATCAAACTTATCTTTTGTCCTGCAGCTGACTAAGCAGATTCGATGGTTCTACGGCTTGTTTGGTCGACCGCACCAAGTGACTGGATATTTACCGGATAATTAATGTGTATAGAGCCGCCCTCTGATTAATTTAACAAAGTTGTGCTCCGATGAAATGGGTTCAAACTTTTTATTGCTATGCCATCTTGTCACCTATTTTGGAACCATAGAAAAGAAAAGTTTTTTATTTTAATTAACTTTTACAAAGTGCTTTTGAATAGTCAAGTGACTGCATTGGTTCGGACTGCCATTCCAACCGAGATGAACCAGCCAGAAACACGGCAATCATGTAGTCTACCTACTGTGGTGATGCGGGCTTTTAATCCCAAGCATGCACCCACTATGCACCTAGTGTTTTCGTAATGACATGCGTTTTAAGCAATTAGATATCACTTGCTTTAATGGTGCAGAAAAACCTTACCTGCATGTCTGAGAATTTTCCATAATGTACTCAAAGGTGTGTAAAGTCTATTTATCAACAGATTTTTTAAAAATTTATTAACAAAAAACTTGAGAGGTGTCAAGGGACACCCGGATGGAACGTAGTTCCTTTCGATTACATTGTGTTCGGTATTTTCGCGGTACAACATTGAGTCTCCGTAGCCTAGTGGCTCCGGCAGTCGCCTAACAGTTCAAAGTTGATGGTTCGAATCCCAGCTCGACAGACCGAATTTTCTATTTTCTATTTTATTTTAAATAATTTCTACATGTGTAATTTTTCCCTAATTTTTTATCGACCGAGCGAAGCGAAGGTCTCTGAGTTTACTAGAGCGATTTGCACTTGTCCGTCCGTCCGTCTGTCAGAGCCTTATAACTTCTGAATTACTGAACGTAATTACTTCAATTTTAGATATGATATGTAAACCGATGGCCTCCAGCCGAAAATGGCTTAAAAAGTTATAAAAATCTTTATTTCAGGGGGGCTCCCATACGAAATGGGGGGCTTTCAAAGTGGAGATTGTATTCGAGGCTAGATTTCTAAAACCACTTTGTTTTAAAACTTGAAACTTACACATAATTTGAGTTATATTCTGTACTTGAACAACAAATACTAAGATTAGATAAATATTATAAAGAAACAAAATTATTTGAGTTTTAATGGGCATCAATGTTTTTAACAAAACTTCACTATACTGTTACTAGGCGCTGTCTTTATTATTGTAAATACGCATCCCATCCACGAAAGCAGATGACGATTGACGTCATCAGATTCGGCGCGTTTTAATTACAATATAATATAGTTGAAACTACCTTATGGGAATTATGGGATACCGCGAGGTCTCAGTTCGGGGCGAACCACTAGTAACTTATAAGTTATAAAAAATTAGTAGGTAGCCACTAGGATACGGAGACCCAATGTTGTAACGCGTGTAAAGAAAACTCCTTCATCAACATCTATCTGTATTTTATTATGTTGTTCAGTATAGATCCATATATTATAAAAATGACTCTAATGCCCGTTTCGCAAGGTGCTATAGTCGTGTAGAAGAAAGGGCAAAGAAACTCCACGACAGCACATCTTTTAAAATATAAAAGTAAATATCGAAAACACTTATGGAGCCACAGTCGGCTCCCACGCTCAACGATAACTAACTTTAAACTAATTCACATTTCCCTTTTATATTTTTAGACTAACAAAATGGATGGAATGGATGATTACAATTTCCCCTTCCATTCAACCAATCAGCTTACATTTCCGTTTTAATACATTTTCAAGTCAAATTAAATTCTATTCCTAACTACTTCCTTATTTCCCGTTTCATGCTACATAATTTAGGTCAAATATTATCTTATTTAATTGAAAATCATGACACTTGGTCAAAAATCAAAACAATATCTTATTAATAAATTAAAATCATGACATTCGGCCATCCGACAATGTGTTGCCTCCTGGCACACACACCCATAAATCATGACATTCGGTTTTTCTTATATTATACAAAATACAGATTCTAATACTACATTTTTAAATTTTTCAAACAATAAATTAAATTTTTCTGGAACATAAAACAAAACTAATTATAATAACCTGGTTATCCTTACTCAAGCTACTATGACATTTTAAACTAAGAGAAAGAGAGAGAGAGCGAGAGCGAGATAGAGAGATAGAGAGAGAGAGAGAGAGAGAAGAAATTTTACTAACACAATCCAGATCATAGTTCAATCACCCTAAATTGAACAATCATAGTTCAGTCACCCTAAGTTGAACAATCATAGTTCCCTAAGT
Source organism: Oeneis ivallda (assembly GCA_029955525.1). Taxonomy (NCBI): domain Eukaryota; kingdom Metazoa; phylum Arthropoda; class Insecta; order Lepidoptera; family Nymphalidae; genus Oeneis; species Oeneis ivallda. The sequence goes on from JARPMR010000009.1 coordinate 11,895,817, forward strand.
TGAACAATCATAGTTCCCTAAGTTGAACAATCATAGTTCCCTAAGTTGAACAATCATAGTTCCCTAAGTTGAACAATCATAGTTCCCTAAGTTGAACAATCATAGTTCCCTAAGTTGAACAATCATAGTTCCCTAAGTTGAACAATCATAGTTCCCTAAGTTGAACAATCATAGTTCCCTAAGTTGAACAATCATAGTTCCCTAAGTTGAACAATCATAGTTCCCTAAATTGAACAATCATAGTTCCCTAAATTGAAAAATCATAGTTCACTCAACCTAAATTGAACAATCATAGTTCACTCACCCTAAATTGAACAGTCATAGTTTACTCACCCTAAATTGAACAATCATAGTTCACTAACCTTAAATTAAACAATCATATTTCACTCACACAAAATTGAACAATCATAGTTCACTCACCCTAAATTGAACAATCATAGTTCACTAACCCTAAATACAATTAAATGCAAGTCAGTATGAATAAAGTTAAACAAACTTATTTTAAATAGTTTAAATAAATTTACATGTATCCGACGACCAGTGACTCACTCAACAACCAGCAGGAAACATACCCACTGAAAAATCCAGTGAGGTCACATAGTATGCACTCTAACAAAATCCATTGAACAATCATAGTTCACTCATCATCATCATCACCATCGTCATCATCATCGTCACCATCGTCAACATCGTCATCATCATCGTCATCATCGTCATCATCATCGTCATCATCGTCATCATCGTCGTCATCATCGTCATCATCGTCGTCATCATCGTCATCATCGTCGTCGTCGTCATCGTCATCATTATCATCATCATTATAATCATCATCATCGTCATCGTCATCGTCATCGTCTTTGAAAAAAAACCCCGTTAGAGCACAGCAACGTAATATAAATTAGATACATTTGTAATATTAGGCAATTCAATTCCTTAACCGCGCATAATAAATAATATGCGGGTGCAGAAAAAGTCTCAAAAACAAATACTTCATTTCACCATTTTTGGCCATACAACAGCGTGCAAATCTAATAAAAACATACAAAACCAGTTCCCGAATTAAATACGTCAAGAAAATACAAGTCATGTCAAAAATCAAAAGGTAGATACCATATACGTTAGAATCACAAATTAAATCAATCTATACTCATTACTATACTATAAAGGACTTATAATAATAATAAATGTCAAAAGGCCATTTATTTCTATGCACTAAAAATTCTTTAAGTTAGTAAAATGATTTAGTCAGGAGCCACCCTCTCAAAGAAGACCCAAATTTCCTTAAAGGCAGCACCTGCATCTCCGTTTGTAATAAATCAAAACCTTTATGTACATTACACAACAGTCCCTTAGTTATGTAGCTGTTTTTGCAGGTGTATGCAAAACCAATAGTTTGAAGATATACATGCATGGCGATGCTACGAGGGCGGGTGAGGGAGCAATTCATAGCCCAATTCATGGATTTTTGCCATGGCAACTGCACATGTGTGCACCCTTGCATTGTCTTGGTGGAAAAGAACTTTTTTCTTGGCCAAATGAGGTCGTTTTTTTTTAAATCGTCATTGAATCGGTCCAATAAGTTGGCATAATATTCCCCATTGATTGTTCTTCCCTTTTGAAGGTAGTCAATGTGGATTATCCCGCGTGCATCCCAAAAAACAGTCGCCATAACTTTATTGGCTGACAAACCCACCTTGGCCTTCTTTGGCGCCGATTCAGCCTTAGAAACCCACCGTTTTGACTGTTGTTTGGTCTCTGGTGTGTTGTGATGGATCCATGTTTCGTCCACGGTTACAAAACGGCGTAAAAACTCCTCCATATTGCGATTAAACAACGCCAAACCTTCCTGTAAAGTTGTTACACGATTGCGTTTGTGGTCGACTGTGAGCAAACGCGGCACCCATCTTGCGGAAAGCTTTCTCATGCCCAAGTGATCATTCAAAATTGAAACCACTGAGCCATGCGAGATCCCTACGGCTTCCACAATCTCTTGCACTTTCAATCTTCGGTCGGCCAACACCATATCGTGAATTTTTTCGATTGTTTCGGGTGAAGAGACCTCAACTGGGCGTCCAGGACGTTCGGCATCTTCAGTGCTTGTACGGCCACAACGAAATTCAGTAAACCACTTTTTACCATTGAAATCGATGGTGCAGAGTCCCCATAGTATTTATCAAGCTTAGCCTTGGTCTCGGTAATGGTTTTTTTTCGCAAAAAATAATGCTTAATAAGGACACGAAATTCACTTTTTTCCATTTTTTCCTCAAATTACTGGGTAGTCTGATAAAGATAGCTGTCAAACACAAAATACCTGACGCAGCAAGTTCAAATTTTGACAGGAGTCAACTGACAGATGCCTGTTGACAGGAGTAGTGTTGCTTTTTCAGTAAAGAGGTCAGAAATTCAAAAAGTCACGGACTTATTGACCCGCCTTAGTAGCACCTCTAAAGGTGTTGTCCAAAATTGGTTGTATAAATTTTAATCTAATGAACTAGGATATTTTAATGTAGTTGGATAGAGATCCAAAAAGGCTTCAATCAAAATAATTTACAGATTTTTAAGGATTCAGATCATAAGTAAAACATTCTTGTTTTGACTCATTTATCGTACTTTTCTAGTGATTAAACACCTGTTTAACAAAAAACTTGAAATATCATTTGTGTCTATGTAAGTTGTCAATATCAGGTGATTGTCAGGAATTTAATTTTCGACAATTTTCGTTAAACTAATATGTAACATCGAAAGTCGATTAAAATTATCAAAAGAAAAATAGTCGCAATTCCCAGTTCCACGGTTCAAAATGACATTTACGTCACAGTAACAGGTGACAGTAAAAGGAGCCAGATTTGTTAGATGGAATCAACATGGGCTATCCAATCGCCGTTTTTATCAATTTTTATTCCGAGAAAAGCAACATCACTAGCTTGGTTTATAATTAAGTTTTAAGTCATTTAACCCCCCGTAATTATAATAACCAAACCATAGACCAAACTGTATGCAGTTTGCCTTCGTCAAATCAACTCAAAGACTACTATCCCCATTGCCATTAGTCCATCATCTAGGTCATTCTCGTTTTTTTTTTTTTTTGAGTCATTTTTACATGTTTCCATGACTGAAATATCATCAGCGTAAAGTCAACTGTTACTCCAAAGTAGCATTTATTTATTGATTCTTTAACCATCCTAAAGCCACTCATTCCTAAAGCCACAGCGTTCCGTATCGAAGATCAATAATTATATATAACAAACTACCTACAGAACTCAAAGAGGAGAGAGGAGAGTTGAACTTTAAAAACAAACTAAAAGAATGGTTAGTTCAAAAGTGCCTTTCCTATTAAAGTCATGGCTAAAAAAAACCTACTTTTCACCTGCAAGCCAGAAAGAATAATCGAAGACCTTCAGAACAAGGGATTTAAGGTCGAAAATGCCTTTAACGAGCTGAGATGGAAAACCAAGGAACCTCTTAACATGTTCCTGCTTAGTTTTGAAAATGGAGAAGATATAAACAAAATTTATGGAATCATCTCGATTCTTAGATGTAAAGTGGAGATTCATCCTCTAAGATCATCAACGCTCATACCGCAGTGCAAAAGATATCAAACGTATGGACACACCCAGAAGTATTGCTCCAGAGAGCCAAGATGTGTCAAATGCACTGGAAAACATCTTAGTATTGAATGCAAAAGCCAGCTGAACAGAAACCTAAATGAGTACGCTGTGGGGAGGCTCGTCCGGCTAATTATAGAGGCTGCATAGTAACCAAAGAAATGCAATCCATCAGAAACGAGACATGCAAAAAAAAACTTAAAACTTCTTAAAACACCCAGGTAACTGGCATTAATGCAAAACAAACTCCAGTGGTCAAGAATATGAGACTTTCCGGAACCATTAAAGAAAATCCGAATAAAAGGTAACATATTATGCCCAAGTAGCATCAAATAAAGTACCCAACAGTAATAAATCGAGAGATTCTACTCTAAATAAATTAGACGTGATTCTAAAACTCATGTCGTCATTCGATGATCACCCACGAAAACTTGAAAATATCAGAAAGAAATAACGGATAAGGAATTGAAGATAATGGTATGGAATTCTAATGGGCTACTATAACATCAACATGAGTTACAAGTAGTCCTAGATACCGAAAATATCGACGTATGTTTGACCTCCGGAACACATTTCACAAAAGGATCTTATATCAAATTCAAAGGGTATAAAATTTGCCACGCTCCACATCCCCATAATTCAGCCAGAGGAGGTAGTACTGTTGTACATTAAAAGAGAATATTTACCACTACGAAGAAAGAAAATACGAGGAGTTAGAAATCCAAGCAGTGGCAGTAAATATCAAAACAGAACAATACCCTATCACAATTTTAGCCATATACTGCCCATCACGGTATTCTCTAAAAAAAACGTGAATACCTAAGATTCTTGGAACAATAATATGGTCACAGATTTATAATTGGTGGAAACTAACGCCAAAAATATTTTCTGGGGCTCAAGACTAACAACAACAAAAGGAGAAGAACTGCTAAGTGCGAATCAAAGAAATGAGATGCGATGTAGTCAGTACTGGGATGCCAACGTATTGGCCTACTGATCCTCGACAAATTCCAGATATTATAGATTTCTTTATATCTAAGAATATTTCACCAAAATACCTTAATATTGAAGGAAAATATGACATGAATTCGGACCATTCACCGGTAATGTTAATAATTAAAACACACTATGGCAGTCAAAGAAACTAAGCTTACTCCAGTGAATAAGAATACAGACTGGGAGGGCTTTAAGATAGAATTAGACAGTATTATAAACCTACAGGTCCCCTTAAAAATCCAGATCAACTCAATATGGAACTAGCTAAATTTATAACAGACATGCAAAAGTCGGCCTGGCCTAATACGCCTCCGATAAAAAGAAATGGAGTCAGGGTACCACCTATCCTAAGGAAATTATCGACACCATTAAAATAAATAGAGAGCAAAGAAAAAGCGGCACGCTTCTAGGTCACCACAAGCTAAAAGAATACTAAATAACTCACCAAGACAAAACTAAATGATTACTTACAAACTTGACTGGTGATGGAGAAACTTACTATTCACATAACACATTTCACACATATACCACCTATTAAAGAGCAAAATGGAACATGGACCATCAACAATATTCAAAAAGCTTTGCTCAACACCTGGAGGATGTATTCCAAACAAATGAAGGTCATCCAATTGATTTCACTCATGACTGACTCCGCACACTCCCACATCACACAGTCTTGGTTTTGTAATTTCATTTGAGTTTCCACACTGTTTTATTGTTGTATATAGTTTAGTTTATCGCAGGTCTTAATTCATTTATTTGATGTCATTTAGATTGATAAATCCTCATAATTCTGCTTGTTATCATCTCTTGATAAGTTTCATAACAGTGGGCGTTTAGGAATCTTGTTTAAACGCTTTTTCTCTTGGTTCTTGTCACTTCTGATATGTAAAGAAAACTCCTTCATCAACATCTATCTGTATTTTATTATGTTGTTCAGTATAGATCCATATATTATAAAAATGACTCTAATGCCCGTTTCGCAAGGTGCTATAGTCGTGTAGAAGAAAGGGCAAAGAAACTCCACGACAGCACATCTTTTAAAATATAAAAGTAAATATCGAAAACACTTATGGAGCCACAGTCGGCTCCCACGCTCAACGATAACTAACTTTAAACTAATTCACATTTCCCTTTTATATTTTTAGACTAACAAAATGGATGGAATGGATGATTACAATTTCCCCTTCCATTCAACCAATCAGCTTACATTTCCGTTTTAATACATTTTCAAGTCAAATTAAATTCTATTCCTAACTACTTCCTTATTTCCCGTTTCATGCTACATAATTTAGGTCAAATATTATCTTATTTAATTGAAAATCATGACACTTGGTCAAAAATCAAAACAATATCTTATTAATAAATTAAAATCATGACACGCGAAAATACCGAACACAATGCAAAATTCACATTCAACAAAAAAGTGTCGGTTTCAAAAATATGTCGAGTGTCGGTTCCTTAATTTTTTCCGTCTAGCCCCCTTCCGTACCGCGCGATAAGGAACTTACGTTCCAAAAAATATTTCCAAAGATATTGTGGTTTGGTCTGTTCAGTATTAATGAATTCATGTTTAATAATTAATTCATACGAATTTTTCTGTATATAGGTAGGTACACCACTATACCGTCGATTTTAGGTACTTACCAGAGATAATAATAGAAGGTACCTACTTAAGAAAGAATAATATTGCTTGGCACGTCTTTGACGTTAGATTGGTATAACTTTAGCCCTTAGCCCCCGCACCCATGGAGCGGTTTTCCCCCGCGCCCGCAGCCTCCGTAGAATACAGATTTGTTTGGCAAATGAAATGGATGCTCGCGGCGCCCGCAGTAGAACCGCGCGGATCGCGGTCGCTCGCGAGCTTGGCGGCCGTCGGTCGTCACCCGTGGACTCTGCGATCGTCGATCGGTCGCGCGAACGCAGGGCGACGCGGCGTAGTAGGCGGGAGGTGTTCTCTCCTTACGATGCCATTTTAGCGGTCCTTTCCCGCAACCGCGGCGGCTGCGGACCGCATATACCTGCGGTGTCGTATGGGGTAACCTTTTAAGGGGTTACAAGGTCTAAGCTTTAGCCACGGCCATCAGACAAAATACTCAAAATAGGTACGGCACTCATTTAGAGATAGGTCTAGGATCTACTGGATTGTATAGCAAAGCGGTGTAAACAGATCGCCGGCAGCTTTCATGAAAGACTAAGCGCGACCAATTCTGAACTAATCCGGCCCGGAGAGGCATTATCAGACCCTCGTCTATGCTTTGTTATGCACTTATTCTAACGTTTTAATAGTAGTTTATGCAACTGTCATATAATGAAGGGTATTAAAACACGAGTGTGAGAGTTCGATGGATTGCTACCGCCGCGTAAACATCTCCGTAGTTTGCTCCGTCAAAATAAATAAAATTATCGTGGTTATACGGATCATTAGAGCATCTAAACAAGAAAATAGTGTTCTTCAATACCTTGTGAACATAGTGTTATAACTAATAGCATTGAATAAAGCCGAAAAATTGATAAAATCAAATATAAATTCTACGTGACAATTCTACCGCATCTAAACAAGAAAATAGTGTTCTTCAATACCTTGTGACCATAGTGTTGTAACTAATAGCATTGAATAAAGCCGAAAATTGATAAAATCAAACATAAATTCTACGTGACAATTCTGCGTAAGTGACAGTGAGTACCTAATGAACGTAACATTTTAGTTACTATCTACCTACTATAAAAGTATTAAGAAAATAGTGTTCTTCAATACCTTGTGAGCATAGTGTTATAACTAATAGCATCGAATAAAGCCGAAAAATTGATAAAATCAAACATAAATTCTACGTGACAATTCTACGTAAGTGACATTAAGTACCTAATGAACGTAACATTTTAGTGACTACCTACCTACTATAAAAGTATAACGTTGTGAAAAATCAACAAGATCAAGTCTTTCGTCATTACACATAAGAGCCGATTGGCCTAGTGGTAACGGCATCGGACTGAATGGCTGCATAGAAGTGGTTCGAAACCTACCGGGGACAAGACAGGGAAAAAAAATAATAATAATATATTATATGTACAAAAAAATTATAATAATATAATAATAAATTAATTAAAAAAATTAAAAAAATAAAAAATAAAAAAAATAAAAAAAAAATATAAAAAAAAAAGGAAAAAAAAAATGTCAACGTCCTCGATAAAGAGTACTAAATCACAATCAAGTAGGGCTTCAACGCGTAACAAAAGAAAGCAGCGTCCATTTGCCGCCGATGAGAACCTTGAAAAGATAGCTCGCATAACTTCGTTCTTCAACATGCAACAACAGCAACCAACTAGTAGCACTGAACCGGCCAACGTTGTAACGCAAATCGACGAAACTCTTAAAGATCCGTATGCCGAGAGCCGTGACGGCCCGAGCCAGCAAATACCAATACCTAGTGAGTCGGAAGAAGCACTTAGCGATGATCGTTTGCTACTAGATAGGGACCTAAAAAGTGGAGAAAAAGCCGACAACACAACGCCTATAAACTACACTGCGAGACGTCTGTCGCTAGCTGAAGAACTAAGGGATTTAGGGATAGAAACGGCCCCGAGAAACTATGCACAATCTGAAGACGCTCGACTGCCTCAATCTCCTGCTCCCTCTAGCCTGATTTCGCGATATTCACTTGGAGGCGGTGGGATTGCAGAGGCCGCGCAACAGGCTTCGCGAGCAGTTCAAGAAGCCAAAACGGCACTCGAAGACCACAGTGCTGGAAGCGTTATAAAGGAAGTTAGAGAGCTGGTGGTCGACCGGTTGCACTTGCTACAGGAGCTCGTATATCGCTTGGCGGACTCACGAGCCAGATTGGCCATAGAGCTGGAGCGTACTAAAAGCCGGGAAGCCAAAAGCTATGAAATGGCAGCCAGACGACATGCACAGTCTCTGCAAACTATTATGGCTGAATATCAAAAGTTAGATAACCGGATAGAAAAGACTCATAGTGAGATTAAAGCAGTGCGACTGATTGTAGGGAGTGAGATAACTGGACCCATTGATGATATACAAAAAAATATACAAAAGTTGCAAATCTCCCAACAGCAGTCCACAGCGCCCGGACAAAATTTTCAAAACACTGATCTGAGAGAACCTTTGCAACAACTAAAGAGGGAAGTTGCAGCCCTCAGAGATGAAACAAAGGGAAAGAAAAATATTGGTACCATAAAAACCTATGCGGAAATAGTAAGTAATCCAGGGCATACAGTGATTGTTACATCAAAAGATCCTCGTCACACAGTTGACGAAGTCCTAAAAAACATCGAAAAGGCCGTAAAACCTCGCCAGGAAGGCTTGTGCATAGACCGATGTAGGAAAGCACGAAACGGGAAAGTTGTCATAGGATGCAAAGTAAAAGAAGACGCTGATAAAATTGCGAACACCTTACGCAATCTTGAGTACACGGTGGAAGAACCGCAAAACAAAAACCCACTCATAGAACTCCAGAATGTCCTCTCCTATAACGACGATAACGAAATAATAGAGTCGCTGAAGAAACAAAATCCTCGCGTGACCCAAGGATTGAACATGGAAAACGAGACAATTCACATTAAATACCGGAGACGTGCACGGAACCCCCATGAATCGCACATAACAGTTGAGGTTTCACCAGTCATATGGAAGCGACTGACCCAACAGCAGACAGTCTATATAGGTTTGCAACGAGTTAGGGCGCAAGATCGTTCACCACTTGTACAGTGCTCAAAATGTTTAGGATACGGCCACACACGGAAATTATGCACTATCGAAAAAGAATTATGTGCATACTGTAGTGGTGAACACCGAAGAGCTGATTGCAGTCACAGTAAAGATGGCGTCGCACCCAAATGTGTTAACTGCATCCGCGATGGTTGTCCTGAAGGGGAATGCGGACACACCGCCTTCAATAGCTTATGCCCAGTACGATGTAAGTGGGACTCAATTGCACGCTCTAGAATCACATACTGCTGAAGTTGTCTCTCTTGAACCAATGCTTATCTTACAAGCAAATCTTGGAAGGGGCAAATTAGCAACTGTGGAAATTTTAACCGAGGGATTAAAGCGTAATGCTACAGCACTTCTCCTATCAGAACCATATGTAGGATCGATCGGCCACTTACAAGCGCCACATCCAACAAGAATTGTCCAAAACAATAGTCAGACAGGACCTAATAAAGCTGCAATAGCAATAATTGATCAATCCGCAACATTGATAATCGACCCACAACTACAGAGACCAAATATAGCAGTAGCTATATTGAAATATGGAGAACAAGAGGTGGCTCTTATTTCTGTTTATTTTGAAAAAGATAAAGATATTGAAATTGATTTAAAAGAGCTTGAAAAAATTAAGAATAAACTAGAGGGTCAAAAAATTATAGTAGGAGGCGATTTTAACGCTTGGAGTATGTGGTGGGGAAGCACCAAACAAGACCTTAGAGGAGAACAACTTGCTGCATGGTTCACGGAAGCGGAAATGTATATTCTCAATAAAGGAATTACACCAACATTTGAGGTCTACAGACAGGGACGACTATATGCAAGTCACGTGGATATTACAATATGTAACGCTTCACTACTTGACAAAGTATGCGAATGGCATGTGAACCGAGAAATGACGTCCTCAGATCACAACACCATACTATTTAAAATTTTTCTTTCGAAAGCAGAAACACTGCCACCACGAAAAAAAGGCACTAGGAAATATAACACAAAACGAGCTGACTGGGATAAATTTCATAAAACACTGGTAGCGGAACTAGGCAAATATAGTCTTAAGGAGGAGTATATCAGAAATTACAATGACGTGAAAGAAGTCGAGGATGCAGTCAGAAACTACACAACATCAGTCACAGCGGCATGTGATGCCTCAATACCGAATCTTAAGCAACCGGGCGCTAAACTTCATCCTCCCTGGTGGTCAAAAGAACTCGAAGAAAAAAAAAGGGACATGACTATTAAAAAACGCCGCATACGATGTGCTGCGCCACGCAGGCGAGATTATGTTGTTGCGGAATATAAGCGGGCACGTGAAGAATACGTCTCGGCCGCACAAAAAGCACAAACTACCTCATGGAAAGAATACTGCAGTAAATCTGAAAAAGGTGGTCTCTGGGACGGGGTATATAGAGTCCTTCGGCGTACAGCCCGACCACGCCCAGATGTCCTGCTACGGAATTCGGACGGAAGCTCTTGTACAGCAAAAGAGTCAGCTAAACTACTGGCTAATACTCTGTTTCCAGACGATGATTTTGAAATGGATAACGTTGAGCATATACATATTAGAGAACAAGCAGACCAAGAGACTTCATCTGAACCTGATGATCCACCCTTCACTGCAAAAGAGCTCGAGTTATCGGTGCGAAGCTTTTCAGCGAAGAAGGCACCCGGAGATGACCATTTTACGGCTGACATTTGCGAGAATGCTGTGCTCGCCGATGGAGGTATTTACTTAGAGTTAGCAAATGCATGCTTCAAACTGTCATATTTTCCAGTTCTGTGGAAGCGTGCCTTAGTGGTCATAATCCCAAAACCCAATAAAGAAGACGTAGCAAATCCAAAATCTTATCGCCCAATTGGACTGTTAGCAATTCTGGGTAAAATATTAGAAAAAATGCTAGTGGGTAGGCTTAGGTGGTATGTTTATAAGGGGATTAGTCCGAAGCAATATGGTTTTATGCCTCAGAAGAGCACTGAAGACTCCCTTTACGACCTGATGTCATATTTAAATAAAAAAAGATCAGAGAAGGCAACAACATTACTTATATCACTAGACATTGAAGGCGCATTTGATAATGCTTGGTGGCCATCAATGAAAATCGGATTATTGAATGCAAATTGCCCCCGAAATTTATACCAAATTCTACGCTCATACCTTTGTGGAAGGGAGGTTAAAATTACTTATGCTGGGGAGGTTTGCATAAAACATACTAACAGAGGATGTGTTCAGGGCTCTATTGCTGGACCAACTCTCTTCAATATCTGCATAAATACGCTCCTCATTGAGATTGCTAACTTAGGAATTCACTGTCAAGCGTTTGCTGACGACGTGATTATGGCCATCTCAGGAAAAACGCCGAAGGAAATCCAAGACAAAGTTGACATCGCCCTAAACTCGGTTATGCTATGGGGCCAAAGAAATAAACTTAGATTTGGTGCACATAAAACACAAGCCATGCTAATAACAAGAAAGAGAAACTTTGAGCATGTAAATGTAGAAATGGATGGGAAAAAGATCAATTTAACTGACCAAATAAAATGTCTAGGAGTTATCGACCGAGCGAAGCGAAGGTCTTTGAGTTAACTAGGGCGATTTGCACTTGTCCGTCCGTCCGTCCGTCCGTCCGTCCGTCTGTCAGAGCCTTATAACTTTTGAATTACTGAACGTAATTACTTCAAATTTAGATATAATATGTAAACCGATGGCCTCCAGCCGAAAATGGCTTAAAAAGTTATAAAAATCTTTATTTCAGGGGGGCTCTCATAGAAGCGAATGCGAAGTAAAAAAAAAAATATCGCGTTACATAAAATTGTTACGTATCATTTTAAAGATAATTTTGAACTGAGTACAAAAATAATTTTTTTTTAATTTTTCCCTTAAAATTGACGAAATGGGGGGCTTTCAAAGTGGCGATTTTATACGCTCGCTTGAAGACGCTCTCTAGAAAAATCCGCTATGGATTTTCAAACTGATTTTATGTTTTTAGGTCACTTATATCCTGTACTTGAACAACAAATACTAAAATTATATGAATATTATAAAGAAACGAGATTATTTAATTTTTAATGGGCGTCAGTAATTCATATAGCATCAACATAGCTTCACAATAATGCTAATAGATGGCGCAGTCAGTAACTATTCCCATGGAACTACGAGTTAAATTCAATGTTTGATAAATAATTCAATGTTTTCACTAACGTTCCCTAACCTTTACGGGCTACCTATAAGTTAGGTGATTGATGTTTTCTGTCAACTTATTTATCACGATCCTGTACGGGACACCTAAAAGGATATTGGGACGGATGTTAGGACTTAGGATTGTATTTAGGAGCTACCTACGTTAAGAGACTCCTACTTAGGGGATGATTTAGGTATGTTTGGTGAAAACGGGCATAATAATAATGTCAGTTTTGGTTATCATGTATCGATTGAATGAATAATCATGGGATACCGTTACCGCGAGGTCTCAGTTCGGGGCGAACCACTAGTTATTGACAACAAACTAAAGTTTGGGCCTCATGTCAACGCAATGTGCGTGAAACTTACAGAACTGTACAAGAAACTAGAACGTGCTGCAAGGTGTACATGGGGCCTTAATCCTGATATTATTAGAATTATATACGTTTCTGTGATCGAACCCATAGCACTATACGCCTCCAGTGTATGGGCCCCAGCACTGAAAGTCAAAACGATTCGGAAAAGATTACTGGCAATTCAAAGAGGATTTGCACAAAAAATTGCAAAGGCCTACAGAACTGTTTCTTTGACGGCCGCACTTGCTATAGCTGGAATTTTACCGTTAGATATACGCATAACGGAGTCCGCTCACCTTTATGAAATTAAAAGAGGGAAACGAAACCTGGACCTTCACCCAGACCGGGATATAGAGAGATGTCTTCCTTACGGCAGTTTACCTCATCCAGCCAAACAATGTTCACATGACTATGTCTTGGTGGGAGAAGAAGATATAGAAAAAATAAAGGGGACGCACATTTATACTGATGGTAGTAAAATAGACGGGAAGGTGGGGGCGGCATTATCTGTATGGAAGGAAAGAAAAGAATTAAAATATCGCACCTTGAAGCTGGAATCCTACTGTTCCGTATTTCAAGCAGAGCTACTTGCGATCTGGAAGGCGACCGAATTGGCAGAGAGCTTGAAAACGAACATTATAAATATATTCTCAGACTGTAGGGCAGCACTTGAAACTATCAAGAATCTCACATCTCTTCATCCGATCGCATTCCAGATTAGAACACAAATAGATAAATTAAAAGATCAAGGTGTGGATGTGCGTCTCCATTGGCTTCGGGCTCATGTTGGCACCAAGGGCAACGAGCGTGCTGATGAACTTGCCAAACGAGCAGCTAAATTCAAAAAAACTGCACCCGACTACGATCTGTATCCGACCTCGTATGCGAAGAGGGTCATCAGGGAGGAATCTATTTGCAGATGGAATACCATCTATACAGAAGAAGTAAAAAATAAACCTCTAGAGCTATTTCTCCCTGATGTCACCGTCGCATACAGATTCATTAAATTCATACGACCTGGGGGTCTTCTAACACAAGTCCTCACAGGCCACGGTGGGTTTGGCCAATATCTGCATCGATTTAAAATACGCGATCATCCCTGGTGTGTTTGTGAACCCGGAGTGGTCGAAGACGTGGAGCATGTGATCACGACATGTCCACGTTTTGGATCACAAAGGAAAGATTTAGAGGCTGAAACAGATCTAGATATTACCAGAAGCAATCTGAGAATTCTCCTTACGAACAACAAATATAAGAAAAAGTTCATTGAATATTGTGAGGCTGTTACAAAAGCAGCTGGTATTACAAATGGCAGCACGGCAAAATGGTTACCTACATTACTTTAGCAATTCATTTTAACTTAGCTTAACTAACAAGGTAACTGTTTTAGTGCTGCTATTTTGGTTTATAGTAAGGTAACGGGGTGAAGGAATAATAACTACTATACTAAAAATTTTAATATACATAACGGAGTAAATAAATAATAAAATAACATGATTTCTGACAATCTAAGAAGGATTATATAATTAACATACCTAACCTTTTAAATTGATTATATTTATTATTGACATTATTGCTACATACATACCTACTAATAGTTATAATATTAGTATTACAATAATTATTATTATTACAAATACATAATTTGAATATTATTATGAATATTATTATTATTATTTTAACGTTTGACGGAGCACTCATGAGCACTGAAGACAGTGCCACTCACACTAAACAAAAAAAAAAAAAACCCCTAACCCAGACAATTTTCAAATGTCACCACTTCACGATCATCGTGAGTTGGCGCCTATTCAGAGCAAAATTCGCATTAAAAAAAGGTCTCTGACACCATGTCAGAGGATAACTGAGTGCGAAACAAAAAAAAAAAAAAAAAAAACACGAGTGTGAGTTTATGAAACGAGCGCAGCGAGTTTCATAATAGTAACGAGTGTTTTAATACCCGTGTTATATGCAGTTGCATACACTACTTTATCTTCACTAATGCAATTTATCAAACAACAAGAGTAAAAGCTGACAATAGTTTATTTATAATAATTGTTCAAATTTTGGATGGTACAATTTTGAGAGTTAATGTTAATTATTGATCCAGCAGCTGTAGCGGCCGCGGGGCAAGCAGTAGAGCTCGTAGACGGAGTCGGAATATTTATAATTACTTCATTCGTCTTGTTTTCTATACTGTTCAAGATCGTATTTGAGACTTTAATTTTATTCATTAAAGACTCATCAATGTAGCTTTCAGCCACAGTAGAAGATTTCCACCCCCCGTGTCGTTTCAGTGCGGTCAAATCACCACCGCTATCTATGAGAAGGGTCGCCGAGGTGCGCCGGAAGCAATGCCCCGTGTACAACGCTGGGTTAGGCAGATTCAAAAAACTTGCGATAGTTTTTCCCAGAGCACCAAATTTATTAATACCAGTTCTTTGATCGACGCACTTCCCCGATCTATAGCTCAAGAAAAAGGCAGGGTTTCGACAGGCGGTGGGTCGAAGTTCCATTGTATTTTTTACATACGGCATAGCAGTTGCCCGTCACAACGAAAGAACGATCTATTTTCGTTTTTGTTTTCGAAACTTTCACCATGATTGTACTGTCGTCTATGTTAGAGACTTCATCGAACTGGATGTTGTATAGCTCTTGCCTTCGGCATGCCCCCATTATGCCGAAGATTAGTGCAACCTGTAACAATAAACGATATAATAAGCTTGAGGTACATAGCCAAGGCAAAAACTATGATTTATGAAGTAGTAAAGTGTAGGTACCTACTACCAAATTTATACACAAAGCGCTTAAACGGAGTGTCTAGATAACTTGCGTGTGTAGTACGTAAGTACTAGGTAGATTAAATAACAGAACTAAAATACACTTACCTTTTCAAAAAGATACAAAATATCTGGTGAATCTTCCAGGAAGATCTTTATTTGACCTGATGTAAACGTCAAGGACTTTTTTTCCTTGTGTCCTTCTGAACTGCGTTTCAGGAACGCTATGACTTTTGAATACTTCGTGATATCAATATTGTTGTAGATACTCAGTGTGGACTTGAGCATAGAATATTTAGCCCACATAGAAGATGGCTTGAATTTGTCGGAGAGGTCTTTGAGATACGCAAGAATGACATTTTCAGAAAATGATGTAGTTTTCTTTTCGATCTTCCATGCCAAAAAGTTATTATATTCTTTTTCATATAATTTTCTAGATTTTTCTGGCAAAAGATTGTGAGTTACTTTTGTTGCGAATTCTAGAATATCCGGAGGCGTACAAATATCATCGTCGCTATCCATTTTTAACTTTTAATTTGTATTTTAAAAACAAAACACATTGCGAAACATTAAATTCACGCGTACGTGTATTGTCACAGTGAACTTGCCG
Source organism: Oeneis ivallda (assembly GCA_029955525.1). Classification (NCBI taxonomy): domain Eukaryota; kingdom Metazoa; phylum Arthropoda; class Insecta; order Lepidoptera; family Nymphalidae; genus Oeneis; species Oeneis ivallda. Next base: position 11,912,065 of record JARPMR010000009.1, read on the forward strand.
CCATTAAAATCTAACCAATGAGAGCGCAGCTGCGCGCGCAGGGCCTATCAGGAGCGAGCGCGCGCTGTTCGTTTTTTATTTAATTGGCACAAGATCTTACCAAAGAGTTTTGTGTATGTAAGTTTAGTAGTTTCGACGAAGTTTTCACGTATAACCCAACTGTTTTCAAAAGCCAGCCTAATATCAAAATTTTATACAACTTGTATGAGGATTTTGACATAAGGCTCGCCAGGTTAATTGGTCGCGTTTTATTGATGTTATAATGAGATTTTACGATATCGATGTGGATATTATACCATCATGTGAAATTGCTTAAATTGAGTGTTTTGTTATCTGCGCTATAACAGTAGTAATTATAAGTCAAGTATTGGAAACATAAGTAGAATGCTATAACATTAGTTATAAAAGCCATTTAAGTACTCCTGTTTCAAAGAAACCCCAGTTAAAAAGGAGAGCCATCATTAAAATTTTCTTCAAAATGCCGGCCGAATCTCACTCACTCTTACCTAGTCTGATGAACGGAAAACCGACGATTCGCGAATCCGCACGATTTGGCGATCGCTCGCATTAAGTTCACTTAGCAGGGTAAGCCATTCGGTAGTAGGTAAGTAATAGGTAATAGGAACTATGTTTATGGTTGACACTGAAAGCTTCGTCATAACCCAATCGATTTTTTTTATGTGAATAGATATTGTATAGGATTATACGAATAAAATGAGCTTGGTACAAGCCGAAAAAATTGTTTAAAATTGTTTATTGTATAATTCATCATCTTCATCAGCAACCCATCAACGGCTCAATACTGAACATAGGCCTGAGGTGTAGGTTTCCTCGCGGTGTTTTCCTTCACCGATGAAGCATGAGATATTTAATTGCTTGATCGCACAGAACTATTGTTTATTTATATCAATACAACAATCAATATCCGCGAAGACAGTAGAACAGACAGTAAAACATTTTTAACCTATTTTTTTTTTTTTTAACTATTGTCCCTATATTATCAATATAGGTAGTTTGTCTGCACTCTTAGCAGAAAAGTTTTTCATAAAATATTGCTAGGGCAAAAGGTTTTTAAATAGGTACCCATCTTCACTTATCTAATCCAAAAGGATTAAGCCCCTCTCAATCCAGAAGGATTAAGCCACTAGAACCGCGATTTATTTTTCGTCTCAAGCAAGTACTCTTGTCCTTTAATTGAATCCCATTGTACGCCGATACTGAACTAATTGAAATGAAAGCCTGCAATTTCGGGAATTTGACAATAACGGACTTCATAATTGTTTTAAATTATTCAATCAGCACTTGGCCAGCGTGTTGGACCATGACCTAATAATATCTTAGTTTTGAAAATTTATAAATTTAGTATTTGTGAGTTTACCTCAGAGTTAGACCATTCAATCCAAGTTTATAAAAAGTATGACATGACGATTTTTGCAAAATTCAAATTCAAAGTCATTTATTTCATGTAGGCCAAATTTTTGCAAATAATACAAGTCATGATTCTACCACCGCCACCGGTTCGGAAATCTGATTCTGCTGAGAAGAGCCGGCAAGAAACTCAGCAGTTGCTCTTTTCAAAACAAAATAATACAATATCGTAATACCTAATACTTGCAATATCATAAAAAATACAACTTAGTAAGTTAGACTCTCTTTTCGTCAGCTGAAAGCCAAGCCGATTGTTTCCATGCAACTTTGTCATTCAGAAATTCACTAACTATGTAATAACCTCGACTTAACAATGAATGTGTTTTTACATTGCTAGCTAAAACACTCGAAGTAATATATCGCTGTAGCAAATGAGCGAAATGTCTTTTTTCCATTAATGATTCTTACCAAATAATTCATATTTATACCTACACGTTGCGTAGTCTTATTAAGAAGTAAATTCGAACTCAATAAAACGGAGTCGCTTGGTTTGGTTGAAATAAATTGAATGTCGACAATAGAGCCAATCATGCGGCTCCACTCCTAACTTCAAAGACCGAGGCACGTCTGAACTTCGAAGTTGAAAGCATTTCTACGCGACTGAAAAATTTGGTGGAAACTGTTAAGTACCTATAATTATTGAGTGTATGGAAAATTTATAATATTCTACCTTGTCTGTTACCCACGACTCCACGATGGAACGAAGGTGATTTAGGATAATGATGTGTTCGAGGGATTTCGGATTCTGCAATGTAATAATGTCCTCAGAGATCAGCCGTTTGCACGAGAGGTATTATAGTGCACTCTCACTATTCCCTCACTCTCATAGTCTGATGGGACGGACATCCGACACGACCGGAGAGTGATCCAGGCGCAGGACCGACGGCTTTTCGTGCTCTCCGAGGCACGGGGGTAAGTCACCGCCAACTTCCTAACTCCGAGCTAGTACTGAGAATTGCTTGATAGAAAAACCCAATACATTTTTGGCCAAACCCGGGAATCGAACTCGGGACTTCGTTTTCCGTAGTCGAACATGCTAACCACTAAACCAATCAGGCAGATATTAGAATTGCATAATTACAGGCCGACTTGAGGGCCTTGACTCTTATGACAAGTCGGCTTAAAAATAGATAAGTACCATAACAACGACTGGTGTATTAAATTTCAGCAGGTAGATAGGTACTACCTATATCGATATTTTGACTGTCTCCCAGTTGATATCGATACGGTGTCGGCGGGTCCGTCGCGGTCACAGGGCTGCAAGTGACAGGTAATCGATGTGGTTTACTAGTTTATTCGGCTATCGATACATTTTTTATCCAGCCCCTCTAGCTAAATTAGTTACATTATACATATTATCTGTCGTGCTGGACTGCGTCTGTGGTCATCGGGTTTTGCTGCAGCAAGTGCGGACGTAACTACCGTTCACGGATCGGACTCCACGGTCACCTGAGAAAAAGCTTCCGAGACGATGTTTAAACCGTCTAGAACAGATGTAAAGTCCGGAATGAATGATCTATTCTCTTTCTATGATCGTTCACGCTTTAGAGTACGGGTTCGCAAATTTTTTATCACGTCTTCCTTCTGAAAGGATAGGAGGCATGATAAATAACTTTGGGAACCCCTGCCTTAGAGGAAGCGATCTTAACGATTCCAAGTCAAAACAACGTTCTCGATCGCTCATTCGCTCCACGGTATATCACGGTATAGCGATCCACAAGCACCACAACCCGGGTTGGCCTTACGAAGGGACTTGGTCGGAATCACCACTACCATTTTCCATTGGGAGAAGTTTTGTAGCCAACGGTAGCTAACGGTTCGTTGGCTACCGTTGACTACAAAACCCCAACGAAAATTGCTACTAACTGTCACTTTATGACTACCGTTCAACTCAACTCCGCCATCTTAACACAAAAAAACCGGCCAAGTGCGTGTCGGGCCACGCGCAGTGTAGGGTTCCGTAGTTGAAAGTCTCAAATATTATTGCTGATAGTGCTTTTATTTTATTTATGAATATTGAATATATTTTGAGTTCCATGGTTTAAATCTATACTTATAAAAGGACTTGTCCTGACTGACTGACTGACTGATCTATCAACGCACAGCCTAAACCACTGAAGCTAGAAACGTGAAATTTTGACAGTAGGTTCCTTCTATGACGTAGGGGAGCACTAAGAAAGGATTTTTTGAAATTCCACCCCCAAGGGGGTTAAATGGGGGGTTAAAGTTTGTATGAAAGTCCGTCATTTTTAAAGTTATACCCATGAAACTCGGTATTTGGGCTTTAAATTAAAAATAAAGAGTTACGTGTTTCACAGCTTTTGAAAATTCTACCCTTTTGGGGGTTAAATAGGGGTTGAATATTTGTATGAGAGTCTTTCATTTTTCAAATTATTTTTCAAGTTATGTTTATAAAACTTGGTATTTTGTTTCTTGATTAAAAATGAAGAAGTACGTATTTTACAGTTTTTGAAAATTCTACCCCCGAAGGGGTTAAATAGGGGTTGATAGTTTGTATGAAAGTCCGCCATTTTTCAATTTATGTTTATGAAACTTGGAATTTGGGCTTTTGATGAAAAATAAAGAAGTACGTATTTTACGTTTTTTGAAAATTCTACCCCCGAAGGGGTAAAATAGGGGTTGAATATTTGTATGATAGTCCTTCATTTTTCAAGTTATTTTTCAAGTAATGTTTATAAAACTTGGTATTTTGGCTGATGATTAAAAATAAAGAAGTACGTATTTTACATTTTTTGACAATTCTACCCTTTAAGGGGTAAAACAGGGGTTGATAGTTTGTATGAAAGTTCGCCATTTTTCAAGTTATGTTTATGAAACTTGGAATTTGGGCTCTTGATGAAAAATAAAGAAGTACGTATTTTACGTTTTTTGAAAATTCTACCCCCGAAGGGGTAAAATAGGGGTTGAATATTTGTATGATAGTCCTTCATTTTTCAAGTTATTTTTCAAGTAATGTTTATAAAACTTGGTATTTTGTTTCTTGATTAAAAATGAAGAAGTACATATTTTACAGTTTTTGAAAATTCTACCCCCGAAGGGGTTAAATAGGGGTTGATAGTTTGTATGAAAGTCCGCCATTTTTCAATTTATGTTTATGAAACTTGGTCTTTTGGCCGATGATTAAAAATAAAGAAGTACGTATTTTACGATTTTTGAAAATTCTACCCCCGAAGGGGTAAAATAGGGGTTGAATATTTGTATGATAGTCCTTCATTTTTCAAGTTATTTTTCAAGTAATGTTTATGAAAGTTGGAATTTTTGATTAAATATAAAGAAGCACATATTTGATATTTTTTTTAATTCTACCATCAAAGGGGTTAAATAGGGGATGGAAAGGGTCCGTCTTTTTCAATTTATATCCACGAAACTTGGTATTTTGGCTCTTGATTAAAAACAAAAAAGTAAGCATTTCACAGTTTTTGAAAATTCTACCCCTAAAAGTTTTAAATACAGGTTGAATGTTTTTTTTTATCCCGATAAAACCAGCCGTTCCCACGGGATTTTCAAAGAACCAAATTCCACGCGGACGAAGTTTCGAGGGCAACAGCTAGTACTATAATATACTACAAAATATGCAACTTACACTACGTGTAATACCTAACTTGGAAAAAACAGATATAACTCCTTAACTAATGAACCCTACTTAGCCGTGGTAGTTTTCCTTTAAAATTCATTATATATACTACTGCAGTGAATTTTTTCTTGTATCCTACATACAACCATTTAGCTGGCATAGGGGGGGACACTTGACTCTAATAAAATTTAGCACTTTAAAATATCATATTTCACAAACGGATCCCTGAATTGAAAAATGGTGTTCCCACACCCACAATATTTTTGAAAGACCTATTCAACGACACCCCCACATTATTGGATAGACGAGAAAAAAAAAATCATCCCCACTTTACATATAGGGGAGGTACCCTAAAAAAAAAATTTTCACAATTTTATTTCACCACTTTGTCGGCGTGATTGATATTTATACCCTTGTCAAATTTCAGATTTCTAGTACCAATAGTCTCTAAGCTAAACCGCGGACGGACGGACAGACAGACAGACGGACGGACATGGCGAAACTATAAGGGTTCCTTGTTTACTACGGAACCCTAAAAATACTTATAAAAATAAAATAAAAAATTATGCTAAGGCTATAATTGGCTTTCAAACACCATTTGAGTAGAAGTAGGCAAGGTAACTAGTTGGAAGTCGCGCGCTCTTTGAGAAGTTTCACACGGATCAAAGTTTCCTCGTCAGACACGAAACTTGACTCGAATGATAAGATTAAAATATTACAACGCGCACAGAAGCTCACTCAGAATACCTGCCAACTTTGTAACAGTTTTGTTATAGCCCGTTGGGTATAACAGATCTCTCAAAAGTTTCTCTTTTATGATCACAAAGAAATATCATATGTACAATACAGTTTCATAAATAAAAAGATACCGGTCGAATTGAGAACCTCCTCCTTTTTGGAAGTTGGTTAAAAATTTAAATACATCTTCTTCTTCTTTATCAACCGATAGATGTCCACTGCTGGACAAAGGTCTCCTGCATGGACTTCCACAGGGCTCTGTCTTGCGCCGCCTGAATACAGCGGCTCCCTGCGACTCCTTTGATGTCGTCGGTCAATCTATGCCTACACTTGAGAGTATGCCAATACTGTGCTTAAAATACATATATAGGTATAATGAAAAAATGGAACCCTTAATAGGATCACTTTGTTGTCCGTCTGTCTGTCTGTCTGTTCGTCTGTCAAGGTTTATTGGATCGAGAGATAATGTTGAACTTTATACTGAATACTCGGAGTAGAGGTCAATGGTCTACTAATTGTTGTAGGTTTCAAGTTTCTATTTTAATGTAGACTTAAAAAGCTATAAACATTTCAAAGAATATTTTTGAATAAAGAAGGTCACGTCATCAAAACCTTCAGGCATCCTACAGGACTTAACTACAATCAACTACAATCTTGGGGAAAAAATCAAAAATATTTTTATTTTCATTGAAAAATAAGGGTTGACGTTTAATTTCAAAATAGATTTTTATTTTCGTTTATCTAAGCTCCATAGTTTTAGTTGTTGACTTATGACGAAAATAGTACCAGTTACTTTGAAATTGCAAAGCGAAAGCCTTGATGTAGTAAATCATACTTCATACTTAATATTATAAATGCCAAAATGTATTTGATTGTTGGTTTGTTCTTCAATCACGTCATGATCATGACATGGTCATGACAGACCAGATAGAGTCTTACGGCCTGCGGAAAAACTCAAGCTAGAGACACCTACACATCGGACGAAGTATTTTAGTAATTCCTTCACGGTCAAGGCTATTTGTCTATGGAACGAGCTTCCCTCGCAAATTCATCGTGCTGTATCCCATAATAAATTTAAAACTGACGTCAAAGATTATTATCTATCTCTGTGCTATCATCAATAACGACATAGTTTACGATTTAAATCAGTAGTAATATATATGTATGTATATTTTATAGTCTTATGTATGTGTATTATATTTATTTTGTATATATTAGTGTATTTGTATGTTATTATTATTATATTATATGGTTTAGTTTATTTACCTATTAGTATTTAGGTATATTATATACACCACCTCCCACTGTCTACTTGTTCATTTTCTCCCTAGCGTTAAGGTTGTCTGGAAGAGATCGCTATTTAGCGATAAGACCGCCTTTTTGTATCTACATTTTAAGTTTTCTTTTTTGTAACCTGTATTCATTTGTGTTTTGTGGTGCAATAAAGTATATACATACATACATACATACACGTCGCAATAGAGCTACGGATCGGCGTGATTTTTTGCATGATATAACACATAGGCTACTTTTATCCCGGAAAATCAAAGAGTTCCCGAGGGATTTTAAAAACTAAATCCACGCGTATGAAGTCACGGGCATCATCATATCATACTATCATGCTTCATGCTAATATTATAAATGCGAAAGTGTGTTTTTTTATTGGGTTGTCTTTCAATCACGCCGCAACGGATCGACGTGATTTTTTGCATGGTATAGTTGAGGACCCGGAGAGTGACATAGGCTACTTTTTATCCTGGAAAATCAAAGAGTTCCCGAGGGATTTCAAAATCTAAATCCACGCGAACGAAGTCGCGGGCATCAGTTAGTATAAAATATTTTTGTTTGAATATGATTTTTTCCTAATTTTTATAGTGACTCCGTGACTCCATAACTTTTTGTTTCACCCTTGTTTATTCGGAGCATGTAGCCATTTTATAATATGCAATTTGAAGGCTGGTAGTCACTTGGTTGTTCGTAGCCGTGGAGCCGTGCGGACGGATCAGCTTTCACGCTAAGGGATTTTAAGCACGACCATTTCTGAACTAATCCGCTCCGGAGAGGTATTAGCAAACCCTCGACGATGCATTGTTGTGCTCTTATTCTAATGCCTGCTACGGAATGCTCTTAGCGTTTATGTGAAAATGAAGATAGCAGACACTGCTGTAGTCGGTACTGTTGCTTGGCTCCGAATATACCTACCGGTTTAATCTTAATGGACTTTCAAACAGGCCTACCTTTGACGGTTTGACGGTTTGAAAATCGAAACTTCGTCTCAAACTCTTGTAAGTAGGTTTTATATAGAATAGAAATATTTTTTATTCAAATAAACTTTTTTACTGAATCTTGTTTGTGCTTTTGAATCGTCGATGAGTCTACCACTGGTTCGGAATGCCCTTCCTGCCGAGAAGAATCAGCAAGAAACTCGGTGGTTGCTCTTTTTATATCAAGTTACAATACAATAGATACTATGCTATGTATGCAGTGTTTCCACAATGAGGGGAAGTTCCAAAAATGAGATACTGAGATGAAGCTGATAAAAAAATAGTTTCCTATTTTTTTTTAATATTTTCTTTAGTTTTAATTTTAGAATAAATTTAGTTTTAATGTAGTATTAGGTATATATTATGTAATTTTATTCACTACCTGACCTATATAAATTTCTAAGTTTCCTATAAAATCTTTTCAAAAATATCTAGGTCTTTAAGTTTAGGCTGTGCGTTGTTTATCGCTATCAGCCAATACCTATTTAAGTCACGTTTACTATTTTATATGTCAAGGATCAAGATCCTATTATTTTTCAGACATCGTACGTAGTATACAGCCTATCCATTAAATTCTGGTGAGACAGCGAAATCGTTTTGCGAAATAATCCTTCCAAAGAGGTATTAAACTTCTTGGTGTAAATCACGACAGACAGTTAGGCATAAGCGCCTCCAGAGCCCTTTCAGGCTCAGATAATTCGCATAAGCACTACTTTGTTTATATACTTCAAGTGGCATTATTATTTCCCATATCGAGCTGATACACGCATCTCTGACGTTTCAGAGTTGCGTATCATCAATTCAAATTCAAATTCAAATTCAAAATCATTTATTTCATGTAGGCCAACCTGTGGCGCTTATGACAAGTTATGACTCTACCAATTCAATATCACTTGCTTTACGGTGAAGGAAAACATCGTGAGGAAACCTGTACGCCTGAGAGTTCTCCATAATGTTCTCGAAGGTGTGTGAAGTCTGCCAATTTGCACTTAGCCAGCGCGGTGGATTATGACTTAAGCCCTTCTCTTTTGAGAGAAGATCTGAGCCCAGTTAAGTAGTGGACCGACGATGGGTTGAGATCTTATTGCGATGAATGTCGAATTAATTAGGAAATAAATCATACTAATATTATAAATGCGAAAGTGTGTTTGTTTTTTGATTTGTTGTTTGTCCTTCAATCACGCCGCAACAGAGCTACGGATCGACGTGATTTTTTTCATGGGTATAGTTGAGGACTCTGAGAGTGACATAGTCTACTTTTTATCCCGCAAAATCAAAGAGTTCCCGAGGGATTTTAAGACTAAATCCACGCGGACGAAGTCTCGGGCATCAGCTATAGTAATATTATAAACGCGGAAGTGTGTTTGTTTGTAGATTTGTTGATTTGTCCTTCAATTACGCTACAACAGAGCTACGGATCGACGCGATTTTTTGCATGGCTATAGTTGAGGACCTGGAGAGTGATATAGGCTTTTTATCCGATTTTTAAATCCACGCGGACGAAGTCGCGGGCATCAGCTTGTATTTTCATAAATAGAAATTCAAAAGTAGCAAAAAAATAATACCAAATAAATACCTAATACTTACATATTTTTAATGTCATTAACTTAGGTAACATAAATGCGATAAATAAAATTAATAAAAAACATATTACTATGTTTTGAAAGTAAACTTACTATATAGTACCATGCCTATACAGTAAGTTTACTTACAAAAATTTACTAGGTACGTAGTTATTGCCGTATTTTCAAATCGTGGCTGACCACTTCTGAATGGCGATATTTTCCTTCATTTACCTGAAAGCCACTATTGTCTGCCATCTCACAAAAATAGCCCGAAATCGCCATCATACCCGAGGACAAAAACCACAACACAGTGAATGCGGATATGTATTGGCAACGGGAAACAGAAATGCGTAGAAATATTTTCGATATTTGAAAAAAAACTGGACAAACGTACCAGAATAACGATGAATTTTTTATATTTTTATTCCGAATCGACACTAACAGTGGCTGTTTTAGTAAAACCAAAATATTTGCATACATTTTTGGACAAGAAAAATAAAAATACCTAAATAATCCGACTACAGCGAAGCCAACATCAAAGGTTGTGATTTTAGCGTCTATTTTTATAGGTACTTATGTGTGTTCTACCGTAGCGCTTTAACTAATGAGCCGATTTTGATGGTGTCGATTATGATCTGGGTGGGGTCTACATTTTACATGCAAACAAAATCGATATGACAGATAATATGTTTTCGTTGTCGGGTTACAATTTTTAACTTTTTTATAAAACACTTGTATTAATAGCAGGAAAATAGTTAAATAATACGTAATAAAACAGGGAAAAGCCAAACATTTATAATAAGATGAAGACATATTAGCGTCTTGAGATGGAGTATTGACTCTCTACAATGGAGGCAATCAGGCGTCTCCAACTTCCAAGACCTTTGGAAGCACGTACCATACTTCCGAGTTGAAGGATCGACACTGCTGAATTTGGTGTTAGGTTAGTTAAATGAGTTGATTGTGATTATTTGAACAAATTTCCGCAACGAAATTTTACATCTCTATCTATATTTTTCCTTTAGGATTAGTAGATTACAAGATTGTACACCTAAATGTGTTGAATTTAGACTTTTTAAAATCGGTCCATTGAAATCTTACCGACGCGTCTGATAGATTTCGTGAATAAACTATTTGAAAAATAATAATACTGGATAGATAAATATTCAAAACAGGAAATAAAACAAAAGCTTCAAACTAAAGATGTAATATCCATGGCCATGAAAAACAAGTGGAATTGGGCGGGCCATGTTATGAGAAGAAAGGACAATAGATGGACTACAGAAATTACAAATTGGTGCCCATATTATAATATAAGAAAAAGAGGAAGACCAATGTGTAGATGGAGAGACGATATTGTAGAGTTTGCAGGCCCTCTTTGGCATAGAAACACCTCTAACACTAAAGTATGGAAGAGACTAGGGGAGGCCTTTGCCCGGAAATGGGATGAGTTATAGTGATATTTCACTATAACTAGGCTTATAATAATAATAATAATAATATTTTTTATATTTTTAAATATTTTTTTTTATTTTTGTTTTATAATGAAATATTTAAAAATGTAAATAATATGAGTAAAAGTAAATAAAGATGATAATAATAATAATAAATACTGGATAGATTGCATTCAAGAACCGGATATAGGATTATTTTTATCCCGATAAAGCAAAGAGTTCCCACGGGATTTTTATAAGTAACACCTAAATACGCTCGGACGCAGTCACAGGCGCTGTCTAGTTCCTTTAGGAATAAAACGGTCAGGCACGTGAATCGCTTGCCATTGCGTTTTTTTCTATCTCTTCTTCCTCTCTTCTTTGTTAACCGATAGACGTCCACTGGTGGACATAGGTCTTTTGCATGGACTTCCACAGGCCTCGGTCTTGAGCCACCTGAATCATCCCCCGCCCATGACCACTTCAGCTTCGCGATACCTACCATACTTGATAGACATAGTAAGCTCATTGCCAATTGGATGAGGTTTCGAGTATTTTTTCTTTTAGCAGCCCCCGCCTATCTTTAATATAACCTGGCTGTGCTCTTCACCCACCTTGCAAACCCTCAATCATCATATCTCGTAATTTGTCAGAATGAGAATTCTTTTATAAAAACTAATTTTGAAAAGAGATTTTATCAAAGTCTTGCATAGTTTCCAATTTCCTCTTCATTATTCGCCATATATTTTCTATGGAAAAAAAATTCCGCCATGTAGATTTTTTTTCTGTTCATCTTGTAGACCTTGGGGTATTCCATCTTGTATTCTCTCCGAGATAGACACCGACGAAGTTTGTATGGCCGCCATCTTGAATCCGCCATTTTGGAATGTTTATAATAATATACTATAGTGACGTACCTATTATTTTGTAGGATTTAGGAACTGATAGTACGGTCTCCACGGAAGCACTGCTGCGGTCGTACGAGGCTGCAGATGACAGGAAATCGATGTGAAGCGCTACTTTATTCGCCTACTGGTACACTCGCGACATGTGCATCCGGTCGATTTAATCGATGGAGATAATCTCCATATGGATGGAGATATCTCATATAGCCTTACTACTGTCGATAATCTTAGCATCCTTCGACAATTTAAAGTAGGACTTGCCTTAAAGCAGATTTAGTACTAAATAAAATTCTGCCACTTTCCGTGGGAGGTGCGGTAAATCGTACAGGACACATTTTCGAACTCACTACGTCTCTATGAGCGCACAATAACTCAAAAGTTGTCACACTTACAGAAAATGAGCACACAAGCAAATAATTACACGTACGTCGTACATGTACTTCGGCAGAGGGGAATGCGTGCGCATGGCAAGTTCTTTTCTACTCGTCTGTTAGCATCAATGTACCTATTGATTTCTTACCTACTATTTTTTATGATTTTTTTTTGTATGGAACATAAATTTTATAATACAAAAATGCGTAAGTGTCGTGGAACACTCGGTTGGAACGAAGTTCTTTTTAATAATAAATTAATAATAAAAATAAATGAATAAAATAAAAAATAATAATCTGATGTTAGGATTCGAATTTCGAACCCTCGAACCGATAATTTCACTCCTTCGTTAAGCCACTATGCCACCAAAGCTATGACGTAACATGTGTAATAAACGAAGGCAACACACAAGGGTTGTGACGGAAAAATTCTTACCTAATTACATACTGTATTTAAATCAAGCCCGCGTGGAATGGTGCCAAGGATACTGGTTGCACCTCCACGCTGGACAGCCAGGCCGATCCTTTGCGCAAAAAACGAGCCCGTCCTTCTGTCACCAGATGAGGCAATTAAGCGCGGTGAAATGTCTTACAAAATTTTTTTTGCGCTTAGACTCCATAGTCCGAAGGTTTTTTCCTACTTATTTTGCCAACATGCAATATCTCTCTCTTGTTGCGGTGATAGCCTAGTGGTTAAGACTTTGGCCTCCATTTCGGTGGGGTCCGGGGTTCAATCCCAGACACGCATCTCTGACGTTTCGGAGTTATGAGCGTTTTTTCCAATTTATTTAGGTAATTTAATTAATTCAATCGCTTTAACAGTGAAGGAAAACATCGCGAGGAAACCTTTAGGTATGCCAGAAAGTTCTTCATTATATGAACAATTTCTTAACGTGTGTGAAGTCTGCCAATCCGCATTTGGCCAGTGTGGTAGGCAGAAAATGACCATATCCTAAACCCTTGTCATCCGAGAGAAGATTTGCGAGCAGTACCTAGTGGGCCGGCGAAGGAGTTAGTTGATGAATGATTGCCATACAACAATACATCAGCTTTTCTTTTACGGAATTTGCTGTCATCAGTGTAATCATCAGTCATTATAACTTGCTTTAGTCCACAACGTCATCACAGCTAAAGCTATGCAACAAATCAAAGGTCCAGATAGTCGCTCATAAGCTATGCGCTATGTTAATGTGTTAATGTTAAAGGGAAGTGAAGTTGTTGGAAACTTCCCTTGAAAGTTGAACTACGGATGAAAGTTTCTTCATACTTAGGACATGATACGCATAATAAGGCACAACAGTAAAACTTCCAAGCTCTTCACACTCCGCTCTATAAAGCTATGTATTCATCTATAATACCTATAATCTATTTTTCTTTTGTTGCCATAAGGCTGATTTCACCAACGTCGAGTGACGTTTAACCAAGGAATAAATTGGGAGTCCTGACAGTTTTTGTATTGAAAATACTGTCAAAATATCAAATTAAGGATGATTATACGGGTCTGCCCGCGAAATTCAAATTTAATTTGGTTTTCGCAATTTGTAAGCCAATACGACAAACTAGGCTAATGGGATTCTAATTGCGCCAATAGAATTATCATCCAGACAGGTTTATATAAAAATCTTTACTTGAAAGTGTCCAGTTTAAGAAATTAATCAAAATATTATAAATTGGACGTGAGTTACTCACAAATTAGTCAGTAATTTGTGAGTAACTCACGTCCAACTCGGTATTTTGATTAATTTCTTAAACTGGTCACTTTCAATTAAAGATTTTTATGTAAACCTGTGAAGATGATAATTCTACTGGCGCAATTAGAATGCCATAAGCCTACTTTGTCGTATTAGTTTACAAAATGGGAAAAACCAAATTAACTCTCGTATAATCCACCACAAGGCTCAGATAAGACTTATTTTACGTTGGTTAAATCGGCCCTTAAAAGGTAAACAAATCGCAGGAAACGTTTCAGAGAATATTAATGTAATCGACGAACATAGCCGCTCACTTACATCTTTCAGTCTTGTTTTTCACTTGTTTCATAGTCAGTGTGGTGAGAACGTCCAATATGCGCTGTGAAAAAGGTATCTAAGCACGACGCTACGCCTTTCTGCGAGAAACCACTAAAAGGAAAAATAGATTATACCTACCCATCGAACTATAAGACTTAGAAGCGCAATAGTCGACGCGATGATAATAACCATTTTTAGGCTGACTATACCTACGCAGAATCGTCGCGTTCGCGTTAGTACCACGAGCTCGCAGAATATTATTAAAAAATTACGTACGTACTGTGCTGTGAAAGGGTGTCATAAGTCATCGCAATAACCATCAAAAACGTAGATAATTTATCATTATCACACATTCATTGCTTGTTTTGAACCTACGTTTGGAGCGGAACTTTGTTAGAAACTTCTCTTCTAAGCGTTATCCTTACTAATATTATAAATGCGAAAGTGTGTTTGTTTGTTGGTTTGTTGGTTTATTGGTTTTCCTTCAATCACGCCGCAACAGGGCAACGGATTGACGTGATTTTTTTGCATGAGTATAGTTGAGGACCTAGAGTGATATATAGGCTACTTTTTATCCCGGAAAATCAAAGAGTTCCCGAGGGATTTTAGAAACTAAATCCACGCGGACGAAGTCGCGGGCATAAGCTGGTAATTCGATAATTATACGGAGAATTTGGTTGAATAAAAAATTTAAAATTGCCTTTTTTAAAATACAGGGAGAAAGAAAACTAGTTAATTATTCAAACCACAAAGAAAACGAGGCGACGAGCCAAAGGTTTAAGTAGCTTGGTAGAGTATTGAGCGAAGGTATAATAAAACTAATTTGGGCGACCGCTGACTAGTAGGTATAGAAGGTAGGACGGTGGCAGCCCCGGGCGTCATCTAATGAGCATCCTGCGCTTCACAATGTACCGAGATGATAATATTCCTCCGCGCCCCGACGACTATTATATATTCCGCCACGCGGTCCGCCCGCGGCTCGCCGTGAAACCTTTATAAAATAATCTTCGTTTCATATACTCGTTGCTTAAAGTTAACCAATTATTCTAAGCATTTGTCGCTGTTCGCAAAATATGAATTTATTCTTCTCTTCTTCTTCTTCTTTATCAACCTATAGACGTCCACTGCTGGACAAAGGTCTCCTGCATGGACTTCCACAGGCTTCGGTCTTGCGCCGCTTGAATCCAGCGGCTCCCTGCGACTCGTTTGATGTCGTCGGTCCACCTGGTGGGGGGTCTGCCAACACTGCGTTTCCCGGTGCGGGGTCGCCACTCCACCACCTTGGGACCCCTTGGGATGAAAAATCGTTTTATCGGTGCTGTATCGTACCTACTGTATGATGCTGCCTATATGCATGTATGATTGAGAATTCGGAAATTGGAACAATGAATTTAATCTTTAAATAGGTAGGTACCTAGGTACCTAGTAACCTAACTCTGTAAAGCATTTTACCCGTTTTTTTTTTATTTGGAGATAGGCTTACGCTTAACGACAATCAGTACTGAAAAGTACTGATGAGGTCTAGGTTGGAGCGCGCTTGCCTAGAAAATGCCTATTCACTCTTGCCTTGAAGGTACTGAGGTTATACGTGGCCGGAAACACAGATGTTGGAAGTGCGTTCCACACCTTAGCGGTTCGATTCAGAAACGTTGAACTGAAGCGTTTTGTGCGAGTAGGTTGGATTTCAACCACGTAAGGGTGCCAACGCTCACGTTTTCTCGAAGTTCTGTGGTAAAACGGTGAAGGGGGCACAAGGTTGTGAAGTTCTTGAGCGCACTCTCCAAAGTATATCCGATAGAAGACCGATAGACAGGCAACATTGCGACGGTGCTGTAGACTAAGCATTTTTGCCTGCGTTAGTGACTGATCACCTATAATTCGGCGGGCACGGCGATCTACTGAGTCTAATGCATCGAGTTGGTACTTGGCAGAGCCGTCCCAGAGGTGGCAGCAGCCAATTACTTTTAGATAACCGACGCGTGATAGTTTTATGTAAGTATTGAAAATCTGTCAAAACATTAAAATTCGTAGGTATTAATTAATTATTCAATTAATTAATTACTTGGCAATTGTGAAATATGCTGAAATGTGTCATGAAACTATTGAAGTATAGAATTTATTATATTAGTAAGATTAAAAGGAGCTTTAAATAATAAAATTAATTTGATTACTTGGAAACACTAAATGCTAATAATAACTAGGTAAGCAAGCAGAATTCTTTAATCGTTCTTTAATCAACACGATGTTAATGTTCAAGTTCTAGTTAAACGAGTAGGTAGTAGTATCACAGTAGTATACCACATCCGTACCATCACGTCGCACGCGGTATGTAGATGTACAGTTAAAATCCGACCTAATCTCGGATTACGGGGGATCACAGCAATCGTTACGCCACCCCGTGATATTTGCACGCATGCCACCCTATATTATGAATGTTATTTAAAAAACTGAACACAGAATTATCTGATAGTTTTTAGTATGAGCTTTTATCTTGTTTTCAATATGGATATTCTAATGATTAATGAATAGAATAGAATAGAATAGAAATATTTTTTATTCAAATAAACCTTTACAAGTGCTTTTGAATAGTCGATGAATCTACCACTGGTTCGGAATGCCCTCCTGCCGAGAAGAACCAGCAAGAAACTCGGCGGTTGCTCTTTTCACAACAAAATTACAATACAGTGAATACTATGCTATATATGCAGTGTTTCCACAATGAGGGAAGTTCCAAAAATGCATACCGACTAACTTCTATCTTAAGATGGGCAGACAAAGTAGCCCCATTCCCGCCGGTGGCACCCGTTCACGAGCATGACGCATGACCCCAGCCATTGCTTCGCTCAACCATATTTGAGGGAACATAACAACCCGCATCACACGACACCACCACAGAAATGAACACCACACGACTTTTTTTGTGGAACTTCCCCTCATTGTGGAAATATTATATTTTATTCTAACAAAGTTGCATCAGCAAATCGGCTTGGCATCCGGCTGCCCACAAGATAGTATAAAAACTTATTACAATGTATCTAATAGATGCATAATAATATTGTAAAATGATTATTTTGAAAAGAGCAACTGCTGAGTTTCTTGCCGGCTCTTCTCAGCAGAATCCGCTTTCCGAACCGGTGGTAGAGTCATGACATGTCATAATCATAAGAGCCCACAGGTTGGCCTACGTGAAATAAAAAATTTTGAATTTGAATAAGTACGTCATAAACATAACGGCTGATATTATTCATTCACGTTCGCATTGCTGAACTTGCCCGTGCTGAGGCTTAGGATACCTGTCCATTGAAGAGGAGATGTGTTCGATAGACTAATGATATTATTGAGAAATGACATGATGTGAGAGCCAATAAATTACGAAAATCGGATGCAGAAGACCGGGCAAAGTGGGCTAGAGCATGCCGGAAAGCGGACCCCACCTAGTGGGATAACGCTTAGTCGAAGAAGAGACATGATAAAATTATCGCGTCATCTATCAATGAGCTGATGGCTTTGCAAAGCATGTCTCCGCTCCACTCCGCTTCAATGGAGAGGTAGGTACCACCCATAATTCGGTGAAACATGAATTAATTCATACAAAAATAAACTATAATAACTTTATCAAACACTAGCTGATGCACGCGACTTCATCAGCTTAGATCAAGTCTGTAAAAATCACGTGGGAACTCTTTGATTTTCCGGGATAAAAAGTAGCCTATATCACTCTCCAGTGAAAACGAACCACGAGAAAATTTTGAATACTCATAAACATTTTCTCGTGGCGCGCATACAGGTCTTCAACTATAATATTATTATCTACCCAAGCAAAAATCACGTCGATCCGTTGATCTGTTTCTGCGTGATTGAAAGACAAACCAACAAACAGACACACTTTCGCATTTATAATTTCAGGAAAATTAATACTTACATAACAATATAATTTATTATAAGATATTATTCTATCACAGAACTGAGAACAATACATTATCTTAACACACTAGGTAGTATATTATGATACATATCTATGTATAAACACAGCAAGATAATAGTCGTACATCTCTATTGTGCAAGTTTGATAATTATAATAGCATCGCGATATCTACTGCATTTCAGGTACCAGCGCACGGCACCACAACTTCGCACCGACCTATTTACTATTCAACACATACCTACCAGTAAGTGTAACCATTGCATTGTAACTTTGGGCTCCGACTGGTAGGTAGATTTAAGTTGATAGATAGATTATAGGGGAAGTTCGCTAAGGACTTAGTTTCGGAATGAAATTGCGCATGAATATAATATTCATCATCATTCTTTTTCTCTTCTTTGTGAATGCTTTTTGCTATCTGTCCAAGTTGTGTTTACGTTTAAGGAATTACTACACTTAGCTAGTAATATGTTAGACTTAAGTATTTTTGTTAGTGTATTAATGTAAGTGATTGTTAGTAAACCTAATAAAATAAAATAAAACCATACAATACATCTCACGTCGCTGGCCCACTACTTAGGGTACGTTTATGCACACGCGGGGCGTTGCGCGGCGCGTGGTGCGACGTGTCGCGCGATAAACTCAAACATAATAATAATATTATTATGGCCAAGTATGAGAGCGTTCATACAGAAGCGTTTGCGCCGCCGCGTGTGCATAGACGTACCCTTACTGGGCACAAGACGTCACCTCTAATACCTATATGGTAGGGCTAGGAAAGGGATTAGCAGACTTCACACAACTTTTGAAAACGTTATGGAGAATTCTCAGGCGTATATCTTCTCACAATGTTTTCCTTCATAGGTTTTCAATGCTAACAGAAGAGGATAAAATATGCATTTTCATGATGGTAAGTAGGTACTTATAGGGAGAGGGTAGACTGGCTACTTTTTAGGGGCAGCGATCAGCGTTGTCGCGACTGCCTCGCGTTTTCGCGACTCAAAAGCGTTCGATAGTCGATATACGATGCTAAGGGCCTATTTCACCACTATCCGTTAAAGTATCTGATATATTATATCTAACAGATAAAATAGCTGTCCTACTTTTTATAACCTTTGTCAAAACTTTTTTCTACCTTGGTTCTACCTCATGGAACTAGGAATTACGACTACGTCACCTACCTAGTAGATAAGGGTGAATATCGCAGTTTTGGTCTAGAGAACAATGAACAACTTTATCTCGATGATGAAAGTTTTCTACACTTTTAATAAGAAACCCATTCATTGCATACTTTCGTCAGAGGGTGAAAAGGGGAACGGCCTTATCGCTGTAAGTCGTGACACCAGAAAATTAAAAGTGCCCCGTCACAGTTGGGCCATCTCAGGGAATAGGGTGACTGTGCTCTTACAAAGCTTAATTAATTGGTACTTCAACTGGGCTGGACGGCTCTAAAATATTTCTACGCACTGACAATTTTTTTTAGATTTCTTTGGAATTTAAATTAAAAAATCTGAAGGAACTTACGACATTTTCTTTCTTCAGAATTAATCTGGAGGATGAAAATGACTTCAATCGCATACCTACCTAAGTTAGGTAGATTAACCAATTATTCTAAGCATTTGTCGCTGTTCGCAAAATATGAATTTATTCTTCTCTTCTTCTTCTTCTTTATCAACCTATAGACGTCCACTGCTGGACAAAGGTCTCCTGCATGGACTTCCACAGGCTTCGGTCTTGCGCCGCTTGAATCCAGCGGCTCCCTGCGACTCGTTTGATGTCGTCGGTCCACCTGGTGGGGGGTCTGCCAACACTGCGTTTCCCGGTGCGGGGTCGCCACTCCACCACCTTGGGACCCCTTGGGATGAAAAATCGTTTTATGGGTGCTGTATCGTACCTACTGTATGATGCTGCCTATATGCATGTATGATTGAGAATTCGGAAATTGGAACAATGAATTTAATCTTTAAATAGGTAGGTACCTAGGTACCTAGTAACCTAACTCTGTAAAGCATTTTACCCGTTTTTTTTTATTTGGAGATAGGCTTACGCTTAACGACAATCAATACTGAAAAGTACTGATGAGGTCTAGGTTGGAGCGCGCTTGCCTAGAAAATGCCTATTCACTCTTGCCTTGAAGGTACTGAGGTTATACGTGGCCGGAAACACAGATGTTGGAAGTGCGTTCCACACCTTAGCGGTTCGATTCAGAAACGTTGTACTGAAGCGTTTTGTGCGAGTAGGTTGGATTTCAACCACGTAAGGGTGCCAACGCTCACGTTTTCTCGATGTTCTGTGGTAAAACGGTGAAGGGGGCACAAGGTTGTGAAGTTCTTGAGCGCACTCTCCAAAGTATATCCGATAGAAGACCGATAGACAGGCAACATTGCGACGGTGCTGTAGACTGAGCATTTTTGCCTGCGTTAGTGACTGATGATCACCTATAATTCGGCGGGCACAGCGATCTACTGAGGCTAATGCATCGAGTTGGTACTTGGCAGAGCCGTCCCAGAGGTGGCAGCAGCCAATTACTTTTAGATAACCGACGCGTGATAGTTTTATGTAAGTATTGAAAATCTGTCAAAACATTAAAATTCGTAGGTATTAATTAATTATTCAATTAATTAATTACTTGGCAATTGTGAAATATGCTGAAATGTGTCATGAAACTATTGAAGTATAGAATTTATTATATTAGTAAGATTAAAAGGAGCTTTAA
The DNA here is from genome assembly GCA_029955525.1 of Oeneis ivallda. Lineage (NCBI taxonomy): Eukaryota > Metazoa > Arthropoda > Insecta > Lepidoptera > Nymphalidae > Oeneis > Oeneis ivallda. The sequence goes on from JARPMR010000009.1 coordinate 11,933,011, forward strand.
ATAATAAAATTAATTTGATTACTTGGAAACACTAAATGCTAATAATAACTAGGTAAGCAAGCAGAATTCTTTAATCGTTCTTTAATCAACACGATGTTAATGTTCAAGTTCTAGTTAAACGAGTAGGTAGTAGTATCACAGTAGTATACCACATCCGTACCATCACGTCGCACGCGGTATGTAGATGTACAGTTAAAATCCGACCTAATCTCGGATTACGGGGGATCACAGCAATCGTTACGCCACCCCGTGATATTTGCACGCATGCCACCCTATATTATGAATGTTATTTAAAAAACTGAACACAGAATTATCTGATAGTTTTTAGTATGAGCTTTTATCTTGTTTTTCCTATGGATATTCTAATGATTAATGAATGTTACGTTCCCTCAAATATGGTCGAGCGAAGCAACGGCTGGATCATGCGTCATGCTCGTGAACGGTTTCCGCCGGCGGGAATGGGGCTACTTTGTGTCTGCCCGTATTAATATGAATTGAATTGTAGTACTTTTTTTTGGAACGAAGTTCCTTATGGCGTGTTGCGGATGGCACCCTAGCCGGCAAAAAACGTCCGTAACGTTAAATAAAAAAGCGTAAGATTTTATACATTTTTTGATGGCCTAAAAATCTTATATAATAATTTCAATGAGTTGTGCATTGCCCCCGTGGCGCAATCGGCTCGCGTGCGGCTGTTAACCGAAAGGTTGGTGTTTCGAGTCCACCCGCGGGGGCGCGCAATTTTATTTTCTTTTTTATTATTTTATAAAATAAAATTATTTTAATATTTTATAAAATCGATATTTAGACCCTGGGGTCATTTTGATTTTTATCGATAAGAAAATCATGATAAAAAATGTATACCCGAATAATTATTTTCTTTATAGCTCGAATAGAACTTGAAAACTTCGTTCCTATCCCTTCGTTCCTATCCGTGGGACACCAGTCCCACGACACCACACGACTTTTTTTTGGAACTTCCCCTCATTGTGGAAATATTATATTTTATTCTAACAAAGTTGCTTCAGCAAATCGGCTTGGCATCCAGCTGCCCACAAGATAGAATAAAAAACTTATTACAATGTAATAGCTTCATAATAATATTGTAAAATGATTATTTTGAAAAGAGCAACTGCTGAATTTCTTGCCGGCTCTTCTCAGCAGAATCCGCTTTCCGAAGCGGTGGTAGAGTCACGACTTGTCATAAGAAAAAATTGAATTTGAATAAGTACGTCATAAACATAACGGCTGGTTTTATTCATTCATGTTCGCATTGCTGAACTTGCCCGTGCTGAGGCTTAGGATACCTGTCCATTGAAGAGGAGATGTGTTCGATAGACTAATGATATTATTGAGAAATGACATGATGAGAGAGCCAATAAATTACGAAAATCGGATGCAGAAGACCGGGCAAAGTGGGCTAGAGCATGCCGGAAAGCGGACCCCACCTAGTGGGATAACGCTTAGTCGAAGAAGAGACATGATAAAATTATCGCGTCATCTATCAATGAGCTGATTGGTTTGCAAAGCATGTCTCCGCTCCACTCCGCTTAAATGGAGAGGTAGCTACCATCCATAATTCGGTGGAACATTAATTAATTCATACAAAAATAAACTATATCTTTATAAAACACTAGCTGATGCCCGCGACTTCATCAGCCAGCCATTAAGTCTTTAAAAATCACGTGGGATCTCATTGATTTTCCGGGATAAAAAGTAGCCTATAACACTCTCCAGTGAAAACGAACCACGAGAAAATTTTGCCTACTTACTCATAAACATTTTCTCGTGGCGCGCCAAGCAAAAAATCACGTCGATCCGTTGCTCTGTTTCTGCGTGATTGAAAGACAAACCAACAAACAGACACACTTTCGCATTTATAATTTCAGGAAAATTAATACTTACATAACAATATAATTTATTATAAGATATTATTCTATCACAGAACTGAGAACAATACATTATCTTAACACACTAGGTAGTATATTATGATACATATCTATGTATAAACACAGCAAGATAATAGTCGTACATCTCTATTGTGCAAGTTTCATAATTATAATAGCATCGCGATATCTACTGCATTTCAGGTACCAGCGCACGGCACCACAACTTCGCACCGACCTATTTACTATTCAACACATACCTACCAGTAAGTGTAACCATTGCATTGTAACTTTGGGCTCCGACTGGTAGGTAGATTTAAGTTGATAGATAGATTATAGGGGAAGTTCGCTAAGGACTTAGTTTCGGAATGAAATTGCGCATGAATATAATATTCATCATCATTCTTTTTCTCTTCTTTGTGAATAATGTAAGTGATTGTTAGTAAACCTAATAAAATAAAATAAAACCATACATCATACATCTCACGTCGCTGGCCCACTACTTAGGGTACGTTTATGCACACGCGGGGCGTTGCGCGGCGCGTGGTGCGACGTGTCGCGCGATAAACTCAAACATAATAATAATATTATTATGGCCAAGTATGAGAGCGTTCATACAGAAGCGTTTGCGCCGCCGCGTGTGCATAAACGTACTCTGAGCACAAGACGTCCGCGTCACCTCTAATACCTTTATGGTAGGGCTAGCAATTAGTAGACTTCACACAACTTTGAAAACGTTATGGAGAACTCTCAGGCGTATATTATCTTCTCACAATATTTTCCTTCATAGGTTTTCAATGCTAACAGAAGAGGATAAAATATACATTTTCATGATGGTAAGTAGGTAGGTACCTATAGGGAGAGGGTAGACTGGCTACTTTTTAGGGGCAGCGATCAGCGTTATTGCGACTGCCTCGCGTTTTCGCGACTCAAAAGCGTTCGATAGTCGATACGATGCTAAGGGCCTGTTTCACCACTATCCGTTAAAGTATCTGATATATTATATCTAACAGATAAAATAGCTGTCCTACTTTTTATAACCTTTGTCAAAACTTTTTTCTACCTTGGTTCTACCTCATGGAACTAGGAATTACGACTACGTCACCTACCTAGTAGATAAGGGTGAATATCGCAGTTTTGGTCTAGAGAACAATGAACAACTTTATCTCGATGATGAAAGTTTTCTACACTTTTAATAAGAAACCCATTCATTGCATACTTTCGTCAGAGGGTGAAAAGGGGAACGGCCTTATCGCTGTAAGTCGTGACACCAGAAAATTAAAAGTGCCCCGTCACAGTTGGGCCTTCTCAGGGAATAGGGTGACTGTGCTCTTACAAAGCTTAATTAATTGGTACTTCAACTGGGCTGGACGGCTCTAAAATATTTCTACGCACTGACAATTTTTTTTAGATTTCTTTGGAATTTAAATTAAAAAAATCTGAAGGAACTTACGACATTTTCAAACTTCAGAATTAATCTGGAGGATGAAAATGCCTTCAATCGCATACCTACCTAAGTTAGGTAGATTTCTAAGTAGAGTAGACCGACAAAAAAATTTAAAGAAATTAAAAATGATTAGGTAAATCATTTTTAGGAGCTTAACCCGACTACCGGAGCTTTAGGAGCTTTAGGAGCATAATAACGAATCGATTGACACCTCATTCATAAAAATTGGCTCATTAGTTTAGGCACTACGGTGGAACATACGTAAATAGTCATATACCTACATAAATAGACTGCGAAAAGTCATTACCTTTCCCTTTGGTTTTGCCAACTGCCAAATGGAAATGGTGCGAATCACAGAATTAAGTACCTAGGTAGGTACATAATAATATTATGGTCCGTCTGAATGGTCTGAACGTGGTCTGAACCCCTGTTCGTTATAGGTATACCTACAAATTACATAATATATAGGTCCAGCTGTTTATTTCAGGTGTTTAATATGGTATACGCATGTACAGTGTACACCGTTATAAATGTAGGAACTACTGTAGGTACGTACTATAGATACGTGCCGCACCCCGCACAAGACGGTGTGCGGGGTGCGGCACGCCCCTCTGCGACCGCGGCCGAGCACTATTTGCAAATTGCAATTGCAACGTTATTCACCATGCCGGCTCCCCTCTCTACCTCAGCCCGCGAAATTCAAAACTCAGTTCTTGTTCCGAATTTCTTGTCTATATTTTAATCCCTGGGAAAGGCCTATGTTCAGCAGTGCAGTGGACGTCCGCAGACTGAGATGATGATTATGATGATTTTTATCCGTCTACGGTACGCATACAATTGAAACCTAGGTAATTATATAATAAACGTTGTGTTTTCATTGCAAAAGAAGCCGAAATGGGGGAGGGCGGAGGCCGATATTTTTAGGGTTCCGTACCCAAAGGGTACCAACGGGACCCTATTACTAAGCCTACGCTGTCCGTCCGTCTGTCCGGCCGTCCGTCCGTCTGTCAGCGGGCTGTATCTCGTAAACCGTAATAGATAGACAGATGAAATTTTCACATATTATGTATTTCTATTGCAGCTATAACAACAAATAATAAAAATTAAATTAAATTAAAAAAACATGTACCCATGGAAATATTTTAATTTATTATTTTTTTAACGGAACCCTAAAAGAGCGAGTCCCGACTCGCACTTGGCCGATTTTTTTAAATTGGCGCGTTTCTACGTTACTATGTACAAGTACCTATTAGGTCAAGGAAAGAAGTTCTTATTATCCTGTTGTTCTAGTCTTAAAATATTGTGCACTCCTCTGTAATAATAATAATATTAATTATCCTACTGTTTGTAAGTAAAGGTGTTGTGCAAAGGTCTTATGGTTTCTTTCAAGAAAAAGATTTCATGAGATTAGAAATTCACTGAATAAGTATTCCGGCATCTCTGTCTCTAAGCTCTATACCTCCTAAGAATTAAACAGGAAGCTGAAGTAAGTAAGGAACCCACGAAGGTATCCGTCCATCTGAATGTCCAATGTCGCCTGACATACATTTGTTTAATGTAGGTACAATCTTGGATCTAAGACAACTTTGCAAAGTTGTGTGGAAACTTAATTTAGCTAGACTGGTTTGCGGTCGCTGGTGAAAAGTTTCAGCGAGCTCCATACTAATGGAAAGCGAACAAAATCACTAGAAACTGAGTTAGAAATGTAGGTATTTGTAAGTCGTGCAACTCCAGCAATTTGTGCAATTTTACTGTCAGCGCCAGAGGCACCGAAGTCGGGAACTAGTGTAACCATTAGTGTGGTATTTTCAAACTAACCTAAACTTATCATGAAAAATCAGTCAACAGTCTGTGGTAGTGAATATCGCGTTCTATTCGAAGCTATTATTTCAGACACTGAACTAGTAGATTGGCCCTCTTAATGTTAGAAAAACTAGGTATAAGTAGTACCTATAAGACGATTCAGTCGCGATGCTGTCGCAGCTTGTAGGTAGTATCTACCTACTAGGTACATGCTTTCGCCCACATAACATAACAACGATTCTGCATCTCTACGCGATACAGCATCGATACAGACGCGATATAGACGCAATGCAGCATCGAGTTCGAGCATATTTTACATAAAAAATCTGTTTTTTTTATCGCACTTCTAGATACATTGGTAAAAGTAGGTATCTTATAGAGCGCTTTGACTTACCTATACCAAACTAATAAAGCTCAAGCTTAAACTTATAAAAAGACAAGATGATGCCCGCGACTTCGTCCGCGTGGATTAAGGTTTTTTGATTCCTGCAGGAACTCTTCACGGTAGGTAGGTAAACATACCTACTCATACCCAAGATTAACACATATTGTGTTAATCTTGGGTATGAGTATGTCCATTCCTTTCAGCCAAATCGTCATCCATCACTCAAAACATCCATCCACTGATATAAATGTAGTACCTACTAGATGACGTGTTCCGAACACTTACCATGTTCAACTGAGTTGTACCTAATGCCGAACAATACAGTTAGTGTGGCCGACGGCACTCGCGACGTAGGTACGGACGCGGGCACTATTTATGCGATAAAACATTCTAGCTACCTAATTGTGCATTGAAAAGCCAACAATGCCTATATTCAAGTAAGTAACAAAAAGTATAGTTATTTTAGTGAATAATTAGATATCAGCATCGTAATTCGTATTTCGTATTCGAATAAAAATTATTTCTTGATTTATTCAAAACGAACGACCGAGCAGTGAGTGGGGCGCGGGGCGTGGCACGCTTCTGCGACCGCCGCGGTCGTGCGAATCGCAACCTTATTTACCATGCAGGCTCCCCTCTCTACCTCAGCCCGCGCGATTGAAACTGTACACAGTTCTTATTCCGAATTGCCGCTCTATACGTAAAACTCTTTGCATCCATCCATCCATCCTCACATACTTTCGCATTAATTATAATACATGAAGTAAGTAGGATATCCTATACAATACGTAGTCGCAATTCCTAGTTCCATGACAATTACATACATATCGAGTAAAATAGCGACATAACCGTAGTCGTAATTCCTACTTCCATAGAATACTTCCATAGTCACAAGGCTACCACACGTGCGAACTTTTTTATGACCCGGATTGGCGCGCGTAGGCGCGCGGAGTGCGATTATTCGGTGAATAATTATTATCGCTCAAAGAGAATAAAACCAACAAGTGTTGTCGGTTTTCTGCATGTTTTCTGTCTTTATTGCTTTTCTATGAAAATACCATGACAACCTTACGACAACACCGACAACACCTGTGGCAGTCCAATTTACTAATAACTTGTCCCTTGCCGTCATGTTGACAACATTGCTTATCATATTATATAACCTCTTTTTAGACATAATATAATGAAAATCATATCATGATTTTCATTATATTATGTCTAAAAAGAGGTTATGCACCGTTCATTTCAAGTTGGCCGCTACCTCGCGTCGCACTTCCCTGCACCGCACCTCAAGTGTCCGCTCAGTACAGAGAGCAACGAACCGCTCGCGACTGTCAATACCGTGTTTATTCAAACTTTTATTTAAATGTGACGTTTTAAATTTTATCTACTCCAGCATCGAAAAGTTCCAATTTCGAATTTGACAGCTGAATCGAAATGAACCCTCTTTCGGTTTTGCTTCTCATTTCGATACAGCTCGTTGTATGGGAGCTGAATCGAAATGGTTATCTTCTTAAAATAGGATACCTAAAGCTAAGGCTCTGAGTTCTGGCACTTGTGTACCTTTTCATACAACAGAGGCGCCACAGGCGGCTGGTGGCGGCTTACGGAGTTACTTTTTGTTGACAGAGGCGCCACAGGCGGCTGGTGGCGGCTTACGGAGTTATTTTTTGTTACTTTATTGAGCTAGCGTATTTTATTAATGATTTTATTTTCCTTGTCGTAGATAAAATCTTGTATGCAACTGATCGTAATTAGTCATTTTAATTCTCGTACTATCCTATTTTGATACTCGGCAAGCCTCGTATCAAAAAACAGCACTCGAATTAAAATGACCCTCATTACGATGCAGTTGCATAAATAGCTATTTTAGTTGTTGTAAATTATTATATTGTTGTTTGGTTACCATTTTTCGTGTGTAATTTTCTACGATGAGTTAAAGAAGGAAAAGTTTGCAGACTATTTATATGGTATCTATTCCTTTATTTATTGGCTTTCTTTGAAGAGGAATTAAAAATCACGTCCTTCGAGATTCAAGACGTAATTGCCATGAAAAGCATTGCCAGAAAAGAAAACTTCCATCACAGTCGTGGTTGCCTACAGTAAGAATACAATTTTTTTTGTCAACGGTACCAGTATGACGTCATTTTGTACGGTCGACGACCTGGTTTACTTGCAGTGAACGGGTAGTACCTACCTACAGACCGTTTACTATAACTTGTCCCTTGTCGTCATGTTGGCACCACTGCTTCACTTAATGATAACGATGATAACCATAGGATAGGCGATGGTGCCAACATGACGACAAGGGACAAGCTATGTGAACAGGTTGTAAATACTCTTTGCCATAGGGAAAAAGGACAACCCAAGACTCCAAGAGGACAACACTATTCGACGCGCCGCTCAGCTCAGCCGCTTGCTATTGCTAATGTCACTGTCAAAATTACTTCGCTTTCATCTTTCGCAAAACATCGCATTTTTATCAATTTTCATCGTGTTAAAGCTCATTTATTAATGAAGTTATCCTCTCAAATGCTATTTTACGGTCTAATAATGCAGAAGAACAAATAAAAGCTGCAGATGCGTCCAAAAACTGACTAGATATGGACCAACAATTCTCATTGTCTTGGAACAATTTCCACGGGAACCTAAGTAAAGGGTTCGCTAATTTACTAGGAAACGGTGAATTCGTCGATGTAACAATCGCAGTGGATGGCCACTTGTTACAAGCGCATAAAGTCATACTTTCAATATGTTCTCCATATTTCAAAAAGATGTTCCAATTAAATCCCTGTCAGCATCCAATTGGTAAGTAATTAATTGATTAGGTATTGTACCGACTACCGATTTGTGTAACATAGAATTGATTAAAACTTATAAATACATTGATGTACAGCAATAATATCAGTTTTATTGGCCAATTTATCAAAAAAAATACAATAAAGCTATAAACTTATAACAAAGATTTTACTGATTTTTCTATTTTACATTACTTTCTAATGTCTGTTTGTACTAGTCTATCATTTTTAATGTTAAAAGCTATGTAACTTTGTTTTGTTACATGCTCTACAATGTTTTGCTTACTTTTGATTAAATTTTGTACAGCTTATATTATTTATACTCTACATTCTATAGGTAAATTTAGTTAATACAACCACTCAGAAATTATATTAATATTAAATAATTACATTTAAATGTTAATTTTTAGGGTCTATTTCACATTAGGTCACCTCTCAGAGAAGGGTCCATAGTCCACCACTCTGGCCCAATGCAAATTGGCAGACTTCACACACCTTCAAGAACATTATGAAGAACTCTCAGTTGTGCAGGTTTCCTCACAATATTTTCCTTCACAGTTGAAGCAAGTGATATGTAATTGCTGAAACACACTTGACTCCGAAAAGTCAGAGGTGCCCAGGATCGAACCTGCAACCCCCTGAATAGGAGACCACAGTCCTAACCACTAGGCTATCACTGCTTAACCCTTCTCTGAGAGGAGACCTGCACTCAGTAGTGAGCCGTTGATGGGTTGCTAATGATGATGATGAATGATGATTTCACATTACCAAGTAAACTTTAACCAATACATAAAGATATTTTGATAGTTAATAAATGTTCCAAAAGTTAATTTTGACAGTTAAAATTTACTTGATGATGGCTAAATAGAATTTATGTGTCTTTTATATAATATTGCAGTTGTGTTAAGGGATGTGACACACAAGGCTATGAGAGATCTGTTGCAGTTCATGTATCATGGTGAAGTGAGTGTGAAAAGGGAAGATCTCACTAGCTTTATAGGCACTGCTGAAGTGTTACAAATCAAAGGATTAACTAATAAGGAGGTATGTTGCTTAATACAATCAGTATTACCATATCTACTGAGTACAAATAGAATAGAAATATTTTTTTTTCAGATAAACTTTTTTACAAGCTTTTGAATTGTTGATGAGTCTATTACTGGTTCGGAATGCCCTTCTTGACGAGAAGAACCAGCAAGAAACTCGGCAGTTGCTCTTTTTAAAACAAGTTTACAATACAATAGATACTATGCTATGTATGTAGTGTTTCCACAATGAGAGGGAAGTTCAAAAAATGCATGCTACTTACAATTCAATTATATAACCCTATAGTGTCTGTTGATTGGCACCCATAAAAAACAGCACTCTTAAAATTAATCTGATTTGTTGACTGTAATTGATTCGGTCACCAATTGGCTGCACACTCAAATGTTTGATGTGTTTTTGTTTGTTCATCATATACTGTTGAATAATACCTTATGAACTCTAAATCTTTTAGCGATTAAGGCTAGGCCTAAACTGCCTAACCTAACTGCCTTAACCTTTTGGTTTACATGATTATTGTGACATATTATTATACAAAACTTATGTTATATTATTTATAAGTTATTATATATAGATTCAAAGATGGTGGGTAGAGTTAAGTACGTAAACAGTTTATGAATGTCAATTAATTTTTTACAAACTTAAATGGAAGTGAGGTAATGGTGAATTTTTACTTTTACAACAAATAAAGAAAAGCTAGAGGAATAGGTAGAATGTTCTGAACATTGATATCTCTGCTCAAACTTTTAATTTTATATGCTGACACTGTTATTTACAGACAGAAGAAGAAGTTTTTGATTCTGACAAAGATACAAGTAAACAAAGAGTAGGGCCTCAAAATGATAGTCCAGAAGCCGAATCAAGCACATCTGACCCATATGACTCCACAACAAATGAAATACCAGAAAATAACGACATAGATTTACGAAAGCAACGACAATTCATTGAAAAATTGCAAAGGTTAAGTAGTTTAAAAAGAAAATCTGAAGAACTCCTGCAAAAAAATTATTACATTATTAATTCAGAAAAACGACCAAAAGTCACAGATAAAACAGTGTACAGTAAATCGAATAATCAATTACTACAATCTAGTAAGATTGAGAACATGAGAAATTTATATGAAGAAAATGCTGTGGAGATAACCACATCTCTGAATCCCAGTATTCCAAAATCATGTACAGAAAAAGAAGTATTTGATGTTAAAAATAATACTCTGACAGAAAACACGATAGAATTAAAAACAGAATGTGATGATAGTGACATTATAGTGACTGATCCTGCTGTATGTACCACACCGAAAAGTTACGATAACTCGAGAGAAGGGAAGCCAAGTATCTTAGTACCTATGGAGTACCAATCACCACAAGAAAGTGAGTATTTTCAAATATGTTTTTTTCAAGTACGTCTTGCCTGTGATTTTTCTCTTCAACTAATTTTCAATTAGTGGGATGTTGTTGGATAATAGTATGACAACAATGTGAAATTGGTATGGTTGATTTTTCATAATTTAATATAAAAAATTATAATGTTTTAAATTTTTTTTTTAAATAATTATTTTTAAAAAAACTGACTTGAAATGGCCCGAGCCACTACAAAGTATATACTTTATTGTTGATATTTTAAAAACCGCTCGACCAATTTCGATAAAATTTCAATGGGACCACCTAGGAAGTATACCCTTTGAAACAAATAAAGAATTTTTCAAATCTTTCAGAAATCAGGCATCTTAAAAAAAAGATTCTGAAGAATTGAGAACCTCCTCCTTTTTTGAAGTCTGTTAAAAATCAGAACACTTAAAGATAGCAATAATTTTTAAACCAATTATAACATAGCGTTGCTTTAGTACTTCTCAAATCAGTCCACAGTATGCAGTGCCTGCCAAAAGCATGGGTAGGTCAACACTTGGTATGACTTTGTGGGTAATATTAGCTTACAACTTTGTTGAACCTACATTTACTTTTCTAATAGCAAAAAATGAAATAAGGCAGAAAGCCTTCAATAATAGCCCAGTTGACAGGTAGGAAAAAGTGGGCTTTGGTGGAAAAAGGTCACAAGTTAATGAAACTTTGGGATGTCGTTCAGGGATGGTTAATTAACATTTTCTCAAGTTTTGGACCTCCAGGACCCTGTGCTAAAAGAGGAGGGTGGGATGGAAGCTGCAAAATTTTAAAAACCGGCGGAAGATCGAAAATTTTACAGTTTTTCCCCCCTTTCTTTTTTAGCACAGAGTCCTCGAGGTCCAAAACTTGAGAAAATGTTAATTAGCCATCCCTAAACAACATCCCAAAGTTTCATTAACTTCTGACCTTTTTCCATCTGAATCTACCTGTCTACTGGACTATAAAAAGTACTATGATTATTAACAAAAAGGCATCAGTTCAAAAGGCATTTTTGTCAATAAATTTTTATACCATGGAAGCAATAGAAGCATTATTGCTTCTATTAGCAAATATGGAAAACTAACGTTTAACTGAGACTGTTCGTACTAGCTTTACTGGTGAAATTAACTTTAACATTGACTGGGTATCACCTCTCTCCACCATCTCTCCTAACTGTCAGGTCTGAGGTTCACCTTTAGTTATTGTTCTGAAGTACTACTGCACATAACCGTCACCCCTATGATGCCATACCACGCCGCGCTCAAAAAGAAATATAACAAATGATTTTTTAATACAGTTGCTCAAAAAGTGGCGTATTGCAGGGACGTATAGCGTTCGGGATGTGGGCTATTACACACTCGTGCTTTTTTTTTACCTTTCCCGAACTCGTGCGTTCTCTTTCCCAACTGTCAAAATAATGTCTATTAAAAAGAAAAACCAACCATGAAGTTTTTACTAAAAAAATTCATAGAAGTTTTTATGATTCATGCAAATACGTATATTTCTAAAAAGAACCTACTAATTTGTTTCAATATCAGATTTAATGATTTGATTGAATGAGTTTGGTTAGGTTTCATTTCATTTCATCTCATCAAATTTCATTTTCATTTCATATCAATAAAAAAATTCTACTGAAGACTTGGCTGTATGGGCATAGTTCCCTTTGCCTACCAGAATGGGTGAAGAAAAAAAAACTCTGCTTATATTCTATGGTTGGCGCCATTTTTCAGAAATTTTCTTTACGAGTTTAGTTAGTTGAGTTTATTGTGTTTTTATTATTTTATTAAATTGCTTCATTTTTTCGCAACTGTATTAAAAATAATCGTTCAGTACACGTGCGGAACCGTCATTGCAACTTGTTCCGACTGTCAACCCTCGCCTTCGCGAACTCTTTGCAATGACAGCCTTTCCGCACTTGTAATGAAATATACTATTGTCATACAAACATACCTTTTTTTCATACTAATTCCTTGCGCTACGAAAGTTGAAACTGTGAAATAACCGCGATTTTAGGGTAATTACTAATTAAACTAGCGGCACGCTATGATGGCCGGTTTGACGTTTGTCCGCTCATGAAGTTCCGTATTAATTGATAACGACTTTGAAGGAAATAATTGTATTACTTTATTGACGATAGTGATGTGCAGAGATTCATAAATTTTATCGAATGTAGTTTTAGGTTTAGGACTCAAAATTTATTTATTAAATTGATTTCTAAAATGTATACAAGTGTAGAAAAATCAGTTTGCACCATTTAAGGGGTGAATGTACTTGTGAATATGAACAATTTTCACTATGTGGACAAACCTCTGAAATCGCAAAAAAATATCAGCTGTTTCATACAAAAGGTAAAATTTTTATTTTTATATGATATATACCACAACTCGGCATTTGGTTATCTAAATTGAAAATTTTTAAAAATGGAATCTAATACGATCGTCACATAGGATCGCTGGCTAGCACAACTACTACCTCCGGCAAACTCGCGTCAATGCTCAATGCAAAACAAAGCAGTTTCGAATTGACGTTGCTTCGAAAAGTATAAACTGTCAGTGCAATGCGATTGTGATATAGTTTTGACCTGGCTTTGGATTTCAAATATTGATACTGCATTACTGTTGACCCTTGCTCGTTAATTTGGACTCTGTTCAAGCCCTTTGTTGTGGATTTCGTCGATATGACCGAACGTACGCAGAGAACTGTTCTAAATAGTCAGACACGTGAGTTCGTAATACGCCTTCGTAACTATTTCGATCGTGAAGCTCAAAATGGAGGGCCAATTTTACCTATAACGTCAGTGGTTGAACGCGTAGCTGATGCGCTTAATATTGGACAACGAACTGTTAGACGGATAACTAAAAAAAAATATGGCGAGACTGGCACAGAAGAAAATAAACTTCACACACCAAAAAAGAGAAAACGAGCAAAACCAGTCGTAGGCATCGATAGCTTTGATGCCGATGCTATCCGAAGACATGTTTACGGCTACTATTTACAGAAGGAGTATCCAACAAGAAAAAAGTTGGTGCATTCACTGAAGGAAGCTGGATTATTCTTCGGTGGGGAAAGTTCTTTAACGAAGATTTTGAAGACCATTGGATTTCGATACAAAAAATGTAACAAACGCAAAATATTGATGGAAAGATTTGATATAGCGATGGCAAGGTATACTTTTTTACGGCAAGTGAAAGAAATCAAAAATTGGCAAAATGTTGTGTTCTTGGATGAAACATGGCTTAATGCTAACCATACTGTAGGCCGTTCTTGGAACGATGACACAGCAGCATCTACTTCCAAAGTTCCTGTAGGAAAAGGATCGCGACTTATAATTTGTCACGCCGGAACCATCAACGGGTTTGTCGAAGGTTCTCTCATGGCTTTTGCGTCAAAAACCACTGGAGACTATCATGAAGACATGAATGGAGAAAAGTTTACTGAATGGTTTACCTCAATGTTGTGTAGCCTCCCTGAACCATCTATTATAATTATGGACAACGCCCCATACCACTCGATGCAAATTGACAAGCCACCTGCCCAATCCCAAAAGAAAGCTGATATCGTCGCATGGCTTCGTAAAAATGGCGTAGATGCAAACATGAATATGTTAAAAGCGGAATTAGTACGTCTTTTAAAAGAAAACAAACCAACCAAGATCCGATACGTCATTGACGAAATAGCATTAGAACATGGGCACAGAGTTATACGGTTACCGCCTTACCATTGTGAGTATAATGCGATTGAGTTGGTGTGGGCTCAAATTAAGGGATATGCTGCAAGACACAATACAGAACCCCCATTTACCACAAAAAAAATGCTAAAATTATTAGAAGAAGCTTGTGAAAATGTGACTAAAGGAGACTGGGAAAAGGTTGTGAATAGAACTGTTAAATTAATAAGGGAAGATTATGAAAGAGATGTGAAAATAGATAATATTATAGAAAACGAACATATAATTATTAATGTAGGTGATGATAGCAGTGACGACAGTGAAAATAGTAGTATGGACGAATCTGATTAATTATGGCCTTTTGTGGCACCTTTTTTGGTATCTTTTGTATTCATATGTTTCTTGTGTGCATATAAAGTATGTATATTCATTTTCATTCAAATATTCAGTTCGTTCAAATAAATTAAATAAACATATACATTTTTGTTTTATTAAACCTATTTAATCAGGTACAAAAACAAAACTTAATTGTTTTTTGTTCGAGAATAAATTGACATTCCACATCACTATTGTAATGTGTCAAACCGGCCATCATAGCGTGCCGCTAGCTTAATCGCTCACATTTGGTTTTCACATGACTGTGTATATTTTTTCAATTTTCGTGACGCAAACAGTTCGTGATCTTTATTTGCTAATGCATGCCTTTCATTTGCCAGTAGGAATAGAGATTGTGTTGAAAATGCAATCATTTGTTAATTTTTCTAGCATAATGTTGTTTTCTTTTGCAAACTCTTCATGCTATGAAAACACGATGGCATTTTCAACATTGTCGCTCAGTTTCCTACAGGAATTTGTCAAATTTTCGTGATATATATTGAAAATGCCCATCGTGATTTCAGATTGCACCAGTCTGAGCGCATTGTTTATGGACCTTAAAAACTTAGTGAACGGTAAAGTTACAAACACTTTAAAGAGTAACGAAGAATATCCAGTAAATTCCATGGACCATCGTCTCGTGACAATTCCACAAAAAGAAGACGGGAAAAAAAAATATCCCCAAAGGTCCTGCAGGCTATGTTGGAGAATAGGTCGACGTCGAGACACTAGATTCATGTGCAGCGCATGCGAATTACCGTTTTGCAAGTCTCCGTGCTTTGATATACATTTTAACGATATGTTCAAAGTATCACAACTACAAAGAGATTATTACGCTAATTAGCAGATAGGTTTGCTATTGCTTTTAACCTCTTAAGAGGTGCTAGTTTTAAGAAAAAGTATATTTTTATAAACACTAGTGATAAAGCATGAAAACAATATAGACGAATCATAGATTCTCTTAAGATTGGGACCAAAATGTTAAAAGAAAATTATATCCTATAATTATTGAAAAAATATTAAGATAGTAGTTTCACTCATTTAAGCACAGGTTTTTAATGAATCTGTTAAAGGTGCAAACACAGGGCTGATGCGATAGAAGACAATTGTAGTCATAATTATTTATAGATTATTTATTATATACAGACACAATACCAAAAACTATATACGCGATGAATTGAGAACCGCTTTTTTAACCGACTTCAAAAAAGGAAGAGGTTATCAATTCGTACGCGTATTTTTTTGGTCGATGTTACTCCATAACTCCGTCAAATCTGAACCGATTTCAATACTCATTTTTTTATTTGAATACCGTCAAGTTTTCATCCTTTTAAAGTTGATGAAGATCTGATGAATATCTTAGGTGATGGAGGACGGAACTGTTCAATGAATAAGAGCAAATCGCTCACGATCAGAGAATATGAAGATTGATGCTATGAAAATAACACTAAAAAGCTTAAAATAAAAATATGTAAATAAAAAGGTAATTTTGCTAGGATTTTGCTGCTGTTAAACAGAAGCAAACCTTTTCAAATCGTTGCGCACTCGAAATCCGCCGTCCCGACATTTGAACCGCATTTTCGTTCAACATGCCAGAAACTGCTTATATTTTACAAAAAATAAATATAATTTTATTTTCACGTACTTGTTGGTTGCACCCATATTAAGAAGTATATTATTATCATAACCGTCACACATGAATGCCTTATTGAAATACCTTCAGCCCTGCGATTGTCTAAAGTTATTTCATTGATCGTTATACTCGTACGTAATCGATGACGTTAGCTTCAAAGTAAAATAAACCATAACAGCATTGAATTAGAGCTTAATTTCGTGTATGCGTCCTTATAAGTTTATGTATGTACGATACGCTTATTAAAATCGGTTGTACTGTTTTTGTGACTAATCAATGCAATCAAGGATTATTTTACTTTGACGCTAATGTCATCGAATACGAATACGATCAATGGAATGACTTTTAGACAGTCAGACCATCAACAAAAAATCATACAAGTATATAATAATATTATAATAAGAAGTGCCTAAGTTATTACTTAAAATAGTAAATTAAAAATGAGTGAAGCTATCTTCCATGAACTATTTTATACAAAAAAAGTTACATAACAATTTTATACAACTCTCTCATTATGTCATTATCAAAGTTTAACAGTTTCCTGTAACCTCAAGTAAACTTGAGTTTTCATGAAAACAGTTTTGCTTTGGTTTAGAAACTACATGTCGCGTCTGATTGATATCAATCTTTTCAAATATAATTGGGTGAAACATCATTATTTTCTAGGTTTGTTGTTGTAAACGTTGGGTGTTGTACTTATAAAAAAAAAAAACAGAAAAATATAATAAAAAAATTCTGGCACGGGAAACATTTAATCTGCTCCATTTTATTTTTTAATTAGTCTCACCATCACATCATATTATTTGAAAATTTTCATATCAATCCTACATGTCATTTCTTTTAAACAAAACTATGATTATGTGAAAATGGACAGACTCTTGAAGCGAAAAAATCTATATTTTTAGAATTTTTACCAGTGGTATACTGACCTATGTCAGATACCTGTGATAGTTGCTTAAGAAACTTTTCTCTAGTGCCAATACACTCTACTTCTTAGTTTCTTCAAACTCTGTGAATATAGTGCCATCAATCCTCTGCCATATGATCAAAAGACTTGATTGCTCATATTCTAGTCTATTTATTGTATTTAATTAGGGGCTATTGCTTATTGCATAAGCGACTCAAATATAAGGTTGTGTTGTAAAATGTGTAACATTATGCAGGTTCATATTAAAGATTTTGATAAAATAGGTAGTATGATACTCCTGTGGATATGCTTTTTTCATTCAAATTATCTGAATAAGCTGCATAATATAATAATTTTTCAGAATCAGTATCCTAATACTAATGTAATAATTATGTAATACATGTTACATTTTATCACAAAAATGTATTAGGAACGCTTGTTTCGCTTTTTCTATCAACAAAAAATAACGTTTTATACATAAAGGACCTTCCAGACGTGTCACATCCACACCAATGCGAAATACATTTTATGATAATGTAGCTTTCGATTCGCAGTCGCATCAAAAGAGCACTCGCTTGCATGCTTTTGCTTGTCAAACCTATTTTATGTCTGACAAGGCTGCGTCACCAAGTCACCATTGACGCAAGACCACCGCCCGCCCCAGCGCGACGGGCGACATTTTTGGCGTGTAGAGTGGTCCGTCTGAATGGACCCTATGCAAAATAAAAAACACAACCTAAATATTTCGTCTTAATCTGTGACTTATGAGTTATAGATATATTATAATGATCTCTATTTTGTATTGGTGAAGTGACATTTTGAATAAAAATTTATTTACATTCCAAAACGTGATAAATATTCAATTCGTATTATATATCGGCTAAGGTCTATATGATTTAAAAATACTATAAGTAATATTAATAATAATAGTTGCTTGAGAAGAAAAATATTTTTGTATTGTGTGTGTGTCTGAAAGAGTTCTTATAACAAAGTTTTGAGTGTTTTTATAATATGAATATTAAAGGATGTGTATACAAATATTTTTTTGATTTCTTTATATTATTTACTTTTTTCTAAGGTAGTAGAGTCCCACAAACATAAGTTTAAGTGGCCCGGTGGTAGCATAGCTATTAGCTACTATCGCATTTAGTGTTGCCAATAAATATTATTTCATAAATAAATTTCTTTAGTTCCACTTTTAGCCACCAGGGCCACCACCACCAGATAAGTTCGTGGGACTTTATCTAAATAATTAATTCCAATTTTAAGCTTTCCTTTCAATACTTACTTTCTAATTTTGAGCTTACGTCTCGCAGACTAGTCTACCTGTAATATCAACGATTGAGATAGGGCACAGCCTCCTTTTACATCCTTGTCCTTACTCCTTACTAATATTATAAATGCGAAATTATTTTTGTTGGTTTTTTCTTCAATCACGCAGCAATGGTTCAGTGGATCAACTTGCCTTTTTTGCAAGGATATAAGGATAGTTTAGGACCTAGAGAGAGTTAGGCAACTTTGTATCCCGGAAAAACCAAGGGTTTTTAAAAACCTCACTCTATTTCTACATACACTGTCACTCTCCCAAGTCCTCAACAGCTGTCTAGGCAAAAAATCACGCCGATCCATTGTGCACTGTGGTTGAAGGACAAAAAAACCCTTTGCATTTATAATATTAGTAAGGATTTCTAAAATCTCAATAAGTACATTGCCGCGCCGTATGACTTATTTCTTTGTCATACGATAGCCGTCCACTGCTGGACAAAGGTCTCTTGCATGGACTTCCACATGCTTCGGTCTTGCGCCTCCTGAATCCAGCGGCTCCCTGCGACTCGTTTGATGTCGGTCCAGCACCTAAGGACCCCAAAGACCATCAGCTCTTCGAAAGTTCGAACTATGTGTCCCGCCCATTTCCACTTCAATTGACCAAGTCCGTACGACTTGCTAGTTTCAAATAAAAATACCTAATCTATTTTTTACTCCCTTACAGATGCTCTATCCCTGGTAATGAACGGCACGTGCGAAGCACAGTTACCAGTAAGATACAAATACATTTACAGTAGAAAAGGACATAAACAATTGGTCTACATGAATTTCGTATACACCAAACACTCGACCACTCACGGCAAAACTTCATGGAGGTGTGTGCAGTACTTCTCCCTGAACAGATGTCCGGCAACCGTGGAAACCATAGATCACATGATCTATGCCGTGAACCATAAACACAACCACGAAGACTGTTACGAGAAACTGTTGAAGAATAAAATTTTCGAAATGGACGGACTTCAGAATAAATAAAGCTCCACCATTATATTGCAATGAGGGCTACCGTTTTTATGCTCAATTGTTGACGCCACTGGCGAGTAAGGTCCTTTGTCAAAATTTGATACTCCGCGCGTGGGAACAGTTTAGTTCACAGATCAGGCCCCCGATTGTCTAAAAGTTGCCGATCAAAACTTATTCATCTCATGGCATTAGCCTCAAAGTAAAATAAACCATAAGTCCTTTGTCAAAATTTGTTACTCCGCGCTTGGGAACAGTTTAGTTCACAGATCAGGCCCCCGATTGTCTAAAAGTTGCCGATCAAAACTTATTCATCTCATGGCATTAGCCTCAAAGTAAAATAAACCATAAGTCCTTTGTCAAAATTTGTTACTCCGCGCGTGGGAACAGTTTAGTTCACAGATCAGGCCCCCGATTGTCTAAAAGTTGCCGATCATAACTTATTCATCTCATGGCATTAGCCTCAAAGTAAAATAGAGAGTTTTACCTACCAATAAAACTTACCTATTATTTTTCCTGAGATATCCGGAATCCATGTTGAGTTTAGCGTGTCTTTTTCGTATGTTCTGACTTAGCGATACCCTCGCTTCGGGTCCCCACCCTGTATCCGTTTCCGCTTTGTGTTCAATATGGCGACGCCGCGGGATCGCGGGTGAGGCCATCTTATTTTCTCATTATAGCGTCGTTTTTCGTATTGCTCGGACGTGTTTCTAAAAATTTCTTAATAATCCTAAATATAGTGATATATTATATAAAAGTATATCAAGTGTTAAGATTTATATCATATAAAATCCCTCTTAGTTCACAACCCTTATTTAATAACGAGGCAATTCGACGTTATTTAAAAATAGGGGGGGGGGGGGGAGGTAGAAATACTAGAACAGAAGAAATACAGTCCAAGCTACTTTTTTTTTTCACGTTCTTTTTGGTTCCTTCGTATTCCTAAGTCGGACCAGCCAGATTGGAAGATGAATCAAACCTAAGTACCTACTGCCATAATTAACTGACCATCATTGGATTTGGATGACTTCTCTTGGCAAACAGCTCTTACCCGCTCGCCATTCAATCCTGTGTGTAGTTTCAAGTACAGGTAACATTTTGATGTTGAAACTTTTGAAACTTGAAACTGTTGAAACTCCTAGCATGAACGAGCAAATTCGACACCTGTGTTGGTTCCGACTCGACACCTATTTCTATTGTATAGATTTCTATTCTATATTATAGATTATATGGATTATGTTTCTATATTATGGATTTCTAGGAGCTGTCGGAACCAAAAGTTAGTCCCTCAGACAGGCCAAGTTCCTAATGGGGTTGACACAACTTTGCCATGCTGGCTCCGACGCAATGCCTTGAGTTTCTCGGCATATGGGACACAAAACGCAACGCGGAGTCCTTGTCGGAGCAGCGCCCCGATTCGGAACCTTGCGATGACATATTTATCGATCGATTCGGTTTGTTATCGTATGATAAGATCTATTTTCAGTGAAATTGTCGAAATACCAACCAAAATGAACCAACGAACATTTCGTTCGACTTCTTGATTCTATCAAGCTGTTTACTGTTTTGTATAAAAAAGTCACGAAGACAAAATTTTTTTTTTTTTTGGTATGTAAATGTTTACTATATTATAGGTATATTGACATTAAAAAACAATAAGTAAAATTTTGGTAAAGTAAACAATCTTCTTAAATGCACGTGTATCTTGTCGATCGATAACCGAGTCCTCTAACCGAACGTTCTGAATTGCACATTTTCGATACGAGATCGATAGGTACCTGATCGTATTGAAACGGTAGGTTGTCGAAGGGTGTAGAATCGGGGTACAAAAGTACTTTACACTACACAGTTGTACTTCAGCATCACTTTCAAAACGAAAGTGGGTCTCTCATTCAGTACTAATTTCTAATGAGAGACTGTGGCATTACAGGAACAGTCGAAAGGCAGTTGGTCCCTCAGACAGGCCTAGTTCCTAATGAGGAGACAACTTTGCCTAAGTATACGCTGTATGGTGTACTACATAGCCGCTAAGGAGTTAGAATTCTGGCGTCCATTGCTATATAACGATCGAGCTGCGAATGGTCAAAATATTTATGCGAATCTAGCAACTGGTAATGTCGAATCTAGCAACAAAATATCTGCTTGCATGTCCCGGCAAATCATGTTAAGTAATGCATGTCAGATTAATACTGAAATATATGATATAAAGGAGATGAGGCGATGGCATCCTTTGAGGAGCGTCTAAAGGAACTCGACGCCAAACGCCATAATAAAAAGACCCAGCCAAGGACCTCCTACCTCTACACGTATAATAGGTCGGACCAGTTACACTGTGCGCCGTGCAACAGTATTTGAAAACAAAATTTGGTTTCGCGATCCATATTTGCTCCCATAACCGGTTCTTGCCAAGACCGCCGTAAACGGATACGTCATGGAGGACATCATCATCAATCATCATATGATACAGTAAAATGCTCCACACTACGCATGGCATTACAGAATTAGTAGAAAGGCAGTTAGTCTCCCAGACAGGCCTAGTTCCTAATGGGAGACACAACTTTGCCTCGTCTATTATTCGCCAAGGATGGTTTCAGTGTCAAACAGTGCAGCAATACAGTAGACATCTGCTGATATCCATCCCCCAGTCCCCCTGCAATACATATTCCGAAACCACCAACGACTTAGGTCAGGTTTTGAACGTGGGGAATACCAGTGTAGATCTGTTTGCTTACACACGGCTCATATTTGCTTCGAAATACGTGTCAAAGGATTCATAGAACGAGAAAGCCTTTGCTTACAATGCCTTTCTCTGTCACTGGAACTAAAACCCGGGCTGGCTGTAAGCACCACTCAACCTATGGAAGGGTCGATATGTTCAAATATTTTGAAATGCAGAAACTATATCAGATACCAGCTCTTCCAATAACACTGATGAAGACTTAGACTAAAGTTAGCACTCATCGGAGGTCCAGAAGCATATTTTAGGAGGCATAATTGATTTGTGCCGGATAGACTTGGCTTATACAATTTATAAATCCTTATAACTATCCTCTTGAAAAAGAACTGTACATCAGTTTTTTGAAAAGTATAACACACAGATTTCAAAAGTTGGAACAGCATTTCGAAGGAATGTTGAATGCACTTGAATCAAAGGAACTTTATGAGCGTTTGCTTGAATAGACTATTCTTTTCTATTCCATTCTATGAAATCATATCTGTATAGTCATTCTAATTATTGTTTGAGTTTTCAGAACCTGATGCGGAAAACTTGTTTCAAAACGTACTGCCATTTACTTCTACTTGCGTCGGATAGAGAGGCTTGATCTTGCTTTACCAAAGATTGACACGGAGCACATGGTGGTTTATGGTGATCATAAATTATAATAAAATAATGTTTGGTAATGCCACATTATTACGTTTGACCTTTGTTTGCAAAACAGATACTGCTCAATTTGGACAATCTAGTTGGAAAGACACATCACCCTAACAAGTATTAAAATGAGTTTAGTATACTGAATCCTTTGATTTTGTTCAATTTATAGGAAATACTTAAGATATGTAAAGGATTGCGAGCGCAGCGACGAGTCCCTCGCTCGCAGCGAGGAGTCCACTGACGAAAAGCCTAGCCAATAGCCATGTTGTCCCCGTCCCTTGATGGATATAAGAAATTGGGTCTATTATCCTTTCTAGCAACTGGCAGTTGGACCCTTAAGCAGGCCCTGTCCTCTTAGGGTTTTCTCAACTTTGCTACCTTCATCACCCACCGGGTAAGGTAGCAGTGCCGAACCATTCATCGACGTCATAGCAGTTGTCTGCGTCAACATCCTCTCAAACCCATGCGTTTACCGAAAGAGGTGTGTGTCGAACTAGAATGGTGGCTAGAAAATCTGATGCAGATGACTCTAATTCAGTCGAAGGGTGTAACGTTTTGGCTTGTAGGTAGAAAAATAACAAAACGTTATCGAAAATTTAAAGTGGTATATTCTTTACGTTAGTAGGGCCATGGGTTTTAGGGGCCTTCAATTATTTTGCTCATCCGCAGTGGACCATGTACTGCCCTGTCGTCGTTGTTGTGGCAGGCCTCAAGCGACGGATGCTCAGCAAAGTAGGTAGGCAGGCCGGAAAAGGGCGCGGCGCACGGAAGGACGTTCCCACAGCTTCAGGTAGGAGTGACACGACGTCCACGACACGCAGAAGTGGCGTGCAGAACGTAATTGTGTTGCCAGGAAGTGTGAAGCTCGTACTATGAACCCCGATATTCCGGGGTTGAATACGTACGTCGAATAAGCGTCTTAAGGGATGCTAACGGCAAAAACGTGGCGATTCGGTACCGCCAGCGACACAGGTTACTGCTTTCAGGTGTAAAAAATTGCCGTCCGCCGCGGAGGTCGACGCGAGCATAAGCATTTGCGAAAGAACCGGTTAGGTGCGGTGCGCGGGGAGAGGGAACGCGCAAGCGTCACCTGGGACACTCAAGGTCGAGCGTCAAGTTATAAAATAATTTTGAATTTAATATGTTAGGTAAACGACAGATCGAAAAAACGTTCCTCAGATGATTTTATTTAAGTATTTACTCGTAGAATTAACCTACTACGTTACAAGGGAAATCCCATGAATTATGTTATCACGGATGCATCAGATATACATTACCAAACATTACCAGGAAAGTGATCTTCCTTGTGTCTTAACCGGTTGGGAAGCCTGTGCCCGCGTGGGCTTCACGGTCAGTGGCGAGGTCTCTCACTATAGCGTTGTTTTTGGTGGTTTCATCATTACATTGGTAAGAAGATGATTCAATTCTGGCTATAGAAATATAGTCATCTAATACGTAATTATTTCTTTTTGCATGCCATAGCATTTTTGAACACATTATAGCATCAACAAAATAGTACCAGGAGAAATCAAACACATCACTCAACATGGATTCCGGATATCGAAGACGGAACAAATAATAGAGAGTTTTACCTACCAATAAAACTTACCTATTATTTTTCCTGAGATATCCGGAATCCACATAATTCCTACCTGGTACTTACGCTTATAATGAGAAAATAAGATGGCCTCACCCGCGATCCCGCGGCGTCGCCATATTGAACACAAAGCGGAAACGGATACAGGGTGGGGACCCGAAGCGAGGGTATCGCTAAGTCAGAACATACGAAAAAGACACGCTAAACTCAACATGGATTCCGGATATCGAAGACGGAACAAATAATAAACCATAAAAGCATTGAATTAGAGCTTAATTTTGTGTATGCATTTTTATACGTTTATGTATGTACGATACGCTCCATATTACAATCGGTTGTACTGAATTTGACTTTAAATCAATACAGTCAAGGATTATTTTGCTTTGACGCTAATGCCATCGATTGCGAGTGCGATCGGTGGAATAACCTTTAGACAATTGGTACCCTGAAACAATAGTTAACTCATTTATATACCGTAAAAATAGGGGCAAGTGCTGTACCTATGGACGCTTGTACCTGTGTACACATTCCGTTGAAACTAGCAACCCTAAAAATCTAATTTGAATGCGAACTGTCAACCATAGACAAAGCTTTACGGTCGCGTTTAAATTAGAATTTTAGGGTTGGTAGTTTCGACGGCATCGATTGTGTCCACAGGTACAAGCGTCCATAGGTACAGCACTTGCCCATACAATAAATAAAATATCGAACATGCAGCAGTGTTCGCAGTGCCGTTTTTCCCCGAAAAAAAAGAGGACAAAGTTTTCGAAAGACAAAACACCCTCAAAGTAGTAGCGATTGGCAGGGACAACTACCTATACCACTTCAAAACACTCAATTATATAGACCCGCGATAAAAACAGTGGTGATTGACATCGGAGACCTCACCACAGACCACCTACCTCACTCTGCAACAGCGCGTCTAGCGGCGCCTCAAATGCGATAGCCCTCATTACAATAAGTATCTAGGTGGAATGCAAAATTGAAGTATGGACTCAGTTCTATTGCAATTGAGATTGTCTATTTTGGGCAAGTGCCTAGGGCTCCGCGATCCCTATGGAGTCCCCTAATAACCAACCGATATCCTTCATCATTCATCATCATTAGCAACCCATCAACGGCTCACTACTGAGCGCAGGTCTCCTCTCAGAGAAGGGAGGCCGTAGTCCACCACGCTGGCCCAATGCGAATTGGTGGACTTTACACACCTTCGAGAACATTATGAAGATCTCACAGATGTGCAGGTTTCCTCACGATGTTTTCCTTCACCGTCGAAGCAAGTGATATTTAATTGCTTACTATATTATAAATGCGAAAGTATGTTTGTTAGTCCTTCAATCACGCAGCAATGAAGCAACTGATCGACATGGTTTGTTTGCATGGGTATTATTGAGATCTTGGAGAGTGACATGGGTTACCTTTTATCCCAGGATAAGAGCCCTCTCTTTTCCTGGGTGATGTTTAAAAATTTTGCTTCATACAGACAGACTGACGGTTGTGGTAAAAGCTAGTTTTTAATTTGCTTTTTTGCAGTCCAGTCAGTTATTAGACTATTTTCATTTTGGAATTTTTGTCCCGGGTAAGTACCTCTTTGTGGACAGAAACTAATATTAAAAGTCTTCAACCGTGCCAGATTCTACTCCCCGTCAGATTATACAAATACCTAGTTACGATAAAGTATTATTCGAACATTTTAGTACATAGAAAGTGTAAAGTTCCTACCATATTTTAATTAGGTGTAAGGTGTAGCTATTACATAATATTTACTCAAAACTGTTTTAAAACTGTCTATTTTATAGATAATTTTTCTAGATATTGTAAATAGTTTAAAAATAAGTTATAACCCCTTTTTTTCGACATATCTAGTCATAGTTATTTGTTCATACTAATCAACTCAATAGTAGTAATAATTACCTACTGTGAAAGGCGGATACGAATAAAAAAAATACGTGTAAATAATACCTTAACATTTATTTTGTAACTATAATACATTTATTTACAATTTATTATAATAAATTATCTAAGTTTTACATAATTTTGACTGTACTGCACCCGAATTTGCTAAAATAGCTGCCATCCTTTTCCTTGGTCTATGCTTTTTGCTAAATCCAACACCTGAAATTTATTAAAGAAATGAAATAGGTAAATACAACATCACAATGTATTGGCATCTTTAAAACATACACAAACTCTTCTTAAGGCACTTAGCACAAGGTTTATCCTAGGCGTGATGTGATGAGGTAGACAAGACTGCGTGGAGGTGGGGTTATCAAATTTCATTTTGGGCGCAATTTTGTCTCATTGTGGACCGTAGTTTAATCAGCTATCGTTACAAACCCGTTTCAGCTTTTGTATAATTGAATATACACCAGGGTATATATATACTCAGTCCAACCCATAATATTATGGGTTGGACTGAGGAAGCTGATATCCTGTTTGCGACAACTTTTCTACTCCATCATGAGGCCTTGATCAGTTTTCAGATGAGTTCCAGGAGCACAAACTCGGTAAGTCCGAATCCATAACACAAAAAGTGGGAGTATAAAGGCCTGTTTCACCACCTTCAAGTAAATTTTATCTGACAAATAAAGTTGACGTTGCGACAGTTTTTGTATGGGCGCTCTGTCAAAACGTTAAATTTAAAAATACTTACGAATATCAACATCTGGTTTCTCATCAAGACCAAATGACCGAGCAACTGCATCCAAATCCATGTTGAGTAAATTGAACACGTGCTTCAGCTTTTTAACTTCGAACGCTCGTATGTAGCCCTCAAACGCTTCGGTCGCTAACTTGCGGAATTCAGGATCTTCCATTGCTTTATTGATCTACAAAAAAAAAATTTTTTTTCTTTTCTTCTTTGTCAACCGATAGACGTCCACTGCTTGACAAAGGTCTCTTGCATGGACTTCCACAGGTCTCGGTCTTGCGCCGCCTGAATCCAGCGGCTCCCTGCGACTGGTTTGATGTCGGTCCACCTAGTGGGGGGTCTGCCAACACTGCGCTTCCCGGTGCGGGGTCGCCACTCCAGCACTTTGAGTGTTTTTTAATAATTCAAAATTATTTATATCATGTACCTACGCCAAGTACCACTCAAGACTACCACTGGTTCGGAAAATTAAGGAAATCTGTAGGCATAGCCTAGTGTGTCGGACTTTGGTCTCCTCTTCGGAAAGTCGTGGGTTTGCTTCCAGGTACACCTCTGAATTTTCGGAGTTATGTATGTTTAAGCAATTCACTTTACAAGTATCACATGCTTTGACGGTGAAGGAAAATATCGTGAGGAAACCTGTACGCCTGAGTTTTATCCACAATGTTCTCAAAGGTGTGTGAAGTCTGCCAATTTGCATTTGGTTAGCATGGTGGACTATGGCCTATAACCCTTCTCTGAAAAGCGACCTGCGCTCATTATTGAAGGGTCGATGATGATGATGAGTAGCAATTTTTTCTGTTTGATTTGAGTAGCAAGTACACACATCAAAAGTGTCTAGGGATCAACATATATTTTTGCAATAACTTTTCTCCTGATTGATATTAATTAAAATTTTCTTTAAGGATTCATCAAATAAAGTGTTTTCGTTTGTCACAGTAACGATAAACCAAGTCACCTTTGCATTAATAAAGAAATTTGCCATTTTCCTAATAAAGGGATTTTTGACATTTGAACCACTAACATTAAAGTTCGAAAAAAAGACTGAAATAACAGTTTTCTTTAAAATTTTATGGGGTAACTTAAACAATTAATAATCCGTGTTTCTACCGCGAACACTAACAACACAAGAACATCGGTTTGGCATACTCAAAATGAGTTCATCCAAATCACGCTGTGGAATGGCCGCCCATGTTCGTTGCAACAACAAAAAAAGGTTTTCTTGCCACTGGATACCCTCCATATTCGGCAGAGCTCTTCTCTGTAGCATATCCCATGCATGCTCAATCGGGTTCAAGTCTGGCGACTGAGCAGGCCAGGGCAGGACATTGATGTTAGCTGCGGCGAGAGTCTGTCTTACAACTCTTGCGGTGTGCGGTCATGCATTATCATGCATTAACTGAAATAAGGGACCGATTTGCACTTGTAGAGGAACGATGACGTCTGATACAATCGTCTCAGCATAAATTTGAGCGTTGAGGTTGCCTCTGATCCAAATCAACTCAGTTCTTCCGCCGATCCAAATACCCGCCCATACCATGATGGTTCCACCACTATAAGGATGGACTTCCTGGCAGGATTTTAATCGCTGTTGGCGTCCAGGGGTTCTCCAGTGTCGTATACGTCTTGTATCCGGTCTCATACCAAAACGAGACTCATCAGAAAAGCACACGATACGCCATTGTTCTTCTGCCCAATTTCTGTGTTCAAGAGCCCATTGATATCGAATCCTACGATTGTGCACTGCTATAGGTGGTACCCGTAGCGGTCTTCGGGAATGAAGGTTCACTTCATGCAAGCGGTTTCTGACTGTTTGGTCGCTAATTAAGTTCCCTGAAGAGTGATGAAGCCTCACGGCTAACATCATGGCGGTTATTGTTGGAGCTCTTCGAGTTAAGATTTGAATGTATCGGTCTTGTCTCCGTGTGGTGCAGCGATACCGTCCTCCATGGCGCTCAGCCACGGTACCAGTGCTTCGGTAACGTGTCCAAAGTCGACTGATAACACTCTGACTTGTATTCAGAGCTAAAGCCACAGTACGTTGCCGGGAACCAGCTTCTATCATTCCCACTGCTCTGAGCATTTCTTCCCTGCTTAAATGACGTCGCCGCTCCATAATAACGTTGGTTTTAATCAGTAGTAGGGAAACAGTAGCACTAATAATGTCTTCAATGCGTTGTATGTTTTTATAGGGAAAATATTGACAGCTGATTTTCATCTTTTACTCGAATTTGATTGACAGTTCCTGATTCAAATTATGAAATGCACCAAAAAGGATCCATATAAATTTATAAAATCATAAATTTATTACAAAGCCACATCTCAATCTCAAGAAATCCGCATAAAAATGCTTGATCCCTAGACACTTTTGATGTGTGTAGTTGGATTTTCTTTTTGACTGGAGTTACTCGACTTGGTACATGGCTACTGACTCGAGTCGTAACTCGAGTTGACTCGAGTCACAACCCAAGTTGAGTTGAGTTGCATAGGCGGCGCAAAAATGCAACCGAGCAAGGGATGGCACCGCCATCGAGTCAACTCGAGGTGAGAGATGTGACTCGTCGCACCTCGAGTTGACTCTGTGTCGATGCGAGTTGCAACGCGACGTGAGTAGGTACGGTGTAGATCTTGGACCGAGTTGATTCGAGTTTTTAAAAATTGAACTCAAGTTCACTCGTTTAAGGGTGAGATCTACAGATGGCACTCTCACTCAGCTCAGACTCAAGACCGAGTTAAAAGTTATGTCTGGACCTATTTGTGTTTCATTTAAACTCTATCTCGAGTCTTGAGCAGAGCCAGAGTACGATCTATAGAACTCAGCATAAGGTTCGATTTGAGTTACTCGAGTCAAATGACTCGACTCACATCGCGAATGATGAGTGTACCTTTGACGTCAAATCGGTATAACGGTCCCACAGCTCATACTTGTCAAGGAACACCCTCGCGTCGCGCAAGTGAGAGACGAACTCCTGCTCTTCCGGCCGCAGCAAGAGCACTGCACGACCTTCCGCACCGAGGCCGCGCGCCGTTCGGCCCACTCTATGAATGTATTCCTTGAAATATTATATTGCTTTTACTACAAATTTATTTGTTTATTGAAAAGGTACACAAAACAGGTTGCAACCAAAATATAAACGAAATACAATAACATCAGATTTGGGTTCCAAGTAATAACTCTTAATATGTGTACACAGTAGTTATAAAATGCATTGAATCTACAGAAATTATAGTTATAATTATACAGTTACCATAAATACACAGTTACATAGTTAGTAAAGTTAACATAAATATTTAAAAATTTAAAGTGCATTTTTGACAAATGCAAATTGTTTATCTGTAACGATATTATCCATAACAAGTTATATCCATGAAAGGTATTTGGGCAGTCAATTAAAAATGAAGAAATACGTATTTCAGTTTTTAAAAATCCTACTAATATAAATGCGAAAGTTTGTGAGCATGGATGGATGTATGGATGTTTGTTACCAACGAACAAACCGATTTGGCTGAAATTTGGAACGGAGATAGCTCATACCCAGGATTAACACATAGGCTAATTTTTATCCCGGAAAATTACAGTTTCCGCAGGAATTAAAAAACCTTAGGTAATACACGCGGACAAAGTCGCGGGCATCATCTAGTATTATAAATGTTAAGGTTTGTGAGGATGTATGGATGGATGTTTGTTACTCTTTCACGCTACAACGAATGAAACGATTTTGCTGAAATTTGGAATGGAGATAGCTTATAACCCAGGATTAACATAAAGGCTACTTTTTATTCCGGAAAATTACAGAGTTCCCGCGGGAATTGAAAAACCTTAATCCACGCGGACGAAGTCGCGGGCATCTAAATATTTGTAAGAAAGTCCGTCATATTTCAAGTTATATCCATAAAACTTGTATTTTGGCTTTCGATTCGCAACATGTGGCAAAAAAATTATGGCTTTGTATACTTACATTAGTATCGGAGGGTGGGTCAAATTGGACAATCCAATCCACAGCCGGTATGTCAAGACCTCTTGCTGCCAAGTCAGTACAGAACAGAGCCATCTTTTGAGCACTGTAGAAGTTGTTGATTGTTGCCGTTCTGTCAGCTTGGTTCATTTTTCCCTAAAAACAGCATAATAAATTGCAAATTTGCAGCCAGGTTACAGTTCAAATAAAGTCTCTCTGTACTCTGTATAGATCCTCATGGTCACTGGCAAGGAAAGAGACCCTGCAGATGTAGCTCGAGATGTTGGTCTTACCAGATAAGAGAAGCGAAACATACCCTGCCTGAGGGTGAGATCCTATAGATGGCACTCTCACTCAGCTCAGACTCAAGAATGAGTTAAAACGAGACAGATTTATGTCAGGAAATATTTGTGTCTCATTTTAACTCTTGAGCAGAGCCGGAGTACGATCTATATGAAATATCGATACATCGTGAAGGAAGTGATATCTACAGGGAGCCAAGACTCTCCAAGCTGAGGAACCGACGCGAGAAGAA
The DNA here is from genome assembly GCA_029955525.1 of Oeneis ivallda. Taxonomy (NCBI): domain Eukaryota; kingdom Metazoa; phylum Arthropoda; class Insecta; order Lepidoptera; family Nymphalidae; genus Oeneis; species Oeneis ivallda. The sequence continues at coordinate 11,964,726 of JARPMR010000009.1, forward strand.
TAGACCCTAAAATTATTTATTAAAAAAATAGTAGGTAAGCTTACATGTATACATAGCACAGGCAAATTGCAGTGTTTGCTCAGAAACTCATGGTGAAACTCCACTGACTTGCAGCTGGAGAAGAACACCATAATTTTCGAATTTTGGGTCTTCTTCAGTAGTTTGTGTAACCAGTGCAGGCGAAATTCGGTGTTGCATATTACATATCTGCAATATAAAAAGAAAGAATTACATCTCACAAATTCCCTGGATTTTTGATGACAACCATGGGGAATTACCAACAGGGGATGTTGACAGCTGTCAACAGCGAAACTTGTGCTCAGAGTTTTTAATTGTTTTCTATTGAATTTACGTAAAAATAAACTGTGATCTGTCTTTAATTGTGTGGTTTAAAGTGTAGTGAATCTTGGGAAATGTTATCTTGTGAAAGTGCACAGGATTTACAGTGAAAAACTTCAATCTAAATTCCAAAGAGACAAATCAGTGAACAAAAAAATTATAAATTTATTTACCCTCAAAATTTTTATTTTTTCGTAATTTTCGTAACTTTCAAAAATATTGAAAAACAATGGCAAATTGTTATAAATGCAATATACAAATTAAGAAGTATGATGAGAAAAACCCAAAAATTCAATGTAAAGGTTGCATTCGTGAAATATGCGGCAAATGCAGTGAATTGTCTGCAACAGAGCTTCGTGTGTTTTGTTTACAAAACCCCAAACTTTCATATTTGTGTGTGGACTGCCAAGAGGGCTTAAAACAAGTGCCTGCCTTACGCAAACTTGTATCCGAACTGAAGCAGCAAGTAATGGAACTAAAAGAAAATCAGGCATCTTCTTTAAATATTGATGTGATCATTCAGGAAATGACCGAACGTGAGAATCGAAGTTGCAATGTGATATTGTTTGGCATTCAGGAAGCGAGCTCAGACAGAAAGGAAGACATTAAAGATCATGATAAATCGGAAGTTTTGGAAGCACTTGCTCAAGTCCCACTCCACGCCTCGGAGCTCATAACAACCATTCGTCTTGGAAAGCCCACTGCCAACATGCCCAGACCGATCAAAGTCATCCTTCGCAGCAAACAAAATGCCTTTAAAGTCTTGAAAAATAAAAATAAATTACCTTCGTCAATCACTGTTAAATCAGATATGACACCCTATCAGCGAGATCAATTAAAGAAACTGAGATCGGAGCTAGCAGAAAGAACAAAAAATGGGGAAAAAGATCTGACTATTAAGTATATTAATAAACACCCGAAAATCATAAAAACTACAAAAAACTAGTAAAGTCTCCTATAACAAACCTAACAATTATGTACACCAACCTTGCATCGTTAATGGCTAAATTCGATTTATTCTCACTGGAAGTTAAAACTCTTAACCCATCCATAATACTTGTTACTGAAACACATTTGCACGCAGGAATTTCTGACAGCTTAGTAAATTTACCTAATTATACACTTTTTCGTTTAGACAGGGACCATAAGAAAGGAGGTGGAGTAGCAATTTATACTCTTTTAACACTGAATAATCAGCCATTGATTGCTAAACCCAATATACTATTACATGAGGATTCTGTGGAAGCACTGTGGCTTGATATTAAGTACCAAAACTTTAACCTCTTACTAGCCTGTGTATACAGGCCTACTCACTATAACATGGAAAAATCTGATGAAGATCTTTTCAACAGCATAAAAAAGGCTGCAGCCTCAAACTCAAACCTTTTAATAGTTGGTGATTTTAGCTTACCAGATATAAAGTGGCCTGTTGTGAAAACTTCAGGTTATAACAAATTACATGAAAGTTTTCTTGAATTAATCACAGATAACAACCTTGTGCAAATGGTAACAAAGAATACTAGGAAACGAAACAATCAAGAGTCACTTTTAGATCTCATTATTTGCAACGATGAGTTACTACTAAGTGAAATTAACTATTATCCTCCAATAGGTAAGAGTGACCATATAGTTCTTATGGCTACAATACAGCTGTTAAACCAAGCTAGAAATGAATCCACGTCCAAAAAACTAGCTTTTAACTATGGTGACTATGATTCAATTAACAATTACTTGCTCACATCTGACTTACCAGAAAATGGCACAATAGATGATAAATGGAAGAAGTTTAAAGAAAACATTGATGTTGCTACTGAAAAATATATACCTAAAATAAAATGCCGCAAATGCTACAATAAAACTAAACCATGGATTACCAAGGAGATATGTGAACTAACAAATAAGAAAAAGAAGCTTTGGAATATATATCTACTTGACCAAGATCAAGAGTCTTATAAAAGATATCGTGCAATAAATAACAAAATAGTAAAGCTAGCGCGACAAAACAGGATCAATTTCGAATCTAATATTGTTGATAGTGGTGAAAAGGCTTTTTATGCTTATATCAGGAAACAAATATCAACAAGAGTCAACATACCACCAGCTCTTATTAATCCATACACAAATGAAATTGTAACCAAGTCAGTAGAGGTTGCTGAAATCTTTGCAGATCAATTTGAACATGCATATGTGTGTGAGCCACCTGGGTTATTACCAAAAATTAATTTTCAGAGAGTACATGCATCATTAGAAAATATTGTATTTACGCCGGAAAAAGTTCTAAAAGCTATTAAATCCTTTGATGAGTTAACTGCAAGTGGTCCGGATAATATTCCTGCTATTATGCTCCAGAAGTGTAGCGCTATCATTAATCAAGCGACTTTATTAATGAATCTTTCCTTTTTAACTGGAAAGCTCCCAACAGACTGGAAGGAAGCAGTAGTTACACCTATTTTCAAGAAAGGAAACAAGCTAAATGCTGAAAACTACAGACCTATCAGCTTAACAAGTATCCTATGTAAAACCATGGAGAAAATCATAGCTGATAGCCTAAGAGACTTCATAACCAATGAAAACATTATCATTCCAGAGCAACATGGTTTTACACAAAAGCGGTCAACTGTTACTAACCTTCTCAGCTGTCTTAGAGAGTGGATATTAAATTGGAACAATCACCAACCAACTGATGTCATCTATCTAGATTACGAGAAAGCATTTGATAGGGTGCCAATACGCCGACTTCTTCACAAATTAGAACACATTGGAATACGTGGCAACCTATTAGTCTGGATAAGCGACTTCCTAAACGAAAGAAAATTCCGCGTTAGGGTTGGCGAAGAAATGTCAAGTATTCGCCCTGTTCACAGTGGTGTGCCGCAAGGATCTGTACTGGGGCCGATATTATTCACACTATTTTTAACTGACTTGCAAAACGTTATAAGTCTCCCGTTCTCCTTATTCGCGGATGACACTAAGTTCTTTGGGAATCCTATACAACAACAGAATAACATACAACAAAATTTAAATGCAATTGAACATTGGACAAAGGAATGGTTACTTTCATTAAATGTTAATAAATGCACTGTTTTACATATTGGCAAAAATAATCCACGAATTCCATACTTCTTAAGCAACAAACAGTTGAAAGTGGTGGATACTCAAAAAGACCTGGGAGTAATCATTAGCAGCGACCTCAAATGGGAAGCGCACATTGTGTCTGTTGTGAAAAAGGCCAACTCTATCCTGTACCTAATCAGAAAAGCATTTTTCAACATCACCAAAAACACCTTCCTAAAAATATACAAGACCTATGTCAGACCCTTACTGGAGTATGCATATCAAGTCTGGAGTCCATATTTTGTTAAAGATATAGAACTGTTGGAAAGAGTTCAAAGACGAGCCACTAAACTGCCGAAGGAGCTCAGAAACCTTCCACATGAGCAAAGACTTTCTGCACTTGGACTCACAACACTCAAAAGCAGGCGAGAAAGAGGGGATCTTATCGAAACATACAGAATCTTGAACAAGTTTTACAACATCCCCAATTTCGAGAATTTGTTTTTGAGGAAGAGCAACCCTGGGCTAAGAGGTCATGACATTAAATTACGGCGTCAACTGGCCTCGTCCAATCCCTATAAACACTATCTAACAAATAGAGTGGTGCATATATGGAATAAGTTGCCTAAAGAGATAGTGACGTCAAAGTCAGTGAATGAATTTAAAAACAGATTAGACCGCTATAACATTGAAAACTCTAAGCACAGCAAATGATATATAGGCGCATCAGCGACAGCTGCGTAGCCTATTATAAATAATAATAATAATAATAACCAAATGACAGACTTGGCCAACTAACTTATATCTTGGAAGTTGGAACCCCTTTGAAAAAATGTATTCTAAAACCAGGATAGTGTTTAGAATTTTAATTATTATTAACTAGCTGATGCCCGCGACTTCGTCCGCGTGAATTTAGTTTTTGTTTTTTTTTTTTTGTATTAAAACCTTCCGTGGAACTTAAGGAACATACAAAAAAAGAAATTAACCGAATTGGTCCATCCATTCTTGAGTTATGCGCTTACCAACATTCATTTTTATTTATATAGATAGAAGATAAGATATAATACCAGGTCATGGAAATCACTTGGGATTTCATCACGCAGGGAATCCTAGTGTGGAAATCGCTACCTAGATTATCATTATTATTACTCACTGCTGTTATGATTTAAAAATTAGGGATGCATCCGATACCGATAACGATACATCAGCGATATCGCGTGTTTTCCGATAAATATCGGAATCGGCGATATTAAATTTGCCGCTACACCAATACTTTTTGAATTTCGCGCTATAGACAACCCATGTGAATGTTGTGTTTCTGAATAAAAATCTCATAATTACTGTGAATTTTAATTATTAAGTTTTGTCTTCTGATCTGTATTATCAATTATCATTTCTAAATAAATATTATTATGAGTATGAATAATTGTATCTGTTTCTAAAGCCACACCTTTTATAGCTTTCTTTTAATCTTAACTGTACGTATCAGTATCAGCGATACTTTTTTATAAATATCTGTATCGGTATCATATCAGCTGAAGTGCGTATCGATGCATCCCTAGTAAAAAGCGTTACATACCCCTGCTTTAGTCCTTCAACAGTAGCTCTGTCATTGTCCTCGTTAGTGTTAATAGTCTGCACATCTTGCTTCATGGCAGATTTGATCAACGCCTCTGTTGTTTCAGACTGTGTTGCACTGAATAACATAGTTTGTCGGCTCTCTGTAAATATGTAATGGCTGATCAGAACTGCTCAAGGTGCTGGAGTGGCGACCCCGCACCGAAAAACGCAGTGTTGGCAGACCCCCCACTATGTGGACCGACGACATCAAAAGAGTTGCAGGAAGGGATTCAGGTGGCCCACAACGGAAGCCTGTGGAAGTCCATGAAGGAGGCCTTTGTCCAGCAGTGGACATTTATAGGTTGATAAAGAAGAAGAAAGCAAACTAAAAACCAATAGGTTGGCGGTTCAAAATAGATCTATTGTAATACATACACCTAGTACAAGCTTCACATTTAGTTGGAGATAGAGGGTTCGTTATGTTCGACATTGTTAACATGTTCCCTGTGCAGCCAGCAGACACAATAATTAAATATTGACTATGAATTACATGTGATTCATTGGACAGAGAAAGGGTTAAAAATCAGAAATAGAAATAGCTTTTTTTTGTATGTATAGAAAGTTGTTATGAAGTAGTAAGTGTGCAATTTACATGCCTCATGATGTTCAAAATTATATTATTGACAACTAGATGATGCCAGCAACTTAGTCTGTGTGAATTAAGGTTATTGAATTCCTGCGGGAACTCTGTAATTTTCCAGGATACAAATTAGCCTATGTGTTAATCCTGGGTATGAGCTATCTCTGTTCCAAATTTCAGCCAAATTGGTTCATTTGTTGTGGTGTTAAAGAGTAACAAACATCCATCCATCCATACATCCATCCTCACAAACTTTTACAATTATAATATTAGTAGTAGGAAGTAGGATAATTATTTAAAATGCTAAGTTTGTCTGACTGCTTTTATTAGGCCTACTTATATTTTAATAGGCCTACTTTTCTTTTACTAGCATTGCTATTCAGCAACTCAGTACTTGGGATATTCATCCCAAGTACTTAGAAATTTTTGCAATCAGTGCAGATACTTACTTGGAAGACGGCTAATGATTTGTTTTAAATCCTCTTCAAAACCATACTGGAAAATTTTATCAGCTTCATCTAATACAAGGCAATTCACATTTCTGTAGTCAAACTCTTTTGTTCTCATGTGGTCAAACAGTCTGCCAGGAGTTGCTACCACTATATTGACTCCTAAAGTGAACAGCAACTTAAATACATATAATATACTTACCTAAATAAATTATGGGTAGCTTTTTTAAGATACAGACTTTTATTTGATAGTGACATAGTGACTGACAGCAAATTAAATTAAATTTTATTTCTAGATGATGCCCACAACTTCGTCTGCATGGATTAAGGTATTTTGATTCCCGCTGGAACCCTTTAATTTTCCAGGATAAATTGTAGCCTATGTGTTATTCCAGGGTATAATCTATCTCAAATTCTCAATTCCAAATTTCAGCCAAATCCATCCAGTATTTTTGCGTGAAAGTGTAACAAACACACACACAAACTTTCGCCTTTATAATATTAGTGTGATATTAGGATAGGATTTGGGTACCTACTAAAAAAAAAGGAAATAGAATTTAGTGCGTGTTCAGAGATAAGCATTTTCCATCAAACACACTTGGATTACATAAATATGATTCACATCTAAAGGAGTGCATCCAAATGCATTGACAATGCAATAAAAAAATTGAAATGTATAATCATTCTCCGCATTTTGGTTGGTGATTTTGGTAGTAAACATAAACTTCAAACATCAAATTACTTTGTGCATAGCTATTTATTATGGTGTGCTGCGATTAGACCCACTACAACATGTAGCATTAATTGGGAATAGAATAGAAATATTTTTTATTTATATAAAGTTTTAAAAGTGCTTTCGAATCGTCAAATGAATCTACCACTGGTTCGGAATGCCCTTCCTACCGAGAAGAACCAGCAAGAAAATCGGCAGTTGCTCTTTTTAATACAGTTTCAATAGGTACTATGCTATGCATGCAGTGTTTTCACAATGTGGGGAAATTCCAAAAATGCATACTTACAATTCAATACAATATGTTAAGATGGGCAGACAGAAAGTAGCCCCATTCCTGCCAGTGGAACCTGTTCACGAGAATGACGCATGACCCGGCCTTTGCTTCACTCAACCATATTTGAGGGAATGTAACAACCCTCATCACATGACACCACCACAGAAATGTTTAAAGAGAGCATGACATACTTAGGGAATAAATTGTATATTTTAGCCTCCTGTATATTCTCATTGCTTCACATCGTTTAATGCTTGAACATTTCATTATCAGTAGCATGGTTCCCAGATATGATTTACACAGAGATTTTACATGAATTTTCACCCTTGCAGGCCTGATTGAATATAAGAAGCAGAAACCTGAGCCTTTAAATTGTCACAACACTAGTATACAAAAAAATTGTATTTAATCAGATTACCTTCAGATAGTTCAGCGCTTTGTGCTTTTCTGCTTTCTCCCCCTATTACTAATGATGATGAGATGAACTCATGGTAACAGATTATTTCTTGCAGAACTGCATATGTTTGTGTTGCTAATTCTCTTGTTGGTGATATTATTATACAGAATGCACCTGAAAGAACAAATTAGGTTATACTTAGTAGTATAATATATTAAATATATTATTATTACATTGGCTGATTTTAGCTTCATAAAGTGGCCTTTCTATCAATTGAATCATACATGTGACATTTGAGGTTGATTATAAGGGTCTGCCCGCAAAATTCATATTTAATTTGGTTTTTCGCAATTTGTAAACTAATACGACAAAGCAGGCTTATGGCATTCTAATTGCGCCAGTGGTATTATCATCTTCACAGGTTTATATAAAAATCATTTAAGAAATTAATCAAAATATTGAGTTGGATGTGAGTTACTCACAAATTAGCTGATAATTTCTTAAGCTGGACACTTTCAAGTAAAGATTTTTATATAAACCTGTGAAGATGATACTGCCACTGGCGCAATTAGAATGCCATAAGCCTGCTTTGTCGTATTAGTTTACAAATAGGCTATTTGACTACTTTTAGAAAATCATCTTAAATTGTTAATAATGCTATGCTGAAGCTAACGAAACATATATTTTGGCATAATTTTCATTATTTTTCATAAAAATCGAGAAATAAATTCAAAAAAATAAATTGCCGCCGAAACGTTCCATTTGCTCTCATGACGTAACAGTTCACATTTCAAACAATGACAATTTTATAATATGTGTTTAGGCCGCGTGTCGCATACTATTTGGTATTTAATAAAATAGTAACGATGAAAAACAGACGAAATTAGCCTGTTACGCCGCACAAACACGTCGAAATGTATTGACAAAATGAGAATTCCATAGGTGGTTTGGACTGTGACGTCATTCGAGATCACGGAACGTTTTCGATCACGTGACCATGGCCAGAATTATAGCAATTTTATTTAATGTTTTCTAATTAAATAAAGCTTTATTTTTTAGTTTTGTCGTATGGAATAATGTTTTTAGATAATAATCTTTTAGGATGACACCAGTTGAAACGATATTTTTATTATAGTCAAATACCCTATTGCGAAAAACCAAATTAAATTTGAATTTCACAGGCAGACCCGTATAGTCCACCTTAATACCAATCTTTACAAAAACCGAGCAGTGGTCAGTTATTTTGTTCTTAGTCGAGGTAGCTAATAAAATGGAAATTAAAAATGCTTGTAACATCTGAATTTACAACAGTGGCAGTAATAGTCTAGGCAATGAAGCTAGTGGACCCCAACATCAATTCCTCAGGCGACGAAACTTTACAGAATGATAAAGTATCAGTAGTTAAACGTATTTTATAAATATCCAAAAAAAAATTAGAACGGAAGTTAGGTATTTTTACCTAAACTCTTTTATGCTTAATATCTCAGTTCGGCAAAATGCTCGGTCAAAACTTTCTTCACCTGAAACATTCATGTAAAGTCTAGAAACAAAATATAAAATATCCAAAATATACTCCTAGTCGAAACCACCAAATTTTGAAAAATACGTTTTTTCAATGTAACTTGCAGCGAAAAATTGCTCTGTGAATTTTTTTCACTGGAATGTCCTTTTATAGCCGTTTTGTACCTACAACTTGAAAATCCAAACAATATACCAAGAGACTATATTTTTTTTCAAAAACTACCCTTTTACTCACAGTGCATAATTTCTCCATCCATTTTTTTTATTGATATGATTACAATTATTTTTTTTGTATCAAGTATCAAAATATCCAAAAAAATAATCAAGCGCATTAAAAACTATAAACATTTTAGAAAGAAATATTTTATATTTAATCCATCAAGGGAAGCAGGAGCGTGGTGACGTCACGAGACCCGACATATTATCTGCCTATTATATCGACATATTTTTTCTACGGTGACGCGAGCCTGCACTCGATAATCGACTGTATTTCGTTGAATCGACAGTGCAATTGTCAATCAAAATCTGTTGCCAACGACGGTGACTATGACGATCAATTATTCGTTATGATTTATGAACTATACCGAAGATGTCCCAGGTGTTAGTCAGCCTATACGAGATTAGTATGGCTCTCAAACAGCTCAAGAACAATAAAGCGCTTGGTGATGACGGAATCATTGCGGAACTCCTGAAAGCGGGTGGACGTTTATAGGTTGATAAAGAAGAAATAGATATGAATATTTTTTACTTTTTAAAATTAAAAAATAATAATTTTGATGATATTATGTTAAAGCTCAAGCTTTACGACCATTAGAATAGAATAGAATAGAAATGTTTTTTTATTCAAATAAACTTTTACAAGTTTTTTTACAATCGTCAATGAGTCTACCACTGGTTCGGAATGCCGTTCCTGCCGAGAAGAACCAGCAAGAAACTCGGCAGTTGCTCTTTTCAAAATACTTTTACAATATACTTAATAGATATTATGCTATGTATGCATTACATAGTGTAGTACCATTAGTAGTGACCTATTTATTCGAAAATTCATGTTTAAGAACACCAAAAATCTAGATCGTTAACGACATTTTTAGCGAATATTGAGACGTAAATAAGACAGATGGAAAGAGCGTTAAAAACTGAGTATGATACCATTAAAAAGTTCCAGTTTTGGCCAAAATGTCCTTTACGCCCTTTGTAATCCGAGGTCCGTGTGTAATCCGATACATCGATGCTGGATATTTCAAATTTTGTAAGCGACAAACCCCTAATTTTCAGGAGGACCAAACAAAACTTTACCTTTTAAACTGTCATAACTCTCATTTTTAGGGTTCCGTACTTCGTACTAAAAACGGAACCCTTCTAGAATCACTTCGTTGTCCGTCTGTCTGTCCGTCTATCAATACCCTTTTTCTCAGGAACACATGGAGGGTATCAAGTTGAAAATAGTATCAAATACTCAGGTCTGCAATCCCTTGTAGCTGTGACAAAGTCTAAGTCGACGCAATCAAAAAATACGGCCTTTTATGGTCCATCTATGCCGCATATTTTAACACTCGCAAGACCTAGAGGGTACTTCCAGTTGACCTAGAATCATGAAATTTGGCATGAAGCAATGTCAATTGTCATGTAGCACAAGTAAAGGAAAAAAATCCGAAAATCGTAAATTTGTAGTTGCATCACAAAAAAAAATATTTTTTTTGTGATGCCCGGAAAATTAGAGTTCCCGTGGGAATCAAAAAACCTTAAATCATGCGGACGAAGTCGCGGGCATCATCTTGTAATAGTATAACAAAAAAATATGAATAATCAATTTAATATAATAATATCGAAAAATTTTGGAATAAAATAAAAAAAATTGGTTGTCTGTAAAGTCGGTTTACGGACCATAGTTTTACGTGATAACGTCACGTCATAAAGAAACATCGATGAATAAATGTGTCACAAGCCAACGCTTGGGCCGATCATGCCTCTCTATTGCTTGTTCCGCGCTCTCGCTTTCACCCTCAGGCTCAGGTGGAACGTGACACTTTGTCGTGCGTGCAGCTGGTGTTCATTGATTTATAAGACGTTATCACGTAAAAAGAATCTTACACCTTAAGCCTAATAGTATAATAGAAGTAATTTTGTCGTAACTGCCTGAAAAGTCTTGCTCACTCAGCTACTAAAATAAGCTTAATAATAAGCTTATAAAATTATCAGATTAATGACGTCGCTTGTCAAAATTGGTTCGATGACAATAAATAGAAAATAGTAGTACTCTTAAATAGAAGACAACTCATTGCTTGATAATTTTAGAGTTTTTTTTAGAACATTTGAAGTATAAAACCGTATTGATATTGTTCTATATTTGCATTAAACTTTTCAGATCATTGCATTTTGCTACAGATATTTCAGGTTCCAATTCAATTCTTACATCTTTAGAAGATTTTTGGTGCATTTGAAATGTTGGACTCTTCTTCCATTGATTTTTAACAATCATTAATTTTCATTGAGACACTTCTTTCATGCATTTTTTCTAAATTGACTTACTTTATTAACAAAGAGCTTTTGCTATTTGTAAATAAACTAAGCTAACGCCTTTTGCTGTTTGTGTCGTTTAGGCTAAGGTCGATTCTTAAATATTTACAACTTATTATTTCAAGACATTACCAAGTATGTTAAAAACAATATACTTTGTAATGTCTTTGAATGTTATCTAGCACATTCGATTGGAATCAGACCATTGCATAGACAAGGTCGTCTTAACCACACTGGACGCCGGGGTGCGAAAATCCGCCTGCGCCCCCCTTGCCAACAAAAAAAAATTAATTAATTTTCCATTTTTGTATTTCATTTACTCTAAAATAAAGTTAGATACTTTATAATTGACTTCAAAAAAAGGAAGTTTATATCGGCGCGCAATCGGCTCATATTTTTTTCCATGCAGGTATGTACACCAATTTCTTCGAGATTTCAGACCGTATCGCATTTTTTTTTATTTGAAAGAGAATGTTTGCTATTAACTATGAAGATTTAGAAAATATCGATTGTGTATTAATAATGTAAGTAATAGGTATCAAGCATAGACTACATCGTTAAGCTCGAGGCCCCAACTCCTCAATTCTGATGCTGCAGGGTGCTGCACTCTTAAGCTGTGAGAATTTAGGAATTTTTGATTGTGAATTCATATTGTAAAGACCAATTACCTTTAGTTAGACTACACCACGAACTCCAGATTCTATCACCTGACCTGAAAATCAGACCTGATGCTGCAGAATATTGCACTCCTAGGCCACTAAAAATAATAACGATTTTCAAAAAACTAACTTCAAACGCCTCCATAAATTACATATATAATCTTTGTTTCTACACGTATGTTGAAGTCGGATGGGCATATAAGAAACGTCGAAACAAACGGAGGCGCAACGCACACCAGATTTACACATTTGCCGCCAGTAGGCTATTCAAATTTTGCCGCCCCTACAAATCTCTACAATATTGTGTCAGTTCCTAGATTATTTTAACGACCCAATGATTTAATTAAGGCTAGCTGAGTCTGGTGGGCCGAAGCCCAGCAGCATCAGGATTGAGGAGTTGGTACCTTGAGCTCAATGATATAGGCCAGTGATTAACGGCCGTACTACGCAGCTATGTATTCCATATTTGATACCTAAAATATCAATCTGTAATGGAAATTTTCGCGAGCGAAGCGATCGTGAAAATATTTACTAAGTCAGAATCTAAAATTTGATCTATACGATCTAAAATTTTACTTTTTTTATTATTTACTACAAATATTACATCTCGTATCTCCAGTCCTTATTTATAAGAGATATCAAAATTTAAAATATACAGATCGATAGAGATAAAAATTTCGAGTTCAATGGTGTATCAAGTGTACTTAGGACAAAATGTCCCTTACGACATTTGAAATTTCCAGGGTCGATATCAATTCGTCGCTACTTACGTCAATGTTAATTCAAAATTTTTAAATACCAAAATAGATTTTAGATCGTAAAGAATTTTTAATTTTTGTAGACGCGTTACAGCATAGAAACCAGACAGTTTGAAATGAATTACGACATTACAAAAAGCTACAGTACCCGGCCATAAGGCCGATGTGCAATATATATCGCCGGGTACTGTATGTACTACTACTATATACTATATATATATATTGCACCGGCGATATATATCTCACATCGGCTTAATGGCCGATGTGCAATATATATCGCCGGGTACTGTACAAGAAAGTTAGAATCTAAAATTTGATCTATACTAACTAAAATTTTACTTTTTTGTTACTTACTACAAAGTATTACATTTCGTATCTCCAGTCCTTATTTATAATTATAAGAGATATCAAAATTTTAAATAAATATACAGATCGATAGAAAGAAAAATTTCAAGTTCGATGGTGAATCAAGTGTACTTACGACAGAATGTCCCTTACGACATTTGAAATTTCCAGCGTCGATATCAGTTGCATAAACTGTCTAGCATTTTGCTTTAAACAGTTTGCAAATTTCTGGCGTGCCAAATACGTACTTAAACAAAATATATTTAATACATTTCCTCCTTTATTTCCACAAATCCAAGTAATGAAAAAAAATTGAATTTTAAGCTATTGCATAGCTTTTATCGCGGGCTTTGAACAAGGACAAACAGTTTGAGCGCGGCGACCGAATCAAGAAATTCCGTAACGAAAAAAAACCTAACACCGTCGTTCAGTAAGCGTTCAACATTTTAGAGGTTCACAAGTAGCTCTGTTCGGCGCAGTGGGCGAGCGGCCGCTTTCTTTACCGTATGGTGTATGATGTCGCAGGTTCAAATCTCACTCGCGAAGAAGTGACAGTACGCTTTTCTTGTTTGTTTGTTTTTTAATTATTTTTTTGCATAATTTTTATTATGCAAAAAAAAAATATTGCATAAATATTATAATTGCATAAGTTGATAAAAAATGCTATGCAATAGCTTTACTGCGGCAGTCCCCGAGTGCCACTTAATTTTTTATTTTAATTTACTTACCTAGACATAAGCTTACAAAAAAAATAATTTATGAGCCCTTATTTAAGCTCATTTATCTTGTACAAATAAATTAATGTTCTGTTGCACGTTTATGTTCAATATTTAGCATTATAGAAGGCATGTAGTAACATGTATATTATTTTGTGAAGTCGCTTCGCTCGCGCACGCTAAACTATACCCAATGTTTCATGAATTAAGGTGCATTATCGCGAAACCGCAGTTTAGATTTCAAAAAATCTGTTTCAATATCAATGTTCTTCGTGATATTTTTTTTGGATATTTAGGATAAGAGTGTAAATGTGACTACCTACTATGATAAAAAAAAGAAATTGGATTGAGAAATTTTTCATACCGAGTTATAAACAATTTTCAGTTGAAGTAAGATAAACAGATTTTGGTATGGATTTTTTTTTGGATTTTCTTACACGTTATGCTAAATTACATTTTAAGGACATTTAAAAATGAAAAATTGACTGAGCAATTTTGTGGTCGAAATTACGGACAAAAAAGGAAACCTCTTTAAAAAGTGACAGTTCCGTTTGAAAAAAGTTTTGGATTTTTATCAAGTACCTCTTATTAAGGCTAATAATTAGTTTGGTAAAAAAAAATTGGACGGAGAAATTATTTATTTCAAAATATTGAGCTATTTGTACTTTTAGGTATAAATACCTAACTTCCGCATGGATTTTTTTTTGGATATTTTTGTGTAAATTTTGGGTCATCCCATACTACAACCCCGCCAAATTTCATCGACTGAGGATTTGATGTGGGGGTCTCCATACAACAGACCGCCCCATTGCCTAGGCTATAAGCTTTGAGACGATTTTCTGGATAATTTTCTCATCTGGTGACATTAGTCATGGCTCATTTTTTGTGCAAAGAATCAGCTTGGCTGTGCTAGCTAATGAAAGAGAAATGCACCCAGTATTCTTGGCACCATTCAATGTGGATATTTAAAGTAATTAGACTAAGCAGCTTTAAATTTTAGTGTAACATTTTAATAAAATATAACCTAAGTATATACCTTGTTTAGATTCGTTTAGAGCTTTTGCAGCTGATTCAACAGCTGGTATAAGAAAGGCTAAGGTTTTCCCTGACCCAGTCTTAGCAGTGGCAACAACATCATTCCCGTTTAGAGCTATTGGAAGTACTTTCGCTTGAATATCAGTCATACGCCTAAAACCCATGTTTTTAACTGCACTCAAAGTAGATTTTGACATTTTGTCTTTGAGGTCTTTGAATTTCGGATTTTTAGTCATCTCTTCCATATTTGCTTCGGTTGCAATGATAAATACGTATTACATTCTTACTTGGAGTGATACCACGGTAAATTCTATACACATAAATCAATTCGTGTGCGGTGTGTGTTTTGTGTTTACTGCACAATAGACAGCCAATCTCCATAGACAAGATTATGCCTAGTAATTTGTCTATAGAAACGTACTATCTATAGTGAAAAATCGATATATATGTATACCTTAAATGTCATTAATAATTGTTCTTCTTTCTCCCTTTCTCTTATGGTGATTCATTCATAAAAACCTCGTACATTTTCTTCTCTTTCTCTCAATTCTATATATGTTTAATTTAAGGAGTGGGAAATGACGTCACATCCGCAGACCACGTGATCGCAGCGTAGTAATTTTAGGGATGCCCTTCATTACCGATTGTACAAAACCGTAAACTAATCGCAAAGAATTAGTGTTGTACTTTACCGGTTTTTTTTACCGATTATTAAAATTTTCCGATTCCTTTTCGTTCTTTAAGATTCGTTTTAAGGGTTTTTAAAATAAACCAAAAAAATTAGTGTAAAATAATTTATTTAAAATGTAATTTTATTTTTTTTTACTTGTTTTTTTGCGGTTTGATAAATGATGGTGATAATTTTTAATACAGCACTTAAAACAAACTAAGAAGGTTCCAACGCGCCCTGGTGCGAGAAGAACCTACAACAAACTCTGCCAGGGTTTTCTTTTTCTTTTTATTATCACCATTTCACAATCACACTTAAAACTAGACTAAGCAATTCATTCATAAGGTTTTTTTGTCATTTTAACATTTAGAACTAGTTTAAAACTTTAGTTTAAAATTAGTTTTCAGAAGACATTTCCGAAATGGCATAAATCTTGACATTGTGGCTTATGTACCTTTGAATAAATTACTAATTATGTATGTACATAGAGATATTTTTAATATAGTCAAATACCCTATTCTATTAAAGTTATACATAAATAATTTAAACATACTTAAGTATATAAATTCCATTCTAAAAACAACCAACAAAAAGCTTTCAGTTTATATACTTAATGTGCTCAATGCAATTTAAACACATCCTCCCCTACAAATATTTTAAAATTGAAATTTATATATTTATATATCTTGTTTGTTGTTCTTGTATTTCTATATTTTGTTTATAAAATTAAATTATTGTAAATTGTAAATTAGTAATCTTGCTATACTTAATAATATTATATTAATTTACTTGACTGTAATGTTAAACTTTTTGTTTGTTGAATTGTCATTAATCAATTAATTAGACACTTGCTCAAGAGTCAAGAAGAATTTTAAGTCTTGAATTGATTTTATTTCCGTTTAATTGGTAATATCGTGAATAAACGTACGAAAAAAAGCCTTTTTTGAGCCTGTAGTGTCGAATTTCATTGATTCTGACTTGTCGTAGCTTCCTTCAAAAATGCTACATAGCTGAGCATATAAATAAAATTATCCTTAAAATAATTGTATTTTAACAAAAACATTATTGATAAAAATAGAAGAATTCCTATAAGGTCTATAGGGTTTTAGGTAATATCATACAATGCCTTACCATTATATTAAAATTACTGTAGTAAACAGTAGCAATAATTGTAATACAATTACAATAATTTTAAATACAAGTACGCTCTAGCTGATTATAATGTAATTACATAAACCCCTATATATAGAATTTAGTACCAACAAAATAATTCAAAGATGTTAAGAATAATTATAATTTATATCTTAATTCACGCTTCAAATCACAAGTGCGGATGAACTGTACTAAAATAACTGATATAGATTAAGTTGATACAAAAAACAAGTAAGTACATTTGTTAACTTAAATAAAATTTGAAAGTAATGAAAATGAAAATATAAAAACCTAAGATTGTTACGAAAATACGAAAATTTATTTAATACTAGATGATGCCTGCGACTTCGTCCACGATTTTAAATTTACGCGGGAACCCTTTTCGGGAATTTTTCGGCATAAAATGCATATGTTAATCCTGGGTATGAGCTATCTCCATTCCAAATTTCAGGCAAATCGGTTCATTCGTTGTGGCGTGAAAGACATGTACATTCATATTCACAAACCTTAGCATTTATAACAATAGTAGGATTAATATAAAATAAGCAGACATAAAGGGGATTTTGTGGTCATGGTGATAAATATAAATATTAGTTACTTCGACGTCGTCGCGCAGATCTGTAGCTCGCACCTTTGGTAACCTTAGTGGCAATTAAATTTTCCATTTCCATTCCTTTTTTACGTGAATCAACATTATGAATTCTTCTATTGAAGTTAGTACACCATTGTTTAACTTGCATTCTAATCATGAATAGCCAAAGAGCATTAAAAAAATCTGATTTGTGTTCAATGCAATTGAACCATGAGGTGACAAGACCTTTTAATTTATTAATTAAATCTGTATATATGTAAACCTTACATATTTTGGCAAAGTTTTGTCAATTATTGTCAACCGTTGAACTTTGTTACACAATAGTGTACTTCTACAGCTTTGACACTGTGAACTACTCATTTTTGGTAATAAGTATCTGCAGATTGCACCAGCAATGTAGGACACAGACTGAGTCTGGAATGTATTTTCAGATGGAATACATTCTTCAATAAAATTTAAATTTGAAATGTCATTACTGAACTCATTAGGTTGAGTATTGGGTTTTCGCTTATGAACTAATTTACAGAGTGTACCCAGAATTTTGTCATTGTCACTAGTGCAATTAGCATATAGAGATTTACTGGTTGAAATATCATTAATCAATAATGTTTTGTACAACCCAACAAATTGATGACAATCTGGATGTGTGCTGCATCCACCTTGTCCTCTAATTTGGTCAAAGAAATTTTCCAGTGGATCCTGGTTTAGACGCTCAAGACTCAAGTATTTTACGCCTGGAATCAATTTCAATTCTAACCAAAGATTTTTAATTGTTTTAATGTTGTGTATAAAGTTACACAAACAAAGAGGCTTACTTTCTCTGGAGTCTGTAGCATCAAATTTCATCGATTCTAACTTTTTCAAGGCTTCATTCCAGAACTCTAAATGGTTAGAATTTAAGGACAAGGCATTACCTAGATTGCTTCTAACATGACCAGAACTGTTCAAGCTATCAAATAAATCATTTATAAAAGAAATGATATCAGCAGTGAAAAAGCCATTATCGATGTTTACAGGTATCGTACAATAATCATGAACCGATATAATGTCCTTATATGTTTTCATCTGCAGTGCGACGTTGTGGGCCACATCTCTGCTGAACACTTGTACTTGTACATACTTCACCTGAAAAGTTAAAATGTCAATTTAATGCAATTTCACAAAAAAATAATCATTTTAATCTCATGATAGAATTTAAAATTGCTGTTTGGGTGTAGTTGTCACAATATTGTAAAAAAATAAAGTAACAATTTTATTTTATTTCAAAACTTTGCTTTGATTTAGGTTTTTAAAAATCTTGTGAGGATTGTTTGATTTTCTGGGATAACAAGGATAAAAGTTTAAAAACTTAATACAGCAGTCATAAATTTTTTTTTCATAGAATAGAAGAATATTTTATATAAAATGTAATTAAATGTAGCCTTGTCATCCGGACCATACTAACAAATCGACTGACAACTCATTCATTAAATTCAAAGTAGCTTAGGCACTACGTTGGAACACATACAAACTAGGCTGATAAAATCAAAACCATTCCTTTTCGCTTTGCTATAGTCAGGTAAAAAGCATATTATGTTCGACACCATGTAAATTTTATATTAACATGGAAATATAGATTACTAAGCAGCTGATTTCCGCGACTTCATCTGTGTGGATTCATCCCACAGGAACTCTGATTTTAGCATCTGTCTCCAGGTCTTAAACTATACCCATGCAAAGAATGCAGCTCTGTTGCAGCATGATTGAAGGACAAACCAACAAACACATTTTGCATTTATATTAGTAAGCATTTGTACTTTTCAATAGGTACTTCAACTAACAGCTACAACTAGTCTGTAGGTCAGAAAAGACTAAAATACCAGAGTATTCAGAAATTATTTATAAAAAACTGTGAGCCATGAAAGTCTTATGATTAAGACATCAGCCTCATTTAGGGGGATTCAGAGTTAAACAAAAAAACCTGAAGACTGTAAAAGTAATGATAGCTGATAAGTAATGACACTTGCCTTCATCTTATTGTATGAATTGGGCTTGATATGTTTGTCTGTTAATTTGGTATTCCTCTCAGTGCCATGTATCCCATCTACAGCATACAGTTTCTCGATGAATTCCCATTGAGCACGCTGACTTCCGATGATTATGTCCTTTTTCTGAAAGTTATTTCGAAAACATTTCAGTAGATGTGGTACATCATACATAATATGATATATCTTTTTGCCATTAATTACATAATAATTAATATTAGACCCATCATTGCCACTGCGAAGCATATCTTTTCACGTGCATCAGATATTAAGGAGTTTATAGCCGCAACATTGGCAGAGCCTTGATCAGATACAGTTAATTTCAAAAGAAACCCTGCATTATACATTGCTTCAATGATTTCTTTAAGAATCTTTTTTAAGAAAAAGGTTTTGATGCCATCCCTTACAAAATAAAATGCTAAAGGTATCTTCCAGGGTGAAAAAATTCCTCTCAACATAAAAACTAAAACTTTATCAGCAACATTATTGGTACGATCACCACCTCCCCAATCCTCAAAACCTTCAAAGACCTCAGTTTGGAAATTAAAAAATAAATTCTTTTTAATAGCCATTTCATCAAACAGTAAGACACATTGCAACCCCATAGTGTCTTTATATTTAGCAACATCTGCCAAGTGCTGTAGTATAAAATCATTAATACCAGGTCTTACAGGGATATCTTTTAATATAGTTTATAGTAGATTTGCTCAGTAGTCTGATACACTTTTGAAAGAATCTGTAACATTTAGGACTTAATTTGTATGAGAGTGCAAAATTTTTTTCATCATTGGTGTATCTCAGAGCTTTAACTTTCACATCAGATAATCGCAACTGTGAATCAATTAATAATAATTTACCAAATTTACTTAACAGAGGATATTTTTTAATAAAAGTTTGAACTTTACTAAATTGCAGTTTTGATTTTAATCTATTATATTTTTGAGTCATACATTTTAACTTTGCTCTTATTATTTTATTACCCTGTCGTAACTTCTGTTTACGAGGGGTATTCTCATTTTTATCTAGGCAAACTCTTGGAATTATATCTCTGTGAGAGTGAGTACGCTTTGAACTTCTAATCTTAACTAAAATCCCTACTCAACCACTGGTTGAGTAGGGATTTTTTCATTATGATAAGAGTCTAATGACATAGGAGTCTGATTCCCTACAGATGGTTTTATTGGGTCAGGACTCAGTTGTTGGGAATATCGAATAATATTTACAGTTGGCTCTAAGACTGGTTCATTATGAGTTCGTTTGTGGGCCACTACTTGTGAATAACTAGTTAAAGACTGTTCACAAGATAAAGGCATATTATTGGAAGTGTTGGAACTATAGAATTCTTCTTTATGCAGAGTCTAATAACTTAAAAACTGGTTCATTATTATCTGAAAGTGTTGATTTGCTTGTCAATGGGGGCACTTCATTTGTAGTGGGACAAATACTTACTAGCCTTACAACGAGACGAGCAGACTTTGTGTAGGGTACTGCATGTAAATTATGTATATTTCCACATCCAGGAACACAACATTTCCTCGTCGCGTATATAAAAATTTGCACTGTATAATAAAAATTAAATAACACGTGACACAACCAACACAAAATGAAGAACACAATACAACACTGAAAAACTCCAAACCAAGGGCAAATCACACTATATCTCTAAATTGAAATAAAATATACAAGTTAATTATAAAGAAATTAAAATCCTAAGTGTCCTGGATGAAATTATTATTTGTCGAGCAATGGCGGTTTTCCTTGAAATGTGAAAAAAATTGCTCAAAAGTCAAAACAAAGAATAAAATGTGTTGCCAGCATTTGCTCTTTTTTAAGACATTTCTAAAATCTTACTGAATCTTATGTGGTATTTCTAGCATTAAGATTTCTCTTTATAAAGAAATATGTAATTAATAATTTACTAATTATCTTGTACTATAAAATTTTCGGGAATAAATGTTAATCACTTCTGAAGTGAAAACTTCTTTTGGCGCACCGCACACTTATTTTTACCTAGGTAGTAAGTTAATCTGATCCGTTCTAAGTGCTGACGCTCTGAGGTGAAAGGCTCGATCGGGCAACTCGCGACCGCCGAGTGTACCCTAACGAGAAAGATAGGTACAGTCAGCTGCTCTTCTGTTGTCTCACATAGTGAGAGTGAGTGAGACTGAGCTGTCATATATAAATTGATTAGAGTATATTTATCAAATTAATTAGGGTATATAAATTGATTGCGACTGCCAATGAAGTTTTCACTTCTGCCGTGCGGTCTTAAGCACACACTATATTTTTTTAACTTTGACAAGTTTTAACAGTCTAAAGGCTGTTACAAGTTTTCAAAATCCAGCATCACAAAACTAATAAACTTTAAAAAAAAGTTTATTATGTTAAAAGAATTTAGGTTTCCCAAATAATAACATTCGTCGCTTAATTTTCCCTAAATTTAGGGTAAAATTTCTAAGTTGGCCCCACAGTTTAGGCCGTTGTTGTATATAACTATACTAGTATAGTAATAAAAACTGTAAATATGTGCGTGAATTGTGATTGTATTATTAGAGTGAACAGAAAATGTACGGTTCATTCAATTATGACTCTTATAACCATGACATACGGTCCACACCTTCATTAGACAGAAGATATGTACCTCCAGCATAAAATATTAGTTGAGCTGAGTAGGTGCACAGTGCACAGGTTTACTGTTTTGAAATTTGAATTTTTTGAACAAAGATTAAGAATTCAATTCCCAAGCAATGGCAAAGAGAAAGAACTAAAGACAAGTTTTTGACGTAGTCGCATGGAACTAGGAAAACGACTACGTGATACGTCTCGTAGTCGTTTTCCTAGTTCCATGTTTTTGAATTTGAAGATTTTGTAGTTTGAAGCACAGACCAGGAACAACAAGTTTGAACCAAGAGCAAAGAGAACAACTCGGAGAGCAAGAATAAAGCACAAACATCTAGGAAGGAATAAAGTATTTTAGTGAGAATTTGAGAACGATTCTGTAACTGTAAGTGCCTTTCAAAAAATTATAGCCACTGACATATATAACTGACATATATTTTAGATAGGTATAGTAATTTAACCATGGAAGATTTGCTAATGCTATCATATCATGCTAATGCTTCAACCTATTTGAAGTCTATTAAAAAGGAACTTGGCTTAATCAACATGCGTCTTGGCTAATACGCTACCGTGCGCGTGCGCATCTTCATCTACCTACTCATAGTCATATTTGACCGAGCGAAGCGAGGTCTCTGAGTTTACTAGAGCGATTTGCACTTGTCCGTCCGTCCGTCTGTCAGACGGATATACCTTATAACTTTTGAATTACTGAACGTAATTACTTCAAATTTAGATATAATATGTTAACCGATGGCCTCCAGCCGAAAATGGCTTAAAAATTTATAATAATCTTTATTTCAGGGGGGCTCTCATAGAAGCGAATGCGAAGTAAAATTTTTTTTTGGAGTTTACTCCTTAAGAATCAATTTTAGCAGCCCGGTATGAGAAAAATCCGGGCAGTAAAATCAATTTATCAATGACCTCGTTACGTTTTTCACAACGTTGAAATTTCTACCCTAACGTTGAGTAAATAAGGTTGGTTTTCGTGCGAAAGAGCTTTCGCTTCGGGTAGCCGAGCGCGTAGCGATCCGCGGGCTGATTATGTAAAACTTTGCAGTAGCGACAGCAGTAGCAACGCGACAGCAATAGCAAAGCGACCGGTCGCAAAATGTCAAATAGTATGTAAAAATATTTACGTAATACAAAAGTGACGTTTAAATTGACGTTTGACAGCAGCGATCGCGAGATTTACGCCTGTCGCGAGATACGTAATCACCCCGCGGGTCTCCGAAGCGAAAGTCGGTCGGGGCGCGCTCGGACCCGAGTCGCGCGCATAGAGAAGGATATAGCGTCGCGCGATAGATTAATATATATATGACTCCAGTGGTGCGTCGGAGCTGACACACACTTTTAGTTTTTTTGCGATTCATAGGGTTTCTCTGTATCATTTTAAAGACAATTTGGAACAGAGTACAAACGTATTTTTTTTTAATTTTTTTCCTTAAATTGACGAAATGGGGGGCTTTCAAAGTGGCGCACTACTTCCACGTCACCAGTAGAATTTTTAGGCCACTTTATTAATGTCACCTCTTTATTTAGTTTAACTTCTAATGTTGGCCAGCCAGGTCCATTGTTGTATGTATTCTATTTAAATATAAAATGAAATTCTCTTCTTCTTCTTCTTCTTTATCAACCTATAGACGTCCACTGCTGGACAAAGGTCTCCTGCATGGACTTCCACAGGCTTCGGTCTTGCGCCGCTTGAATCCAGCGGCTCCCTGCGACTCGCTTGATATCGTCGGTCCACCTGCTGGGGGGTCTGCCAACACTGCGTTTCCCGGTGCGGGGTCGCCATTCCAACACCTTGGGACCCCAACGACCATCAGTTCTTCGAACTATGTGCCCCGCCCATTTCCACTTCAGTTTTGCGACACGCTGAGCTATGTCGGTGACTTTGGTTCTCCTACGAATCTCCTCATTCCTGATTTGATCTCGCA
This sequence comes from Oeneis ivallda, assembly GCA_029955525.1. Lineage (NCBI taxonomy): Eukaryota > Metazoa > Arthropoda > Insecta > Lepidoptera > Nymphalidae > Oeneis > Oeneis ivallda. The sequence goes on from JARPMR010000009.1 coordinate 11,988,717, forward strand.
GAGAGATACCGAGCATTGCTCTCTCCATCGCTCGCTGGGTGACCCTGAGCCTTCTTATGAGGCCCATAGTTAGCGACCATGTCTCGGATCCGTAAGTCATCACTGGCAACACGCACTGTTCGAAGACTTGAGTCTTCAGGCACTGAGGGATTTTGGACGAGAAGACATCTCGGAGCTTCCCGAACGCTGCCCAGCCGAGTTGGATTCGGCGGTTAATCTCTTTCTCTAAATTGGATCTACCTAGCTGGACTGTATGTCCCAGGTATATATACTCGTCTACAATTTCGAGCGCAGAGTTCTCAACGATTACTGGGTGGAGCGGAGCATGAGCATTGGACATGATTTTCGTCTTGCTCATGTTCATTTTCAGGCCCACCTGTTGAGAAACCCTGCTGAGATCATTGAGCATTGTATTGAGATCTCTCAGAGTCTGCCATGACTACTATGTCATCGGCAAATCGCAGGTGAGTGATGTACTCGCCGTTTATGTTGATGCCAAGTCCGTTCCAATCCAGAAGCTTAAAGACGTCCTCCAACGCAGCGGTAAATAGCTTCGGGGAGATTACATCTCCCTGTCGCACTCCACGCTGCAAGTGGATTGGTCTCGTAGTCTGGTCCTGTATACGTACTGACATAGTGGCGTTTTCGTACAAGCACTTCAACACTTGGATATACCGGTAGTCAATCCGGCATCTCTGCAGCGACCTCAATACAGCCCAAGTTTCCACCGAATCAAAGGCTTTCTCATAGTCCACAAACGCTAAGCAAAGTGGCCGGTTATACTCTTCCGTCTTCTGTATAACCTGCCGCAGCGTATGAATGTGATCTATGGTACCAAAGCCTTTTCGGAATCCGGCTTGTTCGGGAGGCTGGAAGTCGTCAAACCTACGAGCGAGACGATTCGTAATGACTCTCGAGAACAACTTGTAAACATGACTCAGCAGCGAGATGGGTCTATAATTCTTCAGCAAGGTATTATCACCCTTTTTGAAGAACAGGACCACCACGCTCCTGTGCCATGCTTCCGGCGTTATACCCTCGTGAATGACGGAATTGAACAATCGCTGAAAGATCTTAAGTACCGGTTTTCCACCCGCTTTCAGGAGTTCCGCAGTGATTCCGTCATCACCTGGCGCCTTGTTGTTCTTGAGCTGTTTGAGAGCCATTCTAATCTCGTATAGGCTGACGTCCGGGATATCTTCGGTATAGTGTCGGGTCAGTTTGGCTCTGGGATCTTTGGCCAAATCCTCAACAGGTTTTTGTGTCGTGGTATATAACTGCCCATAGAACTTCTCGACCTCTCCCAAAATCTCAGGTCGAGAAGAGACGAGACGACCGTCATCAGTTTTAAGCCGCGTCAGCTTGCGTTTAGGGTGAAAGAACCTAACGAGTTCTCGAACATCGTAGAAAGATAGCGACAGTAGGCGATCTTGATCTTGTACGCCCAAACATGCCGTATTGTGAATCGTGCACCTCAATCGTCACGTCAGACGACATTGCATTTGCACATATAAAACATGGCTATAAAGTAACGCTTTTAATGGGTGTGCACGCTTTCAAATTTTGTCGATAGTTATTATTTTTATTAATATTTCCAGGTACTCAACCCTGTTCGCACCGCCGATTCCTGATGATAAAGCAACGGTTATAGAAAAGTTATCAATAGGAGTTGTGGGGAAAACTATCTTTTCATTCGAGCAAGCCTGGTGGCCTGATGTTAACGGATTTATCCTATTTTGGTCTCCCGAAGATAAAGAGGCATACACTGATGATCCGTGGGTAGTACAGTTAAAAGACGTGGGCAAGCCAATGGGATCTAGCAATACATTGAGCGTGTGGGCTAATGGTGAAACGGCAAAATTGGTCAGTATCCAAGTCTAAAGTAATATTTTCGTACAATTTTGCGATGAATAAAATCAAGAAAGAAAAACTAAGGTATATTTCCTAATTTACGAAACATTACCCACCGGACCAGAAGGTGCAGAAAAATGTTCTTCAGGTGTAGGTACCTGCATAAATATGCATTAAAGTTACCGATACCGACGTCCACGATTTTCCGTGGACGTCAACGTCCACGTTAGAGTCGCTTTTTTAATTTTCATGCCGCGCCGTGGACGTTTAACGTCATTTGCGTAGTATATTCGGAAGAGTGTGGATGACATGGCCAATAACTTACTTCGACTAGGTCGATTTAATGTGTTTAAGACGTAAAAGCTAAATTACAAGAAGATTTTGGCAGCATCCGATGCTAAAAGTGAAATATTTAGAAAGAACATTTTTTAATATAAAATTATTATTTGTCCCACAAACCAAGATTTCATCTCTATTATTTCGATTAGGGTACCAACTTGATACTCAAAGGGTAATAACATCAAATTATTTGAATGGCATTTTTAATTAATATTAAAAATTAAAAAAAAGAGTTACTCGAACAACGAGTTCGGCACGCGCCACTGTAGGAGGCAGGAGGTGGGGGAGCGCGGGCACGTAGAATCTCACTCACACAACATTATTTCTTGTAGCTACGCACTACATCGCCAAAATACAGTGACGATATTATTATAGGGAAACCGGGAAACCGGACGCCGATTATATCGTCACGGCAAGACAATAGGCTATTTGACTACTTTTAGAAAATCATCTTAAATTGTTAATAATGCTATGCTGAAGCTAACAAAACATATATTTCGGCATAATTTTCATTATTTTTCATAAAAATCGAGAAATAAATTCAAAAAAATAAATTGCCGCCGAAACGTTCCATTTGCTCTCATGACGTAACAGTTCACATTTCAAACAATGACAATTTTATAATATGTGTTTAGGCCGCGTGTCGCATACTATTTGGTATTTAATTAAATAGTAACGATGAAAAACATACGAAATTAGCCTATTACGCCGCACAAACACGTCGAAATGTATTGACAAAATGAGAATTCCATAGGTGGTGTGGACTGTGACGTCATTCGAGATCACGGAACGTTTTCGATCACGTGACCATGGCCAGAATTATAGCAATTTTATTTAATGTTTTCTAATTAAATAAAGCTTTATTTTTTAGTTTTGTCGTATGGAATAATGTTTTTAGATAATAATCTTTTAGGATGACACCAGTTGAAACGATATTTTTATTATAGTCAAATACCCTATTACCGTCGATGGAAATTTAAAAACGTCTTCATATATTTCCATGAATTGGACTCCCCTGTCTTGCCGTTGTGCCGTGGACGTCCACGGTAATATCGTCACGGTGATAATTATAAAAGCGCCTAATGGGTTATAATTATTATTAAATTTTCTTACCCGTACCCAAGTGTTCGTGGTCTATGGTGGTTTATGCCCATAATGTGCCCGTAATGCCCGTAGGTACCCACTATCCTAGTGTTGTGATGGTAGTGTTCGGTTCGTTTCGTGGTCTATGGCATAGATAATACACATAAACTAAACCAATAAACCAGGTCTATTGGTCTATGGCATGGTAGGTCACTATCCACCAGTACCACAGACTAGGAACACAAAGTACATTATACAGACGTGCTAGCACAGACCAGATACAACAACAAGATAAGAACTCTCTAGTTAAGTGTTTTACACGTGTTTTATCAGCTTAGATATATATATCCTTCTCTATGGTTTTATCTATGATAGGAACCATAGAGAAGGATATATTGATAGGAACAACAAGAAACCAGTACCGAAGTACTCGTGTTTTAGTCACAGAGTACTATTTATATATGTTTTAGTATTTTTATTTAAAATTAAATACAGTAAAAATGCCGACTCCGGATAAAATACTAATGCGAAAAATAAAGAAACGCGAGAAGAAGAAATTGAAACTAATTTCTCAAAAGGCAAACGGCGTTTCTAAAATTGACACAGGTAACCTCAACGATCAACAATGTCTGAATAATTTTATTCATTCAGACACTACCTATTTTTTTTATATTATTGTGTTCAATAACTGCAATACGTATCATAATTATTTTATAGTGCTAGTGAAGAAAACTTGAAAGAAAATGTCTGCTGGCGACACGTAGCTGCACGTTTCGACGTCAATGAAAACATAGGGTTGTTCGATTATTAAATGTGCACTTTGATCATATTATGCCTTGTCTCATGAATGGGAATCGAAGTTACACGTGTTGATTTTCGCTAATGGGGGTTGCTAAGTGCTAACCAAAGCTGTGGCTTTGGTAGTGTGTGCACTCTCTGTTGACACAGTTGAGCACAAAGTGGATTTTATTAGAAAATCTTGAGCAGTGGAGACCTTGCTGGCGTCATGCAAAGACTTTAGCACATTAGTTTTCTTATTGGTTTGCCTGCGACAGTATTTTCACAGTTAATTTTAAACACTCTATTTAGTCCTCGGCAATCTAGTAGGCAATTTACTATTTACATGGTTGATAGTCGCAATGCAGTTAGTTATAATTTAGTTTACTAAAATCAGTCAGTCAATTTAAAAATTAATCATGACCTCACACCTCAGTTCCCCTCACACTTTAAAAAAAATTTCTAATTGTATGTTTGATGGTAAAACATGGATGTGGGGTTGGAGTCTAGTTTTTCTCATTGTGTATATATATCTTTTTGTTCAGAAAAATCTCCGGAAACTGAAGAGAATGAAAGTTCTCAAAAGGAATTAAAGAAAAGACCACTTGAAGGACAGCAAACAAATTATGTTACACTACCAAAAAGTAAGAAGTTTGTGTGTACTATTGATAAAATAATTACATACAACTTACAGCAGGACCTCTTTAATCCGAACCCTTTCTAATCCAAACGCCCCACTGCTTATTCACTCACCATCTCGCCAGTTACTTGACCGAATATCAAGTAGGTGTCATGCACATTTGATAATGTCTTTCCGCCAATTTATGTTGCTTTGCATTGCTCGTGCATCTCTGCAGTTATTTGTGTTTTTAAATCATGGCAGTTTTATTTCATAAAATATACCCTATAAATTCTCTGTACCTACTATAATCCGAACACCCTACTAATCTGAAAGGGGGGTAAATTTTTGGAGTTCGGATTAAACAGGTCCTGCTGTACAAGTAATGTAGTATAGTTGTCATCTAATCCACTAATATCAGAAATTATATGATACCATCAACTTTTCCCATTTTTGTGTGAAGTAAAAGTGTGTCCAACTGTTTGTTGTTTCTTAAATTAACTGATTTATTGAAGTAAGTCACTATAATAATGCACTTTTGACACTGGTGTCCTATATAATGTAAAAAAAAATATTTTTTGGACGTTGAAATAAATAATTTTGTTATAAAATAATTATTTTATACTTATTATAGAAAAGAAAAAAAATCAAGAAGTAACCAATGCAGAGCCAGAAGAAGTAAAAGATGAGCCAGCTACAGATAATGAATCTGACGAAGAGCAGACTAATGATAATAATGAAGATGAGGGGAAAGCAAAAGAGGAGAGTCAGTGTAAGTAATCATTTATCTTAAAATACTTTTATACTGTTATATAAACTATTATCTATTGTATTATTATAATACTAGCTGATGCCTGCGACTTTGTCCGCATGGATTTAGTTTTTAAAGTCCCTCGGGAACTCCTTGATTTTCCGGGATAAAAAGTAGCCTAGATGTTGACCCGAGTAATAAGCTACCACTGTATAAAATTTTGTAGAAATCTGTGCGGCAGTTTTTATGTGAAAGAAGGACAAACAAACAGACAGACAGACAAAAAAAAATTTAGCTTCTGTTTTGATATCTGTATCTTGAACACAATTAGAAGCAAAAACCCTTTTTTGAATCTATTTCATGTACAAAATTGGTTTCGTTTCTGTTTTATTATATTATGTATAGATGTTCTATTATTTTGTTTTGTTTGCCAATACTGTGATTCCCCGTGCAGGCACGCCACTCCAGTACCTTGACTCACTCTAATGACCATCAGCTCTTTGAACTATGTTACATGCCCATTACCACTTCAGTTTCGCACCTCTGAACTGTGTTGGTGACTTTGATTCCCCTACGAACATAATATTTTTAATATTTGATTATTACAGTGCCAGGCTCCAGTTTATGCCTAGGAATATTATCAGATCAGAAGTTCTCATGTCTAGAGGGCAAAGTGTGTGAGGCAACTCTCATGGGCATAAAGGATATGGGGTTCACTACAATGACAGAAATACAGGCTAAAGCGATCCCCCCTTTGTTGGAAGGGAGGGATCTTGTCGGAGCCGCGAGAACAGGATCTGGGAAAACCCTTGCCTTCCTTATACCTGCTATTGATCTTATATACAAATTGAAGTTTAAACCGAGAAATGGTAAGAGTTTATCTTCATTTTAGTTTAAAGTTCATGTTTTTAACCAAACTTCATTCAAAAGTTTATTTGAATTAAAAAACATTTCTATTGTATCTATTTACAAGAATAATAAAAAATGAGTTAAAGTCAATCATTTAAAGTTAATAATTAAATAAAAAAAATATTTATAATTTGTTAAATAATTGTATTTGAATATTTTCCTCAAATATTTCGATTTTACCACTATATATGTATAATATGTGCGTTTGTTTGATATCCTTTAATTGGATGCTTCTTAACTCCCTATACTCTTAGATTTTGATAAATGAGATATTTATATGTCGTAGGCTAAATTACGTCATGAATGACAATAATACTGTCCCATATAATGGTGTCTAATGACACAAAATAGTTAAGTTAATAGAGTTTTATGATTGTATATTTTTATTAGGCCTAAAAATGATGATAAAAAGGCGAATATGAAAATTGGACCCCATAATGCATCTGTAATGAAACAAAAGCAGATTTGATTCTCCAGTAGAAACTGTTGAGGTGCATCTATTTTTGTTTCATGACAGTATCACAAAATTATGGTACGTCTAGAGTTATTTCATGAACAGAGAATGGATATCTGATTGAACAAAACCTTGAAGGATAAATAAACAGGTTTTTGTTATAGTTTCTTCATAAAATTAAGTGTTTTAGGTACTGGTGTGATAATTTTGTCACCAACCAGGGAGCTGTCAATGCAAACTTTTGGTGTTCTAATGGAATTGATGAAGTATCATCACCATACATATGGCTTGGTCATGGGCGGCGCGAATCGGAGTACTGAGGCGCAGAAACTTTCAAAAGGTTTTTAGTTTTTTTATTATATATTTTAAGTTTCTTATTCTATTCTTCTTGGCTATGCAGGTCCCAAGTCCCCGTAGCACGTCGACCATCGCCGGTCCATTTTGCTCGCCACTTAAAGCCATTTTGATTTAATACAATTTTTTAAGTCCTTAAAGTTATCAATGAATTTAGTGAACTTTCATAATATTTTATTTTAGTTATATTTGCAATGAAGCAGTGATAGCCTTGTGGTTAGGACTGTGGTCTTCTATTCGGGGAGTCGCAGGTTCGATCCCGGGTACGCACCTCTGACTTTTCGGAGTCAAGTGGGTTTAAGCAATTAACTATCACTTGCTTCAACGGTGAAGGACAACATCGTGAGGAAACCTGTACACTTGAGAGTTTTTCATAATGTTCTCGAAGGTGTGCGAAGTCCACCAATTCGCATTGGGCCAGCGTGGTAGATTATGGCCTATAACCCTTCTCTAAGAGGAGACCTGCGCTCAGTAGTGAGCTGTTGATGGGTTGCTAATGATGGTATTTGCAATATAAAATCAACTGCAGAATTCCCTGTTATTCATACTTGCTGAAGCACGTCGACCGTCACCGGTCCATTTTGCTCGCCACTTAAAGCCATATTAAGTTTTGTTTTATTACAATTTTTTAATTCTTATCTAGCTATCAACAATTTTAGTGAACTCTTATTTTATTTTAGATAAATTAGCAATATAAACTCAATTGCAGAATTCCCTGTTATTCATACTTGCTTAAGCAATTAAATATCACAGTGCTCAAAAGACTATCAGGGAAATGTTATCCTTACTGATATAATAAATGCGAAAGTGTGTTTGTTTGTTGATTTGTCCTTCAATCAAGCCGCAACGGAACTCTGTTGCGGCACGTTTATCCGTAACTACAGATTGACGTGATTTTTTGCATGAGTATACCCATGCTGGAGTTTTGCATGAGTATACCCATGCTGGAGTTTTGCATGAGTATACCCCTGGAGAGTGACATAGGCTACTTTTTATCCTTAAAAATCAAAGAGATTCCTAGGGCTTTTAAAACTAAATTCAGGCTGACGAAGTGGCGGGCATATTAATATAATCTTACCTGAAGATTGGTAATACATATAATATTACACATAGATGTAATTTCTTCAAAATGTACAATAAACCCATTATTATAATGTATTTCTGTCATAGGAATCAACATACTAGTTGCAACACCAGGCAGATTGCTAGATCACTTGCAGAACACGCCAGATTTCTTGTACAAGAACCTGCAGTGTCTCGTAATTGACGAGGCCGACAGAATACTGGAAATTGGTTTTGAGGAAGAAGTTAAACAGATTATTAGACTTTTACCCAGTAAGTATTACTTGTATATATTATTACCTTACTTTGACGATTTGATCGGCAGCTTTTAGACAATCGGGGGGCTGGAGTACAGAACCCTCGGTGAGCGTGTCCAGCTCGCTTTTTGCCGGTTTTCTATTTAGTAAGTGTCCAGTAAAATCACATTTGTTTTTCAGAACGCCGACAAACCATGCTCTTCAGTGCAACAAATACTAAAAAGACGGAAGCGCTAACATCTTTGGCGGTCAAGCACGAACCTGTGTACGTTGGCGTCGATGACCACAGAGAACAGGCCACGGTGGACTCGTTGGAGCAAGGGTGAGCTGACTGCCCTCGTCTTGATATTATCCTACTAATACTAAATATTATCCTAGTAACAATATTTTTTACTCCTCCACGTCGCAACGATTGAACCGATTTGGCTTTTTGGAATGGAGATAGTTCATACCCAAGATTAACACACATTTTTTTCCGGAAAATTGAAGTTTCCGCGGGAATCGAAAAACCTTATCCACGCGGACGAAGTCGCGGGCTTCATCTAGTACTACCTAAATGAAAAAAAAAAAGAAATTAAACTACCTTTTGCCCGCGATTTCTTCCGCGAGGAGTTAGGTTAGCTTAAGCTCCAGTGGGTACCATGTTTTTACAGCATAAAAAACCTCAACTAGTCCTCAACTACCCATGCAAAAAATCACATCGATCCGTTGCTCATTTGCTACGTGATTTAATGTCGAACCAATAAATGAACACACTTCCGCATTTATAATATTAGTAAGCATAATGCTGATGGTTGTTGGGGTCATAAGGCGCTGGAGTGGCGACCCCGCACCGGGAAGTGCAGTGTTGGCAGACCCCACCACTAGGTGGACCGACGACATCAAACGAGTCGCAGTGAGCCGCTGGATTCAGTTGGCGTACGACCGAGGCCTGTGGGAGTCCATGCATCGGTTGACAAAGAATATATCTGATATTCCATAGTCGGGTTACAGTTTTTAAAATTTTTTATTTATTTTCCAGATACATTATATGTCCATCAGACAAACGCATGATGGTACTGTTCACATTCCTGAAGAAAAATAGGAAAAAGAAGGTGATGGTATTCCTGTCCACCTGCATGTCTGTCAAGTATCATAACGAACTGTTCAACTACATCGACCTGCCTGTTATGTCCATACATGTAAGTATCACTTTTGCGGAAGTTATAATTATTTATGTATCCCTCCTGATGGACTCCGGTCACGGCGGCCAATCTCCACAGAGTTTAGCGATCTGCGCGGTAGATATTATAGTGCCCAAGTGTGCGTGCAAACACACTTTTTTTTTTCGGGATAGGCTTGCGCTTGACGACAATCAATGCTGGACAGCACTGATGAGGTCTAGGTTGGAGCGCGCTTGCGTAGAAAATGCCTATTCACGCTTGTCTTGAAGGTACTGAGGTTATACGTGGCCGACACTGATGAGATTGCCTCACTCTCATAGTCTCGTGGGGCAGAAATCCGACACGACTGGAGAGATCTGGGTATAGTTCTTGCAATTCACGAGGGCGACTGACTTATGGTTGTGTGTGTGTCGTATCTGTATAAGTGTGAGCGAGCGCATTGCTCGCGCTTGCCCGCTCCCACCTAGGCATTGACAGGCACGCACACTTATGCAGTGTGCATGTACACGAAGTAACCACAAGTAAAGCTCACTCGCCTTCGTGAATTGCAAAAACTGTACCAGTTGTCTAAAAGTCATTCCATTGATCGTATTCGTATTCGATGACATTAGCGTCAAAGTAAAATAATCCTTTATTGTATAAATTCACAAATTCAGTATAACTGATTTTAACATGGAGCGTATCATACATACCTAGACGTATAAGAATGCATACACGAAATTGAACTCTAATTCAATGCTATTATGGTATATTTTACTTTGACGCTAATGTCATCGAATACGATAACGATCAATCGAATAACTATAGACAATCGCACCTCAGGCAGAGAAATGATAGCTTTAGCTCTCTGAAGCATTAGGGTGACACACCGCCAACTTCCTAACTTCGGGCTAGTATTGAGAATTTCTTGACGGAAAACCCAATTTTTTATTGGCCTGACCCGGGAATCGAAGCTGGGACCTCATCAACTGCAGTTGACCATGCTAACCACTAGATTAATGAGACAGACGTTAGCAGAAATAACAGCTAAACATAGGCAACATGCCAATTGTAGATACTAGATAGAAAAGTTAATTGAGTAAATACGATTTTCGTAACTTCGTTTCCAGGGTAAACAGCAGCAAGCAAAGCGCACAACCACATTTTTCCAATTTTGCAACGCGGAGAGTGGGATACTTTTGTGCACCGACGTCGCAGCTCGAGGCTTGGACATACCGGCCGTCGACTGGATCGTGCAGTATGATCCACCCGATGATCCAAAGGTTAGATAAGGGCAGGATGTTAGAAAGAGAATGCTTTATTTAAGAAAAAGAAAAGATTTCAATTTTTAATTTCTATCAGTAAAGTATTCCTCATTGCTTACGGTCGTGACCCCTTTCTATTAATCATATAATGGTAGGAGTTATCTTTCGATAACAATGCGGTGGGTTCCCAGATCCTTCCACATTTTTTTTTCGAGAACGAGATTTCTACAGTTATACAGGTTTAACAGTTATCCATCAGATGTTATGAATACACTATCACATTGGGTTACCCTGCAATGATTAGTGTATAAAGGTGATTAAAAATGAATAAATAAAATTAGTGATAATAATAGGGAATGAAGAATTAACGTGCTCTCTGAGCACTCTCTTTCCCAATGCGAATGGGCAAACTTCACACACCTTTGAGAACATTATAGAGAACTCTCAGGTGTGCAGGTTTCCTTGCGATGTTTTCCTTCACTGTTGAATCATGTGTGAGCCAGAGGAGACCCAGAATCGGACCTGCGACCCCCCAATAGGATCACTGCTTTTACTAGGCTATCACTGCTTGTGATGCTGAATTTTTACAAGCTTTTATTTAATTTGCAATGTATGTCTTGCAATATTATTGTAACATGGAGCTGATCTGATGATGGAGCCGGTCTTAGATTATACCCAGGGTCTGATGATAAACCTGGGAAGGTGGTTTTGGCAACTCTGTAATAAAACGACGTAAACCTGATGGGATTTGGACTCGTTTGATTAATCTTAACAAACACTCTGTTCCTAGAGCTGGAAGATGTCGACGGGAACTCTGTGATTAAACAATGCGGGAATTCTGTGTTTTAACAATGTAACCTCATTAAGTTTGAGCTCGTTTGATTTGTCTTGACAAGTACTCTAATCCTAGATGATAGCCAGGGTCTTATGATGCAGCCGGAAGATGGCTATAGAACTCTGTAATAAAGCACTGTTACCCCATCAAGTTTGGGTTCGTTTGATTTGTATTGACAAGTACTCTGGTCCTAGATGATATCCAGGGTCTGATGATGCTTCTAAAAGCTTGTTTTTAAATTTTTTTTTTAATTTACACTTGTTTAATTATTTGTCCCAGGAATACATCCACCGCGTGGGCAGAACCGCGCGTGGCCTGGGCACGAGCGGACACGCGTTGTTATTTTTACGGCCAGAGGAAATAGGGTTCCTCAGATACCTGAAGCAGTCGAAAGTCACACTGAACGAGTTTGAGTTCTCTTGGAATAAAGTATCCGACATTCAACTACAGGTGAATATAATTTAAGTAACTTACTTTCGAATGTGAAGGCAAATCGGCATGTTACTTAGCAATTATTGTACCTATTAAGTATTTAAGCTTCAAATGTCTTTGATTAATTAATCAATACTGTAACTAACAATATTAATTAATATTGTTTTTTATATATTTATAAAGTGCCGCTTGGCTGGCCCGCTGCCTGTTGCAGGGTGGATGCGGTTCCGTGTACTCTGTAATAAAATATACTAAATATATATGTTATACTAGGCTCACCCCCAACTTATTGTTCCGCTCTTCGCGGCACCGCGATCACTGTTCCAGCACTTTTTTCTTTATAGTTTTCTAGCACGTTTTATTACATAACTAGCTGATGCCCGCAACTTCGTCCGCGTGGATTTAATTTTTAAAATCCCTCAGGAACACTTTGATTTTCCGGGATAAAAGTAGCCTATGTCACTCTCCAGGTCCTCAACTATAACCATCCAAAAAATCACGACGATCCGTGGTTCTGTTGCGGCGTGATTGAAGGACAAACCAACAAACAAACACATTTTCGCATTTATAATATTAGTATGATTAGTATTAAATTGCATAGGAGAATACTGTATTACGACCATAAATTTGATGTATAACAATTTACATCTATACCTACTATGTATAATCATCGTTTGGCTACCGACGCCTTTGGAGTAGTTTAACTTTGACAAAATAGACCTATCCATGATGCGCTATACGATGAAGTGCACATGCCAGCTTAAGATGACCCGTACGTTCAAAGTTTCCTATGCATTCCGGGGTTCAAGTTATTTGGACCTAATACTGAGGATTGTGATGACTATAATTTCTGAACTACTAAACCGACGACGTTGAAATAATTACAGGACAATCTTTAAAGTACCTCCTTTCTAACAAAAAAAGAATGAATGAAATCGGAATACGCCTTAATGAATTACAGCTAAATACACCTTTTGACTTTCATCCCCTCTCCCAAGGGAACCCTGCTGAATTTCGGGATAAAAAGTATCCTATATTATACCTCGTAGTATGAACTTAAATCATGCCAAGTTTCATTTAAATCCGTCCAGTAGTTTCAGCGTGATGCGCGGCCAAGATACAGACAGACAGACAGACAGACAGACAGACAAAAAATTAAAAAAAAATTGTTTTGGCTTCGGTATCGATTACAGAGTGCCCTCAAACAAAAATTTTCAAAATATCTTCAATGTACAGAATTGGACCTGTTACAGTTTTATTATATTATATAGATATTAACCCCGCACCGCAAAATATCATACATATTATAATTCTTTTTTATTTGTAATGTCAAGAATGTTTTTGTGTTATGTGTGTAGTGTGCCAGTATTATCGACGCCCGAAAGAGGTTTAAACAAATATTAAACATACTCCCGCCCGAGAAAGGCTAAAGCCTTTGTCTACTGTACATAGTAATAATATAATAGTTTAATAAACAAGGACACCATAAGAGCCTTCAGTACCCCAGCTCGAATCCAAATTTTGCCCCCGCCTCACCGCCCCGCCATGCGGCCGCGTAGTCACAGCTATCTCACTCGCGCGAGTTCATCACGCGGCAGGGTTTACGCGCCGTACGATTAGGGTATTAGGCCGCGGCCGCACTGGTAAAGCGAATGCGAGGCGACGGTGATTTCGTTGAAACAAACTCCTTTATACAAATGAGGGCGGCCGCATCAGTTATGCGACGTGCGAAATTTATTTGTTTGTCACGCGTAATTTTCAATAGTACTAAAACCAATTAATGTCACCGCACTGAGTACGGCCAGTTATTACGCGATGTAAGCGCAATTCGCTAGCTTATCGCCGCTGCAATGCGGACACACGGTTTATCGCATCGCCATCCAGTCGCCTTACAAATGCGGACGCGGCCTTAGACATAGTTAGGGAGGGGGCAGACTGGCTACGTTTCAGCTGGAGTTTCAGCGATTGATCGCAAAAACGCCAAATCGCAACTATTAAAAAACGCAATTTTTCAACGGGAAAAGGAATAGGGTTTTGGGTTCTCAGTCTCACCGATCAAAAAAGAAAATGGTAACCAAAATCTTTAAAAGTCAGCGCCATATTGAAATTCTTTTTTATTGAACCGATGTCGTTCAAAATCGAAATTTAATCTATAAACAAAGAATTTCAACATGGCGCTGACTTTTTTATAAAATATATATTTTTATACACACCACAGTAACCATTTCTTCTTTTTCAACGCTAGGGATCCCTAAATATCGATTTTGAACATCGGTTCAATAACAAAGACTTTCAAAATGGCGCTGACTTTTTAAAATATTGGCTACCATTTCCTTTATTTATTCGGAGGGAAAGCTAAACCTTATTTTTTCCCGTTTCAAAAACTATGGATCGGATCGCACATCAAAGAGATCAGCGATTGAAAATCGCAGAAACGCTTAATCGCGCGATTTGGCGATTTTGCGATCAAAAATCGCTTCAACGTGATACAGTCACTAAAAGCCATAAAATCGCTAAAAATATATAAAAACTTGAGAGGTGTCAAGGGACACCCGGACGGAACGTAGTTCCTTTCGATTACATTGTGTTCGGTATTTTCGCGGTACAATAATGGGTCTCCGTAGCCTTGTGGCTTCTGCAGTGGCCTTACAGCCAAAGGTCGATGGTTCGAATCCCAGCTCGACAGACCGAATTTTCCATTTTCAATTTTATTTTAAACAATTTCTGCATCTGGAACCTTTAAACAAAAATTCCACATGTAGAAATTATTTAAAATAAAATAGAAAATAGAAAATTCAGTCTGTCGAGGTGGGATTCGAACCATCGACTTTGAACTGTTAAGCGACTGCCGGAGCCACAAGGCTACGGAGACCCAATATTGTACCGCGAAAATACCGAACACAATGCAAAATTCCTATTCAACAAAAAAGTGTCGGTTCCTTAATTTTTTCCGTCTAGCCCCCTTCCGCACCGCGCGATAAGGAACTACGTTCCAAAACACCTAATGCTGTCGCCAAAAGTAGCCAGTCTGCTCTCTCCCTTATTGTACATCTAGTACATAGGTATGGAAATAAAATGAAATGAATATTGTAGAAAAGTTCCGATGCTTACAAATAGTTTTATGGTTTTACCTAAAGACGACAATATTATTTTTGAATATTTTTTCTTGTTCCGATTTCAATATACTTATAATTTCTTAGGTACCTATTCTGGTAAGGTACGCTTGATCGCAAGCGACGCGGGTTCCCCGTTCGAATGCCAGAGTGCGACTGAATTCGTATGGCGGACGCGAGTCGCCCGTCGGCCCACACGCATTATTTCAGAATATAACTTCTAACAACGAAAAAGAAAATTTAATTTTAAATTCAGATCATAAAATACACGTATTATACTAAGTAAAGTTTATATTCAAAGTTTAATTATTATAGGCACAGTATTCATTGACTACTACGGTTTATTTGTAAACTTCAGAGGAAAGTTTGTGAATATTTTCTATCGAGAAAATTTTTAGTAATCGTGTTTTCACATCATAAAATACTCAGTGTATATCCTCAACTTTACTATATATTTTTTTGAATAATATTGATTCAATACTTTTATTAATATGCAGCATCAAACCTGAGAGGTGGAGCAGTTTTTTTGACACGCTGGCATACTATGAACTCATAATATTATAGGCACATCTACCATACCCCAGCTACTATTGATACACAACCAATATCAAACCAAATCCGCATTACAATGAAAATCCGCAAGTAAAATAAAAATTATTCCACAATCAAAATAAAATCCGCATGTTTTGCTTTATGAAAAACCTAACCTAATTAATCTATGCTAACTATTTTAACTAACCTAAGAATAAAAAATTAAACCGAATCCTCTTGGGGCACCGGTAATTTACATATTTTAACAACCGGCCTAGTCAGAATTCCTGAACTAGTTTTAATTTTGACCACCCTAATCACGCCATCTTTACCAGGGAGTAATTCCGCAATTCTCCCTAATTTCCATTTTAATGACGGCAAATTGTCGTCTTTTATAAGCACCAACTCTCCTGTCTTGGGCGCGTCAGTTAAAACGTTCCATTTGTTTCGACGTTGCAGGGTATGTAGGTACTGATCACTCCATAACCTCCAAAATCTTTGGGATAAAGCCTGGACCAATTTAAACCGTTTCAACTGCGTCTTAGGAGCTTCATCTAAGATATATTCCGGAACGCTTAGTAATGGCCGGCCAATTAAAAAATGGCTTGGCGTTAAAACCTCAAAGTTTTGAGGATCATCCGACAATGGACACAAAGGTCTTGAATTTAATACCGCTTCTATTCTAGTAAAAACAGTTGTCAACTCCTCAAACGTTAACACCTGCTCACCTATGACTCGCTGAAGCAAAGCTTTAGCTGACTTCACCGCTGCTTCAAATAATCCGCCAAAATGAGGTGCAGAAGGCGCATTAAAATGCCAAACGATTCCTTTTTTGGATGCATCATTAATAACATGCTCCTGTATTTCCTGCCTAGCGAGAAACCTTTGGACCTCATTTAGATGCCTGTTAGTCCCTATATAATTTGTGCCGCAATCAGACCGTATGATACTTGGCAAACCCCGCCGTGACGTAAATCTTGACAGTGCGGCAAGAAAACCGTCTGTCGTCAGATCACTTACCACTTCTAGATGTACCGCCTTTGAAGCGGAACACACAAACACGCAAAGATATGCCTTTAAATTTTTAGCGTTCCGCAATCGAGACGATTTGATAGCAAACGGCCCCGCATAGTCCGTTTGCACTGTATGAAAAACCCCTGTTGCCTTTACCCTATCTCTAGGTAAATCCGCCATAATTGGTTCCGAAGAGTTTGCTTTTGCTTTAAAGCAAGCAATACATTTGAAAACGCGACTACGTATTACTTGCCGCGCCGACATGATCCAAAATTGTTTCTGCAATATGGCTTGTAAAGCAGTACAACCGACATGGCAATATATTTTATGAGCCTGGTCAACAACCAAATGCGTTAAATTATGGTTTTTAGGCAAAATTAAAGGATGTTTTGCACCAAACTCCAAACTCGAGTTTTTCAGACGTCCCCCAACCCGCAATAACCCTTTAGAATCAATAAAGGGTAAAAGACGCCGTAACCGTGTGGTAATTGGTTTATTCCGTTTCAATAATTCGATATCCGCAGCAAATTCAACTGTTTGCACCATACGCACAAGTTGCTCCATAGCAGCATTGCGTTCATTTACCGATAATGGCCCAATTAATTTTTCCCCAACATTTTTCGCATTTTGAATAAATCGCATACAATAAGCTACTACCGACTGTAGCTTAGACAGAGAACTAAACCGCGTAAATATGTCGTCAAAATCCGCAGTACCTACATGAGCGGCTGCTACCCTTTTACGGATGCCAGGAATAATTTTTACTTTATCCATAATATTTTCTGGCCATGCTTCTTCCTTCAAAAGCCATTGTGGTCCCCACCACAGCGTATGATTTAGTAACTCCGATGCCCGACAGCCACGACTCGCAATATCTGCCGGATTATACTCCGACTAGTAGGGCGCGTGGGTGCGCGGCCCGCAAGCGGACCGCGGTTTTTCTACTCGTCTAGTAGACTTTCAGCTCCTGATCATTTTCTATCACAAAACCACTCTTCCATCTTTTATACTCTCCGAGATAGACACCGTTGAAGTTTGTATGGCCGCCATCTTGAATCCGCCATTTTGGATTTTTTTCAGCTCACTGCCAATTGGATGAGATTTCGAGTGACTTTTGTTCGAGCACCCCCACCTATCTACATTACCATGGCCGTGCTCCTCACCCACCTTCCAAACCCTCGATCATCATATGTCATCATTTGTCATAATGAAAATTCTTCAATAAAAAAAAATCTTGAAAAGGAATTGTATCAAAGTCGTGCATGATTCCCGGCTTCTAGTCTCTTCAATATTCGCCATATATTTTTGTATGAAGAAAAAAAAAATTCCGCCATCTTGAATTTTTTTTCTGTTCGTCAAGTAGACCTTAGGGTCTTGATCAGCTTTTGCCAGGAAACCACTCTTCTATCTTTTATACTCTCCGAGATAGACACCGACGAAATTTGTATGGCCGCCATCTTTTTTCCGCCATTTTGAATTTTTTTTCAGCTCACTGCGAATTGGATGAGGTTTCGAGTGACATTTGTTCGAGCACCCCCCACCTATCTTCAATACCCTGGCCGTGCTCCTCATCCGTCTCCGAAATCCTCAATCATCAGCTCTCTCCATAATTTTCCTCCGAATGAATTTTTGTCCTCTATACGAAACCATCGGTGGAAAAAAAATTTTTCATACAAAATTTTACAGGAGAGGTGATCAATCAGTCATTGAATCAGTGAATCAGCACGAGCAGCTATATATATATTAATGGTATATGCCGCCATGTTATATCTAATCCGCAGTTTATAATAGCTGATACTCGATTTCCTTCAAAAACCTGTAATTCGTGAGGCGATATCTGTAACCATGACAATACGATAGTGCTATCTGACCAACAAACAATCCTTTCAATGTCAACTTTCTCCTTAATTGCCTCATATACGTATCTTATAAGACGTATTAAAAGAGCTGCTCCTTGCAATTCCAACTTAGGAATTGTAAGCTTCGACCTTGCAGGGGCCACTCGTGACTTTGCCATCATCAACGAAACTTTGCAAGGATCTTGGCCTTCCGTTCTTAAATATACTACCGCACCATACCCGGCCTCTGAAGCATCCGAAAAACCATGCAAGGAGCAACGTTTGTTTATTTGTTCAAAAACAAATCGTTCTATTTTAATCTTATTAATATTCCGCAAATGCTGAATTATACTATTCCATTCCGCAATAATATCCGCGGGTGGCTCTTCATCCCACGAAATCCGCAATCTCCAAAGTTTTTGCATTAATACCTTCCCCTGAAAAACCACAGGCGATACCCAACCCAATGGATCAAAACTCCTCGCCAACGAAGATAGCATGTTACGCTTTGTACATCGATTTTCCTCGTTTAAATTTGTATGATACGCAAATGAATCGCTGGTTGGGTCCCATTCTATACCCAATATTTTATAAAATCCAACATCATCCGCATCCTCAAACACTCTTGCTTTTTCTAAATTTTCTTTCGGTAAATCTTCTAACAACCGTGTATTATTGGAAACCCATTTGCTTAATTCAAACCCGCCAGAAAGAAGTACCTCGGTTAGTTCAGCTTTTAAATTTTTGATATCTTCAAAGGAATCCGCTCCGCCAAGTATATCGTCCATATAAACAGATGTTTTCAAAACCTCAGCAGCAGCTGGATACCGCGACAAACTTTCCTCTGCTAGCTGCCTTCGAGTGCGAATGGCCAGGTAAGGGCTAGATTTCATCCCATATGTGACCGTATTTAATTTATATATTTGTAGAGGTTCATTAACCGACTCCCGCCAAAATATCAGCTGATATTTTCGATCGTCTTCGTGTACCATGATTTGTCTGAACATCATCTTGATGTCAGTAGTAAATACATACTTAAACAATCGAAACCTACAAATTATTTCCATTATATCTAATTGCAATTTTGGCCCCGCATGTAAAATATCATTAATTGACAATCCATTATCTGTAGAAGCACTAGCATCAAAAACAACTCTAATTTTATCCGAATTAGCTTTAAAAATACCATGATGTGGTATAAAATATCCATCAGGTACATAGTCATCCGGTTTTCCGTCACAGATAGACATATGTCCCATATCCGCGTAGTCTTGCATAAACTTAATATATTTCTCCCGCAATAACTCGTTTGACATTAACCGCTTTTCCATTGCATAAAACCGCTTTTTTGCCAGGGGTACTGAATTTCCCAGTTCTGGCTTATTTGGTAAAAATGGTAGCCGCACAACAAATCTACCAGTATCATCACGCTGATACGTGTCCTCAAAGAACTTTTCACACTGTAAGCCTTTTGGGTCCGCAACAACTTTATCTGGGATATCTTCTAATTCCCAGAATTTTTCTAAAATTTCATCCGTAGAAATTTCTTTATTAAAAAATGTTTGTGAAAAATAAACCGCATCGTCTACTGGATGCTGAACCGCAAAATTAACTGGACCTACTAACACATGCCCAAAGACCGTGTTAACCGCAGTAGGAAAATTTTCATTAATTTTAATTATTCCGTCTAACATAATATCTCCTAAGACATCTGCTCCAATCAAAATATCTACAGGCCTACTTACATAAAACAAATCATCCGCTAGATGCAGATTGCTAAAATAATCCGCTAAGTTCTTCGGCAAACTAAAATTCGGCAAATTTTGTGTTATTTTATTTAAAACCGTGGCGGTGAACACTAGCCTAGGATTTTCCATAAACCTAGGTGCAATAGTCAGATATACCCCACCGTTACATCCGCTTACCCGTGATCCGCTTAACCCCGTAAACGTCATTATACCCGAGTGAAATCTACGCAGTCCTAACCGCCCAGCGCATTCCTCGGATATAAATGATGTCTGACTGCCGCCATCTAACAGCACACGAGCTTCCCTAAATTGCCCACAGTTATCCAGAACCCGTACTATAGCTGTTGATAGCAAGACCGTCCTCTGATAATACTTAGACCCCTGCGCATAAGAAGTCAAGGTTGTTCCACTAATTCCGCCCCCTGCAGTATTTGCACTATTTGTGCCATCTCCCGCCGCATTCATGTTAAAATTTGCAACCGTATTTTGTGAAGCCCTCCCCCCATCCGTATTAGGTATAACCGACCTAGAAGTGACACCTCTATCCCTGTCTCTACCTCTAGGAACAGTAGGCATTGACGGTTGAGGTGTATCGAAATGTAGCAAAAAATGATGCTTCATAGATTTACATTTAAAACAGCTCCAAGAAAGCATACACTGAGCAATATTATGATGATTAAGACATCTAAAGCATAAATAATTCTCCTGTACGAATTCTTTACGAGCTCTAGGATTCATAGAAATAAACTTCTCACACTTAGCCAAAGCATGACTACCTATCTTACAGCATTTACACTCCCTACTTAACTTATTATCCCCCTGATACACCACATGAACCCTAGTTGAAGGAACATTTTGTCGACCGCTATAATTATCTCCGCTGGACTCCAAAATCCTAACCTCATTTTCTAAAAATTTTATTAAGTCCTGAAAATCCGGAAGCTCTTTGTCTATATGCCGCTCTTCAAATCTATCTATCCATAGGTCGCTGGTTCAAATCCGGCTCGAAGGACCAAATGTTTTTTATATATTTATAAAGTGCCGCTTGGCTGGCCCGCTGCCTGTTGCAGGGTGGATGCGGTTCCGTGTACTCTGTAATAAAATATACTAAATATATATGTTATACTAGGCTCACCCCCAACTTATTGTTCCGCTCTTCAAATAATTTCTTTAAATATCCGTCTAATTTTTGGAAATTTATAAAAAATAATAAGTATGACCACTGGGCTACTGGAAATTCCAACTTCTCGAGTGTCTTCGTACTTTCGAGAAGCGTGTTCAAAAAATCTTTTAAGTTTTTTAAATTCCGATTAACATGAGATGTTCCTAATAAATTGTGTAAAATTCTATCCGCTAAAAGTCTCTTGTTTTTATACCGCGCTTTTAATAAATCAAGTGCAATTGAGTAATTATCCCCTACAACCGATAAATGCTGTACTAAGCTTTTAGGCTCTCCGCTTAATGAACCTAGTAAATAATATAACTTCTCTGTGTTAGACAGAGAAGTATCCTTCCCCACCAAAGACTCAAATAAATCAAAAAACGACGGGAACTCTTCGATTTTCCCGGAAAATTTGGGCAATTGCACTTTTGGCAAAAAAGCACGTTTATGTTGGCTTTCGCAACTTCCCGCCCTCACAGATTCAAATTCATCCGGAGACCGCCTACCACTATCTGGAAAAATTTCTAAATATTTCCGCTTAATATCATAATATTTTATGTTATAAGCCTTATATTTCTCAGCATTATCCGCCATAACCGCAGCGTTATCTTCATCCATAACCGCCTGCATCTCTAAAAAGCAAGAGGTGAATTCTTGGTAAATATTTTCCAGATCGGAATATCTAACCTTGAATTCATTTCTTTCATTCTCATTACTTAGTGCTTTCTGAGAAATATCGTAAATAATATCTAAATTAATAACCGCAACCTCATACCGCATTTTAACCATACGGCTCGCTTGAGTACCTTTGGGAGCCATTTTAATTTAATAAACCGTTATCTAAAATAAAAATAAACCGCAAAATATATTTTATAGTGTGTTGATGCCTTAATTAAATTTCAAAAAGCAAGACATCCGCATTCGAATTTATTTCAAATTCAAATTCAAACAAAATATAAGTTGAAGTAATTAGGTATGTCAAATAGCAGAAATAAAATAGCATGTGCCAAATGTCAAATCAAATCACGAAAATAAAATTGAAATAAATCATATGAACAAAATCTCCAATTCCCAAACCATAAAATGGTTGTACAATATTATTTAATGTGGCCAACTCCGGCCGCAATAATACTAACACAATCTAGCTGTTGTGTATGATGTATGTTGTGTAATGTACTAATAAATATAATAACCGCTAATAAACTAAATGTATCCCTACCGAAATATATTTTATAACGAGTGAGCTTAGTAGTATAGTTAATATTACCCCGCAATAATACGATACCTTACTCCCCGCTGGAGTAGGTATTGGTTTAATCTTGTATCAGAGATTCTTTACCCGCTGCAAAGAACCCTGACCAAGAACCGCCCTGAGTTACTCTGTCAGAACCACACCAACACAACCACAGGCAGCGGCATCCGGCTCGAAGGACCAAATGTTTTTTATATATTTATAAAGTGCCGCTTGGCTGGCCCGCTGCCTGTTGCAGGGTGGATGCGGTTCCGTGTACTCTGTAATAAAATATACTAAATATATATGTTATACTAGGCTCACCCCCAACTTATTGTTCCGCTCTTCGCGGCACCGCGATCACTGTTCCAGCACTTTTTTCTTTATAGTTTTCTAGCACGTTTTATTACATAATATTAACCCCGCACCGCAAAATATCATACATATTATAATTCTTTTTTATTTGTAATGTCAAGAATGTTTTTGTGTTATGTGTGTAGTGTGCCAGTATTATCGACGCCCGAAAGAGGTTTAAACAAATATTAAACATATATTGTTAGTATAGTATTGATTAATTAAACAAAGGTTATAAATTATAATATCCTTAAGTACCAATCTTTATTAATATTATAAATGCGAAAGTGTGTTTTTTTAGTTTGTCCTTCAATCACGCTGCAACGGATCAATGTGATTTTTTTAATAGGTAAAGTTGAGAATTTGGAGTGGATACCTTTTATCAAGAAAAAAAATTGGTTGCCTGTAAAGTCGGTATACGGGCGAAAGTTTTACGTGACAACCGAAATAGAAGCGCAAGACATGAACCGGTGTGTATGCCTATCTCTCTCACTCTCTCTCTCTCGCTCTGTCTCTCTCGCTCTTAGGCGGGCTAACTGTGCTCGAGTGGAAGGGACGCGTGCCTTTCACTTTTTATGTCTGTCTCTCTCGCTCTTAAGCGGGCTAACCATGCCTCTCACTCGCTCTCATTGTGAGCGCATAACGTGAGCGGAGCGTAACGCAGTTTCTTGAAGTGTCACCCGGCAAACCAATTTATAAGACATTGTCACGTCAAAAACAGGGTTCCCGCGGGATTTTTAAAAACCTAATTCTATGCGGGAGTAGTAAAATCGCGACAAAAGCTAGTATATAAATCCGATTTTTTGATTTATTTTCAGTAATATTAAATAAAGCAAAATAACTGGCTAAATTGACGATACAATCTTACTTACTTTAACTTTTCTTTTTTCTAGCTAGAGAAACTGATATCAAGAAACTACTTTCTCAACCAATCGGCAAAAGAAGCGTTCAAGAGTTACATAAGGGCTTACGACTCGCACCACCTCAAAACCATATTCGATATCGACACGATAGACTTAGCGAAAGTCGCTAAGTCGTTTGGGTTCACCGTTCCACCGGCCATCGAACTCAAGGTTGCCAACAAAGGACCTCCGCAGAAGAGGAAAGGAGGGGGAGGATTTGGTTATTTCAAAACGTTGAACGCTCCACATCATAAGAAAAACGAAAAAACTAAGGTTTACAGACAAAAGGGGAACAATAAAAGATCTGTAAGCTAAAATTACGTCTTAATATCACCCGTTCAGTTCAAGTTTGCCGTCGACCACTACAAAATGACGTCGTACTCTGTACATTTGACAGAAAAAATGTGTTTTTCTTTCGTGGACATGCTTTTCATGGCAATGACGTCTTGAATGTCGAAGGACATGATTTTTAATTTCTTATTTTTCTCCCCTTCGAAGAATTAAAGTACTATGCAAAATTTTCCTTTTTTATTCATCGTAGAAAACTACACGCGAACAATAGTAACCAAACAACTATAAAAACTAAATAAAACTTATCAAAAAAAATTTAAAACGTAACAATAGTAAGTTTGAAAAAACACGGTTCTGACAATCGAGAGCGGTACATTGCTATCTGTACTAAGTGAGTCTACTTAAGGTGCAGTGCGGGGAAGCGCGACGCGAGGTAGCGGCCAACTTGAAGTGGACGGTTAGTTGCCCGCGTGGATTTCGAATTTAAAATAATCCCGTGGGAACCCTTTTTCCCAGGAGACAAATTAGTATCTTAACAGTAATAAGTCTAACTCAAGTCGATCCGTAACTCAATTGTGTGTGATTAAGGACATACCAACTAACAAACACACTTTCACATTCACTTTTGGTACACATACGTACTACGCGTTCGTTTCAAGTTGAGCCCTGCACCATAGAGTAAAGAAATCTTCACCCCTCGCGCTTCCCCGCACCGCACCTCAAGTCAGACCCACAGTAAAGACACAGTATAAGAAGATGCAGTATAATAGGTTATCTATTGTTTTATTTATTAAGTACTAGCAGACCTGTCTTAACTATGAATATTGAATTCGAATTGGTATAAATAATAAAAAAAATATATAAAAAAAAGTGTTTATTATTCTAATGCTTTACGATATACAACATTCTTAGTTTTTTTTTTAACCAAACCTACCAAAACTCCTAATATCCAAAGTTCAATTTAATAAATTTAATAAATTGAACTCAGTGTCTAAAGTCAGCACTGCGGGGACTTCTTTCTAGAAGAAAGCGTGTTCGCGCGGTCGAAGAAATTCGAGTTTTTTGAGATATAATTCTATGATACCCTACAAACTAGCAATTAATATTGGAAGTCAGATAGTTAACGAATGTTAAATAATAGATTTTAAAGCTAAATAGTAAATACATTATACGAATTTTGCAATAAATAAACAAAAATTCACCCAACTTTCATTTCATAACCTTTCCCTGACCTATAAGATAACTATTGGCATAACCTATCATATATCATCGTAAAGAGGAACAAACCAGCTTTCATGCGTTATTTTACGTTATTACCTTGCCGAACTAAAATAATTACTAAAAATAGGAGAAACAAAGTCCATAATGAATCGATTGAAATAATAAAGAATGTGTGCGTAGATTGTCGGTTCGCCATCTGCGGCTGGGACGGATCCGCTGGATGTCGGTTCACCCATCTGCGGCTGGCCCGTATCCGTCCAGTATACAGGATGTTCAGTTTATGTGACTTTGAAAGTAGGAAGAAATTCAGACAGTTTTTTATTACTAAGTTTGATAGTGATTATTATATATCCTTTTTTAACCGATTTCAAAAAAATTAGTTTATCAATTCGATACAATGTTATATTATTGGAACTGCAAAAATGTTATATAGAAACTCGCTGATACCTGCGACTTCGTCCGGAAACTCTTTGCTAAATTATCCGGGATAAAAGGTAGCAGTTTTTCCATGGGTATAGTAACCCATGGAAAAAATCACATCAATCCGTGGCTCTGTTGCGGCGTGATTGAAAGACAAACCAACAAACACACGTTCTCATTTATAATAATACCGTATGATTAGCATTTATATTATAACAAAAGCTAGTAGAAAGATCACTGTATATATTTTTATGCAATTTTTACAAACTAGCTGAATTTTTTGAAATATATTTTACGAGACCTTCATTGTATTTTTTACGTGAAATAATTAAAACAAGCAATTTCCTGAATAATATTTATTTACACGGTAAAGAATGACACACAAAAACAATATAAATTTAAAAAATATTTATTTACACAGTAAAGAATAACACAAAAACAAAATTAAAAGTACAATTATATTTAAAAAAAACGATAGCCATGAATGGAAAAAAACACTATTCTAGTGTTTTCAAATCTTTATGTGACTACCACCTGGTTCGGAATGCCGTTCCAACTAGCAACGAGCTGTATAGCTACATCGAAATTTTTAAATTCTTATTGAAAATAAGGATACAAGACATTTCAGGAGGAGCGTTTATGTTTTATTTGAATACCTATGTAGCATATTATAATCGTTTATAATGTTAATATAGAGGGCCAGGATAAAACAATTCCATCGAATAGGTGCAGCAGGTAGGTAGCACAAACCTTCCAAGTTAGCACGCACCATCTTAGACTGCGTCGTCTCTTGCAATCAGGTGAGGGTCTCATTCAAGGATTATCTTGGCAAAGAAGAAAGAAAGAAAGATGAAGAAAGAAGAAAAAGCGGTTTTATAATTCCGTTCGTTACGGCGTCGCTGCACGGTTCCATCTAAGACTGCAATCGAGAATAAGATAAAAGATCGGTTCAGTGGCTGGGACAATAGTTATAAAAAATCGGTTCATGTACAATGAGACGAAAGAAGACGGGGCATGGTAAAAAAAAAATTACAAATCTCTTAATGTGTGAAAATCCATCCAACATTGGCCAGCACAGAGAAAAACTTTACAATGTGAACACACTAAATTCGTTTTAGTATGTTTTTTATGTACGGCACACCTTGCGCATCGGTTCCTCTTGTAGCGATCTTGTTTTGCAGTCCTTTCTCCGGTAACCACACTGTGTTCGGGAAAGTGATGGAAATCCATATTCAACCGATCACAGGGGCTACTGAGCGTTGGAGGCTTAGGTTTAACGTGCGAAACAAACTTCTCTATAAGCTCTTCCACCAGTCTGTATCTAAACTGTCTATGAGTCAATTTTTTCGCTTGACCAATGTTGGAACAGTATATTATGTAAGAATTTAAAATTGTTATATTGAGTAGACGACGGAAAACTTTGATATACCATTTAACTCCCCGTTTTCTTTCGAGCAAGTACATTGACAGTTTCTGATCCTTCAAGTCTACGCCTCCCATATACTTGTTGTAGTCCTGAACTACTGCAGGTTTTAAAATATTTTGCCCTGCTCGTCGCCCCTGCACAACGTCAGTGTTGTGGTAGGTAGAAACTGTGGTGACTAGGCTGACGTCTTTCCACGAAACGACAGATACGTCACCACAGTGTCGACCTACAACTGTGCCACGAGCAATCTTCTTCTCGTTTAACTGTTTGATGTCAGCTGGTGTGTCGACTCTGCGCCGGTTAAGCGTCCCAACGACGTCGGTTTGACGAGATTTTAAAAATCTCGCCAGCCGAACCGAATTATAAAAATTGTCCATAAACAAACAGTATCCCTTGCCAAGATAATCCTTGAACAAGTTTATCACTACTTTTGCCGTAGCACTCGTGAAACCAAATAAGCCCTGCGTTGGAGTTGTATCTGCACCTGTATAGATTAACATGTTCAAAACGTAGCCGCTTACCGCCTCGCAAAGCTCGTAGCTTTTTATGCCGAATCGTGCCGCATAACTCAGTGATAATAGTCCGTTCTTGTTTGACTTCACGTCACGGATGCATTGAACCCAGCTCAAATGCCCTTTCCAGAGAAGCAGCGATTCGTCTAAAGATACCTCTCGACGAGGCGTATAAGCAGCTTTAAATTTTTGATTTAAGTGGTCAAGAATAGGTTTGATTTTAGCCAATTTCCTATCTGAGCCATGAGAAGAAATCAGCCCGTTGTCGACGAAGTGTAAAAACTTCATCAACAACATGAACCTATCTTTGGCCATTAAACTTCGGAATCTGGTCATGCCCATGATCCCGGTGCTCCAATATTCGTCAAGTCGTCCACGCATGCACGTTCCCATCAACATTAGGACTGCTATTAACCTATAAAGTTCAGAAACAGAAGTTTCCACCCAGTCATTGACCCGTGACCGAGCGGAAAGGCCTGCTTCGCGCTCATGAGCTTGAGCGATAAACTCCCACGCATACCTATTCGTTTCTTGGGCGATAGAGCCCATGAGATCTTCGTCCCATAATTGTAGGAACAAGCCCGAGGGACTTGTTATTGTACCTTCAATTTTGGGACCAGGAGTCTCAGTGTACTCTTCTCGCACTCCGGCAAAAGTAGCGAAATCCTCTGACCATGTAAAGTCCTCCACAGTCTGCGCTTCTTCAGGTTCTACGAAGACCTCCTCCTGGAGCAGCTCCTCCAGCTGCTCCATTGTGAGGTCCTCGTCGTCCTCCGCCTCACTCCCGGAGTCCTGGTGCACTGCGCCATCCTAATTTAAGGAAATGCACACTGAATATTTTTATATTGAGGTATAAATATATTTACATAAAAAGATCCCCAGCCCAAATACATACCTCGAGATCGTCCTCATTCTCTTCGCCAATGTACTCAATATCGCAACTGGCGACGATTGGTATCTCTGGACACCAATTCTGAAAAAAGACAGAGTTTTAAATTATTTAGATTTTTGACAAACGTGAATAAGTAACAACTCTTGACCAGACTACTTATATACCATATTTTTAACATACCCTCAAAGTACCGCCCTCAGCTTGCTCTAGGACCATCTGGCCCCTGCCCTGGTCCACCTCCAAGGTGCCCTCTGGTGTCCTCCGGACCGCTAATTCCAGGATAAGCGGCCTCGAAGGACCTGCAAGTTGTTCGTCCTCGCTGTAATTCCAACAAGAACAAATTTTAAAAACAAACAGACTACAGAATATTCGATATAACATCAGTAATATTATTGATTTTATTCGTATAAAATATAGCCTGTCACGCGAACCGTAATGAGGTATCGATTTACATTTCATTACACATCAAAATCGGTTCAGAGGTTAAAGCACTATAGTGGAAGACACGTAAATATTTATAAACATACTTTCTTTCATACATATTTACATACATACATACTTACTTTCATACATATATACATATTTACCTACATACTTACATGCAAATACTTACGTACATAAATACACATACATACTTACATACATACTCACATACCCACTTACTTTCATACATATATACATATTTACCTACATACTTACATACATATATACTTACGTACATAAATACTCACATACATACTTACATACATACATACTCACATACCCACATACTTTCATACATATATACATATTTACCTACATACTTACGTACGTACATACTTACTTACATACATACTCACATACCCACTTACTTACATATATACTTACGTACATAAATACTCACATACATACTTACATACATACATACTCACATACCCACATACTGTCATACATATATACATATTTACCTACATACTTACATACATATATACTTACGTACATAAATACTCACATACATACTTACATACATACTCACATACCCACTTACTTTCATACATTTATACATATTTACCTACATACATACATACTCACTCACATAAATACTTACATGCGAAAAAGTAAGTACCGAAAAAATATTCTAGTAATGAATAGGCTGCCCAGTTTTTTTATATGGAGCCCATTCATAGGTGAAGGAAATAAAAACATTCTGTATATCAACATGGCAGCCGTTGTGTACATACTAAACTTTTGTATAAAAAAAAAACAAAAGCTGTATTAGTTTGCGTGTATTTTGGAATACATGTCGGTAAAAGTTGAATTTTACCAAAGGACAATGGGCGAAGGTGGTCCAAGAGCCTCCACTGATGAGACTTGCGGGAAATGAAAGGTCATAGTTATCGTATGATTCTGACAAAATTCTATTAAATTCTGTCCCGGGGTTATTTTGTTATACTTAGTCATGTTTGTTCCGACTAAATAATATGATTTTACGTACACAAAGTGGTTTTTATTATGACATGGTCTCTTAATCTCTTTAACTATCTTTAATTCGATGCCCCTCCCGCTTCTAACCTCACCGCGCTTCCCTCGCCAATCAGACACCTACCAGAACACCAATATGACGTCACCGACACCAGGCGCAGATATAATGTGACTATGGAGTACGTTTATGTTCTCGACTCGCGTCCAGGTAAACAAAACAAGGTAAGGAAGGTCAGTGGGGGTAGGATTATCATTCTAGCTTCTTGTGGGAGTACTTATTCATGGGGGTTTATGGAGCGGTCATCAAGGTTAATGACGGCGGTGGCTCATGTCGGTGATGAACTTTTTCACCTACCCTAATCTTCATACCATAGACCAGAGGTTCCCAAACTTTTTTTGCTCATAGACCCCTTTCAAAAGTTTGCTGGTTCCAGTGGACCCCCTGCAGCTAAATTTCTATCATATTTCCAGTCGACAAAAAATGTGAAGATAAATTATGAAAATTGGCGTTGCGAGTGAGTTCCAACCAAGAAAACAACATTCTTTGAAAAAAAAGAGAATTGATTGGTAAATTAATTAATTGATTGTGCTGTGAGTGGATGTCAAAAGTAAAGTTGACCATTCAAAAAGAAGTGATTCCATCTCAAGCTTACATTTTTGACATCTACTCACAGCACAAAAACCAATCAATTCTCACTTATTTTATTTAGAAAACTCGGAGTGGTAAAAATAAAAAAATAGTATATTTTCTTGTGTTGTATTTATTCAAATACTATGTAAGTAACTATTAATTATTATTATTGTTATCATATTTTACAATATTATATTAAGTAAGTATAGTAAATCAAAATATAATTGTACCTACTACTAACTCAATGGGAGGGATGTACTTGATGTATTGACAGCAAATTATCAATATTTGGCTTTAGTTTTGTTAGGAATAACCGCAAATCTCCCCGTTCTGTGATATTCAATCTGCTCCTTTTTTTTGTTAAAAGGTTTGTTACGGCACTAAAACTTTTTTCGACAAGATACGACGAGGGAAACGCTATCAAAAGCTTTCTCGCAATTCCCCACAGTCCAGGATATTTTTCGGGTATTTCTGCCTGCAGCCAAAATGTTTGATACCCTCTTTTAAATTTCACCTTCAGCTCCTCATTAGTGCTAAGCTCGACTAGCTCCTCTTGTAATATCACATTCTCCACTTCCGTTTCATCAAATGGATTTATGATCCATGGTGGTATTTCCATTAACAGAATATCTTCAAATCTTATTTTGAAGTCATCATGCAGGGCGATTAAATGTTGAACGTAATCGAATCGTAATTAATCGAAACCAGATAAATTTTCGTTGACCCCCGCTTACGAATTGTGGACCCCCATTTTTCTGTCACGCCAACGTAGACCCCCGTCGAGTCTCCCGTGGACCCCTGGGGGTCCACCTGGACTACTTTGGGAATTACTGCCATAGACCATATCTAACCAATCCTAACTTCGTATATCAGAATTATGATTCTACCTACATATTAAGTTCCACAGAATACATACTTTGTGGTCTGAACATCGTCGCGACTGTCTTCGACTAACTCTCACTGTGTTCGCTGCTTAAGGCATTGTGTTGCATCATACTAATATTAAAAATGCGAAAGTGTGTTTGTTGGTTTGTCCTTCAATCACGCCGTAACGGAGCTACGGATTATTTGCATGGGTATAGTTGAGGACCTGGAGAGAGACATAGGCTACTTTTTATCCCGGGAAAATAATAGTTCTCGAGGGATTTTAAAAACGAAATCTACGCGGACAAAGTCGAGGGCATCAGCTAGTGTTCCATAATCTTAAATCTATTGGCGCTTTTGATCGAATGACTTAATATTACGGTTTTACATAACAATAAAACCGATATTATGTGCCGAGAGGGAAAACATACAGCATTATTGAAGAAGCTGTTTGTATTTCACCGGATATCCGCGATCGATCTATATACAAAGTAGTTCATCTTACCGGATATAGGGGGCGCTAGTGTCTCACCCAGCAAGGCAGTTGGAAACAGCTGCCATTTTGAGTCATAGTCTTTACCAGGAAGAACTTCCTGCAATGCTGTATGTTTTCCCTCTCGGCACATAATATCGGTTTTATTGTTATGTAAAACCGTAATATTGATGTGCCTCCGGAAAACATACAGCATTATTGAAGACGTGTTTGTTATCTGCTGGTGAAAAGTATTAAACAACGCTATGATGAATCACAGGGAGTTAATCTGTGAAATAAATTTTCTTTTGATCTATTTTCTTTTGATCATGCATATTGCAAATAATGTTATTTTCAACCAAAATTAGTAATTTCATAGTAATGTTTTAAGGTAAATCTGTTTATACTTTTGAAGAGGAAAAAATTAAATAATTAAAAA
The DNA here is from genome assembly GCA_029955525.1 of Oeneis ivallda. Lineage (NCBI taxonomy): Eukaryota > Metazoa > Arthropoda > Insecta > Lepidoptera > Nymphalidae > Oeneis > Oeneis ivallda. The sequence goes on from JARPMR010000009.1 coordinate 12,021,369, forward strand.
TTAAGTAATTTTTAATTTAATTGTCTTGACAATTAAGGAACTTTAGTATGGATTGAAAATCAAACCGGACTAAATGAATAAATGTATTGAGATATAAGCTTCGGTTATTTGTAGATATCTTAGGAGAGTAGTATTAAAATATATATAATATGTCACGATTTTCTATTATCATGAGATAATAATATTGATGGTCTATTGGTTGGTTATCTGACCATAGTGATCTGCAACACCCTGGGTATGCACAACTTTACCGAAGAAAATTAACTTTACTCATGTATTTTGGGAGTCTAATGTTATAAAGGAAAATTTGTTATAGACAATCATAATGATTTCTATATTCAGATCTCTTTGACCTATTTTCCTCTCATGAAACCCTAACTAATGTTACTGATCATAATATCCCAGCGATCGTATTTTATTATTATTTTTAAAGTTTAGATTTCCCCTAAGAGTGATTAGTGTTTGAGTCAAATGCCTGTATCAGATACTAATATATTTTTACCTATATTACAGGAATAATCATTAGCTTTAGGTCATGACCCCTACGTTCCGAGGCTTATAGAAGCCTTTTTAGGTTTGTCTAGATATTTTATCATTTAATCATTTAGATTGCAAAGTGTGTCTTAAGCACGTATAGGTTAGATGAAAACGATTGTTGTCCTAGGTGGGGACCACAGAAAGCATAGAAACTGCATATTTACTTGTATGTATATAAACTTTAACACACTGAGATACTAATTTATATAAACTTAAACACACTGATACTGATTTATAGATGTATATTATCAAATAGCACACTAGGTCTAATAAACTATTAAAAGAGGCGTTGCGTTCTCGAAGTACCCGATTAGAATGCACCGCCGCGTGATCACACAATACTTTATACTCCTAGCGGAGGTGCTCCCACCGAGGCAACCGCGGCCATCTTTTTCCTCTTCCGGTGACGCGAAGCTGACGTCGCGCCTGCCGACAACTACCGAGGTGGCGGAAGCGCTGACGTCGATCGTACCAACACACGTAACGTGCAGTGCTGCCAACACTGCCGAGGTGGCGCTGGCGTCGGTCGTCGCCGTAGATCGTCGCGCGCGGTGTTACCAACACACGAAACGCGCAGTGCTGCCAACACTGCCGAGGCGGCGCTAGCGTCGGTCGTCGTCGTATATCGTCGCGCGTGGTATTGCCACCACACGAAACGCGCTGTGTTGCCAACACGGCCATGCTGCACGGTACCCGCCTCGGGTACCCCACGAGTCGGGATAAAATCACTGCGAAATTTAAGAATCGTTAACACATGAATCATTCTACATACACACATATCCTTAATTTTTTTCTACATACTTATAAGGCCCATCGGAATATTGCTCATGCCCTGTCCATCATGCGACCCTGTAGCTCAATCAACAAGACCATCCCACCCAAAGGGCACACAGCCACACTTAGGAGACAGATGTGTCTTTGTTGAAAACTGTCCATCATGCGACCTTGTAGTTCAATCAACAAGACCATCCCACCCAAAGGGCACACAGCCACACTTAGGAGACAGATGTGTCATTGTTGAAAACCACTAACTTAAAGGACCAAGTTGGACTTCAAGCTTTCCAGGCTTTCGCATTCCAATGTGACGTTCTTCGTTCATTATGCAATATTCCCCATCATACCTTATACAGTATTTTATCACGGCTCGCTGAATAATTGTTTATTATTATCTACAAAGCCTACATAATTTATGAAAATACTGACTGATAGGGACTAACTTTGATAATTTTTGAACTATAGTCAATGTCAAATATGACATAGCATTAGGAACTATTCAACTTTCTTATTTAAGTTGGTTAATTCATTGACAGTCAATACTGTAAAGACAATTTAAATACTAAAATATCTGTTGAAGAGTTTCATATTATTTATATGTTTTAGATATAGCTACTTGCCAACACGGTTTTAGGTTCAAATTATATTAATCAACAAACAAATTAATAATTTAATACAATTTATTACATATTTCTAATCTAGACTTCAGCCATCAATATTGATCCATGATTTCCTATATTCAGCCACGGCTACGCCGTTATACGTTGAAGAACATCTTTGACAACCTCTCAAATCTACCACATGATATCTATCGTTGTCTAAGATTTTCCTAACTTGGAATGGACCTTTAAACGTCGGCATTAATTTCCTACTTTGACCGTCGTTACCCTGACTTTGTATTCTAATCATCAATACTAAATCTCCTCCTTTGTACTTTTTAGTTTTCGCCAAAGATTTATCGAACCTCTCTATCTGATATTCAACACTATTAGCCTTAACACTACTATCAACTCTTTCGCGCAACTCAGACACGTACACTAACTATTGTCCTCCAACTCTGGAGCTAAACTGTCACTATCCATGCGTAGCCTATAACCGAACATACCTCACCACTAGGAACGCTTGTGTAGTTTTATGTACCGAGCTATTTTAAGCCTTGCTGTTAAGCCTTTATGCATTGATCCCAACTATCACCGCTAGTATCAGCACCCACAGATTTTAATGATTCTAAAATAGTTTTATTAAATCTTTCGACCTGACTATTAGCGCGAGGTACACCTATCGCCAATATATGCAATCAAATATTTCTATTTACACAATATTGAGCAAATTTACCCTATGTAAAACACGAGCCGGCATCAGTGATTATGCGTCTGGCGTTTCCGAAAATCTTTACTTATAACTCATACTCATACTTTATAACTTTTTAATCACACCCACTGTATTAGTTTTACGTACAGCGGAAATGAAAGCAAATTTTGTAAACGCATCTACCACTACCAATAAATACATTTTTTTTTGTTTTTAGTAGTCATGAATGAACCAAGATGAGGTGCAAAATATGAAGCGGTTGCGCATATTTTGGTAAAGGATGTAATTCTCCTTCCTTTTTCCCCGCTTTTTTTTTTTTTTTGATAAATGCAACTCAAACAGTTTTTAATATACTTTTTCTACTATTTTACGTAATCGTGTCACAAATATCGATACTTTACTCTTTAAAACCGAGCCACTCAACAGTCTATTACTCACAAACTAATTATGCCTTAAGAGAATACTTATTTATTCTCTTAAAACGCTTAAACCCTACCTATAGCCGTCTCCATCATTCCTATAACGGCCCCTTTCCTCACATCTAATCTATTTAACCACAAACACGATAGATAAACACCATCTGAACGTGAGGGTAGTTATCAAAAATATCTAACTAATCTTAAGCGTACTGGCAACATTTATTCGATTAGGGCGCGATTGCTATCGCGATCCCTCAATCAAATACAACGACCTAGACACGAAAGGATCTACTAGTCGGATGAATCTTTGGCAGAGACTGAAATCGCATCGTCAAAATAGCTGCATTTATACTAATATTCCAAGACGGCGCGCAAGATGGCGTGCCCACACTATCAACGTTGACAAATGTCGTTTCAATTAAACTAATGTCAATAAACAAAATGACGACATTTTTATAATTTCTTAGTCTTTATCAATTTTAAACATGAATCTGACAATTCAGTCATGTTCCTCACACGTGAAAACCAGTAAATACGTACGAACACACTTAACCGTTTTAACTAACGAGAAATGTCCCACGTTATCCTGGTTACATTTTATTATCCGCCAGATGCAGTTCCTTGGGACCACCCAACGTCGGCCATTACTAGTTCGCCTATAAACCTTCGCACCCAATAATTCGTAACTATTAAAAATCTCTATTATCTTCGGCCTGTCCTGATGCTAACACTTCTCTTATTTTCACTTACTCTCTGGGTCTTGTACTTGTACGGCAAGTAACCAATCCCTTCAGTAATTGACATAACAATCTCATTTTTAAAGATACTACACTTTTTGAGATTCAATGTTAAACCATTCTCCTTAAATATTTGCAAAACTTTCTCATGCAAGTTCATATTTTCCTCTACACTTTCCGAAATTAAGTATACATCATCCAAATAAACAATCACTTTCCCAAACCTTAAATTACCAAGTGTTTTGTTCAGCATTTGTTTGAAATAATAAACGCGTCGGAAAAATAAACTTGCATATCCCAAATGCAAATTAAAAATTTCTACCCGCGGCCCATTATATAGATCAATTAACATATACAATAAAATCTCAAATTATATTACAGATGAAAATAATATTAGAACCTTTAAGCGAAAACTAAAAGAATGGCTAATAAAAAAAAATAACTTCTACGAGATAGACGAACTAATCCAAAAATAGCAGTAAACTTTAAGACCTCAATTGCGCATCAGGCTATGTTCCAAAATGAATTACAAATTTGACATATTGATTGATTATCATTTTCCTAGAAATTCAAATTGTTAACCTATAATATTGTATTCCAATCTGTTAATGAATAATATTAATCCGACTTTTATTTAAAATGAAATCGAAAATATTTTTATAATGACATAATTTTATTAATTACATATGGAAACTATCAATATTAATTAATACCTAAAAAAAATACTGAAATAAAAATAGTTACTAACCTAATCTAATTACTTTGTAAATGTAACTTTGCAACGCAACCTGACGGGGCCTCATGTAATCTAACTATATAATTAAGTGTAAGTGGATACATGAATGCAAATAAATGAAGAAATAAAGAAATAAGAAGGTGCATTAGCCAATCTAAACGGAAGCCGCAAGAACTCATAATGCCAGTCTTTTGTAATTGCTGTTTCCTCGACCGAATCCCTATGCACAGCAATCTGATAATACCCACTTTTTAAATCTCAGCTGGTAAACGCTTTATGACCCTATAGTCTATCAACTAAATCTTCGATTCGAGGCATAGGGTACTTATCCTAAATCGTTATCTTTTTTAAGGCCCTAGAGTCGATGCAGAGCCTTTTTCCCTGTGACCCCCACATACAAAACATTTGATATCTTAACGGATTTGGTATTATTAATATCCGTGCTACTATTTGAAGGACCGGAATTGTTAGAGTTAGTCAAGTTTGTATTCATTTGTGAACTTCGTTACCTATAATGATCGAAACAATATCTCCATCATGAATAAATTTAAACATAATCGGTCAATTTTAATACTTATAAATGTGTTATATACAAAATTCGTATGAAGATTAATTATAATTATCACTCGGTTTCCTATCCATAATTTCTTTTAAGAGTTCAAACATACTTCGTCCAATTTGAAACTACCTGACAACTTCGTTTACCAATCAATCCACTTCCATAAGGGCCACTTATCATCTGTACGCAATAACGAATCGTACCAGATTTTAGCCGAACCTTTCAACATATTGAGAGCTTGGTAACGAATTATTTTATCGGACTATGCAAAAGTTTGAGCGTAAGGTTGAAAAATGTTAAGCCATGCATTAATATAGTCTTTCAAAGGGTCAAAGTCATGTATAATATTGTTCAATGTACTCACAGTCTCGGTATCTATACAAGATACCTTATTACGTTTCCTTGGGGGTGATGGTGTCCTGGCGTCTGAAGAACTTGAGGTGGAACGAGCGCGTTTGCGTTTCGACCTTTTATTTTTGCAAAGCGTAAGTTGCTACACACTTCTGATATAAACTTTAACACACTGAGATACTAATTTATATAAACTTAAACACACTGATACTGATTTATAGATGTATATTATCAAATAGCACACTAGGTCTAATAAACTATTAAAAGAGGCGTTGCGTTCTCGAAGTACCCGATTAGAATGCACCGCCGCGTGATCACACAATACTTTATACTCCTAGCGGAGGTGCTCCCACCGAGGCAACCGCGGCCATCTTTTTCCTCTTCCGGTGACGCGAAGCTGACGTCGCGCCTGCCGACAACTACCGAGGTGGCGGAAGCGCTGACGTCGATCGTACCAACACACGTAACGTGCAGTGCTGCCAACACTGCCGAGGTGGCGCTGGCGTCGGTCGTCGCCGTAGATCGTCGCGCGCGGTGTTACCAACACACGAAACGCGCAGTGCTGCCAACACTGCCGAGGCGGCGCTAGCGTCGGTCGTCGTCGTATATCGTCGCGCGTGGTATTGCCACCACACGAAACGCGCTGTGTTGCCAACATGTACAAGAATGATTAGGTATGTCAAAAAATTTGCTTTGCAAGAAGAGAAGATTTTGAATTTATTTGGGAAATTTCGCGCCAGTTTAGCCATCTTTTGATGGCTGGTAAGTACAGACAAGTTCGATTATATATTTTTTTATATTTTCCCAAACTTTCAGTATCAAATTGCACCTGAGGTGAACGCTTTTACATCGTGGCATCTGTCAGAGTCACTGATAGGTTCTGTATTTAATGTGGGTGATCCATTCAGATCTTAACACCAAAAAATAAACGCTCGAGGCCATTTGGGCTTCACTATAAGGTATGCTCCTGTCGCACTGTTTTAATGTGTCAGTTGAGGAAATCCCAAAGCCAATTATGCCCTCATAGTCTGCTGAAGGCATCTATATGACTTATTGATTGATTCTTTCAATTTATCGAGACATAGTACTTTACTACACCGGTTTGATGTGTCTCAAACAAGTTAATGTCAAATTGTTCCATCCCATAAAACAAACTCTGACGTCATTTGAGGGAGAAGATGCCACTCTCTGGGAGGTTTTTCTCATGACCATCTGTCCCAACTATGTTGTATCGCCCTGAAAACTATTTGAGCAGATTATAAAAATCCAGTCTGGTGTAGGAATTCGGTCAGAGTTAGTAAAGTCACTACTTTACTCCCATTTCGAATGTACGCAATGAGTGTTGCATTGTTGTCCAATTGAGCCAGGACGTGATTTTCGCAGTTTGTTTTATTTGTGATTACCAATAAAACTTGTTACTGTGCCATCATTTTAGCTGAACGGTCAGTTACTAACATTAGTTTGTCGTCTAAATATTTGCACGAGGACCCGTGTGTTCAACATAGTATGGATGTTGGCTCTCATTGGACACCCTTAAATTTTAGATTTATTGGGACATGAGGCTCTCGCCACCCTCAATTCCTGTTCCACGCTCCTGGAGCGAGATACAGATGTTTCCTATCGAAACTTTTCTGAATATTTGAGGAATCCCCAGGGAATCACAAAGTCCTCTGAGGGTTGAAGCCTTAGTAGTCCAAAGGTTAAGGGCGCGGGATAGAAACTGTACTGTACTTAATATACTCGTCATAGACAAGTTTTACGTTTATTTGAAGAGGGGTGGGGGAGAGTTAATAAGGTTCAGCATGGCTAATATTACTTATTACTTAACTGTCCCAGCAACCCTTGCAATTCACAAGAGCTAATGCTACTTTACAGCAATTATTATCTCAAGGACTCGATGAGAATATTTATCCTTTTTAAGGGAAAGGAAATTGAATTTGCTGTAGTTGGCAACGATTACCCCTTCATGGGTGTTATTGATTTAGCAGCTTAGATGTTCCAAGTGTCTCGTGGCTTCCGCAGCCCAAAGACATAACTTGGATTGGTCGTGATTGACCAGAAGGAGATGTTCCAAGTGCCTCTCGGCTTCCGCAGCCTAAAGACTACTTGGATTGGTCGTGATTGACCCGAAGGAAGTCGTCTAGGTTAGACTAGCACTCGACTTACCTTCGCACGGAGGGTTTCCGTAACCCAGTGTGTTACATGAGAAAAAAGGCGCCAGACCAATAGATTAGGCCGTTACTCGATTGATCCTGCTTGGCCAGAAGGAGGTCGTCTAGGTAAACTAGCACTCGACATCCCTTCACATAGAAGGTTTACGCAACCCAGTATGTACACCGAAAGGTAGAAAAGAGGCGCCAGACCGAAAGATTAGGCCATCACTCGAGTGATCTTGCTTGGCCAGAAAGAAGTCGTCTAGGTAAACAAGCATTCGACATCCTTTCGCACAGAGGGTTTCCGCAACCCAGTATGTACACCGAAAGGTAGGTCATCTAGTAAGATTGATCTTTGCATTAGATTCTCAGGCATGGTTGATGAGATTTTGTGGTCGAGCTGAGGAAGAATTCTGAGAAAATTCCAGTTTTATCATCCAGTCTCTGGTTATAGAGAGCTGGAAACTGAAATATCAGACGGAACTCTTATTTTCACAAATTCAATTTGTTTTCGAATGTAGAAAATGGAACGCATATCCATTGTAATATACTGCCGTATACTCGTATATATCGATATCTACTATATGTAGATATCACACACCCACACACACGCACGCACACACACACATTCCACTGGTGGCCGGCTCGGTAGCCTGTACACGACTGGTGACGCGTGCAGTTGTTTCTTGTATTTATGCCCTGTATGATTTATATGTACTTATTAATGAAACATTATTGGTACCAGAGATTTCTTGCGTGAGGGTAATCGAAATCCCGTTATCATAGATTCACTACAGAAATCTTTTATATAATAGAAAAGTTTATTCCAAGGAACTTTTACAAAGTGCTTTTGAAACATCAAGTGAATCTCTGGTTCCGAACCAGAGTGCTGTTGGTAACCAAAACTGCCTATGTACCAAAATTTCTATATCACTTTTTTGTTCGACTGTTGCAAAGTCAAAAGGAAGAACTACACTCTAGAGTGTCCGGGTGACAAGGCTATATTTTACACGATCGATACATACGATGGATGTTACAATATCCAATTTCCGCAGTCAAGTCTCAGTTTCGAAAATACAAACGGACTTAATAAAAGCGGTGAATGTTGCTTTGACAATTAATTCTTTACTGGGAGATACATTGTTTATGAGTAGCTTGAAACTTTATGTGTTGTTAGTTGCTACTGACATTTTAATTCAATAAGTTCAACCCTTTTTAACGAAAACGATTAGTTAAGTTTGTTATAACTATCGTTACACATATTATATGAAATAGACAAAGGCGATTTACCGAAAGCTTCAGTAATTTATTAGAGGGTATTTGGAATTCGCTCAGCTTTTTATGTGGGTCGAACCCACTGCAATGCTGAGCCTACCTACCCCTGACAAGAGTGGAGCCAGCCCCGAATATCCCGTCAAGTCGCAAAAATCAGCTTAATATATTCGTCCCGCAGTGTGGGAACTTTCAAATATTACGCTAAAAAGAACAGATACTGCACTTTGTTCTTAGGAAAAATTGTCGAGAAGCGATGCAATAAAAATGTGAGAAAACTCACCTGGTGGTAACGTGTCGATCCGAGGATCGACCGTTACCTGTGAACCTTGTTAGAGTTTCTTTCGTCGAAGTCCCTCTCGCTGCTCGAAACCGCTGCTGGAACTTGTCCTCCCGTTCATTGTACCTCTCAGGCACACACAACATCAGATCGATTGACTTTTGAAGCCGAATCGACATTGTTCGTACACGTGGTTTTTACATTACGCGATTTTCCCGATCCGCGATCGGTTCGTACACGTGGTTTTTACATTACGCGATTTTCGCGATCCGCGATCGAAAATATGGATTATAATCACTGTATCACTATATTTAATAACAGCCTTTGATAATATTTTTTCCAAAGGAAGACGGATTAACGATATAATTTTAGATTCGATGCGCACGCGGCGAAAATACACAACGCTATGACTCAAAATGGCAGCTGTTTCCAACTGCCTTGCTGGGTGAGACACTAGCGCCCCCTATATCCGGTAAGATGAACTACTTTGTATATAGATCGATCGCGGATATCCGGTGAAATACAAACAGCTTCTTCAATAATGCTGTATGTTTTCCGGAGGCACATCAATAAAAAGATAACATACACGCTGAATTGTTTAACACGAGTCATATTATTTAGTCAGAACAAACATGACCGTAGCAAAATAACCCCCGGACAGAATTTGATAGAGTTTTGCCAGAATCATACGACAACTTTGACCTTTCATTTCCCGCAAGTCTCATCAGTGGAGGCTCTTGGACCAAGTTCCATACATTTTTGCCCATTGTCCTTTACAAATGATTGTAAAACAAACTCATTTTCTATAGAATGCCAATAATATTTACTAAAGAATTACGAAAAGTCCAAGATAAGTCATTCAATGACAACAAAGCACAATCAAACCTTGCATGACGCTTACATCAGGTCAAAAAACGAACAAAACTTTGATAGAGGAATTTATCGATTTTAGACAAAGTTTACACGTGTTATTTGTAGATATAGCTTCCAAATTTAGTAATTAACAAGAAAACATTTAGTTAACTTACCTTCTCTGCATATTTATTGCAAAAAGACTATAAGATAATTCACCCAACACAAAAGTTCGCCACGCGTTGATGCGTCGAAACCGGAAGTAATTTTGAACGCTCAAAAATGACAGCTAGTGCCAACATAACAACAAGTGAATGTTGTCAGCTGTTGCTCATTGATTCCTTCCGGTTCATTTGCAAAGCATTATATGCTTTATACCTGAACTTTAAAGCATAAAATTCCATAAAAACCGAACCCTTTCCGACCGACTCTCTCTCGGACGGATCCGTCTACAACGCAGTCGTTACTCGCGCGTGGCTTTACCGGATACGTCACTGCCGCACAGTGGAAGTTAACGTAAACTTAGAATAAGAATTATTAAATATTATTTTTGCATGCCTATCCGGCAGATTGTAAGGACTTTTATTATAATGTACTCGTAACACCATTGTACTACTCAATCTGTGCAAATAAATAATTTGAATTTGAATTTGAAATTTATTTTTAATAAGCGGTGCTTCGCGAGCGGTTTACTAAGTAGGTCTGACTTGAGGTGCGATGCGGGGAAGCGCGAGAGAGCTACACTAGCGGCACGCTATGATGGCCGGTTTGACACATTACAATAGTGATGTGGAATGTCAATTTATTCTCGAACAAAAAACAATTAAGTTTTGTTTTTGTACCTGATTAAATAGATTTAATAAAACAAAAATGTATATGTTTATTTAATTTATTTGAACGAACTGAATATTTGAATGAAAATGAATATACATACTTTATATGCACACAAGAAACATATGAATACAAAAGATACCAAAAAAGGTGCCACAAAAGGCCATAATTAATCAGATTCGTCCATACTACTATTTTCACTGTCGTCACTGCTATCACGAGCAAGGGTCAACAGTAATGCAGTATCAATATTTGAAATCCAAAGCCAGGTCAAAACTATATCACAATCGCATTGCACTGACAGTTTATACTTTTCGAAGCAACGTCAATTCGAAACTGCTTTGTTTTGCATTGAGCATTGACGCGAGTTTGCCGGAGGTAGTAGTTGTGCTAGCCAGCGATCCTATGTGACGATCGTATTAGATTCCATTTTTAAAAATTTTCAATTTAGAAAACCAAATGCCGAGTTGTGGTATATATCATATAAAAATAAAAATTTTACCCTTTGTATGAAACAGCTGATATTTTTTTGCGATTTCAGAGGTTTGTCCACATAGTGAAAATTGTTCATATTCACAAGTACATTCACCCCTTAAATGGTGCAAACTGATTTTTCTACACTTGTATACATTTTAGAAATCAATTTAATAAATAAATTTTGAGTCCTAAACCTAAAACTACATTCGATAAAATTTATGAATCTCTGCACATCACTATCGTCAATAAAGTAATACAATTATTTCCTTCAAAGTCGTTATCAATTAATACGGAACTTCATGAGCGGACAAACGTCAAACCGGCCATCATAGCGTGCCGCTAGTTTAGGGGAAATTTGTAACGCGTAGTACCACTAGATCAAAGGTGTCAAACTACTGCTTATCCTATACTGTGTCCGTACTGTCGGCATGGAACTAGGAATTACGACTACGTCGATTAATTTACTCTATGGTGCAGGGCTCAACTTCAAACGAACGCGTAGTACGTATGTACTCTGTAAATGCGAAAGTGTTTGTTTGTTGGCTTGTCCTTCAATCATGCGAAAGTGATCTTACTTTAGGTAATGATGACAAGTGACTATTATTATGATTAGTTATAATCACCTATGTGTTCCTTAAATTATAATATTATTATACATACCTATAAATATAATTTAGGTAACACATGGGTGCTATGCTAATTATGTTGTAACCACCTCGAAATTGACAGGTCTAGAAACAAAGCTATCCTTTCCATAATGTTACCTGCGGAAAAGGGATAAAATACAACCTATTATATGTTGGATATTGTATGTCCTGCCAATTTAATTTATTTTAAATTGTGTACAACCGAATTAACATCATTGTTTTTTTTAATAAAACACAAATTACATTAGTCTGTTGTTTTATTTCATTTCAAAAAGGTAACCAAAATGTTAAGTACGGTTAGGTTTCCCTAATCTTTCAGATGTTCCATTGCTTTTGATTTTCTTGCGTTTTCTAGTGTTCACTGAATTGAAACAAAAAGTTAAAGAAATCAAATGCTATCCAGTGGAAGAGTTTGTACTATACAAGAGACTAGTATTGATTGTAGATAGATTCAGAAGCCGGCCATCTAGATTAGCCATCTGCGTGGGTGCTCAGATGTGTGCGCAATCAGGTGCACTCTATTCCCTCACTCTCATAGTCCGATGGGACGGAAATCTAAACTGACCAGAGAGATCAGGCGATTCCGAGGCACGGGGGTCACACCACTTACTTCTTAACTCTGGGGTTCTATAAGTACTGAAAACCCTACATTTTGGGCTGACCTGTGAATAGAACCCGGGACCTCTATCTGCGGTCGAACAACTTTACCACTAGACCTACAAGGCAGTTAATGTAATAATATGATATTCAATATACTGGCCACATATCTAGTGCTTTCTATATCTAATCGTGACCAGCCCGCCCAGCATGCACGTCGAAATGATATCTCGCGCGAAGAGAGACATACTGTCGATGTAGACTAATTTCTCGTTCGACGAATCTATGTGTGCAACCATGTTAGTGTCGATAGAGATAATACGAGAAAAGGCGTCGACAAAATTTTCTCGCGCGTGCATGCTAGGCGTGCAGGATTTAAAGCGAGTTAAATTGACTTCTTCTTTGTCAACCAATAGACGTTCACTGCTGGACAAAGGTCTCTTGCATGGACTTCCACAAGCCTCGGTCTTGCGCCGCCTGAATCCAACCGCTCCGTGAAACTCGTTTGATATCGTTGGTCCACCTAGTGGGGGGGTCTGCCAACACAGCGCTTCCCGGTGCGGGGTCGCCACTCCAGCACCTTGGGACCCCAACGACCATCAGCTCTTCGAACTGCGACTGCAAAACTATTATATTTAGAAAGGATACAGAAATCGACGTGTGGTTGCTCCAAAAAGCCGAACGCTTTCGCTGCAAGTTTCAAATCCAAGTTTTTCATATTAAAAACTCTACTAAGCGAATGTTTATTGTAACATCTTAGAAACGAAAGGTATGCTTTTCGTGCGAGAATCTTCATAGTGCCATCCCTTTGAATTATGTCTTCAAGCTGGAAAAGTTAAATTTATTAGGTAATTACATGAAAAAAATCCACAGTAACATTTATTAAACGAAAGTAACCCTTTTTGTTTGCCAAACATCAAAGTCGGTTCATCAGTTTGGCCGTAACAGATGGACGTAATAATATAGGTTATTTACGACATAGTTCAGAGTCGCAAAACTTCATTATTTTGAAAAGAACAACTGCTGAGTTTCTTGCCGGCTCTTCTCAGCAGAATCCGCATTCCGAACCGGTGGTTGATTCATGACGTGTCATAAGAGCCACAAGTTGGCCTACGTAAAATAAATAATTCTGAATTTTTTTTTGAGAGGTCGTTGGGATCCCAACTCGCAGGCTGGAGTGGCGACCACGCACCGGGAAGCGCATTGTCAGCAGACCCCCCACTAGGTGGACTGACGACGTCAAACGAGAGTCGCAGGCAGCCGCTGGATGCAGGCGGCGCCAGGCCGCGACCTGTGGAAGACCATGTAAGAAACCTTTGTTCAATAGTAACTTCAATCTGTTGATAAAGATGAAGGTAGTTATTTAATGACAAAAAAACCTTACCATTTTTTGTACATCATCAGGAGGTTCGCCAAAATTGTATTTGTCTAAATAAACTTTTTCTCTTTTCAAGCACTCGACGAACTGTTCTTCCTCCGCTCGCAGCAATATGACGGCGTTGCCACTGCTTCCGTTCCCTCTCGCCGTGCGACCCACTCTGTGAATGTATTCCTAGAATTAGGAACGTTAATAGGTGTGTAAAATCACTTGAAACTTTGTTACAGTAAAGCTTTTATATATACAGATACATTAGTTTTTGTTTTATTTAAAAATACCAAGTAGCTATGATTTTTCATGAGTTCACTCTCCAGATACTCAACTCATGCTCATAAAATAAAGAATCAACTTTTGTTTTTGCTTGATCTTAATAAAAGCTGGTGTTAAACGGAACCTTTTTTTTTACTAATGGGTTAAAGATTTGTTTCTTATTTTCTATAGTTTTATGTTTGTGCGATCAAAGCCTTTTTTTGTGTAATTTATGTATTTTTTATAGTAAGTAAACAAATTAATCGTCTTTTTCTTAAATATTGCCTTTTAATTATTTGCATATTTGAAGTTAGCCCTTAAGTGGGGTGGGTGGCCGGTGGGTGGATGATGAAGATAAAGATTAATTATAGTTACCTTCATATCTGAAGGGGGATCATATTGAACGATCCAATTCACTGATGGAATGTCCAAGCCTCTAGCTGCCACATTTGTACAAAACAATGCCCCTTTGTCTGCTTCCACGAAAGTTTGGTATGCATCTTTTCTTTTTGATTGACTTTGTTTACCCTAAAATGATTTGATTTTTTACTATTAATGAATTTGTGCTAACTACTGTGAATGGCTTGGAAACCAGAAATAGTTATATGTGTTATATGGGGCCAAAGAAATTTTTTGTTCCCTGAGGGCGTAATATAATGTCTAATAGGAATCTTTAAAGCTCTTTTGCGAGACTATAGTCGGAATTTTAATTCGATTCCAGATTTGACAATTTCAGTGTTGCACCGTTATGACAAGTACTAAATAGTGACGTTACGAAATTATTCGATACGGAAATGGAATATTTCCGAATCGATTCCTCTCGTTTATAGTAGTATATCTAAACTACTACTTTAATAGAAACTAAGTATATCAGGAAATTAAATATTTCTGAACGGATAATTTAGTTATGACGATTAATTTTATTAAGGATCTGAGAGTTTTCTTTAATAATTGTGTGTGAAATAAATAAAAAAATGTGATCATGAAGGAACATGAGAAATAAAACAAATAGATGTATTATGGTAATATTTTATTTTATAAATCGTCGCCGTCTTCGCTATCGCTATCGCTGTCACTTTCTGTAACATGTATTATAAATGTGTCTGTGATATTAGAATAAATTTTATAAACACATATCAAAAATTCCGAAGCCAGCGGGATTCGAACCCACATCTCTTGGGAAACGCGCCCGAGTGTGTTAGCCACTTACACTATAGCCACGGTCGAACTACACGTCAGCATCGAAATTAGTGATATGTATCTACTTTCTCAGTTTAAGCAACTGCTAGCGACATCTAGTAGCAACACGTTACTGTTATTGATCTACTTTCCAAGACCCCATATTGCAATGGAGCTCGTTAGGAACTAGAGATGCCACTTTGCTTTTTACTATTTTTTCATTTTTATTAAAGTGTTTACCTACACTTAAGGAAATATCAGAATAAATTTTATAAACACATATCAAAAATTCCGAAGCTAGCGGGATTCGAACCCACATCTCTTGGGAAACGCGCCCGAGTGTGTTAGCCACTTACACTATAGCCACGGTCGAACTACACGTCAGCATCGAAATTAGTGATATGTATCTACTTTCTCAGTTTAAGCAACTGCTAGCGACATCTAGTAGCAACACGTTACAGTTATTGATCTACTTTCCAAGACCCCATATTGCAATGGAGCTCGTTAGGAACTAGAGATGCCACTTTGCTTTTTACTATTTTTTATTTTTATTAGTGTTTACCTACACTTAAGGAAATATCAGAATAAATTTTATAAACACATATCAAAAATTCCGAAGCCAGCGGGATTCGAACCCACATCTCTTGGGAAACGCGCCCGAGTGTGTTAGCCACTTACACTATAGCCACGGTCGAACTACACGTCAGCATCGAAATTAGTGATATGTATCTACTTTCTCAGTTTAAGCAACTGCTAGCGACATCTAGTAGCAACACGTTACAGTTATTGATCTACTTTCCAAAACCCCATATTGCAATGGAGCTCGTTAGGAACTAGAGATGCCACTTTGCTTTTTACTATTTTTTATTTTTATTAAAGTGTTTACCTACACTTAAGGAAATATCAGAATAAATTTTATAAACACATATCAAAAATTCCGAAGCCAGCGGGATTCGAACCCACATCTCTTGGGAAACGCGCCCGAGTGTGTTAGCCACTTACACTATAGCCACGGTCGAACTACACGTCAGCATCGAAATTAATGATATGTATCTACTTTCTCAGTTTAAGCAACTGCTAGCGACATCTAGTAGCAACACGTTACAGTTATTGATCTACTTTCCAAGACCCCATATTGCAATGGAGCTCGTTAGGAACTAGAGATGCCACTTTGCTTTTTACTATTTTTTATTTTTATTAAAGTGTTTACCTACACTTAAGGAAATATCAGAATAAATTTTATAAACACATATCAAAAATTCCGAAGCCAGCGGGATTCGAACCCACATCTCTTGGGAAGCGCGCCCGAGTGTGTTAGCCACTTACACTATAGCCACGGTCGAACTACACGTCAGCATCGAAATTAGTGATATGTATCTACTTTCTCAGTTTAAGCAACTGCTAGCGACATCTAGTAGCAACACGTTACAGTTATTGATCTACTTTCCAAGACCCCATATTGCAATGGAGCTCGTTAGGAACTAGAGATGCCACTTTGCTTTTTACTATTTTTTATTTTTATTAAAGTGTTTACCTACACTTAAGGTAAACACTAATAAAAATAAAAATAAAAAAAATAAAAATTTAATATAAAAAGTTAATATTTTTGTTTTTAATATAAAAACAAAAATATTAACTTTTTATAAAATAAAGCAGCGGTTACTAATTAATAAATAATTATTATGAGTAATTATGTATTTATTTAAATAATAATCAATAATTTAGTCTTTAATTGGCACACCAATATTATGATTACATAAACATAAATCGCGATTGTTTATCGATTTTTGTGTTCATCACTACACTATTATATGTGGTATCATTATTTTACAAAATGACAGTAGCTAATGTCAAACGTGGAATCGAATTATAATTCCGACTTTTTTTTTTTTAGTTAAGATACTTCAAAAGGAAAAATGGCATTGTGTCATTATATTTAAAAACCTTAATTTAAATAAATAAAAAAATATCAGTCAAATACCCAATTCAACTGATTCCTGCGCGGGTTGAGATTGGCCGATATAGTCCCTTTATTATTCAACATGCATGCCATGCTCAAACAGTATAAGTTTTAACTGATATCCGGCTAAGTTAGGCTTATTGAAATTTATGTAATCAATCTTTTTATGTCTAGGATTTAAATTGGTGCTATCAATTAACGGGTAATTTGAGGAACAAAATTTGAAATATACTTAGGTGTGTATTAGTGATGTGCCGGATCGTTAAAAATGTATATCCGCAGATACGGATCCAGATATATTTTGGTGTCAAGATTCGGATTTCTCTTTCTTTCAATCGGTGTCGATTCGCGTGATCTTAAGATATTTGACGCCACTTGACGCTTTGCTTGACAGGACAAGTTTCGACTTTCATTGCGCGGGTCTTTCTTTTGTTTTGTTTATAGTTTATTGTGACACTGGACAGCATAGATCACGCTTGTGTTTGGTACATAAGTTAAAAACTGTCTACAAAGAAAGAAGTTTAGAAGTGTAATTTGGAATTTCGTATGATCACCTATGTACAGGGTGGGCCAGACCAGGCGGTTATAAAATTTTCTTTAGATTGTTCACTTAAGGGCCTACCAGGACCCGGAAGGAAAAAAATCGATTCCCACCCGATTACGAGAAAAATTTTTTTTTTAAATTTTGGAAAATCATTGCTTAGACGAACTTTTAATTTTTTTTTAATTTTTCCAGTAACAATTTCCGCAATTTTTTTATGGAATATCTTTACCTAATAACTGTACTCTCTTAGAAAAAAAATCCAGTCTGGTTAGCTGGTTTTAAGAGCATTAAATTTTAAATTATATCAAGAAAATTAAGTTCATCCAAAATCTACAGAAAACTTTAAAATTCCATTAAAAATAAAAATCTCCAGCGCTATGCACTGGTGATTTTTTAAAAACTGTAGCAACTAATGTTCTTTTGATTGCCAAAAGAAAAATTGTATGTCAATGTGCCGGATAAAAAGTTATGATTTTTCAAAAGTCTTCGTTCCTCATTCGTGTAAATAACGACCTTATTGAAAAACATGTTAATTGTTTGTGGAGACTGCAGTATGTCCTTTAATTTTAACTGCCTCGTTGGTCTCGTGTTTGACTGCGGCCGAGGAGGTCCCGGATTCGAGTCCCGGGTCGAACCATATCAAGTATTGGGGCTTTCCGTAAGAAATTCTCAGTACTAGCCCGGAGTTAGGAAGTTGGCGTTGTTTCACCCCCGTACCTTGGAGAGCACGTAAAGCCGTTGGTCCTGCGCCTAATCTCTCTCCGCCTGCGCCTAATCTCTCTCCGGTCGCGTGTCGAATTTTCCGTCCCATCGGGCTATGAGAGTAAAGAAACAGAGAGTGCACCTATGTTCATGCACACACTTGTGCAGTTTAATATCTCCCGCACAGATGGTTAATCTCTCTGAAGATAGACCGCCGCGAAAATAAAACATTGTTTTATTTTTCTTTCTCTTAAAAATGTAGATACCGTCAGTCATCATTAAAGGATTCATGTCCTCCCGACCAAATTTCGACCACGGTGACCTATCTCCAGAGAGATTTACCATCTGTGCGGGAGATATTAAAGTGCACAAGTGTGTGCGCCAACACAGGTGCACTCTCTGTTTCTTTACTCTCATAGCCCGATAGGACGGAAAATTTGACATGACCGGAGAGAGATTAGGCGCAGGCGAAGAGAGATTAGGCGCAGGACCAACGGCTTTACGTGCTCTCCAAGGTACGGGGGTGAAATAACGCCAACTTCCTAACTCCGGGCTAGTACTGAGAATTTCTTACGGAAAACCCCAATACTTGATATGGTCCAACCCGGGACTCGAACCCGGGACCTCGTCGGCCGCAGTCAAACACGAGACCAACAAGGCAGTTAAAATTAAAGGACATACTGCAGTCTCCACAAACAATTAACATGTTTTTCAATAAGGTCGTTATTTACACGAATGAGGAACGAAGACTTTTGAAAAATCATAACTTTTTATCCGGCATATTGACATACAATTTTTCTTTTGGCAATCAAAAGAACATTAGTTGCTACAGTTTTTAAAAAATCACCAGTGCATAGCGCTGGAGATTTTTATTTTTAATGGAATTTTAAAGTTTTCTGTAGATTTTGGATGAACTTAATTTTCTTGATATAATTTAAAATTTAATGCTCTTAAAACCAGCTAACCAGACTGGATTTTTTTTCTAAGAGAGTACAGTTATTAGGTAAAGATATTCCATAAAAAAATTGCGGAAATTGTTACTGGAAAAATAAAAAAAAAATTAAAAGTTCGTCAAAGCAATGATTTTCCAAAATTTTAATAAAAAAAATTTTTCTCGTAATCGGGTGGGAACCGATTTTTTTCCTTCCGGGTCCTGGTAGGCCCCTAAGTGAACAATCTAAAAAAAATTTTATATCCACCTGGTCTGGCCCGCCCTGTATAGTATTTCATCTATGTATTGAAAATTAATTAGATAAAAGATCCATAAAAGATCTGCCAAAAAAGTAACTGATATGGATATGGATCTTTCTTCTCCCTCGGATATCTGGGGATACGGATATGAATATCAGGCACATCACTATTATGTATACTAGAATACATACATAATACATAAACTTACATGAATACTAATCACTGGAGCCTTACAGTGCACTTTGAAGAACTCATAGTGGAAATCAACAGATTTACACGACGAAAAGAACACCATTACTTTCAACTTCTTGCACTTTTTAAGCATCTTGTATAACCAACATAATCGTTTTTCCACAGGGCATATGCAATATCTGGAAATAAATGTGATACATGTCTACTTAAACACCAAGTTGTAAAAAATAGTAAATTAAATTGTACAAATAGATCATATAATACTAGATAATACCCACGACTTCGTCCGCATGGATTAAGGTTTTTGATTCCCATAGGAATTCTTTGATTTTCCGGGATAAAAAGTATCCTATGTGTTAATGTAGGGTATAATCTATCTGAATTCCCAGCCAAATCCATCGAGATTTTGCGTAAAAGAGTAACAAACATACACACACAAACTTTTGCCTTTATAATATTAGTGGAATTTACTGTAATGTTCTCAAATGTGTGTGAAGTTTGCCGATTCACATTGGGCCAGTGTGGTGGACTATGGCCTTTAACCCTTCTCTGAGACCTGCTCAGTAATGAGCTGCTGATGGGTAGCTGGTGATGATGCTGACCACTGCCTTGAACAGACTTTATCCGGAGCTCATATTAAACCACTTGTGAAGGATTTTCTAATATTTAAAAAAAACCTTATAATAGAAAAGAAAATTACCCTTGTTCCAGACCCGAGGCAGTGGACTGTATTTCATCCTTCACAGAGATTAATTTAGGATTATCCCTTAGAGCCAGTCTTGCCAGATTTTCAACTTTTTCATCTATTGTTGCACTGAATAATACAGTTTGCCTGTTTTCTGAAAAAAAAAATAGCATCAAAAGATAAAATATTTATTGTATTTAGTGTAAGTAACCAGAATAATTTTAAATATTTCTGGCAATTTAATTTTAAGTGTTAAAACTGTAATATTTAAAATTGTTCTGGTTAGTAAAGTAAGTACTACTAGCAGAAACTTTCTGCTTTGTAAAGATATTTAAGACTAGATGAAGCCCGCGACTTCGTCCGCGTGGATTAAGGTTTTTTAATTCCAACGGGAACTCTGTCATTTTCCGGGATAAAAGCTCATACCCAGGATTAGCCTATGTGCTAATCCTGGGTATGAGCTGTCCCCATTCCAAGTTTCAGCCAAATCGGTTCATTCGTTGTGGCGTGAAAGAGTAACAAACATCCATTCATACATCCATTTCACAAACTTTCGCAATTATAATAATAGTAGGATATGAATTAGATAAAAGCCAAAAAAGAGGTTACGTGTTTTTCGGCGAATTCTCGAGGATTACCGTAGCTACTGTCAGCGCTATATTCTCGCATGACGAGGCGCAATTGACGCTTCTGTTCCGTTCCATTCTGCTGCACTGTAAATTGAGCCTAAAAGCTGTGGCTAAGCAGCAGGTAATGTGAGTATGCTTACTTGGCAGTTTCCTTATAATGCCAGCTATGTGTTTCTCAAACCCAGCTTCAAGTAATTTATCAGCTTCATCCAAGACCAGGCACCTGAGATTGGCATAGTTGAAGCCAGCAGTGTTCTCTAAATGGTCCAATATGCGGCCGGGTGTCCCAACTATAATGTTTACGCCTATAACAGAGATAAACAGTCATAATCAGTGAGTCAGTGATAGTCTAGTGGTTAAGATTTCAGCCTCCTTTTCAGGGAGACCAGGGTTTGAACCCCAGACATGCATTTCTAACTTTATGTTGTAAAAGTAATGTGTGTTTAAAGCAATAATTATATACCTACAACTAACAAAATTAAAACTAAAATAAAAATTAAATAAAATCTAAAACCCCATCGAAGTCACTGCAGTGTGGCATAGTACCCAAGATGCTGGCAGCATTAACCCTTTGGATGGCCAAGCTAATCCTTTGGCCAAGGTAGCTGCCAGCTCTTGGATCCCCGGTAGACTCGATCACCTTTTTAGACAGCTCTACAAAAAGCGCTCGAGCCTCCGGGCCCCATGGCCCCAGGGTCTCTACACCAAAAGGCACAAATATGAAACCACTGTCAAGTTTTTCATATTTGCGCCTCTTAGCTTGTTCGGCGCTAGTAGCCGCTGCACCCGCCACAGAGGAGGTCGCATGGATGTGGGAAGCAGCTAGAGTATCTACACAGGTGGCATCCCACACAAGCGACCTCCCTGTCCTCCAAGAAACAAGCGTCATACCATCAGGTCTCTTGCCATCACTACGTGCCAAACCAATAGGTTCTAATACAGCTGGCACGTGAGCAGTAGCAAGAGACCTGCGGATGATGTCGTTGAGGGCATTGTGGCGGGAGAAACGACCAGCGCTCTTCGAACAGGAGAGCCCGTGATGACCGTAAGCGTCGACGTGGTCTCCGCAGTGGCAACGGTGAGGCTGGGTTATTTTGGCGCCGAGCCTAAGACCAACTACCACTGCAAGAGTAGCGTGGTTTAAAAGAGTGCCCAGATTAGCAGAAGGGAGAGCATGGAGCCAGCAATTATTTATCAAAGCAATTATTTATTAAAGCACTGAATGTATTGATGAAGGAAAACATTGAGAGGAAACCTGCTTGCATGAGAATTCTCTAGTGGTGAGTAAAGTTTGTCAATCCTTAGGCGACGTTTTAGCATAGGCGTGGCGTCGCGCGGCGCGTGCGGCGTCGAGTCGCGCGTGAAGCTCAAACATATGGCGAAGTATGAGAGCGTTTACAGAGAGGCGTCGGCGTTGAACGCGGCGTCGCACGCGGCGGGCGCCGACGAGGGCAGCGCGGCGAGCACCGCGGCGACGCACAGTGGCTCGAAACAGCTATATGAGGGACATAGGATTTTTTGTTACAAATTCCATTTAAAAAAATACTTATCGAAAGACCTTGTCATTCTAATGAATAATTGTTATTAAACGTTTTTCTCTAAAACTGATAGTTTGCCCGGAAAAAAATATTTGCAGTTTTTGTTGTATGGAATGAAACAGAAACTGCTAAAATTTGGCCAAGTCTTGAAAGGTCTTGCTTTAAAACTACTACTTATTCTTTGGCTTATTGGCTATAACTCTATGTTATCAGCTTGCACCCAAACTTGCCCGTTTAAAAGTTATTAGAAACCGAAATTTAAAAAAAAAAGATTTTTATTGATTTTATAATGTCGTGGATTAACAAATATTTGACCAAAATAATGTGCTGCATGAAAATTCTATGAATAAATATTGAAATTAACTTTAAATCACTAGTTCATCGAAGAGAAACTTATAAATTAAGCACTTAAAAAAGGATATTTCATAGATTAAAACTGTAAATTATATTAAAATAACGTGAATTCAAACAAAGGATCTACAAAAATAAAACATTCAAATTATAGCTTTCTTTATTTCTTTTTAACAATTCATTTTATTATGTATCTAATGTATCTCCTTAGCTAAACTGTCTTTGTTGTTGGAAACTAATAATTACAAACAGTGAAAAATCGGCCAAGTGCGAGTCGGGCCTCGCTCTTTTAGGGTTCCGTTAAAAAAATTAAATAAAAATATTTCCATGTACCCATGGAAAAATTTTAATTTAATTTTTTCAATTTAATTTTATTTTTATTATTTGTTGTTATAGCGGCAATAGAAATACACAATATGTGAAAATTTCAACTGTCTATCTATTACGGTTGACGAGATATAGCCCGCTGACAGACGGACGGACGGACGGACGGACGGACGGACGGACGGACGGACGGACGGACAGCGTAGGCTTAGTAATAGGGTCCCGTTGGTACCCTTTGGGTACGGAACCCTAAAAATTAGCTAATCATACTTAATATTATAAATGCGAAAGTGTGTTTGTTGGTTTGTCCTTCAATCACGCCGCAACAGAGCTACGGATCGACGTGATTTTTTACATGGGTATAGTTGAGGACCCGAGAGTGACTTTTTATCCCGGAAAATCAAAGAGTTCCCGAGGTACTTTAAAAACTAAACCCACGCGGACGAAGTCGCGGGCATCAGCTTATTATTAGCTTTTAGCAGTTTCTGTTTCATTCCATATACAACAAAAACTGAAAATATTTTTTTCCGGGCAAACTATCAGTTTTAGAGAAATCGATTAATAACAATTATTCATCAGAATGACAAGGTCTTTCGATAAGTATTTTTTTTTAAATGGAATTTGTAACAAAAAATCCTATGTATCTCATATAGCTGTTTCGACCCACTGTGCGTCGCCTCGGTGCCCGCCGCGGTGCCCGCGTCGGCGAACGCCGCGGTGCCCGCCACTACACGACGCCGCACGCGCCGCGCGAAGCCACGCCTATGCTAAAACGTCGCCTTACTTAGTTGAGTTGAGGATTATGGCCTAATACAGGCACGCACGCACGCGCACACGCAAATGGACACGCACGCAGTACACAGTATGTACACCAAATTCTACATATTTTATAGTTACCCTTTTGTAATGATGCAATCTCTTTTAATTTCTTCTCACCACCAACAACTAAGCTATGTGTCAAATTGATATCTGCCAGTAGTTTCTTCAGCACCACATAAGTTTGCAGAGCCAATTCTCTGGTTGGAGAAATTATCAAACATCCTACACCTAAAACATAAGTGGCCACCTTATTTATTTTAATAAATACTTTAATTATTTTTTTAAATATTATTTGCTATATTAAAAAAATCCTCTCCAAATTAAAGTAAACCTTGTTAGGAGCGGCACACAACAATAAGGAACTATTGACTTTTTAAGTTTTCATTCTGGCCCCTTTCCCATTAAGCTATTGAGGCTTTAAATCCAAGATTTTGGTTTAAATAAATTTGTCCTAAATCAGTTAACTAAACTCTCCAAAGTAATTTCAGGTTTAATATAGTGCTATAGTTCTTGCAATTCACGAGGGCGACTGACTTATGGTTGTGTGTGTGTCGTATCTGTATTAGTGTGAGCAAGCGCAATGCTCGCATCTGCCCACTCCCACCTAGGCTTTGACAGGCACGCACACTTATGCAATGTGCATGTACATGAAGTAACCACAAGTAAAGCTCACTCACCTTCGTGAATTGCAAAAACTGTACCCCTTTCACAATATTTACTGCAGAAAAGCATACCATAACATTTTAAACAGGTGAATGTAGTATTACTGTATATCTTAATGTATGTATATCTTAATCTAATACTACTGTAATACTACATCCACTATTGGACATAGATATCCTGCACATGCCTGTCTTACAATAAATTTATCTGGTGCCTCAAAGTAGAATACAAACACCTTTAAATAGTAGCTACATAATTATGTACTTAAGGATGATTATACGAGTCTGCCAGCGAAATTCAAATTTAATTTGGTTTTTCGCAATTTGTAAACTAATACGACAAACTAGGCTAATGGCATTCTAATTGCGCCAGTAGAATTATCATCTTCACAGGTTTACATAAAAAATATTACTTAGTGACCAGTTTAAGAAATTAATCAAAATACTGAGTTGGACATGAGTTACTCACAAATTAGTCGATATTTTGATTAATTTCTTAAACTGGACACTTTCAAATAAAGATTTTTATATAAACCTGTGAAGATGATACTGCCATTGTCGCAATTAGAATGCCATAAGCCTACTTTGTCGTATTAGTTTACAAATTGCGAAAAACCAAATTAAATTTGAATTTTGTGGGCAGAACTGTGTCTTCCACCTTAATAAGAAGCATAATTAGCCTGCATTAACAATAATTTGGTGCAAGCTTGCTTGACCGTCTGTATGATCATTTTGTACACATCTTACAAGTGACATGAGGATTGACAGAATTTTGTCTTATCAATCCATGCTTTAGAAGCATTACCGAATGAGGGTATGTAAGAAGCTCAAGTTATTTGCACGTGCATACTGTAGGGAAGTTGTGCGAGCTGGTATAAAATGATTATTCATGAAAGATTGTCAAGCTTGTTGTAAAACTTACCATGTTTCCTATTGAATCCCAAGGTAATTAGTCTTTCCACAACAGGTATTAAGAACGCTAAGGTTTTACCACTGCCAGTCTTCGCGGCCCCTATGATATCATCACCAAGGAGCATGTGAGGCAACGTTCTGGCTTGAATTTTTGTTGGCTTAAGGAATCCCATCGATTTCAGTGATTCTAAGATTCGACTATCAACTTTACTTTCTAACATAGAAAAAGTGAACTGCGAAACAATTTCATCGTCTTCCATTGCTTCTGAGTATAAGGTGTAGGGGACAGGGGTGTAGGGTACCTCTGAAATTAATGAATGCCGCACTGGGACTGTGTATACTGTATAAATCACCACCACAGATCACCACAATATTCTACTAAAATCACATATTTTACTAACCATGAATGAAATTGAAATGAAATATCGCCATAGACTCTTGTTTTCCTGGTCTGTGGCCATAGACCATGAAGGTAGGTTTCATACTAGATCATAGATAATGCATATATATAGACTAGTACTAGATCATAGATGGTTTCCCAAATTCCCATGAACCTTATTAGCATAGACCTAGACCACGATCCACGAACACAGACATACAAGGTCCATGTGGTTTCCTACCTACCATGCCATAGACCACTGTACCGACATGAGTGACATGACCCAAAGACTACAGGGTATAAAGGTATAAAGACATGACCACAGAAAACTTAAGGAGGATTATACGGGTCTGCCCGCGAAATTCTATTTGGTTTTTCACAATTTGTAAAGTAATACGACAAAGTAGGCTTCTGACATTCTAGTTGCGCCAGTGGTAGTATCATCTTCACAGATTTATATAAAAATCTTTGCTTGAAAGTGTCCAGTTTAAGAAATTAGTCAAAATATCGACTAATTTGTGAGTAGACTCACGTCCAACTCGATAGTTATTCTTACTAATTTCTTAAACTGGACACTTTCATGTAAAGATTTTTATATAAACCTGTGAAGATGATACTGTAACAGTGTACTGCGAGCAGGTTGGTAAAGAAACCACTTATTGCTTCATGTCGAAGAGTCGAATAATAATTTAATGGAAATGCACTCTCAATTTATACAAACAGGCTTAAAACTAATGACCAATAAAAAACAAGATTAAAATATTTACAATTTTCGTCCACCAATCAGAACGCTTACATAAAATCAATTAGGGCGTTCGCGCTTCCAGGAAAATCTATTTTTAGACACAAATCTTGTTTCGTAGAACTTGCATTCCTTAGCCATGACGTAATCCTAAATAACTCGGCGCGCGAGGGGTGCGACGCGCGGGGAGGCGACGCCGGCCGCGCACGCATCGGCTCACCGCTGTCCGCTGGCGCGTCGGCACTCGGCAGTCACAATCCGACCGCTCCCGGCAGCGCGCGCGCGTTCCCCTTCGCCTTCTCCGCTCGTTCGAAGTGAAAATTCCCCCGATGTTTTTCTCGAAAGATGGCGCCAACTTGAAGAATTTTTCCTGGTGACTTCTTCTCAGGTGAGTTTTCTTTCAGTGTCATCGACGATCACACAAATGTGCAGATTGGTTCATTGAGGAGCCTTTTTCGAGGCTAAATTTTCCTTTTTCCGAGATGAACTCTGCTTGCTCCTGTTCACGAAGAAACGACATCTTCTTTACGTTCACCACGTGAGCTCTTGCCTTTTTCAGGGCAAACTCACACCTTCCATTTCCGTGGTGTTCGTATAGAAACAAGCGATGTCGATAAAAAGTTATTTACATACAATCTGTGTTTTATTTCTCTCCTTTAATAAAGTGAATTCCTTGTGTACTTATTTCTCTCTTATTCCTTTCATTGCTCCCGGTAATTGAGGTAAATCCCCGGTAATATTAATGGGGATCGGTAACATGGTAAATGTCCCGGTATTGGTAAAAAAGGTAAATAAATAGGTAATAGGTAAATAGGTATTTGGAAAAGGTATGAATAAGGTATGTTATATACAAAAGGTATTTTGGCGGGAAATGGTGAGCTGCGGATGACGTCAGCGTAAGTATCGTAAGTATTATTACCTATATGTGCTAGGTAGGCACAGTATCCCCCATCAAGCGAAGCGTACATTTTTTTCACGATGCGTCCGCTTCTCGTGGTGACGTAGGGTGTAGGTAGCCGGTCGTTGCCTTCGTACTCTGTGTTCCGCAGGTAACTGGGTCATGGTTCACTGAACTCGAGCTCTTGCTTTTTAATGTAGTATTCTTGTCGCTTGCGCTTGAGTCTTCTTCGTTTAGTATGTAGGCAGGCTTGAGTCTATCCAATGATATCACAGTTGTTCGTAGGGGTAACTGTATCTTGAAATATTTTTCGTGGCGCTTCAAAACTTGATAGGGTCCGTCGTACGGCGGTGTTAATGGTGGTCTGACTGTATCGTTCCGTACGAAAACGTGCGTGCATGTAGCTAGGTCCTTGTGCACGAATGTAGGTCGTGATGATGTCATCGCGCGCTGCGTAGGTATTAAGGAGTTCATTGTTTCACTGAGGCGTCGTACGTAGTCCGCATCTTCAATATTCGACTTTGTAGGTACGAAGAAATCTGATGGTATTCGTAGTGCTGCGCCGTAGGTCATCAATGCAGGGCTGAGCTTATCTTCTTCACGCAGCGCGGTACGTAGACCCAGTAGCACAGTGGGTAACTCTTCTGTCCAGGTTGTCGATGCGCCTCTTGCCATGAGTGCTGCTTTTAGTGTGCGATGTAGTCGTTCGACCTTGCCGTTTGCCTGCGCGTGGTAACTGGTTGTACGTATTCTTGATATTCCCCATTTCTTCAGTAGCGTGTTGAATAGCCTCGATTCAAAACTCTGGGCTCGGTCACTTGTGAGGCGGTCTGGAACGCCAAACCTGATGATCCAATTCTCATAGAGAACCTTCGCTAAGCTTTCTGCGGTGATCTCTTGAACCGGTACAGCTTCAGGCCATCTGGTGCATCTGTCTATCATGGTGACGCAGTACTTGCAGTCGTTGAATAATCGTAGCGGACCCACGACGTCTATGTGTATATGCTCGAAACGTTGAGAAGGTGGAAATTCCGCCAGAGGAGTGATGACGTGGCGATGCACCTTGCTGCGTTGACAGTTGATGCAAGCTTTTGCCCATGTTGCTACTTCTTTGTTCATGGCTGGCCAGAAGAACTTCGATGCTACTTGTTTCCGGGTCGATCGTACTCCAGGGTGGCATAGACCGTGTTGCGCTTTAAATGCAGCAAAGCGGTATGCTTTAGGTAGGTACGGCCGGGGCGATGCAGTGGATAGCTCGCACGTGATTGGTCGATCGAGTCCGGGAAGAGTTATTTCGGCAAACTTCAAGTTAGGCCTTTTCTTCAAATTCTCCAATTCTTCATCGTTGCTCTGGTCTATTGCAAGTTGATTGTAGTCTAAGATGCTTGGGCTCTGGATGTCTTCGATGCGTGATAGGGCGTCGGCAACTGGATTTTCTTCACCTTTGATGTATTTGATACTCGAACAAAACTGTGATACGAAATGTAACTGTCGCTCGCGTCTAGGCGTGTCGCTACTGCTCGCTGGCCTACTAAGTGCGAAAGAGAGAGGCTTATGATCGGTGAGTATCGTGACTTCGCATCCTTCGATTAATCTTCTGAAGTGTTTTACAGCTGTGTACATAGCTAATAATTCGCGATCGTACACACTGTAGCGACGTTGCGTGGGACTCATTGTTTTCGAGAAAAATGCCAATGGTTTCCAGTGGTTCTCAACCTTCTGTTGAAGTACTGCACCCAAACTGTGATCAGAGGCGTCTGTCATGATAGCGAGTTCGCAGCCAGGAACAGGGTAGCTTAGCGTTGTTGCTTCGGTGATGCTTTGACGGCATTTTTCGAAGGCTTCGTTAGCTTCTGGTGTCCATTCTATTGGCGTTTTGTCATTCTTTTTCTTGTTGTGAAGAAACTTGTTGAGTTCGTGTTGATGTTCGGCTTGATGTGGTAGGCAGTCTCGGTAGAAATTAATCATGCCTAGGAATCGACGTAACTCGACGACAGTCTTCGGTTTCGGATACGTAGATATTGATTCGATGCGTTCCTTCGTAGGTTTTATACCGCTGGCGGAGACTTCGTAGCCTAGGAAGTTGATAGTTTCTACTCCGAATTGACATTTGTCGACGTTGAGTGTGACGCCGTATTTGTCGAGACGTTCTAGGACTTGATGGAGAAGCTTCTGATGTTTTCCTTCGTCTTCGGAAAATAAGAGAATGTCGTCAACAAAACAAAAGCAGTCTTCTATGCCTCGCAGAACTTGATGCATGAATCGTTGAAATGTTTGACTGGCATTTCGAAGCCCGAAGGTCATGCATGTGAACTCATATAAACCGAACGGAGTGATCAACGCTGATTTTTGCGCGTCTTCTTTGCTCGCCATAGGTATCCAGTAGTATGCCATTTTGAGATCAAGTTTTGAAAATATTTTCTTGTTGTTGAGTGAGTACGTGAAATCTTGAATTCGCGGAATAGGATAGCGATCCGGTTGCGTCACTGAGTTTAATCTTCGGTAGTCGCCGCACACGCGAAGTCCGCCGTCTTTCTTCTTAACGACATGTAGAGGACTGGCCCATGGACTTTTCGATGGTCTGCAGATGCCAAGTTCCACCATCCGTTCAAATTCGGCTTTTGCGGCGTTGTATTTATCGGGCGGTAGAGGGCGGGCGCGTGCGGAGAGCGGAGGACCTGTTGTTTCTATGTGATGTACGACGTCGTGCTTGGCTGGTTGCTTCAAAGACATGGGTCGCAGTACGCCAGGATATTGCTTCAAGATGTCGTGGTACTGCTGATCGGAACTCACGATGCGAATGGACTCAGCTGTTGTCGATATTTGTATGGCGTCGATGGTGAGTTTGGTTTCGTCGTCAATCAGTTTCTTCTTGTGAAGGTCCACAAGGAGCTTGTAATGATGAAGAAAGTCTGCCCCCAGTATGGATGTCTTCACATCAGCGATGATGAATGTCCATGTGAAACAGCGCCGTAGTCCTAGGTTAAGCTTGATAGTTCTCTCTCCGTAGGTATTTATAGGTGAGTTGTTCGCCGCGTAGAGCTTGTAGGTATTTGCGACCTTTTTCTTCATTTTTGATGTTGCGGCCAAAACAGATATGTCCGCGCCAGTGTCCACGAGGAAACGTTCGTGTGTGTCGCGATCATGAACACAAAGGCGGTTGCTGGTCTTGGGAACACCGACGTCCGCCACCGTCGGTGTTGATGTTAGTTTTCCGACGTCTTGTTACGTTGAGCGCACGGTGACTCGCAGCGTCTTGCGTTCTTCCCAAACTTGTGATGGTATCGGCATAACCACGTAGGGTCGCCAGGCTTTACACGTGCTGATGATGATCTTGACTGAGAACGTGAACGGTAGCGTCCTTGGAATGGTCGACGAGGTGTTTGGCGCGTGGACTCCCGTGCTCGCAGTTCCGCTACTTCTAGCGTGAGTTTTTCAAGTTTTGACAATATTTCTGCATATGCTGGCTGGTTAGACGGTGCTGCTGGAGGGGTTGGGTGTGAAATTGCTGCTACGGTGTTGCCGGACGTGCTCCCAGCGTACTCCATCATCCTGTCTGCCATCGCTGCGAGGGTATCGAGCGAGGACTCTTTGTTGATGGAGAGCACGCAGCGGCAGTGGGCTGGTATGTGATTTAGCCATTCAATCTTCAGACCCTCTTCTGTGATAAGTCCGTTGTTAAGTTCTCGCGTTTTTCGGAGCAGCACGCTGGGTTTCTGGTCCCCGATGTCTAGGCCGCTGATGAGCTTTTGAAAATTCTCGACTTCCGATTTTTCGTATACGGTGAGCAGCCGGTTCTTGACAGCTTCGTATTTTCCGGTTGCCGGTGGACTGTACAGAAGATCGGTGATGTGCTGTAGATCTGCCGGTTCCAGCTTCGACAACGCGTAGCGGTACTTTTGGTCATCTGAAGTCTTGAGAGTCTTGTCCTGATCATTTTTCATCCATCCTTCCATCTTTTATACTCTCCGAGATAGACCATGACGAAATTTGTATGGCCGCCATCTTGAATCCGCCATTTTGGAATTTTTTTTCAACTCACTGGCAATTGGATGAGGTTCCGAGTGACATTTGTTCGAGCACACCCCACCTATCTTCAATACTCTGGCCGTGCTAATCACCCGTCTCCGAAATCCTCAATCATCAGCTCTCTCCATATTTTTCCTCCGAATGAATTTTTGTCCTATACACAAAACCATCGGTGAAAAAAAAATTTTTCATACAAAATTTTACAGGAGAGGTGATCAATGAGTCAGTGAGTCAGTGAATCAGCCCCAGCAGCTATATATATATTAAAGAACATACCGTCCTAATCTATGTCAAAGGAGTAGGTACGATTTTTGTACAAAAAATTTATATACTTAGAAAAAGCTTTAGTTATAGCTTTTATCATAGCTAGAATTATAGCAATTTTAATTAATGTTTTCTAATTAAATAAAGCTTTATTTTGTAGTTTTGTCGTATGGAATAATGTTTTTAGATCTTTTAGGATGGCACCAGATGAAACAATATTTTTAATATAGTCAAATACCCTATTATAATAAGGCCAGGTAACTCAGTTGCTATAAAAAAATGATAGCCACTGACATATATTTTTTATCCATTGAAGGTTTGCTATGAAAATAAAAGTATCATTTTCATAGCAAACCTTCAATGGATCAAAAATATATGTCAGTGGTTACCATTTTTTGATAGCAACTGAGTTACAGAATCAGGGCCGGAGTTGGCACTTGGCAGCACTGCTTGGTACCTCTAGGTCTGTGGTTTATGTTTATTTAAAGGTTTATATGCTCTAGGCTCTATCCTTTCCTAATGAAATGAATGTCAATCGGTCATCGTCAGCGGTCGGCTGTCAATTTTCTACACGTTCTATTTACGTGCTATTTACCAAGTTTTAGTTCGTATTTACTGATTACTTGTGCAAGAGAAAGTGTTATACACAAACATGATTAATTCTGCTTGGATAAGGCAACTACAATCGCTGACAATAGTCATATTTACGTTCATAATTTCCGCACAAACCGACGTACCGCGTCCGCGAGGAGTTTCTTTATCTAAAGCGTCGCTATATTCGCCGACTAAAGATTTTACTTGTTTCGACGGAACAAGCACTATTCCTTTTAGTTACGTAAATGACGACTACTGCGACTGCTTCGACGGCAGCGATGAACCGGGAACTTCCGCTTGTTTGAATGGAGTTTTTCACTGCACAAACGCGGGACATCGGCCGCAGAACATTCCCAGCTCTCGAGTCAACGACGGCATCTGCGATTGCTGTGATGGCACGGACGAGTACGCTACGCCCGGTACGTGTTCCAATATTTGCGAAGCGTTGGGCAAAGAGGCCAGAGTCAAGGCTCAACAGTTGGCAGAATTGCACAAGGCTGGAAACCACATAAGGTTAGAGCTTATAGAGAAAGGTAATAAAAAGAGAAGTGAAATGGCTGAACAGCTGTCACAGCTAGAGAAAGATAAAGCTGAAGCTGAAAAAATTAAAGCAGAGAAAGAGGCTCTTAAAAATGAATTGGAAGCCAAAGAAAATGATGCTCTCAAAGTGTACAGAGATGCTGAAGAGGAAGATAGGCAAAGGAGAGCCGAACAGGAGCGTCAGCAAGAAGAAAAGGAAGTCAGTGAACAGTTTTCTAGGTTTGATTCCAATAGTGATGGTGTATTAACAACAGATGAGATTAAGGTGGTTAATGTTTTTGATAAGAATAAAGATGGTGAAGTTGATCAAGATGAAATTCTTCATTTCTTCGGTGACAAAGATAGTGTAAACAAAGAAGACTTTATGTCAACAACTTGGCCAATGTTAAAACCTTTGCTGATGGTTGATCAAGGAATGTTCCGTCCTGCTGACAATGAAGAAGGTGAAGAACCGGAAGCTGATGAAGAAGATGAGAGCCCCAGAGCTGAAGACACTGAGGATTTAGGCGGTGATGATGACAACATTGATGATGACACCCCTCACGATGATACAGACGAACATGATGTAGAGCCTGATAAATCCAGAGCATATGATGAAGAAACACAAAAGCTGATTGATGAAGCCACAGAGGCCCGGCGACAGCTAACAGACGCTGAACGAACTGTGAGGGAAATAGAATCTAAGATTAGAACATTCCAGCAAAACCTCGAGAAAGATTATGGTTTACATCAAGAATTTGCCACATTAGATGGGCAATGCTTGGAATATGAAGACAAGGAGTATATTTATAAACTTTGCCTCTTCCAAAAAGTCACTCAGAAATCAAAGAACGGTGGCATGGAAGTTGGGCTTGGTGATTGGGGGGAATGGGCTGGAGAAGAGGGCAAAAAGTACTCTGTAATGAAGTACACAAATGGAATTGCTTGTTGGAACGGGCCAAATAGAATGACTACAGTTAATATTAACTGTGGCTTAGAATCAAAGTTGACCTCAGTTACTGAACCATTCCGTTGTGAATATAAAATAGAGTTAACAACACCAGCTGCCTGTGATGATTCTAATCTCTCGCAACAACAAGCCTCACATGATGAGCTGTAGGTCATTTAGGCATTTCATTTTCTATGTGATGTGTGTTGAAAGTTACATTTTTATAGGTCACTCATCTTGATCAACTTTTGTCACTAAGTTTAAATGATAAAAGTCAGGTCATAGTTTTAAATATCATGTTCTAGATAACAAAGTATGTAAACATTTATGAATGTTCTATGTTTTGCAATATGCGACAGTAAAGTAATTAAAGAAAGGAAACAATGTTGTTGAACTTCGAGTAGCATTTATGAAAAATATTACATTTAAGAACTTATTTATTACGTTACTAAAAACAATAATTTCAAATGAAGACTGACCTGGCTAACTATTGGTTTTAGACATTCCTAAAGAGTTGTATTATTTTCTTTTATACAGTAGAAAGAATAAAAATCATGATGTGAACAAAACATTGTAAATGATTATTATTAAATAAATTGTTTTTGATTACTGAGTGGTTTATTATTTCAATTTAAGATTTCAAATTCAAACAACTGCCTCATGAATTAGAAAAAAATTAGTATTATGTTTATTGTTGGAGTTTATTGGAGTTTACTCCTTAAGAATCGATTTTCATATATAAGGCGCCCGGTATGAGAAAAATTCGAGCAGTAAAATCTACTTATGAATGACCTCGTTACGTTTTTCACAACGATGCAATTTCTACCCTAACGTTGAGTAAATAAGGTTGGTTTTTCTATGGTCCGAATGCGAAAGAGCTTTCCGAGGGAAGCCGAGCGCGTACCGATCGGGTCCGAGCGGCGCCGAGACGCAGCGAGCGCCGCGAATGCATTACGACCGATGTTTAGACAATCGTACTTAAGGAGTAAACTCCAGTCGTGCGTCGGAGCTGACACACACACTTTTTTTTAAATAATAATTATTTAAACAATAAACATGATAATTGTGATGTGATTCATTGATGCTCAAACCATTGAAATAATTTTACGATTACAAAGTAGCTATAGTCGAACTTTTAAAAATGTAGATAATATGTAGGAATTTCTCGTCTTGTGAGTCCATAGACGAATGATAATATTTACTACCGCGTGAGTGTAATAACCTAATAACCATGAAACACTGAAGTCTTAAAACACAGAACAAGTTCTTTTTAAAGAACAAGCCAATGTGTTTCTTTTTGCATTTGTTTGAAAGAGCGCTTTACTCGAATATATTATTGTTTTGGTCTATGATTTACATATTTACTTGTGTTTATACATTTGTTATTTAGTTAGAAGAATGGTTAGAAAGCTGGTAAAAACTAGATAATAATTTAAGATTAGCTTTCTTATCAAGTCGATAATGTGATCTTTTATATAGATGGCAACACCACAAAAATGACTAAAAATGTTTTGCTTTTGAATTGTTTTGAATTGTTTTGATTGATCGATTCACGATTGTGTTGACTTGTGTTGTTTAAAAAATATTTAATTTGATTATTCTCTCAGTTTATCGCTGAATTATTCTTTACAAATATCGCTGAAGAAATCAACCATAGAAAACTCAGACAGCTGAAGAAGTTTTATCGGGCAGAAAATGGAGACTATACTAGAACAACAACGAAGTTACCATGAAGAAAGGGAACGGGCTATGGACGCAATGGTAAAAGAAATTTTACACAAAAAAACTGGGGTATGTTGTCTAAAAATTATACTTTTAAATCTCTGATATAAGTATGGTGAAGTGTGACCTTTACCTAATAAACGAAAATGTAACCTAACCTAACAATTTCTTTCAGCATCGTGAAACTATCAATGCAGACCATCGTCTCAAAAATTTACATGATGTAAGTTTACTAATAGAATACTAATTAGAATAATTATATGATTTACCTTATTAGTAGGTGTAAGTTGTAACCTACAATACTATTATTTTATGGACTTACAACTTGATCTTTAGAAGAATAATTTTGTCATGTCATAGGCTGGAACCACATCTGTATGAATCGCAATGCTGCATTGATCCTTACACGACTATGAAAAATGATAGTTTTATATGGACAAAATGTGAATTGTTGCGCACAGATGTGGTTACAGCCTTAAACATCAATATTAAGCTGTTCATAGGTAGACATGAACATATAGGTCCATGGGTAGAGATTCAATAATATTGCAATTGATTGTCTTTGAAGATTTTAATCTTTCAGAGGTAAGTTTGTTTAACAACCCTGCATATTTCAATTATTTTATTATTATAGCTTAATTTTTTTACTTATATATAGGTATTAGTTCCTATTTTTATAGTTGATGAATTTGTACAATTAATTTGTATTTGAACATGTAAGGTTACTGTAAAAGTGTTTTTTTACAGAGGTACATAGAGTCCACAATAAGGCTCAAAGAGCTGTATGAAGACAAAGATGGTTTACGGAAAGAGGAAATAGCAGCATTATCAGGACCCAATGAGTTTCACGAGTTCTATGCAAGACTCAAACAAATCAAAGAGTTTCATAGAAAACATCCAAATGAGGTATGTTAGAACTTCTTCTTCTTTATCAACCGATAGACGTCCACTGCTGGACGTCTCTTGTATGGATCTCTCTCTCTGTTGTGTGGTCTCTTGCATGAATTTTCACAGGTCTCTGCCTTGCACTGCCTGAATCCAATAGTTCCCTGCAACTTAATTGATGTTGTCAGTCCACCTAGTGGGGGGTCTGCCAACACTGTGTTTCCCGGTGCAGGGCCGCCACTCCAGCACCTTGGAACCCCAACGACCATCAGCTCTTCGAACGACGTGCCCTGCCCATTTCCACTTCAGTTTCGCGACTCGCTAAGCTATGTCGGTGACTTGTTAGAACAGACTCACTGAATAACTTGGATTTAAATGTCTGTTATTTAAAAAGGTTGTATAATATTGTGATTTTGTTAAGACTATAATGTTATCCTGGAGTATCTTTAGAAGATGTTCACTCCACAATGCACACTTGCAAAAGACTTTTATATTTTCTTGTGTATTAAACTCGAGTTTTATTATTTACTCACACAGTTTGGTTTTCAGATCTGTGTGCCAATGTCCGTTGAATTTGAGGAGATTGCAAAACTCAGAGAGAATCCTTCTGAAGATTATACAAGTAAGATACTCTTACGAGATTTGTATTTTACAACTTTAATTGAGTAAAATGGCAACTTGTTTGTATCACACCTTCAAGGACATTTTACAAAAACTCCTATGCATAATAACTTGAACTGTGTATGCTCTTTCATAATTTTTTTCAGTAGATATCTCAAAATCTTGCAAGAGCCTCACATATCATACTATCACAATTTAAGTTTTTTCTATAACTTGTAACACCTTCTGTCTATTAAAGCTTAGTAGGATGCCTTTCTTTTTATGAGGTACTAGACGCGATGCCTATGACTTCGTCTGTGTGGATTAAGATATGTAATTCTCATGGGAACTCTTTATTTTCTGGGATAAAATGAAACTTGTGTTAATCCAGGGTATCCAGTGTACCATTCAAAAAAAAAAAAGAAAAAAAAAATGTCCATTCCAAACAGGCAAATCTGTTCTGTAGTTTTTGCATGAAAGATTAACAAACGTACACACATACAAACTTCCACCTTTATAATATTACTAGCTGATGCCCGTGACTTCGTCCGCATGGATTTAGTTTTTGAAAATCCCGCGGGAACTCTTTCATTATCCGAGATAAAAAGTAGCTCTCCCGGTCTGAGGAACCACTACTACATCCTAATGGATGTATACCCATGCAAAAAATCGCATCAATCCGCTGTTCTGTTGCGACGTGATTGAAGGACAAACCAACAAACAAACACACTTTCGCATTTATAATATCAGTAATGTTTTATTATAACACTTTTTATAATTGTCAAATTTTTTACCATACTTAACCAAAGACAAAATTACGTTTAGCTGTCATTTACAATTTGTTATTCCACTGTCATTTGCGTTTTGTTATTCCATGTCAGATGCGTTTTTCTTATACCACGTTTTATAGTGACATGACGGAAACGCGGTCGAACGGGATAAAAAGTATCCTATGTCCGTCTCCTGGTTCTAAGCTACCTTTCCACCAATTTTCAGCCAAATCTGTTCATCCGTTCTTGAGTTATAAATAGTGTAACTAACACCACTTTCTTTTATCGACCGAGCGAAGCGAAGGTCTTTGAGTCTACTTGAGTGAATTTGCACTTGTCCGTCCGTCCGTCCGTCCGTCTGTCAGAGCCTTATAACTTCTGAATTACTGAACGTAATTACTTCAATTTTAGATATAATGTGTAAACCGATGGCCTCCAGCCGAAAATGGCTTAAAAAGTTATAAAAATCTTTATTTCAGGGGGGCTCTCATAGAAGCGAATGCGAAGAAAAAAAAAAATTTTTGCGTTTCATAGGGTTACAGTACCTCATTTTAAAGATAATTTGGAACAGAGTACAAAAGTATTTTTTTTTTAATTTTTTTCCTAAAATTGACGAAATGGGGGGCTTTCAAAGTGGAGATTATATTTGACCTCACAACGGAATAACCATTGAAAGCTGGGGCTTGAAAGTTTTATAATTTTAGCGTAATATCATGTACTTGAACAACAAATACTAAAATTAGATAAATGTATGGAAACTAAATTATTTAACTTTTAATGAGCAGCAACAACAGAACTTCACAATGTTGTCAATAGATGGCGCTCTCATCTCATATAGCAAATGCAGCTATATGTAACATATTATTCAATTAAAATTATTATTTAGTCATTTAGCAAACATCAATAAAACTTCACGTTGCAGTTTGTTTTTACATGTTTTCTGATCGTGTCGATAGTTGACGCTGTGTACAAGTAATTTAATTTGGATGTTCCAAAAAACTATACCTAAGTTTGATTGAGGCCTTGAGGATTTCATTATAACAGTTCCCTAACCTTTACGGGCTACCTATGTTAAGTTAGTTGACACTTTCTGTCAACTTTGTTATTACGAACCTCTACGGGACAACTAAAGGTGAAAATGACATTGGGATGTTAGGATTGTATTTAGGGGCTACCTACGTAAAGAGACTTCTACAAAGGGGATGATTTAGGTATGGTTGGTGAAAACGGGCATAATAATAATGTCAATTTTGATCATCATGTATCTATTGAATGAATAAGTAATTATGGGAAACCGTTACCGCGAGGTCTCAGTTCGGGGCGAACCACTAGTATATATAGATTAGTGTGATTATAGCCTTGATTTAATTTCTTAAAAATGTAGAATACGTAATATCAATTGAGTACGAAAAATTTCAGATGGTGGTTGTTTCTTTATTTGTTTGTGACTTAAGAATGATTATTTTGTTTTAGCACCAGTTGAATTCACAGATGAGGAGGGGTATGGAAAGTACCTGGACTTGCACGAGTGCTATGAAAAATACATTAACTTGAAGGGAATTGAGGTATTTATTTATAACTAGTTTTTTTGCCTGCCACTTAGTCTGTGTGATTGAGGACAAACCACATTCATAATATTAGTAAGGAATTTTTGTTTGAAGGCAGCAGCAGAGTAGCAGTATACCAGTATTACCCATCTATGGCAAAGCCAAAAGAGATGATTTAAGCAATCTATTTTGACCGTTGCGCCTAAACTACTGACCCGATTTTGATGAATGGGTCAATAGATTTGTTATTATGATCTGGATGACATAGGCTATATTTTATAGGGACAAAATCAATACAATATATTTTACATCTAATTTTCCACAGTCAGTTGCTAAACTTTCTTATTGCATTTCAGAAAGTGGATTACATTACATACCTGAGTATATTCGACCATCTTTTCGACATACCACGGGAGCGCAAGAACAGTGAATATAGGAACTATATAAGGGCACTGTTGACATATCTCAAGGACTTTGTGAGCCGAGTGAAGCCACTGCAGGATCAAGCTCAAGAGATGGCTGCAGCTCATCAGGAATTTCTTAAACAGTGGGAAACCGGCATGTTTCCTGGATGGCCAGTATGTATAGTTTTTGCATTATAACAATTTTGATAGTCATTAGGGTCATCATCATCAGCAACCCATCAACGGCTCACTACTGAGCGCAGGTCTCCTCTCAGAGGTTTAAAGACCATAGTCCACCATACTGGCCCAATACGAATTGGCGGACTTCACACACCTTTGAGATATTATAAAAAACTCTCAGATGTGAAGGTTTCCTCGCGATGTTTTCCTTCACTGTTGAAACAAGTGATGTTTAATTGCTTAAATGCACATGACTGCGAAAAGTGAGGTGCGTACCTGGGATCGAACCAGCGACCTCCCGAATAGGAGCACAGACCTAACCACTAGGCCTATTACTGCTTCATATGTCATTATTATTATTAATTCAGAAGTTATAAGGCTCTGACAGACGGACAGATGGACGGATGGACATCGGTATATTTTTTATGTTTACTTTTAGAAAGAAACTGGCGGAGCCTTAACAAACATTGGTGCACATTTGGATTTATCAGCCTTCTCGTCTTGGGAGGAGCTCGCGTCTCTCGGTTTGGACAGATTGAAGTCGGCACTAATGGCTCTTGGGTTGAAATGTGGTGGCACGTTAGAAGAAAGGGCTCAAAGGTATAATATTTTCTTCTTCTTCCTTGTCAACCGATAGACGTCCACTGCTGGACAAAGGTCTCTTGCATGGACTTCAACAGGTCTCGGTCTTGCGCCGCCTGAATCCAG
The DNA here is from genome assembly GCA_029955525.1 of Oeneis ivallda. Lineage (NCBI taxonomy): Eukaryota > Metazoa > Arthropoda > Insecta > Lepidoptera > Nymphalidae > Oeneis > Oeneis ivallda. The sequence continues at coordinate 12,062,407 of JARPMR010000009.1, forward strand.
CGGCTCCCTGCAACTCGTTTGATGTCGTTGGTCCACCTAGTAGAGGGTCTTCCCGGTGCCACTCCAGCAACATGGGACCACCAGCTTCGAGCTATGTGCCTCGCCCATTTCCACTCCAGTTTCGCGACTCCCTGAGCTATATCGGTGACTTTGGTTCTCCTACGGATCTCAACAAAGGTATAGTATGTTACTGTTAATTTGTCAACTGACACAGATTGTGAGGGTGGTTAACTGTAGCACAGGTCTCCTAGTTTACTATAGTCAGTCAATCACGCAACCAATAATCTTTTTACCCGAATATTGCACAGCCAAAAGGAAGGGATATGTCTTTAGCAGACTATGTATGTCTGTATTTACGTATATTCCACCGTAGCGCCTAAACTACTGAGCCGATTTTGATGAATGAGGTTTCAATTGATTCGTTACTACAATCTGGATGACGTAGGCTACATTTTATCAAAACCAATATGAAAGATGTTACATCTAATTTTCGTAGTCGGTTCTCAATTTTTAAACTTTTTTGTAGTTGTTAGTTTTTATTCTTTCATTAGGGAGAGAAATAGTAAACTCGATAATTTCCCGTAGTTTGTATAGTTTTGATATCAAACACGTGGTAGGTTAAGATAGTAGTAGTAAAACTAATTTATTTATCTATACTATAATAATTATATTGATTAAATTAATTTAATGGATAATTCTTAAGTAAATACATATATTTCTTGCATCACAAAACCTATTTCCGGATGAAAGTCCAGAAAGTGGAGGTTTTGTGTTGCAAGAAATGTTGTTATGATTCATATGAGTTGAGCGTGCATAAATAATTACAATAATGAGCTTAATGATGTAATACAAGCAATTATCTTTTACTCATTCACAAAGCGCTTATCGGGTTTTGCATCAGCAGAGTTGTTACGCTTTATGCGAGGAAAACCGCCTTCGCAAATCTGTTTGGATGAAATCTACTAAAATATCGCCTATTGTATATATCTTCGCTTTCCGGTGCGGGGTCACCACTCTATCATCTTGGTAGGCTTGTTTTTGCTCGGTCACTAAAAGGAGGGCTCCGTACCTTACCACAATCACGGGGACGTACGGACTAATTTATAGTCTGTTTTTTTAACAAATGAGTACCGAAAATTTTGACTGCGTTGCTATTGGTCCACGTAATCAACATAGAGTCACAGGACCCACCCCAAAAATGACCCAACTCACTCTGTCAATATCGTAAATGTGCGAGAAACATACTCAGTACCCCACCCACAGATCACGGAAACAAGGGAGATGTGCTATGGGGGCGTGTTGCGTGCGAACTCATCAGGCACAAAATAGGCCTGATGGCCGTTTTTGTCTTTAGTCGCATGTCATTCAAAGATTGGTTAACTTCTCTCGGTTTTTAACAAAATGCCGCGTTGTTCAGTGGTTGTTTGTAAAAATTCAAGCTGCAAAGTGAATTACATGAAAGATGGCATCTCATTTCACACGTAAGTACAAATAAATTGTTGTAATTTTCCATTAAAATCAATAAAACATTATTTAGTGGTATCATAATGTAATAGAGTGACAAGTCTATATCTCATTATGAACAAAAACTATTGCTTGCTTAGTAGAAATCTATCAATGAATCGGCCAGTCTTACGACGCAATGGTTAAGTGTTCTTTACCGATTCTTTCACTAGCACGATAGATCAAATTTCGTAGTTCGGCCGCTGTCGGCGTGCCGTGAACTAGAGATGTGACGATGCAGGTATGAGTACAATGCAGTTGTCGATATTTTAACGACCAAACGACGATCTGTGATACAATAATTAATAGTACCTTAATTATGACTTAGTAAACAATTATTGCTATTTTAACGTTTAAACTATCGTGAGTAAAATTCATTATAACTATATTTTTAGTCATGATTATTACTATTTTTTTTAATGTAAGTACTCGACTTACTTAGCTGACGAAACGTATAAAAAATATACTAGGTGAATTAATATAATGTCAATTAACGTAGATACTCATTACTCATTTATTGATATATTTTATGTCACTCTTTAATATTAATATTTAAGATATCCGAAGGATGCAGAAAGAAAAGAAAAGTGGATAAATGCTACAGGAAGAGGTCCAAGCTGGTTTCCGACGAAAAATAGCACAAAATGCTCGTCTCACTTTGAGCCAAAGTGCTTTCAACCATTGCAGATGGTTCGTCGGCTCTTCGAATGGTCAATCCCAACATTGAACTTGCGTTTTGTGTTGACTGTAAGTTAATAATACCCACTAGATGATGCCCGTGACTTCGTCCGCCTGGATTAAGTTTGTTTTAATTTCGCGGGAACTCCTTAATTTCCGGGATAAAATATAGCATACGTCCTTTCCCGAGATGCAACCTATATCTATACCAAATTTTATTTAAATCGGTTGAAAAGATGGGCCGTGAAAGCGTAGCAGACAGACGGACACTTTCGCATTTATAATATTAGTCCATAAGTCCCCCTATACCTATTATTTTTATAAATTATGATCACATACCTGACCTGGTTCCTAACTAGAATAAACTATATACTTACCTAGAAAACCGATTAAAATGGATATACCTAATTAGACCATGCTCCATACCACACTCATTAGAATTGTGTTTTAGAGTGTGTGAATAGAAGTTTATTGTCTTAATTTGCTCACAGTACCTTAAACTGTAATGTGCCAATGTATTATATTGTTGACAGAATTATGGGGAACCTTCCACGTCCAAAGAACGTGTGGATTGTGAACTGGATGAACTGGATTCTCCAATGGTAACTGAATTACAAAACCTCACTAGTGAGCAAAATGATGATTCTATACGTTCAACTCAGTAAATTATTTATTATTGTAGCAACATGTGTGAAATTTTGTAAGCACGTAATTTTCTATTTTTAGCAAACTGCTGTCTCAAAGTCTCCGATGGATAATGTTGATACTAATTTAAACGTTCGACAAAGCATTTTGGTATAGTATAAATCATTTTCTTAAAGAACTTTTGATATTAAGTAATGCTAAAATATTAAGTTACATTCATTTACTTTAATATAAAATAATAGGATTTGCTTGTTGCAGGAGCATCCAAAAACCCTAGATAAAAATGAAATTATTGAAACACCTCGAAAGCGGAAATTACGCCGATTGATAAACGCACAAGAACATTTAATAAAAAAGCAAAAATTACAAATTAAAAAACTTCAAAAGAGCACTAGTCGTTATCGGAAAAAAATTGCCAGTTTAAAAGATATTTTGGAAAATCTCAAAGAAAAAACTACATTGGTGCTGATCACGTTACGCAATTAGAAAACCTTGGAGTTAGGGATCTTATGCAGCGATATGAGGAAAATGTTTCATCGGGACAAAAGACAAACAAGAAGTATTCTCCTCTTTAAGAATCTTTGCGTGTACTCTTCACTTTTACTCGCCAAAGGCGTACACGTATGTAAGGCAAAAATTCCAAACAGCTCTACCCCATGTCCGAACAATAAAAAAATGGTATCAATCCATCGACGCCCAGTCGGGATTTACGCAGGAATCATTAAAAGCGATTAAACTTAAAGCTGCCAACACTAAACATAAATTATTGTGTAATTTAGTTATAGATGAAATGGCAATCAAACAGCGTGTAGAATGGGACGGAAATAAAATGCACAGGTATGTCGATATATCTAATTCAGCAGAGCAAGGGGATTGTTTACCAGAAGCTAAAGAAGTTCTTGTATTTTTACTAACAGCAATTAATGGGGCTTGGAAAATACCAGTCGGGTATTTTCTCGTCGACGGTATCACTGGGGAACAGCGGTCCAATCTTGTCATACAATGTTTGGAGTTACTAGAAGATACAGGTGTAAAAGTAACTTCGATGACTTTCGACGGCTGTCCAGCCAACATCACCATGGCTAAGAAACTCGGGTGCTCTTTTGACATTGAAAATTTAAAAACCAATTTTGAACACCCTGTTACTCGTCAGCCTGTTCATATATTCCTTGATCCATGCCATATGCTCAAACTATTACGGAATACGTTCGAAGCATATGGATGTTTTATGGATGGTGCCAATAGGTGTATAAAATGGAGTCATTTAAAAAACCTAAATGATCTTCAAGACAAAGAAAAACTGCATTTAGCCAATAAATTACGAAAGGGCCACATCTATTTCAAAAACCAAAAAATGAAAGTTCGCTTGGCATCACAATTATTTAGCAACAGTGTTGCAGATGCACTAGATTTTTGTAGTGAACTTCATATGGTTGGTTTTGATGATGTGGGAGGTACCGTTGAATATTTAAAAACTGTCAACGACTTGTTTGACGTGTTAAACTCAAGGCATATGGCACAACTGCACTATAAAAAACCTGTTTGCTCAAGTAACAAAAACAAGGTATTTCAACTTTTAGAAAAGGTGAAAAATTATCTAATTTCTATAAAACTACCAAATGGTACGAAACTTATCAATACGCCGAGAAAAACCGGTTTTATTGGTTTTCTTGTCTGCATAGAGAGCCTTAATGCATTTTACATTCAACACGTTGAAAAAGAGCAGCAATTGAAGTACGTACCACTTTACAAAATCAGCCAAGATCACTTGGAGTTTATGTTTGGACATATTAGGTCTCATGGTGGATGTAGCACTAACCCAACAGCGCGACAGTTTCAAGCGATATATAAAAAACTCTTGGTAAAGTCGGAGCTTCGAGATCTTAACCAGGGAAATTGTACATCCCTTGAAGAAGTTTCTATTTTAACATGCTCCTCTGCTGTCAAAACTATAAATCGTTCAATCGAACCTTCTAAGTTAGACGAAAGTAATGTTGAAGACGAAATAACTTCATTGTACGAACAAGCCATGTTCGACGAAGAAATAAGTATACTTATACAAGATACTACAGAATTTAGTAGTCAGGTAGTATCATACATCGCAGGATTCATTGTACATCGATTGCTAAAATTATTAAAATGTGATACATGCTGTAGTGGTTTGATTGCGGATACAACTGATGACAAGCACCTTCGGTTTATAAAATTGACGGATAAGGGTGGACTTATATTTCCTTCCAATGATGTAATAACCATTTGCAAACATATGGAAGTAATTATAAAATCATACATTCTTTCAAATGATAAAATAAAAATATCATCTAAAAATATAAAACAACAGCTGATGTCAAAATCCTTACCGCATTTTATTGGTATGAATCTTTTTGAAAATATAAATTTTCACCAATATAATCAATCACCCATGAATAACCATTTAATAATGCTCATGAAAGCGGTGATGGAAAAATATATAAATGTAAGACTACATTATTTAACAAAGAACGCAACAGCCAAATTATCTAAGCGGCAAGTGTTGAATAAATATTTGCATTTCACAGGTCAGTAATAGGGAATATGCATAAAATTTAAATTTGTCTCAAATATTTTTTTCTAGATTCTTTATTGCCTTAACATTATACTTAAAAGGTATTTTTTTTGTTTAGTTATTATTTAAACCCAGAAAATATTATATAGAAAGTGAAAAACAAAGGAGGGAAATTCAAACTTACAAAACGCGTCGCCATTGGTCGAAACGAAATGTGACGTCATTTGTGTTACGGTTGATTTACGGCGTCGATATTCATACAGTGTTTGTGAGAAAAATTGTTTAAAACTGTATTCCTGTGTGATTACTTGTGAATTTATATTTGTAGTCAATCTAGGTCGATGACAGAAACTGGTTTTGTCAAAGCACAATCGGATAATTTACCGAAAATAGATGCATTTATGATGTCAGTATATTTTCAATCAAATCTCGATTTTACGAGCGCAGAGATCAAAGGAGTGAAAGCTGCAAGATAATTATTATGTTACATGGTATATTTTAGTCCTTAACATAGATTTTTATTCTTATATGTTTAAATAATACTTAAAACAAAACATAACCTTTAAATAACCATCTGTGTTCCTAAACTCCTAATTTACGTCTATATCATGATAATTTATACGTAATATTATGTTATTGAAGCTCACTCAAGTTTGATATGTTTATATACTTTTTGTAAATAAGTATTAGATAAATACGATATTCCGATTTACATGAACAATTTTCTTACCCTTTTTTATCGTACTTTCGCATCTCGTGGAATACGAAAAAATCGGCCAAGTGCGAGTCGGGCCTCGCTCTTTTAGGGTTCCGTTAAAAAAAATTAAATAAAAATATTTCCATGTACCCATGAAAATATTTTAATTTAATTTTTTTAATTTAATTTAATTTTTATTATTTGTTCTTATAGCGGCAATAGAAATACATAATATGTGAAAATTTCATCTGTCTATCTATTACAGTTTATGAGATACAGCCCGCTGACAGACGGACGGACGGTCGGACAGCGTAGGCTTAGTAATAGGGTCCCGTTGGTACCCTTTGGGTACGGAACCCTAAAAACACTTTATCGGGTGTACTAATAATAGTGTTTTTGTACTTAGGTACCATACAATACTTGTAAGAAGGTTTTTTAACTTCTTCCATGGTTTGTGTAGCAATTAAAACTGAAAATAAGTATGAAGTAACTGAAACGCTATAGTAAACAAACACGGGACATGTCGAATGACGTCATCAAAAGCGCGCGCTAATGGTGGCGTTTGAACGGCTCAAATTTATTCAATGTTTTAAATTTCACTTTGAAAAATTATTTGACTATTTTCAAACCTATTTATATTTTTTATATGTTATAGAGATGTAAATGATTAATTTAAGAAATTAAAAAAAAATCATGCATATTCCCTACTGCCATATAGGATATTACTAGAAGAAGGTGCCATTTTTATTGAGATTTATAGATATTTTAAAGTTTTAATTAGTCATAAGAAAACGTAAAACGTGCGTGTATTATATTCGTCTCATTTAATTAATCGTAAACAAAAGTTTTATTATTTTTCGGATGTATGTTTGTTTCATTTTAAGGTTACGAAAAAGTGCCATTATTTTTGTTTGATTTGAAGAAACTGTTTTAATTTTTTTATTATTAATCTTATGTATTTTTTTTTGTTCTATTTTTTTTTTGTATAAAATATTTTGTTTGTGCAAACAAACAAACAAACAAACAAACTTGAAGAAAAAAGTGTTGTAATGTGCACAAAAAGAACCTCGTCCTTTTTTCGGAAAGTCTGTTAAAAATAATCTAATATGAGATGATTTTTTACATCTTATTTTTGGTACACAAGTCACACTTTTAACAAGTATCACTTTTCATAATAGGTAGTCATTGTCAAAAACCCAAATATTAAGAAATTTAGCATCGATAGATCCATTTTAGTCAACCACTAATTGTATCATATTTGAATTTTGCACAGCACATCGACAACGTTTTACGTTTGTGTGAGTAAGATGCACGGTGATTGAAATTGAACCCTGTTTGGTAAACAATAAAGTGTATATTTGTTCGTGCCTCATGCACTGATCTATCGGTATGCGTGTGTGTGAGTGAGACTTCCTGTCTATTGTATTTATTTAGTTGCTTGTATTGGTAGCAGGTAGTAGGGATAGGTAGGGATAAACTGGAGACAGCAGGTATCAATACAATTTGATTCATAGGCATATCTCCCTTGTTTCTGTGATCTTTGACCCCACCCATAACAATGACCCATCTCACTCTTTCAATATCGGAAATGTGCGAGAGACACATTCAGTACTCGTTTGTTAAAAAATAGATTATAGTCCAGCCACTCCACCCATTCATCCCAACGTCATCCTAAGCCGAGGTCCCAGCCTCACAGGAGGCGCCCTTAGGAAGACGTTCGTCCCTCGATGTCTTCGAACCCTAGGGCTCACTCCCCCGGCGACGCTTCGCGCTCGCCCCAACGTTCAGTGACGCTGTAGCGGCCATTAGGGCCAACAGCATACTCCATCCGAAAAAAAAATAGCGCTCCATATACTAACATTCAAAAGACTATTACACACATCAAAAGTGTCTAGGGATCAAGCATTTTTATGCAGATTTCTTGAGATTGAGATGTGGCTTTGTAATAAATTTATGATTTTATAAATTTATATGGATCCTTTTTGGTGCATTTCATAATTTGAATCAGGAACTGTCAATCAAATTCGAGTAAAAGATGAAAATCAGCTGTCAATATTTTCCCTATAAAAACATACAACGCATTGAAGACATTATTAGTGCTACTGTTTCCCTACTACTGATTAAAACCAACGTTATTATGGAGCGGCGACGTCATTTAAGCAGGGAAGAAATGCTCAGAGCCGTGGGAATGATAGAAGCTGGTTCCCGGCAACGTACTGTGGCTTTAGCTCTGAATACAAGTCAGAGTGTTATCAGTCGACTTTGGACACGTTACCGAAGCACTGGTACCGTGGCTGAGCGCCATGGAGGACGGTATCGCTGCACCACACGGAGACAAGACCGATACATTCAAATCTTAACTCGAAGAGCTCCAACAATAACCGCCATGATGTTAGCCGTGAGGCTTCATCACTCTTCAGGGAACTTAATTAGCGACCAAACAGTCAGAAACCGCTTGCATGAAGTGAACCTTCATTCCCGAAGACCGCTACGGGTACCACCTATAGCAATGCACAATCGTAGGATTCGATATCAATGGGCTCTTGAACACAGAAATTGGGCAGAAGAACAATGGCGTTTCGTGTGCTTTTCTGATGAGTCTCGTTTTGGTATGAGACCGGATACAAGACGTATACGACACTGGAGAACCCCTGGACGCCAACAGCGATTAAAATCCTGCCAGGAAGTCCATCCTTATAGTGGTGGAACCATCATGGTATGGGCGGGTATTTGGATCGGCGGAAGAACTGAGTTGATTTGGATCAGAGGCAACCTCAACGCTCAAATTTATGCTGAGACGATTGTATCAGACGTCATCGTTCCTCTACAAGTGCAAATCGGTCCCTTATTTCAGTTAATGCATGATAATGCACGACCGCCCACCGCAAGAGTTGTAAGACAGACTCTCGCCGCAGCTAACATCAATGTCCTGCCCTGGCCTGCTCAGTCGCCAGACTTGAACCCGATTGAGCATGCATGGGATATGCTACAGAGAAGAGCTCTGCCGAATATGGAGGGTATCCAGTGGCAAGAAGACCTTTTTTTGTTGTTGCAACGAACATGGGCGGCCATTCCACAGCGTGATTTGGATGAACTCATTTTGAGTATGCCAAACCGATGTTCTTGTGTTGTTAGTGTTCGCGGTAGAAACACGGATTTTTAATTGTTTAAGTTACCCAATAAAATTTTAAAGAAAACTGTTATTTCAGTCTTTTTTTCGAACTTTAATGTTAGTGGTTCAAATGTCAAAAATCCCTTTATTAGGAAAATGGCAAATTTCTTTATTAATGCAAAGGTGACTTGGTTTATCGTTACTGTGACAAACGAAAACACTTTATTTGATGAATCCTTAAAGAAAATTTTAATTAATATCAATCAGGAGAAAAGTTATTGCAAAAATATATGTTGATCCCTAGACACTTTTGATGTGTGTAGTTCAGACCTCTAGTATAGGTACTATGAGTACAGTAGTTCCGAGCCAAGGGAAAAAACCACAAATTAAATCACTTACATATTTAATCTGGAACGAAGGAACATGGAAGTATGGAATGAAAGGAATAATTCAGGAACGAAGGATTCCTTGTTCCGAGCCGAGCGAATGAAGTACTCAAAGTAACTACTACTAAGCATACGGAATAGTTCGTTCTCGTTCAGTGTCGGGAATGAATTCCTAACTAGCGGATGCCCGCGACTTCGTTTGCTTGAGCAAAACCCCCGCAGTATCAGGATTGAGGACTTGGGTCCTGGAATTTAACTATGTAGTCTTTGCTTGGTACCTACAACAAATATTCATAATCGACACTTAACAAATCACCACAATTTAGATGGGCAGTAACCCTGCAGCATCAGGATTGAGGAGTTAGAACTCGAATTTTTTATGGGATGATCTCGCAAAGTTTCTGTATCGATTAAAAAAGATTCACGCAAATCGCTTTAGAATTCAAGGAGATATCGATATACAAAGGTAGAAAAAAATAAGTCCTTTTTTGAAAGTCGATTAAAAAGTAGCGTACGCTACTCCTTATAACATCAGCTATCTGTAAGTGAAAGTCCCGTCAAAATTGGTCCAGCCGGTCAAGCGTGATGCCGCGTCAAAGGGAATTAATTATAGGGATTAATTTTTGACATTCATTTTTATTTTTAGATAATATAGTTTAGTTAGGGCCGACTTCATCAACTTAATATAAGTCTTAATAGATATTTTGACAATATTTTCAAAAGTCAATATAAAAACTGTCAGAACGGCCAATTTATTCCTCGGTAAAACGTCACTCGACGTTGGTGAAACTGGCCATAAATGTTCAACTACACAAAACGTCCTTGGGACCCCAAGGACACCTTTTGTCATATAAATTGTGGCAATTGTATTTTTTTCGTGCTAATAAATATGTTGTCAATGTAATTCGGTCCCGATAACGAAACGGGTTAACCTCATAACAAATGCATTGATAAGCATGATTACATAATAAAACAGTGTTTATCCATTTTGGTGAACGGGATATGTTTTTTTGCAGATTGTTCAGTACAAAAGGTCAGACGGCTCTAGATAAATCCCTGGTGGCCAAGAAGGGGGCGAATAAGGCCAAAGCTACAACCCAGCAGCGACACAAAGATATTGCAGCTATCGAGGCGCAAGTTTACAGGTAGGTAATTGCTCGTGAACGGGTGCCACCGGCGGGAATGGTTCTACTTTCTGTCTGCCCGTCTTAACATATTATATTGAATTGTATTATGCATTTTTGGACAACTTCCCCTCATTGTGGAAATATTCTATTCTAACAAAGTTGCATGGGATAAATCTGCTTGGCATCCAGCTGCCCACAAGATAGTATAAAAAACTTATTAGCTACAATGTAATAGCTAAAGTGAATATTTTGATAAAAAGAGCAACTGCTGAGTTTCTTGCCGGCTCTTCTCAGCAGAATCCGCTTTCCGAACCGGTGGTAGAGTCATAACGTGTCATAAGAGCCACAACGTGACGTGTCACAAGAGAGGCTGGCCTATGTTAAAAAAATGAATTTGAATTATTAAATATACTTTTATTGCACCAGGGAAATACAGAAATAAACGGCCAATTGCGTGTCAGGCCACGCTCAATGTAGGGTTCCGTAGTTGCCAGTCACAATATTACGCGTACTATGAAGGGTGTACATTTATGCATTTTTTATCATGAAATGTTTTATTTACATTTTAAAATAACATCGCAAAGTGATAATGCGCCAAGTCATACTTAAATAGCAAAAACTCAAGGTATAACTTGCCGTACTTGTTACTACGGAACCCTAAAAAGTAAACTTAATATAATATAAATGTAAGTACAATAAGGTGGTCTTATCGCTAAAAAGCGAAGGTCATATTTCATTTTAATCACACATTAAAATAGCTCAAAAGGTTCAACTTATTACAATGTAATGTAATTAAAAAAAATAGCTACTTTTTAATATTGTAAAATAATTATTTTGAAAAGAGCAACTGCTGAGTTTCTTGCCGTTTCTCAGCAGAATCCGCTTTCCGAACCGGTGGTAGAGTCATGACGTGTCATAAGAGCCACAGGTTGGCCTACGTGAAATAAATAATTTTGAATTTGAATTTGAATTTAATGGTGTGAATACTGAAAGATCGACTGTTTGATCCACACCCATGCACTTGTGTTGTACCAACTAGGAGTTGGTACACAAACTTTCCGCTTCTTAAAAAATAAAATAAAAAGCGGCGTATATTGAATTCCTCGCTACGTTCAGGATGCTACTTTAGAGTCCTTCGCTTCGCCCTGAATTCAAAATAACGCCCTTGAGAAACACAATATCACTTTGGCTCCTTGTAACACAAATAACTATTTTGACACTGTCGTAGAACACTGTCGCATATGAATATACAGCGAAATCTTTATTTTTGACACTAACGGCTTTTATAAATAATGCTTAACACCTCAGCAAAAGAAAAAAAAATTATATTCAGTAGTTTTGGAGATTCAATCGGACAAAGTCGTATCTGAAACTCATTCCGAAGAAAAACGTCGCTTGTAAAGAAGCGCTGCTGACGCTAACCTGTTAAATGCCGGCGGCCGCCATTGATTGTCACTTGCGATGTTGTTAGTTGGAAAGCCGTCGCGTTTCGAATGTTTTAATTATAATTATAATTAAATAATACTCAAAAACCATGTCGTATAATATGAACCAACATTGTTCTACGGAATGCCGAAAAACCAAGTTCAAAACTTTAAACTGCTCTCCTGTAACGTAGCAGTTTTGTAGAAGCAACTTTGTTCTACGACAGTGTCGATTTGCTATTTAATTCGCCGAACCATAAAAATTCTGTATAGTAGGTACAATGTACTACTCGACTCGCGCTGTGCACTGTTGCTCTCCCAGTACGAGAAACAAAACAGGCACCACCATACAAACCCTCCAAAATACACTCAACGCAACGTCTGCAATTCGGTAAGCTGCAATAGCCCAATGGTGAAAGGTGCAGACTGAAAATTAAAAGGTCGAGAGTTCGATTCTCAATTCCTCACCCAGCCAAGTTGGAAAATTCTTTTTTTATTTCAAAGGTGGTCCGTCCCATTTAAATGTTTTCGTAGTCGGTCGAGCGTTTTTTTTAAATATCAACAATAAATGTATATACTTCGTAGTGGCGCGGGCGCCGGGCGTTTAAAATCGTTTTTTTTAAATAATTTTTTATATTAAATTATGTATTTTTCTGTTGCACTTATTCTGACGATGTGGCTCTCTAAAATTAACGGAACTGATAGATTTTAATCTCGTGCTATCCCTTTCATAATGCATCCTGCGGAAAAGGGCAGCACAAGATTTAGAAATGAAAATTAAGTTAATTAAAGACAACAGCCACAATTTTCCTAAACAAGTTATGTTTTGCGCCAGATTTGCCAACATAGTAAGCAGTACTCGTGCGGCCACTATTGAAAACGTAACCCGACGCGCAGCCCGAGCCGCAGGCGAGCGTCGCGACGAAAGTGATGAAGAGAGTGACGCTTCAGTCACGGGCGACGTGGACTCTGATGACGACGAAGTTCCTTACAATCCTAAGAACTTACCGCTGGGATGGGATGGCAAGGTGATTACAATTTATAGTTATCTATTTGGAGCTAGTGTAAAGAACACTAGAAATACAGTTGTTCAGTCTGCATTATATTGCACTAGCTTTTAGCCCCAACTTCGACCGCGTGGAGTTAGATTTAAAAAACCCGCGGGAACCTTCTGTTTTCCTGGTATAAAAAATAATCTATGTCACCTCAGATCCTCAAGTGCACTGCATGCAACAATGCAAAAATCATGCCGATACGTCGTGATTGAAGGACAAACCAACTAATAAACATTCTTTCTCATGTATAATATTGAGTAAGGATTGCATTTATCAACTTATCAAGATTATTATACCTTTTTAGATCAGATTATTACTTGAACTCCCTTTGAGCATCGCGCCATGGCTGTGTTTTACCGTTACACCACGATACAGTCCTTTATGGTGTTTGTAATATATGTACTTGTTTTCGCCACACGTAGTTGTTACATAACCCTAAAAATGTACAATTATTCTTCTTATTTTTAGCCAATCCCCTACTGGTTGTACAAACTGCACGGCCTCAACATCAGTTACTCGTGCGAAATATGCGGTAACTTCACATACAAGGGACCCAAGGCGTTCCAGCGTCACTTCGCGGAGTGGCGGCACGCTCACGGCATGCGGTGTCTCGGCATTCCCAACACGGCCCACTTCGCTAACGTCACGCAGATTGAGGACGCACTTGCGTGTAAGTTATCCATAACTTAATCCTCCTCCTCCTGAGACCTTTTTGATGCGGAACATCTATACCGGCGGTTCAGACCGACTGTTGGTGTGGCGAAGAGTATGTATGTAGTAGTATGTATGTATGTAGTATGAAACAGTGTTGTTTACTACAGTACACATAACCTGTGTCTTACTGAAATAATTTTAACAATCAAATATGCCTGATAGTGATAGTTTAGAAAGATCAGTGCGCATTTATGTGTGTACTAAGCTCGATATTACGTCCTGGACAAAAAAGAATATTAGCCGTGCTGAAAATGACTAATATTCCCCTCTTCCCTCCAAATAAGCTTTCAGCAATAAGATCTTTAAGTTTTCAGTCTGCACCTTTTTCCATTGGGTTATTCAGATTAAAACAACTTCAAAATATAATTTTGCCATGCATAGTCTGTGTTAGGACAGATTGTTTAGCTATCACTATCGCTTTATTTATCACTTCTGTTTAGTATGCAAAACAATAGATCTAGCGTAGACATTTGATTTTATTAGATCTATTGAAAGGATCGCCACAAGACACGATCTTGTGCCCCCTGTTACCATCGATTGCCAGCCGACATTGGTGGTTATGTGCCCTGCCCATTGCCATTTCAGCTTTGAGACTCGATTAGCTATTTCGTTAACTTTTGTTCTATGGATCCTGGATATTATGGATTCAATCCTGCAAAGATACTTCGAAAATAGCTCTTTCCATCGCTCGCTGAATGGCGAGATATTCCTTTTGTGTGTTTAAAATATAATTGTATTTCAGTATGGGAAAAAATTAAAAACCAAAAGGAGGGCGAGAGATTTGTTGCAGAAAATGATGAAGAATATGAGGATTCGCAAGGAAATGTTGTCAATAGGAAGACCTATGAAGATTTGAAAAGACAAGGGCTTCTTTAAAATAATTAGAGTACATAGTGTGATAAAAAAGTTTGTGAAGTATAAGAATATTAAATAAATAAAATTAATTAAGTAAAAATTCTGAATTTTCATTAATTAATTCTATTTATTCTAAATAGAATGTGATTTAGAATTTTGGAAATTTAAAAGCGCTACATAGCGTTTTTGAAGTTACCCGCCTCCACTCATGTACTACGCGTTCGTTTCAAGTTGAGCCTTGCACCATAGAGCAAAGTAATCGACGTAGTCGTAATTCCTAGTTCCATGCCGACAGTACGGACACAGTATAGGATATGCAGTAGTTTGACACCATTGATCTAGTGGTACTACGCGTTACAAATTTCCCCTAGCTCTCTCGAGCTTCCCCGCACCGCACCTCAAGTCAGACCCAGTAGTTAGTAAACCGCTCGCGAAGCACCGCTTATTAAAAATAAATTTCAAATTCAAATTATTTATTTGCACAGATTGAGTAGTACAATGGTGTTACATTATAGTAAAAGTCCTTACAATCTGCCGGATAGGCATGCAAAAATAATATTTAATAATAATTCTTACTCTAAGTTTACGTATTAAAAGTTCAATTTATCAAATTGAACTTTGGATATTAGGAGTTTTGGTAGGTTTGGTTAAAAAAAAAACTAAGAATATTGTATATCGTAAAGCATTAGAATAATAAACACTTTTTTTATATTAGTCCAGGGTAGATAATTTTTGAAAACAGAAAAAATTATAGTAGGATGAAACCCATTGGAAAAGGAAGAGAATGCAACAAAAATGAAAGGAAAAATAAATTACGGGCGATCTGAGGTCGGGAAGTGGGGGGAGGGGGGTTTAAGGGTAAAAAACGGTTTATCTCGATTTCCGGAAAAACTACAAGTCCTATGGAAAAAAGTTAAATGGCAAAGTTGCAGATAATAAAAAGATCTACAACTTTTGTATTTAGACTTTTTTCACATAACCTCAAAATGTATGTGAAAAATTCAAATAACCAAGTTTTTGGTTTTTTATTTTTATCTTTTACAAAAAAAAAATATTTTTTGACGAAATTTGGTGAAAACTTACATGTTTATATCCCAAACACACTGTAATTTTTCTGATTTAAAATATTTATTTTTTCACCTTTTTTTTTTGACTTAATATTGAAAAAGCACCTAATTTTCAATCGAAAATTCTCCCGTCAAAATATCTGCTTATTTAAAAAAGTCGGTGAGCTCTTTATTCGTTGAAATCTCTACTTTCTGATGGTGTAAAAAAAATATACATTACTATGGTAAATGCTCTCAGAAAATGCAGAAACGGAATACGAAATAACAGGTAGTAAGGCCCAGACCCTCCTAGCCCCTTCCCCACTTCTCTATGAAATACCTTTTGATGGGCTAAAATTTTCCGTAGGTCACTCAGGTATATAAGTTATCTTAAAATAGCAATAAATAGTCATCTATGCGTAATTTAAAAGGTATTTCATAGGGGCATCATTTCATTTCATTATGTGAAAAAAGTTTAAATACAAAAGTTGTAGATCTTTTTATTACCTACAACTTTGCCATTTAACTTTTTTCCATAGGACTTGTAGTTTTTCCGGAAATCGAGATAAACCGTTTTTACCCTTAAACCCCCCTCCCCCCACTTCCCGACCTCAGATCGCCCGTAATTTATTTTTCCTTTCATTTTTGTTGCATTCTCTTCCTTTTCCAATGGGTTTCATCCTACTATTATTTTTTTTTCACTTTTTATTATTTTTTAAGGCTTCTACCCTGGTCTAATATATTTTATTATTTATACCAATTCGAATTCAATATTCATAGTTAAGACAGGTCAACTACACTAGCGGCACGCTATGATGGCCGGTTTGACGTTTGTCCGCTCATGAAGTTCCGTATTAATTGATAACGACTTTGAAGGAAATAATTGTATTACTTTATTGACGATAGTGATGTGCAGAGATTCATAAATTTTATCGAATGTAGTTTTAGGTTTAGGACTCAAAATTTATTTATTAAATTGATTTCTAAAATGTATACAAGTGTAGAAAAATCAGTTTGCACCATTTAAGGGGTGAATGTACTTGTGAATATGAACAATTTTCACTATGTGGACAAACCTCTGAAATCGCAAAAAAATATCAGCTGTTTCATACAAAAGGTACTAGTGGTTCGCCCCGAACTGAGACCTCGCGGTAACGGTTTCCCATAATTGACGATCAAAATTGACATTATTATTATGCCCGTTTTCACCAACCATACCTAAATCATCCCATTTGTAGAAGTCTCTTTACATAGGTAGCCCCTAAATACAATTCTAACATCCCAATGTCATTTTCACCTTTAGTTGTCCCGTAGAGGTTCGTAATAACAAAGTTGACAGAAAGTGTCAACTAACTTAACATAGGTAGCCCGTAAAGGTTAGGGAACTGTTATAGTGAAATCCTCAAGGCCTCAATCAAACTTAGGTATAGTTTTTTGGAACATTCAAATTAAATTACTTGTACACAGCGTCAACTATTGACACGATCAGAAATATGTAAAAACAAACTGCAACGTGAAGTTTTATTGATGTTTGCTAAATGACTAAATAATAATCTTAATTGAATAATAGGTATGTTACATAAAGCTGCATTTGCTATATGAGATGAGAGCGCCATCTATTGACATCATTGTGAAGTTCTGTTGTTGCTGCTCATTAAAAGTTAAATAATTTAGTTTCCTTATTACATTTATCTAATTTTAGTATTTGTTGTTCAAGTACATGATATTACGCTAAAATTGTAAAACTTTCAAGCCCCAGCTTTCAATGGTTATTCCGTTCTGAGGTCAAATATAATCTCCACTTTGAAAGCCCCCCATTTCGTCAATTTTAGGAAAAAAATTAAAAAAAAAATACTTTTGTACTCTGTTCCAAATTATCTTTAAAATGAGGTACTGTAAACCTATGAAACGCAAATTTTTTTTTTTTCTTCGCATTCGCTTCTATGAGAGCCCCCCTGAAATAAAGATTTTTATAACTTTTTAAGCCATTTTCGGCTGGAGGCCATCGGTTTACATATTATATCTAAAATTGAAGTAATTTCGTTCAGTAATTCAGAAGTTATAAGGCTCTGACAGACGGACGGACGGACGGACGGACGGACGGACGGACAAGTGCAAATTCACTCAAGTAGACTCAAAGACCTTCGCTTCGCTCGGTCGAAAATTTTTATTTTTATATGATATATACCACAACTCGGCATTTGGTTTTCTAAATTGAAAATTTTTAAAAACCTTTTTTGGTATCTTTTGTATTCATATGTTTCTTGTGTGCATATAAAGTATGTATATTCATTTTCATTCAAATATTCAGTTCGTTCAAATAAATTAAATAAACATATACATTTTTGTTTTATTAAACCTATTTAATCAGGTACAAAAACAAAACTTAATTGTTTTTTGTTCGAGAATAAATTGACATTCCACATCACTATTGTAATGTGTCAAACCGGCCATCATAGCGTGCCGCTAGTGTAGTACTTAATAAATAAAACAATAGATAAACTATTATACAGCATCTTATACTGTGTCTTTACTGTGGGTCTGACTTGAGGTGCGGTGCGGGGAAGCGCGAGGGGTGAAGATTTCTTTACTCTATGGTGCAGGGCTCAACTTGAAACGAACGCGTAAAATATTTTGGGTATGTTCTGATATACACTGTGACCACTGAGTATACTGTGAAGCCGTTCCTTACAGAACGCAGTCCAGTATACTGTCATCCCCATTTTTCGACACTGTTTTCAAAATATTTATCATGTACACGTTTTCTGTTCAACAAGAAAAATTATTATTTGAATGTTGTTGCTTTACGGCCACCATTTGTTAATAACAATATTTAATAAACGACAATCATGGAAGCTGTTAAATCTCTAGGCGCTGTTATGTTTTTAATCACATGATCATATTTTAGTACTGAAAGCACCTTACCTCGAAAGCGCCAGTGCTCACAGTACCTACAGAAATGGCGGCGATTAAGGACGTCATAATAATAATAATATTTTCCTAGGGTACTGCGGTAGTATACTGGGAGTCCGTAACAGAACGAATTTTTCACCAGTGAGAGCACTGAGCAGTAGAGGTGTAAAAGTAACGAAAAAAAAACGTACCCGTATGTATTCGTTACTATACATTCAGTACTCGTTACTATCGTATCGTTACTCGTTACTCCTAATACCTCATAACATGCTATGTTATGCTAGAGAAACAAATCGTTAATCGAGTCGTATTTTCTTTCTATAATTTTATTATAAGATATGACTTATGTACTAGGTGCGGCATCGCAGCATTCATAATTTCAATTTGTAGAAATAATACATATTCATTACATGCCAAACTGCATTTTTCACTTTGCCGTAGTTTAAACCAGACTTATGTTTATGTTATAATGAAAAAGCTACAAATAGGCGTCCAAAATTATTTATTGCCAATAAACTTTACATTACCTTTTTAATTCGCGGAAAATACGCACGCATGCGCAAAACGATCAGTAAGAAACGTTTCAATACACGCATCAACGCAGCGTAACATTGCGTCATTGAAACAGCGTATGTAACCATGATACGAAACATGCGAGTAACGAAAAGTATTCGTGAGTAACGTTTCGTTACTCGGTACTAGATGGCGTACCCGTTACTCAGTAACGAATACATACGGTTTGCTACAGCTCTACTGAGCAGTGCTCGCAGTGTATATCGGAACATACCTTTTGTTTACAACTTGTAAAATCCGTAATAATCAATGTCATTGTCATTGATTGTCAATTGTCATTCAATTAAATGTCATGAACTCGTGGTTAGCGTCAACAAAATGAATAATATAATTTTAAAAATTAAAATTAATCATATTCTTCGCTTGTTTGAAATTAAAAAACGCTAATGTGCGTCGTAGAATTATTGTGAACATTTAAAATGGCAGAAGGAAATAGGCGCAGTCAAATATTTACCGGTGCGCGAGTCTTAGGTTATGTTAGTACACACATACCTTTTGTGTCCAGATTTATTAAGAGAAGAGGCGAAACATTGTTATGTACTAGTGTAGGAAAGTGGTTTCATACCTACGGATGTGATAAATTCCGTTTGTTAAGTGTAAGCGGGGAACATCCAGGTCCGATAACATGTATGAGCGGCGACAGCTATCACGTGTACACGGCAAGTGAAAATGATATTTACGCTTGGAGACGAGGCTGTGAACTTAAACACGTTTACAAGGGACACCAGGCACCAATACACATCATCTTACCTTTCGCTGTACACATAATATCCATTGACGAAGATAATGTTCTGAAAATATTTGATATAAAAGAAGAAACAGAGTTTCTCGATCTCCGATTCGAAGAGAAACACTTTAAGATAACCACAATATGTCATCCACCTACCTATCTTAATAAAATATTACTTGGGAGCAAGCAGGGTCAGCTGCAGTTGTGGAATATTAGAACGTCCAAATTAGTGTTTACATTCGATGGGTGGAAGTCCGGGGTCAATGTGCTGGAGCCAGCGCCTGCAATAGATGTAGTGGCTATTGCTTTGGCTAGTGGGAGAATCATTCTTCACAATATCCGCTACAATCAAGTGGTTATGGAGTTTCTCCATGACTGGGGAAAGGTTAGCTGTTTATCATTCAGAATGGACGGAGTACCCATCATGGTTACTGGCAGCACAAACGGTAACTTAGTGATGTGGGATTTGGAAGAAAAAAAAGTGAAGTCACAGATACATTCAGCTCATTTTTCGAAGATAGCTGGCTTGCAGTGTCTCATGTCGGAACCATTGATGGTAACTAACTCTCAAGACAATTCTTTGAAGATGTGGATATTTGACATGCCTGATGGTGGAGCGAGGTTGCTTAAGAAAAGGTGAGTTATGAGCATGTTTTCTATACAAAAACAAAATAATAATAACTAGATGATGCTCGCGACTTCATCCACAAGGACTTAGGTTTTTTGATTCCCACGGGAACTCTTTAATTTTCCGAGATAAAATGTAGCCTATGTGTTAAGTTAATCCTAGCTATGAGCTATTTATATTTATAAATTTCAGCTGAATCGGTTAATTTGTTGAGGAATGAAAGAGTAACAAACATCCATCAATACATCCATACTCACAAACTTTCACATTTATAATATTAGTAGGATTAAGCTCAGATAATTATCCAGGAATACTGAAACACAGTCTTTCAGTCTTTTCATCTAGACTTCTTTTCAGAACAGAAATAAATTATACAGGGAATATTATTTATATTATGTTAGCAGATATCCACAAAAATGTTTTTATTTCTGTGTATGTTCACAGATTACTCAAAGACCTGTGAACCGATTTTAAAAACTCTTTTTTTGTTTCAAAGGGCATACTTTACAGGTCCCATATAAATTTTATCAAAATCGATCGAGCAGTTTTTAAAATATCAACAATAAATTAAATACTTTGTATAGTGTGTGTGTAATGTAGTAAAGCGGAAGTTTGATGGTTGTTTAACAAGAATTTTTTATATTAAATTATGTATTATCTTTTTAGATAAGTATTATTACTATTGTCAAGGAACTTTTGATATCAAAGGTCTGAAAATCTTTTAAAATTTGTGTTAAACAAACCATTTGCAGAGAAGGTCACGCTTTACCTCCCAACCTTGTGCGGTACTGTGAACCGACAGGTGAAAATATCCTCGCAGCCGGCCGCGACAGCAGCCTCCACATCATGAATACAGTCACCGAGACATTCAACAAGAGCATGGGAAGAGCGTCTAGAAATAGAAAAGCTTCCAAGAAAAAAAGTAAATATTCCTCGAATTTGCAAAAGTAACTTTACTTATCAGTACTTAGTTACTTACATAAATTATAATATGAATACATATAATGCAAGGTATAGGTATTTGTTTGAAATTTTGCCTTGTCTGTCATGGACATCAGTCAGTTATGGTACTGTCTTATACAGCATTATTTTTTGTTTAATGTAAAAATGTAATAAAAACATGAAATTTGATACTTTTACTTTAATACATATGCGGCCAGCACATTGTGCCTATTATTATTAATGCCCGCGCAGGTCTACGCTTGGTAAATATGACTTTACACAGATGGACCATAATTATTTTAATTTTTGAAAAAAATTATGCAGAATTTTTTAATTCAAAAAAATTTTTAAAGGTGTCTGAGCTTTGCTATTAACAAAATTTAATGTTCAGTATTTAGGTATAGATAAGTCTTATATTTTTACAGAAAGAACTCAAGCAGATCACCTAATCTTACCGCCCATTACAAATTTAAGTTCCTGCATGCAAAGAGATAAGCAATGGGACAGCATTGCATCGCTTCACGAGAATAAGTACCTCACAACTACATGGTCTTATAACAATATACGTATGGGCAGTCATATACTGAAACCTCCAGAAATGGAAAAGGGTGTTCTAGCAACTTGCTTGACTGTTACACACTGTGGAAATTTTGTAATTATAGGTGAGTGGTATTTATGGTTTTCTCTGTATAAAGTTATTCCTGTCCCTTACAACTGCCAATGTGCCAGATATCCGTCGCCGATGTCTGTGGGAAAAGAAAGATCTGTATCCGTATTCGTTACTGTTTTGGCGGATCTTATATGGATCTTTTTACACTACTAAACTTCATTCATCATTGTAGTCATTTTTTAATTCATGTACCAAACAAACGTTATCTATGCTGCCCAGTGTCAGTTGTCACACTAAACTGTAAACAAAACAAAAAAAACACCTGTGCAATGCAAGTCGAAACATGTCCTGTCAAGCAAAACGTCAAGTCGATTGAGTAAGAAAGTTAAGATCTGTATCTGTATCCGCAGATCTTAACACAAAATATGTGAATACATACATACATTTTTAACAATCCAGCACATCACTACCTACAGCTTACATGTGGTACATTTATAGTGGTAGACCACCACTATAAATGCTTAATTTCCTGCTGGAGTCCCTAAGCTCTTCATCAATGAAAGATTGGTTATATTTTCACTGTATATTGGATACTTATAATATTACAGAACACTGAGAAAATAATACTGCATAACTGGGTTGTTAATTGAACTTTGTGTGATAGACTGAGTTAGTTATTATCGAATGTCAAAAATCAGGAGATGCGTTCGTTTCGAAGTTCTGAGACAGACTGATATAAATATGTACAATAATAGGTCTAAGCTCACACGACCTTCTTGATAGAAATCTAGGATCTGAATGACTAGCGCGCACAATAACCACGCATCCGTCTATCACACGATTTCAAATTACGAGCACGTTCTTTATATAAAAATAACATTGATCGAAGTAGAAGCTGCCAGGACAGGACAAGCGGCCAGCTCCAAAGAAGGTTTTCCACCACATCGCTCCCCCACGGAGATTGGAAATGCAAGGAAAGAAAAAGAAAAATGTTAGTAAATTCTATACAGCGAAATGTACCCTTCGACCCGACCGGGTCCTAACGACCGGTCTGTCCAAGTGGTCTAATTCAGTAGTGCCTAATATAAAAGCTGGTTTCAGCCTATCCACTGAAACTTTTTCTATTCTACCATTAAAATCTAAACTAAAATACTTATCACCTCTCTCCAATACCTTAAATGGGCCAACATAAGGAGGCTCTAATGCCTTACAGAATGGACCTCTACGAACGAAAACCAATTCCGAGGATAGAAGATCCTTCGGAAAATGAAAAATTTTTTTGCTATTGTGATTAGAAGCGGGTACTGGAGATAGGGATCTAAAATACGATCTAAGTCTATCTACAAAAGAAGAATAGTCAACTACACTATCCACTATAGGGTTAAAAAACTCACCCGGTAATCGCAGGGGCTCACCATACACGAGCTCTGCGCATGATGCTCCGAGGTCCTCCTTCCACGCACTCCTGATGCCCAGGAGTACCCATGGAAGCACCTCGGTCCACCTCGGGCTAGCGTGGCACATGATAGCTGCCTTCAACTGCCGGTGGAGTCTCTCTACCATCCCATTCGCCTGGGGATGATATGCGGTGGTTGACTGATGCTTGGTGCCAGTTAACTCAATCACCTTCTGAAACAGATGCGAACCAAATTGAGACCCTTGATCAGTTTGAATAGACCTAGCTTGGCCAAAACGACTCTGCCAACCAGAAATGAAGGTTGATACACAAGTCTCAGCAGTAATGTCTGGCATAGGAAGAACTTCAGGCCAACGTGTGAATCTATCTATAATCGTTAAACAATACTTCATGCCAGCTGAAATGGGTAACGGGCCTATAATATCCATATGAATATCTGCAAATCTTTCAGAGGGACAGGGAAATTTAGAAAAAGGGGCACTAGTATGACGTACCACCTTAGATGACTGACACGCTTGACACGCGCGTGTCCAAACACGGCAGTCCTTTCTCATAGACGGCCATACAAAACGTTCCAAAATCAATTTATAACTAGCACGAGAACCAGGATGACTCAAATTGTGAAAACTTTCAAAGACGTTTTTCCTAAACTGCGGAGTTACATAAGGACGTGGTTTACCTGTCGAAACGTCACATGTAATTCTTACTCTGGTGCCAGGAATAGTGATACGGGTTAATTCTAACGATGTCGAATCACCCAGCGTTTTCAGTTCTTCATCGGATGCTTGCGACTTCGCCAGTGCCAAGAGTATGTCTTCGGCAGTGACGGCCTCGACACGAGAGAACGTGTCGGCCACAATGTTCTCCGCACCCTTGACATGTTGTATGTCAGTAGTGAACTGCGAAATGAAAACTATTTGGTTAAGTTGTACGGGGGGAAGCTTGTCACGTTTTTGTGTAAAAACGTAAAGAAGAGGTTTATGATCTGTATAGATCGTTGCATGCTGTGCTTCTAGAATGTGTCTAAAATGTTGGACACTTTCATAAATCGCAAGAAGCTCACGGTAATAAGCCGGCCAAGTCGATTGCTTGGTAGTCAGCTTTTTACTGAAAAATACGATAGGTTGCCAGCCCTGCTTAATCTCTTGCTGCAGGCATGCACCGACATGAGAGCTCGACGCATCTGTAAATAAGCCTAATCTAGCCGTTGAGACTGGGTGAGCTAAAAGAGTTGCATTAGCTAAACTATTCTTGCACTCCGAAAAGCACTGCTCTAAGTCAGGGGTCCAAGTAAAAGGTTTAGCGCCTTTACCTTGGATCTCTGATAAAGCATCTATTAAAGGAGCTTGGAATCGTGCTATACTAGGGAGAAATTTTCGATAAAAATTTATCATACCCAAGAAACGCCTCACACCTTGAACGGTTTTAGGTAGCGGAAAATCCTGCAGACTCTTAATGCGGTCAGCAGGGGGGCAAATCCCCGCAGCGCTTATCTTGTATCCCAGGAAACGAACTTCTGGAACATTAAAATGACATTTTTTCTCGTTAATAACAATGCCGTATTCTTCCAAACGTTTAAAAAGAATACGTAAATGCTTTGCATGTTGTTCGCTGTCTCTTGAAAAAATTAAAATATCATCAACATATGCGAAACAGAAATCTAAGCCTCGAACAACCTCGTCGATGAACCTCTGGAACGTCTGACCTGCGTTTCTTAAACCGAAAGTCATAAAAGGGAACTCATATAAACCGAAAGGTGTCACCAAAGCGGTTTTACATATGTCTTCTTTTGCTACTGGGATTTGGTGATATGCTTTCACAAGATCTATGGTGCTGAATACCGATGAACCAACCAAATTTTGGTTAAAATCACCAATATGCTTTACTGGGTAGCGGTCTGGGATTGTCCTCGCGTTTAATGCACGGTAATCACCGCACGGGCGCCAATCCGATTCACCTTTTGGAGCTAAGTGCAAGGCGGAAGACCACGGACTATCAGACGGCCTAGCATAACCGCAAGCTATCATGTTGTCGAATTCCTTCTTAGCAATGGCTAACTTGAGAGGACCAAGGCGACGTGGTCGGCAGCATACAGGAGGACCATCAGTAGTCCGAATGTAATGCACGGTGTTATGTTTTATTTCTTTATCCGGACCAGGTGGACGAGTAAGCGCAGGAAACTCCGATAAAATGTCGTTCCTAGAAACCAAAGTCTTAACGCTCGCTTGCTCGTGCGAATGAATCAATGCAACACACGTGAGACCAGTGGAATTATCTATAATTCGACCTAATCAGGTCGGCAATAAATTAAATCCGGCAATAAATTAAAATAAGCGAGAAAATCTGCACCAATAATCGCAGTTGTAACATCGCATACAATGAAATTCCACCTGAAATCGCGCCTCAGCCTAAAATCAAGCGATAATAAAACAGTGCCGAACGTTTTAATGTCGCTGCCGTTAGCGGCGCGCATGCAATAATCCGCTACCTTAGGACGATGACTTAACCACGAAACGGGGAAACACGAAACATCCGACCCTGTATCTATTAAAAAACGTTTGCCAGACTTCCAGTCACTAACGAATAAACGACGGCTGCGCGCGGGATGCGCGCTGGGTACCGCCTTTACATTGTTGCTGTTGTTATTAAATCGTCGCGAATGATGTCGCTGAAAACGATCCGGTATGTTAAAATATTTACATGGCATCACGCATTTAGCAGCGCGCGATGCAAACCTATAATGATACCAACATAAATTAAAATTGCGACCATCTCTCGGCCTATGTGTATTTCGCGAAAAATTACGCGACCTTTGCTGCGCAAATTCTTTGCTCCTCTTCATGGCTGAGATCTCTCGGCTCAGCTCATCAATGCGGGCGAGTATTGCTTCCGTCATGGTATTAAATAAAAATTGCTAAAAATGTAAAAATTTCTGAAAAATAAGTGTTAATAAATTTTGAATGGAAATGAAAATGAACCACTCCGTGAGGGATTACGTTGCGATCGCTTGCTTCCTGGGTTCGCCATAAATAAACTATGTTCTCTAAATCTATCCTTCATATTGAGGAATTACTTAACGGCGGGATCTTCGACATCGACCTATTTTTAATTGAATCGTAAACAATGAAGTATTCTTTGTTTTGATCGGTTAAAAATATATGTTGTAGTTTAATATATGTTCTTAATTCTTTTGTGATTCAAAACTCTATATTTACAACTTCACCCGATCAAAAATAATTTCGAAAACAGTGTAATTTTTATCGTTTTTCAGGTCGTGTTCATAGAATATTAAAGTTAGACTAAAATAACAAATTTCATAAAATAGGCAAACACTTTTAGAAGATTCTTTTCTGATTACTTTTTCTCTAAAAAATTTGTATTTTTTTAATCACGACGTTTTTACTTTTTATCTAACAAAGTGGCTCGTGCGCTTCACTTCAGTAGCCCGCAAAGTATCATCGAGGTAGGACGTATCGCTTTCGTTGGCTCGCTACGATCCCCCGCTGATCAAGCGATCTATTGCATAGATACCTATTATTTTCATTCCGTATTCATTTACCATAGATTAAATCAAATCAGAGTGTTAATATTGTTGTCATTTTTAGTATTTATTAATATATCTGTAAATATTAGTATGATAGGTTTTAGGTTTAGATTCTTATTGTATAGTTCTTATTGTATAGATAGTGTTAAACTATAGTAATATAAGAATAATATAATAAGGTAAATATTGGGAATAAAAATGGAAGAAAGAACAAAATATCTTGATTTAAATTACGAAAACTTTCGAAATTTTTATCTGGGGTTCCAGTGCTAATAAAAGAGGTAACCATCGTCAAAATAAGAAAAAAAGGCAGCCATTTTCTTTTTTTTTTTGTTATTGGGCCGATTTCTTTCAAAATTGATATCTGGGGTTCCCAGTGCTAATAAAAGAGGTATCCATCGTCAAAATAAAAAAAAGTGGCGGTCACTTTTTTTTTGTTATTGGACCAATTTCTTTCAAAATTGATATCTGGGGTGTGCTAATAACAGAGGTATACATATCCATCGTCAAAATAAGAAAAAGTGGCGGCCATTTTTTTTGTTATTAGACCAATTTCTTTCAAAATTGATATCTGGGGTTCCCAGTGCTAATAAAAGTGGTAACCATCATCAAAATAAGAAAAAAGGCGGTTATTTTCTTTTTCTTTGTTATTGGACCGATTTCTTTCAAAATTGATATCTGGGGTTCCCAGTGCTAATAAAAGAAGTAACCATCGTCAAAATAAGAAAAAAAGGCGGCCATTTTCTTTTTCTTTGTTATTGTACCGATTTCTTTCAAAATTGATATTTATGGTTCCCAGTGCTAATAAAATAGGTATCCATCGTCAAAATAAGAAAAAGTTGCGGCCTTTTTATTTATTTTTGTTATTGGACCGATTTCTTTCAAAATTGATATCTAGGGTTCCCAGTGCTAATAAAAGAGGTATCCATCGTCAAAATAAGAAAAAGTGGCGGTCACTTTTTTTTTGTTATTGGACCAATTTCTTTCAAAGTTGATATCTGGGGTGTGCTAATAACAGAGGTATACATATCCATCGTCAAAATAAGAAAAAGTGGCAGCCATTTTTTTTTGTTATTAGACCAATTTCTTTCAAAATTGATATCTGGGGTGCTAATAAAGTGCTAATAAAAGTGGTAACCATCATCAAAATAAGAAAAGAGGCGGTTATTTTCTTTTTCTTTGTTATTGGACCGATTTCTTTCAAAATTGATATCTGGGGTTCCCAGTGCTAATAAAAGAGGTAACCATCGTTAAAATAAGAAAAAAAGGCGGCCATTTTCTTTTTCTTTGTTATTGGACCGATTTCTTTCAAAATTGATATTTGGGGTTCCCAGTGCTAATAAAATAGGTATCCATCGTCAAAATAAGAAAAAGTTGCGGCCATTTTATTTATTTTTGTTATTGGACCGATTTCTTTCAAAATTGATATCTAGGGTTCCCAGTGCTAATAAAAGAGGTATCCATCGTCAAAATAAGAAAAAGTGGCGGTCACTTTTTTTTGTTATTGGACCAATTTCTTTCAAAATTGATATCTGGGGTGTGCTAATAACAGAGGTATACATATCCATCGTCAAAATAAGAAAAAGTGGCAGCCATTTTTTTTTTGTTATTAGACCAATTTCTTTCAAAATTGATATCTGGGGTTCCCAGTGCTAATAAAAGTGGTAACCATCATCAAAATAAGAAAAGAGGCGGTTATTTTCTTTTTCTTTGTTATTGGACCGATTTCTTTCAAAATTGATATCTGGGGTTCCCAGTGCTAATAAAAGAGGTAACCATCGTCAAAATAAGAAAAAAAGGCGGCCATTTTCTTTTTCTTTGTTATTGTACCGATTTCTTTCAAAATTGATATTTGGGGTTCCCAGTGCTAATAAAATAGGTATCCATCGTCAAAATAAGAAAAAGTTGCGGCCATTTTCTTTTTCTTTGTTATTGTACCGATTTCTTTCAAAATTGATATTTGGGGTTCCCAGTGCTAATAAAATAGGTATCCATCGTCAAAATAAGAAAAAGTTGCGGCCATTTTATTTATTTTTGTTATTGGACCGATTTCTTTCAAAATTGATATCTGGGGTTCCCAGTGCTAATAAAAGAGGTAACCATCGTCAAAATAAGAAAAAAAGGCGGCCATTTTCTTTTTCTTTGTTATTGTACCGATTTCCTTCAAAATTGATATTTGGGATTTCCTGTGCTTATTAAATAGGTATCCATCGTCAAAATCAGAAAAAGTGGCGGCCATTTTTTTTGTTATTAGACCAATTTCTTTAAAAATTGATATCTGGGGTTCCCAGTGCTAAGAAAAGTGGTAACCATCATCAAAATAAGAAAAAAAGGCGGTTATTTTCTTTTTTTTTTTGTTATTGGACCGATTTCTTTCAAAATTGATATCTGGGGTTCCCAGTGCTAATAAAAGAGGTAACCATCGTCAAAATAAGAATAAAAAGGCGGACATTTTCTTTTTCTTTGTTATTGGACCGATTTCTTTCAAAATTGATATTTGGGGTTTCCTGTGCTTATTAAATAGGTATCCATCGTCAAAATAAGAAAAAAAGGCGGCCATTTTCTTTTTCTTTGTTATTGTACCGATTTCTTTCAAAATTGATATTTGGGGTTCCCAGTGCTAATAAAATAGGTATCCATCGTCAAAATAAGAAAAAGTTGCGGCCGTTTTATTTATTTTTGTTATTGGACCGATTTCTTTCAAAATCAATATTAGAGATTCATCTTGCTCATGAAAGGTCGCCGTCGTCAAAATTAGAAAAAGTGTCGGCAATTTTTTTTGATACTTTAAACATTTGTCAAATATTAAATAGGTGTTTTTATTATTCTTTGCTATTTCGATAAGGAATTTCGTCCCAAATAGGTTGGGGGAAAAACTTTTCCATTTTTTTTGTTAGGGCAACGGTTACCACTGTGTCATAACAGTGGTAACCATTGCCAAAACTTGCCAAGGGATCTTCAGATATAGATTTTGAAAGAAATCAGTCCCATAACAAGAAAAAATAAAATGGCCGCCCCTTTTTCTAGTTTTGACAATGGTTACCACTGTTATGAGCACAGAGATCCTCAGATATCGATTTAGAAAGATAGAAAGAAATCGGCCCCATATTAAGAACAAAAATGGCCGACACTTTTTCTTGGACAATTGTTACCGCTTTTACGAGTACAAGGATCCCCTGATACGGATTTTGAAAGAAATCGGTCCAATAACATAAAAAAGGAAATGGCCGACATTTTGGCAACGGTTACTATTTTATAAGCACAGGGAACCCCAGATATCGAGTTTGAAAAAAATCGGTCCAATAACAAAAAAATGGCCAAGGAACTTCGTCCCAAACAGGTTAAGGAAAAACTATTCTATTTTTCTAATTTTGACATTGGTTACCACTGCTATGAGCACGGGGATCCTCAGATATCAATATTGAAAGAAATCGGTCCCATAACAAGAAAAAAAATGGCCACCACTTTTTGTTATTTTGACGATGGTTACCTATTTAATAAGCACAGGAAACCCCAGATATCGAGTTAGAAATAAATTGGTCCAATAACAAAAAAAGAGAAAATGGCCGAAATTTTGGCAACGGTTTCGTATTTTATAAGTACAGGGAACCCCAGATATCGAGTTTGAAAAAATAACAAAAAAAAAACAAAAAAAAATAAGTAGGTAAATGTACCTATGTACGTAATATGTAAAATAACAATCAAACTTACATAATATAAATGTATGAATAAAAAATAAAATAAATGTTTCTAAAACTTACAACTGTCCCTGTACTGTTAGGTACAATAAAGTTATTTAATCTATGATGTAAAATTTGGGGTGAGCGAGTTCATTTGAAAAGCGCCTACGCGCACCTCACCGCGCGGGGACTGAGGTAGCTCTAAATGCCTACTGCGCCCGGAGATCGTGCCCTTAACTGCTATGGTAAAGAAAAATAAATTTAAAATTACATTATTTTTTAAAATATTTACCTAAAATTCCTGAAAAAAATAAAATAAATATTATGGTTAATAGTATTTAACAATTTGAATGTTTATTTCCTAATAATATCACACTATAGTCTTTAAAATTTTCATATTTGCTTCATAAATTTTCACGATTCACGGCGAAAATATTTTCAATATAAAATGGCGGAATGAAAATTTATCTGAAAATTATTTATTGACAGTTGTCCTCTTCAAAATATTTATTTTCTTTTGATATTATTCTTCAAAGTCAATATTTATTCCAAAATGTCCGAATTGAAATTAAATTGTCAGTTTGAATTATTTTTCCCAAGATTATTCTCAATTTGTTTCTTCCAATATTTAAATTCACATGTCTGCATATAACAAGGACCCCCTCTAAGCGCGGGGTCTGGGCTGACTGAGGGACCTCCCACTCTTCAAACACATTGTTAAATTTCTTCAAACACTTTAATTTCTTTAATAAAAATTCATCATACAATGCGGACCCCCTACGCGCGGGGTCACTGTACTGACCTTAAATTGTTCTTGTTCGGGGTCACCAAATTATAGTGGTAGACCACCACTATAAATGCTTAATTTCCTGCTGGAGTCCCTAAGCTCTTCATCAATGAAAGATTGGTTATATTTTCACTGTATATTGGATACTTATAATATTACAGAACACTGAGAAAATAATCTATACTTATAATAAAACTGTAACTGGAAGATTTCTGTACATTTAATATATTTTGAAAATTTTAACCGGGGAAGCTTTATTATCGATACTGAGCCCAAAACAGATTTTTATTTAATTTTTGTCTGTCTGTCTGTCTGTCTGTCTGTCTGTCCGCGCATCACGCGAAAACTACTGAACGGATTTAAATGAAATTTGGTACAGCGGTAGCTGATATTCCGGGTCAATATATAGGATAGTTTTTATCCCGATAAAACATAAGGTTACTCCAGGATAGGGGATGAAAATATTTGTTGATTTTACTCCATAACTCGGTCACATATGAACTGATTTTAACAATTCTTTCTTTATTAGAAAGTGTATATTATAAGTAATATTTAGTCCAATTTTGATGAAGATCTGCTAAATATTATCGGAGATAGAGGACAGAACTTCTCTCGGATTTCCAGGTCGCTCGCATACGATATAATTATACGTATAGATCTTATTACATCCATACCACAGCTATATCTTGACCTGAGCCATTCATTACATTTTAATTTTTGAATATATCATTGAACTCCAGGCCCTAGCTCCTCAATCCTGATGCTGCTGTGTACTGCCCACCTAAATCATGGATATTTACGAACTGTCGATTGTGAATGAGTATTGTAGGTGCTAAATATTATTTAAAATATAATGGCGTAGTGGAGCCTTTTACGGCTTACGGAGCCGTAAAAGCTGACTCAATTCTGATGCTGCTGGGTACTGCTCACGAATGGTAGGTACCAAGTATGAACTACGTAGTGTAGTGGCATAACGCAGCTGTAAAAAAATTCGCGTCTTCGTTTTCCGTTTACTAAACCCACAGTAGCTTTATATTCTTAGATGGCATCAATCTATTCAGTATTCAGCTAATTTCATTATCACTCGGTTCGGTTTAAGAATAATCCTCCTACTTATGCTACACCAGTAAGCTACAGCATTAAACATTGATTGAAATGGCTGTTTACAAAATATCGATAGCGAATTGATATTGTAGGTACCAAGTGTAGACTACATAGTGGTATCTACAATCGTAAAAAATGTCTCACTCACTTCGTTCGCGATAATGTCGATTGTAGATTTCTTTTTAACTGACTTTGAAGAAGGAGGAATCTTTTTTTTTTTTTTTTTATGTATTATCACCGATTACTCGAAGACGTCTGAATCGCCCAAGACCAAGTATGTACTAAATAGTGATGCAGTGTAATCGTTAAAATCGTGAAAGTTTTTCTTAATTGTTATTGTAAGAAACAGGTATAAAGCACAAAGTTAAGAAGTGCAGTCCTAAAAATGTCACTATTGAGTTGCTGTTGTAGGTGCCAAGTATGGAATACATAGTGGCGTAGTGCAATCGTAAAAAATGTCGCACTCGCTTTAGTCGCGATGATGTCAATTATAGATTGCTTTTGTAGATATCAATTAGTAGGTATGAACTACACAGAGTACGCCTCTGAAAATGTCTTTTCTTAATTGGTATTGTAAGAACTAGGTATAAAGTACATAGTTAAGTAGTGCAGTCCTAAAAAACGCGCTCGCTTCGCTCGCGAAAATGTAACTGTTGCATTGCTGTTTTAGGTGCAAATATGGACTGCATAGTGGCGTAGTGCAATGGTAAAAATTGTCGCACTTGCTTTACTCGCGATGATGTCGATTATAGATTGCTTTTGTAGATACCAATTAGTATGGACTACGAAGAGGCTTACTGTGATGAGAAAATTGTCGCGCTCGATTTGCTCGCGAAAATATCAGTTTCAATTGCTACTGTCGGTGCCAAGTACGAACTACAAAGAAGCGTAGTGCAATTGAAAATTTTCGCGCTTGCTTCGCTCGCGAAAATGTGTCTTTTCTTACTTGGTATTGTAAGAACCAAGTATGAAGGACACAGTTAAGTAGAGGCACAGTGCAATCGCAAAAATTTCGCGCTCGCTTCGCTCGCGAAAATGTCTTTTCACAATTGCTACTGTAGATGCCAAGTATGAACTACAAAGAATCGTAGTGTAATCCAAAATTTTCGTGCTCGCTTCGCTCGCGAATATGTTTTTTTTCTTAATTGGTATTGTAAGAACCAAGTTTGAAGGACAGTTAAGTAGTGCAGCTCTAAAAATTTTTGCGAAAATGTCCAATTTGGATTGCCAAGTATGGACTACATAGTGATGCAATGTAATCGTAAAAAATTTCGCGTTCGCTTCGCTCGCGAAAATGTCTTTACTTAATTGGTATTGTAAGGACCATGTATAAAGTACATAGTTAAGTAGTGCAGTCCTAAAAAACGCGCTCGCTTCGCTCGCGAAAATGTCACTGTTGCATTGCTGTTGTAAGTGCCAAGTATCGTCTACATAGTGGCGTATTGCAATCGTAAAAAATGACGCACTCGCTTTACTCGCGATGATGTCTGATTATAGATAGTAGAAAGTATCGATTTCAATTGCTACTGTCGGTGCCAAGTATGAACTACAAAATAGCGTAGTGCAATCGAATATTTTTGCGCTCGCTTCGCTCGCTACAGCGTCGGTTTTATGTTGCTTATGTAGGTGCCAAGTATGGAAAATGCTGGTACCAACCCTTAAATCTTGGTGCTGCTGGTTACAGCCCACCTAATTGGTGAGGATTTTGAAACTATCGATTGTGAATTGATATTGTGTGTATCAATCTATTCAGCTAATTTCACTTTCACGTAGAGGCGTAGTGCAATCGAAAAATGTCTTTCCTGGATTGCCAAGTATGGACTACATAGTGATGCAATGTAATCGTAAAAAATTTCGCGCTCGCTTCGCTCGCGAAAATGTCTTTGATTAATTGGTATTGTAAGGACCATGTATGAAGTACATAGTTAAGTAGTGCAGTCCTAAAAAATTTCGCGCTCGCTTCGCTCGCGAAAATTTCCTACGGTAGCTATGTGTTTTTATAGATGCCACCAATATATATACAACTAATTTCACTACCGATCGGTTTGTATTGGGAATCGCCCTCCCCCATCCTGCATCACTGGACTACAAGTTACAACATTGAAGACCAATTACCAACTCCTCAATCCTGATGTTACTGGGTACTGCCAACCTAAATTGTGGGTGGGTATTTAGGTGCGAAATTTCGATTGTGTAGTGTGTAATTGTAGGTTTGTAGGTACCAAGTAGCTTTACAATGAAATATTAATAATATAATTTATATTATTAAAAAAAAAAAAGTGGCGAAGGATAATCGTAAAAACCTCGCGATGAACACAAAGCGGTTCTTTTTTAATACCTTTTCCACGCGGACGAAGTCGCGGGCATCAGCTAGTAATTATAATATAATCTTTATCTATACATAATAAAACAGAAACGAAACCAATTCTGTACATGAAATAGATTCAAAAAAGGGTTTTTGCTTCTAATTGTGTTTAAGATACAGATATCAAAACAGAAGCTAAATTTTTTTTTGTCTGTTTGTTAGTCCTTCTTTCACGTAAAAACTACTGCACAGATTTCTACAAAATTTTATACCGTGGTAGATTATTACTCGGGTCAACATCTAGGCCACTTTTTATCCCGGAAAATCAAGGAGTTCCCGAGGGACTTTAAAAACTAAATCCACACGGACAAAGTCGCGGGCATCAGCTAGTACTGCATAACTGGGTTGTTAATTGAACTTTGTGTGATAGACTGAGTTAGTTATTATCGAATGTCAAAAATCAGGAGATGCGTTCGTTTCGAAGTTCTGAGACAGACTGATATAAATATGTACAATAATAGGTCTAAGCTCGCACGACCTTCTTGATAGAAATCTAGGATCTGAATGACTAGCGCGCACAATAACCACGCATCCGTCTATCACACGATTTCAAATTACGAGCACGTTCTTTATATAAAAATAACATTGATCGAAGTAGAAGCTGCCAGGACAGGACAAGCGGCCAGCTCCAAAGAAGGTTTTCCACCACACATTGGGGTTCGAAATTATCAAGTTAATTCTACTTCTTGATAATAATCATGATAAATAGTAGATAATTATCACCTGTAGGCCGATTCTGTAAAATCTGCATCAATTATTGCTGCAGTCTCAATTTTGGTGATTGGCTGAATTTATCATGTTCTTTCTTCAACAATGCATTTTAGCCAATAGTGAGTGAGTATCGGCCAATCAGAGGCGATTGCAATTGTGTAGCAATCTTTATTTGCTGAAAAAAGAAAAAATTTGGACACTCATCCTGTTACCCACCAGGATCAACGTTGCTTAACTAGCGTGATTGTTTGGTATGTGCTGTTACAATGAGGCCACACATCCCTCTTCATCCTCGAAAGTCTATTTATAGCACATTTGAATCTGATATCTTTATTCTAATAAACATTTTTGGTAGGTTACAGCAATGGTCAGGTTCACAAATTCAACATGCAGTCTGGCATATACAGGGGCCATTATGGCAAAGAGAGTAGGAAAGCTCACAAGGGAGCTCTGAGAGGTGTGGAAACAGACCTTTGCAATCAGAGAGTGATCACAGTTGGTGCTGACGATAGACTGAAGTTTTGGCATTTTAAAGATGGTACGTACCTAATTTGTTTTGTTTGCTTATATGTAACTAGCTTTTAACTTAGGTACTCGACGTCCGCAAGGAGTTACGTTTTAGAAAAACCCGCGGGAACCCTTGGTTTGTCCTTCAATCACGCAGCAACAGAGCAATAGATCGACTTGGTTTATTGTATAGGTATAGTTGAGGTCTTGGAGAGTGACAGAGGCCTTTTATCTCGCAAAACTAGAGGGTTCCCGCGGGATTTTTAAAAACTTAATCCACGTGGAAGAAGTCGTGGGCAAAAGCTAGGAAAGTTATATTATGTGTTTTTTTTACAGTATTAGTTTTTTTACCGTATTTTATCATCCTGAGCAACCCACTAAGGTCTCACTACTGAGCGCAAGTCTCCTTTCAGAGAAGGGTTATAGGCCACATAGTCTACCACGCTGGCCCAATGCGAATTGGTAGACTTCACATGTCTTTGAGAACATTATGGTGAACTCTCAGGTGTGCATGTTTCCTCACGATGTTTTCGTTCACCGTTGAAGCGTGTGATATTTAATTGCTTGAGCGCACTTAACTCCGAAAAATCAGACGTGCGTGACCGGGATCGAAACTGCGACCCCCGAATAGGAGACCGCAGTCGTAACCACTGGGCTATCACTGCTTCCATCTCTATATCATTCCATCAATTATATTCTATAGTCTATACTAATATTATAAAGAGGAAAGATTTTTTTGTTTGTTTATACCAAATAGGCTCTGAAACTACTGGACCGATTTTAACCATTTTTTCACCGATAAAAAGCTAAATTATCAGGAAGTAACATAGGCTATAATTTATTGTCAAAAAAATTAGAGATCCTTAAGAAAATTGCTTTGCTTGCTTGATTGAAAAAAAAGAATAAAAAGTCACAATAGTTGCTTTTGTGTTCTAAAATTTAATGAGATCGCCGGTAGAAACAAAGGTTGGTTACATTCGTATCGTAGTATTAATTCTTCCTTAATAATCATAATCATACTAATATTATAAATGCGAAAGTGTGTCTGTTGGTTTGTTGGTTTGTCCTTCAATCACGCCGCAACAGAGCTACGGATCGACGAGATTTTTTGCATGGGTATACCTGGAGAGTGAAATAGGCTACTTTTTATACTGGAAAATCAAAGAGTTCCCGAGGGATTATAAAAACTAAATCCACGCGGACGAAGTTGCGGGCATCAGCTAGTATTATATATACCCACTGTCTAATCGGAACACTTTCTTTTTAGCAACATCTCCTTATCACGTTTTGAGGTTAGAGGAATCGGTGAACATGACGAAGTGTCACAGAGACAGTGGTTTACTGGCCCTAGCCAATGAGGACTTCACCATCACACTGGTAGACATTGACACGATGACTGTTGTGCGGAAGTTTGAAGGACACATTGGGAAGATCAATGACATTGATTTTGACTGCCAGAGTCGGTAAGGACCTAGTAACTTTTTTACGGTTAGTACTCTGGTCTCCTATACGGGGGGTTGCAGGTTCGATCCCGGGCATGCATCTCAGGCTTTTCTAATTTAAGTGCGTTTAAGAAATTAAATATCACAAGCTTCAACGGTGAAGGAAAACATCGTGAAAGGCAACCTGAGAGTTCTTCATAATGTTCTCAAAGGTGTGTCAAGTCTGCCAATTTGTATTGGGCCAGCGTGGTGGACTATGGCCTATTACCCTTCTCTGACAGGAGACCTGCGCTCAGTAGTGGCTGGGCTGTTGATGTGTTGCTAATGATTATGATAGCAATAAATATTATTATATTTATAGCAACAAAAGTTAATTGGTTTCGTAAACAGACAATGAGGCCTAAAGTACATTTTGACACCATTTGAAAAGGGTACTTACTTGTGGTACTCAATCATTTTCTTCGACAGTTAAATAACAGATATTTCAGAGATATTTTTAGTATCATATACATTATACCTACCAAGTATTTGATAGAAAATAAGAGCGATAAAAGTTGATAGTAGTTTTCGCCCTAATAGTGGCCTAGATTGGGAAGTTCTAGGGGTTAATAGTGTCCCGAGATTTGGAGAGCACGTAAAGCCATTTTTTATTCCACCTACACACGTGATAGGCAAAATTCTATCATAAATAATGACATTATAGTCAAGTGAAATAGTATATTTCATTACAAGTGCGGAAAGGCTGTCATTGCAAAGAGTTCCGACAAATGTCTACCCGAGCCGAGGCGCAGCCGAAGGCGAGGGTTGACAGTCGGAACAAGTTGCAATGACGGTTCCGCACGTGTACTGAACGATTATTTTTAATACAGTTGCGAAAAAATGAAGCAATTTAATAAAATAAAAAAAATGTAGATATGTAGCGACTTTTTGACTTTTCCGGTAAAATGTTCTCCGAAGCATTTTGTGCAATTATACTGAGTTCCGGTGGTGTTCATTCAAAAAAACTAGGGTCGAAATTACTCATTTTGTGCAACAAACAACTAAACTCGCAAAGAAAATTTCTGAAAAATGGCGCCAACCGTAGAATATAAGCAGAGTTTTTTTTTCTTCACCCATTCTGGTAGGCAAAGGGAACTATGCCCATACAGCCAAGTCTTCAGTAAAATTTTTTATTGATATGAAATTTAATGAGATGAAATGAAATGAAACCTAACCAAACTCATTCAATCAGATCATTAAATCTGATATTGAAACAAATTAGTAGGTTCTTTTTAGAAATATACGTATTTGCATGAATTATAAAAACTTCTATGAATTTTTTTAGTAAAAACTTCATGGTTGGTTTTTCTTTTTAATAGACATTATTTTGACAGTTGGGAAAGAGAACGCACGAGTTCGGGAACGGTAAAAAAAAAGCACGAGTGTGTAATAGCCCACATCCCGAACGCTATACGTCCCTGCAATACGCCACTTTTTGAGCAACTGTATTAAAAAAGATATTACTTGCAACTAAGTCGCTTTTGTTTATTTATTCCTACTATAATATTTTTTTAGATGGCTGGTCACTTCATCAATGGACTGTACGATATGTACATGGGACATACCAAGTGGGCAACTCGTTGACATATTCTCGGTAAGTTGATGTAATAAGCCTTCTTTAAGGTAAGTTCTAGTAAAGTTAAAACCTTACTAGATTTTGTCCACGACTGAAATGTCGCGAGAATCCTTTATTATCCGAGCAATAAAAGTATCATTTGTCACGCTCTAGGTCTTCAAATATATCCATGCAAAAAATCAATTCAATCCCATCCTTTGCTGCATGATTGATTCTTCAATTACAGGGACAACCACCAAAGAAACACACTTTCGCATTTATTATTATCAAGTTTGTATATTTAAAACTTAAAAAAAATACGCGACGAATTAAGAACCTCCTTTTTATAAGTTGGTTAAAAAGCAGGTTGCAACATCTTGGTACATATTCATATTGGCTTTCTCGCAAGCAAACTAACGAAAAGTAGGTTTCCAATCATCCAATTCACACAGCATTACAGGCCTACCTTAGGAAGTTGTTGCTGCTGCTATGGTTGAGAGCTGCTGTTATGGTTGAGAGCTGTTGCTATGATTGAGAGCTGCTGTTATGGTTGAGATCTGCTGTTATGGTTGAGAGCTGCTGTTATGGTTGAGATCTGCTGTTATGGTTGAGAGCTGCTGTTATGGTCGAGAGCTGCGGTTATGGTCGAGAGCTGCTGTTTTATGGTTGAGAGCTGCTGTTATGTTTGAGAGCTGCTGTTATGGTTGAGAGCTGCTGTTATGGTTGAGAGCTACTGTTATGGTTGAGAGCTGCTGTTATGGTTGAGAGCTGCTCTTATGGTTGAGAGCTGCTGTTCTGGTTGAGAGTTGCTGTTATGGTTGAGAGCTGCTGTTATGGTTGAGAGCTGCTGTTATGGTTGAGAGCTGCTGTTATGGTTGAAAGCTGCTGTTATGGTTGAGAGCTGCTGTTATGGTAGAGAGCTACTGTTATGGTTGAGAGCTGCTGTTATGGTAAAGAGCTACTGTTTTGGTTGAGAGCTGCTGTTATGGTAGAGAGCTAGTGTTATAGTTGAGAGCTGCTGTAATGGTAGAGAGCTACTGTTATGGTTGAGAGCTGCTGTTATGGTAGAGAGCTACTGCTATGGTTGAGAGCTGCTGTTATGGTAGAGAGCTACTGTTATGGTTGAGAACTGCTGTTATGGTAGAGAGCTACTGTTATGGTTGAGAGCTGCTGTTATGGGTGAGAGCTGCTGTTATGGTAGAGAGCTACTGTTATGGTAGAGAGCTACTGTTATGGTTGAGAGCTACTGCTATGGTTGAGAGCTGCTGTTAAGGTAGAGAGCTACTGTTATGGTTGAGAGCTGCTGTTATGGTTGAGAGCTGCTGTTATGGTCGAGAGCTGCGGTTATGGTCGAGAGCTGCTGTTTTATGGTTGAGAGCTGCTGTTATGGTTGAGAGCTGCTCTTATGGTTGAGAGCTGCTGTTCTGGTTGAGGGCTGCTGTTATGGTTGAGAGCTGCTGTTATGGTTGAGAGCTACTGTTATGGTTGAGAGCTGCTGTTATGGTTGAGAGCTGCTCTTATGGTTGAGAGCTGCTGTTCTGGTTGAGAGTTGCTGTTATGGTTGAGAGCTGCTGTTATGGTTGAGAGCTGCTGTTATGGTTGAGAGCTGCTGTTATGGTTGAAAGCTGCTGTTATGGTTGAGAGCTGCTGTTATGGTAGAGAGCTACTGTTATGGTTGAGAGCTGCTGTTATGGTAGAGAGCTACTGTTATGGTAGAGAGCTAGTGTTATAGTTGAGAGCTGCTGTTATGGTAGAGAGCTACTGTTATGGTTGAGAGCTGCTGTTATGGTAGAGAGCTACTGCTATGGTTGAGAGCTGCTGTTATGGTAGAGAGCTACTGTTATGGTTGAGAGCTGCTGTTATGGTAGAGAGCTACTGTTATGGTTGAGAGCTGCTGTTATGGGTGAGAGCTGCTGTTATGGTAGAGAGCTACTGTTATGGTAGAGAGCTACTGTTATGGTTGAGAGCTGCTGTTATGGTAGAGAGCTACTGCTATGGTTGAGAGCTGCTGTTAAGGTAGAGAGCTACTGTTATGGTTGAGAGCTGCTGTTATGGTAGAGAGCTACTGTTATGGTTGAGAGCTGCTGTTATGGTTGAGAGCTGCTGTTATGGTAGAGAGCTACTGTTATGGTTGAGAGCTGCTGTTATGGTAGAGAGCTACTGTTATGGTTGAGAGCTGCTGTTATGGTAGAGATCTACTGTTATGGCTGAGAGCTGCTGTTATGGTAGAGAGCTGCTGTTATGGTTGAGAGCTGCTGTTATGGTTGAGAGCTGCTGTTATGGTTGAGATCTGCTGTTATGGTTGAGAGCTACTGTTATGGTCGAGAGCTGCTGTTATGGTTGAGAGCTGCTGTTATGGTAGAGAGCTACTGTTATGGTTGAGAGCTGCTGTTATGGTAGAGAGCTACTGTTATGGTTGAGAGCTGCTGTTATGGTAGAGAGCTACTGTTATGGCTGAGAGCTGCTGTTATGGTAGAGAGCTACTGTTATGGTAGAGAGCTACTGTTATGGTTGAGAGCTGCTGTTATGGTAGAGAGCTACTGCTATGGTTGAGAGCTGCTGTTATGGTAGAGAGCTACTGTTATGGTTGAGAGCTGCTGTTATGGTAGAGAGCTACTGTTATGGCTGAGAGCTGCTGTTATGGCTGAGAGCTGCTGTTATGGTAGAGAGCTATTGTTATGGTTGAGAGCTGCTGTTATGGTAGAGAGCTACTGCTATGGTTGAGAGCTGCTGTTATGGTAGAGAGCTACTGTTATGGTTGAGAGCTGCTGTTATGGTAGAGAGCTACTGTTTTGGCTAAGAGCTGCTGTTATGGTAGAGAGCTACTGCTATGGTTGAGAGCTGCTGTTATGGTAGAGAGCTACTGTTATGGTTGAGAACTGCTGTTATGGTAGAGAGCTACTGTTATGGTTGAGAGCTGCTGTTATGGAAGAGAGCTACTGTTATGGTTGAGAGCTGCTGTTATGGTAGAGAGCTACTGTTATGGCTGAGAGCTGCTGTTATGGCTGAGAGCTACTGCTATGGTTGAGAGCTGCTGTTATGGTAGAGAGCTACTGTTATGGTTGAGAGCTGCTGTTATGGTAGAGAGCTACTGCTATGGTTGAGAGCTGCTGTTATGGTAGAGAGCTACTGTTATGGTTGAGAACTGCTGTTATGGTAGAGAGCTACTGTTATGGTTGAGAGCTGCTGTTATGGAAGAGAGCTACTGTTATGGTAGAGAGCTACTGTTATGGTTGAGAGCTGCTGTTATGGTAGAGAGCTACTGCTATGGTTGAGAGCTGCTGTTATGGTAGAGAGCTACTGTTATGGTTGAGAACTGCTGTTATGGTAGAGAGCTACTGTTATGGTTGAGAGCTGCTGTTATGG
This sequence comes from Oeneis ivallda, assembly GCA_029955525.1. Classification (NCBI taxonomy): domain Eukaryota; kingdom Metazoa; phylum Arthropoda; class Insecta; order Lepidoptera; family Nymphalidae; genus Oeneis; species Oeneis ivallda. The sequence goes on from JARPMR010000009.1 coordinate 12,105,107, forward strand.
AAGAGAGCTACTGTTATGGTTGAGAGCTGCTGTTATGGTAGAGAGCTACTGTTATGGTTGAGAGCTGCTGTTATGGTAGAGAGCTACTGCTATGGTTGAGAGCTGCTGTTATGGTAGAGAGCTACTGTTATGGTTGAGAGCTGCTGTTATGGTAGAGAGCTACTGTTATGGTTGAGAGCTGCTGTTATGGGTGAGAGCTGCTGTTATGGTAGAGAGCTACTGTTATGGTAGAGAGCTACTGTTATGGTTGAGAGCTGCTGTTATGGTAGAGAGCTACTGCTATGGTTGAGAGCTGCTGTTAAGGTAGAGAGCTACTGTTATGGTTGAGAGCTGCTGTTATGGTAGAGAGCTACTGTTATGGTTGAGAGCTGCTGTTATGGTTGAGAGCTGCTGTTATGGTAGAGAGCTACTGTTATGGTTGAGAGCTGCTGTTATGGTAGAGAGCTACTGTTATGGTTGAGAGCTGCTGTTATGGTAGAGATCTACTGTTATGGCTGAGAGCTGCTGTTATGGTAGAGAGCTGCTGTTATGGTTGAGAGCTGCTGTTATGGTTGAGAGCTGCTGTTATGGTTGAGATCTGCTGTTATGGTTGAGAGCTACTGTTATGGTCGAGAGCTGCTGTTATGGTTGAGAGCTGCTGTTATGGTAGAGAGCTACTGTTATGGTTGAGAGCTGCTGTTATGGTAGAGAGCTACTGTTATGGTTGAGAGCTGCTGTTATGGTAGAGAGCTACTGTTATGGTTGAGAGCTGCTGTTATGGGTGAGAGCTGCTGTTATGGTAGAGAGCTACTGTTATGGTAGAGAGCTACTGTTATGGTTGAGAGCTACTGCTATGGTTGAGAGCTGCTGTTAAGGTAGAGAGCTACTGTTATGGTTGAGAGCTGCTGTTATGGTTGAGAGCTGCTGTTATGGTCGAGAGCTGCGGTTATGGTCGAGAGCTGCTGTTTTATGGTTGAGAGCTGCTGTTATGGTTGAGAGCTGCTCTTATGGTTGAGAGCTGCTGTTCTGGTTGAGGGCTGCTGTTATGGTTGAGAGCTGCTGTTATGGTTGAGAGCTACTGTTATGGTTGAGAGCTGCTGTTATGGTTGAGAGCTGCTCTTATGGTTGAGAGCTGCTGTTCTGGTTGAGAGTTGCTGTTATGGTTGAGAGCTGCTGTTATGGTTGAGAGCTGCTGTTATGGTTGAGAGCTGCTGTTATGGTTGAAAGCTGCTGTTATGGTTGAGAGCTGCTGTTATGGTAGAGAGCTACTGTTATGGTTGAGAGCTGCTGTTATGGTAGAGAGCTACTGTTATGGTAGAGAGCTAGTGTTATAGTTGAGAGCTGCTGTTATGGTAGAGAGCTACTGTTATGGTTGAGAGCTGCTGTTATGGTAGAGAGCTACTGCTATGGTTGAGAGCTGCTGTTATGGTAGAGAGCTACTGTTATGGTTGAGAGCTGCTGTTATGGTAGAGAGCTATTGTTATGGTTGAGAGCTGCTGTTATGGGTGAGAGCTGCTGTTATGGTAGAGAGCTACTGTTATGGTAGAGAGCTACTGTTATGGTTGAGAGCTGCTGTTATGGTAGAGAGCTACTGCTATGGTTGAGAGCTGCTGTTAAGGTAGAGAGCTACTGTTATGGTTGAGAGCTGCTGTTATGGTAGAGAGCTACTGTTATGGTTGAGAGCTGCTGTTATGGTTGAGAGCTGCTGTTATGGTAGAGAGCTACTGTTATGGTTGAGAGCTGCTGTTATGGTAGAGAGCTACTGTTATGGTTGAGAGCTGCTGTTATGGTAGAGATCTACTGTTATGGCTGAGAGCTGCTGTTATGGTAGAGAGCTGCTGTTATGGTTGAGAGCTGCTGTTATGGTTGAGAGCTGCTGTTATGGTTGAGATCTGCTGTTATGGTTGAGAGCTACTGTTATGGTCGAGAGCTGCTGTTATGGTTGAGAGCTGCTGTTATGGTAGAGAGCTACTGTTATGGTTGAGAGCTGCTGTTATGGTAGAGAGCTACTGTTATGGTTGAGAGCTGCTGTTATGGTAGAGAGCTACTGTTATGGCTGAGAGCTGCTGTTATGGTATAGAGCTACTGTTATGGTAGAGAGCTACTGTTATGGTTGAGAGCTGCTGTTATGGTAGAGAGCTACTGCTATGGTTGAGAGCTGCTGTTATGGTAGAGAGCTACTGTTATGGTTGAGAGCTGCTGTTATGGTAGAGAGCTACTGTTATGGCTGAGAGCTGCTGTTATGGCTGAGAGCTGCTGTTATGGTAGAGAGCTATTGTTATGGTTGAGAGCTGCTGTTATGGTAGAGAGCTACTGCTATGGTTGAGAGCTGCTGTTATGGTAGAGAGCTACTGTTATGGTTGAGAGCTGCTGTTATGGTAGAGAGCTACTGTTTTGGCTAAGAGCTGCTGTTATGGTAGAGAGCTACTGCTATGGTTGAGAGCTGCTGTTATGGTAGAGAGCTACTGTTATGGTTGAGAACTGCTGTTATGGTAGAGAGCTACTGTTATGGTTGAGAGCTGCTGTTATGGAAGAGAGCTACTGTTATGGTTGAGAGCTGCTGTTATGGTAGAGAGCTACTGTTATGGCTGAGAGCTGCTGTTATGGCTGAGAGCTGCTGTTATGGTAGAGAGCTATTGTTATGGTTGAGAGCTGCTGTTATGGTAGAGAGCTACTGCTATGGTTGAGAGCTGCTGTTATGGTAGAGAGCTACTGTTATGGTTGAGAGCTGCTGTTATGGTAGAGAGCTACTGCTATGGTTGAGAGCTGCTGTTATGGTAGAGAGCTACTGTTATGGTTGAGAACTGCTGTTATGGTAGAGAGCTACTGTTATGGTTGAGAGCTGCTGTTATGGAAGAGAGCTACTGTTATGGTTGAGAGCTGCTGTTAAGGTACGGAACACTAAAAAGGTTATATTTTTCTCTCGTTGTCAGGTAGAACAGCCGTGTACATCCCTAAGCATGTCCCCTACGGGAGACTTCCTGGCGAGCACACACGTGGGCGAGCTGGGCGTGTTCCTGTGGGCCAACAGGCTGTTGTACGAGAGAGTGTTCCTCAGGCCGATCGATAGAAACGCCGTTGACATTCCGCGACTGAGTAAGTTACAGTGAAACAGCAGCTTGCATGCCAGTACCACGTCTATGAAATACACATGCCAGTTTCCATACACACATCTACTAATACTACTAGCTGAGAACGCCACATATAAGATATAATTAAAAAAAAACTATTGACATTGGCGAGGGCATATAAGGCTCAATTAATAAGCTTTTTTCTGATAATTTGCATAGAGTATTCAAGTTATTTGAAAAAGGTATCAGAGTAAAGGGTGAAAAGATGGAAGGCATGGCGATTGATTTTTTCACGCAAGCAGAAAAAGTCACGTAACTTGTTTTGTCATTAATTCTATGATTTCCCGACAGAAGCTTATTATTTCTTCCATTAACCTTTCGCTAATTCCAATAGGTATATCTTTTGTTTAATTAGTATTTAATATTACGGGAAACTTTCATTAAAAAAAACTGAGCCGTCGCGGGACGCTTGACAGATGAGAAACATCGAAATTATTTTGTACAGACACATAAATGCACACTGCAATTATTATAATTTGCTTTCTTTGCAAGAGACTGCTCACTTTCATTATCTAAACTATCACTGTCAGACATATTTTATAGTTAAAATTATTTCTTTTAAGTAAGACACATGTAACGTGCACCGTAGTAAACGACACTGTTTCGTACTACATACATACGTACTACTACATACATACTCGACGCCACGCCAACAGTCGGTCTGACCCGCCGGTATAGATATATGTTTCAATTAACACATTTATTTAATACTATGTATTTATTTTTGAAGCAGTGATAGCCTAGTGGTTAGGATTGTGGTCTCCTATTCGGGGGGTCGCAGGTTCGATCCCGGGTACGCACCTCTGACTTTTCGGAGTCAAGTGCGTTTAAGCAATTAAATATCACTTGCTTCAACGGTGAAGGAAAACATCGTGAGGAAACCTGCGCACCTGAGAGTTCTTCATAATGTTCTTGAAGGTGTGTGAAGTCCGCCAATTCGCATTGGGCCAGCGTGGTGGACTATGGCCTATAACCCTTCTCTGAGAGGAGACCTGCGCTCAGTAGTGAGCCGTTGATGGGTTGCTAATGTATTTATTTTTGAACAGAGTTGCCAACCACTGCCGCAGAAAAACCTGACATCGAAGATATTGGCACCATCGATATTGGTGACGAACCTGAATACAAATCTCCCGAACAGATTAGCGAAGAACTTTTAACATTGTCTGGACATCCCACTTCAAGATGGCTCAACTTACTTAACTTAGACATAGTCAAAAGAAGAAATAAACCCAAAACACAACTGACCGTGCCCAAATCAGCTCCGTTCTTCCTACCAACGATTCCTAGCCTCGAACTAGAATTTGATTTAGAAAAAGATAAACTGAGCTCTGATAAGAAGCTTCTATTTCCCGAGTCCTTGTCAACATTAACGCCATTCGCCAAGAAACTAAACGCCTGCGAAAATGATGGTGAATATAAAGAATGTTTGGAGAAATTAAAAACGTTCTCACCATCTTCGATTGAAGCTGAAGTAACCAGCATGGCGCCTGATGTAGGCGGTTCGATAGACGTTATGAAGCAATTCCTAAATATGATCGACGTTTTGCTAAAATCGAACAAGGATTTCGAATTGGGTCAGTCCTATTTGAGTTTGTTTCTGAAAGTGCACACTAAAACGATTTCGGAAAACGAAGAATTGAGGGAAACACTCGAATCTGTTGAAGAGGCAGCGACGCAGGCATGGTCCAAACTGCAAAGTCACTTGTTGTACAATATTTGTGTGGTTAAAGCATTAAAAGATATGTAAGTTGTAAAGAATTCCGATGTTTGATTCTTAACTGCCTATTCAAATACTAAAATGCCTCCACGTTGAATTTCTACTTAGTTTTTTTTTTGCAAGAAGTTTAAAAGCGTTTGTTTTATCTAGTTACTTCATAACTAATGTTATAAATGCAAAAGTGTGTTTGTTGGTTTGTCCTTCAATCACGCCACAACAGAGCTACGGATTGACGTGATTTTTTGCATGGGTATAGTTGAGGACCTGGATTGTGACATACTTTTACTACTTTTTATCCCGGAAAATCAAAGAGTTCCCGAGGGATTTTAAACACTAAATCCGCGCGAAGAAGTCGCGGGCATCAGCTAGTTTACAAATAATTTCAATTTTATTTATTTTCGCAATAGGGAATATGCATGATTTTTTTTTAATTTCTTAAATTAATCATTTACATCTTTATAACATATAAAAAATATAAATAGGTTTGAAAACAGTCAAATAATTTTTAAAAGTGAAATTTAAAACATTGAAAAAATTTGAGCCGTTCAAACGCCACCATTAGCGCGCGCTTTTGATGACGTCATTCGACATGTCCCGTGTTTGTTTACTATAGCGTTTCAGTTACTTCATACTTATTTTCAGTTTTAATTGCTACACAAACCATGGAAGAAGTTAAAAAACCTTCTTACAAGTATTGTATGGTACCTAAGTACAAAAACACTATTATTAGTACACCCGATAAAGTGGTTTTTCGTATTCCACGAGATGCGAAAGTACGAAAAAAAAGTGTAAGAAAATTGTTCATGTAAATCGGAATATCGTATTTATCTAATACTTATTTACAAAAAGTATATCTTCTTCTTCTTCTTTATCAAGCGATAGACATCCACTGCTGGACAAAGGTCTCTTGCATGGACTTCCACAGGCCTCGGTCTTACGCCGCCTGAATCCAGCGGCTCCCTGCGACTCGCTTGATGTCGTCGGTCCACCTGGTGGGGGGTCTGCCAACACTGCGCTTCCCGGTGCGGGGTCGCCACTCCAACACCTTGGGACCCCAACGACCATCAGCTCTTCGAACTATGTGCCCCGCCCATTTCCACTTCAGTATCGCGACTCGCTGAGCTATGTCGGTGACTCTGGTTCTCCTACGGATCTCCTCATTTCTGATTCGATCCCGCAGGGATACTCCGAGCATAGCTCTCTCCATCGCCCGCTGAGCGGTCCTGAGCCTACTTATGAGGCCCTTAGTTAGCGAAAACAAATTAATTTGATATTATCCTTTCACTATTACTTCTAGAGTACGGAACCCAACTAGAGTACGGAACCAAAAAGTATATAAACATATCAAACTTGAGTGAGCTTCAATAACATAATATTACGTATAAATTATCATGATATAGACGTAAATTAGGAGTTTAGGAACACAGATGGTTATTTAAAGGTTATGTTTTGTTTTAAGTATTATTTAAACATATAAGAATAAAAATCTATGTTAAGGACTAAAATATACCATGTAACATAATAATTACATTGCAGCTTTCACTCCTTTGATCTCTGCGTTCGTAAAATCGAGATTTGATACAAAATATGCTGACATCATAAATGCATCTATTTTCGGTAGATTATCCGATTGTGCTTTGACAAAACCAGTTTCAGTCATCGACCTAGATTGACTACAAATATAAATTCACAAGTAATCACACAGGAATACAGTTTTAAACAATTTTTCTCACAAACACTGTATGAATATCGACGCTGTAAATCAACCGTAAACCAAATGACGTCACATTTCGTTTCGACCAATGGCGACGCGTTTTGTAAGTTTGAATTTCCCTCCTTTATTTTTCACTTTCTATATAATATTTTCTGGGTTTAAATAATAACTAAATAAAAAAAATACCTTTTAAGTATAATGATAAGGCAATAAAGAATCTAGAAAAAAATATTTGAGACAAATTTAAATTTTATGCATATTCCCTATTGTTAAAGTATAAAAATAAGCGTTAAACAAATCTACCTGTCCGATTCCAATACAAACACTATAAAAACACCTAGATATTTTAGTCATTATTTAAACTTTAATTTTCTAGGGTTCCGTAGTAAAACAACAAGGAACCCTTATAGTTTCGCCAAGCCCGTCCGTCTTTCCGTCCGTCCGTCTGTCCACGGTCTAGCGCAGAGAGTATTGGTACTAAAGAGCTGTAATTTGGCAAGTTTATACAAATTAATTAAGTACGCCGACAAAGTTGTACAGTAAAAGCCTCAATAGCCCAAAGGTTAAGGTGCGGACTGAAAACTGAAAAAGTAGCAGGTTCGAATCCCACCCGTTGCGCTATTGTCGTACCCACTCCTAACACAAGCTTTCCGCCTATTTGGAGGAGAGAGGAGAATATTAGTCAACTTCAACTTAGCTGAAAAAAAAATCTTGAAAAAAACTCTTATTTAGGGTCCCTTACACGTAAAGTGGGGATGTTATTCTTTTTACTCGTCTTCCATTGTATGGGGTGTCGTTGAATGGGTCTCAAAGATAGTGGAGGTATGTTATGAATTTTTCGATTGAAGGATCCGTTTGAGAAATATTAAGCATTAAGGTGGAAGACACGATTCTGCCCGCGAAATTCAAATTTAATTTGGTTTTTCGCAATTTGTAAACGAATACGACAAAGTAGTCGGGCAGACCCGAGTGAAAATTTTCGTTAGGGGGTACCCCCTCTAAAAACTAAATCATTGATTTTAGATATTATGTGAAAAGTATTCGCGATAGTAGGTAGTATTAACGAAGTTAAAAGGAAAACTATAACGGGTACGGGCTTTACAAGTTTACGAGTAGGTAATAGTCGACCGCTGGCATAGACGCCGGGTTAGTTAACCCAGGAATTTTGTAATTTTGACAGATGCTTTATACAAAATCTGTCAAATCTGTCCTTTTAATCCAGAGTTAGCTGCTAACTCTTTGTCTGGTTACTATTAATTTATGACTAGGCGCATTATGATTTTAACTTAAAATATTTAAAAAAAATATATATTTTTATGATGAAAATTAAATATTACCTATGTACACCCTTCTAAGTAAGTACGCATAATATTGTTACGGGCAACTACGGAACCACACTGCGCGTGGCCTGACAAACAATTGGCCGTTTATTTTTTTGTAGAATTTTTTGTAGAAACCGATGAATTATGTAAAGAAAAGAAAATCAGTACATACATAATTATTTTCTATTTTTATCGCAAGAATCACGTCGCCCAGTGTGACTACGTACTATTAAATATACGTTATAAAAAATAAACACGTTATAAAAAATAAATTCAACTTTTAGTACCTACATACCGATTTTGCTGTGTAAATCTGAAATCTCAGCGGCTTTGAGTCCCGGAAATTATTCAAAGTCGAGTGCTGCACACGAGGGAATTGAAAACACTGGTTAATGTAACTGGGGTCCGTCGTACTCATAAATATTCCATATGAAACCCTTTTTTGTCATTACGTAGGTACGTATAAACGAACCTCCTTAATATTCCCATTGCTAAGAATTATGGAGGCTGGGTCTGGCATAAAAGCATGCCATCATATTATAAATGCGAAAGTGAGTTTGTTTGTTGGTTTGTCCTTCATTCACCCCACAACAGAGCCACGGTTTGACGTGATTTTTTGCATGGGTATCGTTGAGGACCTGGAGAGTGACCCACCCGGACGAAGTTGCGAGCATCAGCTAGTTTTTCAAAAAAATTTGGTGGTTTTTTACCCAAATAGGGGCAAACGAAAGGTTGTACTTCATGTGTAAACAATGTGGCGGACTCAGACATAGGTATCATCCATTTTTCTATATCTGTCTTAAAAGGTTATAATATGTAGGCTATGTAATCAATTCGCAGAAAAAGTTTTGGAGAAACGCTTAACCGACAGACGTAGCCGGGCGCTTACGACGTCTTTAAGTTTGATTTTGACTCGTAGCACGGTTGTCAGTGCGGTATAAGGACGTTGTATGCGCTGCGCGTTTTCGTAGCGCTTCGCGAAGGCGGCCCGTGCACGGTCAATCTGGATCGCGTGACCAAAATCAATAATCGCCATCCAGATTAATAATGTACGAAATAGATTGTAGATTGATGCATTTCATCATAAAAATATCCAGATATTTTGAAACCAAGATTGCGATCCGTTGATCATGATCAAGATTGAACGTGTAAACACAGGATCGCATCAGTACGGGCCGCTTTAGGCCACCCGCTGCGAGAAAACACTTAGGGAGAGTGCACACTGGTTACTTTTAGCGGCAGCGATCGCGCGTTTTTACGGCTTTTAGCGATTTCATGGCCTTTTGCGACTGCACGCGATTTCGCGATTGACTTGCAGATATCAGCGATCGATCGCAGAATCGCAAAAGGCCATAAAATCGGTAAAAGCTATAAAAACGCGCGATCGCTACCGCTAAAAGTAGCCAATGTGCCCTCTCCCTTATTTACCCTTAAGACAGCTAAGAAAAGAATAGATATGCAGAGAACAGATCTGGCAGACTAGTAGTAATACGGGTAAGGAATTCATTTGGGTACAACTACTTTACATATATCCAATACATACCCCCGGTTCCTATACTAAGCATATCTGTCGATAAGTTAGGTACCTGCCAAGGTGCTTATTGTATACTTACCTACAACCAACCAACGGTTTTAGTCCTATTTCCAACAAGGTTGCTAGGTAACTTAGGATTAAAACCGTTGGTTGGAAATAGGACTAAAAACGAAGTCGCGGGCATCAGCTAGTAACTCAATAAATTCACAAAAAAATAAGTTTTTGTTGAAGACTGACAATTTTTTGGCTCTATGGTCATTTTATGTAATGTCTCTTCCACACCTGCGTGAAGCGTCGACTACTAACCGCGCAAGAATTAACGTCCGAAGTTATCGCTTCGTATTTACAAATGCTTTGTGATGTGTATTACTAACATCAGACTGAGCTATCGACTGCAAGTCCATAATTTCGCGTTTATCGCGAACACCAAAAAAGCTTTCCGCGGCAACAGACGTAAATGTCGGACAGGCATTAAGTACCGAATATCGAGTGACGGCGCGTCAATACGCCCTTTGACACGTACAGCGTGAGTTTAAAAAAAGGGGTTGTTTCATTTTGGGCCAGGTACTTGTAGGTACTTTGATGTTTAGATGTTGCCTGTAGAAGGTTGTTGTCATTTTACAATTAACCCTGTATAAAATGTGTTATTAGGTAGATAGTTTTAAATTTTTAATTCCGCGATAAAAGACGATGGTATAATTTAAAAATCTTAGGATAAACTAAACCTTCACGTAAACCTAGGTAAAGGTGTCATTTTCTACCTCAATAATGGAAACTCGAAAGGAAATCAATAGGTACCTACCTAGGATAGATAGATTTATAAGGCAAAGGAAGCACAATCAGATTTTCATTGCAAAACTCTCCCCTTACCTATCGAAGAAATGAATACTTATTGGAAATACGAGAAGGCCATTAATGAACCGTCTTCTGCCGCAGCTCGAGACCTGAGAGCGATTGGCCGCGGTTTAATTCCCTTCAAAAAATATTCAATAAACGCCTTTGAGCGATTGTAGATTGCGACTGTCAGAAGAATTTATAATTTCATGCAAATCTACTTTAATGTTTAACATGCTTACAGACGTTAATATTATTAAATTTCAACTTATTATATAAGCTTCCAACATCGTGAGGAAACCTGCACACCTGAGAGTTCTTTATAATGTTCTCAAAGATGTGTGAAGTCTGCCAATTTGCATTGGGCCGGCATGAGAGGAGACCTGCGCTCAGTAGTGAGCCGTTGATGGGTTGCTGATGATGATAATGAAGCCCACCACTCCAGCCAAATGCTGATAGGCAGACTTCATAAGTGGGAATGAGCTACTCCCCGAAAATGGGGACGGAAGTCAATTAAGCTATCAAGCTATCAGCCTATCACTGCGGTTATCTATAGATATGTTATGGACCAAATGATTAATTGGGCCTGATTCATATTGCCGAGGCATTTTGATAAAATTACCAATATGAGAGAACTACTTAAGAAGTACTTACAAGTTACAATTGTAACTTGTAATAAGTTCGTAGGTAGGTACGGCTCGTGCGTTGTGGTAACTGTTCTAACCTAACCAAACCGACATTAACCGTCTAGGTGGAATGTTTTCTGGGTAATTGTAGTCTAAATCTGTTTAATTTGTTCTTGTTTAAGCGATGAAGAGGCCTTTTTTTAACACCCTTACCCTCACTGGCTTTACGGACAGTAGCGATAAACCCATTGCGAAATAGTACCTATGTATTGTGTATAATAAAATCTAGATCTACTACTTCAGGGGGAATAACAATTTTAAAGTTTACTCATTAGTCATTTTATCAAACTGCCCGGGCAATATGAATAATGCCTAATTAATCACCTAGTTTATGACAGATAGGTATCTACACCTCTAATATTTAGGTAGGTACTTAGCATAAAATGTGATATTACTCACTTAGTGTCTTGGCAGTTAGGTTTTTATGGTACCTTATATCTATGCTACCATCATGGTCTATGCTACCTACATGCGACAACCTGACAAAATTCACTGCGGTAAGTCTTGCATAGTCTCGCGGGAACAATGAGGTGGTCCGCCCATACCTACAACGTATATTTTTTTCTTTCTTCGCCGAATAGACTCATAAATAAATTTTTCGAACATAACAACACCTTAACATTAAAAGCGACTCGTAAAATAAACATTTAGACCTATAAATTTAACAATTTAGACAAGTTAAATTGTGTGCGCGCATGTGGAAGGCAATTAAGCCAAAATAAGACAAAAGGCACAAAACTTCGAAACCACTTTGAAAGCAATAAACTATAGAAATTAGGAGAAATCTGAGTAAAGGCACGATAAGAAATTTTAACTAGGAAATGCATCGTAAACTATATTTTTTGTGGCCTTTACAAGCCGTGCGAAGCTTGGACATTAAAATACCAGATGTATGGGAACAAACAGGGAATAGAAACTTAACCAATCACTCAATGATGAGGTTTGACTTGGGAGGTGACATTTAGTAACGCGACAGGATTGGTCGAGAACAACGGGTGACGGATACAATTAGACCAATTATATCTTGTACAGTTGACTTTGGGCGTGTTTTAAATCCACAGAGGCTGAAGTCTGGAGAAGGGATGTGAAGGCGCGAGCGCAGAGCTGGCGAGAGAAAGGAGTCAGTTGATCTCTGAGGTCTCCGGGTGGCGGTCCAGTGGCTCACTCGAGGGTCCTTTACAAGCTGATTGGCAGTGCGCGTATATCTAAGCCAGCAGCCCTAATTTAATAAAAGTTAGAATATTTTTTTTGTAAACCTTTTAAGAAAGAAATTGTAATAAAATTACTCAGGGTAGAGAATATAAATTAATAAATTAAAAGCTACAGTGATAAGTGAGGCGGATGCAGTAAATTGGTAATGTACTCTATTCAATCTCGTAATTAATTAATAGACTGCTAAGATCCACAGAGACTCGAGTTAATTGTAAGACTTTAATTGAGAGCCTTAGGTCTCAAAGGCTTATTGGTAATGGACGCAGACAGTTCGCTGGAACTTATGAGTCGAACAATACAGAGAGATTGGAATATGACATGGACCCCAGTAGATTGGGTAATTCTTTTCACAGGGGTGGTCTATATTTTGTACCTATTAATACTACTTTACAGACTAGTGTGGCGTGGATAATAGAGGGAGAAAGTCTGACATAAACCCGCCGATAATCTAGCACACCAGTAGACCACCTGTTCAATTATGTAAAATTATTTATCCTAAGGGAAAGATTGAATTAAATTGAATTAACTATCTGTGAATCTTAGCACAATATTATGTAAATATATGTTTGTTCCTACTGTAAAATTAAGGTGTGTGTGTGTCTTTTCTCTTCGAGGCAGTTTAGCTAGCATTTTGCATTATAACCAACTCAGTATGTCTGACTATCTTAAGATAGAAGTAAGTCTGTATATATTCTCGAATTTTCCTCATTGTGGAAATACTGCATATTTAACATAGTAATTACTGTATTGTAACTGTTTTGAAAAGAGCAACCGCCGAGTTTCTTACTGGCTCTTCTCGGTTGGAATGGCATTCCGAACCAGTGGTAGATTCATTAACTATTCAAGAGTACTTGTAAAAATTTAATTGAATAACAAATAATTCTATTCTATTCTATTAATGGCTTAAGGTAATTTAGTGCCTTAAACATGAATTAAATGATCAAACAGTTTCTTTCCTAATAATCTTTAAGAAACTGATAATAAATCTCATTCTTTTATCCATAAACACTTCTTTTATTAATATAGTCTATAAATTCCCTCATGTTACCTATGTACGATCATGAATTTCATTTCAGAAAGCTAAGCTTAGATAACTATTAGGTGTAGATATACGAATATTTAAGCTTCCGAGATGGGTTCGATTCCCACAGATTACGGAGGTTCAGACTAAGGTCAATAACTTTATTTCAGGCTGATTACATACTCCGATATTATAAATTAAGTCAGGTCAAATATAGCTATGATATTTCTACGTTTCTCGACGGGTTCGACTCCCAGACGAGAGGAATTCTGTGTTGTGAGTAATTAATTATTTCCAACTTGGACAATTACCGTAAGCTACTTTGATTTAAACAGATAAATACCTTTCATAGTGAACTAAACAGGTCTAGTTCGAAGAGCTACGTGACTATTTCAGAATCAAAGATTAAGCCTATAGTCTCTGAATTACTGTGCAGTCTATGAAAGCTAGACTTCATCTAGCTTGATACGATGGACTGATTAGGGCATTTAATTAGGTATTTCAACACTAGTAAATACTCGAGAGAAGCCGCAGTTTCGTCAAGCATTTGTACACATTCTACGGGCAGAGACTTAAAGCAGGTAGGGGATTTGAACCTTTTTTTTTGTGTCCTATTGTTAGGCAGTTGCAAGGCACTAGGGTGACCATATGGTATTGTGTAAAGGAGAGACTTTATTGGAGATGGCTAGGGTGACCACGATATTGTGGAATGAGAGACATTAAGGTTGATGTGGGCTTTAAATATTAGCTTGTTGACTTTCATAGTCAAAGATTGACACAATATCAGTACATGGCTACCAGTGTGGCGCACCGGCGGCGATTCTCCTACACCACAATTACACGCCCTCTTAAATACGGACCAGCCCCGATCTGGTTTGGCCAAACCAAATATCAAATATAACAAATGAATATATCAATAAAACCATGGTAATGGGGCGAGCTACGGCTCTCAAAAGAACCCGTCTCTCGAAGACAAGGGCAATACACGCTTCGCAGCGCAAAAGGGTGATCTGGTCCGTGCCCCAATAACAATGTTCAAAGACCCCTGTGCTGGGTGTAGGGTTCCCCAGTGTTCGAGAGAATCGGTCGGATTGCGATGGCCCAAAGAAGGCATTCATACATTCACCAGCTTATCATGCATTCTATACTGATCGTTAGCTTATACCTTTTAACTGAGTCCTTCTGGACTTCCGAGTGTCGAAGTGACGCTATTCCACTGTTCTACTAAGGTAGGTCCATACAATACAAATGGGCCTCGCGTATCCAGATAGAATGGAATGATAGCCTGAATTGTCCACCCGCAAATGTATTGCCCAGGTGAGCGATGCGTCTCCGTTCATTTTGGGAAATCCGCGAAGTTACAGATAACATGCCAACTACCAACGTGTCTCTTATTCCTGAAATATTGTTTTTTATGAACTTTTCTTCAAGTATACTTAATCACAAATCATCAATCTTAGACGATCACAGCCGTACCACCACAACAAGCCATTTGCTAAACTCAATATTTTACGCCCTGACTGTATCTTGTAACTTGTATTATCAGTATGCAGCTTCATTGAGCTCCAATGTTCAACTGCCATTAATTTTACCTTATACTTAGTACTTAGGTACTTCCAGACAAGCGGATTCTGTACGGCCGGACCAGCAGATTTTGTCAGCCGGACAACAATTCACAAGAATCAAATCGTCTGAATTGTTGTCCGCGTATTCGGTACTATAGGTACGTATAATAATATATTTTCTGGTCCGCTGTCCAGTATGTGTGGTAGGTAGACACCTACACTCGTAGTTATTTAGCCGATACCCAGAGGATATTGTCCGCTAAAAGATCCGATGGTGCGGACTATGGAGGATTACTTACCTTCTACCGGCGGACGATCAAGACTTCATAATTTCTGGAGTTGTGTTTATCATCAGATACTTATGTATTCTACTTTGAGTTCCGGAGCCGTAAAGCCAGTTAGTTATAATTAAATGAATAAGTAAAATTCAATTATTTTAAGAGCCAAAACTTCTTCCCAGCCATTTCATCGCGTCGAGGACCAAAGTCCTAACTTTAACACTTGATTAGCTGTAGATAAATACTGGCTGATGATGCATTATAATATTATGTTATGATGGCAGATGAGGTGATTTATTTTGTGCAAAGGACCCAGACTGGCGTTCAAGCATCTTCTTCTTCTTTGTCAACCGACAGACGTCCACTGCTGGACAAAAGTCTCTTGCATGGACTTCCACAGGCCTGTCTTGCGCTGACTGAATCCACTGCGCTTCCCGGTGTGGGGTCGCCACTCCAGCAACCCAAACGACCATCAGCTCTTCAAACTATGTGCCCCGCCGATTTCCACTTCAGTTTCGCGGCTCGCTGAGCTATATCGGTGACTTTGGTTCTCCACGGATCTCCTCATTTCTGATTTGATCTCGCAGAGATACTTCAAGCATAGCTAGCTCAACGCATAGGTAGATACATTTTCTCTACCTATGATTTTCTTCTTTATCTTTTTTTTCAAATGCATGATATGAGATATGATGAGATGCAAAGACAATTTCTCTGAAACAATTTCTCTGAAAATAAGTCCGATGTGGTTCAATCTACGTAGTGTTACGTTCTTGGTATCTTTATCGATCAACGGGTGCGAAATCAATGTTCCGTGGATTTGGTCCCCGTTCCCGTTCCGGCCGTATTGAATTTAGGTACACGTCTGATAGTACTATAAATAAGGAACGTTCTATAAAGTAGATTATGTAGGTACCTTACCCACAGATTTCGCGTCCAGAATTAGTTTGGACTAAACAGAGTTAGGTACTTATTAATTACATTTTGAGCGATTTCAGATCTATTGTGAATTTCTCTTGCATGTCTAGTTTACACTTAATCGTTCCTCTAATTACGGTTAATTAAGCATTGGATATAATAGAGCTATAATAGCTCGTTTTGTTTTAGGTATTATTATTATCATCTTTATTTACTTTTACTCATATTATTTACATTTTTAAATATTTCATTATAAAACAAAAATAAAAAAAAAATATTTAAAAATATAAAAAATAGCGGTCCACCGGTCTCGGGAACAGGGTCCAAGCAACCGGCGGTCAGGGCCCCAGAGAGAGGAACCTCCTGACGATGCGAGCCGTGTCCAGGAGTACAGCCTTCTGGATCTGGCCCTTGACCCAGCTACCCAACGAGAGCCTCGAAAGATGTTGGTCGAGGCTCTTGGCTATAAGACCATTAGCGGTTATCACTATCGGTACAATGATTGCTGAGTCTACATTCCACATGGCGACAACCTCGTGCGCTAAGTCGAGATACTTGGTGAGTTTCTCTTTCTCGGCTTTCACGAGGTTTTCGTCATGCGGGACAGCAACATCAACAATCATTGCACGGCGCTCTGATCGATCTATCACCACTATGTCAGGCTTATTGGCTACAATAGTCCTGTCTGTAATGATAGATCGATCCCAGTACAGTGTGATATGACCATTTTCAAGAACTGGGTCGGGCACATACTTGTAGTACGGTACCTCCGATTCCACAAGATTGTATTTCAAGGCAAGTTGCTGGTGGATAATCCTGGCCACTTGGTTATGTCTGTGTAAGTATTCGCCGTTAGCTAGATGAGAACAACCAGAAACAATGTGACGGATAGTTTCTCCAGGACGGCGACATGCCCGACATATGTCTACCGTTCCATCCTTCACTATGTATTTTCTGTAATTGTTCGTCATCATGACCTCGTCCATAATTGCACACACAAACCCTTCGGTTTCCCCAAAGAGGTCACCAAAGCGCAGCCAGGCCACGGACGCTTCAAAGTCAACATCAGGCCCGTGGAGGGCCCGATAAAAGCGTCCGTGAAGCTCCTTACCTTGCCATACAACCCTGCGGTCATTGGTACTGAGCACCACAGGTATGCGCCAGTTCTCTTTAGCCAAGGAGAGCGGCGTCAGACCCCTGTCCACTGCGACCACATCGCGGTGCATCTCCGTCTCGGCGTGGAGAAAGTACTCCCTGAGACTGCACACCTCGCGGTTGTGGAGGGTTTTGGCATTCAAAAGGCCTCTTCCCCCACACTTCCGCGGGATGTACAGCCTCATCACCGAGGAGCGCGGGTGATGCATCCGATATGCGGTCAGCAGCGCACGAACTTGTCTGTCCAGGGCGTCAAGCTCAGTCTGAGTCCACCTGAGTATGCCGAAGGAATACATCAAGACCGGCATGACCCAACCGTTGAAGGCGCGCACCTTATTGCCGCCCGACAAAAGGCTTTTCAGCACTTTCTTCAGACGGCCAAGGAAACGCTCCCTCACCGACTGCCTCATGTCGGCCTCTCTGATACCTAACGCCTCCGCCATGCCCAGGTATTTGTAGGTTTCAGTTGGGGAGAGCGATCTGAGGTATATGGAATCCGAGAGCTCAACACCCTCAGATTCCACAATCCTCCCTCGCTTTACATGCATGACCGCACATTTGTCCACACCAAATTCCATCCTAATGGAATCACTAAAGGCTTTAGTTACCTTTAGTAACTCTAGTAGATGTGATTTGTTGGGGGCAATGAGTTTTAGGTCATCCATGTAAAGGAGGTGTGATATAACCTGACCACCTCTCCTCAACCGGTAACCTAGCCCTGAATTCTCCAAGAGAGTACTCAGAGGATTCAGAGCCAGGCAAAACCACAAAGGACTGAGGCTATCGCCCTGGAATATGCCTCGCTCAATCCTTATAGGCTCCGCGCTCCCCAGGGTCCGACGACACCCTGGATAGTGAAGGACCGTCCTCCACTGCCCCATACACGTCTGTAGGAAGGCGCGTAGTACTGTGTTTACTTTGTACAGTTCCAGCACCTTCATGAGCCATGTATGGGGCACAGAGTCGTAGGCCTTCTTATAGTCTATCCAACATGTCGACAGATCCTTTCGGGAGCGCCGAACCTGTTGACAAATGGCCATATCAATGAGGAGAAGCTCCTTAGTACCACGGGAGCCATTCCTACATCCGTTCTGAGAATTAGACATGATGGATTTTGTATCGATGTGATCGTTAATTTTCGTTCTCAGAATGGATGTAAGAAGTTTATACAATGTTGGTAGGCACGTAATCGGCCTATAATTTTTGGGCTCCGTGGTACTACCCGATTTATGGAGCAGGAGGGTAATACCTGTTGTCAGAAACTGGGGTAGCGACTCTGACTCTAGAGATGATTGGAATTGGGATGCCAAACGAGCGTGCGAGCTGCGTAGCCACTTTATCCAAAAGTTGTGCAGCCCGTCCGGCCCAGGGGATTTCCAATTGGGCAGGTGACGGGCTGCAGTGGCCACGTCTTCAGGGGTTATTATTATTATTATTATTATTATTATTATTATTAATAATTCTATAATTATACTCGTAATAGCTTATTTTTTACTGATTTTGGGGGTAAAGGTGTATCCTACCTATCTGTTTTAAAGCGTAAAAATAATCTTTTAAACTAGTGGTTCGCCCCGAACTGAGACCTCGCGGTAACGGTATCCCATGATTATTCATTCAATCGATACATGATAACCAAAACTGACATTATTATTATGCCCGTTTTCACCAAACATACCTAAATCATCCCCTAAGTAGGAGTCTCTTAACGTAGGTAGCTCCTAAATACAATCCTAAGTCCTAACATCCGTCCCAATATCCTTTTAGGTGTCCCGTACAGGATCGTGATAAATAAGTTGACAGAAAACATCAATCACCTAACTTATAGGTAGCCCGTAAAGGTTAGGGAACGTTAGTGAAAACATTGAATTATTTATCAAACATTGAATTTAACTCGTAGTTCCATGGGAATAGTTACTGACTGCGCCATCTATTAGCATTATTGTGAAGCTATGTTGATGCTATATGAATTACTGACGCCCATTAAAAATTAAATAATCTCGTTTCTTTATAATATTCATATAATTTTAGTATTTGTTGTTCAAGTACAGGATATAAGTGACCTAAAAACATAAAATCAGTTTGAAAATCCATAGCGGATTTTTCTAGAGAGCGTCTTCAAGCGAGCGTATAAAATCGCCACTTTGAAAGCCCCCCATTTCGTCAATTTTAAGGGAAAAATTAAAAAAAAAATATTTTTGTACTCAGTTCAAAATTATTTTTAAAATGATGCGTAACAATTTTATGTAACGCGATTTTTTTTTTTTTACTTCGCATTCGCTTCTATGAGAGCCCCCCTGAAATAAAGATTTTTATAACTTTTTAAGCCATTTTCGGCTGGAGGCCATCGGTTTACATATTATATCTAAATTTGAAGTAATTACGTTCAGTAATTCAAAAGTTATAAGGCTCTGACAGACGGACGGACGGACGGACGGACGGACGGACAAGTGCAAATCGCCCTAGTTAACTCAAAGACCTTCGCTTCGCTCGGTCGATTATTTGAAGTGAATGATGACCATTCACTTAGGTAATTAGGTCGACCGAGGTCTATCAACGCTTAGTTGAAAATTAATTTAATATTAGATAGGTACCTACCCTTATATTTGCGTTTCTCAGCTTTTACAAAAAGTCATTTTTCTACCCATAAAATTAAATAAAACTAAAAATTATTTTCTATTTTTTTTATTCCAATGATGGGCCACAACCATTCCAAATTTCATGTCTATAGCTTCAATAGTTACTAAAATAATCGACTGTCGGACGGACGGACGGAGAAAGTCGCACAATAAGGGTTCCATTTTTACCATTTTGGTACGGAACCCTAAAAACACGGGTTTTGTTAAAAAGACAATTTTGTTAGTTCAATTAAACCAGCCGGGTATGTGAACAAATTCGCCCTGTGAACTGCGATGTGCACGGCAAACTGCAATGTTTGCTTTCAATTACCCATCGGTAAACAGCCAGGTACGCTCTATAGCCGCACTTAATGCAGTGCCTTGTTTGCGTGCATTTTACGAACTGCTAAATTACTTCGTGTCAACAATTCCTCAGCATTAACAAGAGATTAAAACTGATTGCGTCATGATTACGTGATGAACTCTTGTTATTATTTGTGAAGGAGATATTGTCAGATGGGTTTAAATACTTGTAGGCTACCTAGTCGCAAAGTCTACGAAAGGTGTGCGTTGATATTGTGTATCTTACCTATATCCCCTTGAGACAGATCTGTAGGCCTCATAGAAACACCTCACACCTCAGAGTCGCTGGCTTTGGAGAGAGTCACGAGTATACTCGAAATTTCTCTACGTGATCAAATTAGGAATGAAGAGGTTCGCATAAAGCCTACCAATGTACGTCGGGTTCCTTAGGTGTTGGCAAGGCGACCTCAGCAAAAAACGCAATGTAAACAGTTCTAGTAGGTTCTTCCAAGAGCGTCGCCAGCCGATGACCAAGGGGGGGGGGGGGGCAAGTTGATATTATTATGGAGGACGGGAAAAGTATGGATAAATAAAACTTATGCGTTGAGTTAGTGTTTGTGAAATTGTGTTTGTTTGTCCTTCAATCACGAAGCAACGGATCTATGTGATTTTTTTGCAGGGGTACCAATAGATGTGGAATTGGTGAGACATAGGCTACGTTTGAGCCCGAGAAAACAGGGTTTCTCCTACTGTATTTTTAAAAACCTTACCACATGCGAACGAAGTCGGGGGCAAAGGCTAGTTAAATATAAGTTTTTTAGCTTCAAAGTTGAAGATTTGGCAGTGGTATCTGGATTTCAAAGATTAAGTATCTACTAGTACTATATTTTTCAAACGTCTAGGGGGGGAGGGGTGCAGCTGCCCTACCTACCCCCCTTGGCGACGCCCATGTACTCTTTACTATGTGGACTGACAATTACGAGGCTGTAACACGTTTTAGAATTTGCGTTGATGAGTTTTTGTGCTGGCTCCGACTTTTCCCTTAACTCAATCTCCGTGACTTCTTAAGCCAAGAGCTATAATTGGACTTTAAACTGTCAATCGGATCATTTATACAGAAAAATCTGGAGGCCCACCGCATCTGAAGAAACTCCCTACCAAGTACCATTGTGTGATTAATGGCAACGGTCCACAAAACGAGATCAACGACAAAGAGCTGATGTTAAGGGTAGAGGGTGTGAGTTTGAGACGGGTCAGTGAAGCGAGAACTCAAACTATTAGTCTTAGCATTAATAATTCATCTTTTAATAGTTTCCAGCTACTTACTTAACACATCGTCCGTTTAATCCCTGCGGACACAACCGACCGCAAGCCATGGCCTTTCTCAGTGCTCCAGTTTAAGCGAAACGTCAACTATCGGGGGAAAACGTTAAACGGCTCGGAGCGGCAGCTGTAATGGAAAATGGGAGCCGGTCTTCATTTCCTTGTTCGGTTTCATATTTATGAAGTGTATTGAAAATAATAATTCGATTTGGTTTAAATGCAACTTGCAGGAAGGCAATGATCTTATACTTACTTACATTAGGTATTTCCTGGAGCAAGGAATAACGTCAACGCCTACAGCCTTACAACAAACTTTGTGTTTTCAGCATAATATTATCTTCGATGTGTCCGATGCGGTTGACTCTTGCTGCCCAAACGGCCTGAGGACTTCTTCATAAATACTTTTTAAAGATAAAGATGTTATAGGTAAATAATTTAACTATCAACTAAGATTTTGTTTTAATTTAGGTTTTAGTTTGGTATGTAACAATCTTATATATATATATAAAAGAAAGTGGTGTTAGTTACACTATTTATAACTCAAGAACGGATGAACCGATTTGGCTGAAAATTGGTGGAGAGGTAGCTTAGAACCAGGAAACGGACATAGGATACTTTTTATCCCGTTCGACCGCGTTTCCGTCATGTCACTATAAAACGTGGTATAACAAAAACGCATCTGACATGGAATAACAAAACGCAAATGACATTGGAATAACAAAATGTAAATGACAGCTAAACGTACTTTTGTCTTTGGTTAATTAGTATGGTAAAAAATTTGACAATTATAAAAAGTGTTATAATAAAGCATTATTGATATTATAAATGCGAAAGTGTGTTTGGTTGTTGGTTTGTCCTTCAATCACGTCGCAACACAACAGCGGATTGGTGCGAATTTTTGCATGGGTATAGTAATGGATGTAGTAGTGGTTCCTCAGACCGGGAGAGCTACTTTTTATCTCGGATAATGAAAGAGTTCCTGCGGGATTTTTAAAAACTAAATCCATGCGGACGAAGTCGCGGGCATCAGCTAGTAAAGAATAATTAACCGACTTCCTATCAACTAGAAATATTTTTATTGTTAATTCTGTATAAAGTAACTAGTAGAAATGCTACCTAGGAAATGAGGTTGGCTGAATAAAACTTTTCTATTATATTCAGTTACCTTCTTAAATTAAGAATTTATTTCACAACTTCGCACTTTTCCGTACCTGGTGGCTCTTTGTATTGTATTATGTTGAAAATTATTATCAGTTGCAAAAGTTTTTCCAATTTTCTGTTCTTATCGTCAGATCGGATCTTGGTGCATTTGTAGAGTTCGACTTGAGTGGTGGGAATATACAATTTAAAATATGATATTTACCTAAGTGTTTATTGTCTGTATACTGTAGCGAAAATAATATCGATACCAGAAATATCAATTAACGTAAGGGACAAAACACGGTTTTTCAGGAGAGCCGAAAAACTGTTTTCTTTTTTCGAAATCTGTCTGTATCTTTTGTAATAATTTTTCAATTTTAATGGTGTCTAGGGCAAAGTTTCTTAGTTTTTTCCATTCTTTCATATCATAATTGCAAAATTGATGAAAAGTTAGTAGTTTAGAAGATAGCATGCCCGTTACATTAAAAAAAAATGCTGACTTGTACCTTACCCTACTCAAATTTTATATGTAAACCGTAGGAAATAATGTAAGCAGCAAGAAAAATAGAACATTTTATGGTAACAGACATAGGTAATGGACTCTTTTAGTGTTGCAATTTGATGTAAGCATGCCTATATCTACCTAAATAAATGATATTTAGAACCTTATTAATATAGGAGCTAAAGTCTATGTTTGATTCACACTAATATTTTCAATTCCAAATAAATGTGTGTGTCTATAATGTTTTTACGGCTAAGCCAGGAAATAAATTTTGATGAAAATTGATAGACATAGATAGATAGACCCTCAGGCTACTTTTTTATATAAATATAAACAATTTATTTAGACGTATATTAATAAAGGAGTTGTCCAAAATTGGTTTTTTAAATTTGAATTTAATTAACAAGGATGATTTCAATGTAGTTGGATAAAGATCCCAAAAGGCTTCTATCAAAATAATTTACAGATTTTTTAAAGCCTCTGATAATAAAAAAAAATATTTTTGTTTTGACTCATTTTTTTTGCTTGTGATTTGTCGTAATTCCTTGTTCCATGTGATTTATACACCGGTAAAAAACTGAAAATATTATTCTATGTAAGTTGTCAATGTCAGAAGATTGTCAGGAACAAATAATTTCATTTTCGAATAGGCAATTCAAAAGTACCTAGTCGTAATTCCTAGTTCCTGGTCTGTGATTCCTAGTTCCATGGTTCAAAATGACATGCATTTGGTTCAAAATGACATTTACGTGACATTAACCGGTGCCAGATTTGATAGTCTATAGATTATAAAAGTTTTTAGTGTTACCATCCATTGAAAAATATTTTCTACAATCGGTATTTTTCATAATTAATTTAAAAAAACCGAGGACTCTAAAATTATTATTTTTATGGCGTTTAGTTTAATTTTTTTTTTCTCTTTCACGTGATGACAGTTTGGTTCTGGTTAATGGACACTCAGAATAAAAAACCACCCTCCATACTAAACTGGGACATGTCTTTTACTAACTAACTAAATTAAGTGGCTAACTCTGTCATACATAGTCAGCGAAAGAGCCCAGGACAATCAGACCTTCGTTATTTTATAAAAGTTAAAAGCTTCTCTGCGTAATATGTCCCCAGCACAGGTAAGAAAGATCCCCAACTATGAAGTTTAGATCATAGTAGCTTTGAGAGATATCAAGTTACAAATGTTTATACACCTTTGTTACCTGATTTGGTAAACTATGGATTTTTAGGGGATAGTTAAAAGTAGCATAGTGTTAGTCCAGGGTATAATGTATCTTCATTCCAAATTTCAGCCAAATTGCTGCATTAGTTGCGGCATGAAGAAGTAATAAGTGAATTTCGGTTTTTCAAAATCCTGCGGGAACCAAGAATTTTTTCGAAATATAAATTAGCCCAGGTGTTAATCCAAGCTTTAATCTATCTCCATTCCAAATTTCAGTAAAATCTGTCCAATTAATTATTAAAATTTAGTTATATATATATGTGTGTGTGTGTGTGTTTATCTTTGTAACTCTTTCACGCAAAAACTTCTGAACTGATTTGGCTGAAATTTGAAATGTAGATAGATTATACGTTGTATTAATACACAAATTACTTTTCATCCCGAAAAAATTCTTGACTCCCGCAGGATTTTGTAAACACCGAAATTCACGTGTTACTTCTGCACGCCACAACTCTTGAACCGATTTGACTGAAAATGGGAATGGAGATAGATTATACCCTGGATTAACACATAGGCTACTTTTTATACCGTAAATTCCATGGTTCACCAAATCAAGTAGCAAAGGTGTATAAACCTTTGCTACCTGATATCTCCCAAAGCCACCATGATCCAAACTTCATAGTCGGGGATCGTTCTTAACTGGTACTGGGGACATACGCAGAGAAACTATCAGCTTTTATAAAATGACGAAGGACTGATTGTCCTGAATTCTTGGGCCATACCAGTTCAACGCCTATTTTAATCAACATTACAACTATCCTAATAATTTGTGTTTACTAGGGTAGTTGTAACGTTGATTCCTACAGACTTAATTTTGTTGTTATTATAGAAGATTTGAATTTGTTAATCAATCAATTTTGACGTGATAACGTCTTATAAATCGATGAACACCGGCTGCCCGCACGAAAGAGTGTCACGTTCTGCGTGAGCCTGTGCGTGCAGACAAGAACAAGCGATAGTGAGGCACGATTGGCCCAAGCATTAGCTTGTTGTGACACATTTATTCATCAATGTTTCTTTATGACCTTATCACGTAAAACTATCGTCCGTAAACTGACTTTACAGACAACCAATTTTTTTAGATTTAATTTACATTTTGTTAATCTGAATATTAATATAATATTCAGATAAATATAAAATAATAACATAAGAGTCCTATTAATTGGGATATTTTATATGCATATTCCATTAGAGAAAAGAGCGCATTCTTTACCTTTTTTCATAACAGAATAATGTAAGGGACTAATTCTGAAAAAGCTCTAATTATTATGTAAAGTAAGGGACATGAAATGAACAAAAAAATTTATCAATGAGATTTACTTTAATTCTCATTTTACAATAAAAAATAAAGTCCCATAAATTAAATTTTCTACCAAAAATCGGTATAGAATGTCCGAAAATGTTACTGTAAGGGACATTTTTTTGAACGATATCGAAATTTCAAGTATACCAGTCGATAGAGCGCAAAATTACGAATCCAATGATATATATAACTCATTTTGGGCAAAATGTCCCTTACCTACGTTAATTGATACTTCTGGTATCGATATGTCAAACCGGCTGACTTTGCCAACAGTACGGTGACTTTGCCATACCCATTTTTTGAAGCAAAACAGTTCACTGTGACTATAGTTTTAACTTTTTTCGTGTTTGCACCCCTAAATGGTAAAATTTAATAGTTATATGGCAACACCAAATGAGGTATAGCAACACAGTTTGTGTAATTCATTTCATTTTCGACGGTTATTTTTTTCGTGTGTTGGCGGTTAAAAACTCAGTGCTCCGAAACTTCAGTGAAAATAAATGGGAAAGGCGTTGTATAGGTAAGTGATTTTTATATTACGTTAATCTAATGTTCTTTTACTCGCTAAATGTTAATTTTTACGCGAACGAGTTATCTAAAGTTCGCAATTGGCGTTGGCAAATTCAAAGCCTTCAATCGTAAAGTTCATGATGTTGACTTTGCCATATTTTGTGGAGGTTAGGGCTGTCACCAAAATATATATTTTATTTTAATGTACCTACCTAACCATATACCAGATTATTTAATTTTTTATTATCTTACAGTTTTATTTATTTTGTAATAATAATAAACTCATTACCAAATAAGTAAAACTTAAATATTAAAATAAAAATTAATAACTTCAAAATTAAATACTAATTTAAGTATATATTTTTATATATTAGGAAAATGTTACTGATTTAATTTTAATTTGTTAATGAAATAATTTTACAATCAAAGGAGCACTTCATATAAAAACAAAAATAGTAGGCAATGACTATCTCGTATTTATATTCAAATCATAATTATACTACTTGTAACATAATCGTTTTAATAAAAATTAATTAGTATAGTCGGCACCTAATTCTTATACAATTTTTGTATTATTTTTTTCAGAAGATGGAGATACGAATCAGGCAAGTATGTTTTCTAAAAGTTGCTGTGGACTTAGTATAAAGAAAAGAAATTTCCAGGGATGCCTTGAAGCAGCAAAACAAGTTTTATATAGGTAATCTCAATAAAATAATAAACCTTGTAGCTACTGATTTTGTATGTTTATTTTATTTTTATAATGTCTACTATCTTTTGAAGTAAAAAAAAAACATAATTAAAAAAACCCTTTTTTTAACAACCCTAACTTTATGAACAATTTTAGACCGATTGGTGAATTTGCCACTTTCTTAGAAAATACTATTAAGAGTGTGATTAATGTAATTTTTTTCGTTTTTATTTTATTGTATAGATAACACCAATAAACATACTTTTTTTAAAGTATGTACCCTAATTTTTCCTATTTTATTTTCATGTGGCAATCTTGTCGGAAGTGATAGTTTTTGCCACATTTGTATTTAGGGTTTTTTAATTTAAATTATTACTTTAGAAGATTCTTTTGGTATTTTTTATCAATTTCTATGAAATATACTACAACTAGAAATATGTTAGTCTATATATCGTCATATATTTTTTTTCATGATAAAGCAGATCAAACTTTCTGAACCACTAAAAAGTGGCAAAGTCAACAGGTTTCACGGTAGTAGTCTGAATCTGAACTGGGCTTCATGAATTAGAAAGTATTCAACTATTCAAATCGTTTTCTTTACCGAATTTAGGCCACGGTTGTGGCCAACCAACTATGTAGGAGGTGAGGTATAATTGTGTACAAGTGTCTGCGCAAACACGGGTGTGCTCTCTATTACCTTACTCTCATAGTTCCATGGAACGGCAATCTAACATGACTGGAGGGTTCAGACGCAGCCTTAATGAAAATAAATTAAATGAAAATTGGACCACTGGAAACAAGCAGCACAAGGTCGTGCTTTGTGACGATCCTTGATCCGCCAGTGGCCACCAGTGGACGTCCATCGCTTGAGAAGACTTTGACGACGAACCATTTGGAATTTGACCACATAATATCTAGAATGTTAAGGAGCTGTAACATTAATACCATAATTATTATGAACATAATTAGCGCTGTCACCAACAATATACCTACGTAATACTCAGCAAAGTTTGAATAGCCATCATGTTATTAATTATTTCTTATTTCGTCTATTAATAGACGCAATCTGGGAAAATATGATGGTTGAATGTAATAAGGTTTTCACGCTGATATGAGAGAACGAAAAGCAAAGCATCAGCCATCAGTATATTATCTCCTTTGAGGGGAGTCGCTATACAACGATTCCCTCTGCAGAGGCAATAGCCCAAATGAACGCAAATATATTTAATAAGTGTTTTATTCATGGATGTGTGCGTGACTGTTTTTTAACCGACTTCCAAAAAGGAGGAGGTTCTCAATTCCGCCGGTATCTATTTTTTTCGAGGGTGATCACAAATCGCCTCGCCCGAAGACTTGACGATTTTCAACCTCCAGAGCAGGCTGGGTTTCGAAAAGGCTACAGCACCGTAGACCACATCCACACCTTGAGGCAGATTATACAGAAGGCCGAAGAGTATAATCTACCACTCTGCCTTGCTTTTGTGGACTACGAGAAAGCCTTCGACTCTATCGAAACTTGGGCTGTTCTGGAGTCACTGCAAAGATGCCAAGTCGATTGGCGTTATATCGAGGTGCTGCGATGTATTTACGATACTGCGTCAATGACCGTCCAAGTACAGTCTCAGCAAACAAAACCAATCAACTTGAGAAGGGGGGTTAGACAGGGGGATGTAATATCCCCAAAACTGTTTAATAGTGCACTAGAAGACCTCTTCAAAACGCTGGACTGGACAGGACGAGGATTTAATATAAATGGCGAATACATCTCACACCTGCGGTTCGCCGACGATGTGGTTATCCTTGCAGAGACTCCAGAAGATCTGGAGCAGATGCTGAGTAGTCTAAGCCGCTCTTCCAGACGAGTTGGTCTCGGGATAAACATGGACAAAACCAAGGTTATGTTCAATCAACATGTTGTCCCGATACCCGTGAACGTCGAAAATGTTGGAATCGAAATTGTTTCAGAGTACAACTACCTTGGCCAGACCATACAATTGGGTAGAAACAATTTCGACGAAGAAGCCAACAGAAGGATACGGCTGGGCTGGGCGGCATTTGGAAAATTAAGTCAGGTCTTCTCATCGTCAATACCTCAATGCCTGAAGACGAAAGTCTTCAATCAATGTGTCCTTCCCGTCCTCACTTATGGCGCTGAAACGTGGACACTAACAAAAGGCTTGATCCACAAATTTAAAGTCACTCAGAGAGCTATGGAGAGGGCTATGTTAGGAGTTTCTCTTAAGGACAGGATTCGGAATGAAGAGATCCGTAAGAGAACCAAGGTCGCCGACATAGCTCAAACCATTAGCAAGCTGAAATGGCAGTGGGCAGGCCATGCTTGTCGCAGAAGCGATGGCCGTTGGGGCCGAAAAGTCCTAGAGTGGAGACCGCGAACAAGTAAGCGTAGTGTGGGGCGCCCTCCAGCACGTTGGACTGACGATATAAAGCGGGTGGCGGGAAGTGGCTGGATGAGGAAGGCTGAGGACCGGGTGTGGTGGCGTTCTCTGGGAAAGGCCTATGTTCAGCAGTGGACGTCCGCAGGCTGAGATGATGATGATGATGATGATGATGATGCATGTCCACCGATTTCTCCGGGCTTACTGGACCGATTCGCGTGATTTTTTTTAATCGACAGAGGATGTTTGCGAAATGGTCCCATAAAAATGTTCACCTTCAACTCCTCAAGCCTGATGCTGCAGGGATATTGCTCACCTAAAATAAAGAGATTTAGGAAATGTCGATTACGAATTATTATTGTAGGTAACAAGTATGGACTACATCATGGAGCTCCAGGTCCTAGCTCCTCAATCCTGATGCTGCAGGGTACTGCCTACCTAAAACTATGGTGATTTAGGAAATTTCGATTACGAATTGATATTGTAGGTCCTGTAACAAGTATGGACTACATCGTAGAGGTCCAGGTCCTAGCTCCTCAATCAGTGGATACTACACTTAAAAGCTTAAAATAAAAATTCTTTTCAAAAAACCGACTTCTAACGCCACTACAAAGTATAAAAATAATTTTAGTTTGTCCACGTTTGTTGAAGTTGGGCAGGCCTAAAATACAAACTATGAAACCGACTCGCGATGCTCGCTCGACTTCTACAAACGAGTCTCTCATATTGTGTAGCGTCGCGCATCGGTTTCATAGTTTGTATTTAGGCCCGCCCAACTTCAACAAACGTGGACAAACTAAAATTATTTTTATACTTTGTAGTGGCGTTAGAAGTCGGTTTTTTGAAAAGAATTTTATGTTGTATAATATTTTAACACCTACTTTCATCGTATTCACTTTCGAGAGAAGCTGGAATATGTGATTTAGCATTTAATTCTATGTTTAATACGTATTTTTGTAACTACAAAAATAATAAATATTAAATAAATAAAATTTTTATTTTTCCGTTAACTACAAAAAGTCTGCCTAATACTCACCTACCTGTAATAATTTTCGTCAAATCAAAAGCAAACAGGGAACTGCTATGGGAAATTAGTATCACATCTTGACGGAACACTTCGTCGAGTGTGCAACTCTCAAGTCTCATTATAAGAGAACGCTATGCCCTCTCTTAAACCTTCCCGTGTTGATCAATGGTTGAGACTGAAATGTGGTTGATTTCTCGCTTTTGATGTGGCTTTGGCGTGTAGTGATTAAAATGGCCTTTCATTCTTGCTTGCTCTATGAACTTACATTTACATTATGAGGTAAAGGCATTACCGCCCCTCCAGGCGGCTTGCATTTGATGATTAACTTCTAGTCGTACTTACATAGGTATATGGATCCATAGAGACTGAGATTCACATCTGCATTTCGTTGTTAATGAAATTCCGGGATAAAAAGTAGCCTATGTCACTCTTCAGGTCTTCAACTATACCCATGCAAAAAATCACGTCGATCCGTAGCTCTGTTGTGGCGTGATTGAAGGACAAACGAACAAACGAACACACTTTCACATTTATGATATTAGTAAGATTCTCTCAGAAATGGCTTTTTCTTCTTCTTGGCGAGCCCTTTCGTTCATCTGTCGTTGGACTTTAGCCTCTTCATGTGCACTTCATCTAGAGTTGCTATCCGTCCGGGATTCCCCGGATTTGTCCTAGTTTAGAGGGCATCCGGGGAGCGTCCGGGCGGGCTTCATTTGTAGTTCGGGTTTGGGCCGCCCGCGACAGTACTTTTAAGATTTTTGTTTAAAAATATAATTGAATTTTGTTAGGTTTAATATTTTAATATGGTTTTGTTTTCAAAATAGAGTATATTAATAATTTGTGTTTTATTTTAAGAATAAAAAATTCTAACTGTTAAAACAATTTGTAACAAACTGTAATAAGATTTTGTTTTGTTAGGTACATTTAAAATGATGATAAAAGATTTTTTATTAGACTAAGTTGTTTATTACACTGACTATGTTTAAAAAAATCTGTTGATATGTCCGGGTTCTGGGCTCTAAAATCCGGGGTTTTCACGTGTCTTGTCCTGGTTGCCAAATTTTAGAGATTCGTCGTCTTCATCGGACTGTAGTCTCATAAGGTTTTTACTTTTTTTATGTGTTCCTCCCTTTTTTCCTTCGACTTGCAGATCAAATACTGTTTTTTTTCAAGGATTTCAAGAATATCAGCCAAGCTGAAGTTGACTTGTATCCTCCCATCCCCTCCAAATAAGCGGAAATCTTATGCTAGGAGTGGCTACGACAATAGTGCAACGGGTGGGGTTCGAGTGGAGGTCAGTTTAGTTCAGATCTCGATACTTAGCTCAGATACTTTCTGTTCACTCTTTTTATTTTATACGACTTTTACATACGAGTATTTTTCAATATACAGAGTACGTCCCATTACAGTCCACTTTATTTAAAAATAGATGATGCCCGTGACTTCGTCCACGTGGATTAAGGTTTTTAATTCCCGCGGGAACTGTATTTTTCCGGGATAAACAGTACCTAGCCTAACCTATTAATCCTGGGTATGAGCTATCTCCATTCCAAATTACAGCCAAATTGGTTCATTCGTTGTGGAATTTTAGAGTAACAAATATCCATCCATCCATACGTACATCCATCCATATATCCATCCATCCTTACAAACTTTCACAGGATTCTATTTTGTAAAAAATTTTGTAGGTTCAGTTGCCTGTCATCTGTCCATAGAGATTTTAATGGTATTATGGCGTTACAGCGTTTGTCAGCTGGATCAATCCCAGAGATTCTTAGCACCCCCTGTAATGGTGGTGTCTTGGCTGAGTACCGTCACCAGACCAAGCAAGGCCGCTGGGAGCTAGGGTCCTTGTTTGGCTTTGTACTTCCATGAGGGGTTTTCATAGCCACCTCGCTGGTGAGTGCGGATTGGTGATTTTATTTTAATTCGAAGACACAGCGCTCACCACTGCGCCAGGAAGGTCGTCAGAATTCACTCTTTCGGAGTCCGTTAATTTCCAAGCTTGTGTAAGCCTCTTGCTGAAAGATTTTAATGCAAGCTGGGCTGTCAGGTCAGAAAGCTTTGAACACTGATAAATAATTTCAAATGTATGATTTAGTTCAAATTAGGTGCTTGAATGAAATTTCCATCAAAACATTACATGGTAGTTTGCAACGTCGAGATAACGTTGTCAAACGACGGCACGATGTGGTTATAATAGACTTAGAGCTGATGGGAAATTTTTGAGCAAGTTTTTGAAGTTGAAAATGCTTGATTTTAAAGGCTTACACTACACTGATACGATTTCAACTTTCGTTTCAACTTGCGAAGAGGTGCATGCATTATGTGTACTGTCGAAGCAATACATGCAATAGCGCATATTATGTTTACCCATGCGCTAAATTGTGGTGAAAAAAAGCTAACAGGAGCTTTTGTCAGTGAACATGAGGTACGCGCACAATACCTACGTCTGGGTCCGCATTATATCAGGCTGTCTATGAACAGTGTACAATCTACGAAATCCCGCCTACAAAACTCTCTCTCTCTCTGAATTTAAATGTTATTTAGGTTTATGCGTATCAAATCTGAAATGACGTACGTCGCGATAAGAAACTGCCAGAGCTCCTACCTAGTCCGGGAACGGTCGTGTTGCCCGTTATCTGAAAATCATAATGTTGGTTCTTAATTAAAGAGAGATTAGTTCTAAATATTTTAATTAGATTTATAACCAAATGCTTCGTTCGTTCATTCATTCTTGCTCCGTTTATCCATATGTAAACGAGCACCTGAAGCGACTCTTGACTAATTCTAAAGCCTTCGAGCGAATGCGCCGCCGTAGATGTCACGTGACAAGTTGAGCCTACTATGTACTTGTAGCAAGTATGTACTTCCATTTTTTCATCAGTTCCTTGACTATAAATGGAAATAGTCGTTAAAACTCGGTTGAACGTGGAATATTATTCAATGCATTAATATTTATTGGTACGAAAGTCGATTATTGTTATTATATTGTGTAGAAAATAATATTTAATATGTATTTAATAGATATTAATATTGCATGTGTCAAATAGTTCATAATAAATTTACGCGTGTTTGTTCATTTTAAAGGTTTATTGGATGTTTTTTTATAATCATTCTTAGGTATACTAAACTACTTACCTATTCAACTGTCAATTTTGGTACCTATTGTGTTTTTTTGGCGTTGCTCTACTGAACTTAAATTCTAGATTTTATTTATCATGTTCTACTTATTTTTTCCATCCCAATTATTGCGATTTGTGGATATATTTATAGCTTGATTGCTCCTTGGATTTAGCTGAAAAAAAAACCCCGTGAGAACTGAGAACCCCTGTATACTGCACAGTGCCCATTTCAGGTTTAAAGGAGTCTTTCCTCAGGACGCAAGTTTTCTTTCTCCTTGCAATTTTCTTCTAGAAACAATGGAAATCGGAACAAAGGTTAACAAACAGATCTACTTTCGCATTTATAACATTAAGTACGGATTTATGAGATTTGAGACTTGAAAACTTTGGGATATTTAATCCAAATTCGCTATGAAATAGATTTCATTTGAATTGAATTTGGATTAATAGGGTTGGTAATTGTTATTGGTAAGTATATTTGGTAGGTAATTGTTTGGAAACAACTTTCTCAATAGAAAATTTTCTATTAGCATGAAATCGTAAACAACTCTTGTATTAAGATTTTATATTTATAAGTATTAATATTTTATATTTATATTTATAAGTATTTAATATTTTTTTTAAAGTCATGATTTTGGAACGAAGTTCCTTATCGCGCGTTGCGAAAGGGGGCTAGACGGAAAAAATTAAGACCAAAAGTTGTAACGACACTTTTATAGACGTACATTTTTTGAAAGCCTAAAAAATATCTTATATAATAATTTCAACGAGTTGTGCATCTCTCCCGTGG
This sequence comes from Oeneis ivallda, assembly GCA_029955525.1. NCBI lineage: Eukaryota > Metazoa > Arthropoda > Insecta > Lepidoptera > Nymphalidae > Oeneis > Oeneis ivallda. The sequence continues at coordinate 12,139,123 of JARPMR010000009.1, forward strand.
CGCAATTGGCTCGCGTGCGGCTGTTAACCGAAAGATTGGTGGTTCGAGTCCACCCGGGGGCGCGCAATTTAATTTTCATTTTTTATTTTATAAAATTATTTTAATTTTAATATTTTATAAAATCGATATTTAGGCTTCCCTGGGGTTATTTTGATTTTTATCGATAGAAAAAACATGATAAAAAATGTATACCCGAATAATTATTTTCTTTATACCTCGAATAGAACTTGAAATTAATATTTTTATAATAATAACTACGTTCCTATCTGGTGTCCCACGACAACACACGACTTTTTTTTATTTTATTATAATTTTTTAAACCTATAATTGCGGCTAAAGTGCTTTGGTGCCAATTTATTTTATCGGCACAATGAACAAATCTATCCTCCCACATTTTTGTTTAACGTCAGTTTTGTGTTTAAGTGCCCTTAGAAGGATTTCATACCCCCACGAGGCACTCTGTCGCATTTAGGGCGTCGGTCAAACTATAATTACATTCTTGCATTAAAATGAGTAAATGCATGCAATTAATAGTGATTAACATATCACTCTGGCAGTTCACAAGGTTTGTAATCGCTTGCGGGCGCGCCACTAACGGAAAGCCCCGATTTACGAGCGACGCTGCATGCTTCCGCCTAATACATTGGAAAAAATTTCATAGAAATTGTTTGCAAGCGTTCCGCCCATTGATCTCTGTAATAATAATTAATCTATAATTAACACTGGAATGGCTGTCCCTATACAAATGACAGCATAATTAAGCGCCACATTTTGGACATACGAGTTTCTCTCGAAATAAAAATTGCAAATTTCACACCGACCTCTACCGACCGAATTTTATAGAAGTTGGTGCGCCATTTGCAATATTAGATACTAGTTCCAGAGACACTCGCAAATCTGCTTGGTGTAGGTTCACAGCAAGTAATGTATTGTTCCTTAAAATAGCAATGGTTGTACTAAAGATGGCTGCGATCCAAAGCTATGCACATTCGATCAGCTTGTATTGCCTGCCGTAGTGCCTATTGCTTTAATTATGGGTGCACAATTTGGCTGGATATGTCAACGTGGGTCGGAATAGGGCTGTAATTGGTGCCCCAGTTAGACGTGAGTTTATGAGGTCTAAGTACTTTCGTATAACTCCGTTGATTTAGCTTCAAATAATACCTAATATAAATTGAAAGGGATTGAAAATAAATCTGAAATACCATTAGGATCCTTAAAATACCATTAACAGTCTTATCTAAAAGAAAATAAATATATTAATTATGTATACAAAATAATTTACTTACTTCTCAAAGAACGATATATTTTGTACCTACTCATTAATGTGGATAACATCAGCCACAATAGTATTGACTTCTTCGTCATTTACGTAAAGAATATCATGAGGTTAAGATTCTGGATTAGGCAAAGGCTTTTTGTAGTACAATAAAATATACAATAGGACTGTTTAATTAAAATGAAAACTGATGGAAAGGACATACAATATATTAAGACATCAAAGAAAATAGTCCGGGAGCCGGTAACACTAAAAGCCCCGCCATGCGGAATCGAAAGCACAGAATGTAGCGGAGGCGTTGAACAGATTAATGCCAACAAAGGGAGTGACTGGAGGAAGAAGTAACTTTGTGGAAGTTGGCTTTGGTGGCCCACTCCGTCATTCTTTACGGAGCGCCTATTTTCAAGGATGCAATGACGGTAGAACTTGTATCGGAAAGAATTGGAAGCAGTGCAAAGGCGAATGGTGATAGGCATCTGTGGAACATACCAAACAGTCTGTACAGAGACAGAGCAGGAAAAGGTGTGTGGACCAGGGAGCTAATCAAGGACCTAAATACGATTGAAAAGAAGTGGGAATCCACGCGCAAATAATTTCAATCCATATTCATAACATTCATAAAACTAAGTAGGTATAATTATTATTATTATCTGCTAAAATATGGGCTATCACTGCATTCTATAGGGGATTAAGAACCCACTGAAATTAACAGAAATGTACATAATAATAACCGAATTTCATAATAATGCAACGTTTAGAATATTACGTAGGTACGAAAATTTTACAACTGTGCGTTCACGAAGCGATATGAATATTGTTTACCATAACAATATGCATTGCAAAGTTTTCGCTTCTAATTTGTACAAACTGCAAAACACAATTTAACGAAAACGAAGTTTTCAGTGTAGAACGTGGAAGATGTTCTTCTATTACAAACACTATGAGCGATTTGGCCCTAAGGTCTCCGCCTAGGTGCCTACTTACTTATAAAAAACATAGGCATAGAATAAAATCTAAGTACAATTTAACCCCCGACGACGAATGTCATTACGAATTTATTACAAATAAAATAACTCTACACAGAAAAAGTAAACAATAAATGTTGAAACCCGAAGGAGTATACATATTCTTAATATTATATATAAATTACGTGTCACGTTGTTTGTCCGCGATGGACTCCTAAACTACTTAACCGATTTTGATCAAACTTCGTAACTATCTGTAATTTGGTCCAACTTGAAAGATAGGATAATTTTAGTAGTTATTTGTTTTATTTATATAGGTAAGTTGGCGGTACGAAGTTCGCCGAGTCAGCTAGTTAGGTATTTAATATCGTACATACTTCGGCCATAGATTCACGTCATGTCGGGGGTGTTTTAAATTTTTAATTTACCTACACTTGTATCTTACTTCTTACTAATATAATAGGTAAATGCGAAATTGTGTTTGTTTGTTGGTTTGTCCTTCAATCACGTTGTGACAGAGCTACGTTTATGTTACTACGTATAGTGTTTTATGCATGGGTATAATAAGTCGCACTTTTTATCTCGGAAAATCAAAGAGCTACCCGAATTTTAAAAAATAAATCCACGCGGACGAAGTCGCGGGCATCAGCTAGTTATTGTATACGCAATTTTACGAGTATGATACTTCCAAAAGTTTAGACATAGAACCGAAATGATAAGCATAATTAAATCTAGATATTATAATGAAATGACGGCTTTAATGAAAGCCATGAAACGTCTTCATTTATAAAACAAAAGAATCTCTTAAAATATTAGGCTCTTACTTTGGCTGACTGTCCAAAAGTCTTTCATTTGACGACAAAAGTTAAAAGATTGTTTTTAATAAAGTCTGAAATGATTTAGTATCCTATTTGTCTAAGATAACGTGTTCAATTAAAAATAAACTGATGGCTTTTCTTAGTTTTTTTATGAGTAGGTATAACTACTTATTTATGTAGTTTTACCGTAGGACAAATCTTATTTTGAAATCGATAGTTTTTTGAGATCAAACTAGTAGACCCACGTCCAGCAGTCTAGTCTAGTCTTAGGGTGAGATGTATATATGGCACTCTCACTCAGCTAAGACTCAAGACTTAGTTAAAACGACTCAGATTTATGTCAGGATATATTTGTCTCATTTTAACATCTTGAGCAGAGCCAGAGTACGATCTATAGATCTTAGTGTGACGATAAGGTATTATATTATTAATATGTAGGTAGATGCAAAACAGAAAGGCGCTTAAATACAGTACACCACTAGATCGTGGGGCAGTTGTCTGTGAACCACGGACGTGTAAAGTGTAGTGTGATATAATTATTATGTACGGTACGTATTGTATACACATATATACATATATATTATGTACATAGTACGTATTATGTGGTATTATGTACTGTAGAATGCATGAGCATTCTACAGACATACAAGTGAATTATACTTACCCCCGTGACGACCGGACTGGACGTCACACTCAGCCTTAGACTAATAGATAAAGATGACTACTGATCACGTACCGATAAGTACTAGGTAATTGTGATTCAAACCAGTATGTACCTACCTAGGTTCTGTTTAATGTCACCCCTTTGTACGATATATACCTACTTTCGGCAATCACTCAAATGAAAAGCTGAGCTTATATCTCGCTGCCTGTACAGGTGCGATGAATCTGTATTTATTTGCGTTTAAAATAATTTACCAAGACACTTGCGGCGATTCCGCGTTCGGGATTATCATGCGACATCTGTGCCCGAAGCGGCTGCGTGTTTATGGATTAAAACTTAATTACGCAATCAACTTGATTAATACAGAAAACCGTGTGGATTAAAAACGAATTCTGTTTTGTGAATTAAAATAAGTTATTTTCGAATTTTTTGACAGTTCCCTTCACCATATAACCAGATAACGCCATGTACTTAGCGTTACTTTGCCGCGAAAACCCCCTCTAGTCAAGTTACACTTCGTTGTATCTATTCTCTTTCTACGATCGTTGACGCTTGAAGTTTTGGCTACGGCTTCACTAGATGGCGCTACAGCTGATCAATGACAGAAGTGTATTTAGTCATCTAAAATAGTTTGCTCGAACAAGGTACGTACCTTGTTCGAGTTTCAAACTAGATGGCACTTAAAATATCAGATTTACTATAGTGTGCATTTTAATAGACACTACAGTGAATAATTTATGCATTTTAAATGCTAAAAAAACATTTATAATACAAAATGCCGCGTAATATTATCAAGACACTTCTGTCTTTGATCAGCTGTAGCGCCATCTAGTCTAGCCCTAGCCAAAACTTCAAGCGTCAACGATCGTAGAAAGAGAATAGATACAACGAAGTGTAACTTGGCGAGAGGGGCAGAATAATTTCCGCCATGACTTCCATTCTATGACATACGTAACAAAACTTGCCTTTGCTCTAAAGCAGCGATTTGACTAAGGGCCGATTTCACCAACCTAAAATAAGTCTTATCCGAGCGTGTTATTTTGTATTTTCAATACAAAAATTGTATTTCCAATACAATTTATTCTTCGGTTAAACGTCTTTTGATGTTGACACAGAATGCAATAATTATACTATTAGGTACACGTTGGTGAAATCAGCACTAAGAATTTATTCTTCCCTCGCGATTTCGGCGACACACGTACAGAGTTTTTTGTCTATGCTGCGTGATTGAAGAACAAACCAACAAACGGGTACATATTATTGTTCATTTGAAGGTAACAGTAAAGCTTGTAAAAACAGAAAGTAAACAACTTCTAGAATTCTAGATTCAAACTATGATACTATATAACTAAGATTATAAATGCGAAAGTGTGAAAAGAAACAAAGTTGTTTGTTGGTTTGTTTGTTTGTCCTTCAATCACGCCGCGACGGAGCTACGGATCGACGTGTTTTTTTGCATGGGTATAGTTGAGGACCTGGAGAGTGACATAAGCTACTTTTCATCCCTGAAAATCAAAAGAGTTCCCTAGGGATTTTAAAAACTAAATCCACACGGACGAAGTCGCGGGCGTCAGCTAGTCGACAGATAGTCGAAACTTATTTTGTTTTGCGTTCGCTAAAGAAGGAAAATTCGCATGTGTTGTAGCTCGGAAGGAACCTTCGGGGAATTGCAACTGTGAAACGGCGCGCCGACTTCTGAATGGAAGCCTCTTTGTGTATTCTCAACACAACCCAACACTGCCAAGTTTTGTTCACGGCGGTGCTTTTAAACTGTTACAACTTGCGAGATAGAGGAAACCTTTAAGTAAACAGTAAAACTTGATGCTTCTTTAGATATAGGAGGGACAACAAAGTTACTTTGCTACACCTAATCCCATTGGCGTATCAAATAGGTAGGTCATTGTACAAGCCGGGAGTGAGAAATATCAATCCTTTTATTAGATATTTTTATTAATTGATAAAATATTATATGTATACATTTTGATCATCGTTTAAAGTTGTACCAGCTAAAGAAACGTGAAAGAACGGATATGACAAGAATGTTCCAATTCTTAGAAGTAAAATATTAGAAAATTAAGACAGGAAAGAAGAACATAATATACACAGGACATTGTTTGATAGTAAAAACTTGAGGAGAAATGAAAACGGGGCTACAAGTTCTGTAATAGGATTTAGATAGGTACTTGGAAGTTATAGAGAGATGTTTATAGATGCTTACTTGAGAGTATTATTATACATTCGTAGATACCTACCTAGAACTCGGTTAGTCTCTTATTGAAATTGCCAAAACACTAGTACAAACTTTATTTGGGTGAAAAATGATCTTTCACCCTGCACCTAGTATGTCTTCATAAAGGCAGGAGTTTGTGAGTTAATTTGCCAAATAAAGACGAGGCACGAAATTTAAGCTTGCTCAGCTAGTCAACTACGCTTGTTAAATTAAAGACATCAGACGCAGTGCATAATTAATTACTGAGTAGAGTTCGAATGGAAATTACACCAACTGAGCCAAAATATCGTGGCCAAATGGCTTTTGATGGTTTATTCATGGAATGCGATGATTTAAATACGAAGAAATTATACTTATGGACAGATCGCTTACTTTTAAAATATGTAGATAATATTATTTTACTAGAGGATGCCCTCAACTTCATCCGCATGGATTAAGGTTTTTAGAGACGTGGTTACGTGGTTGTTCATCATCATCATTAGCAACCCATCAACGGCTCACTACTGAGCGCAGGTCTTCTCTCAGAGAAGGGTTATAGACCGTAGTCCACCACGCTGGCCCAATGCGAATTGGCGGACTTCACACACCTTCAAGAACATTATGAAGAACTCTCAGGTGTGCAGGTTTCCTCACGATGTTTTCCTTCACCGTTGAAGCAAGTGATATTTAATTGCTTAAACGCACTTGACTCCGAAAAGTCAGAGGTGCGTACCCGGGATCGAACCTTCGACCCCCGAATAGGAGATCACAGTCCTAACCACTAGGCTATCACTGCTTACTATTATTGTCACGCGGTTGTTACGTTCCCTCAAATATGGTTGAGCGAAGCAACGGCTGTATCATGCGTCATGCTCGTGAACGGGTGCCACTGGCAGCGGCGGGAATGGGGCTGCTTTCTGTCTGCCCGTCTTAATATGTATTGAATTGTAGTACGCATTTTTGGAACTTCCCCTCATTGTGGATATATTCTATTCTATTCTAACAAGTTCATAACAAGGTCATTTGGTACGGAACCCTAAAAACGATCGTATTCTTAGTACAGTTGTGGTCGTATTCGTAGCAACAATGCATGATTTTCCAATTCAAAAGATTTGTTAAAACACTCTTTTCTCACTCCTCGAGCTTTTGAGTGAATTGAATCAAATGCTCCATCCATTATTCCAGTCGACTTTACACACTGAGTACGTAAAGTAGCAGCGAATCGACCACAAATTGTGAACAAATCAGTTTCGGCGCAGTTTTGCGTTAAGAAACACGCTTCGCCGCCGCTCGCGTTGTGGCACCTGCCTGCTTGCAGTATGAAATGTTTTTTTTTTACATTTTTTTTTATTCGTTGACAAGATAGTCCTTGACTGCGATCTCACCTGATGATAAGTGACGATGCAGTCTAAGTCACTAACTTGGAAGGGGTATGGGAGTGAAAATTCAACCCATACCCCTAATCGGTTTCTACACGCCATCGTGCCGGAAAGCTAAATCGCTTGGCGGCACGTCATTGACGGTAGGGTGGTAACTAGCGACGGCCAACGAAAGCCTCCCACCAGACAAAACACTAAAAGTTTAAAATGATAATATTATTTTAATACCCTTTATTGTAAGTACACCAATTTAAAAGAAATATTTATAAAAAAACTTAAAAAAAAACTATACACAACCAACAGATTCAATAGGCAACCTTATTGATTAAAAATTTAAAAGGCAGGCAGGCGGACACCCTGAGATTGAGTTTCCACGGCGCGGTTCGCACCCGCGCCCGCGCCCTGCAGCGGATGCGGTACCGCTGTTACCGCGCCCGCCGCGGGGGCAAACCGCACCGTGGAAATTGCTGCTTCATTTTCCATACAAATCTGCATTCTACGGAGGCCGCGGGCCCTCAACCGATGCGGGCGCGGGCCGCGAACCGCGCCGTGGAAACTCAGTCTTAACTTTTTCTCTCAGATCATCATATTAATATTATTGTCTGCAAAGTGGTTGTGAAAAAAAGAACACGTCAAACTTAAAAAGAACAAAGGCAAGGGTCCATACATCAGTTTACCTGAAATCGATTCGAAGCGTCTATTAAATTGTTAAAATAGTAGAGTTTCTATTACTAAAACATAATCACGAGATTTTTCGTTTGAGGAACTCACAAAAAAAAAGATATTAACAACTTTATATGTATTTTGAGTTTATAAAAATATGTAGATAGGTGTAAATACGTACTCGTAATTCCTACTTCCATGTTATTATAATTTATAAGCACAGATTAATGATTATGTATACCAGATATATAAGTTCTAATTTGACTTGTACTTAGTAGTCCATAGACCTCTCTACATAGACAAACTCTTGAATTTCCGGGCGAGCAATGACATCGCGCAACGATCCAAACTCAGAGCGCGATATAAATTAGTCATAATATGATGGTTCATTATTTAATAATTATTTAACCAAGGCAAAAGATGCAAAACTAATTTCATTACCTAACTAACTAACTAACTAACATTACCTAACTCTATCCCACAACCTGTGCATTTTTTTGGTACACTTTACTGAAAAACTATCACGCCTATAGATTTGTGCTTTAACATAGTAATTTAACTTCATATCCAGATGTGTTATCTGTCAAAAAAAATATAATTTTGTATCCATTAAAAAAATGAACATTAACAATTTTGTATTCATTGGATAGAATGTTATTGTACTACTAACGCCATCTGTTAGAAAACCAAAGAGTCAACATCGCTGCAACAGAACTTATTACCCGTTAGAAAAACTACGCGAGCCCGCTTTAGTACATAATAATTAATAATTCAATGGCGAGCCCTCACAAAGCTCAGCTTTTTGCTAGTATAAAAGCGAACTAATTCAAATAGGTATGTACCTACTTCGTTTTACATAAATCATATAATATGTATATTCGTAGACGCCTCCTAAAACATTCAGGTACAATTCTGCCATTGTTCTTTTGTATTAATGTAAAAGCTATTTAATTTTAATAGGTCTGTCAACCGTCAAAAGTCAAAAATGATTTATCTCGTATATGGCATTAAATAAATATTGTACAGGGTGTAGGTACACATCAAGTCTCAGAAAGAAACTATCGGTCGTACGGCGTACCGGCAGGCCTGTCTCACTCTTGGTACTTACGCGATTTATGTACCTACAATCGCTGGCTCTCTGAGCGCGATACTACAGTCGGGGCTAGCGCGCTCTAGGCGAGTGACGTACTACTGAATTTAACATTGCTTACGTAAATAGTTTTTCGTAAATATTATTTTAAATAGTTTACGTTTAGTGTTTAGTACATTTGTAGTAATAAAAACAGTTGTAAACATTAAAATGGGTATCTATCTAATGAAATAATGGCATAAAGTCGTTGCTACTGTAATTGTTGTGTGGATGGATGCTTAATCAGCAAAGAAAAGGATTCTAATTTATCATTTTTTACGTTGCTTATAAACTAATATTAATTTTATGAATCTGTGTCCATGTTTTCCCTCCCAATATTTACTAAAATTATATGTTTGCCTTAGAGTTTTTTCAACCCTTAAATTTAACAATCGTTATTTTAAAGACAGAAACAATCTTTAAAGACATTATATTAAAGTTAAACAGCTGATGTAAAATAAATAAATAGTTAAAAGTTATACCTACTGATTTTTTTACTCTTTGTTGACAGCCCCAGGCAACCACGCAACGTTGTCCGTGACGTAGGTAGGCGAACAGATCGAAAGCAATATGGATCCTCGCGCCGAGGTATAAAGTCTAAATTAGCTTGCGTGTGTGATTTATCTATTTAATAAAAAATATGTAGGCTATTAAAGCGCCGGCAAGTAGTCAACATCAAAGGAGTGAAACTTCTGTACGTAGTACTATTATAATATTCTGTGGTACCGGGCCTGCTTCAGAGACATGGGAACCTATAACAGGTGGGTGAATAAAGGGTAAAAATTCAAATAACATGGGTCTGTGACAAAATGTCGTAATATGATTGAAACGGGTTCAGTGTTTCTTTACGTTCAAGATATTTTTTCGGGTGAGCTATAAATATAATAATATGTGCAGAGATAGCTACTATTATTTCATTACAGAATTACGTCAATACAAAAATATTAAATTAACATCACATTTAATATAGGTATTTAATAAGATTTGAAGTTGTTTTTTTGTAAAAAAAATAAAACAGAAAAATAAGCATACTTTAGGTAAGTATGCTTATTTTTCTCTTAAATATAATTAATCAAAGTAGACTTTTTGAACAAGATCTTAGATCAATTACTGATAAAAACTTTTTTCAAGACGAAAAATAATAAAATAAACAGTTTTATTATTTTTAGGAGAACAAATATCATATTCTCGGTATTCTCGTAACTATGCTGAGCTGATTGCTTTTTATGTTGGTCTCTTTACGTCGTTTCTCATTATAATAGTGTCATGATTTTAGTTTTATGTTCTGTGTTTTTATTTTTATATTCTGTGGTACCTTAACTGTAGGTATAACTCCGGTAGTGGCCACTATCTCGTATCTGATTGGCTAGGTAAAGAAACAACTGACGTGCACTTTATCTTGGACCAATCGGAACCTTTACCGCGCAAGCGACTACTTGAGTATGGGTAGCTTACGAGCAGGGAAAAAGACGATTCGGACATGAAATTCTACTGCGACGGGCGATCAAGTAAACCTGGGTCAATAGTGACCTATAATTATTTTCCTCGATAAAAGTTATTATGTGTACCTAGTTATTATTAAAGCAATAAACGCTGACGGTGATCAGCTATGAGTTTTATTTATATTATTTGCAGTAATAGTTTTCTGTTAGATATTTTTTATGAAGTTCATCATTTTAGTTGTTCAGATAAAATATCAAATAACATGAGTATACAAAGGTGCTAATTCGGTTGTACACATCTCTATATTTTAAAGTAGATTAGCCCAGCGCTTCCACTACTTCAGCATCTTACTAAATATTATCTTCCTAATCTGTGACGAATGCAATCACGTCTGATTGACCGTAACTCTCTCAGGCTAAAATAATTGTTGCAGCAAGCATACCATACAGCAAATCACAAACATTAATACAGTTTCAATAATACAATTTTATTATTATTGATACTGTAGCAATGATTAATGCAGCCTTTTCATAGTTAACCAACTAAACTTGTTCCGACATAACAGACAATAATAGTTCTTGTTTCGTTTTGCCGCTTACATTCTTGACTTAATTCTAGTATGCATACCATATTATTATGCGCTACAAACAAGGTATTTAAATTTCAGTAAAAAGCCAACGGCGTGTGTAATTTCATTAAAATTGCAACACGTTTTCATTTTCAGCAAAAGAAGACCGGTTTCATTTTACTCCAAGACAGTAAAAACAGTGAAATTAAATAAATGAGAATTCTTCAAGCAAATACTTGTGGGGCTTATTAGAATAACTAGTTTTTGCCAGCTTCGCTCAAGTTAAGTTTGATTTTTCAAACCCCTTTAATTCTACCTCCATATGGATTGAATTTTCAAAAATCCTTTCTTAGCTGATGCCTACGTCATAATAGCTATCGGTATGACAAATTTCAGCCCGACCGGTCCCGTGGTTTGACCTGTGAGTGGTTTGAGTTGATAGACACGTCAGTCAATCAGTCAGTTAATTACCTTTTCCGTTTATAATAATACTAGCCGATGCCCGCGACTTCGTCCGCGTGGTATTATTTTTAAAATCCCTCGGGAACTTCCGGGAGAAAAAGTGTCACTCTCCAGGTCCTCAACTATACCCATGCAAAAAATCACGACGATCCGTAGCCCTGTTTCGGCGTGATTGAAGGACAAACCAACAAACCAATTAACCAACAAACCAACAAACAAACACAATTTCGTATTTATAATATTAGAAGGATATAGTTTAGAACGAAGAACAAAACATAGTAACAATTTTATGATTATAAATTTAATATAAAAAACTAAAATTAAATCACAAAATTAAATTAAATATTATTACTATTACGAAACTAATTTCTTAAATTTTTCTTTATTACCTGAACTAGTAGCTTCTTAAAATATGCTCAAGCTTCCTGTCAGCTATGACTTGCTTCTGTCCGCAAGGCCGAGCTGTTATGTAACCAATTATTACCTATTATAATAATAGGTAATAATTGGTTTAGCCTTTATTTCCTTATTTCACTAATTACAGTTAAATTCTAAATCTAATGTTAGTAACAGTTACATATTTAATCGTTTAACCTTGAAACCTTGGTGAAAACGGGCATAATAATAATGTCAGTTTTGGTTATCATGTATCGATTGAATGAATAATCATGGGATACCGTTACCGCGAGGTCTCAGTTCGGGGCGAACCACTAGTATTATTAATTATTTACGAACTATTATGTAACTCTGTTTTTTTTATAAGGATCCCTCTAATTGGGTATAGGCCTCCCCCAGTTTCTGCCATTTTGGTCTATCCTTTGCAGACTCTAACCATCGTTTTCCAGCTATGGGTATTAAGTCATCACGCCAGCGTGAGTGTGGTCTACCGACTCGTCTCTTCCCTATAGGGCCAGACCATATAGTTACTGCGCGTGTCCATCTCTGGTCGCTCATTCTAGCGACATGTCCTGCTGTTTGTAACCAATACAGGTTTATAATTGATGATCGCAATTACCTCTGATTGGCTGATTTATGGCGTTCCCGCTGCATTATTGTATTTTAACCAATAAAGAGACAGTATCAGCCAATGAGGTGATTGCAATAGTCACACTGATGCGCTTATTAACCGAATTCAAAGAAAGAGGAGGTTATTAATTGGTCGGAATCTTTTTTTTAATTTATTGTTATGTATGTTCACCGATTGATTACTCGAAGACGCCTTAATCGATTTGGAAAATTCTTTTTTCGTACCACTTGCTCAAAAAAGTGACATTCTGTGCCACAAAAAGCGAACATAACAATAGTCATTTTTAATCTGTTAAAAACAGGGAAAGAAAATTGTACTGAATTTCTTTCATCCTCTAGAGGGAGAATGTGATTTAAATTTGGAATACTTACCGAAATTTATACTGAACTATATCTGTGTTTACACCATTGAGTTAGTATATAAAGCATTATACATCTTTTTGAAAAAGGAATACGCATTTATTATGCAGTTATGATTATTAGAAGAGGCCGTATGAGCTTGATGCCTTTGCTTTTCCGACAAAAAATATTAGTCTAGGAATTTTCGCGTTTTTGTTTTCTTCTAATACATAAACGTTAAGTTTATTTTAATTTATTTTTATAAATAAGTTAATTTTTTAAAAATACATTACGATGTTAAATCAAAGCGACAGTGACAGTGAATTGTCGGATTCCATCAGTGCAAATGCTCAGACGCAAGAACAGAGAAATACGTACGAAACAAAATCGGCCAAGTGCGAGTCGGGCCTCGCTCTTTTAGGGTTCCGTTAAAAAAAATTAAATAAAAATATTTCCATGTACCCATGGTAATATTTTAATTTAATTTTTTTAATTTAATTAAATTTTTATTATTTGTTGTTATAGCGGCAATAGAAATACATAATATGTGAAAATTTCATCTGTCTATGTATTACGGTTTACGAGATACAGCCCGCTGACAGACGGACGGACGGACGGACGGACAGCGTAGGCTTAGTAATAGGGTCCCGTTGCTACCCTTTGGGTACGGAACCCTAAAAATGTAACTTTCTCTCTCTATCAATAATTGGACCAATGTTTCGAATGTTAACTTTTACATTTAATTGTCATTATTTTTAATAAATGCTTAGCTATCTCATATTATTATTGTGTTAATTTTTTCGCAAATGGTACGAAAAGTAGAGTATTTTCCTCGGTGATAAAGCTGTCTTAGTCTTGGGTGAACTTAAATCCCTCGCTACACTCAGGACTCGTCTTAAATCCCTCGCTTCGCTCGTGATTTAAGTTTTTAACACCCTCGCTACGCTCGGGAGTAAACCTCGAGTCCTTCGTTACGCTCGCGATTTAAATCGTCACCCGCGACAGAAGACACTGCTTTATCCCCTTGGTTAATAATCTACTATTTGTTTCAAAGGGTATACTTCCCAGATGGTCCCATTGAAATTTTATCGAAATCGGTAGAACGGGTTTTAAAATGTCAACAATAAATTATAAAATATACTTAATACTGGCACGGGCGTTTGAAGTCGGTTTTTTAAAAAGAATTTTTTATATTAAACTAGCTGACCCAGCCACGCGTTGCCGTGAACTAGTACCTAGGTATAATAGATTAAATTAATATTAAGATAAAAACTATCCTATCTTTCAAGTTGGACCAAATTACAGATAGTTACGAAGTTTGATCAAAATCGGTTAAGTAGTTTAGGAGTCCATCGCGGACAAACAACGTGACACGTAATTTATATATATTAGATTAAAAAGAATTTTTATATTAAATTATTTCTAGTCAAACCCTCAGTTGGCATAATTGCAACGGGTGGGTTTCTAAAACCAACCTTTTGAATTTTGTAGTTTCTCTTTGTCTAATGAGTTTGAATTTCCAATAAAAGTTAAACATCTGACTTTTTTGAATAATATTTTTCATGTTAAAGTTGACTAATATTATCCTCTTTACACCTCTAAATTGAGCGTAAAATTTATTTTATTTGGGATTGAACTGTCTACCTCTCAGTATCAGTCCGGCTCCTTGTCTGTTGATCTATTGAGGCTTAAATAAAAGCTTAATTGAAAAAAATTATTGTAATTCATTTGGAACAAAGAATGGTTGGAATTGGGATAAATCAGATAAAATAGTTACATTTCTTCGTAAAACCATTCATAGTGCACACTGACGTTGCTTTTTGCCTCCGTTCCATTAAAAGATAAGAGGATATATTATTATTTGATCTTCAAATAAATTGATTTGATGCTTGAATAATAAGTATGGAATATGAAAAAGTGAAGTGAAGGAAAATTTTGTACACTTATTAATGTTATAAATGCAGAAAATCACCAAGGGCTATCGACTATAACCTAAGGAATAAAAATAAAATCCTTACCTGGCAGCCACGAACGAAAACTTATGGTAATAAAAATATATTAAGTGAGGGTGGACGATTATATTATAACAATATACCAAATTCATTAAAGGACACTAATAATATTCAACAATATAAGAACCATTTGAAAATATACATATCAGTGATAATATTGCATAGCAGCTATTATTAATATTTTTACTTAGTTTATTATTACTTTTTTTTTGTTGTTGTAAGATAATTTAAGTTCGATGTTTGTAATTTAGAACATAGGTTATAGCCATAGCTTTGAATTATATATAATGCATGCGTCTGTGTATATACCTAAAACATGTAAAACTAATTCATCTCTGTTTAAGTGAACAGTATGTTCTTCTGGAGAAATAAAAATCTTAAAACCGAAATTTTGCTATCGGTCTGTTTGTTACATTTTTAAGCTTAGACCGCTGAAAAGATTTCGACAAAATGTGGAGCTTACATCTTGGGGACAGGCTACTTTTTATTACGGGGAATCGAGTTCTCACGGGATTTCTAAAAATCTATATCTACATGGACGAAGTCGCGCGCATCAGCCAGTACTAAAAGTTTTGTGCTGTATTAGAAAGTTTTTCTAAGTATTCTTTTTGAATGTAGTTTCGAATATAAACGAATATTTTCGTTTATCAGTCAGCAACTGCAAAATTCACGTGGAATTTTCGATTAGCTGTACTGTAAAAACTTCCATAATAATTCTATACTTTACGCCTAGAAATAAGAACTTTTTGCACTATTACCTAATGTTGCCAAAATCAAACCAGCAACTTATTATGTAAACTATGGGAGCCAACGATGTATATATGTACTAGTAGATAGAAGTCGTTGATGGGAGCTTAAATATGAAATATTGAACTGTGACGTCATAAACATCTGACGCACTTTCTGTAGTTTAATCGATAATTTACAATAGTTACTTATCACACATGAAACTAACAGTGGACTTGTATGTTACTTATTTTGGAAGACCCTTTATTTAATAATAGGTAAGAAACAATAATAAATAATTTATTTTAAACAGGCAACATCCCAATTGTTTGAAATTACTTTAAGGCAGAATGTGCGAAACCAAATTAGCACACAACACTTACTGGAATGTTTATCGGCCTTTATTTTCATTCAGAGATTTGGAGATATCATTTATAATAAAGCAGCGTATAACAATAGTGCCCGGAGGCGAACAAGAGAGAAAGCTTAGGGAATAACTATGAGCTCCTCTAATATGAACGGACAACGATATTAATAATCGT
Source organism: Oeneis ivallda (assembly GCA_029955525.1). NCBI lineage: Eukaryota > Metazoa > Arthropoda > Insecta > Lepidoptera > Nymphalidae > Oeneis > Oeneis ivallda. Next base: position 12,155,347 of record JARPMR010000009.1, read on the forward strand.
GATTCTTTGCTAGCTGTTCAATTTATTATTGTTAACCTCTATATGAACCACCGATGCAAAGCAGTGATAGCCTAGTGGTTAGGACTGTGGTCTCCTATTTGGGGGTCGCTGGTTCGAACCTCTGACTTTTCGGAGTCAAGTGTGTTTAAGCAATTAAATATCACTTGCTTCAACGGTGAAGGAAAACATCGTGAGGAAACCTTTAAATAATTATTAAATAATTAAATAAATTTAAATAATTAACTGAATCCATTAATAATTGGTGGAATAATCTCGTAGCAAACATACAAAAAACATACAGTTGAATTGAGATAACCTCCTCCTTTTTGAATTCGGTTTAAAATACACTAGCCATAAAATTTTCCTGACTTTAAAAGATTTCAAAAGAATAAATTGTTGTTTTATTTCATCGATAAAAGCCCAAAGAATAACTATCCACAAAACCTTGTTTTATTTCCGAAAAGTTTGAGCTTCAATGCGTGATAATCAATTTCAGCGAAAACTATTTTTCATAGTGATCGCAAAAATCGCGAACTATTTTCATGAAAGGACTTTGGCAAATAAGTTCTAGGTTAGGGGACGAAACGTGTAAACAGTTTGATTTGAAAGGATAAGTGTGTTTTCGAAGGAATCAGCACCCCTGCCACTATGTGTAAGCATTTTCTTCTTTCTATGCCGTCAAAGCGTTCCCCAGTCTATTCAGGCCTTTTCTCGACAAAATAAAACACGTAAAGTGAATAAGAACGATTCAGAAACACTCTTACAAAATAACATAATATGAAATTATAGACACTAGACAGGTCGAGTTTCTGTTTATGCTATCCGCTTACTATATTTACCTACTACCTATTCTTATTTCACCTATCGGATAATTACCGTAATAGGTACAATGAAGCAAACGACGTTGAATAGATTACCAAATTTTGTGTATGAGCATCTTGATCGCGGTGTAGTAGTAATATGTTCAGCCATTATAAAAATCACAGTACGCCCAGAGTCATATTACAATGTCTAGCGTTAAAGTAAGGGAAAGCTGCGTTTTCGGACGCGACGTACCTATAATAATATTATCTTAGATTAAAATATTATTAGAATATTATGTTAAAGAGATAAGGCGGTTACTTTATGAGTTGATTTCAAGGTTTTTTTTAAAGAAGGATTTTGACTTAAATAACATTGATTCATCATTCCCACAGACCAATAACAGCTAAAACAGCTTTTGTTACTGGTGTGTGATCATTACCTACATAAATAAGCTAAACAGTGGGCATAAAGGCAGAAAAATATATTTATAGGTACCTAAATACTCTTTTATTAAGATTATAAATGAACTTTCCTGTATACTATTAATATTAGGTCTTTTGATTTTTGAGCTGTAGTATGAATCCTTCATGCGGTGACGTCGCTCGGCCGGCCGCAAATCAGAGGCAAATCAGATTTGGGCGTTCATTGCCCGATGCATTCGTGAGCGCAATCACTGAAGCCGGCGCAACGGTGTCGCCCTCTTTGATCGATGGACAAAATCACTTGATATATTTACCTACTCGCCTACGGTAAAGCAATGTATGGTAAGCATTTTAGTTGGTTTTAAGTAGGTATAAATGCGTTAATTGGAACGTAAGTTCTTTATCGCGCGGTACGGAAGGGGGCTAGACGGAAAAAAATTAAGGAACCGACACTCGACATATTTTTGAAACCGACACTTTTTTGTTGAATGTGAATTTTGCATTTTGTTCGGTATTTTCGCGATACAACATTGGGTCTCCGTAGCCTAGTGCCTCCGGCAGTCGCCTAACAGTTCAAAGTGGATGGTTCAAATCCCAGCTCAACTTACTGAATTTTCTATTTTCAAAATTATTTCAATAATATTTTAAATTTTAGAAATTATTTAAAATAAAATTGAAAATGGAAAATTCGGTCTGTCGAGCTGGGATTCGAACCATCGACTTTGAACTGTTAGGCGACTGCCGGAGCCACTAGGCTACGGAGACTCAATGTTGTACCGCGAAAATACCGAACACAATGTAATCGAAAGGAACTACGTTCCATCCGGGTGTCCCTTGACACCTCTCAAGTTTTTTTTTTATTTGTGTATTTTCACACTCAGTAAATATAAATAAATACCCATTTCATCAAAGAAAAGTTCCAAAATCTAGGATGTATTTGATTCAAAGCGTTTTTGCCACGATTACCTATAATTGCTAAGCCAAGCGAGAAGACGTAAAAGAATAGAGGTAGGTACGGATTTTTTTTTTAATAAAAATAATATTAATTTCAATAGAATAGTTTTCCACATGACTGTTCAGTGTGTACACACTCAAAGAGAATAAAATAGCGGCAAAGTGGCCACAAATTGTGGACACATCAGATTTTTAGCGACGAGGTGACACGTTTTGCGCTTGCTTTGTTTTATTGTCATTTGTCACATATTTGTTATTATTAATTAATAACATGATAGATGTAGTCATACAGATATAGGTACAGAAAATCGAGCCTAATAAATTTAACCAGGAGTGGTTTGTGAATATTTAAACAATTAATATTAAAAGTTAGTGTTTAAAAAAATAAAATGCCATGGTGGATAATATTAGGTAGGTGCTTTAAACCGAGTCGTATTGGCTTTACACGAATAGGCTGACAAAATATTATAAAACAAACAACTAGGCAAATACGTGTGAGAGCTTAAGAATTGGAGGGTTTAGTCTGCTAGTACAAAACTTCTAACTATGAACTAAAAGCAAAATTATAAGAAACAAAAATTTATGCGTTATTAAAGTTTTATACCATTAAAATAATCCTATCCTACTATTACACTAATTTTCATCGCTACCGCTAGTCGCTAGTAATATTATAAATGCGAAAGTTTGTGAGGATGTATGGATGGATGGATACAAATATCCATTACTACTATATTTACTATCCATACTCTTTCACGCCATAACGAATCAACCGATTTGGCTGAAATTTGGAATAGAGATAGCTTATCCCCAGGATTAACACAAAGGCTACATTTTATCCCGGAAAATTAAACAGATTTTCTAGAATTATATTTTACAGGGTTTTGTCTGGCAATTTCGTCAGCGAGGGCCGTGGAGTAAGATTCTTTACAAATTCCGTGGGAATACTTTGATTTTCCGGGATAAAAGGTTGTACAATTCACCCTCCAGGTCCACCTTTACTCATGGAAAAAGTCACGTCAATCCTTTGCTAGTTCCTACGTTACTGCATGATTGAAAGACAAGTCGACAATCCTTAAACTAAAGACCTCTGGAGCAGTAGTGACAGAAGCCACTTTTTATCACGAAAGAAACAAAGGTCCCCCGCGGCATTATAAAAAAATCTAACTCCACGCGGATATAGTTGCGGGCAAAACCTAGTTTAGCTTAGTATAATATTGAAGTAATCACCCTTATACGTTTTTTTCATAATCATAAACATAGTACTACGTTTTTAACATAAACATAGTATATGTACATACATATGTAATACATATGTGTTACTTACTACTTTTATATGAACAAGAAGCAAAAAAATTGAAAACTGTAAGCCGACTACAGAAAGGATGTTATCCGTCATATTGATTTTGTTTCTTACAAAATGTAGCTTATGCCACCCGAACCATAATAACCATAATAAGGAATCAATTGACACGTCATTCATCAAAATCGGGTCAGTATAGTTTATGCGCTACGGTGGAACGTTTGTAAAAAGTTATACATATCACTACATATTATAAAACAAAGTCTCCCGCCGCGTCTGTCTATCTGTCTGTCTGTCTGTTCACGATAAACTCAAAAACTACCGAACGGATTTTCATGCGGTTTTCATCATTAGATAGGGTGATTCATGAGGAAGGTTTAAATGTATAATTTGTTAAAGTTTTGTGTAAATTAGTTGAAATATGACGATAATTGTTGACGATGTCGGAAAATTCAAAAATTCGTTTGGGAGCTTTCATCGAAAACACTCCCTAATTCCCTTGAGATATAACAAAACAATTTATGGTAGGATAAGTCTTTACAGAAAAGTCCGGGATGGCATATATCTATCTTTTAAGAATAGCTTACTATACCCATTTTAACTTCTAAAAAAATTGTCACATACCATGCGGTAATTGGAAATCTATTAGACGGATACAGTATTAATCCTTATACGTTAGTTACCATAAATATTTCATGCACCTTATGATAATGCTTTACACCATACAATTTAAATGAATATCTTAGGAGTTATCGCAATATAAAAACGAACGCGCGCCAAAATAAATACGCGGATTTCAATGACGGTGATGACTCGCTCACGTGATGCGACCAGTGATCACCCCCGCGCCGCGTTGACATATTATAAGCCGAGCGATACTTCTTTTATAAGCTTACGTACTCTTCAATATGCTGTTCAATATAACTTAGGGACATCGATGTATGCTTAGGGAAGATTTCAAGGAGTTTGCAAAGCATAGGCGTAATATGCTCTACTACCCGTGCAAAGCCGGGGCGGGTCGCTAGTTATATAATAATTATAGACTGCTAAAATCCTTCCTTTTGGCTTTGCTATAGACGTGTTAAAGATCGGCCACCGAAAACAGATTTTCGAAAATTCGAAATTTTTTTTACACCTGTTACAAGTAACAGGTACGGTAATTTTTCGAATTTTCTTTTCATTCCGTACAAGTAGGTACGTACCACTAAAGCTACACAATTCTTCAAAGGGATTAAGCGTATAATTTAAATTGTCTGTATACTTGCTATTTCCTTGCAAGCGGGTCTGAGCGACGCAGGCTGCTTTTGATACTAATTGCTTCTTCCGCTTCTTGACATCATTATCTCTGTAATTACGCTGAGCTACTGAGCGTCATCGTTTCTTTACCGCCCATGAAAATGTATGGCTTTGTTTCATTTTACACCTTATATATATGTTGTAACCAGTGTTGTCAGTACAGTTATACATAGTGACATACAGAAACAGATACAGAAACATACAGAAGTTTACAGAACGATGAAGAAAACTGCAAGACAAGACCTATTTATGCTACTTCATATACTCTCTATTTATATCTGAAAATCGTATGCTCTGAATCAGTAACCTACTTGATTGATACAAATATACATTGTACTGTATTCCATATCTTACTAATATTATAAATGCGAAGTGTGTTTGTTTGTTGGTTTGTCCTTCAATCACGCTGCAACAGAGCTACGGATCGACGTGATTTTTTGCATGGGTAGGTATACTTAGTTGAGGACCTGGCCAGTGACATAGGCTACTTTTTATCTCGGAAAATCATAGTTCCCGCGGAATTTTAAAAAGTAAATCCACGCGGTCTAAGGGCCGATTTCACCAACGTAAAATTAGTCTTATTTGAGCATAAATTTGATATTTTGACAGTATTTTCAGTACAAAAACTGTCAGAACGCGCAATTTATTCCTCGGATAAACGTTACTCGAAATGTGAAAATTGGCACTAAGTCGCGGGCAACAACCAGTTAAAAATAAACTTTTATAATAAAAAAAAAAGTCGTGTGGTGTCGTGGGACACCAGATAGGAACGAAGTTATTATTATAAAAATATTAATTTCAAGTTCTATTCGAGGTATAAAGAAAATAATTATTCGGGTATACATTTTTTATCATGATTTTTTTATCGATAAAAATCAATATGACCCCAGGGAAACCTAAATATCGATTTTATAAAATATTAAAATAATTTTATAAAATAAAAAATAAAAATAGGATTGCGCGCCCCCGGGTGGGCTCGAACCACCAGTCTTTCGGTTGGCGGCCGCGCGCGGGCCAATGAGCCACGGGAGCGATGCACAACTTGTTGAAATTATTATATAAGATATTTTGAGGCCATCAAAAAGTGTCGAAAGTGTCGTTACAACTTTTGGTCTTAATTTCCGTCTAGCCCCCTCTCGCAACGCGCGATAAGGAACTTCGTTCCAAAAGATACCATCGGCGGCAGCTTAGAACCATGAGCGATGATGATGAACACGTAATTAAATAAAAATCTAAAAGAATACATAGAACTTACTTGAATTTCGGATAAGGGCTCGTCGTGAACGGGCGGATGCAATATTTTGTTGTTGTTTATTTTTGTTACTTGATACCAAAATAAACTATTGCACACTAGAGTAGACTTTAATACATTGCCGTGATAAATAAAACACGCAACGCCGGTGTTAGCATGCCTCCCCGATAAGCTTTCTGCATGTCAATGTTCATTTTTTATCAGCTCCATTTATAATGCATTGCCATACGGAATGTTATTATTAAATTAATGCTTTATTATAGAACCTAGCTCTGGCCACTTCTGGCCCGGCTTCAAATGGGTGTATCAATGGGTTAAAAAAGTCAATCACATCTATAGTAGGTACATACACTGCATACTATAGTAGTGTGACTTTTTTGACGACGTACCTGGCGCAGTGGTGAGCGCTGTGGTCTAATAACTGGGAGGTCTCGGGTTCGATTCCCGGCGGAGTCATTTTGAGAATTTATAATTTCTGAATTGTCTCTGGTCTGGTCTGCTGGGAAGGCTTTGGCCAAGGCTAGTTACCACCTTACCGTCAAAGACGTGTCACCAAGCGATTTAACGTTCCGGCACAGTGGCGTGTAGAAATATACCTAGAAGTATACATACCTCTCCCAAGTTAGCTCGCTACCATTTTAGACTGCATCTTCACTTACCATCAGGTGAGATCGCAGTCAAGGACTATCTTGTTATCGAATAAAAACCAAAAAAACCTGGTGCACTTTTGAGCGTGTGATTTCTAAGGCTGTGGTCTAAGCTGGGGGTCTCATGTTGTTCTCGGGCTTAATTCAGAACAGTTTGGGAACTATTACTAAAAAATAAAATTAAAAACTATTTCTAAATTGTCTCTGGTCTGTTTTTTTTTTTTAAGAATATTAACCAAGGTGAACAAGCTTATGTTAGAGGAGTGCGTACGACGATAGTGCAACCGGTGGCGATCGAACCTACAACCTTTCAGTTTTCAGTCCGCACATTATAACCGTCATTGGGCTATTGAGGCTGTGAAGAGGTTTGATGGGAGGCTTCGCCGTGGTTACCACTTACCATCTTCCCGGCAAAGCGATTTAGCCTTCCGATAAGATGCGGCGTAGAGTGAACAATCATTTCACGCCCCTTTCAAGTTAGCTCGCTTTCATCGAGACTGCATTATTAACTACCAGATGAGATCACAGTGAAAGGTACCTTTCATATATTCGTTCAACAAAAAATATAAAAAAGGAATATGTGACTGACTGACTGACTGATCAATCAACGCACAGCTCAAACCACTGGATGGATCGGGTGAAATTTGGTATACAAATAGCTGTTATAAAGTAAGCATCCGCTAAGAAAATATTTTTGAAAATTCAGCCCCTAATGGGGTAAAATACGGGTTTGAAAAATTGAACTTAACGTGAGGGATGCCTCGGGCAAAAGCTAGTCAAAATATATAAAAGGAAAAGATGACTGACTGATCTATCAATGCACAGTTCAAACCACTGTGGACGAATCGGGCTGAAAGGCATACAGAGCTATTATGACGCAGGCATCCGCTAAGAAAGGATTTCTGAAAATTCAACCTCTAAGGGGGTAAAACAGGGGTTTGGAAAATCGAACTTAATGTAAGCAAAGCCGCGGGCATAAGGTAGTTTGAAATAAATACTTAACAAAAAAGGGTATACACGTGCACGGTAGTAGGTACGCTTTCTATACGCACGTTCATTTTGTATTACTTTTGGCGTTCAGTTCACACACGTTTCAAAAATGTTAAGCTGAGTTTCACTGTTCTATATGTATGAACGTCGCTTTGATATTCCTCTAAGAAGTTTAGAAGTTAAAAGTGAATACATGTGCGGGACGATATAGTGCAAGTGTATGTGTAAGAAAGAGACAGCATAATAGTGGACTGATTAAATAGCATAATTACACTAGCGGCACGCTATGATGGCCGGTTTGACACATTACAATAGTGATGTGGAAAGCTATCAAAGCTATCGATGCCTACGACTGGTTTTGCTCGTTTTCTCTTTTTTGGTGTGTGAAGTTTATTTTCTTCTGTGCCAGTCTCGCCATATTTTTTTTTAGTTATCCGTCTAACAGTTCGTTGTCCAATATTAAGCGCATCAGCTACGCGTTCAACCACTGACGTTATAGGTAAAATTGGCCCTCCATTTTGAGCTTCACGATCGAAATAGTTACGAAGGCGTATTACGAACTCACGTGTCTGACTATTTAGAACAGTTCTCTGCGTACGTTCGGTCATATCGACGAAATCCACAACAAAGGGCTTGAACAGAGTCCAAATTAACGAGCAAGGGTCAACAGTAATGCAGTATCAATATTTGAAATCCAAAGCCAGGTCAAAACTATATCACAATCGCATTGCACTGACAGTTTATACTTTTCGAAGCAACGTCAATTCGAAACTGCTTTGTTTTGCATTGAGCATTGACGCGAGTTTGCCGGAGGTAGTAGTTGTGCTAGCCAGCGATCCTATGTGACGATCGTATTAGATTCCATTTTTAAAAATTTTCAATTTAGAAAACCAAATGCCGAGTTGTGGTATATATCATATAAAAATAAAAATTTTACCTTTTGTATGAAACAGCTGATATTTTTTTGCGATTTCAGAGGTTTGTCCACATAGTGAAAATTGTTCATATTCACAAGTACATTCACCCCTTAAATGGTGCAAACTGATTTTTCTACACTTGTATACATTTTAGAAATCAATTTAATAAATAAATTTTGAGTCCTAAACCTAAAACTACATTCGATAAAATTTATGAATCTCTGCACATCACTATCGTCAATAAAGTAATACAATTATTTCCTTCAAAGTCGTTATCAATTAATACGGAACTTCATGAGCGGACAAACGTCAAACCGGCCATCATAGCGTGCCGTACACTTAGGTATTGTCATAATTGCTCGTTTGTGTCATGTTTTTGAGGGTTGTTTGTCACTTTTGTCGGACCATAAAGATCATATTTGCGATCGAAGTGATATCTACTAAACTAGCGGCACGCTATGATGGCCGGTTTGACACATTACAATAGTGATGTGGAATGTCAATTTATTCTCGAACAAAAAACAATTAAGTTTTGTTTTTGTACCTGATTAAATAGGTTTAATAAAACAAAAATGTATATGTTTATTTAATTTATTTGAACGAACTGAATATTTGAATGAAAATGAATATACATACTTTATATGCACACAAGAAACATATGAATACAAAAGATACCAAAAAAGGTGCCACAAAAGGCCATAATTAATCAGATTCGTCCATACTACTATTTTCACTGTCGTCACTGCTATCATCACCTACATTAATAATTATATGTTCGTTTTCTATAATATTATCTATTTTCACATCTCTTTCATAATCTTCCCTTATTAATTTAACAGTTCTATTCACAACCTTTTCCCAGTCTCCTTTAGTCACATGTTCACAAGCTTCTTCTAATAATTTTAGCATTTTTTTTGTGGTAAATGGGGGTTCTGTATTGTGTCTTGCAGCATATCCCTTAATTTGAGCCCACACCAACTCAATCGCATTATACTCACAATGGTAAGGCGGTAACCGTATAACTCTGTGCCCATGTTCTAATGCTATTTCGTCAATGACGTATCGGATCTTGGTTGGTTTGTTTTCTTTTAAAAGACGTACTAATTCCGCTTTTAACATATTCATGTTTGCATCTACGCCATTTTTACGAAGCCATGCGACGATATCAGCTTTCTTTTGGGATTGGGCAGGTGGCTTGTCAATTTGCATCGAGTGGTATGGGGCGTTGTCCATAATTATAATAGATGGTTCAGGGAGGCTACACAACATTGAGGTAAACCATTCAGTAAACTTTTCTCCATTCATGTCTTCATGATAGTCTCCAGTGGTTTTTGACGCAAAAGCCATGAGAGAACCTTCGACAAACCCGTTGATGGTTCCGGCGTGACAAATTATAAGTCGCGATCCTTTTCCTACAGGAACTTTGGAAGTAGATGCTGCTGTGTCATCGTTCCAAGAACGGCCTACAGTATGGTTAGCATTAAGCCATGTTTCATCCAAGAACACATTTTTTTGCCAATTTTTGATTTCTTTCACTTGCCGTAAAAAAGTATACCTTGCCATCGCTATATCAAATCTTTCCATCAATATTTTGCGTTTGTTACATTTTTTGTATCGAAATCCAATGGTCTTCAAAATCTTCGTTAAAGAACTTTCCCCACCGAAGAATAATCCAGCTTCCTTCAGTGAATGCACCAACTTTTTTCTTGTTGGATACTCCTTCTGTAAATAGTAGCCGTAAACATGTCTTCGGATAGCATCGGCATCAAAGCTATCGATGCCTACGACTGGTTTTGCTCGTTTTCTCTTTTTTGGTGTGTGAAGTTTATTTTCTTCTGTGCCAGTCTCGCCATATTTTTTTTTAGTTATCCGTCTAACAGTTCGTTGTCCAATATTAAGCGCATCAGCTACGCGTTCAACCACTGACGTTATAGGTAAAATTGGCCCTCCATTTTGAGCTTCACGATCGAAATAGTTACGAAGGCGTATTACGAACTCACGTGTCTGACTATTTAGAACAGTTCTCTGCGTACGTTCGGTCATATCGACGAAATCCACAACAAAGGGCTTGAACAGAGTCCAAATTAACGAGCAAGGGTCAACAGTAATGCAGTATCAATATTTGAAATCCAAAGCCAGGTCAAAACTATATCACAATCGCATTGCACTGACAGTTTATACTTTTCGAAGCAACGTCAATTCGAAACTGCTTTGTTTTGCATTGAGCATTGACGCGAGTTTGCCGGAGGTAGTAGTTGTGCTAGCCAGCGATCCTATGTGACGATCGTATTAGATTCCATTTTTAAAAATTTTCAATTTAGAAAACCAAATGCCGAGTTGTGGTATATATCATATAAAAATAAAAATTTTACCTTTTGTATGAAACAGCTGATATTTTTTTGCGATTTCAGAGGTTTGTCCACATAGTGAAAATTGTTCATATTCACAAGTACATTCACCCCTTAAATGGTGCAAACTGATTTTTCTACACTTGTATACATTTTAGAAATCAATTTAATAAATAAATTTTGAGTCCTAAACCTAAAACTACATTCGATAAAATTTATGAATCTCTGCACATCACTATCGTCAATAAAGTAATACAATTATTTCCTTCAAAGTCGTTATCAATTAATACGGAACTTCATGAGCGGACAAACGTCAAACCGGCCATCATAGCGTGCCGTACACTTAGGTATTGTCATAATTGCTCGTTTGTGTCATGTTTTTGAGGGTTGTTTGTCACTTTTGTCGGACCATAAAGATCATATTTGCGATCGAAGTGATATCTACTAAACTAGCGGCACGCTATGATGGCCGGTTTGACACATTACAATAGTGATGTGGAATGTCAATTTATTCTCGAACAAAAAACAATTAAGTTTTGTTTTTGTACCTGATTAAATAGGTTTAATAAAACAAAAATGTATATGTTTATTTAATTTATTTGAACGAACTGAATATTTGAATGAAAATGAATATACATACTTTATATGCACACAAGAAACATATGAATACAAAAGATACCAAAAAAGGTGCCACAAAAGGCCATAATTAATCAGATTCGTCCATACTACTATTTTCACTGTCGTCACTGCTATCATCACCTACATTAATAATTATATGTTCGTTTTCTATAATATTATCTATTTTCACATCTCTTTCATAATCTTCCCTTATTAATTTAACAGTTCTATTCACAACCTTTTCCCAGTCTCCTTTAGTCACATGTTCACAAGCTTCTTCTAATAATTTTAGCATTTTTTTTGTGGTAAATGGGGGTTCTGTATTGTGTCTTGCAGCATATCCCTTAATTTGAGCCCACACCAACTCAATCGCATTATACTCACAATGGTAAGGCGGTAACCGTATAACTCTGTGCCCATGTTCTAATGCTATTTCGTCAATGACGTATCGGATCTTGGTTGGTTTGTTTTCTTTTAAAAGACGTACTAATTCCGCTTTTAACATATTCATGTTTGCATCTACGCCATTTTTACGAAGCCATGCGACGATATCAGCTTTCTTTTGGGATTGGGCAGGTGGCTTGTCAATTTGCATCGAGTGGTATGGGGCGTTGTCCATAATTATAATAGATGGTTCAGGGAGGCTACACAACATTGAGGTAAACCATTCAGTAAACTTTTCTCCATTCATGTCTTCATGATAGTCTCCAGTGGTTTTTGACGCAAAAGCCATGAGAGAACCTTCGACAAACCCGTTGATGGTTCCGGCGTGACAAATTATAAGTCGCGATCCTTTTCCTACAGGAACTTTGGAAGTAGATGCTGCTGTGTCATCGTTCCAAGAACGGCCTACAGTATGGTTAGCATTAAGCCATGTTTCATCCAAGAACATTTTGCCAATTTTTGATTTCTTTCACTTGCCGTAAAAAAGTATACCTTGCCATCGCTATATCAAATCTTTCCATCAATATTTTGCGTTTGTTACATTTTTTGTATCGAAATCCAATGGTCTTCAAAATCTTCGTTAAAGAACTTTCCCCACCGAAGAATAATCCAGCTTCCTTCAGTGAATGCACCAACTTTTTTCTTGTTGGATACTCCTTCTGTAAATAGTAGCCGTAAACATGTCTTCGGATAGCATCGGCATCAAAGCTATCGATGCCTACGACTGGTTTTGCTCGTTTTCTCTTTTTTGGTGTGTGAAGTTTATTTTCTTCTGTGCCAGTCTCGCCATATTTTTTTTTAGTTATCCGTCTAACAGTTCGTTGTCCAATATTAAGCGCATCAGCTACGCGTTCAACCACTGACGTTATAGGTAAAATTGGCCCTCCATTTTGAGCTTCACGATCGAAATAGTTACGAAGGCGTATTACGAACTCACGTGTCTGACTATTTAGAACAGTTCTCTGCGTACGTTCGGTCATATCGACGAAATCCACAACAAAGGGCTTGAACAGAGTCCAAATTAACGAGCAAGGGTCAACAGTAATGCAGTATCAATATTTGAAATCCAAAGCCAGGTCAAAACTATATCACAATCGCATTGCACTGACAGTTTATACTTTTCGAAGCAACGTCAATTCGAAACTGCTTTGTTTTGCATTGAGCATTGACGCGAGTTTGCCGGAGGTAGTAGTTGTGCTAGCCAGCGATCCTATGTGACGATCGTATTAGATTCCATTTTTAAAAATTTTCAATTTAGAAAACCAAATGCCGAGTTGTGGTATATATCATATAAAAATAAAAATTTTACCTTTTGTATGAAACAGCTGATATTTTTTTGCGATTTCAGAGGTTTGTCCACATAGTGAAAATTGTTCATATTCACAAGTACATTCACCCCTTAAATGGTGCAAACTGATTTTTCTACACTTGTATACATTTTAGAAATCAATTTAATAAATAAATTTTGAGTCCTAAACCTAAAACTACATTCGATAAAATTTATGAATCTCTGCACATCACTATCGTCAATAAAGTAATACAATTATTTCCTTCAAAGTCGTTATCAATTAATACGGAACTTCATGAGCGGACAAACGTCAAACCGGCCATCATAGCGTGCCGCTAGTGTAGTGCCTAAATTATTTCAGTCGCACTTTGTGAAATCCATCTGGTAATCAAACTCAGTAGGCGTCAACAATTTCGACTACACACTAGGTGTTTTTAACTGACTTCCAAAAAACACAAAAAGAGGAGGTTCTCAATTCGACGCGTATTTTTTTTTTGGCGATGTTACTCCATATCTCCCTCAAATCTTAACCGATTTCGATATTTTTTTTTATTTGAAAGGGCGTATCTGCAGGTAGGTCCCATTTAAGTTTGGTGAAGATTTGATGAATATCTTCAGAGATGGAGGACGGAACTCTTCATTGAATTAGAGGAAATCGCTCGCGATCAGAGTATGTGTAGACTTTTAACCATGCCTACTACATAACGTATACAAACATTAGCTAAATTTCTATTTATTATCTTATTTTTACAAGCTTTTATTTGTCTTGCAATGTATGTTTAGGTCAAGTCTTGCAAGGTGTATTAGAACCATTCCCGGTTTCCGATTGAGCTGAAAATCGGATTACAATCCAATATTATTTTAACATGGAGCTGATCTGATGATGGAGGTGGAAGATGGCTATGGAAATTCTGTAGTAAAACGATGTAACACCATGGAGTTCAGACTCGTTTAATTCGTGTTAAGAAGTACTCTGGTCCTAGATAATATCCAGGGTCTGATGATGAAGCTGAACGATGGTTATGAGCACTCTGTAATGAAACTACGTAACCATATTTATGTTGGGCTCGTTTCAATTGTATTGCGATCTGCAGTAAACTATTGATACTTAGTTGAAACTTGTGCGAGAGTAGTATATTCAAAGTAGGTATACTACATACATTGTAAGTGTTTGACATTGACCGTAGTATCAATTGATAACCTTTTCTTTTTGAAGAGGTTGATAATTAGGGTTCCGTACCTCAAAAGGTAAAAAAGGGACCCTTATAAGATCACTCTCTTATCCGTCTGTCCGTGTGTGTGTGTCATCACCGATTATCTCAGGAACGGGTGGACCTAGCAAGTTGAAATTTATACCAGATACTGAGGTCTATAGTCCCTATTAGGTGTATAAAAATCAAGGTCCTGAGTTAACACGATAAAAAGATACGGGCAAATTTAGATGTTCACGACAAACTTGTAAGTATGTACCAAAATTTACCGTTAAGGTCTAGGTCAGGGATTCCCAAACTATTTTGGGCAAGTGACCCCTTTACCAAAACGAACTGATACCTCAGACCCCCACAGACTTTACTTTAAAAATCCGAGCTCTAGTTATTTCCTATTGATACAAAATATCAATTTAAAAATTTTGCGTTAGGTTAAGTGAGCAAACTTGACATCATTTTCTCATCAAATTTAATAAAATAAATAGACATACTTCCTACTAAAATATTAATTATAAAAAGTATGGTTAGCATTAAGCCATGTTTCATCCAAGAACACAACATTTTGCCAATTTTTGATTTCTTTCACTTGCCGTAAAAAAGTATACCTTGCCATCGCTATATCAAATCTTTCCATCAATATTTTGCGTTTGTTACATTTTTTGTATCGAAATCCAATGGTCTTCAAAATCTTCGTTAAAGAACTTTCCCCACCGAAGAATAATCCAGGTTCCTTCAGTGAATGCACCAACTTTTTTCTTGTTGGATACTCCTTCTGTAAATAGTAGCCGTAAACATGTCTTCGGATAGCATCGGCATCAAAGCTATCGATGCCTACGACTGGTTTTGCTCGTTTTCTCTTTTTTGGTGTGTGAAGTTTATTTTCTTCTGTGCCAGTCTCGCCATATTTTTTTTTAGTTATCCGTCTAACAGTTCGTTGTCCAATATTAAGCGCATAAGCTACGCGTTCAACCACTGACGTTATAGGTAAAATTGGCCCTCCATTTTGAGCTTCACGATCGAAATAGTTACGAAGGCGTATTACGAACTCACGTGTCTGACTATTTAGAACAGTTCTCTGCGTACGTTCGGTCATATCGACGAAATCCACTACAAAGGGCTTGAACAGAGTCCAAATTAACGAGCAAGGGTCAACAGTAATGCAGTATCAATATTTGAAATCCAAAGCCAGGTCAAAACTATATCACAATCGCATTGCACTGACAGTTTATACTTTTCGAAGCAACGTCAATTCGAAACTGCTTTGTTTTGCATTGAGCATTGACGCGAGTTTGCCGGAGGTAGTAGTTGTGCTAGCCAGCGATCCTATGTGACGATCGTATTAGATTCCATTTTTAAAAATTTTCAATTTAGAAAACCAAATGCCGAGTTGTGGTATATATCATATAAAAATAAAAATTTTACCTTTTGTATGAAACAGCTGATATTTTTTTGCGATTTCAGAGGTTTGTCCACATAGTGAAAATTGTTCATATTCACAAGTACATTCACCCCTTAAATGGTGCAAACTGATTTTTCTACACTTGTATACATTTTAGAAATCAATCTATCTATAATATAATAAAACTGTAACAGGTCCAATTCTGTACATTGAAGATATTTTGAAAATTTTTGTTTGAGGGCACTCTATAATCGATACTGAAGCCAAAACAATTTTTTTTTAATTTTTTGTCTGTCTGTCTGTCTGTCTGTCTGTCTGTCTGTCTGTCTGTCTGTCTGTATCTTGGCCGCGCATCACGCCGTAACTACTGGACGGATTTAAATGAAACTTGGCACGATTTAAGTTAATACTACGAGGTATAATATAGGATACTTTTTATCCCGAAATTCAGCACCGTTCCCTTGGGAGAGGGGATGAAAGTCAAAATGTGTATTTCGCTGTAATTCATTAAGGCGTATTCCGATTTAATCCATTATTTTTTTGTTAGAAAGCAGGTTCTTTAGAGATTGTCCTGTAATTATTTCAAGGTCGTCAATTTCGTAGTTCAGAAATTATAGACATCACAATCTTCAGTATAGGTCCAAATAACTTGAACCCCGGAATCTACATGATACTTTGAATGAACGGCTCATCTTAAGCTGGCAAACGTAATTTATCGTATATAGCCATCGTGGATACTATTTTGTCAAAGTCAAACTACTCCAAAGGCGTCAGATTTTGCCAAACGATCATTATACCTACATACTACATAGTAGGTATGGATGTAATACATCGTATGGACGTAATATTACAGTGTTTTCCTATGTAATTTAATATCCTAATCATAATTACTAATATTATAAATGCGAAAGTGTGTTTGTTTGTTGGTTTGTCCTTCAATCACGCCGCAACAGAGCCACGGATCTATGTGTTTTTTTTACATGGGTATAATTGAGGACCTGGAGAGTGACATAGGCTACTTTTATCCCGGAAAATCAAAGTGTTCCCGAGGGATTTTAAAAACTAAATCCACGCGGACGAAGTCGCGGGCATCAGCTAGTTTTTATAAATAAATTTTGAGTCCTAAACCTAAAACTACATTCGATAAAATTTATGAATCTCTGCACATCACTATCGTCAATAAAGTAATACAATTATTTCCTTCAAAGTCGTTATCAATTAATACGGAACTTCATGAGCGGACAAACGTCAAACCGGCCATCATAGCGTGCCGCTAGTTTAGTTAGTAATTAATGTGTCATGTATAGTTTAGCAATTGTTTATAGTTTTAAGTACATAAGTTTCATGTATTAACTCATAGGTAAAAATAGGGATAGTAATAAATAAAGATTAAAATAGAAAACCCGTAGGGAAATTGGCCGCGGCTCTCCCAAAGGTACAGCTACGAGCCGTAAAGATACCTCATTAATTCCTAGAAATAGACCGCGGCTCTCCCAACGGTACAGCTAGGAACCGTAAAGACACCTCTGTATTTCCAAGAAATGCCGCGGCTTTCCCTACGGTACAGCTCATAGTAGTAAAGATACCTGATTATGTAATAATACCTATTATTATTACTAAATTGTGATTGGTTTAAAATAATGCGCTCTGATTGGTGCACCGATCAATAGCAAAATTTCACCAATCAGAAGGCCTACATTTTTTCGGCCAAATTTGTATAAATACCGGGCTGAATTGTAAGCCGGCACACTCAGATTCCGCTGTCTGTGTTCGCCCCGGGCGGACGTGTCTACATGCTCCCTGAGTGCATTCCGGTTCACGAAAATCCTCGCGCCCGATTATTTGTGTTGTGTGTTGTGCCAGTGACAGCCGGACTTCAGTGCTCGGACTTAGTGCTACGTTGTGGTTAGGTCTAGTGTAGTTCTAGGTTCCAGGTTCCGTGAGTACACTAGTCTAAGCGCAGAGTAGGTACTCACCCCCGTCACCCAAGGACGGGGACTCAGCTAGGGTTTACACCTTAGGTACTCACCTCCCTGCCTCGGCAGGGGGGCCACCTTTAGCTACCGGGTCCACTATGGACCCCTCCCAACCCGCCCCCGGGCCCCCTCAGGGCCCGGCCGAGCCCAAACGTCAAAAAGCTAAACTCAATATGCACAGGTTGCTGGCTGACCTCAGGATGAGACAGCCAGACTACCTGTCCCTTTTCTATGAACCGGAGTCCTGCTTGGACCTGGAACACCCCAACTTCTACCGGGACATCCCGGAGTCTCCCTCAGCCATGGAGGAAGACACCGGGGTGTCTCACCTCAAGACCGTAGCCGGGCCTTCAGCCCACCGCCCTCCACCAGTCAAGGAGCTTCCCTCCGAGACCCCCGCGGGGCCCTCAGCCCCCCCAACCCCCCGAACCGAAGTCAAAGAGCCTCACTCCGAGACATCCCCAGCATCATCAGAGACTGATGAGTTCACAACGGTGCAATCTAAGAGCCAGAAGCGCAAGCTGAAGGCCTCTAAGTCCCATTCAAACCCACCAAAAAAGGTAGTTATTACCGAGCCTTCAGCTCAAAATCCCCCCAAAGCCTCAACCTCCCGAGCAAACTCCGAGGAGGAGTCAGAAGACTCCCCCATGGATGAACCTCGGAAGGAAAAGGTTCCACCTCTGTACATCAGAGAAAAACTTCACTGGCAGCGTATCTTGCCAATGATTTTAAATCAGGGTATCTCCTTCGAGAGCGCCCGCTCCACAGCGATCGGAATTAGGGTAGATTGCCTTAGCTCCTCCGATCACCGTCGCCTCACGACAATCCTCCGCCAGGAAAACATAGGCTACCATACCTATGCCCTCCCTGACGAACGCGTGCTCCGTGCCATCATCCGTGGGCTCCCAAAGGAGCTAGACACGGAACACATCAAGGCAGACCTCATCTCCCAGGGGCTGCCCGTCCAAATGGTCCACAGGATGTACAATCCCAGGACCAAACAGCCATATGAAATGGTTTTAGTCATCCTTGACCTCACTCCTGAGGGCAAGGAAATTAATAATATCACCAGTGTCTGTCGCTTGACCGGACTAAAAGTAGAGCCCCCGCACAACAATGGCCGACTCGGTCAGTGCCACCGATGCCAAATGTATGGCCACTCAGCCCGTAATTGCTTCGCCCGCCCTAGGTGCGTCAAGTGCCTAGGGGACCACGGCACTTCGGACTGCCCCAGGAAGCAGCCGGCCGAGGAGCCCCCTAGCTGTGTTCTCTGCGGGAACAAAGGGCATCCCGCGAACTATCGCGGCTGCCCTAAAGCCCCGCGAGAACCCAAGCGAAGGGTCAAACCGGCCGGCAGCAAACCTGCCGCTCCCACCCAACCCGCCCAAACTTTCGTCCCAGCTCCGGCGCCAGCCGCGAACGCATGGGCCAAACCTTTGCCCAGGGCTCAAAACCCTGCACCCAAGCTCGCTCACCCAGCAGCAACCCTGACCACTACAAAACCCACTCCTGCAGCGCCAGGCGCACCCGCCCCAAAACCCCAGCCCGCCCAGGCCCCCACGACTGACTCGACTGACTCTGTCACCATCGACTGGCGTTTAATAACTAACATCATCTTAAAAATAGACCTTGATGAAGTTAAAGCCTTCCAAATTAGGTTCAACCAAGACCAATTTGCTGCTATTGTCCAATACGCAGATCTTCTTACACAGATGAAGGAAATTTTATTAGGAACCAATAATGGATAGTACACCCAAAGGCAGAATGAAACCACACTCTCTGAGTGTCGCGTTTTATAACGCAAACGGGCTTATCGATCAAATAGACGAAGTACGCGACTTTGTA
Source organism: Oeneis ivallda (assembly GCA_029955525.1). Taxonomy (NCBI): domain Eukaryota; kingdom Metazoa; phylum Arthropoda; class Insecta; order Lepidoptera; family Nymphalidae; genus Oeneis; species Oeneis ivallda. The sequence continues at coordinate 12,175,055 of JARPMR010000009.1, forward strand.
TGTGCACACCAAGTAGATTTTCTCTTAGTGCAAGAGACTTTCTTAAAACCTAGCAGACGCGACCCGAGAATTGCTAACTTTAATATGATTAGAAACGATAGACTCACCGCGAAAGGCGGCACTGCTATCTATTACAGAAGGTCTCTTCACTGTACCCCTCTCGATCCTCCCACACTCACCAATATGGAAGTTTCTGTTTGTCAGGTGAGTATGACCGACCATCCGACGGTCATACTAGCATCAGTCTATCTCTCCCCAACAAAAGATCTACTCGAGAGTGATCTTAAGGCACTCCTCTCCCTAGGAGACTCCGTCATTCTGGCAGGAGATTTTAACGCCAAACACCAAAGCTGGAATTGCCGCTCCCCAAACACAAGAGGACGACAACTTGAAAGACTGACAATTCGGCCAGACCTCAATTTTATAGTCATAGCCCCTGACACACCGACTCGTTACCCCACGTCAGACTTGACCACAGACAGACCGGACATACTCGACATAGTACTCTTGAAGAACATCGCCCTACAGGTGAGTCCTCCGAGAGTGCTGTCCGAGCTATGTTCAGACCATCGCCCAGTCCTACTCCAGCTAGGACCACCGCCCTCCTCGAACCCTCCGACTAAAACAATCATTGACTTCAAGAAGCTCTCCGAGCATCTTAAGTCTCTTGATTCAGTGCACCTTTCTCAAATACCTGACAAAATAGAATCTCTAGATCAAGCGCATGCAGCCTCTCTGCATCTCACAGATCACATCCGCGATGCCCTCAGCGTATGCTCTCGGGAAATGCCAAACGGATTCGTTCGTCAGCAACTCCCAGACGACGCGAGAGAGCTTATTACGATCAAAAACGCAGCCCGTAGGACCCATGACAGATGTCCGAACGCAGACAACCGGAGGGAGCTTTGGCGAGCCCAGAGGGAGGTGAAGGCTCGCATCGCAGAACTTCGGGACAGACAATGGGACAGGAAGCTGAGCGAGCTCAAGCCATCGCACGTAGCCTTCTACAGCCTGGCGAGAGCTCTCAAAGCCGACCCTGTCTCGGCCACTCCCCCGCTCATACGTCCCAACCAACCGCCCGCCTTTGAGGATATCGATAAGGCCGAGTGCTTAGCCGATAGCTTAGAAGCTCAATGCTCTCCGAGCACAACTTCAATTGATAGGGCCCACGTTGAGCTAGTCGAAAACGACTTAGCTACCGTCCTCTCTTCTGCCCCTGGAGGCGACCCCATTACCCCCACGACCTACGGGGAAGTTCGTCAAATCATCAAAGACTTACACGCCAAAAAAGCTCCCGGTCCCGATTCAATTAACAACAAAACACTCAAATTACTCCCTGACCAAATAATAAACCTCCTGGTTATTATTTTTAACACCCTCATGATGGGATGCTCCTTCCCCGATAGGTGGAAGGAAGCAACGGTTATAGGTATCCCGAAGCCGGGAAAACCTAAAAACCTGCCCACTAGTTATCGCCCCATTAGTTTACTCAACACCCTTGGCAAGGTGTATGAGAAAGTTATACTCAATCGCCTTAGGACCGTCGTCGAGGAGAAAAAGCTCCTCAACGACGAGCAGTTTGGTTTTAGAACCAGACACTCATGTATTCATCAAGCGCACCGCCTCACGGAGCACATATACCAAAACTTCAATCGTTTCCAAACGAGAGCCATTCCAACAGGAGCCCTCTTCTTCGATGTAGCGAAAGCTTTCGACAAGGTATGGCACGCCGGCTTGTTATACAAGTTATTCCATCTAGGCGTGCCAGAAAGACTCGTGCGCCTGCTACGAGATTTCCTTACCAACCGTACCTTCCGCTATCGACTAGACGGGACTTTATCGTCCCCAAGACCAATCCGAGCAGGAGTCCCCCAGGGCTCAGTGCTCTCCCCGCTTTTATACGCGCTGTTCACCAGCGACATTCCCAGATCCCCCAATGTTAGCATAGCCCAGTTCGCGGATGACACCGCTCTTTACTCATCAGACAAAAACAGAAATTTCATTAAAGCCCGACTCCAGAAAGCGGTAAGCAGCCTAGGCCGCTGGTTCCGCCAATGGAGGATAGAGGTCAATCCTGAAAAAAGCGCAGCAGTGCTTTTTAAAAGGAAAGGCCAAATAGGAGTCTCCAAGTTTAAACTCGAAAATCTCGAGATCACCCTTTACGGGCGTCGAATACCATGGCAGTCTAAAGCCAAATACTTAGGTGTAACCTTTGATGAGACTATGAGTTTCACCGCACACATACGCAGAGTCCGTAACAAGGCTCGGTATGTGTTAGGTCGACTTTATCCGATGATCTGCGCCAAAAGCAAGATGTCCCTCAGACACAAAGTCACTCTATACAAAACTTGCATTCGCCCCATTATGTCATATGCGTGTGTCGTCTTCGCACACCTCCCGCCCTCTTCTTATAAAAGCCTTCAGGCAGTACAAAACAAGTTTATGCGCATGGCCACGGGCTCTCCATGGTTCGTGCGTAACGTCGACCTCCATAGGGACCTCCAACTCCCCACATTAGCTCAACATTTCAAGCAGCTTTCCAAAAATTATTTTGAGAAAGCTGCCAACCACCCCAACCCACTAGTGGTTGAGGCCTCAAACTACCCAACCGATCGTAACGACCCTCCAGATAAAAGGCGCCCTAAGCACGTCCTTAACGACCCTGACGACCAGATTACGACAGACAACGAACCCTATCAGGTAGGGCCACACACACAGTCAACCTCAACACAGCGTCTTCGCCGGCGAAGACGAGGCCCCCGATTTCTAACGTCACCTGGGCGTGGATCCTTACCACGATCACGGGGACGTACGGACTAACTTAGTCCAGCCACTCCTCCCATTCGTCCCAACGTCATCCTAAGCCGAGGTCCGAGCCTCACAGGAGGCGCCCTTAGGAAGACGTTGCCCCCCGATGTCTTCGAGCCCTAGGGCTCACTCCCCTGGCGACGCTTCGCGCTCGCCCCAACGTCCGGTGACGCTGTAGCGGCCATTAGGGCCAACAGCATACTCCATCCGAAAAAAAAAAAAAAAAAAAAAATAAGCCGGCACAGTTCCCACCGGCAAGCGGTAGCGGTACCCAAATAAAAGAAGAAAAGTTCTTCGAGAGTTTTCCTTGCTACCCCAACAACCCAGCTACAGCGAATGTACAGAAGCGTACAATACACAGACAAACAAAAATTGCAACTTAGTTTTGTAGTAGGTATTTTAGGGCACCTTGTTTCGGATCTATAAGTACGAACAGTCCGTGTTGCCAGTGACGATTTATGGATGTGGAAATATACTTGCTATGTTGTAAATACATAATCAACATGAACTGATTGCTTTCCTTTGACTCGAGTAATTATTTCCATTACAGACTCTGAACTACAATCTTAATGTATCTGCGTATTTTATGTACTTTCTTCTAAGTCCTAACCTCTCATACAGAAATTGCAATTTAGATTGTCTCCTTATTCCAGAATGAAACTCGACAAGCCTCACTTGCCTAGCGGGGCGGAAAATGACATCCATATTATTATGAGTTAGAACTCGTTGTCGCAACTCGCAAGGTATATTAGATACATTTTGTACCTAATAGTAAAGAGCAAAGTTCTTTATGAAAATGTAAGGCTGCTGAAAACTGCTCAAAGGAGGCGTAAGTGATATTTATTACTCAGTGACGATTTCACCAACCTAGAGTGAAGTTTAACCGAGGACTAAATTGGGCGTTTTGATTTATTGAAGATGTATCAAAGAACAATGGCAGAATTGTACCTGAATGTTTTAGGAGGCGTCTACGAATATGATTTATGAAAAACAAAGTATTTAAATTAGTTCGTTTTTTATATGAAATTAGTTTTACATCTTTTGCCTTGGTTAAATAATTATTAAATAATGAACCATGATCTGATTAATTCATATCGCGCTTTGAGTTTGGATCGTTGCTCGATGTCATTGCTCGCCCGGAAATTCCAGAGTTTGTCTATGTAAAGAGGTCCATAGACTACTAAGTAAAACAACACATCCCATTGTCAAATTAGAACAAAAATAACATGGAAGTAGGAATTACGACTGCGTCTTTATACCTATCTCTTACATATTTTTATAACCTAAAAATACATAATTATAAAGTTGTTAATATCTTGTGTGATTGTGTTTTAGTAATGGAACCTCTACGGTTTTAACAATTTTTCATGTATAGACGCTTCGAATCGATTTCAGGTAAACTGTTGTATGGACCCTTGCCTTTGTTCTTTACGCTCGGATAAGACTTTTTTTTACGTTGGTAAAATCCGCCCTTAGTACGAAAAATTTTAGTTGTGTGACTGGGATTTGAACCCTGGATCCTGTTGTTAGTTGCTGACCTGCCTTTTAACTTAAATATTGCGCTTAATCTTTATTCGATCGACAGTTTGTATAATATATGCTCATATTATTACTATCGTAGGTATTAAATTTGTATGCCAATATGTTATGTACACAAATAAGTTTATTTTACATTATATTAATAACCTTACAAAATTTTACACGCTGCATATAAAAATAAATTGAAATTTACGTTCATTTCAGAACAGCGGCTTATCGGATTTCAATAAATACGACAGTTTTCACTTTGTGCCGTATAACTGCGGTTTCAAAATACAACATAGGATTGCAGTTATAGGCTGACGTTGCCGTGATCTTATGGAATAATATGGGCAAGTGCTGTACCTATGGACGCTTGTACCTGTGGACACAACCGATCCCGTCGAAACTAGCAACCCTAAAATTCTAATTTGAATGCGACTGTAAAGCTTTGTCTTTGGTTGACTGATCGCGTTCAAATTAGAATTTTAGGGTAGCTAGTTTCGACGGAATCGATTGTGTCCACAGGTACAAGCGTCCATAGGTACAGCACTTGCCCCTACCTACTGGAAAAATTTTAAATACGTATGTACGTATTTGCGTCGTTGCGAAATCGGTGGGATTCAAACCCACGTCCCTCCGGGTATCCGGGTTTATTTATTTTGCCAGTTTTAGCCGCTGGTACAGCAATTTTTAAAAATTTTGATACGTATTTGAAAATTCGGAAAATTTCCTTGAAGTAAGGATTAAAACTTTAAACAGTTTATAATGATTCGAAAAGTTTGAAACAGAACCAACCACGTACCTACTACCAAACCTGAAGTTACAAACAAGGTTCTTACCAAGCAGAACCCACAAGAAACTTGATGGTTACGAGAAGATTTCTTCTTCATGACAGCTCAAGTTGCAAAAACGCGGCGCCTTGTCACTTGCGAATTCACTGTTCACTGTACTGTCAGCTCTATGGTTCAAGAATCGTCTGACTGGAAATATGCTGGAAGTAGATCCGAAAAACGCCAGTGTAATATCACTCACACTGGCGTGCCGAGCTCAGTAATAATATAAGCTTAGAACAAATACTCATAGAAACGCAATAGTCGACGCGGTGATATTAAGCCAATCTTAGTAAGCCTTTAAAGGCCGACTACGCAGTATCGTCGCATTAGTACGACGAGCTCGCAGAAAATTATAAAAAAATAACGTACTGTGCTGTGAAAGGGTGTCATAATACATCACAATAATTGTGATATTTGAATTGTGGTAATCAACATTACCAGTACAGAAAATAATTACATGACACTCACACATTCATTGCTTGTTTTGAGCCTACGTTTGGAGCGAAACTTTGTTAGAAACTTCCGATCTATGAGTATTTTAATCTTCTTCTTCGTTTGTTTAGTGGATCCGCGCGTCGAGCGTTTGAGCCATAGTCAAGTTTTTCTGATCCTTTCCAAAATTCCGTTTCTTCAAATCCCGATTCCACCATTACAAAATAAGTTTCTCCGTTCCAAACAAAAATCTATTTCATTAGTTTAATAGTTTCTACAAAATGTGGTTTATTTTATCCATTTTAGGCATGTCGATCTTCTAAAATTATTCATATTGAAATCATGTATAAAATCCATAGGTAGCAAAAATATTTTGTTTACATAAAAATTAAGCTTCATTATTCCACCATTTTATCGAGTCCGTCAAAATATCCGAGTATTTTAATCTAAGAATATAAGTGACATTAAGAAAATATTCACCGTCGTCGATTTACAACGACACAGTTCATTGCTTAGCCTTATTACGCAGTAGACCTTTCAAAGTTCAGCAATTGACATTTGCGATGGCACTATTACAAAAACAATACCAACCCTCATTAATAATATTGTTTTCCTTAAAATCCTTGTTTACGCTTTCAATTTATTAATAGTTCACAAACGTTCAGCTTGGATTTCATTTATGCGGCGCTAAGATAAATTCCTTTTGAGAACAGTTTATCGAAGTATTGATTTTATTGAAACTCCAAGTTCTCTGAAGTTGCTTAGTAACTTGCCAAGTGATTTGTCTTACCGCTTACGGCTCAACACGTGGACCGACAGAGGTCAACACAGATTGTTTATTAACTTAATAAAGTCTTTGTTTCATGATCTACGAAGTTTGCTATAAGGATAGGTACGTATACGGAGTGACTTAGATACCCTTCCTAAATCTATGGTTTTGATCGTGTTTGGAAGAAGTTTATGTACCTTGTTGTTGTGTTAGTTTATTTAAAGGTTTGACTGTAACAACATCAACAGATGAATATTTATAAACATCTTACCTTTTTCTGTTCGTCAATATAATATTAGCTATATTATATTGACGAACAGAAAAAGGATCAACAACAGGATCAAAAGGAACAGATAACAGCTAATTAATTCCGTTGCTTATCTAAGTAGGTAGGAAATCTACATCAGATACCTATTCTCTAAATGGGATCTTCAAAAAAGATATACTTATCTGGATCTGGGATCTTTAAAAAAAATAATATATTAAATTCTAAAACTATCTATACTAATTATTATCGAAAGTGAGCTTGTTTGTTGGTTTGTCCTTCAATCAATAATGTAATGGATTCTACAGTAAGACGTAATTTTTTATGTAAAAATAGTTAGAACTTGGTAGTAAAATAGGTACTCTTAGGTTATTTGTTAGAAAAACAAAGAGTTTCCGCAGCATTTCCATAAATATAACTGTGCGCGGACGGGATTGCTGGCAAAAACTAGTATTTTAAAAGTAGTAAAAACTAGGTATCCAAGGTACGATGTTGATGAATATGTAGTTGGCCTGAAAACTCTACAACGCATATCTATATTATACAAGGCCTGAGGCCAGTCTGAAAGGCCTCATTCGATACTAATAGAATAGGCCGGCAGCAGCCAATTTCACTACCGACTACACTCGGCTTTCTAAAATGAAAAAGTCGAGAGCGCTCTTCACTTACTCTACTCAACTGCACTGCAACGGAGCAATATGAATATTTTTGCATGAAACGTAATACGTTAAAGCGAAAATATAAGTTATTAATTAACAAGGTATCAAGTACCTATTATGCAATTTTCAAAGCAAAAGCAAAATATGAAGAATGTTTCACTACTTTATTTCAATACTTTACCGAATTTTTTTAATAAATTATTTTGTCTGTTACTTTTTTTTAATTTAAACTAATATTATAAACGCGTGTGTTTGTTTGTTGGTATATCATTGTTCAATCACGCAGCAAGGGACGTGATTTTTTGCATATGGGTAAATGTAGTTGAGGACTTGGAGAGTGACGTAACTGACATAGTTTACCTTTTATACCGGAAATTTTTAAAAACCTAACTCCATTCGAAGTCACGGGCAAAAGCTTGTTTTTTCCTAAAATATAGTTAAAACTAGAGCTTGTAGTCAAGCTTAAGTGAAGATTCTCCTTAGTAATGGATCATATGGAAGGATTTACAGCGCTTACTTATGTACAGGAATAAATATCTCTATTGAATAAATACCATTGTTTTTGCTTAGTCGATTTTCATAATAGGTACCGCTATATCCTGATAAAAATGATAAAAGTACAGAAATATTCCTCTTGGATTGTCAAGAAAAGAATAAAAGCAAAAGAACAAACTCTGAAGCACAAGCATTTAATTAGCCCCAGCGTGTTCTCGGTATTGTCCGTAATTTATAAAGTTAAACAAAACTAAAGAGTTAATGAAGTGCAATCAACGTTGAAAAAACAAAACTAATCAGGTCCGTGGAACAAATTTTTATATAAAGAGAGGATAGACATAATATTATATTTTACTCCTACTATAGTACTTACTCCCAGTAGAGTGAGAGTCCTACGATACTGAGAAAGATATAACTCTTACGCCTGCATTGAAGGTATGGTTTTAAATAGTTACCACGATCGATACTATACTTAAATTTCCGTTTACTATACTTAAAACACGTCATTCGCAGACTGCGAAAGCAACGCGACAAAAGAAATGTCGTCGCGAAAAAAGACTAAGGTGTAGAGTTTGTGAAGTTAAGGGCTTGTAGATAATAGAAGCTTGGCTCTACATGAGATCTGATAACCTTTTGACAGTGCGAGCCATATGGTCTCGGCAACATTTTACATGAAAATATTTTTGGTGGGATTTCACTTCTTTTTGAAGTTGCTTATGACAATATTTTTTAATTTTGTTTATTATTTATAATAAGGACTCCCTATATCAATTTTCAGACCTCTAGCATCAAAACTAGCGGAGGTTTCATACAAACTTTCATCCAATAGTTTAAGGGGTTGGGGGTAAAAGTTTCAAGTTTTAGGAATTTTTAGTTTTTTGTGTACTAATACTAGCTTACATACCAAATTTCAGCTTTCTAAGATTCAGGAAGTACCCTAAGAATTTTGGTGATCATCAGTGAATCAGTGACGAAATCGAGGGTTTTCAAATACCTATCAATTAAATCTAAAGTATAAGAACTATGCAATTGAAACTCTATATGTTTAAATAGTCTACTATTTACACCATATTCCGAGAATTTTCTTTATCTGGTATAATCCAAACCCAAGTTATGAGGGTTCAAAAAAACGACGAAGCGCTTAGAGTAAAGGTAGGTAGTGCCACTGCGCTTCGCTTGGCTTGTCTCAGCGGGAACACTCCCGTGTCCCCAGATTAACTTATTTGAAACAGAGGGGTAGTTGTCACCCCTCTGTTTCAAATAAGTTAATCTGGCAGTTGATTTAAAAGTGGTTCGCCACAGGGGTATTTAAATACCTACTTAGTATGGACCGGCCCGTTGAACTAGCAAAATGGCATTGACTCGGTGGGGTTCGATCTTCTTAGGAACACCAGCGCAAACTGTGGCTCAACTTGGTGACAAAAGTACGACGTACAAATGTTAAGAGGTTGTTATGAGTTTGACAAACGATGGCTGTCATTTAATAAAATATTAGTTGAGAATAAAAATTTTTTCAAGCTACTTGACATTGGCGAAGTGCATTGTGCTGGCTTGGCACTAAAAAAAAAGCCAAAAAATAAAGGAAGAAGAAGAGAATAAAAATAGGGAGTAGTCGTCATTCCTAGTTCCATGTAGTTGGGCCATGAAAATTGTTCTTCGAACGACCTGACGGTTCTATTCAATTTTGATGGATCCGTCATCCCTTCCGCACCGCGCAGAGAAATCATACTTTATGGAACCATAATAGAACACTAATTGTCTTGTTCTGTATCAGCAACCATTTGAGTTAACGGTTAGGTCTATAAAGTTGTAAGTTGTCAGAAGAATTTTCGTTAAGTTTTGCCAACTTAAGTCAAACACGTGTACCTATATAGAGTGCATTGAAAACTTCTACCAAAATATCTGTGCAGAAAGCTCGCGTGTGGACTGCAGCCGAACACAACAAAGCCATTACCAGTGGATGCTCGACACAATCTTATTTTCGAAGTTTGGATCGAACCAAAAGTTACTCCTTCGCACGCGACGCCGTTTCTATCTAAACACGTCGAATATTAAGGAGATATTTTGCCATAATATTCATACGCAGTATGGGAGCATGTATAAAGGCTCGACCGTAACAATAAGAAGATCTACCTCCGGGGACCGGCTGACCCACTTTACATATGTTGGAACTTGGTATATTAATAGGCATCTGAGACTGTTTATTATTTCGCTAAGTACCAATGCGATCAACTTTAAAGCTTATAACCTAGAAATGGAAAGTGTATACTTTCGTAGTAATTCTATCAAGTGCTGCCATGGAAAGTAACGATCACTCATAATCGGAAATCAAGAAATAAAAACAGTTTTAGTATTTTACTAAACGGGCCGGAGTTGGGCGTTGCCTATCAAATAATTTGTCGGCATAGGCCGACAAATTATTTGATAGGCTTCATGAGAAATTGAGAGCTCTAGGATATTTTTTCATTGACAACAGAAAAAGTGGCTGCTTCTTGATTTTCTTGTCTTTTACAATACTAATCGTAAACTGGCGGAGTCAACACAAACACTTAAAAATATATAAAACTAGCTGACTCAGCGAACTTCGTACCGCCAAATAAATGTTTTGCATTAAAACACTTATAATTTAATTATTATATTAATTTTATCTTATTGACGTAATAACGTCTTATAAATCGATGAACACCGGCTGCACGCGGAACAAGCAATAGAGAGGCACGATCGGCCCAAGCGTTGGCTTGTATATAGAGAAAATTGTAATTTTCAATTAACTCCTTCTTTGTATAAGGTATACAAAATAATGATAATTCAGTGATAATAGTTCAATTCAATTCATAAAAGTATGCAATTTTTCATCAATGTTTCTTTATGACGTTATCACGTAAAACTATCGTTCGTAAACCGACTTTACAGATAACCAATTTTTATTTATTTATCATACTCTGAAATGATTAAATGAATTTGTAAATTAAAAATTTAAGAAATAATTAAGATTTAGTAATATACCTAGGAATTAATAAAAAAAATTGTGCCAGCATTTATGAGAACTCCTGAATAGACGAGCAGCTCCTTTGACGACGTTGAAAGAGAAAATTGAAGGAGAAAATGCTTATTGCACATCAACATATTGTTTTCTCAGAACTTCTATTTATATATATTACTAGCTGATGCCCGCGACTTCGTCTGCGTGGATTTAGTTCATAACATCCCGCGGGAAATCTTTGTCACCCTCCAGGTTCTCAACTATACCTATCCAATAAATCACGTCAATCCGTAGCTTTGTAGCAGGAAATATTTGATCGTCTTGCTCGCGGCATTTAATTAATAATGATGATTCAAAGAGAAAACATATTACTGATGATATTATCAATTACGTTAAACTATAATTTTTATAATTGTTTTTACCATAATTTTTTACCATAATTAACCAAATACAAAATTACGTTTAGCTGTCATTTACGTTTTGTTCTTCCACTGTCATTTTCGTTTTTTTATTCCATGTCAGATGCATTTTTGTTATACCAGGTTTTATATTGACTTGACGGAAACGCGGTCGAACGGGATAAAAAGTATCCTATGTCCGTTTCCTGGTTCTAAGCTACCTCTTCACCAATTTTGAGCCAAATCGGTTCATCCGTTCTTGAGTTATAAATAGTGTAACTAACACCACTTTCTTTTATATATATATATATATATATATAATATATATATATATAAGATAAGATATAAGATAAGATATAAGATATAATAGTAGCTTAAGATAAAAAGAAGCGTATGTGCATCGCTGATACATCCCAGCGCCGATGTATCAGCGATGCACATACGCTATCTCTGTGCCGAGTTTGCTCAGTATCGGTTCAGCAGTTAAGTATCAAAGTTTTTATTTTACGAAGAAACCCTAAATATTTAAGAAATTAATGTTAAACCTTTATCACTCCTTGAATAATAATGATCTTTTAATATAACTAGACTTTTTATCCTATTTACCTGTAAACATTTTATTATAAGCTTATTACCTGTAAAATCCTGTGAAAATTGGTTCAGCCGTTACGAAAATTAGCCCGTACAAACAGACAGTCAGACAAAACATTTTGCAACCCGTGTTTGGAATTTCATAAATTATTGAAATGATCATAAGATATGAGGTTGACGACCTCCCTGGCTCAGTGGTGAGCGCTGTTGTCTTATAACTGGGAGGTCTCGGGTTCGATTCCCGGCGGGGTCAATTTGGGAATTTATAATTTCTGAATTGTCTCTGGTCTGGTCTGGTGGGAGACTTTGGCAGTGGCTAGTTACCACCCTAACGTCAAAGACGTGCCGCCAAGTGATTTAGCGTTCCGGCACGATGGCGTGTACAAAGAAACCAATTAGGGGTATGGGTTGAATGTTCACTGCCATACCCCTTCCAAGTTAGCCCGCTACCATCTTTGACTGCATCGTCACTTATCATCAGGTGAGATCGCAGTCAAGGACTAGGACAAGAAATTAAAAAAAAAGGTTGTTTATTTAAAATCACAGAAAGAGAAGGATCTCTTTCAGCTAAAATGCTACAGCACTGAATTTCAGGTGCAATTAAAAAATACATATTGCAACAAGGCAATGCATCAATCAAAAGCTCCTCCTTATACAGAGCATGTTAAAATGAAACAGTTTACATTAACGAGTGTCCTTCCAGTCGATTTAATTGCAATATTTAACGCAGGAATAAAGTAAAATAAAATCCATTCGTAATCAAATCGAAATGTAATTTACTGATGAAGTTCTGATAGTCAATGGTTTAATTGTTGTTGGAAGGCGTCGAAAGTACTTTTTTTTAGCCTCATCCGAAAATAATGTACTTACTCTTAATTAATTCATAAATATTTGCCTAAGCCACCAGAAAATAATGAACCATACGCTCATCAGAAAATAATTTACAATTAATTAATTCATAAATATTTGCCTAAGAATAAATTCGCACTATAATGGCACTTAGGTATGAGGCATGATTTTACTCTGTTGAACCCAAACGAGCATTTGACAAAGGATTTATAGAACGAGGTCATCTCTAGAGATAAAGCTATATCATCTTAAGGACATGGGATACTTTTGTCACGGGTAATGAGATTTATAAAAAAATCCAAATCTAATCGAAGTCGCGGGCATCAGCTAGTATAAGTATACAAAATAAAAATGGTTGCAAGTTCAAAGCCAACGTTTCGCTAACTGCCTTCATAATAGTTGGAAAGCTCTCTTGGGAATGTAACTTTTGCGTAGCCAACAAAGGCTGTCCTTTAGAAATTGCTTCACTTGTCACCGTTAGCTGTAGTTCTCTGGAGTTGCCGAGCTCGCCACAACATATCACGCAGTAATATTGCACTTTGTGCACATGAAGCAGGTATGGACTACGGTCAACAAAATGTACTTTACAGAAACTTTCTAGGAATAATATATTTATTTATTAGAATAGAATAGTATAGAACAGAAATGTTTTTATTCAAATAAACTTTTTTACAAGTGCTTTTGAATCGTTGGTGAGTCTACCACTGGTTCGGAATGCCCTTCCTGCCGAGAAGAACCAGCAAGAAACCCGGCGGTTGCTCTTTTCAAAACAAGAGATTTTTTTTACAATACAATAGATACTATGCTATGTATGCAGTGTTTCCACAATGAGTGGAAGTTCCACAAAAGCATAATTAATTATAATTCAACACATGTTAAGACGGGCAGACAGAAAGTAGCCCCATTCCCGCCGGTGGTGGTTCACGAGCCATTGCTTCACTAGCTATTTACTAGCTTTTGCCCGCGATTTCGTCCAAGTGTGTGTTCTTAGTCCTATGTCCCCCTAGTGAGGCAGAGGGCGTCTATAGATAGTACTACGCCATTCCGACCGGTTTAGAGCCACACCCTTGACTTCGCTTCACGTCATCCCTACCCTCGCAACCTCCGTCGGGCCGGCCCCGCTTTCTCTTTCCCTGAGGGTACCAGTCGAGAGCCTGTCTCGCTATGTTGTTGGGTTCCCTTCGAAGAGTGTAGCCGATCCACAAGTTTTCGACAATGTCGTCCAAGTAATTAGGTTATACATCCCTTAGGAACCCTTTGTTTTTCCGGGGTTGAAAGGTTGCCTATGTCACTCTCTTGCCCAGGTCTTCAAAAATAAATAATTGCACGGGTAACTAATATAGTTGAAAACTTGGAGAGTGACATAGGCTATCTTATCCCCGAAAATATTATCCCGGAAAAGCGGAGGATACCCGCGGGAATTTTAAGAAACTATGTACGTAATTAAGGCAAATCATTAAAAAGTTATCTTTATGATATTTTCTTGGTCATTGAAATATGTAGGTTATTTATACAAAAGACAATCAAGGCTTTATAAATTATAATGTTTTCAGCTACCTATTGTTTAAAATTTTGTAAACGGATCTTGAAACAAAATGCTTACTTAGTTACGTTACTAGTCCTTTATAAAATTTATTCCAATAAAAGGGGAATGAAAGAACAATTTTTTGGTACCGTTTTTGTGATTTTTTCCTTGCAAATAAAATTATTATAATTTGATTGTCTGTGATTCCTAAGTAATTGCTTGAAACGAACTTGGGCTACTTTTTAGAGTTCAATAAGGTAATTTTTTATATAAGGTTCATACCTACTACTATAAGCTGATGCCCATTGTTTCTAAAAATCCCGCGTTAACTCTTTGATAAAATCTAAATCTATAATATACTAGCTGATGCCCGCGACTTTGTCTGCGTGGATTTAGTTAAAGTCCCTCGGTAACTCCTTGATTTTCCGGGATAAAAAGTAGCCTAGATGTTGACCCGAGTAATAAGCTACCAAGGTATAAAATTTTGTAGAAATCTGTGCGGTAGTTTTTACGTGAAAGAAGGACAAACAAACACACGAAATAGTCCAGTTACAGTTTTATTATAAGTATATAGATAAAAGTCACTCTTCAAGTTCTCAACTATACCCATGCAAAAAATCATGTCGATCCGTAGCTCTGTTGCGGCGTGATTGAAGGACAAACCAACAAACAAACACACTTTCACATTTGTAATATTCTTCTTCTTAATCAACCTGTCCTGTCCTGTGTTCGTCCACTGCTGGACGAAGGTCTCCTCCATGGACTTACACAGGCTTCGGTGTTGCGCCGCCTGAATCCAGCGGCTGCCTGCGACTCGTTTGATGTTGTCGGTCCACCTAGTGGGGGATCTGCCAACACTGCGCTTCCTGGTGCGGGGTCGCCACTCCAGCACCTTGGGACCCCAGCGACCAACAGCTCTTCGAACTTCGTGCCCAGCCCATTTCCACTTCAGTTTCGCGACTCGCTGAGCTATGTCGGTGACTTTGGTTCTCCTACGGATCTCCTCATTTCTGATTTGATCTCGCAGGGACACTGAGCATGGCTCTGTCCATCGCTCGCTGATGAGTAATATTACTAGGGATTATTATAAATCAGCGTTATTTCATAATTTATGGAGCGCAACAGTCTGCAATAAAATATGTCACTTGATTATCTCAAACGGGCCAGCTGTTGCGGTAAATATTTTTTGGATGCAAATAACTACAGATTATACACACCTGCTTAAGTACATCGCTCTAGGGGTGGAGAATAAGTTAAGGAGAAAACAAATTGCTTCTTCTTGTTTAAGAAAACCTCAGCTTAATTTTATATGCTACTAATTATCGTAAGAGTAAACCGGCGCGAAGGCACTTTCGGCGCCGCAAAGTAGTGATTTTGACAGATCGACATTGTATACCATATGATATGCGGCGTGAATTAAGTTTCCATACTAGAACTATTACTCGGTGAACTGCTGCAGAGCGTGGAGTGGCTGTGATACTCCGTGCGCTTCGCTAGTACATACAAATGACAGCTCAGGAAGAGATTTAATGGTTATTGGTTAAGGTGGAAGACACAGTTCTGCCCGCGAAATTCAAATTTAATTTGGTTTTTCGCAATTTGTAAACTAATACGACAAAGTAGGCTTATGGCATTCTAATTGCGACAATGGCAGTATCATCTTCACAGGTTTATATAAAAATCTTTACTTGAAAGTGACCAGTTTAAGAAATTAATCAAAATATCGACTAATTTGTGAGTAACTCACGTCCAACTCAGTATTTTGATTAATTTCTTAAACTGGTCACTTTCAAGTAAAGATTTTTATGTAAACCTGTGAAGATGATAATTCTACTGGCGCAATTAGAATGCCATTAGCCTAGTTTGCCGTATTAGTTTACAAATTGCGAAAAACCAAATTAAATTTGAATTTCGCGGGCAGACTCGTATAATCATCCTTAATGACTCATTATTTGTACCACCTAGCACAGAATTGTAAGAAGTCGTGACTCGTGAGCGTTAGCAACTATATGTGGTGGAAATTCAATCTGCTTCAGTTCACCGTTTCTGAAAACCGTTGATGCGTTGAACGTTTTTCCGGCGTCTGTGTTTCCTGCCACAGATAACAATTTGTGTACCTACAAGCCAAGGGTGAAAAGGCATCTTCTAGGCAAGCGCGCTCCAACCTAGGCGCCATCAGTGCTTTCCCTCATTGATTGTCGTGAAGCGCAAGCCTATCAAGCAATAGAAATAATAATTGAAAAATCGACACTGTCATAGAACACTGTCGCATATGAATATACAGCGAAATCTTGATTTTGACACTAACGGCTTTTATAATCAATGCTTACAACCTCAGAAAAAGAACAGAAATAATAATCAGTAGTTTGGAGATATTCCATCGGACAAAGTCGTATCTGAAACTCATTCCGAAGAAAAACGTCGCTTGTAAAGAAGCGCTGCTGTCGCTTACTTGTCAAATGCCAGCGGCTGCCAGTTGATTGTCACTTGCGATGTTGTTAGTTGGAAAGCCGTCGCGTTTCGTATGTTTTAATTTTAATTATAATTAAGAAATACTCCAAAACCTTGTCGTATAATACGAACCAACATCATTCTACGGAATGCCGAAAAAAACCAATTCCAAAACTTTAAACTGCTCTCCTGTAAAGCAACAATTTTGTAGAAGCAACTTTGTTCTACGACAGTGTCGAAATGTTTCTGAGTGTGGCAGTTAGGGCTCTAAAACCTTTCTAAGGGTTTAGAGGTTTTAGGTTTTAGGTATGTGAAATGGGGAAGAAATAAAATCTTTAGTCTGCGTCGCATTAGTTATAATATTATTTTGTGATCCTGTAAAATCTTAAAAACACTAGCTGTTGTATGATATCTTAATGTATATTTTTTAAGTTCTGATTTTTGAATGCAAATTGTAAGAAGTGGAAGGACTTAAATTTAATATTAAAGTTTTAATAACTTGTACAATTATTCTTTAACTTCACTAGCGGAAGATTAGTAAGATCTACGTTTTAAGTTTTGTAACATCGTCTTTTGAAATTCTCCATTCCATTTTAAATTAAGAAAGTGATATACCTTGTAGATAACTACGATAAGTAAAACTCTACTACATCAGAATAGTTGTCTCTAGTTACAGAGTAGGGATAAGACGTAAAGCATAATAATTATACGAGTGTATTGTGTATTATAACTTTATAAGGTTCCGATCGAAATTAAAAAAATAAATAAAAAATTAAGTGGCACTCGGGGACTGCCGCGGTAAAGCTAATGCATAGCATTTTTTATCAACTTATGCAATTATAATATTTATGCAAGATATTTTTTTTGCATAGTAAATATTATGCAAAAAATAATTAAAAAACAAACAAACAAGAAAAGCGCACTGTCACTACTTCGCGAGTGAGATTCGAACCTGAGACATCATATACCATACGGTAAAGAAAGCGGCCGCTCGCCCACTGCGCCAAACAGAGCTACTTGTGAACCTCTAAAATGTTGAACGCTTACTGAACGACGGTGTTAGGTTTATTTTCGTTACGGAATTTCTTGATTCGGTCGCCGCGCTCAAACTGTTTGTCCTAGTTCAAAGCCCGCGATAAAAGCTATGCAATAGCTTAATAATAATATCAAATGAATTCAAACACTACTACATCAGAATAGTTGGTTCTAATACAAAGTAAGGATAAGTATAGTATGAACGAGCGTGTATGGTTACCAGAAGGTTCCAATCTAAATGAAAATTTCCAAATGGTAGGTATCCATTTACGGTCCTAAGCTTGGATTAACTAGTGGTTCGCCCCGAACTGAGACCTCGCGGTAACGGTATCCCATGATTATTCATTCAATCGATACATGATAACCAAAACTGACATTATTATTATGCCCGTTTTCACCAAACATACCTAAATCATCCCCTAAGTAGGAGTCTCTTAACGTAGGTAGCTCCTAAATACAATCCTAAGTCCTAACATCCGTCCCAATATCCTTTTAGGTGTCCCGTACAGGATCGTGATAAATAAGTTGACAGAAAACATCAATCACCTAACTTATAGGTAGCCCGTAAAGGTTAGGGAACGTTAGTGAAAACATTGAATTATTTATCAAACATTGAATTTAACTCGTAGTTCCATGGGAATAGTTACTGACTGCGCCATCTATTAGCATTATTGTGAAGCTATGTTGATGCTATATGAATTACTGACTATATCGCAATTCGCTGCCAAGCTGTGCAGTGTGCTTTTGTGTTGTTCGCTCCGAGTGTGCTCCGAGACCGTCTCGTCGAGCCCTCGTCGAGCGATTGAATTGCGATACATCCCGCAGTGCTCGCGGCTCGCGTTTTCCGCCGCCCGTCGCGTTCCCCGGTGCCAGTGGTACTCGCCGCACTCGTGCGGCTTGAGGAAGCGGCCGGGTTCGACCCGCGTCGGCGCCCCTGCGCCCCGCCCGCGAAAACTGCGCGGCCTAAAATCCCGCGCTTTTTAATAATAAAAAGCCGTCGGATTGCCAACACTAACCGTCAAACCTCATACCGAGCGGGGTCGACTGAGCGTGTACGCGGGCGCCTAAGCTGGGTCGGGCGCCTAAGCTGGGTCTCCCTTAGGGGTCTCGCCTGGCTGGGTAGCACGCGATTGCGCTTGGTCTCCCTGCAAGGGACGCAGTGTTGTTGCACCCACCGCTCCATCGCGATTATTGCGACTCCATGCAATAATGTCCGACGAACCGCCTCGACCGCCTCGCCCGCAACGCGCGGGAAGTGGCAGAAAGGGTATCCCGCGTGCAATCGTACGACGGGATATCTTCGACCAATCCATCACGCCCTTTACTACCGAAAGACGCCCAACGCCGATGCAGACGGCGCCGCCACGCCGCCTTTCGGACCCCACGTCCTCGAGCAGTGAGGACAGCTCCGACGACGCCGCGCCGCAGCCGATCACTGCCGCCGGAACATTGGCTCCGGCAGGTGAGTTGGTCAAGCGCGCGCGCCCGAGTTCGTCCTCCTCGGGGAACACCGATGGCCAGGAGGACAAGCGGACGAAGCTGTCTGCCCGCTCAGCCCTACGACCATACCACTCGTCAGACGAGTCGCCGCGGTCACCCAGCCCAGCGGCTCGCCCCCGCGCTCGAGAGGTGCTCCCCCCGCCCCCGCGGATCACCCCCACACCACAGCAGGAGGTGCGCCCCCCGCCCTCCGCCCCCGCGCCCGCAGGTGAGACGGCAAGTCATGCCGTCCCTGTCGCGCGCCCACCTACCACCGACGCGACGGCACATATCGCCGTCCCTGTCGCGCGCTCGCCGACGATGGATGCGACGGCACATATCACCGTCCCATCCAGTCAACCAACAGCATCGACCTCTCAAGCGGGGTCCGCAAGCTGGCCGAAGGACTCGACCAGCTATGCGGGCCTCGCCTCGCCCGTACCGATGGACCTGACTCGGCCGCACTCCCCTCTGCCGAGCACGTCCTACGCCGCGGCGGCCGCGGCGCCGTCCGCGCCACGCCGCACTCCACCGCCCGCCGAACACCGCTCGACCCAGCAAGCGGGCCGTGCGGCCCCGCCTGCTGCGCCAGCGGCCGGCCAGCCGCAGCAACCTCCCCGCTCACAGTACCCGCCGCTAGTAGTGGAGTGCCTTCCCAACTGGACGAGGCACTTCCAGGCCATCCGGCGCGACCTGGGATTCGCGCCGAACGCCAGGCCATTGGGCAGGGGAGTCCGCTTCCTGCCGCAATCCGCCGACGAGTTCCGGGCTGTGCAGCGCTACCTAACCCAGGCGGCGCTCCAGGACAGTACCATCTCATGGTACTGCTACAGCCCGGCCACCGAACGCCCCGCCAAGGTGGCGGTGAGAGGCCTGCCAATGGACACACCGCCGGAGGAGGTGGTCGAGGCCCTCAAGCATATCGGCTTTCCCGCCGAGAGCGCCCGAGCCATCCCGCCGAAAGTCGGCAAGCACGGCTGCACTTACTTCGTGCAGCTGGCGCACATGTCGTCCGAAGAGCTCCGCCAGCTGTACGCAGTGACGGAACTATTATGTATGCCGATGGTCACCGTCGAGGCCTGGCGCGGAGGTACCAAACCGCCCCAGTGCCACCGGTGCCAGGCATATGGACACTCGTCCCTGAACTGCCACCGACCCTTCAAATGCATCCGGTGCGCAGGCGCCCACTCGGTGCAAGTCTGCCCGCACCCGCGCGATGGCACGCCCACCTGCGCGAACTGTGGGCAAAGTCATGCCGCCAACGACAGCCGGTGCCCGCATTACAAGCGAGAGGCGCGGAGGAGAGGCATCGCCTTGCCTCCGCCCCCGCCACGGGCACCCAGCCGTCCCCGCCCGCAACCACGCGCAGAGGGCGCGCAGGCGACCGCCGCGCCGCGCGCTCCGCGCCCCTCGTCACCCGCGAGAGCCGCCCCGCCTAACGCCGCTGGGGGCTCCACCACCACCCTCCCAGCGGCAGCCAACCCACCCACCGAGCGGGGACAGGCGCTGCGCGGTAGGCGCAGGAAGCGCAACCGCGGCCGCCGTCCCGCTCGCAACGAGCCAGCCGCCGCCTCCACGCCTCAGCCGAGGCAAGCGAGGCAAGCGCCCACACAACCGGCCGCGCAGGTGCAATCCCAGGCGCCTGCGCCGACACGACCTGCGCCGACTCAACCTGCGCCGACTCAGTCGGCGCCGACCCGACCGGCGCCGACCCAATCGGCCCCGACCGCCCCCGCCGCCACAGCCCGGCCACATTCGCCGACGCCTGCCGCTTCTCGGGAGCAAACTCGCCGCTCGCAGCGGATTGCTCCTGAGAGAGCGCAGGCGCAAGCTCGCGTGCAGCAGCAAGCGCGCGAGCAACAATCTGCACCATCACGCGCTGCACCGCGCGCCGCGCCGCGCACTGCCCGGCGCGCAGCCCCACCTGCCGAGCAACACACCGCCTCCCAACCGCCTCCCCCCGCACCTCAACAGGGGGAAGCGAGACACAGCCCGGACATCATGGCCATAGTCCGGGTTGTGTTAGAGGCAATAACGACCGGGCTGACAACATACCTACAGGGACAGGGCGCAGTACAGGCGATCGCAGCAGGGATGGCGGTCTTAGCGCGACTCCCGTCCTGCTGAGGGTCCTGTACTGGAACCCGGGCGGCATCAGAGGCCACATCCGCGAGCTCACAACACTCGCCCAGTCGCAGGATGTCCACGTCATCCTCCTGGGCGAGACCAAGCTTGCGGAACACGTCGAGCTCCGTATCCCGAACTTCTTCGTGTACCGGCGCGACGAAGTCTCTCCCCGGGGTCACGCCTTCAGAAGAACGGCGGCCCTGGTGCGGAGGGACATTGTACATGAAGAAGTTGAACACGCACCATACACATCCCTGCGTACGCAGGGAGTGCGTGTTCACGCCGGGGAGGAGGAGCTCCTCCTGTATGCCGCCTACCGACCACCTGCCACGACTTTCTGCAGCACCGACGTCCACACACTCCTCGAGTCGCACGCCCCCACACTAGTCGTGGGTGATCTTAACGCGAAGCACCAAGCCTGGGGCTCGCGCGTCATCACCCCGGCCGGAAGGGCTTTACTCGAGGACAGCGAGCGCCACCAGTACGGTATATTGGGTCCAGGAGCACCGACCAATATACCGTCAAACCCCCACTACCACCCGGACGTCCTGGACATCGTGCTGCACTACCGGATTGACCACCCCATCAGTGTCGAGCCACTCTATGACCTCGACACTGAACACCTGCCGATACTGGTCACGCTTAACCTCCAGCGCGACTTCACCATACCGCGTCCTCCCAGAGCCAAGACCAACTGGGAGAAGTTCACCGCCGCGCTGTCGGAGCTTGAGCTCGCAGGTCCCATCTCGACCCCAGTGGACGTTGACCGGGCCGCCAACACCATCATGGCGGCCATCCAGACGGCCAAACAGGAGGCCACTACCACCATGCCCCCCACTGGTCGACGTGACCTGCTCTCGAGCTCGCTCCGCGACATGCTGAGGAGGAAGCGCGCCCTGCGCAAGCTATGGGCGCGCACTCGCTGTCCGACGGTCAAGCGTGACCTCAACCGCCTTGCACAGGAAGTGAGGCTAGCACTCGGCGCCCGCGAAGATGATGACTGGGAGAAGACCATCGACGCGGCAGCCGAGTCCGAAACAACGCTGTACCACCTGTGCAAGACCCTCACCGGATCAGACTCACCCGTCTACCCTTTGCTGGACAGCCAGGGTAGGCGAAGATACTCCGCGCATGACCGAGCTGAGATCATGGCGGAGTATATGGAGGCGCAGTTCACCCCCAACCCACCGGCCAACGACAATGCGTACAGGCACCACACCGAGCTCGACCACCAAGTGCGGGAATTCCTGTCGGCCCAGACTCCTCCGCTCCGGGGGGACGAGTTCATCTCCCCGTCTGAGCTGAGGAAAGCCGTCATCCGTCTCCCCAAACGGAAGGCGGCAGGCTACGACGGAATTCCGATCGCCGCACTTCAGCAGCTGCCAAGAAGAGCCCTCGTAGCGCTAGCGAGGCTCTTCAATGGCATACTCCGCACGGCACACTTCCCGGAGACCTGGAAGAGGGGGAAGGTCATCACCATCCCCAAACCGGGTAAGGACCGCCGCCTCCCAGGAAGCTACCGCCCCATCACCTTGCTGCCGCACATCGCCAAGCTGTTCGAGCGTCTGTTGCTGCGAAGGCTCACCCCGTACATCCGCTTACGGGATGAGCAGTTCGGCTTTCGCAGCAACCATTCCACGACGCTCCAGCTGGCGAGAGGACTCCACCACATCGCCAGTGAGAAGAACAAGGGCCACTGCACCGTCGGGGTCTTTCTCGATATCGAGAAGGCCTTTGACCGTGTATGGCACACCGGACTCCTGGCGAAGCTCCTCTCAACCGATTTACCACCAGCGATTGTGCGGCTGGTGGCTTCCTTCCTGGACGGGCGGTCCTTCCACGTCTCCGTGGAGGGCGCGGACTCCCAGCCGCGCCCCATCCGTGCCGGAGTGCCCCAAGGCAGCTGCCTCTCTCCGTGCCTGTACGCGTTGTACACCGACGACATCCCTACCCTCGCCGGACACCTGCGCGAGGGGGAGGAAGACGTGCTGTTGTCGCTCTACGCCGACGACAGCGCGTATCTCGCGTCGTCGCACCACCAGATCGTCGCCTGCAACAAGATGCAGCGCCTGTTGGACCTGCTTCCGGAATGGCTGGACAAGTGGAGGATGGCCGTCAACGTGGGGAAGACGGCCGCGATCCTGTTCGGCATCCGGAAGCCTATACGTGAGCTCCGACTCCGAGGGCAGGACATAGAGTGGCAAACTTCGGTGTGCTACTTGGGGTGCCGCATCGACCTCAGCCTGAACCTGATTCCCATGGTCAATCACGTGGTGAGTCAGGCTAAGGCGGCACTGTCGATGCTTCACCAAGTCTTCACCTCAAGCTTATCGCCGAAGACCAAGCTCCTCATCTATGGAGCCTATGTCCGCTCTAGACTGACGTACGCGGCCCCAGCCTGGTATGCGTTCTGCTCAGCATACCAGAAGCGCCGCCTACAGGTCCAACAGAACAAGTGCCTCCGTCTGATCGTTGGAGCTCCGAGGTACGTGAGGAACGATGTGATCCATCGCGACCTCAAGACGCCCACCGTGGAGGAGTACGTCCGTACACTGGCGCGGCGCATGTTCGCCAGCGCCGACAACGGACCGTACGAGCACCTCCACGGCATCGCACCGCTAGCCAGCCGACCACCGACCGGGCGTCCTCTACCTCGTGAGCTCCTGCGATCGCCACCACCGAGGAGGCACGCAGGCGACCACAGCGACGACGACGCGAGATCCACCGGACTTGACCTCAGCTCCGCGCACGGTGGCGACACCATCGCCCGTAGCGCGGAGCACTCCACCGGACTTGACACCGCCCCGCTCGCGGCGGCTATCTGCCCGCCAGCGACGCGGGGCCCCTGGCGATACACTGGCCCCGCGCTCGATGACGACCCTTTCGTCAGTAGCGCGGGGCCCCACACCGAACACGACACCGCTCCGCTCGCGGCGGCGACTTGCCCGCCTGCGACGCGGGGCCCCCGGACCGACACCGGTCCCGCGCACGGCAGCGACTCTATCGCCCGTAGCGCGGGCCCACCCTCTGGACCCGACACCGCTCCGCTCGCGGCGGCGACTTGCCCGCCTGCGACGCGGGCCCCCCGGACCGACACCGGTCCCGCGCACGGCAGCGACTCTATCGCCCGTAGCGCGGGCCCACCCTCTGGACCCGACACCGCTCCGCTCGCGGCGGCGACTTGGTCGCCTGCGACGCGGGGCCCCCGAACCGACACCGGTCCCGCGCACGGCAGCGACTCTATCGCCCGTAGCGCGGGACCACCCACTGGACCTGACACTGCTCCGCTCGCGGCGGCAATCCTGCCCGCCAGCGAGCGGAACCTCCTGAACTGATGTCGGCCCATCGCACGGTGGCGACACTATCGCCCGTAGCGTGGGCCCACATATCGGACACCGCCCCGCTCGCGGCGGCAATTCTGCCCGCCAGCGAGCGGAGCCCTTGAAGCCCCTCCGCAAGGCCCCTGCTCCCCACGGACCAGGAGCCTCAGCCGCCATGGACCTAATTGCCAAGACGGCTGAAAATCCATCACCGGGGAAGTGCTCTTCCCCGCGCCCCGCCCGGGTAATGAGGCCCTGCCTCGAAGCCCGTACCCTCCGCTGGCCACGGCCAGCGAAGACGACCCGTGCAGCAGAATTACTGACGCCCATTAAAAATTAAATAATCTCGTTTCTTTATAATATTCATATAATTTTAGTATTTGTTGTTCAAGTACAGGATATAAGTGACCTAAAAACATAAAATCAGTTTGAAAATCCATAGCGGATTTTTCTAGAGAGCGTCTTCAAGCGAGCGTATAAAATCGCCACTTTGAAAGCCCCCCATTTCGTCAATTTTAAGGGAAAAATTAAAAAAAAAATATTTTTGTACTCAGTTCAAAATTATCTTTAAAATGATACGTAACAATTTTATGTAACGCGATTTTTTTTTTTTTACTTCGCATTCGCTTCTATGAGAGCCCCCCTGAAATAAAGATTTTTATAACTTTTTAAGCCATTTTCGGCTGGAGGCCATCGGTTTACATATTATATCTAAATTTGAAGTAATTACGTTCAGTAATTCAAAAGTTATAAGGCTCTGACAGACGGACGGACGGACGGACGGACGGACGGACAAGTGCAAATCGCCCTAGTTAACTCAAAGACCTTCGCTTCGCTCGGTCGATTAAATGTCGTTCTACGATTACAAAAGGTGGCGTTAATCACGCTGTCAGACTTGATTAACTCTAAAATACGAGCCGCGGCGTCTGTAGAGACACGCAAACAAATAGGCCGCTTAAAACTTGTCACGACGACCCAACACCAAACATTTCAAATTATAATATCTTTCACTGCCAACCACCACCTGCGAAACAGAAGAAACATATCGACTGATACAGCGGTATTTAATTCTGAGGCATCGATCGGTCCATTTTGTAAACATTAAATATCACCCATAAGTAAGCTTTAAGTATTTACAGAAGATAATATCATTAAGGCCCGCTTGCAGAGACGCCGAGTTAGTTAACCCAGGAATTTTGTAATTTTGACAGAAGCTTTATACGAAATCTGTCAAATCTGTCCCTTTAACCCAGAGTTAGCTGCTAACTCTGGGTTAAAAGTTAACCAGATCGGTTCATTCGTTGCAGCGTGAAAGTAACAAACATCCATCCATTCATCCATCCTCACAAACTTTAGCAGGAAGTAGGATTACACGAAATATCCATTCCAATGTTGATACGTTAAGTGCAACAAAAACAATAGTCGGTTTTACACTACACTTCGTTA
This sequence comes from Oeneis ivallda, assembly GCA_029955525.1. NCBI lineage: Eukaryota > Metazoa > Arthropoda > Insecta > Lepidoptera > Nymphalidae > Oeneis > Oeneis ivallda. Next base: position 12,201,041 of record JARPMR010000009.1, read on the forward strand.
TAATAAAAAAAAACTAGGTCGGTAAGTTTGCATATATTCATCACTAGCTTTTGTGGAGTTTGGTTTTAAAAATCGCGCGTTTTTCCGTGATAAAAGGTAGCCTCTGTTGCTCTGTTGAAGTCGACTGAGGGACAAACCAACAAACAAACAGTTTCAGCATATTTTTAGTCATGATTCATGATCGACTTGACTAATAGTCTCCTCTCCTTCCAAATAAGCGTAAAGCCTGTATTGGGAGCGGGTACGACATTATTGCAACGCTGTAATCAGCTTTCAGTCGTCCTTTGACCTTTGGGCTATTGAGGTTTTATAATATTAGTAGTAACTGCCTCGTTCGTCTAGTGGTTAGCTTGTTCGACTGCGGATGACGAGGTCCCGGGTTTGATTCCCGGGTCGGGCCGTGAAAAAAAAAGTGTATTGGGTTTTTCTTCCAAAGTAATTCTCAGTACAAGCCCGGAGTTAGGAAGTTGGTGGTTAGTCACCCCCGTGCCTCGGAAAGCCTGCTGTCGGCCCTGCGCCTGATCTCTCTCCGGTCGTGTCGGATTTCCGTCCAATCGGACTATGAGAGTGAGGGAATAGAGAGTGCACCTGTGTTTGCGCAGACACTTGTGCACTATAATATCTCACGCGCAGATGGCTGACCTGTAAGGAGGTTGGCCACCGTGATCGGATTCGGTCGGGAGGACATAATTTTTAGGGTTCCGTACCCAAAGGGTACCAACGGGACCCTATTACTAAGCCTACGCTGTCCGTCCGTCCGTCCGTCCGTCCGTCCGTCCGTCTGTCAGCGGGCTGTATCTCGTAAACCGTAATAGATAGACAGATGAAATTTTCACATATTATGTATTTCTATTGCCGCTAAAACAACAAATAATAAAAATTAAATTAAATTAAAAAAATTAAATTAAAATATTTCCATGGGTACATAGAATTTTTTTTAACGGAACCCTAAAAGAGCGAGGCCCGACTCGCACTTGGCCGATTTTGTTTTATTATTATTATAATATAAGTGTAACTGAACCGTTAGCATTGTTTATGTTTACCGGCCGTTGTGTTCACCTGTTGTTGCCGCCAGCCGCATATTTCGGCCGCGGCATGTTTGTCGTCCGGAGACCACCAATCAGCAGTAAATTTGATTTGGGCTGACGCCGGTCGCGTTGACCGAACCATTCGTGATTGTAATCAAAGTGGGGCGAGCGCCATGAATATTTTATGAAAAATGTGTTATCAGGTTAATTGAAATGCGAGCAAATTGTGTGTTTATTTGCAACTGTTACAACTAGACGGGTGTTACCATAGACTTAGAATTTTTTCGCTACGCTCGCCTATGGGTGTTACAAACATGAGCGTTAAATACTGTCACTATCGGTTTGTCCGTTCCGTACAGTATATTCACATAAACTTGTCCCTCACCTTGTTGGCACTATTGCTTATCATGTACGGTTTTCATTAATGAAATTTGTAATGAACATTCTGTAAGCTACCTGTACACGGCTGAACTGCTGAGCCGATCGTAGTAAAATTTTGCACCGAGATAGCTTACATCATAGAGACAGACATAGAATGTTTTAACCCCGGCAAAGTAAAAGCGTTCCTACCTTTCTTCCGTGATCGAAGGTTCCTACGCTATTTTTACCGACTACAGCGACGTTTGTATTTACGTATGTTTCACCGAAGCGCCTAAACTTCTGAGCCGATTTTGATGAATGAAGTGTCAATGGATATAATATCCATCCAGTCCGGGAGACGTATCTTTACTAATATTATAAATGCGAAAGTGTTGTGTGCGAAATGGTTTGTTGGTTTGTCCTTCAATCACGCCGCAATAGAGCTACGGATCGACGTGATTTTTTACATGGGTATAGTTGAGGACCTGGAGAGTGACATAGGCTTTTATCCCGGAAAATCAAAGAGTTCCTTAGGGATCTTAAAAACTAAATCCACGCCGATGAAGTCGCGGGCATCAGCTAATCAGCTAGTAGGATCCTACTGTTATAAATGTGAAAGTTTGTGAGGATGTATGGAAGGATGGATGTTTGGATGGATGGATGTTTGTTACTCTTTCATGCCACAACGAATGAACCGATTTGGCTGAAATTTGGAATGGAGATAGCTCATACCCAGGATTAACATACACTTTTTATCCCGGAAAATGACACAATTATTACGGAAGTTAATTATATACGCGGAAATCAAAAAAACCTTAATCCACGCGGACGAAGTTATCATCATCTAGTATAATATTTAAATATTAAAACAAAAACAATATGATGGGTATAGTCGGGTTACAGTTTAAACTTTTATCCTTGTTCAAATAAATCATGGATGAAGATATCAGAAAGACGCCTGTACAAATATATTTGAATAGTACTTACTACCTATACATAGAATTTGTGCTACCAAATACAAATCTGTTTTCCCGAAGTGGTTTTCAGGAATCACTAGAAAATAGTTCAGTGTGTTCAAAGAAACGTTGAAATAGCTAAAATAGAAAGGTTATTGTGTGTTTTACAAACACGTGTAGAGAATTCTGATCCCACTTGACTGTTTACAGGCGATAGCGTGATAAGCATTTTCCCTTTCAATTGGGTGACCAGCCGTCTTCACAGGTCGTCATACTATAGCTGTGAAATGGTCTAAAATACTTTGCTACAGTGTGACGATGACATACTAAATCTGATTGAAAAAAGTGTACCTGAAAAATAAATTCTTTGAACCCGAGGAATATTAAAAATACACTTTTATTCAATGCTCTTTATCTCTTGCACGTATGTTTGTATTTTACAACTTTTAAAAACCATAAGGCTTGGCTTTCCGTCCGAAAAAGAGTGAGAGCGGATGTATCTATAACTAGGTATTATTGTGGTTGGTCATCAAAAAATTTCGTTTTCATGGATATTTTTTAAATTATTTCTAGTATATTATATTGCTCGAAGCATTTTTTGCTTTGAATTTTTTTCATCGAAAGAGAATAGAAATAGGACAATTCGTCCAAGTTAAATATTATAGGTACCTATCTATTCCTCTATTATACTATTCTATCCTTTCAGCACTATCACCTTCATTCTTAGTTTACTTAATCGATCGCTACGTTTTAGGAGTTCTTTTATGTAGCAATACTCTACCATTTCTTCTCAAAAGGGTTTAGAAAAAAGGTGTTCATGCTCCAGCAAACTTGTTAAGTAAAAGGTGAAAGTGTGTGAACGAAACAAGATGCTCTATTGGATAGCGTATAATGAACCGTACACTTTTATTTTTTAAACGTTTCACTATTTTTGGAGCTTTTCTAATGAATATTTCCGAAAATTAGGCTTAGACTGCATGCTTTTTCTGCTCCGACCTAATTCAGATTCATAATTCAGAGTCAGGCTTAAACAATGTATTGGGCGAGCCTTGGCGAGCAGTAAAGCTTAGGTACGTTTATGCAAACGCGACGCACCACGCGCCGCGCCACGCATAAAGGTACCTACCCTGCGCCTGAACTCTCTCCGATCGTTTCGGATTTCCGTTCCATCAGACTTTGAGAGTGAGGGAACAGAGAGTGCACCTGCGTTTAAACAAAACACCAGTGCAGTATAATATCTCCCGCGCAGATATCCAATCTCCGTAGAGATTACCCGCCGTGGCTGGATCCGGTTGGAAGGACTATTATTATTTTTAGTCTCCACCTAGGTATAACCGTTGGGCTATTATAAAACTAGCTATCAATCCGTTGCTCCGTTGGTATTTGCTTGAAGGCTTTGAGTATATAAATACTCAAAGATTGAAGGATACACTAAAAAACACGTCACTTTCGCAATTTTAATAATTATTAGTAAGGACTTCTACCAAAATATCTGTGCAAGAAGCTCGCGTGCCGCCATACTGCAGCCGAACACAACAAAGCCATTACCAGTGGATGCTCGACACAATCTTATTTTCGAAGTTTGGATCGAAGTGAAACTTACTCATCCACACGCGACGTTACCTCCAATACACACATTGAATCTGAGAAGCAACTTCAAATTGTTATTTTCATGAGAATTTAATACCGTTGCTTGTTTGTTGTTCTAAAGTTGCGAATTGTATTTAAAGGGAGATATTCCAGTGAAGGCGTGAAACTTTTAGCTAAGATCCGAATACAAAGTGCGTAGCATCGCAATATCAGAATAATTTATAATAAAAGATACTAATAAGGTAAAGGGCTTCGTTCAACACTTACTTAGAACTTAAGTTCAACACAGTATTTATAAAGTTTGAATGCCTGAAAACTTTATACAAAAACCAATCATCATCATCATTAGTAACCCATCAGTTGGATTAGATGGGTGCCTTTTAAATAATATAGTAATTAAAAGTCAACGACCTTTTCACAATATTTCTGATATTGTTACACAAGACTAGTTGGACGTAGCGCCAGCTCGCCAATAAACTGGTCCACCAGTTTGGCGAGGAACCTGTGTACATTAATATGAATAAATAAATAAAAAAAAAAATTAAGTGGCACTCGGGGACTGCCGCGGTAAAGCATATTGCATAGCATTTTTTATCAACTTAAGCAATTATAATATTTATGCAATTTTTTTTGCATAATAATAATTATGCAAAAAAATAATTAAAAACAAACAAACAAGAAAAGCGCACTGTCACTGCTTCGCGAGTAAGAATCGAACCTGCGACATCATACACCATACGGTAAAGAAAGCAGCCGCTCGCCCATTGCGCCAAACAGAGCTACTTGTGAACCTCTAAAATGTTGAACGCTTATTGAACGACGGTGTTAGGTTTATTTTCGTTACGGAATTTCTTGATTCGGTCGCCGCGCTCAAACTGTTTGTCCTAGTTCAAAGCCCGCGATAAAAGCTATGCAATAGCTTAAAAACAATGACTATTATTTTCATGTAAAGCACAACACTAACGGCTGTGCCCTTGGCTATGCCTTTCAATGTTGTGCAGACTAAACGCTTCATGTTCCTGAGTTTATTGCTGATGTAATGTTTGGCGTATGGGGGTTATCCGTAATGCGCAATAGGCATAATAGACTGCTACTTTATGCCATGCATACCAGAAACAGATATCCGTAAATTTAACAAGATAATTTAGGGCAAGATTTACACTGGTCGTATATTAACCTTCCTAACACCTGGCTTATCCATTAATTCTCATTCTGTCTATAGTATATTGACTAGTGAGTGTTCCGAATTATATTCAACTTAACGATATGACATCTTGATTGGCAATTTATTGATTTTTGGTCTTTTAACGATAATTAAAAAGTCCGGTTCACAATACTAGACTATTAGTTGGCCGTAGTTATGCAAAAACGTTCCAACCCACAGCAAGTTTTCAGACAGTTTGATGCGTTTTTAAAAGTTTTTAGTTAAGAATGTGTTATGCATTGTGGGTTGGAACATTGGAAACAATGAAAAAGAATAATGATGTAAGGACTGGAATGTTTTTACTAAATGAAGAAGGGTGTTTTAAAAAAGTAGCCTAGTGCTATTAACCCAATTTTGACAGACTTGTGGGTTGGAACGTTTTTGTATAACTACATCCAGTTGATAAATGAATTACTTAATTTTTTTTGCTGTTTTCCTTTGGTAGTACAGTTAACAAGGAACAAACGTGACGGTCCTCTAGATCTAGAACGCACTCTGCATAGTTAATTCATTAAAATATTTGCGATTTTATTATTATGAAGTTAGTTGGTATGAATGCCGCTGACGAAAGCTTAGTAGACGGCAGAAAAAACCCATTCTTCATGGTAATTTTCACATAGTTATCGAAAATTAATTTCAGGTTTGGCTCAAATTGGGCACAATGTCAATACCATTGGCGAATTGCATCTGCTAGACTGCATCAAAACGATATCTAAAGGACGATCTCTTTGTGAACACACTTCACGCTCGACAACTTGGAAGTCTTTGAGACGGACTTTTTAAACTATTAAAACTTTGAGATAGCATAATTGTGCTTCAAGTTTTAACTTACTAGTTCCTTAGTTGAAAAGTGGAGGTGATTTTTGGGTTTTAATGATGTACTCAATCGGTATAATCAAGATTAACATTAAATAATTTTATAGAGCTATATTATTTTTTACTTGAAGTTTTTTCTACTTAATATCATAATATCTTCACACTTCTATCCCCATAGTTGTTTAAAGAAAGTACATGAAAAGTATTCTACAAAGCTTGTTATTTATCTTAAAATGACAAAGAAAACATATGCCCCGGTGTTTTTGAAACGCGTTTTTTCAGAAAGTATCTGAATGGTTAAATCCATTGTTTGAAATACAAAAGAGCAGAACAATATGTTTAGTAGAAGCTCTCAGGGAATCATAATATGTTAACGTATTGAATACGAACGGTTGTGAAACGGCACATAACAAATGATTTCAAATGTGAGAAGAATATTTCATTTATAGGTGAACATATTTCAACAAATATACCTACCAAACCTACGTAGGCTAGCTATTGCTTTGCATTTGTAACTATTTGTGGGTACATAGAACTATGTAATCAAAAGCTCCTCAATAAGTGGTTACAATAATAGGGTATTTAAAGGCTATATTAACCTTGCTGTTCCTTCATCAAACCTTTGTTTATAAGCTATCTAACATGGAACATCAGCTGTTGTAGGCAAAGTTGGTCCGTTGATTGTCCTGTGGTGCGATTCTTTATAATTGCAACAGTGTGACGATTGTAATCGCCTCTGATTGACCGATACCCATTTGATATTGGCTAAAACGCATTGCTGCAGAAAGAACGAGAGAAATTCAACCAAGGATATTTGACAGTAATCAAAATGTTGATATCCATTATTTATAATCGAAAATGTAACATGTAATAATAACATTAATTGTGAAAACACAAAATAAATCGGTCCAAAAAACAAATAAGTTATAGAGCTTTAAAGTTTCCTGTTAGACAGAGACAGATACAGTCACAGTAAAACAGCTTATAATTCCGAGACTATAGTCTGTTCGCCGAATGAACCAAGCACTGAGAATTTGGACTTCCACGTGATTGGTTGGTTGGTTGGCAGATAGGGACGCTTAGGCCGTGATCACAATGCAAGTTATAATTAGTCTGTCGTTACACTCCGTACCGTTCAGACGTTTCCCGCGTACCTGCTTCGTTGTGAATTGCGATCATGTCTATTTATCTTTGACCTGGATTGTTTTTCGGACTGTTGTTTTGTGCTCATTGTGTGAACTTGGCTTGTCTACTGGATTCCGTTTGATTGCTTACCCAACGACTTGGCGAGTTTATTGGTTGTTGTGAATATGGCGGAAGGAAAAGTGCAAAAAAGGCTTAAACGGGCCTTTTCTTTAACTGAAAGGTTATGATGTGTAACATGTTTAACACCTTTAAAATTGCTACACCGACTGCTTCCCACAATGAGATTTGTAAAACAATTGCATCATCATTAGGTGTAAACCGGTGTTCAGTTTATAAAGTGGTGAAGGAACAACAAGCCAATGCACGTTTGAAGTCCCCGATCAGAACGAAAGCACGCCTCACAATATGTGATAAAATCGACGATTTCACAAAATGTGCTATTCGAATTATAGTACACAACTTTTTCTCATTAATGAAATTCCCACCCTTGATAAAGTGATGAAAAAAATTGAAGAAAACGGCACATTGGGTACTTTTAAAAGAACGTCTTTGCATAAGATATTAAAGTGAAAGCGAATGAATAATTTATATTATTTTTTAATTTATATTGCTTTAATGTTGATTTTATTTTATTACAAACAAAGAACAAATCACATGGTAGCTCTTATTTCATTTATAAAAAAATTCTGTTTCAAATTACTTATCAATAATAGGTATAAAAATTCCTTACTAAAGCATTAACAATATGAACGCGCCCTATGATTTCAAACGGGTCGCAAGCGCTCCTGGGCGGAGCTAGACAGTTTTCTGTCTTTATCAATTTGTATGCAAATGTGGGACAGAGAAAGCGCTTTGCATGGTTCACTCCGTGAATAGACTATAGTAAAGATATTTACAAAAGAGAAATGGCATTGTGTTACATATAAAATAACATAATAATAAATATATATAAAAACGTTATTTTAAAAATAAAAAAATATCAGTCATATACCCAATTGAGCCTGTAGTAATGATTGATGCATCTTTTCCAAAATCGGCCCACTACTTAGTTGCAGCACCAGATTAGATAAGGTTACCAAATTGTTTAAATTATCGCAGTGTAATCGGGTAAGTATACTTATACAAATATTGAAGTCGATTGGAAATGTTAAAGTTCTGTTATTATGGATTTCGGTGGTAGGTACATGTTTTTATCAAATTATTTATTCTTTTTTTAACAATTTCGTTAATAACGTTTTAATGAGACATTTTTCATGTCATACGATTCAAAGCATACGGTAAATATATTTATGAAAGACCGGAATTATTCGAGGAGCAATTAATTAAAATGAACGAATGTCAATAAATAAACCACCTAGAGCTTTTACATAACAGAATAAATACCTACTGTTCATCATTAATAAACAGTAAAATTCTCTTCTTTGTTCTTAAAATATGTTTTCTCAGAACACAAAATGGATAAAAATAAAATTAAGTCACTGCTCATTAATTCTGATAAGATTCTAGACGATCTATAAATAATTTTACTGTACTTATAAGACTCGTAGATATAATATAAACATTCTTAATTTTTTTAAATAAAAAATATTAAATATTGGATAGAAGCAGGCATTACTTTGCGGAAGTTCGTGATAAGCATGAAAAGGTTATAATTATTTTGCTATAATTCGCCAACAGTTGGCGGATTATAGCAAAATAATACTAACCTTTTCTTGCTAAAAAAATAATAGCCAAGCTGAAGTAGACCAATATCCTCCTCTCCTCTCTAAATAAGCGGGAAGCTTGTGTTAGGAGTGGGTACGTCAATAGTTCAAAGGGTGGGGATCGAACCGTAAACCTTTCAGTATTCAGTCCGCGGCCCGCGCCTTTAAGCGTTGGGCTATTGAGGTTTTTATTGGTACACAGTAGAGAATTAAGTTATCTACCTCACATCCTACTAATCCTACTAATCATATAAATGTGAAAGTTTGTGAGGATGTATGGACCAATTTGGCTGAAATTTGGAATGGAGATAGCTCATACCCACGATTTACACATAGGCTACTTTTTATCCCGGAAAATTATAGAGTTTAGAATTAAAAACCTTAATCTACGCGGACGAAGTCGCGCGCATTATCTCGTATGAGTATAAATAGAAAAAATATCCTCTTATGTAACTTGTTTACACTTTGCTCAATCAATTTTTACCAAAGAAGAAAATCTCTGAAGGAAACATGTTTACTAACGCGTTGAAATCGCACAAAGGCGTCTGACAGAAATTGTGCGAAATAAAACTGCATCGAAGAAAATAGCGAAAAATATTCATGCTTACAAAAGAAATGCACAGAAACGCTTGAGTTATAAAAAAAAATTAATAGAGTAGAATACTTTCTTTTACCTTGCTACCAATTGCCCTAGCGATCCATTGTACTTTCGAAGTTAAGGAAAACATTTAAAGACTACAAAGAGCAGTATAATTAATAATATATTAAAATAAACAACTATGAGACAACCTCACAAAAGAAGCTTTTATTGAAATAGTTAATTTTATCACCATAGCAAGCTAGTCAGCGGTTTATACATAACAGTAACAAAGCATATTACTAAGTACTTTTCTAGTCTTAACCAATATATATTCTCTTCTTTAGCACATAAATAATTTACTAGCTAACTTCGGCGACTTCGTCCAGATGAATTTAGGTTTTAAAAAATCCCATGGGAACTTTTTGAGTTCTACCAGCAGTAGTTTTTCACTAGTAGCTAGACCAACGATATACGAATCGTTTATATCCTTTAATTTATAGTACTCTCTGTCTACAGCCACTAGATTCAGGCGTCGCAAGAGTGTGTGTAGAGTTTTCTACAAAAGATGTATGCTTTTTAGAGGTCTATCGGCTCTTATCGGCTCACTTCAGAATGAAGGCGTCACGATTATCGATAAGGAAAATTACTCTACACTCGGATCTAAATCTCTAAATTACTCTACAATGAGAATAATGTACGAACATAACTAACCACAATAATATTGTCATTTTCAATATTATCGCAAACCTATTTAAAAACCAAATACCTATATAAACTTTTTCTGACCTCATAATCAAGCAACTTACTACTTTAGTTTTAGACAGGCACACTTTAAGTTTTTAAGTTTTAAATGTTTATGCTAACTTTACTAACTGTGTAACTGAGTAAACTGTATAATTATAACTATAATTTCTGTAGATTCTATGCATAAATTTTATAATCACTGTGTACACATACTAAGGGTTGTTACCTGGAACCCAAATCTGATGTTATTGTATTACGTTTATATTTGGTTGCAACCTGTTTTGTGTACCTTTTCAATAAATAAATAAATGAAAACTTATCTTAATAAGAGTTTTGTTAAGTATTCTGTGTCCCTAGCCTTTGGATTCAGGATTTGGATCGTGAAATTCCTACAAAACATCTACGCTTTAGTCCAGCTGTGTAGGTTCAGATCAGACACAGAATACATAATAGGAATGAGAATTTGAATATTAGTTTTCAAATCGATGCCTTAACATGGGTAGCATAAGTATGTCACGCGCCGCACTCTTTAAACATTTCTGTGGTGTCGTGTGATGCGGGTTGTTACGTTCCCTCAAATATGGTTGAGCGAAGCAATGGCTGGGTCATGCGTCATGCTCGTGAACGGGTGCCACCGGCGGGAATGGGGCTATTTTATGTCTGCCCATCTTAAGATAGAAGTTAGTCGGTATGCATTTTTGCAACTTTCCTCATTGTGGAAACACTGCATATATAGCATAGTATTTACTGTATTGTAAATTTGTTTTGAAAAGAGCAACCGCCGAGTTTCTTGCTGGTTCTTCTCGGCAGGAAAGGCATTCCGAACCAGTGGTAGATTCATCGACTATTCAAAAGCACTTGTAAAAGTTTATTTGAATAAAAAATATTTCTATTCTATTCTATTCTATTCTAATGAAGATTATCACGTCACGATTATCGATAAAGAAAAAAACTCTACAGTAAGGATAATGTAGGCAGTAGGCACGCTAACTCTTAATAAGAGTGAAGTGAAGATCCCGTTTTGAAACAATTACCTTTTAACAAACGAAGTTCAGCAGTGAGCTTTAATTTCGTGTTTCGGCGATATTTGGCAAATTAATTCGGAAACTTGATCGGAACATGCGAGCGTAAGATGTTTGTTCTGGCAGAGTTTCTTACTTAATAACTTGTTTGCTCCAGACCAAATACTTTGACTTTCTGGAGCTTTTAACTCATTTTATAGTAATCCTATTATAACTTTAACTCAAAGTTATAGGTCGCAAAATCTTTTTTGTGTCGTGTGGTATTTATTGTGTGGAATTTTTAATAAAAATAATGCGCATCGGTAAGCACCGATGTAGTCTAAGTATGGTAGTGGGGTAGGTTAGTTGTAAGAGGGTATGTCAGTTTTAATAAAACCCATACCCCTAATCGGTTTCTACACGCCATCCAGCCAGAACGCTAAATGGCTTGGCAGCACATATTATTAATCTAAATACATAATTATACCTAAGTAATTTTTTTTAATATAAAATTTTAAAGAATAATTTTTTGTTTTTTTTTTTAAATTATATCAATTTAATATGTTTTATTATTTATTTTGATAAGTTCTGTATCTATTTAGTTCGTATAAGTATAATATTTTGTGTTGTATTTATCTATTTATGTTTGGGTTTTCATAAGAAATTCAAGTTAAGAATTAATTTAAACTATTACTTAATATAATTATACTTTCGCTTTTATATTTTTACTTACACTCTTTCTAGCGAATGACATGACAATTTTTTTTGTACATGAAAAAATTGCAGGATATTATTTATTACCTTAGTTACATAATTTAAAACACGTTTATAAGCTATTTTGACATTCTGGGTTTGTCTTTAAAACCTTATTAAGGTACTTTTGGTTCTAAACGCTTTCAATGCAATCACATTTAAATAACAATAATATAATTAATTAATAAACATACAACAATTTTCATTGAAACATTTCATAAAATACATTGATGCAATCCCATTAAGTAGATAAATTAATGAAATACACGTACCTACCGTTGATTTTCAATTATTGTTTTGGGCGGCTTTAATACCGTTTCACATGTCGAGTAGGTCGGTGTGTATTGTTAAGTGACAAAAAATTTAGGTAAGTAGGTACGGTACATCTATTCGTGGGGCTCTCCACAAAAATTGTGATAGTTGAATTAACTTTTCTCAGCTAATTAATAATTCGTCATTTATCATCTGAGTAAAGCAGCTTCAATAGCGCAAATGAGAAAGAAATCGACGGCCGACGTTTCAAACCCCACCCGTTTTACTATGTTCGTACTCAGATTAGATTCAGTATAATAAATTACCTTCCTTTTTAGGGTTCCTTAGTAAACAAGGAACCCTTATAGTTTCGCCATGTCGGTCCGTCTGTCTGTCTGTCTGTCTGTCTGTCTGTCTGTCTGTCTGTTTGTCTGTCTGTCTGTCTGTCTGTCTGTCCGTCCGTCCGCGGTTTATCTCAGAGACTATTGGTACTACAAAGAAATCTGTAATTTGACAAGGGTATAAATATAAATCACGCCGACAAAGTGGTGACATAAAATTGTGAAAAATAATTTTAGGGTACCCCTACATGTAAAGTGGGGATGAAGTTTTTTTTCTCGTCTATCCCATAGTGTGGGGTGTCGTTGAATAGGTCTTTCAAAAATATTGTGGGTGTGGGAACACCATTTTTCAATTCAGGGATCCGTTTGTGAAATATGATATTTTAAAGTGCTTTTTATTAGAGTCAAGTGTCCCCCCCCCCCCTCTGCCAGCTAAATGGTTGTATTAAAGGATACAAGAAAAAATTCACAGCAGTAGTATATTATATAATAAATTTTAAGGGAAAACTATCACGGCTAAGTAAGTTTCATTATAGTTAAGGAGTTATATCTGTTTTTTCCAAATTAGTTATTACACGTAGTGTAAGTTGCATATTTTGTAGTATATTATAGTATTTTAAACAATGAAACACAAAATATTATATTCAATAACAAAATAAAAGCACTATCCTAGGTCATATATTTGTGACTTGCAACTATGGAACCCTACACTGCGCGTGGCCCGACACGCACTTGTCCGGTTTTATTTATCCCATATGGCTGTCAAATGTTGCGATCGTTCAAAATCACAACGGAAATTCTATATTCCAAAAGATGTAAACACACATTTCCAAACGAAAAAATAACATTTCCTTGAATTTATCAAACACTTAATTTTGAAAATATAGCGGCTATAGGAGAGCTCATTGTTAAAATGTCCGAAAATGAATTGGCAAGTCACGGCTCAATACAGTCTCAACAAAGAACTTGCTAACGATCGAAATTTATCCTTGACTCCGCACTAATACTGTCATTAAACAACCCTTTGTTTTTCAGCTTTGATAAAAACCTTGAGTGGCACCTTGGGGCCTTCTAATTTTTATCTCCTACTGTGCCTTGAACAAAGATAAGTAAACTTGATTTTAAAATAATGGACGGAAACTAGCTCATTTGAGTTAAGGTTTTATATATTGAAGCTTTTGAAGTTTGCGTAAATCTGATAAACTTATGGAAATTAACTAATTTTCTATTGCAAGATGATATTAAAATAAAGCTTGATGAATCCAGGCTTGAGCGCGTTTTCCTAGATGATGCTTACAATTACTCACGTCTTGGCAAGAATCATAAATTCAAATTCAAAATTATATATTTCACGTAGGCCAACCTGTGGCTCAATTATGACAAGTCATGATTCTACCACCGGTTCAGAAAGCGGATTCTGCTGAGAAGAGCCGGCAAGAAACTCAGCAGTTGCTCTTTTCAAAATAATCATTTTACAATATTATTATGAAGCTATTACATTGTAATAAGTTTTTTATACTATCTTGTGGGCAGCTGGATGCCAAGCCGATTTAACCTATGCAACTTTGTTAGAATATAATATAATATTTCCACAATGAGGGGAAGTTCAAAAAAAAAAAAAGAATTCTACAATTCAATTTATGTTAAGACTCCGGAAAAGGGTACCACACCTTAGCGGTCCGTTTCACGTAGAGCAGCGTTTCACGCGAGTAGGTTGGATTTCAACTTTTCAGGACTTCTCGCAGTACTATGGTAGAACGTTGAAGGAGGAAGGAACATGGTTGTAAAGTTCCTGAGCACTCTCTTCGAAATATATCTAACACAGAAGACCTATAGAAATGTTTTTTTTTTATATCGTCAGGATTTGGGATACGTATTGACAGCGGATTTCTTGACAAAGTGCTGTGTCCATCAAGCAGAAATATTGGTGGCAATAATTTTATTAGCCAACCTCCGACCAGGTAACTTTTTCGGGCCCACAGATTTTGTTTAGTCCTTGGCAGGATTAACGCCGCCCGATGGTAAATGATGTTCACTGTGATTTAATATGGGAAGGTATGTGCTACAGCAGTATCTATTCGTATAGAAATCTACACATGTAAAGTATCTACTCATGTAGATACCTGTCAAATCCACACTCCAGAGCTCTTTATTGGTTTTTATGCGGTATCAGAATGCTAAATCGGCTTTGCAGAGGATGAACCTGAATGAATTTTCTTAAGCTTTTCCTCTTCGTTACACGATTATTATATACAAATATACGCAATGATACATTATATTACAGATAATATTACCTCTGTGTATGAAACCAATTACTCGTATTTCGAAACGGCCAAATTTCGATAGCAAACGAAAATATTTCGCTTAACAGTAATAGGTACGGTTTCCCTGTACCAAACAGCTTGAATTTCTCAACTGAAGTCGTCAAAATCGTTAACTTCGCGAACTACATAAACTTGTTATGATTTAAGCAAGTAGAGTTCTGTCCAATAACCGATAATAATAATCGTCTCTCGTAATTAGGACGGAAGTTGGATCTTTCATTTTATCGCTTACTAGGTAGTTATAAGAATTTTATTGCCTTTAATAATTTATAATTTATTTATTTTTGCAATAAATACCTAAACAAACACCATAAAATAATAACATCTGACATCGGCCCGCGACTTCATCCACGCGTATTTTGATTTAAAACAATTTTGATTTGAAACCGTTCGATTTCCCAGGATAAAAACATCCTATGGCCGTTTTAGGAATCCAAACTGCCACTGGATCAAATTATTTTTGGGATAAAATATGGTCCAAGTTCTCTCTCTCTTTCTTTCTCATATTTTCGTGTCAATTTCAAAGCAATTTCAAGATCGCCGAGGAACGTTTAACCGACGAATAAAAATGTTTTAGCAGATTTTCAATACAAAAACTGTCAGAATTTCTTTATTCCTCGGATAAGTGTTATTCGGCGATTGGTGAAAATGGTACTTAGAGTGAGAAGATATAGGTATCCCATTTGTTACCAGATCTACTCAGCTCATGCCTAATTTGGAAATTTTCAGCTATATTACCAGGCGGTCATAAGCAGAAGTTCTAGCTATCTTAAATTGTATGATAGGCGGTTCGCTTTCAGCGCAACAAACAACAAGTTTACAGTTAGTTACTGACTACACAAATATTAAGTTAATCCTGTTAGTAGACAGTTGTTTGCTTCGGTCGGTAAACTACAAGGCTTCAAGAATATTTCATGCTGTAATCAGATTCATATTAACTTTATCATGATGCATAATTATTATGTACGCATGCAAAGCTAGGATTCTGAAATAACGGTGTATATGTACATTGAGAATTGACTAAAACTTATACTACAAAGAACATGAAACTAAGTACTTAATCTAAATTCGCTTTTAAAATCGAAAAATTATTTCAATTAACTTAACCTACCCCATGATTTTCATCCGGTTGAGAAACAAATGAACCTTAGCTGCAATTTGATTTTATTTTAAATTTTAACTTTATATTAATTTAAATTTATTTTTCAGAGCCATTTTGGCCAAAGACATAGTTTGGCCATCCAAAGGGGCAATGCTGCCAGCATATTTGGTACTATGGCGCGCCACGGTGGCATCGATGAGGTATTAGTTTTATTTTAGTTTTAATTTAATATTAAATATGCATTTAAGGTTTATATTTGTAAATAAAATACGAAATGCGGGCAGATGAATTAAATCGCCTGCTGACCGTGTGTCCGCAGCTAATGAAATGCAAACGATTCCTCAGTGAAATGGGCTTCGCTGTAAGCTAGTCACGCTTCTTTGTGGTGCAGTCGGAAATCCTTTTTTATTTGCTAAACAAGACTCAGATTAAACTCTTTCCTCCTTTATTTGTTTCATATAAAAGAGACGGGTTTCGTACAGTTTATTATTTACCAAAAGCCGTAATAGCTCAGCGGGTGAGGTGCAAACAACTTAAAACTCAAAACTTATCGTGAATATGAGTTTTACATGTCTTACTACGTAAAAATTAGGTGTGTAGTTTATCATATTTTTTATTGCAAGATAGGCTTGCACTTGTTAACAGTCAGTGATGGAAAACACTGATGAGGTCTACTTAGGTTAGAACGCTGCCTAGAAGATGTCTATTCATTCTGCTTCCTGCTGCTTCATGCTCAAATTATACGTATCTAGTAGGAAACACGTAAAATCAAAACAATAAAATCACTTTTCTAAGGTATTTTTTATAAATTAAAATAAGTCCAAGAAGAAACCTTGCTTTTTTATATTTACTAGCTTTTTAGGCCGCAACTTCATCGGAGTGGAGCTATATTTTTAAAATTCTCAATTTTTTTTCTGGAATAAAAAGTAGCCGGCTTTACGTCTCCGGATTCTCAAATAAGTAATTGCGCTCAAAAAATTACTTCAATCCGTATTCGGTGTATATCTGTATCTGTATCCGCAATCTCTTTTGCATGATTGAAATAAACATACTTTCGTCATCCTACTTCCTACTTAATATTATAAATGCGAAAGTTTGTGGGGATGGATGGATGGATGGATGGATGTTTGTTACTCTTTCACTCGACAACGAATGAACCGATTTGACTGATTTGGAATACTGACAGCACATACCCATGAACACATAGGCTACATTTTATCCCGGAAAATTAAGGTGTTCCTGCGGGAATTAAAAACCTTAATCCACGCGGACGAAGTCGCGGATATCGGCTATCATCTAGTTTAATAATTTGATTAATTTATAATCGGCACTTAGTAATATACTATAATAAATTACTAAGTGCCGATTTCACCAACTTCCAGTGACGTTTTACCGGGGAATAATTAATTGTGTGGTCTGACAGTTTTGTACTGAAAATACTGTCAAAATATGGAATTTATGCTCGGATAAGACATAATTTACGTTGGTGAAATCAGCCCTAAGAGTGAGAGGACAGAGAGGACACGTCTTCAGCATCACTAACTTTTAAGCTAAAATAAAAATTGTAAGTATATTTTGTACTGGAAAATCAGGATGTCAAGTGATTTATAAAGCTTCCTACAAGCGTTTTCATTGTTCGCTGACAATGTATTGGTGGATTCAACGCAATACAAGTGGACGTTCAAAATCAGATTTACCTCTGATTTGTGGTGGAACCAGGTCGCGTCCGCATTGTCGACTATTGTTTGGTTAAATGTCGTACTCCGAGGCATTTTGGTGGTTTACTCGTTTCATTTGCGGACGCCTAGTGTTGCTTCTCATTAATATAAGCTGAAGCTTTAAATATTTTAGCTAATATCTGATACTTTCGATGCGAATGCGATTTTTGTTGGTTTGTCCTTTAATCACGCAGCAACAGATCAATGGATCGCCCGAATTTTTTGCATGTAAGTATAAAGTTGATGTGTTGGAGATTGACAAAGGCTTACTGTTATTCCGGAAAATTACAGGTTTCCCGCGGGATTTTCAAAAACTTGACATGGACGAATTCGTGTGGACATCATCTAGTATCAAATAAAATCTTGTCTATAAACAAATTATTATAGGTATTTTTTGTGACTTCAGACTTTACTATAGATAGTTTCTTTGGATGGTTGGTATCTATTATTTCGAGATATTCTGACAAGATTTTTAAAGAAGTCTATATTTTTTATTTAATAATACAAAAGCGTAGGTATGCAAGCAAAAAAGTGATGAAAACGCAATTTCTGATTGCAAAAAATGTCAAGTTACTCGAATTCACTGTAGGTTGCTGATCGAAAGCAAATCGAACAAGCATACTGGCCATGAATAAAAACGTAGGCGTAATGGAAATGAAACGTAATTACTTGCAAATGACTTTTCCATTAAAATAGTTTCCATTTTTACAAAATTTTCTTTGTTAGGTTTGGTGGGTATTTTACGCGAATTTATTGTTTTGTTATTGTTATTATACATTTTACCGATACTGTTGATCTCATTCGCATTTCAGCTCTGCAGAAAAAGATGGTCCGAAAAGATGCGTCAACAGCCTCAATAATTGTTGATGTCGCCGCAACTTTGTGGAAGTGTGCGTACTTCATATACAGCAGACTCATAGATCTCGAGCACTAAGGCCACCACCAGACCACAACTGGTGACAGAAGCTCATACGATCAAGTGGACGCTAGCAGCAAAGTACCTACCTACTTAAGTTCGAGTTGGATGCTGCGGCCTCTAGTTGTGGTTGTGACCCTGACGCAAGGTAGTTTTTTAATTTTTAATTTCACAAAACATCTAAGCCTTATTGTTTCGCCCAGTCCATCCTTCTGTATGTTTATCTGTCCATCACTGTGTTTGTGCCATTTTATTATTACTTACCTACTTTGTATCACTCTGTAGTAGTTGAGTCAGCCAACTGCTCAAAAATGGAAAATAATTCTTCAGATACCTATATATCAAAGTTAGGTGTCATGAATGAATTCGTTGTTCATTTTCGGTCTGTCAAGCAATTTGTAAGTATGATGTGGGTACATGAGAGTGTCATTTGCGTAATAGAATCCTATTCACAAGGCATTATTGATGGCAACCTACTTGTTATGTGAATATTCGGTTGAGAGAAAATACATTTTCTTCGCGCATTTTGTTGCTTGTCCATTGAAGTTAATCTATCGAAATCACTGCATTCATTTTATGCTTCTCCATTTTGTCTTCTTTCTAGTTTATGTCTTGGATATAAAAATCCAAAAACCTGTAAAGTGTCAAAATCCTGTAATATGTCAAAAACCTGTAAACCTATAAAAAATATTACAATTTGATGTTGAGGGTATTTTTGTAAAACTAATTCCTTGATACTAGGAAATAATTTTCTGATAATAAGTACATTTCAACCAGTTTTAACTTTTATGTGTTACAACTTATATTACAACGATGTAATGTATCTTAGGCCGACTTGCACCAAACTGCTTAGTCATGTTTAGTTAAATTTTGTAATGCTGTCACTTTTTGACAATACTATTTCAGAGTTGACATGAGAAGGACAGCATTACAAAATTTAACTAAACGTAATTAAGCAGTTTGGTGCAAGTCGGCCTTACAGTTGTAATACAGATGTAAGTTTTTTATTGGTGCGAAAATATTACATGGGTCCGCCATTGGCTTTTCCGAGAATGCAAAAGCACTTTGTTAAAGTTTATTTGAATAAAATCCATTGTTCCTTAAGGTATTGTAGTCGGCGAGACTTACCTTCCTCCTTTTCCTTTCTACGTTAAAGAATATTGTTGATTGAACTTCTTTAGGTAAATGATCTTACTGCATTCAGGCGTGAGCGTAGAAAGCTAAATATTTTATTTATTTAGAACAGGTTGTATGAGAGTCGACTGAGACAAGATTTCGGTTGAGGTTAACTTTAACCACGATAACAATGCTATTATGAGTTACAAAATTCGGGGTTCATAAACTTTTCGTCATAGTTTGACCTCAAACTCAAAACTTAACCATGTAAATACGAATACTGATTTACGTTATGCAATCCACTTGGTTGTTTTTATGGTGGGCAACCATAATATTTGCAAACATTTAACGTAACTTAACTTTAATTACCTGTTGTGAACTGACACAAAGTGATGAACATGTTTAGATAAGTATTAAAACAATAGTTATTTATCATGCACAACCATTTGATCCTTTCCCATTTAAGTTTGTGTAACAACTAATCATTCACTCATGTTGATATTTGGGCTACAGTGGCGTACGCAATTTTCGTGTGATCAGAATTGTAAATATTTTCCTGCATTTGTGTTTCGCTGGTTAACTAAAGTATCATTAGACCATTAGGTATTATTTTAGCGCATATGTAAATTTGAATGGTTTTATCAAATAAATGTTCAAGTAGAGTTCGTGAACTGTTTGATTAATTAGAAGTGGTTCTATAATTATCATCGCTATTAGTCGATGTTGAAATATCGCTTTTGTTACGATCAAAATTGATATTTAGGTTAGATCATCATCAGAATATCATTCATTGCTATTTTTAGGTTTGTGAAATTAAATAAAGATTTTCTGCATTAGGGGCTATTTCAAAAAAGCCAAATATTGCTCACTTCACTTTTTAGGCGAATGCTGAAAAATGTTTAACCGAAGAATAATTAATTTAAGGTTTTGACAGTTTTTGTACAGGAAAATTGTTAAGACGTCTTTATGTATCAGTTATAGTTTACTTGTCTTTGGTAATACAATTATAATGCATCAATCATTGCTCTAATGCATCAAGATTTCAAATGTGGTGATTGCCTTTTATTGTATTCTTGCATCAAAAATGCAAGAGCATTGATTACGATTGTCCCACTCCATCAATCATTTTCAGACAATGCCATGGCAGATGTTTAACCGACTTCAAAAAAGGAGGAGGTTCTCATTTCGTCGGAAGCTTTTTTTTTATTATGTTTGTTCGCCGATTACTCGAAGACGCCTGAACCTATTTGAAAATTCTTTTTTATATTTTGAAAGGGTACACTTCCTAGGTAGTCATTTAAATTTTATCGAAATCAGTCTGGCAGTTTTTAAAAAATCAACAATAAATTATATACTTTGTAGTGAGATTTTTTATATTATATTAAATTATTGTCTATAAATTGGGCACTAGTCGCTTGGTACTCGACATTTACCAAAGTGTCGTTACAGCAAGAAATAGGAAAGCATCACTGGCTCAAGTGTCACAAGAAACTTGTATTATCGTCTATCCGCGAGAGTCGGGGCGACAAGTGACAGATGAAATGTAGTCGTCGCTCAGCAGTTGATTTATTGACGAGTTCTCGCTGTCTGAGGCGTCGTTTACCCTTGTTTTCTTCGTTTCTAATAATATGCTCCGGAAAAGCGGTGATAGTCTACTTGTTAAGACTTCGACCTTCTTTGCGGGGGGTCTGGGGTTCGACTCCAGGCACGCAGCTCTGACTTTTCGGAGTTATGCAAGTTTTGAGCAATTTAATATCACTTCCGTTATCGCTGAAAGAAGTATGTTAATCTGCACGTGGCCAGCGTGGTGAATGTGGCCTCGTGTGATGAGCCTTTTTATTCCAGAGGCTGGTGATGGGTTGAGTTTAATGAATGTAATATTAAAGAAAAATTAACATTCTTTATTATATTTAATATTTTTTATTATCCGCGAAACAGAATAAATCTTTTAACACTCGACGTACGTTTCGCTTCGACACCGGAACATCATCAGGAGATGTTGACTCCACAATTCGCAATTGCAAATTCAATAATATTGAAATGTTTTTCCTAATTTGTTCTTCAAATTCTGATTTAATCTTCGTTATAATATTCTTGTTCCTTTTTAGTATTGTATTTACAAATCTATATTATTCCATGGACCTCATAATAGTAATATGTTTTATTTGTAACCGTGAAAATTCAAAAAATTCAAAATTCAAAATTATTTATTACATGTAAGCCAACCTGTGATTCTTATGACACGTCATGACTCTACTACCGGTTCGGAAAGCGGATTCTGCTAAGAAGAGCCGGCAAGAAACTCAGCAGTTGCTCTTTTCAAAATAATCATTTTACAATAGGTATTATTATACAGCTATTAGTTTGTAATAAGTTTTTTATACTATCTTGTGGGCAGCCGGATGCCATGCCGATTTAACCTATACAACTTTGTTAGAATAGAATAGAATATAATATTTTCACAATGAGGTGAGGTTCCAAAAAAAGCGTAGGTACTACAATTCAATTCATGTTAAGACGGGCAGACAGAAAGCAGCCTCATTCCCGCCGGAGGCACCCGTTCACGAGCATGACGCATGACGTCAAGTTGATAATTTAGAAGTCAAAAAGTAAAAACTGTAGAGCTAGTAAATGCTGTATAAATCGTTCAATATTCTCCCTGACTTGCAGAATTAGGTATTTAAAACCGCAGCTTTCTACGGGTAGCTTAAAACCAGTAGAAAAAGATCTGTCCTGCAAAGAAACAAGTAACTTATACTGAATTTGCATCGCAGCGTTTGCTGGGGATTGTTTGCATTTCATTAGCTCCGGTCAACAAGAGATCTTATTTATCTGCCTGCACTCGCCACTCAGTTGTATTTTAAATTCACTTGTTTCTTTCATTTTAATTAATGAGGAATAATTTATCTTCTAAGCAATATTTTTTATTATCATAAGACACGATATTTTCGATCTTATTTTTATTTTAATAACCAATAAAATAGGTATGTAGCGTAAGCGCAATGATGGCGCACTGTTGTAAAATACTTTGATTAATTATTTATTATTATATACGATTTCTATAATCTTTAAAGAGATCGTCTCTATTGTTAAAAACGAAAAAATAAATAATATTTACACAAATTAAACAAAGAAAATGTTAAATACAGAAGCCTATTAAAACTAAGTGCTGTGGTAGGATCATTATTTTAAAAATTCTGCTACAGTCAATGGAAAGAAAACGAGGGAAGCCTGATAAACCTTATACGAGTAATAGAGAACTGGAACAAGAAAGTTCTCTTTGTTTAAAAGTATGAAAGTACTTACTTTTGTTCGCGGAACATTAAAAGATAACAATTAGCGAACCAGAGGTGCCACTTGGGGTTTTTATCGAACCTTAAAAAACAAAGGGCTGTTTAATGACATTATAAATAGGGTGATAAATACGGGTTGTTAAACTGCGTAGGTACTGTGTTTAGAGTGTAATTGACTGTGAATTTTCATGTACATTCTTGCAAGTTAGCGGAGATCTTAATGTTGCTCTGCTTGCTTAGGCACACTAAAAAGGCACAGCTGGAGTACTAATTAACAGTCTAATTAACACCTTAAAACTTAGGCATTGGTTATACATCGATTATAAAACTTGACAACTTATTAGATGAAAATAAAACACAACAACTGAATCTGGTTTAGATTATCAGTACCTACTACACAATTTGTAAAATAACTAAACTAAATAAACGTATTGCTACCCTTTTCTACTGGGAACATTGCAGGATGAAAAGGATAGCGCTATTTAGACCTTTTAATTTAGTTATGAGATTACGTACGTACTGCCAAATTATGACCATTTAAAGAGGTCAAACCACGATAGTTGAGATACTATCGGTTTGATAAGTACATCAATTAATGAACCGAATTTGCTGAAATTGAGAACCAGACACTTAGAGCTGCACCGTAACTTTTATTATTTCGAAATAAAAGCCAAATATTATTTACCTACAAAGATTTTACATCACAGCTTAAATTTTTACGCCTCAGCATTTCCCTAACAATTGGTTCAGTGTTTGAGTTGAGGTGCTGTAAAACTGAGATCGGTACACAACAAAGCAAATACGAGATGCACCGATCGATACTATTTTCGGGATTCTGCTCTTTTAGGTGCAGGAATCCTATTATGGTATTATTTCAGAACCTTGTTTCGTAACGAAAAAGAGTAAATATTAGTGTATTATTTATATTAAGCAGTGATAGCCTAGTAGTTAGGACTGTGGTCTCCTATTCGGGGGGTCGCAGGTTCGATCCCGGGTACGCTCCTCTGACTTTGCGGAGTCAAGTGCGTTTAAGCAATTACATATCACTTGCTTCAACGGTGAAGGAAAACATCGTGAGGAAACCTGCACACCTGAGAGTTCTTCATAATGTTCTTGAAGGTGTGTGAAGTCCGCCAATTCGCATTGGGCCAGCGTGGTGGACTATGGCCTATAAACCTTCTCTGGGAGGAGACTTGCGCTCAGTAGTGGGCCGTTGATGGGTTGCTAATGATGATGATGATGATGATTTATATCGCACATTATTATCCTATATTATAAATATGAAAGTGTGTTTGTTTGTCCTTCAATCATGCAGCAACGGAGCAACGGATCGACGTTATTTTTTGCATGGATATAGTTGAAGACTGGGATAGTGACTTTTATCCCGGAAAAGCTGAGGATTCCCGCAGGATTTTTAAAAGCTTAATTTCACGCACCTAAAGTAGTAAAATAATAGGTTTTTACAGTTTACATTAGTACTTTATTTTATAATTATTTTTGCGTTGCATATACTTACTTACACACGAAATTATGATATTATTATAGAAAAGAAAATAATTATGTCCTCCAATCTGATGTGGAACCTTCATAATTATATACACACTGTAGTTTTTTGATTTATTTCAAGAGCCCAAAAATCTCCGTTTTACCCTACCACCTTTTTTATATTCTAATAAATATCATGTAAAAATTGTTTATTTACTTTTTACTATAGCTTAGTTGTTTGCCCTTACCATGTTCTTACCAACCTTTTGTGGTCTGACAATCTCCATTGAATGTTTAAAAACGTCAACATTTGTTTTGATTTGAAGAAGACAATATCTAGACCATACTATTCTTTTAAATATTTACATTATACCTTTGCTATCAGTAGAGAATAATGCTCACTCTGGAGATTGAAAAACTTAATGACTTGGAACCATTGGGAGTGGTTTAAATAAATCGATGTCATACCATTTCCTCCTGAAGAAACGCTTTCCCGCAGATCCGTTTTGAATATTTCATAATGGTATCATTACCGAGTGTTAAACCAGTCTCATGGAAACTGATTCCATTTGTACGGGTTCCATTTGCAATTTTCTTTTTTAACGCTTAGAATATTAACGGTCTTATCAAAAATATTAAGTGAATTTAACTAATGGTGATGAATTTTTTCCTTTTGTTGTAGGTAGGTTTAGGTACGTGCTGAATGCATTGGTTTTTGTATTAGTTACACGCATTGCCAAGACCGTAGCAGTTTAATCCGTGAAATCTATTATATTTGTATTATTTAAGTATTCCTTGATATTCCGATATAAATCGTCACCACCTTTACCGTTCCTCAGGATGAAACCTGTCTTCTTTTCCAACTTTGTCGAAATCGGCTCAGCGGTGTAGGTATGAAAAGGTAATAGACAAACAGACAGAGTTATACACACTTATAGTATGGGTTGAAGGTGAAACTTTGAAGTCTAAAAAATCGGCCAAGTGCGAGTCGGGCCTCGCTCTTTTAGGGTTCCGTTAAAAAAATTAAATTAAAAAATTTCCATCTACCCACCTACCCATTTTAATTTAATTTTTTTAATTTAATTTAATTTTTATTATTTGTTGTTATAGCGGCAATAGAAATACATAATATGTGAAAATTTCATCTGTCTATCTATTACGGTTTACGAGATACAGCCCTCTGACAGACGGACGGACGGACGGACGGACGGACGGACGGACGGACAGCGTAGGCTTAGTAATAGGGTCCCGTTGGTACCCTTTGGGTACGGAACCCTAAAAATATAAAACATGATAATAATAATTTTCAACCTTTTGTGGCAAAATCCATTAATAAAGCTTGGACACACTCGATGTGCAACGCCCTTTGGCAATATATCCTGTTTCTAGTAAAAAGTATAAAGTAAGGATATGAGTTACGTAAAGTTTTAAGAAAGTCCATAAGACTATTTGCACTTTAGACGCTGCTGCATAGAATAGAAATCGAGTTTTTTCCGGAGAAGAATATCTTAGTTTAAACAAAGATATTTTCAAGTTAAAATAATGTATGTTTGGGCCGAATAATGAAAGATGTAGCGAAGGCCGATGGGCCGCCAATCGGCGCTCGGCGCAGGGGATGAAGAGAAGCAAAAGGGCGGGCATATTTTAGTTTAGCCACGTTACGTAGTACTATTATATTATATTCTGTGGTTTAGCTGGAATCTTCGGGTAGGACTAATCCACAATTCATTTAGTTCGCTTAACTTATTTCTGTAGTATATTGTGTTAACTGATTTATGAAAAGATGCAGAACTTAAGTGAGCTAAGCTAAATGTTTCCTATAGTTTATTTAGTTAGCGTTGTGACCTGCGCTTTTAATGTGGTCCAGACGACAATTCAGTCAAATTTATGACCACTGACAGAACAATATCACTTTTAAAAAGGTCCATTCGCTGGATGTCGGTTTTATTTTTTGGGTTGATGGCAAACTCCAAAATATATTACACGATTTATGTGAACATAAAACCTCATGCTCAAAACTTTGTGGAGTGCTGTTGTAATTTATCACAAAATAAATATATATATACTCTAAAACAGGCACTTACACTTTAACGGAACAGACATTTACAACTGAGGCGTTATCGGGAGCTTAATCACATGTCTTCACAAGCCAAAACACTTTATGATTTATTTACTCATTAATTAAACTGAAATTACCTTGTTAACTTTTATATCCTTACCAAGTCGACTGCTTGTTAGTTAAGTACTATGTTTACTTTTGTCCCATCTTTTCCTCAATATACCTAATTTTATTTTGCAATTATACATGTGCCCGATCTCATATTATGTTTATTTTGTAAGTTGTGGTAAATAATAATCAGCAAATATTTTTTTGGCAAGGATTCGGTTTTATTTTTAACGTACATTAATATACCTAATGATCTACAACCTCTTCCAGTTTGACATAAAAAGGCTCGAATATAAATCAAAACTGCAAAAAATAGAAAAAATACAGCGCACAGACGTCGATGTTGGGACGTTTGAAGTTACTGCTAAAAAATTAAAGAAAGTTCCGAAAGTTCCGAAAGATCTCTTTCTTTCTTGCTATTGAGTAATTAAAGATAAAAACTTTGCAACAAGTTGTATTAAATGATATTTAAGCAATCAGATGCTATGGCGTAAAAAATACTGAAGATGCGGCTTGTAAGGCATGGTGTCATACAGCCTAACTTTGCAGGTCTGATTCCGAAGTTGTATTGACGAATTTAACTATTTTTTTTAACATAAAATGCTCAAGTTTTATCAGATAAAACAGGAGATAGTTGGACTAGTCAATTCTCCTAGTAGGTATTTCATAAAATCCATCCAAACAGACTTCCTATGAGTGTTTTTCTAACTGCAATGCGGTATTGGGGATGAAATGAAAACATCTAGCAATACAAGAGATTTTCATCATCGTAATGGATTTTTTGGCGCGATTTTACAAGCATTATAATTTAATAGGCTAGAACTTTTTAACCGACTTCCAAAAAGGAGGAGGTTCTCAATTCGGCCGGTATCTTATTTTTTTTTTTTTTTTTTTTCTATGTATGTCCACCGATTTCTCCGGGATTACTGGACCGATTCGCGTGATTTTTTTTTTAATCGACAGAGGATGTTTGCGAAATGGTCCCATAAAAATTTTAACCTTCAACTCCTCAAGCCTGATGCTGCAGGCTAAAACTATGGCGATTTAGGAAATTTCGATTACGAATTGATATTGTAGGTAACAAGTATGGACTACATCATGGAGCTCCAGGTCCTAGCTCCTCAATCATAGGATACTACACTTAAAAGCTTAAAATAAAAATTCTTTTCAAAAAACCGACTTCTAACGCCACTACAAAGTATAAAAATAATTTTAGTTTGTCCACGTTTGTTGAAGTCGGGCGGGCCTAAAATACAAACTATGAAACCGACTCGCGATGCTCGCTCGACTTCTACAAACGAGTCTATCATATTCTGTAGCGTCGCGCATCGGTTTCATAGTTTGTATATAGGCCCGCCCGACTTCAACAAACGTGGACAAACTAAAATTATTTTTATACTTTGTAGTGGCGTTAGAAGTCGGTTTTTTGAAAAGAATTTTTTTGTAACAGAATTATTAGTATTTCTTTTCTGAACGTTAGGTTCAGAGTTATTTTATTAATTTCATTATGTATATCAATATGGTAAATAATAAGAAAATTATAATTATGTAATACTGTGGTAATGGTGGGCTTGAAATAGTCAATTATGAATGTAAAATTTACAATAGGTTTTTTTTATTTTTTTTATTTATTTTATTTTTTTAATTGAATTTCTATTTAGTTTGTAGCTTACAAAGTCATAATGTCATACTGTTGTCCAGTGTCACTGAGCCATCTTAAAACGTATATTATATTCTATACAAAAAGACTTGTCCTGACTGACTGACTGAGTGACTGATCTATCAATGCCATAGACTTATTATATTTACTACCGTATTATCAAAGCACAACCTAAAGTACTGACATTAGAAACTGGAATTTTTGACATTAAGTTTCTTTTATGAAGTTAGTGCTTAGAGCACTAAGAAAGGATTTTTTGATAATAATATATTACATTATCGAAACTCTTTACAAAAAATTTTTGCATCATTAATTCTATCTACAGTGCAGAGGTACATTGCTAGTTAGTGTTTGTTCTGTAACTACTCGTATATCCGTATGTTATTTCACCGCAATAGATAATGAACGTGAAAGTTTCCAGCTGAACGAGCAGTTTACGCTCCGTCGAGAAAAACACAAAACAACGAAACTAATTGATAAAGCGTCGGCAAGAGGGTGAGAAAATCTATCACGATGCCTCATCAACTAAGAAAATAATATCGTAACTATTGTGATATCAATAAACAGGTTTGGTTGGTTTGCAAAATAAAATATCGTAACATAATAACATTATTTCCAGACAATTTTTGTTATTTTTATGTGTATAAAATGTACGTGTAATAATAAATTATAATAATCTTCTCTAATATATAAAATTCTCGTGTCACAATGTTAGTTACCTTACTCCTCCGAAACGGGTGGACCGATTTTTATGAAATTTTGTGTGCATATCGGGTGGGTGGTCTGAGAATCGGCCAACATCTATTTTTCATACCCTTAAATGATAAGGGTGACCAACCATGTAGTATATAGGCAGTAGACATCATAATGTCTACATTGCTCATACAGCAAATAGTGGGTAGAAGCAAAACATAGAGGCGCATAACTACGGGCACCGCTAGGTGGGGGGTCTCAGTCGTGTGTAAGCCACGGACAGAGTAGTACGCAAGTGAAGTGTGTGTGTGTGCTATTACGTACTATATAATACATGTGTACATGCCCAAGTAACACACAAGCAAGATAACAGTAAACATTTAGATTATTTTACAGTTTTAAAATGAATATCATTGGTATAAGAGCTTTCATAATATCCAAATGCTGAATTAATTTCAGTTCGGACTCTCACAATACTAAATGCTTGATTAATTCTGCATTTCTGTTCTACCTTTCTATATGCTTAGTAACCATTCTTCGTACGATTATTATACACAAGTCAATAAGCATTACGCATTCCAAGTGGTTTTAAGTTGGAAAACAGTTCCTTCGACAGCTTTTATCTGAATGGTCATAATCTGTATTGCTATTAAAGAATACTTTTTAAGCAAGTGGCGTTTGAAACAGCTTATTGCTGAATGAAGTATACCCTTCTGAATAACGTTGCTATACAATTATATTAAAACAGCTTCATACTGAATAATTAATTCCATTTTATTTTTAACTGAATTAGGTTCCACGTGTTTCTAATTATTCTGTTGCTGAATAAAAAATATTATTTAGCTTTTTATTAAGCTGCTTTGGGTATAATAGTAAGTTTGAAACTAAATTATTCAAATTTAAGACCACAGATGTATTCTTATAGCTACCATTGCTTAGTAATATAGTTACTATAAATCTTATATATATTGCACACATTTATTTTAATACGTTAAGTTTGCATCAATATGGACCGAAAATCTTGGAAAAAACGTAAAAGAATGGGTAATATTAAAAGAAAAATTTTAAAAGAATATTTAAACATAACAAGTACCAATTGTCCAAGTGTTTCTGGTCATGGCAAAAGTGTGCACAAAAATGAGCTCGGCCCCAGCCAGCACGTGTTGTTACCGTGCGAAGAAGGTTCCGTACAAAAAAAAAATCATACTTTGCATGAATACACCCAAGAGCACTGTACATCTGATGGCAGCTGTACAGATATCGAAGAAGAACAATGCACCGAATACATGAAAAATTTAATATTTCGAGATAACATTAGAAAATGGGCTGTCGAGAAAAGAATCACACAAGTAGCACTAAAGCACTTGACCGAAATATTAAATCAAAGATTCCCAGATATTTTACCTAATGATCCAAGGACAATTTTAAATACACCAAGACAAGTCTGCATAAAATCTATAGAGCAAGGGGAATATTGGCACAATGGCCTCATTGAAACACTTAAAGAGATAATAAATCCTCAGTCAAATCTTGTGCCAGAAAACATATCACTGAATATAAACATATAAGCCATAGCCATATCTGCCCATTATAAGTCTTTCGTTGCTTTTTGGTTGCCCAATTTTTGCATTAAAATCGCCAATAACAATAACGTTCTTATCCGCTATTTCATGTGCTTTCTCTAAAGTTTTGTAGAAGTGGAGTATGTCTTCTTCAGTTGATGAATCTGTTGGTGCGTATACTTGTATTATAGAAATAGCTAGACAATTGAATTTTAATTGCAGGAGTGCAACTCTTTCTGAGAGCCCTGAAAAACTAATTATATTATTCTTGTACTCTTTTTTTACTATAAATCCTACTCCGTGTAGTCCTGGATTCTCTCCTTTATAGAATAAAATGAAGTCTGTATGTTCCTCTATATGACATCCTTCTCGTCTTACTTCAGCGAGGCCTATTATGTCATAGTTAATTTTATGTAAAGCATGTTTCAGTTCTAAAAGTCTCTCTGGAGAAGCAAGGGATCTAACATTGTATGTGCAAATTTTGATTGTTTTTTTCGTTTCGTATGATAATGTATTTGAAACTGGGGGGTTATAGTCATACTCCTCCACGGCGACCAACCGTGTTGGAGGAGGGGGAGGGTCCTTCAATGGTATTGGTAATTGCTATTTTGTTGCTGCTGTGTTGGACTTTGAAATTACATGTTTTTCGTTTCTGTTGTAGCTTGAGGGTTGTTTGTTGGTCCAGTAAGATGTTATAGTGTTCTTTTTCTGTGTTTGAGTCGTCTCATTGGTTTTCTTTGTAGTTCTATTATGATTTTCGGGTGGGGTTTCTGACAGATTGCGTTTATTTCCTCGGTTTATGTTGTCGTATGTCTCTTTTTGTGGAATAACAATTAGTTTATCGTACTTGATTACTACTTTTTTCCCCTTTTCCCTCTCTTCTTTCGCTTTTTCTTGGAGTTCTTTTCGTTTTTGTAAAATTTTTGGTGGGTAATCCTCTTTTATATAGCAGTTCAGTTGTTCTTCTAGCGATTTTTTATTTCGTAATATTTCGATTTTTCTTTTTAATGTAGAGAATGTTACTATTATCGGTCTGGATTTTTCACTTTTTCTGCCAAGTCTTCTCAGAGATTGTATTTCCAAACTAGAACAATCTGTCTTCAAAATATCGTTGAATATTGCAAGGACCTTGGCGTGCAGATCGTCGTAATTTTGTTCGGTTTCCTCTACACCGAAAATAATTATATTTCTCTCTCTAATTTGTTTCTCAAGATGGTCTATTCTCTTTTCTTGTGTGCTGACAGTGACCTCGAGGCATTGAAGTTTATTTTGGACATCGTCGAATTTCTCGTTGATTTTGTTAAGTAAATTTATTTCGCTGTTTTTGACACTGTTTTTAGTTTCGTTCAAGTCCTCTTGTATTTTTCTTAAACATTCTAGAATTTCTTCCATTTTTGTCTCTGATCTTTAAATTTTGTTTATTTATTGGAAGAAAATCGAAAAAGCAAATATATTTTTTTTTACACCAAAGCCGGGCTCGAACTCGGTTTGCTTGGTATCATCAAGGCCTCTTAAATCCCAGTATTCTCTCCGCTAGGCCAACGGATCATTAAGGTTTGATGACGAAATACGTTAGTGGTATCTTCGAGGCCGATGAGGTAGGTACTTGTCAAACTTATTTTAAAACAACCTTCGAAAAGTTCACTTTTATCATTATATTATCTTGATAAGAAATAAACTGTTTTGTACACTTTGTAATGTTAATGTTGTTGTTTATTTTAGTAAATGTATTGGATACCAGTTTGTTAATTACATAATGCATATTTTCAGTTTATTTATGCACTAATAACACTTTTATTTCCACTATGTTTTGAAATCACAAACGTTTAACTGACGATGTATTTTTCGGACTTATTCACAGTTCCCTTTCATTTTACGTCTTAGATAACATTTCCACATAAGAGTTTCATAAAGTTTTGCACTTATTTAACAAAAATTACCGTAAATTTGCAATATACGATTTTATAATTCACTTTCAAAACGGACTCAGTACACTCAGCGCACTGCAGCGCCCTCCAAACTAGTAGTATAGTAGGCTAATTAGTAATTAATAATTATACATCGTATGCTTATGGCAATAAGTTTTGCGGCCATAAAATTTGAATTTTCGCGGCCGTGTATCGTACCAACTTAACAAAATAACATGAACACAAACTTATTCTAACACAAAGATTCTTCATTCTCTTCTTCTCCTTGTTGATTTTCTTTATTACGTTTTACCCTGCTTTTCTTTGCTGAAGAGCGAATATTTTTCATTTCTTTTCGTTTTAACGCATTTCTCAACACCGTTTTAAAGAATGCCTCGTTTTCTTGCATTGTAAAAGATGAATCCCACGATTTAACTAGGGTGAAAAAAAAGTGTATTACGTTTTTAAACGCCTTAAACCCTATTTTTACATCAACTGAATTACGGCTACCCCCAGTCCAAGAACATTTGCATAAAAAATCCTTCGAAAATAATAAATCAAGCAGCCTGTAAGCACAGTTAATACCATTTCCTCGTGACTCGCTACATACAATTGAGTATTGTTGTCTGAGTTTCTCAAATGTGTCCTTGTTTGAGAGCTCGTGCTCTAGGTTTTCTAAGTTGCTAATGTCATTGATAGCTCTTATCATAAAGGATTCCGCTTCTACTGTACCTTTAGTCTGACATAATGGTGTTACATTTAATGGCTGTCGATTATTTTTTATTTCTTCGATTTGGACAGAAATTTCTGATAGTTTTTTAATAATTTTATTTTGATTTTCCATTATATGTTGTTGTATTGCGTATATATTGTTGATCGCTTCTAGGGTTTGGTGTCCATCAAGTGGCTGCTGCGTTACACTTTCAATTTGCCTTCCTTCGGAGATTACTTCATAGATTACACCATCATCAGTAATCACAGGATTTGGTGTTTGACTGGGAGCAATTATATTCGCCTGCATAGGGTCCATCTACAACAAAATATCTAAATATATAAAAGAAGATACCTATACTGACTCACTGACATATCAACGCACAGCCCAAACCGCTGGGTCTAGAGACTTCAAATTTGGCACACAGGTTCCTTATGAGGCGGTCAACTAGTAGACTACTCTACACACATAGATACTATAGGTGAGAGAGAAGACAATATATAGGTTGGTACATACCAAATCTTGCGCCATGGAGTTGTAATCTGGACTTTCAACTGAAGAATTCGGTATTGTACGATATGTTTGAGCAGAGCTGATCTGATCAAAGTCTGTGTCAGTGTCTGTTTTGTTTAACATATTTGCCAATTCTTCTTCGGCGTCTACATAGCTTTGAAAATTTTTTCGTTTTAAGGAACAACTCATCGTAAGCCAATCTGCACGAGGTTGGACACTACTGTCTTTTATTAATGTATCTACATTATATCTTGGCCATCGAAGCTGTCCTCTGTGCTCCCATTGGGACGGTACAGTACACAATTCTCGGCGACCCCTACGAAGTGTTGAGACTATTTTAAAAGACATTTTTCTGAAACAAAACATACTTACAGTTATTGGTATAATACAATTATATATAGGTAGGTATTTAAGTGTAAATACAACATAATAAAAGACCTACACATTGACGGACCTCGTGCAATGTTTTGCGAACTGGGTAGTCACGCGAACTTATATTTATTTTGGGAACCGCGTTGTTAATTGTTTAGCTAACTCCTGAGGCTTGTGCGCACTCTCATAGCAAGGTCACAACCGCGCCGGCTGGTTGCCGAGTGCCTACTGCGACCTACATCAGTACTCGGTTCTCGAACCTAGGCGTCGTCGCGCGTAGATTCGAGAACCGAGTCAAAACGAGGCGATCGCGCAGGCGCGAGAGTGGGATACGGAGCGAGTGCGCCTAGCTTGCGGATTCGGACGTGTGGACCGCGGAGTGCGGACTACTTGACTTAATCTATCTATGGTCGAAAATCACACATCCGCAGCTCATAAAATGATTAAAACGAAACGCATAATACTTAGTTATGAAAAACAACAATCTTTATTTTTATCTTTATGCACGCTGACCCATCTTAGTA
Organism: Oeneis ivallda; assembly: GCA_029955525.1. Lineage (NCBI taxonomy): Eukaryota > Metazoa > Arthropoda > Insecta > Lepidoptera > Nymphalidae > Oeneis > Oeneis ivallda. The sequence continues at coordinate 12,235,579 of JARPMR010000009.1, forward strand.
TGATGGCCAGCATTGATGGCCCATCATGTAGAGCCAGTATATGAGTTTTACTTGTCCGATTAGAGAACCCTAAAAATGTAAGGAATTAATAAATGTGGTCACCTATGTAATATATATACAGAATTTGGTGTAATGTGTCCATTCTTATTCAAATTATGGCTTATTGACTAGACTTGTGGGCACTTTTATTCAGCATAAAAACAAAATAATCAATCTCCATTAAAATCTTTTGTGATTTTAATTTATGATTATCATCAAAATGCTTAAACTGATAACTACAACGTTTTTTAGCTTGATTCATCTTATTTTGTTGCGTTTAAATTATTAGGATCAGGAATTTCGTCACAAGTACGTTTGTCAGACTTAGGATATATGTATGAAAATACTATTCACAATCAGTTAACTTGATTATTGTCGCGGCGCGTCATACATAATCAAAAAAAACACATACTATTCACGACAAAATTACTTGCGCACTAGCAATTATAACATGTAACCGACCTAACTCGACGTAAATATTAAAGTTTACTTACCGATTTTATAACACTTATATGAATTGTCTGCAATTAATGTGTTCGCATTTTTCACTTCCTTGCACTTAATTTTTCACAATTTGTGTGAATTCTATTTGAATAATTGTAAAAAAAAGACTTAAATGCTTTATAGATTCTTAATACAATAACCTATTCAATTCAACTGAATAACTGAGCAGCAAGAGCTTAATTTGAGCAATGTCGGCTGTTATTCAAAAGTTATAAAGCTAATTGTACCGTTATTTGAAGATGTTACTCAGGTGATATTCAGCGTAAAACATTTTAAATTGGGGCCTATTTTGTTTGAATAACATCTGAATAGACAGTACTCAGAAGTTATTCAGCTTAGTATTCAGCGTATGCTCTTAATGATTGTTGTTACTCAAACTTTATGCAGCACGTTTGTGTTACTTGGGTGTGTAGGTACATGTGTATTCTATAAACCACTAAATATTTTTGTTGACGGTACGTAGTTCGCTGGGTCAGCTAGTATTAATTATAATATTATGGAAGCAGTGATAGCCTTGTGGTTAGGACTGTGGTCTCCTATTCAGGGGCTCGCAGGTTCGACCTCTGACGCACCTCTGACTTTTCGGAGTTAGAATATCACTTGATTCAACGGTGAAGGAAAACATCGTGAGGAAACCTGCACACCTGAGAGTTCTCCATAATGTTTTCAAAAGTGTTCAAAGTCTGCCAATTCGGATTGGGCCAGCTTGGTGGACTATAGTCTAATAATCCTTCTCTAAGAGGAGACCTGCACTCAGTAGTTTAAAATATATAGTAAAATACAATTACACATATTGTTGCAATTGGGTCTCTCAATTAACAGCAGCTAGTTTAGCAAATTACATTAAATGAAAATAAAAAACAGTTACATTTAAAACAACTGAAAATTTTAATAGATTCGATAGTTTTTTTGCGGATGCTATTTTTATACTCTATATCACCCCCGCAATTAAGGCGAATCTAACTCGGAATCTTATGAAACCTCATAATAATAATCTATATATATAAAAGAAAGTGGTGTTAGTTACACTATTTATAACTCAAGAACGGATGAACCGATTTGGCTGAAAATTGGTGGAGAGGTAGCTTAGAACCAGGAGACGGACATAGGATACTTTTTATCCCGTTCGACCACGTTTCCGTCATGTCACTATAAAACGTGGTATATGAAAAACGCATCTGACATGGAATAACAAAACGCAAATGACAGTGGAATAACAAAACGTAAATGACAGCTAAACGTAATTTTGTCTTTGGTTAAGTATGGTAAAAAATTTGACAATTATAAAAAGTGTTATAATAAAGCATTACTGACATTATAAATGCGAAAGTGTGTTTGTTTGTTGGTTTGTCCTTCAATTACGTCGCAACAGAACAGCGGATTGATGCGATTTTTTGCATGGGTATAGTAATGGATGTAGTAGTGGTTCCTCAGACCGGGAAAGCTACTTTTTATCTCGGATAATGGAAGAGTTCCCGCGGGATTTTTAAAAACTAAATCCATGCGGACGAAGTCGCGGGCATCGGCTAGTAATATTATAAATGCGAAAGTGTGTTAGTTGGTTTGTTGGTTTGTCCTTCAATCACGCCGCAACAGAGCCACGGATCGACGTGATTTTTTGCATGGGTATAGTTGAGGACCTGGAGAGTGACACAGACTACTTTTTATCCCGGAAAATCAGAGTTCCCGAGCGACGAATTCGCGGGCATCAGCTAGTCCTTACTAATATTATAAATGCGAAAGTGTGTTCGTTTGTTGGTTTGTCCTTCAATCACGCCGCAACGGGGCTACGGATCGACGTGACTTTTTGCATGGGTATATGGTTGAGGACCTGGAGAGTGACAAAGGCTACTTTTTCTCCCGGAAAATCAAAGAGTTCCCGAGGGATTTTAAAAACTAAATCCACGCGGACGAAGTCGCGGGCATCAGCTAGTAATCTATACAGGGTGGGCCAGGCCAGGTGGATATAAAATTTTTTTTAGATTGTTCACTTAGGGGCCTACCAGGACCCGCAAGGAAAAAATCGGTTCCCACTCGATTACGAGAAAAAAATTTTTATTTAAAATTTTGGAATATCATTGCCTTGACGAACATTTAATTTTTTTTAATTTTTCCAGTGATAATTTCCGCAATTTTTTTATGGAATATCTTTACCTAATAACTGTACTCTCTTAGGAAAAAATTTCAGTTTGATTGGCTGGTTTTAAGAGCATTAAATTTTAAATTATTTTAAGAAAATTAAGTTCATCCAAAATCTACAGAAAACTTTAAAATTCCATTAAAAATAAAAGAAGAGGTTCATTGCACTGGTGATTTTTTTTAAACTGTAACAGCTTAGGTATGTTCTTTTGATTGCCAAAAGAAAAATTGTATGTCAATGTGCCGGATAAAAAGTTATGATTTTCAAAAGTCTTCATTCCTCATTCGTGTAAATAACGACATTATTGAAAAAAATGTAATTAGCCGGGTGTCCACCAAACGATCCACCGCGCTCCGATCGCGCGCGGCTGGAGCGCGTTCCACAGACGCGGGAGCGCGAGTTCTATTTTGATAGCTTGGATCGCGCGAGGCACGTCTACACCGACCGCGTCTGTGGAGCGCGCTCCAGCCGCGCGCGATCGGAGCGCGGTGGATCGTTTGGTGGACACCCGGCTAATTGTTTGTGGAGACTGCAGTATGTCCTTTAATTTTAACTGCCTCGTTGGTCTTGTGTTTGACTGCGGCCGACTTTTCAAAATTTTCCAAAATTTTAAATAATTTTTTTTTCTCGTAATCGGGTGGGAACCGATTTTTTTCCTTACAGGTCCATCCTGGTAGGCCCCTAAGTGAACAATCTAAAAAAAATTTTATATCCACCTGGCCTGGCCCACCCTGTATATATAAAAATCTCGTGTCACGATGTACGTTCGGGATAAATTCGAAAACTACTGAACCGATTTTGATCAAGCTTCGTAATTATCTGTAATTTGGTCCAACTTAAAAGATAGGATAGTTTTTATCTTAATTATTGACATCAATATTTGTTATTGCAAATTAAACTATGCTAATTACATGACAGTCATATATATACAGTTCGAGATTTAGGTTGTTAGGCAACCTAGCAACCTAAATCTCGAACGAAGTTAGATACGGTTATCTAGATGGTGTTATAAATATAATTTTGCATTACTGATATTATAAATGCGAAAGTGTGTTTGTTTGTTGGTTTGTCCTTCAATCACGTCGCAACAGAGCAACGGATTGATGCGATTTTTTGCATGGGTATAGTAATGGGTGTAGTAGTGGGCCCTCAGACCGGTAGAGCTAATTTTTATCTCTGATAATCAAAGAGTTCCCGCGGGATTTTTAAAAACTAAATCCATGCGGACGAAGTCGCGGGCATCAGCTAGTTATTATATAAAAAGCCACCTAACCGTTTAGCCCACATATAAGTAAAGAACCTTTACTCATATGCTTTACACTACAGAAGAAATAGAAATAAACTATAAATGCTCAAAAGAATTCCCTTCTTTTGGTGGGAGATTAAAAAAAATAACATTTTTATTCAAAAAATATTTTTGAGTAAACTCTACTAAGATTAAGTATTCTTCAGGCTTATACAGTGCGGTGCGGTAAATGGCGTGGAACGTCGATACGAAGCGTAACGAGTGTAGAAACAAGGAATTTTCAAATGCTAACTTAAAAAATTTAAAAGAATTTAAGAATAAAAACAACTGTATTATAATGGAGATATTAAATATTAAGATATATTATTTTACCTACACACTTACAAATATCGATATATATATCTTGATATTGATAAGTGTGTATATCACATTTATCAATGTGTGTTGATAAGTGTGATACACTTATCAACTTATCAAAATATATTTATCCTGATCTTGATATATCTTGATCAATATATCAAGATCAGGATAAAGATATTCGTGTCCAAATAAAAAAAATTTGAAACTGTATGTATAATTTATTAAAGACTAGACGATGCCCGCGACTTCGTCCGCGTGGATTAAGGTTTTTAGGGTTCCGTACCCAAAGGGTACCAACGGGACCCTATTACTAAGCCTACGCTGTCCGTCCGTCCGTCCGTCCGTCCGTCCGTCTGTCAGCGGGCTGTATCTCGTAAACCGTAATAGATAGACAGATGAAATTTTCACATAATATTATGTATTTCTATTGCCGCTATAACAACAAATAATAAAAATTAAATTAAATCAAAAAAATTAAATAAAAATATTTCCATGGGTAGGTACATGGAAATATTTTAATTGAATTTTTTTAACGGAACCCTAAAAGAGCGAGGCCCGACTCGCACTTGGCCGATTTTTTGATTCCCGCGGGAACTCTTTACTTTTCCGGGATAAATTGTAGCCTATATTGTGTTAATCCTGGGTATGACCTATCTCCATTCCAAATTGAAGCCAAATCCGTTCAGTAGTTTTTGCGTGAAAGAGTAACAAACATACAGACAGACACACAAACTTTCGCCTTTATAATATTAGTGTGATAGTGTGATGTGATGTGATGTGATGTGATGTGATGTGATGTGATGTGATGTGATGTGATGTGATGTGATGTGAAGTGTGATGTGATGTGATGTGATGTTATGTGATGTGATGTGATGTGATAATGTGATTTGTCTTTTCAAATCTTACAAATGAAAACTAAAGTATTTTGTATTGTTTTGTAAAAAATGTATACTAAATCATTTGAACTGGGTACGAAAATACAATGTCTTGATATAAGGTATTTTTGTTAAAAAAAATATGTTTTACTACTTAGTTTAGGCAAAAGTGCAAACAGTTGAAGTTTTCTTGAGTTTTCATAAATAAAAATATTAACAATAACTATATTAATAATATGCTTTCGAGTTCGTCTTCGTGGATTTCGTTTTTAAAAATCCCGTGGGAACTCTTTTATTTTGCGGCAGAAAAGTAGCTTATGTCACTCTACAGGTTCTCAACTTTACCCAGCCAAAAAAATTACGTCTATCTGTAGTTCTGTTTCAGCGTGATTGAAAGACAAACCAACGAACAAACACTGACAGTCAGGATGCATACTATTTAAACGACATAATGCTATTCAAATATATAATGATATTTACTATTTCATACATTTATATTCTTTTTTCGTAGAAGCATAGCTGACCGATATTTTCAGTTATGTACTACACAAATAAGTAAATGAAAGAAGCCTTTGAAACGTGTATTTCTGAAACAGCGAGGCATCAGTTCTAATAGGACCCAATATAAAAATATAGCTTGTGAAGGTGTACTATTTCCCATTACACGGGCGAACTTTTTATAAATTCGCGATATATTTTATGTAAATAATCCTTACGTTTCTTTTGCACTTATAATGTCTATTTGTTTGGTTTTTATTATTATTAAAAAAAATATTAATCATCAACCTTTAGTTATTTGCGTTCAAATCCTTAGTAATATTGTGAATATAGTAAGTAGTTTGTCCTTCAATAAAGCAGCAATGGAGCAACGGATTGACGTAAATCTTTAGACGTATAGAATAGAATAGAATAGAATAGAATAGAATAGAATAGAATAGAATAGAATAGAATAGAATAGAATAGAATAATTGTTTACTCAAGTAAACTTTTACAAAGTGCTTTCGAATCGTCCTATGAATCTACTTACCAATTGTTCGGAATGCCGTATAGTCTTGAGCGTGATATAAGCCATACATTTTATTCCGGAAGGACAAACCGCTGAATATTTTTAAGAAGTTTCGAGAAAAAGCTAGTTAAATATTATTATTACACTAGTTAGAATATAATACACTGTACTAAGTAGGTACATTTATGCATTTATATAAATGTACTTAAATTATTAAACTCACGTTTACATTCTCACAGTTCTACAATGTATTGGAAACAGTATGGATGGTACGGCGATTGACTTGGATGATGGATGCACATACATAAACACATCGGGAGCTGTCTCGCGGCTAATCGTAGTGATTTATCGGAGCGATTGTTTTCATGGATGAACTAAATACTGCTAGCAATACATGTACAGTTTTTGCAATTCACGAAGGCGAGTGAGCTTTACTTGTGGTTACTTCGTGCACATGCACATTGCACAAGTGTGCGTGCCTGTCAAAGCCTAGGTGGGAGCAGGCAGGCGCGAAAATTGCGCTCGCTCACACTTGTACAGATACGACACACACACAACCATGAGTCAGTCGTCCTCGTGAATTGCAAGAACTATACCTATATGTACTTTTAAATGTATTTATTAGCACATACATACGTTGAGATAACTAAGCACGATCAGTTGATATCCCAATGTGGCCTGCGCTATGGTCTGCCTTACGAAGTTTTCGCAAAAGATAAATTACGAAGAAGGGAAAGTAGTCCTTCCTTTAAAGCTTTCAGGTCTTTTTAACAGATTGACTGAATATCATACATGTATATAATATAATATTATAGTCAAGTTTGGTTCACTGACTCGGTGTGGCGCTAAACTTGTTGTTTTTCTAAAACTTCGGGCTGATGAGCACATCGGCTTTTTGGCATTTTTCCAGTTTAATGTCGCTTTGGGCTGTCAGTAGACGCAGCTACTAAAAAATCTCTCATGCATATTAAGAAGAAAATAGAAAATACTCAGCTATGAATCTAAATATTATAAAAGGAAAAGGTGGCTGACTGACTGACTAACTGATCTATCAACGCACAGCTCAAACCACTACACTAGCGGCACGCTATGATGGCCGGTTTGACACATTACAATAGTGATGTGGAATGTCAATTTATTCTCGAACAAAAAACAATTAAGTTTTGTTTTTGTACCTGATTAAATAGGTTTAATAAAACAAAAATGTATATGTTTATTTAATTTATTTGAACGAACTGAATATTTGAATGAAAATGAATATACATACTTTATATGCACACAAGAAACATATGAATACAAAAGATACCAAAAAAGGTGCCACAAAAGGCCATAATTAATCAGATTCGTCCATACTACTATTTTCACTGTCGTCACTGCTATCATCACCTACATTAATAATTATATGTTCGTTTTCTATAATATTATCTATTTTCACATCTCTTTCATAATCTTCCCTTATTAATTTAACAGTTCTATTCACAACCTTTTCCCAGTCTCCTTTAGTCACATGTTCACAAGCTTCTTCTAATAATTTTAGCATTTTTTTTGTGGTAAATGGGGGTTCTGTATTGTGTCTTGCAGCATATCCCTTAATTTGAGCCCACACCAACTCAATCGCATTATACTCACAATGGTAAGGCGGTAACCGTATAACTCTGTGCCCATGTTCTAATGCTATTTCGTCAATGACGTATCGGATCTTGGTTGGTTTGTTTTCTTTTAAAAGACGTACTAATTCCGCTTTTAACATATTCATGTTTGCATCTACGCCATTTTTACGAAGCCATGCGACGATATCAGCTTTCTTTTGGGATTGGGCAGGTGGCTTGTCAATTTGCATCGAGTGGTATGGGGCGTTGTCCATAATTATAATAGATGGTTCAGGGAGGCTACACAACATTGAGGTAAACTATTCAGTAAACTTTTCTCCATTCATGTCTTCATGATAGTCTCCAGTGGTTTTTGACGCAAAAGCCATGAGAGAACCTTCGACAAACCCGTTGATGGTTCCGGCGTGACAAATTATAAGTCGCGATCCTTTTCCTACAGGAACTTTGGAAGTAGATGCTGCTGTGTCATCGTTCCAAGAACGGCCTACAGTATGGTTAGCATTAAGCCATGTTTCATCCAAGAACACAACATTTTGCCAATTTTTGATTTCTTTCACTTGCCGTAAAAAAGTATACCTTGCCATCGCTATATCAAATCTTTCCATCAATATTTTGCGTTTGTTACATTTTTTGTATCGAAATCCAATGGTCTTCAAAATCTTCGTTAAAGAACTTTCCCCACCGAAGAATAATCCAGCTTCCTTCAGTGAATGCACCAACTTTTTTCTTGTTGGATACTCCTTCTGTAAATAGTAGCCGTAAACATGTCTTCGGATAGCATCGGCATCAAAGCTATCGATGCCTACGACTGGTTTTGCTCGTTTTCTCTTTTTTGGTGTGTGAAGTTTATTTTCTTCTGTGCCAGTCTCGCCATATTTTTTTTTAGTTATCCGTCTAACAGTTCGTTGTCCAATATTAAGCGCATCAGCTACGCGTTCAACCACTGACGTTATAGGTAAAATTGGCCCTCCATTTTGAGCTTCACGATCGAAATAGTTACGAAGGCGTATTACGAACTCACGTGTCTGACTATTTAGAACAGTTCTCTGCGTACGTTCGGTCATATCGACGAAATCCACAACAAAGGGCTTGAACAGAGTCCAAATTAACGAGCAAGGGTCAACAGTAATGCAGTATCAATATTTGAAATCCAAAGCCAGGTCAAAACTATATCACAATCGCATTGCACTGACAGTTTATACTTTTCGAAGCAACGTCAATTCGAAACTGCTTTGTTTTGCATTGAGCATTGACGCGAGTTTGCCGGAGGTAGTAGTTGTGCTAGCCAGCGATCCTATGTGACGATCGTATTAGATTCCATTTTTAAAAATTTTCAATTTAGAAAACCAAATGCCGAGTTGTGGTATATATCATATAAAAATAAAAATTTTACCTTTTGTATGAAACAGCTGATATTTTTTTGCGATTTCAGAGGTTTGTCCACATAGTGAAAATTGTTCATATTCACAAGTACATTCACCCCTTAAATGGTGCAAACTGATTTTTCTACACTTGTATACATTTTAGAAATCAATTTAATAAATAAATTTTGAGTCCTAAACCTAAAACTACATTCGATAAAATTTATGAATCTCTGCACATCACTATCGTCAATAAAGTAATACAATTATTTCCTTCAAAGTCGTTATCAATTAATACGGAACTTCATGAGCGGACAAACGTCAAACCGGCCATCATAGCGTGCCGCTAGTGTAAACGAATCGAGCTGTAATTTGGCATTCAGATAGTTAATATGACGTAGGCATCCCCTAAGAAAGGATTTTTGAAAATTCAACCCCAAAGGGGGTAAAATAGGGATTTGAAAAATCAAATGAAGCCGCGGGCAAAAGCTAGTCATTTATAAAAGATGCAACATAAACAAAATATACTTTATTGTACATCATTAAGAAAATACAAAAAGATTTCATCATCATCATCATCATCAGCAACCCATCAACGGCTCACTACTCAGCGCAGGTCTCCTTTAGAGAAGGGTTATAGGCCATAGTACACCACACTGGTCCAATGCGAATTGGCGGACTTCACACACCTTCGATTAACACAATAAGATTTACAAACAAACAAAATAAATGTATTAAAGATAGATAGAAATATTATTTAACACAAAAGAGAACGAGAATACACAATAACTTAAAATTAAGTACGATAGTGAAGGCGGTTTTACCGCTATGAACCGCATAGCATATTGCATAGCTTTTATCGCGGGCTTTGAACTAGGACAAACAGTTTGAGCGCGGCGACCGAATCAAGAAATTCCGTAACGAAAATAAACCTAACACCATCGTTCAGTAAGTATTTTACATTTTAGAGTTTCACAAGTAGCTCTGTTTGGCGCAGTGGGCGAGCAACCGCTTTCTTTACCGTATGGTCATTGGTGTATGATGTCGCAGGTTCGAATCTCACTCGTGACGTAGTGACAGTGCGCTTTTCTTGTTTGTTTGTTTTTAATTTTTTTTTGCATAATTTTTATTATGCAAAAAAAATATTGCATAAATATTATAATTGCATAAGTTGATAAAAAATGCTATGCAATAGCTTTACCGCGCCAGTTCCCGAGTGCCACTTAATTTTCTATTGGATAAGAATGCATACTTAGATCATAGATAAGTACGATAGGTATATACCACTTTTAATACTAGATATTTTTTTTTTCAAAACACACAATATTGGATCTATACCACGAATAATATTATAAATGCAAATGCGTGTTTGTCTGTCTGTAATTTACCTTTTCACGGTTTTTACCATTAAACAAAGCAGCTTTTTATTCCGGGAAATTAAAAAAGTCCTGCAAGGAATTTTCAAAACCCTTAAATCCATCTGATCGAAATCATGTGCACCAGCAAGTAACCTTTAAATATGTTTAGTAGACAAGAAATTTAACATTGTTATAAGGTACCTACCTAGTTTGCGAGTAAAAATCCGGAAATTAAATTCTGTAAACAAAAAATACGCTATGATAGAGACCAAAGTGAAAAACTTTCTAGATGAATGATTTTTTACGCTCCAGTAGTAAAAATACAAAACAACAGAAATTAATTGATTCGACGTCGTCGGCCAGGGAACAAAGAGCGCGAAAAATCTGTCGCGCTCAATTTTGAACAAAGAAAATATTGTTCGACCGAGAATAAAAGTTAATTTAATCATGCGATCATACTGTTACACAATGGTTTCAACTATTTTCTTTCTGATACATACCTACTGTTAAACGACTTCAAAAAAAGGAGGAGGTTCTCAATTCGTCGAATATTTTTTATATATATGTTCACCGATTACTCGAAGAGGCATCTTCCGAACCGATTTGGGAAATCCTTTTTTGTTTGAAAGGGTTATACTTCCCACGTGGTTCCATTTAAATATCATCTAAATCGGTCAAGCGGTTTTAAAAAAAACAACAATAAATTATATACTTTATGTGATGTTAAAAAGAACATATTATCAATCTCGTCCAATGCCGTGGGTGATGACAGCGTTAGTCGTAATATGATCTTACCTATCCTGGAAGTTGTTACTCCTGTTCTAACACATATCTAAAATGTATCTATCTCGACGTCTAAATTTCCTGAAGCTTGGAAAAGTGCTCAAATTATTCCTCTCCCAAAAAAGGCTCATGCCTTACACTTTTCTGAATTTCGCCCTATTTCCATTCTCCCATTTCTGTCTAAAGTTCTTGAGAAACTAGTGTTCCACCAATTGAACCTATTCCTTAACAGAAATTGTCTTTTAAATCCCCTTCAGTCTGGTTTCCGGTCGGGTCATAGTACGACTACAGCGCTGGTTAAAGTTACTGACGACATTCGACGGGGCATGGATAATAAACAGCTCACTGTGCTGGTATTGCTGGATTTTAGCAATGCATTTAATTCTGTCGATTTTGACATCTTACTGAGTCTGTTACGTTCTATTAACATATCTCCATCAGTGGTTGGATGGTTTCAGAGTTATCTCAGAGGCCGACGGCAGCGTATTCGCATCGAAGATAAGTTTTCATCTTGGTGTGAATTGCGTGCTGGGGTGCTTCAAGGTGGTGTGTTGTCTCCTTTACTCTTTGCTATCTTCATTAATTCAATTTCTCAAATTATCACTTCTCTCTATCACATGTATGCAGACGATCTCCAAGTGTACACTCAGTCAACTCTTGAAGACTTGCCCTCTGCTATTTCTACCATTAATGATGACCTGGTGGCTGTCAGCGAATGGAGTAAGTGTTATGGTTTAAAAGTCAATCCTTGTAAGTCCCAGGCTATTATTATTGGTGGAGCTGGCTGGATTTCAAGGGTTGATTGGGATAATCTTCCAGCAGTTATATTAAATGGCGTTGTTATTCCTTATAGTGCCACTGTGAAAAATCTTGGTGTCCATTTGGACACTACTCTCTCGTGGTCTCAGCAATTAAAAGAGCTTAGTAGAAAGACCTTTGCTGCCTTGGGTTCTCTCAGGCGTCTACGTTCTTTTCTCCCCATTCCTACTAAGATTATGTTAGCACAATCTTTACTCCTCTCCATTCTCGATTATGCAGACGCAAGCTATATTGATTTAACCGAGGACCAACTTAATAAACTTGAGCGTATTCAAAACCTTGCTATTAGGTTTATATTTGGCTTGCGCAAATATGACCATGTCTCCGAATTTCGTTCAAGGATCAAGTGGTTGCCCATTCGCTTTCGCCGGAATTTACATATTGTTTCTCTTCTGTACTGTGTATTGTTCAATCCTATGACTCCAAGTTATTTAAAGGAGAACTTTAAATTTCGTGGTCATGACAGACCAGATAGAGTCTTACGGCCTGCGGAAAAACTCAAGCTAGTGACACCTACACATCGGACGAAGTATTTTAGTAACTCCTTCACGGTCAAGGCTATTTGTCTATGGAACGAGCTTCCCTCGCAAATTCATCGTGCTGAATCCCTTAATAAATTTAAAACTGACGTCAAAGATTATTACCTATCTCTGTGCTATCATCAATAACGACATAGTTTACGGTTGAAATCAGTAATGTATATATATGTATGTATATTATATGTATAGTATTATGTATGTGTATTATATTTATTTTGTATATATTAGTGTGTTAATATGTTATTATTATTATATTATATGGTTTAGTTTATTTACCTATTAGTATTTAGGTATATTATATACACCACCTCCCACTGTCTATTTGTTCATTTTCTCCCTAGCGTTAAGGTTGTCTGGAAGAGATCGCTATTTAGCGATAAGACCGCCTTTTTGTACTTACATTTTAAGTTTTCTTTTTTGTAACCTGTAATTCTTTTGTGTTTTGTGGTGCAATAAAGTATATACATACATACATACATACATACTTTATAGGGGCGCGGGTGTTTGAAGTCGGTTTTTTAAAAAGAATTAGAAAAGAATAATTTTATATTAAAATATACCCGGAAAAAATATCAATCTACGCATTTGCCTACTTTGCCAGAAGGAATGGAGACAATCTTGAGAAGATAGCATAGTAATGATTACTGAAAAAAGGGAATAGATCAGATCAGACCTCGAAGTCGAAGCCCGATTTGTCTGTTAAAAAAAAACCGTACCCTACTGTGCTTACAATACTTAAGTGTCGATTTCACCAACGTCGAGTGACTTTTATCCGAGGGATAAATTGGAAGTTCTGACAGTTTATGTATTTAAAATACTGTCAAAATATATTTACGTTCTGATAAGACTTATTTTACGTTGGTGAAATCGGCCCTAAGAACCATAAAGCTGTTGCAAAAGCCGTGTCACATTAGATTAACTATCCAGAGAGGGAATTACAAATACTTAGTATACACAAACTATATTATGCATACTGCATAGTATATATGTTTTAAGAATTTTCTATATTTTCTATCAAAACCCGTGCAGCGAATGAGGGGGAACGGTGATATGAACTGGAATAAATAACGGAACAAAGTACCTTATCTGAGGGCCATCACTACATTCGTTACCAGTAGTAACATTTTTGTGATGTCACATGCAGCGCAAACTGGGACAACGATTTTTTTATTCCAAAACCTAAAGATAAATCTATAAAACTAATTACCTACTACTATAAAAATAATAACTTAGATAATTCTATAAAACTATTAAGGAATCGGTTCTATGCAAGTTTCATATTAGTTGAAAGCTGAAAGTCTCAGACTGTTTCAAAAGTTTCAAATATTTACTCAAAAACTACTATTATTACACTACGTTTATCGCTACATTTAAGAAAACCATAGCCCTTGGATAGAGTAAACTTAAAACGTCTAGCTTTCCGTTAGCTTGTTTACTACATCGTTAATTATTGATTCTTAATGTTAATACTTTTAAACAAGAACACTTTCCCCTACAACCCTATTCTTGTTATTCTTACTCGTACAAAGAAAAACAAAAGGAAAGGTCTTTAAAAATATATTTTCCTGGAATTTTTCTGATTTTGATAAAGAAAAACAAAAAGTGTTTTCACAAAGTCAATTTTTGGCTTTAGTCGTTAAAATTGTTTTTATAATTAGGGTCCGTACCTCAAAAGGTAAAAAAGGAACCCTTATAAGATCACTCTCTTATCCGTCTGTCCGTCTGTCCGTGTGTCACCACCGATTTTCTCAGGAACGGGTGGACCTAGAAAGTTGAAATTTATACAAGATACTGAGGTCTTTAGTCCCTATTAGGTGCATAAAAATCAAGGTCCTGAGTCAACACGATAAAAAGATATGGACAAATTTAGATTTTCGCGAAAATTTGTAAGTACCAAAATTTACTTCAATTAATTTAAGAAAATATTTATTTTGATATTAAGAATTAACCTCTAAAACAAAAAAAAATATTATAAATAAGAAAATTAATATAGTATAATATTATCGCTTTACTTGAATACTTTTACATCTGGAGTACGGAACCCTCGGTGCGCGAGTCCGACTTGCACTTGGCCGGTTTTTTATGAACTTAAAGTGATAATGATAATAGCGTTAAAGATGGCAATGGTTGTCAGCGGCTGCCTTTACTTTTATGTTTATACTTAGTCGATAGCACTTCTCCAAGTGAGAGAATTTTATATTCAATCCGAATGGGGTTATAGCAACGTTTCGTCGTGTATCTTCACTACTATTAGCCCTGTTATAAATGTCCTGCGCTTTGAAGTAGTGATGCTTTGTAAATTCATACTAGTTTCACAGTAGCGTTAATTTGAACCTACTTGCATCAATTTGGTGTGTCCTGGGACTGCTTTTAACTTGGATCATGTGGGATTTAGCCCATATTATCTATACTCTATACTGATATTATAATGAGGAAATATTTTTTTGTTTGTTTGTACCGAATAGGCTCTGTAATTACTGGACCGATTTTAACCATTTTTCCACCAATAGAAAGCTAATATCAGGAAGTTTTCAAAAAAATTAGAGATCCTTAAGAAAATTGCAATAATGTAAGCCAAAGTAGCAAAATTTTGCCTTTAAAATACATTACTTGGCGTGTGTTGAGAAAAATATTGATGATACATAAAAATTATGTACTACATGATTAAAGTACTCATTATTCTCTACAAAAAAGTCCGCGAGTGAATATAATAATATCTTACTATCATATTCAGAACCTGGAGGGTGACTATCCCGGAAAATCAAAGAGTTCCCGCGGGATTTTAAAAACTAAATCCATGCGGACTAAGTCGCGGGCATCAGCTAGTCCAAGATAAAATAATTTTATACACATCGTTAGTCCATCACCAAGTGAAGCAGGCTATTTGTTTGCGTCCATAGAATCCGTCGAGGCTCCTATTGCAAATTTAATTAAATCCGGCAGTGTGATTAAAGTCGTCTTTTGTATAAGCAAACGATATTGCCTGCCCTTCCATTTATGTACTAACAGTCAACTAATTGGCTTAAAATTATAAGATAATAAAGATTATATTATTATTATTATCAGTCTACTGTGAACTATTATACCTAATGAAGTCGCGGGTAGAAGCTTCCGTTTATTTGGATTCCATTTATTCATAGACCTTTGTCTACGTCTTTCGGTTGACAAAGAAGAAGAAGAAGATACCAAGCTATAATTTAATCGTATATTTGTTAACAACTAATTCCCTTAAAGAGTTTCCGATTCCGCATGACGGGAATTTTAGTCTTTGAGGGTTACCTGCTTCCGAGTCCCGGGCCATTAAGTTGTAACAGTATGTATGTACCTACTGACTAGTAAGTTTATTTCAAGCTCCAAATAGATTCTTCTCTTGTGTACTTAGTTAGTTTCATGTTCGTTTACACGTCCGTCATAAAATCCTATTGTTTTACCGTTTACCCCTCGTTATGTGGGCTGATGCGAATTATTGTTCTCAGGTTGTAAATAGACCCTTTCCACCTAATTTGAAATTACCAAAATAGGAGGAACCTCAGTTGACTGGGTAACTTAGCTCAATGATAAAAAGCTCTATGATTAATTATTGTTTCGCTAAATAAATGTTAGCCTCGCTGAACTTGACAAAAATTCTCCTCTCCCCTACAGCGGAAAGCTTGTGTTAGGAGTGGATACGACAAATGGTGCAACGGGTGAGGATCGAACCGTCGACCTTTCAATTTACAGTCCGCACCTTTAAACGTCACGTTAAAACAATTTAACATTATTCCAATCCAGTGCGTCAATGGAATGGACAGCATTGCGTCGTCAACGTTATTTCATTTATTTATAGGCCATTATTGGGAAGGGCGCCCACATAGTTATTTATTTACCTATCCGTTACCTGGACTCGATTACTAACTGGATTTAGCATAATGTACAGGGGATTGAGGTTGCTGATTGTCGAAAAGCTGCACAATCATTGCTACAGTCTCAATCGTGGTGATTGGTTGACTTTATGGCATTCTTGCAATAAGGCATTTAAGCCGGCGAAAGTTTAAGGTGGCGGATTGCGATCGTCTCACTGAAAAAATCATTTTTGTTCATTTCATTTGTCACGGCTGGAACAGAAAATTGGGTGAAAGAATTTCAAATCGGTCCGTAGTTTCGGAGCCTATTCAATTCAAACAAACAAATCTTTCCTCTTTATTGACCGAGCGAAGCGAAGGTCTCTGAGTCTACTTGAATGAATTTGCACTTGTCCGTCCGTCCGTCTGTCCGTACGTCCGTCCGTCTGTCAGAGCCTTATAACTTCTGAATTACTGAACGTAATTACTTCAAGTTTAAACATAATATGTAAACCGATGGCCTTCAGCCGCATATTGCTTAAAAAATTATAAAAATCTTTATTTGAGGGGGCTCTCATAGAAGTGAATGCGAAGTAAAAAATTTTTTATCGCGTTAAATAAAATTGTTACATATCATTTTAAAGATAATTTTAAACCGAGAACAAAAATATATATTTTTTTTAATTTTTCCCTTAAAATTGACGAAATGGGGGGCTTTCAAAGTGGAGATTTAATACGCTCGCTCTCTAGCAAAATCGGCTATGTATTTTCAAGCTGAACGTATTTTTTTATTTCACTTATATCCTGTACTTGAACAACAAATACTAAAATTATATGAATATTATAAAGAAACAAGATTATTTAATTTTTAATGGCCATCAGTAATTTTCGACATAGCTTCACAATAATGCTAATAGATGGCGCTGATGGAACTGGGAGTTATGACTACGATCTATCCCAAAAACAGTTTAGCGTCGACCATTATTATTTAGGTACATATAATAACATATTATTCAGTTAAAATTATTATTTAGTTAAATATAAAACATCAATAAACTATTAATTACTACAGTTTGTATATTTTCTGCTCGTGTCGATAGATGACGCTTTCACTCGTTATTAATTAATAAATTCCATGTTTTCATTAAGAGTAGTGTCTAGTGACGAAACGCGACGCGAGTAGGTATTTTCCAAAATGCTATCTGTTTCACAACGCTTCGCTGCCCGACCCGCATCGTGCGATAGAGAGAGTTGCAAGTCCAGGAGTTATTTGCCTAAATTTTATTCTTGAAATATTGTTTCGGGTCATAACGTTTTTACCCCCCTAAACGTTTACAAAATTAGACAATTTTGGTCTCATTAGATTCAGTACACCTTAATCTAGGCTCGTACGTTTCATTTTTTTAGTATTTCGGTTTAGTTAAATTTAAAAAAATAAAATTAGTCGAGGAAGTTTTTTAGTCAAAAATATGGATATTTAGTCACTAATAACTTTTAACATAAGCAATATTTCTTTAAAATCAAAACGTACGAGCATAGTTTTTCATTGTATCTGCAACATTTCAAAAAATTATGAACATTGGACAACATTTACGGGTAGCAAAACGTTATAGCTTTTTGTCACTTTTTGTACGAAAATTTTCAACTAGACAATCCTCTTAACGTTCCTTAGCCTTTACGGGCTACCTAGATATATTGAGTTAGGTGATGATTTCTGTCAACTTAGTTATCACGAACCTGTATAGGACACCTAAACGAACATTGGGACGGATGTTAGGACTCCTACTTAGGGGTTGATTTAGGTAGGTTTTGTGAAAACAGACATAATAATAATGTTAGTTTGGTCGTCATGTATCGATTGAATGAATAATCATGGAATACCGTTACCTCGAGGTCTCAGTTCGGGGCGAACCACTAGTAATATTAAGTGTAGATTGAATAGGTCGCTATTGGAATATTTTGAACCAGCTAATTATTATTATTATTAATATCTAATAGAGAAACTTGTTACAAAACATTTTGTTTTCCAAAAACTTATTAAAAAATTATTTTTATTATAATTTATTTTTTTTTATCTATTTCTACACGGCTGTAGGCAGTGGCTATTATGTTATTTAATGCCTAAATAAGATCCTAATGATTTTATAACTCTTCTTATAAATAATATTAAATAATAATAATAATGATAGATGTTGTGCTTAGAAATTTCTAGATGATTAAACGCTCGACCCGCTAGGATAAACACAAAACAAGAAAACGATGATTAAGCGTGGGCTGGGCAATAGAGTGGACTTAACTGTTAATAATAGAGAAATCCATCATAACGTACCTCGGACCATGAAAATGCCTTGGAGAATTTACTTCAATATCCACAACTGAATTATAGAGTACCTTTCTCAATGTTAGCATTGTTATGTTGTGCTTTGGCGACAAAATTATAAATTTATTTCACTAACATTCCGGAGGCGTTTTGTTTGGAATGCCAACAATTTCATTTCACATAAATGCTATAACATTTGAAAGAGAGCTTAGAAACGTCATCGTTATTTCGTTAACTTCCACTAGGTTACTGAACTCATTATAAAGGCTATTGATTCCATGAAATCAATTTGAAGTCAGCTAAAAGGCTGTGCAAATGGGATTAAATAGGCGATGAATCTCAACTTCTGTGGAAACTTTAAAGTCCTGAGTAACGGAGCAAAGTAGCGAGCTTATCGGATTTTACTGGATATAAATATTTGGAGAAAGGGGTAGTTTCATCTTGGGCCAGGTACTTGTACGCTATACAACAAAATAGTATAAAATCATAGAAAAAAATAAAATATGTTTTTTTGCAGTTTTACAGTAAATAAGAGGTAAATATATAATAAAATTGATAATTGGATTGCAATTTGCATCCATCTGCTTTTATTGTCTATGTTTTTAATGACACATGGGACTAGGCAGACTATAGAAGTAAGATTGTCCTTTTAGTTTGTCACTATTTAGGTAGGATTTTCCTAGTGATGGGTCGGAGTCGATTATATTATATTATTGTCGATGTCGGTGGTTTGGTTTGGTTGATATGTCGTTGAACATACATAATCTATGAAATGTAAAGGGACGATTTTTGTACAAAAAATCCATTTATTAGAAGAAGCTTTAGTATGCATATTTAAAAAGAGCTTAAAGCAGTATCTTGTATTGGTGTTTGAAATAAATATCTAACTAGAATTAAAAATGTTCGCATAAATGAAGAGGCGTATTTTTAAAATTCCAAAATTTACGCGAACGAGCTCCGGTTTAAACGGCTAGTGTGCTATAAATTTTAAGCTAATTACTGCTAAGTGTCAAAAGCAAAGCCATATCGCGTGAACAACTTTGCGCCATAAGTTAGTTAGAAATTGAGATGTTGGAAATGCATAATGCAGAATGTAATATTTATATTCGAGAATATCATGAAATTATAACCCACGGGTTTACAAGATTTTACTCATAGGTAAATTTTGTAATTGTTTACCTTATCACACCAATAATCATCATCATCATTAGCAACCCATCAACGGCTCACTGCTGAGCGCAGGTCTCCTCTCAGAGAAGGGTTATAGGCCATAGTCCACCACGTTGGCCCGATGCAAATTGGTGGACTTCACACACCTTCGAAACATTGTGAAGAACTCTCAGATGTGCAGGTTTTCTCACGATCTTTTCCTTCACCGTTGAAGCAAGTGATAGTTAATTGCTTAAACGCACTTGACTCCGAAAAGTCAGAGGTGCGTACCCGGGATCGAAACTGCGACCCTCCGAATAGGAGATTAGGTTTTGAGTTTGACATTGCTTGATACATAACTGATAGAGATAACTTTATTGATACATACGTATACCTAACTGATAACTCCAAGTCATAAACAAGTGTTTATGCTAAAACTTTAACAACATTTTAGTGTCGTTAAACATTTCAAAGTACACTTTTTGTTTTTATTTAAAATTTCACTCAATAAAAACTAAAACTTTTTTATAATAATATTATTTATTAGTATTACCTGTGGTATTACTCTGTAGTCTGTACGTGTAGAAGAATATAAATGAATATTATTATTGTATTATGTAAAAATTAAGCTATTCCGGCATAGCATTCTGTTACAAGTTCTTCTTCTTCTTCTTTATCAACCGATAGACGCCCACTGCTGGACAAAGGTCTCTTGCATGGACTTCCACAGGCCTCGGTCTTGCGCCGCCTGAATCCAGCGGCTCCCTGCGACTCGTTTGATGTCGTCGGTCCACCTGGTGGGGGGTCTGCCAACACTGCGCTTCCCGGTGCGGGGTCGCCACTCCAGCACCTTGGGACCCCAACGACCATCAGCTCTTCGAACTATGTGCCCCGCCCATTTCCACTTCAGTATCGCGACCCGCTTAGCTATGTCGGTGACTCTGGTTCTCCTCCGGATCTCCTCATTTCTGATTCGAGACTGTTACAAGTTAACAGGGCGCAATAGTCCATATTATCCATACTTCCCAACTGACACATCCAAACACGAGTGTTAAGAAAATCATGAAAATCTTTTCTTCGAGCATTCTTCGAATAAGTTGTGTACATCTCAAAGAAATCTTATATATCTATATTTTTGTGGTTTTATTTATACTAGTAAATCCATATATCAATAATTTAAACTAATTCGAAGGATACAATTAACTAGTTATATTTATAATGTATCCGCGATCTTCATTCCAATGAAATGAAGATGCTTAGGTGGATGTGTGGTGTTACTCGCTTGGACAGAATTCGCAACGAGTACATCCGCGGTAGCCTTGGCGTGCGAGATATCGCAGACAAAATGCAAGAGTCTCGGTTGCGTTGGTTTGGCCACTTACTGCGCCGTCCCCAAAACTATGTGGGTCACAGGTGCCTAAATATGCCCGTCCCTGGACAGCGGTCTCGAGGCCGGCCAAAGAAACGGTGAATTGACATAGTACAGGCAGATGCACGTGCCAACGGTCTTCGTAAAGAGGATGCTTTAGATCGTGCAAAGTGGAAGAAACTTAGCAGGAAAGCGGACCCTGGCGTATGCCGGGACAAACGCTAGGAAGAAGAAGATTTATAATGTATCCTCTATCTAATTGGACACCAGGCTTCTACGCAGGTTTAATTATTATAGTACACAAATGTGTGCACTTTAACTACTGATGCACCATCTATTCCCTCACTCTCATAGCGATGGGACGGCATAACGACACGACTGGAGAGCGGACAGGTGCAAGGCCAACAGTTTTACTTGCTCTCTGAGGCACAGGGTCATAAGATTAACTCCGGGCAGCTACGTAGATTGTCGAAAGAGAAACTCCATCACCTTTTCCTCAGACCAACCTGGGACTTGAAATTGGGACCCCAAAACATGGTTCTAATAAACTAGGTTACTACATAGATAAACAAGGCACTTAGTTATACTCATATTTTAAAGTGAAGTACAAATCTCCTCTTTTTAATTTTTAATTCAAACCATGGCCGCATGGTAAAATTAAGTTAACGCCTCGAGAAGCTAATTATCCGACCACATGATAAATGTCTGCAATCACGATTCGCTTCCACAACCCTTCTGCCCCTAACCACTTCCCAGATCGTACGTTAAGCAACAAATTACTCGCGAACTAGCTTCGTCTAACGAAACCCCTAGTAAACCAAGGGTTTTTATTTTCCTTGTGCGATACGTAAATTCGGAAAATTTTTTTTTTGGAGCCAAGGTAACTATTAAGTTTTATGATAAATTCCCACATAGTATTTTTGTGTTTAATTTTTTCCGGTAAGGTTTTGTTTTTTTAGGTAAGGTTATTATTTATTATTATAATCAATGAATTAGGATTGGTAGGCGCTTCGCACACTACACAACGCTACCCATCCTAAAACTATGGTTTTATTATTACAATCTGATTTCTTAATTTATCTCGTCGACGTTGCAAAGGTTGCAAAATTGATTATGCCCGCGACTTCATCCTAGCTTTTGATTCCCGCGGAAATTCTTTAATTTTCCAGTAAAATATAGCCTATGTGCTATTTTGATGCTTAAGCGACATTGTAAAGTTTCATCAAAATCCGTCAGTAGTTTTTGCGTGAAAGAGTAACAAACATCCATCCGTCCATCCTCGCAAACTTTCGCATTAATAAAGGGAGCTGTGCACAGCAGCGTGAGAGGCTAAGAGCGTAATCGATAGCTTCATGAAGTCGATACTCGTTATTACAGTTAGGTATTAACTTTATAGGAACACAAAAACAGCACGTGCAAATTGCAAACAGCTTTCGGAATCGTACCGAAGCTTAAAATCATTTCTGATTTATGTAAGTTGTATAAGTAGTCTGTTGTTTTAAATTAGAAAAATGCACGAAAGTTAGCATGTTGATACGATGCTCCACGTCCACAAGCTAATTTTGGCCACTGATCGAAGAAAGGGCATTCATACTCCTGCAGACCATCCTGATGGGCGAAATTATGGGCAAAAGAAGCGAGCGTCAGTTAGTAGCTTAAAAACTTCTAGATCAATTTTTTATCTTATTTCTGTACAATTCTTCTAGAATTGGCCGCCGGCATGTAAAATATATACCCAGAAGCGGAACTTATCACTCAAAACTAATCACGCCTTAAAAGAATACATCTCTTATACCCTA
The DNA here is from genome assembly GCA_029955525.1 of Oeneis ivallda. Lineage (NCBI taxonomy): Eukaryota > Metazoa > Arthropoda > Insecta > Lepidoptera > Nymphalidae > Oeneis > Oeneis ivallda. Next base: position 12,258,677 of record JARPMR010000009.1, read on the forward strand.
CCTTATGCCGTCTTTACCTCCCCTATAACGGCCCCTGTCCTCACATCTAATCAATTTAACCACAAACACGACAGACAAACACCATCTGAACGTGAGGGTAGTTATCAAAAACTTCAAAGTATTAATTAATCAATTAAGTACACTAATCTAAGCTTACAGTCAATATTTATTTGATTAGGCTGCGATCGCTATCGCAATCCCTCAATCAAATACAACAACCTAAAGCGAAAGCGAAAAACGCGAAAGCTTCTACTAGTCGAATGAGTCTCTGCTCTGGCAGAGACTAAATTCGTATCGTCAAAACTGTATATTATATACTATGAATACTTATATGTCTAGAAGGAGTATCGCGCTACTAAATAACGACAAAAAACAGGCCAATGAGAACATGCTAGTGTGCGTGACGTGAGTGCCGCGCATGCGCGGCGTGGATTACTGAGCGTGCGTAATGATACCAGGTACGCAGGTGATTCCAATAAAATGGGGAGAATTATGTTATTAAAATTTTTTAAACTTTAAAAATAAAATAAATATCTACTTGTTTTTAATTTTTATCATAAAACAATAATTTAATTAATACCTTTAACTATAGTGAGTATTTAGTATTTTGTATTAGTTAAATGGTTTCCAAAAATTTAAAAAGTCAGCGCCATACTGAAATTCTTTGTTATTGCACCGATGTCGTTCAAAATCGATATTTAGGGTCCCCTATCGTCAAATGAGAGGAAATGGTTGCCAATATTTTTAAAAGTCAGCGCCATATTGAAATTCTTTGTTATTGCACCGATGTCGTTCAAAATCGATATTTAGGACCCTAAATATCGATTAGTCAATTTAGACCTGGGGTCAAAAGAGACGAATTGGTTGCCAAAATTTTAAAAAGTCAGTAACTCTTAACGCTTAAAAGGATAACCCAGCGTTTCTGCAAGCGGGCCTTAATGAACGAGAATATGAATGTAAGAGTTTTTGTGTATTCTATTTGTTAAAATGTCTGTGGGTATTTAATATCAAGGTAATAGAACATTATCATTCACTTTATAAGACAGGACTATAATTTTTAATCTAGATTTGAGAATGGCAATGTAAAGTCTTTCTTTTAATGCTGCCGGTGCTGGGACGTACTCGTACAAATAAGGAAGATATCACGTACTGTTTGCGAGGCACGTAGGCTCTGTGCCTACTTTATGACCGCCTGCAGCCATGGCTATTTCATTGAGCTGCACTAAGTGTTCTGTTTATTGTGCGGGCTCCGCTGAAATACTCGTATACTACCTTTGCCGGCATGCAAAACGCACTGCAATCAAGGCGATTTAAAGTCTTACTCTTTATTAGTTGTCACCCTTTTACGCTTGGTAAGAATTAGATATCTCTTAAGCATTAGATATGTATGTATGTATGAACATAAAAATGCAAAACGGTTTAGAGTAGGCATCTACTTGTTTCAAATAAGTTTTCATGGTTTTTTATTTTGGTATATTAACTATTCCGTAATATCTACTTATACTACTCTACTACTATCTAATGATATTACACTTTGGTATCTTACTCGCATAAGTATCTAACTAAAAACTATTTTATCAAATTATCTAGTTCAAAAGTAGCTTATCTAAAAGCCAAGCACGTACCTACAACTGTCTACGTGATTCCAAAATTTCAAGCTTAAGTTAATTTTGGTAAATTATATAATACTTAACTTATAATCATCTATGGAGTATTTAATACATATTATATTTTATCTACTGTATATTTTAATAATTAAAGTAGAATGGAATTGAGTATAGTAATATAGTAATTACTTTCATCATCATCATCTTTAACAACCCATCAACGGCTCACTACTGAGCGCAGGTCTCCTTTCAGAGAAGGGTTATAGGCCATTGTCCACCACGCTGGCCCAATGCGAATTGGCGGACTTCACACATCTTCGAGAACATTATGAAGAACTCTCAGATGTGCAGGTTTCCTCACGATGTTTTCCTTCACCGTTGAAGCAAGTGAGAGTTAATTGCTTAAACGCACTTGACTCCGAAAAGTCAGAGGTGCGTATGCGTACCCGGGATCGAACCTGCGACCCCCCGAATAGGAGACTTTATAATGAGCATAATATGAATAAAAGTTGCTGCGGAATACTTAACTGATTTCCACTTGAATTAGATTCAAACTCTACTTGCTTGTGAAAGTATCACGAAAATCAGTTCATCCATCTTGAAGAATATCACTAGCAAATAATAATAAGCTTACACAAAGAGATGTACCTAGTATCTACAGACAATCAAAAATACTATGTCATACTACTAAGTCCTCAACTATAACCTACTCATGCAAAAAATCATGTTGACCCGTTGTTCTGTTGCTTTTGCATTTTTATAATATTAAGTAAAGAGAATACAGTAAAAGTTCTAAAGTATCGACTCCGATAACGGAAATAACGAACATCACATTATTTTTGGTCACGGAAAGGTACCCGGGAGATACTCGTGAAATAATATATTCGCAATATATTTTAATAAAATCGTAATTTAATCGCTGGAACGTTTAAACTCTATTACTCCCTTGTTATCAGCACTTTATGCTCACCCTTGAGATTGAAAAAGTTAATGGCGCGGAACCATTCGGAACAGTTAAAATAAATCGATGTCATACCGTTTCCCTCTGTACCGGTATTTTACCGCATATTTTAAAACGGTGACACCACCAGTAAGGTAGGATTGGCCCCAGTATTTTCAGTCGAGTTCAAAATTTAGAGGAGCATATATTAACAATCAAGCGCTATTTTCCTTTTGTTTGAAAGGATAATATACGGTCAAGTTAGTTCCATTGGTGAAGATGGGATGAAGATCTTCGCACCGGCTACTGTATGACATATTGTAGTACTACATACTTAAGTTGTTTTAGGGTTCCGTAGTAAAACAATAAGGAACCCTTATAGTTTAACCAAGTCGTTGATAGATCATTCAGTCAGTAAGGAATTTTTTTTTATAAGTATAGAAAAAAGATTGGCGTCAGATATGCGTATTGATGAGCGAGAAATTATTTTGACGAATTTTGGAGGCTTCTCATTGCATCGCCCACATGTAATACGTGAATACCTTTAGTAATTACTAGTAGGGCGCGTGGGTGCGCGGCCCGCAAGCGGACCGCGGTTTCTCTACTCGGCAAGTAGACATTTAGGTCTTGATCATTTTCTATCAAAAACCACTCTTCCATATTTTATACTCTCCGAGATAGACACCGTTGAATTTTGTAAGGCCGCCATCTTGAATCCGCCATTTTGAAATTTTTTTCAGCTCACTGCCAATTGGATGAGGTTTCGAGTATATTTTGTTTGAGCACCTCCCACCTATCTTCAATACCCTGGCCGTGCTCCTCACCCACCTTCCAAACCCTCAATCATCATATCTCATCATTTGTCAGAATGAGATTTCTTTTATAAAAACAAATTTACAAAAGGAACCGTATCAAAGTCTTGCATGATTCCTGGCTTCTAGACTCTTCAATATTCGCCATATATTTTGTATCAAGAAAAAAAAATTCCGCCATCTTGGATTTTTTTTCTATTCATCAAATAGACCTTTGGGTCCTGATCATCTTTTGCCACGAAATCACTCTTCCATCTTTTATACTCCCCGAGATAGACACCGACGAAATTTGTATGGCGGCCATCTTTTTTTCGCCATTTTGAATTTTTTTTCAGCTCACTGCCAATTGGATGAGGTTTCGAATGACATTTGTTCGAGCACACCCCACCTATCTTCAATACCCTGGCCGTGCTCCTCACCCGTCTCCGAAATCCTCAATCATCAGTTCTCTCCATAATTTTCCTCCGAATGAATTTTTGTCTTCCATACGAAACCATTAGTGAAAAAAAAAAATTCATACAAAATTTTACAGGAGAGGTGATCAATCAGTCAATCAGTCAGTGAATCAGCCCCAGCAGCTATATATATATTAACTAGTAGGGCGCGTGGGTGCGCGGCCCGCAAGCGGACCGCGGTTTTTCTATCGTCAAGTGGACTTTCAGGTCCTGATCATTTTCTATCAAATAACCACTCTTCCATCTTTTATACTCTCCGAGATAGACACCGTTGAAGTTTGTATGGCCGCCATCTTGAATCCGCCATTTTGAATTTTTTTCAGCTCACTGCCAATTGCATGAGGTTTTGAGTATTTTTTGTTTGAGCATCTCCCACCTATCTTCAATACCCTGGCCGTGCTCCTCACCCACCTTCCAAACCCTCGATCATCATATGTCATCATTTGTCATACTGAAAATTCTTCAATAAAAACAAATCTTGAAAAGGGACCGTATCAAAGTCTTGCATGATTCCCGGCTTCTAGTCTCTTCAATATTCGCCAAATATTTTGTATGAAGAAAAAAAAAATCCCCCATCTTGCATTTTTTTTCTATTCATCAAATAGACCTTTGGGTCCTGATCATCTTTTGCCAAGAAACCACTCTTCCATCTTTTATACTCCCCGAGATAGACACCGACGAAATTTGTATGGCGGCCATCTTTTTTCCGCCATTTTGAATTTTTTTTCAGCTCACTGCGAATTGGATGAGGTTTCGAGTGACATTTGTTCGAGCACCCCCCACCTATCTTCGATACCCTGGCCGTGCTCTTCACCCGTCTCCGAAATCCTCAATCATCAGCTCTCTCCATATTTTTCCTCCGAATGAATTTTTTTCCTCTATACGAAACCATTGGTGAAAAAAAAATTTTTCATACAAAATTTTACAGGAGAGGTGATCAATGAGTGAGTCAGTGAGTGAATCAGCCCCAGCAGCTATATATATATATAAACTAGCGTTTGCTCGGTGCGCGAGCTGCTAAAGCAGCTCGCGGGAAGTGTTTTACTAAAAGTAAGGCGCGTGGGTGCGCGGCCCGCTAAAGCGGACCGCGATTGTTCGGCTTTATTTATTTCGCTCGGTGCGCGAGCTGCTAAAGCAGCTCGCGGGAAGTGTTATTGCTACAAGTAGGGCGCGTGGGTGCGCGGCCCGCTAAAGCGGACCGCGATTGTTCGGCTTTATTTATTTCGCTCGGTGCGCGAGCTGCTAAAGCAGCTCGCAGGAAGTGTTATTACTACAAGTAGGGCGCGTGGGTGCGCGGCCCGCTAAAGCGGACCGCGATTTTTTTACTCATCAAGTAGACCTTCGGATTCTGCTCATCTTTTGCCAAAAAATTTGTTCGAGCACACCCCACCTATCTGCAATAACCTGGCCGTGCTCCTCATTCACAAATGAAAAAGAAAAAAAAGAAAAAAAAAAAAGAAAAAAAAGAAAAAAAGCAAATGTAAAATGTAAAAAAAGAAAAAGAAAAAAGCCCTATGAACCTATCAAACTCATTGTCTTGCATAGTTCCCAACTTCTAGTCCCTTCAATATTCCCCATACATTTTGTATGAAAAAAAAAAATCCGCCATCTTGAATTTTTTTCCTACTCACCAGGTAGACCTCCGGGTTTTGATCATCTTTTGTCGAGAAACCGCTCCTCCATCTTTTATAGTCTCCGAGAGAGAGACGGACAAAATTTGCCGCCATTTTTTTTCCGCCATTTTGGAATTTTTTTTCAACTCACTGGCAACTGCTCGAGGTTTCGAATGACATTTGGTCGAGCACCCTACACCTATCTACTATACCCTGGCCGTGCCCCTCGCCCGTCTCCGAACTCCTCACTCATCAGCTCTCGCCACCTTTCTCCGAGTCACATTCTTTGAGCTCTATACGACACCATGGGTGAAAAAAATTTTTTTCATACAAAATTTTACAGGAGAGGGGTGGAAATTTGAGACGTCACAGCTCGGCCGCCATCTTGTTTTTTTAATTTTTTTCACTTTTTCTGTTAATCGTTTACAAATTTCTACAATAATCCAAAATTTCAAAGAAATCGGTTGGAAAACAAAAGAGTTGCAAGATTCATGTCGGCCGCCATCTTGTTTTTCCGAAATGTCATAATTTTTCCCCACTCGAAACCCCCACCCGAACATATCTCCCATACATAATTTTATCGTTTTTTGTCTCTTTGTAGGAGAACAATTATGTCAATGAGTCAGTGAATCAGTCAGTGAGTGGTAATCGAGCTATATATATTATAACTAGCGTTTGCTCGGTGCGCGAGCTGCTAAAGCAGCTCGCGGGAAGTGTTTTACTAAAAGTAAGGCGCGTGGGTGCGCGGCCCGCTAAAGCGGACCGCGATTGTTCGGCTTTATTTATTTCGCTCGGTGCGCGAGCTGCTAAAGCAGCTCGCGGGAAGTGTTATTGCTACAAGTAGGGCGCGAGGGTGCGCGGCCCGCTAAAGCGGACCGCGATTGTTCGGCTTAATTTATTTCGCTCGAAAGTGTTATTACTACAAGTAGGGCGCGTGGGTGCGCGGCCCGCTAAAGCGGACCGCGATTTTTTTACTCATCAAGTAGACCTTCGGATTCTGGTCATCTTTTGCCAAAAAATTTGTTCGAGCACACCCCACCTATCTGCAATAACCTGGCCGTGCTCCTCATTCACAAAAGAAAAAGAAAAAAAAGAAAAAAAGCAAATGTAAAATGAAAAAAAAGAAAAAGAAAAAAAGCCCTATGAACCTATCAAAATCAATGTCTTGCATAGTTCCCAACTTCTAGTCCCTTCAATATTCCCCATACATTTTGTATGGGGGGAAAAAAAAATCCGCCATCTTGAATTTTTTTCCTACTCACCAGATAGACCTCCGGGTTGTGATCATCTTTTGTCGAGAAACCGCTCCTCCATCTTTTATAGTCTCCGAGAGAGAGACGGACAAAATTTGCCGCCATTTTTTTTCCGCCATTTTGGAATTTTTTTTCAACTCACTGGCAACTGCTCGAGGTTTCGAATGACATTTGGTCAAGCACTCTCCACCTATCTTCTATACCCTGGGCGTGCCCCTCGCCCGTCTCCGAACTCCTCACTCATCAGCTCTCTCCACCTTTCTCCGAGTCACATTCTTTGAGCTCTATACGACACCATGGGTGAAAAAAAATTTTTCATACAAAATTTTACAGGAGAGGGGTGGAAATTTGAGACGTCACAGCTCGGCCGCCATCTTGTTTTTTTAATTTTTTTCACTTTTTCTGTTAATCGTTTACTAATTTCTACAATAATCCAAAATTTCAAAGAAATCGGTTGGAAATCAAAAGAGTTGCAAGAATCACGTCGGCCGCCATCTTGTTTTTCCGAAATGTCATAATTTTTCCCTACTCGAATCCCCCACCCGGACATATCTCCCCTACATCATTGTATCGTTTTCTGTCTCTTTCTAGGAGAACAATTATGTCAATCAGTGAGTGAGTCAGTGGTAATCGAGCTATATATATTATAACTAGCGTTTGCTCGGTGCGCGAGCTGCTACAGCAGCTCGCGGGAAGTGTTATTGCTACAAGTAGGGCGCGTGGGTGCGCGGCCCGCTAAAGCGGACCGCGATTGTTCGGCTTTATTTATTTCGCTCGGTGCGCGAGCTGCTAAAGCAGCTCGCGGGAAGTGTTATTACTACAAGTAGGGCGCGTGGGTGCGCGGCCCGCTAAAGCGGACCGCGATTTTTTTACTCATCAAGTAGCCCTTCGGATTCTGGTCATCTTTTGCCAAAAAATTTGTTCGAGCACACCCCACCTATCTGCAATAACCTGGCCGTGCTCCTCATTCACAAAAGAAAAAGAAAAAAAAAGAAAAAAAAAAAAAGAAAAAAAGCAAATGTAAAATGAAAAAAAAGAAAAAGAAAAAAAGCCCTATGAACCTATCAAAATCAATGTCTTGCATAGTTCCCAACTTCTAGTCCCTTCAATGTTCCCCATACATTTTGTATGTAAAAAAAAAAATCCGCCATCTTGAATTTTTTTCCTACTCACCAGGTAGACCTCCGGGTTGTGATCACCTTTTGTCGAGAAACCGCTCCTCCATCTTTTATAGTCTCCGAGAGAGAGACGGACAAAATTTGCCGCCATTTTTTTTCCGCCATTTTGGAATTTTTTTTCAACTCACTGGCAACTGCTCGAGGTTTCGAATGACATTTGGTCGAGCACCCTCCACCTATCTTCTATACCCTGGCCGTGCCCCTCGCCCGTCTCCGAACTCCTCACTCATCAGCTCTCTCCACCTTTCTCCGAGTCACATTCTTTGAGCTCTATACGACACCATGGGTGAAAAAAATTTTTTTCATACAAAATTTTACAGGAGAGGGGTGGAAATTTGAGACGTCACAGCTCGGCCGCCATCTTGTTTTTTTAATTTTTTTCACTTTTTCTGTTAATCGTTTACTAATTTCTACAATAATCCAAAATTTCAAAGAAATCGGTTGGAAAACAAAAGAGTTGCAAGATTCACGTCGGCCGCCATCTTGTTTTTCCGAAATGTCATAGTTTTTCCCCACTCGAATCCCCCACCCGAACATATCTCCCGAAAATCATTTTATCGTTTTTTGTCTCTTTCTAGGAGAACAATTGTGTCAATGAGTCAGTGAGTGAATCAGTGAGTCAGTGGTAATCGAGCTATATATATTACTAGCGTTTGCTCGGTGCGCGAGCTGCTAAAGCAGCTCGCGGGAAGTGTTGTTACTACAAGTAGGGCGCGTGGGTGCGCGGCCCGCTAAAGCGGACCGCGATTGTTCGGCTATATTTATTTCGCTCGGTGCGCGAGCTGCTAAAGCAGCTCGCGGGAAGTGTTATTACTACAAGTAGGGCGCGTGGGTGCGCGGCCCGCTAAAGCGGACCGCGATTGTTCGGCTTCATGTATTTCGCTCGGTGCGCGAGCTGCTAAAGCAGCTCGCGGGAAGTGTTATTGCTACAAGTAGGGCGCGTGGGTGCGCGGCCCGCTAAAGCGGACCGCGATTGTTCGGCTTTATTTAATTCGCTCGGTGCGCGAGCTGCTAAAGCAGCTCGCGGGAAGGGTTATTACTACAAGTAAGGCGCGTGGGTGCGCGGCCCGCTAAAGCGGACCGCGATTTTTTTTACTCATCAAGTAGACCTTCGGATTCTGGTCATCTTTTGCCAAAAAATTTGTTCGAGCCCACCCCACCTATCTGCAATAACCTGGCCGTGCTCCTCATTCACACAAGAAAAAGAAAAAAAAGAAAAAAAAAATGAAAAAAAAAAGAAAAAAAAACAAATGTAAAATGAAAAAAAGAAAAAGAAAAAAAGCCCTATGAACCTATCAAAATCAATGTCTTGCATAGTTCCCAACTTCTAGTCCCTTCAATATTCCCCATACATTTAGTATGGAAAAAATTGATCATCTTTTGTCGAGAAACCGCTCCTCCATCTCTTATAGTCTCCGAGAGAGAGACGGACAAAATTTGCCGCCATTTTTTTTCCGCCATTTTGGAATTTTTTTTTAACTCACTGGCAACTGCTCGAGGTTTCGAATGACATTTGGTCGAGCACCCTCCACCTATCTTCTATACCCTGGCCGTGCCCCTCGCCCGTCTCCGAACTCCTCACTCATCAGCTCTCTCCACCTTTCTCCGAGTCACATTCTTTGAGCTCTATACGACACCATGGGTGAAAAAAATTTTTTTCATACAAAATTTTACAGGAGAGGGGTCGGAAATTTGAGACGTCACAGCTCGGCCGCCATCTTGTTTTTTTAATTTTTTTCACTTTTTCTGTTAATCGTTTACTAATTTCTACAATAATCCAAAATTTCAAAGAAATCGGTTGGAAAACAAAAGAGTTGCAAGATTCACGTCGGCCGCCATCTTGTTTTTCCGAAATGTCATAATTTTCCCCAACTCGAATCCCCCCCCCCAAACACATCTCCCGAACATCATTATATCGATTTCCGTCTCCTTCTAGGAGAACAACCCTGTCAATGAGTGAGTGAGTGAGTGAGTGAGTGTGTCAGTCAGTGGTAATCGAGCTATATATATTATAACTAGCATTTGCTCGGTGCGCGAGCTGCTAAAGCAGCTCGCGGGAAGTGTTATTGCTACAAGTAGGGCGCGTGGGTGCGCGGCCCGCTAAAGCGGACCGCGATTGTTCGGCTTTATTTATTTCGCTCGGTGCGCGAGCTGCTAAAGCAGCTCGCGGGAAGTGTTGTTGCCACAAGTAGGGCGCGTGGGTGCGCGGCCCGCTAAAGCGGACCGCGATTTATTTACTCATCAAGTAGACCTTCGGATTCTGGTCATCTTTTGCCAAAAAATTTGTTCGAGCACACCCCACCTATCTGCAATAACCTGGCCGTGCTCCTCATTCACAAAAGAAAAAGAAAAAAAAAGAAAAAAAAAAGAAAAAAAAAGAAAAAAAGCAAATGTAAAATGAAAAAAAAGAAAAAGAAAAAAAGCCCTATGAACCTATCAAAATCAATGTCTTGCATAGGTCCCAACTTCTAGTCCCTTCAATATTCCCCATACATTTTGTATGGGGGGGAAAAAAAAATCCGCCATCTTGAATTTTTTTCCTACTCACCAGGTAGACCTCCGGGTTGTGATCATCTTTTGTCGAGAAACCGCTCCTCCATCTTTTATAGTCTCCGAGAGAGAGATGGACAAAATTTGCCGCCATTTTTTTTCCGCCATTTTGGAATTTTTTTTCAACTCACTGGCAACTGCTCGAGGTTTCGAATGACATTTGGTCGAGCACCCTCCACCTATCTTCTATACCCTGGCCGTGCCCCTCGCCCGTCTCCGAACTCCTCACTCATCAGCTCTGTCCACCTTTCTCCGAGTCACATTCTTTGAGTTCTATACGACACCATGGGTGAAAAAAATTTTTTTCATACAAAATTTTACAGGAGAGGGGTGGAAATTTGAGACGTCACAGCTCGGCCGCCATCTTGTTTTTTTAATTTTTTTCACTTTTTCTGTTAATTGTTTACTAATTTCTACAATAATCCAAAATTTCAAAGAAATCGGTTGGAAAACAAAAGAGTTGCAAGATTCACGTCGGCCGCCATCTTGTTTTTCCGAAATGTCATAATTTTTCCCCACTCGAATCCCCCACCCGGACATATCTCCCCTACATCATTATATCGATTTCCGTCTCCTTCTAGGAGAACAATCGTGTCAATCAGTCAGTGGTAATCGAGCTATATATATTATAACTAGTATTTCGCTCGGTGCGCGAGCTGCTAAAGCAGCTCGCGGGAAGTGTTTTACTAAAAGTAAGGCGCGTGGGTGCGCGGCCCGCTAAAGCGGACCGCGATTGTTCGGCTTTCTTTATTTCGCTCGGTGCGCGAGCTGCTAAAGCAGCTCGCGGGAAGTGTTATTACTAAAAGTAAGGCGCGTGGGTGCGCGGCCCGCTAAAGCGGACCGCGATTGTTCGGCTTTATTTATTTCGCTCGGTGCGCGAGCTGCTAAAGCAGCTCGCGGGAAGTGTTATTACTACAAGTAGGGCGCGTGGGTGCGCGGCCCGCTAAAGCGGACCGCGATTTTTTTACTCATCAAGTAGACCTTCGTATTCTGGTCATCTTTTGCCAAAAAATTTGTTCGAGCACACCCCACCTATCTGCAATAACGTGGCCGTGCTCCTCATTCACAAAAGAAAAAGAAAAAAAAAGAAAAAAAAAGAAAAAAAAGAAAAAAAGCAAATGTAAAATGAAAAAAAAGAAAAAGAAAAAAGCCCTATGAACCTATCAAAATCAATGTCTTGCATAGTTCCCAACTTCTAGTCCCTTCAATATTCCCCATACATTTTGTATCGAAAAAAAAAATCCGCCATCTTGAATTTTTTTCCTACTCACCAGGTAGACCTCCGGGTTGTGATCATCTTTTGTCGAGAAACCGCTCCTCCATCTTTTATAGTCTCCGAGAGAGAGACGGACAAAATTTGCCGCCATTTTTTTTCCGCCATTTTGGAATTTTTTTTCAACTCACTGGCAACTGCTCGAGGTTTCGAATGACATTTGGTCGAGCACCCTCCACCTATCTTCTATACCCTGGCCGTGCCCCTCGCCCGTCTCCGAACTCCTCACTCATCAGCTCTCGCCACCTCTCTCCGAGTCACATTCTTTGAGCACTATACGATATCATGGGTGAAAAAAATTTTTTTCATACAAAATTTTACAGGAGAGGGGTCGGAAATTTGAGACGTCACAGCTCGGCCGCCATCTTGTTTTTTTAATTTTTTTCACTTTTTCTGTTAATCGTTTACTAATTTCTACAATAATCCAAAATTTCAAAGAAATCGGTTGGAAAACAAAAGAGTTGCAAGATTCACGTCGGCCGCCATCTTGTTTTTCCGAAATGTCATAATTTTCCCCAACTCGAATCCCCCACCTGGACATATCTCCCCTACATCATTATATCGATATCCGTCTCCTTCTAGGAGAACAACCCTGTCAATGAGTGAATCAGTCAGTGAGTGAATCAGTGGTAATCGAGCTATATATATTATAACTAGCATTTGCTCGGTGCGCGAGCTGCTAAAGCAGCTCGCGGGAAGTGTTTTACTAAAAGTAAGGCGCGTGGGTGCGCGGCCCGCTAAAGCGGACCGCGATTGTTCGGCTTTATTTATTTCGCTCGGTGCGCGAGCTGCTAAAGCAGCTCGCGGGAAGTGTTATTGCTACAAGTAGGGCGCGTGGGTGCGCGGCCCGCTAAAGCGGACCGCAATTGTTCGGCTTTATTTATTACGCTCGGTGCGCGAGCTGCTAAAGCAGCTCGCGGGAAGTGTTATTACTACAAGAAGGGCGCGAGGGTGCGCGGCCCGCTAAAGCGGACCGCGATTTTTTTACTCATCAAGTAGACCTTCGGATTCTGGTCATCTTTTGCCAAAAAATTTGTTCGAGGATACCCCACCTATCTGCAATAACCTGGCCGTGCTCCTCATTCACAAAAGAAAAAGAAAAAAAAAAAAAAAAATGAAAAAAAAAAACAAATGTAAAATGAAAAAAGAAAAAGAAAAAAAGCCCTACGAACCTATCAAAATCAATGTCTTGCATAGTTCCCGACTTCTAGTCCCTTCAATATTCCCCATACATTTTGTATGGGGGGAAAAAAAATCCGCCATCTTGAATTTTTTTCCTACTCACCAGGTAGACCTCCGGGTTGTGATCATCTTTTGTCGAGAAACCGCTCCTCCATCTTTTATAGTCTCCGAGAGAGAGACGGACAAAATTTGCCGCCATTTTTTTTCCGCCATTTTGGATTTTTTTTTCAACTCACTGGCAACTGCTCGAGGTTTCGAATGACATTTGGTCGAGCACCCTCCACCTATCTTCTATACACTGGCCGTGCCCCTCGCCCGTCTCCGAACTCCTCACTCATCAGCTCTCTCCACCTTTCTCCGAGTCACATTCTTTGAGCTCTATACGACACCATGGGTGAAAAAAATTTTTTTCATACAAAATTTTAGAGGAGAGGGGTCGGAAATTCGAGACGTCACAGCTCGGCCGCCATCTTGTTTTTTTAATTTTTTTCACTTTTTCTGTTAATCGTTTACAAATTTCTACAATAATCCAAAATTTCAAAGAAATCGGTTGGAAAAAAAAAGAGTTGCAAGATTCACGTCGGCCGCCATCTTGTTTTTCCGAAATGTCATAATTTTTCCCCACTCGAATCCCCCACCCGAACATATCTCCCGTACATCATTTTATCGTTTTTTGTCTCTTTCTAGGAGAACAATTATGTCAATGAGTCAGTGAATCAGTCAGTGAGTGGTAATCGAGCTATATATATTATAACTAGCGTTTGCTCGGTGCGCGAGCTGCTAAAGCAGCTCGCGGGAAGTGTTTTACTAAAAGTAAGGCGCGTGGGTGCGCGGCCCGCTAAAGCGGACCGCGATTGTTCGGCTTTATTTACTTCGCTCGGTGCGCGAGCTGCTAAAGCAGCTCGCGGGAAGTGTTATTACTACAAGTAGGGCGCGTGGGTGCGCGGCCCGCTAAAGCGGACCGCGATTTTTTTACTCATCAAGTAGCCCTTCGGATTCTGGTCATCTTTTGCCAAAAAATTTGTTCGAGCACACCCCACCTATCTGTAATAACCTGGCCGTGCTCCTCATTCACAAAAGAAAAAGAAAAAAAAAGAAAAAAAATGAAAAAAAAGAAAAAAAAAACAAATGTAAAATGAAAAAAAAAAAAAAGAAAAAAAGCCCTATGAACCTATCAAAACCAATGTCTTGCATAGTTCCCAACTTCTAGTCCCTTCAATATTCCCCATACATTTAGTATGGAAAAAAAAAGTCCGCCATCTTGAATTTTTTTCCTACTCACCAGGTAGACCTCCGGGTTTCGATCATCTTTTGTCGAGAAACCGCTCCTCCATCTTTTATAGTCTCCGAGAGAGAGACGGACAAAATTTGCCGCCATTTTTTTTCCGCCATTTTGGAATTTTTTTTCAACTCACTGGCAACTGCTCGAGATTTCGAATGACATTTGGTCGAGCACCCTCCACCTATCTACTATACCCTGGCCGTGCCCCTCGCCCGTCTCCGAACTCCTCACTCATCAGCTCTCGCCACCTTTCTCCGAGTCACATTCTTTGAGCTCTATACGACACCATGGGTGAAAAAAATTTTTTTCATACAAAATTTTACAGGAGAGGGGTCTGAAATTTGAGACGTCACAGCTCGGCCGCCATCTTGTTTTTTTAATTTTTTTCACTTTTTCTGTTAATCCTTTACTAATTTCTACAATAATCCAAAATTTCAAAGAAATCGGTTGGAAAACAAAAGAGTTGCAAGATTCACGTCGGCCGCCATCTTGTTTTTCCGAAATGTCATAATTTTCCCCAACTCGAATCCCCCACCTGGACATATCTCCCCTACATCATTATATCGATTTCCGTCTCCTTCTAGGAGAACAACCCTGTCAATGAGTGAGTGAGTGAGTGAGTGTGTCAGTCAGTGGTAATCGAGCTATATATATTATAATAACTAGTATTTCGCTCGGTGCGCGAGCTGCTAAAGCAGCTCGCGGGAAGTGTTATTGCTACAAGTAGGGCGCGTGGGTGCGCGGCCCGCTAAAGCGGACCGCGATTGTTCGGCTTTATTTATTTCGCTCGGTGCGCGAGCTGCTAAAGCAGCTCGCGGGAAGTGTTTTACTAAAAGTAAGGCGCGTGGGTGCGCGGCCCGCTAAAGCGGACCGCGATTGTTCGGCTTTATTTATTTCGCTCGGTGCGCGAGCTGCTAAAGCAGCTCGCGGGAAGTGTTATTACTACAAGTAGGGCGCGTGGGTGCGCGGCCCGCTAAAGCGGACCGCGATTGTTTTGCTCATCAAGTAGACCTTCGGAATCTGGTCATCTTTTGCCAAAAAATTTGTTCGAGCACACCCCACCTATCTGCAATAACCTGGCCGTGCTCCTCATTCACAAATGAAAAAGAAAAAAAAAGAAAAAAAAATGAAAAAAAGAAAAAAAGCTAATGTAAAAAGAAAAAGAAAAAGAAAAAAGCCCTATGAACCTATCAAAATCAATGTCTTCTTGCATAGTTCCCAACTTCTAGTCCCTTCAATATTCCCCATACATTTTGTATGGAGAAAAAAAAAAATCCGCCATCTTGAATTTTTTTCCTACTCACCAGGTAGACCTCCGGGTTTTGATCATCTTTTGTCGAGAAACCGCTCCTCCATCTTTTATAGTCTCCGAGAGAGAGACGGACAAAATTTGCCGCCATTTTTTTTCCGCCATTTTGGAATTTTTTTTCAACTCACTGGCAACTGCTCGAGGTTTCGAATGACATTTGGTCGAGCACCCTCCACCTATCTTCTATACCCTGGCCGTGCCCCTCGCCCGTCTCCGAACTCCTCACTCATCAGCTCTCTCCACCTTTCTCCGAGTCACATTCTTTGAGCTCTATACGACACCATGGGTGAAAAAAATTTTTTTCATACAAAATTTTACAGGAGAGGGGTGGAAATTTGAGACGTCACAGCTCGGCCGCCATCTTGTTTTTTTAATTTTTTTCACTTTTTCTGTTAATCGTTTACTAATTTCTACAATATTCCAAAATTTCAAAGAAATCGGTTGGAAAACAAAAGAGTTGCAAGATTCACGTCGGCCGCCATCTTGTTTTTCCGAAATGTCATAATTTTTCCCCACTCGAATCCCCCACCCGAACATATCTCCCGTACATCATTTTATCGTTTTTTGTCTCTTTCTAGGAGAACAATTATGTCAATGAGTCAGTGAGTGAGTCAGTGGTAATCGAGCTATATATATTATAATAACTAGTATTTCGCTCGGTGCGCGAGCTGCTAAAGCAGCTCGCGGGAAGTGTTATTGCCACAAGTAGGGCGCGTGGGTGCGCGGCCCGCTAAAGCGGACCGCGATTGTTCGGCTTTATTTATTTCGCTCGGTGCGCGAGCTGCTAAAGCAGCTCGCGGGAAGTGTTATTGCTACAAGTAGGGCGCGTGGGCGCGCGGCCCGCTGAAGCGGACCGCGATTGTTCGGCTTTGTTTATTTCGCTCGGTGCGCGAGCTGCTAAAGCAGCTCGCGGGAAGTGTTATTACTACAAGTAGGGCGCGTGGGTGCGCGGCCCGCTAAAGCGGACCGCGATTTTTTTATTCATCAAGTAGCCCTTCGGATTCTGGTCATCTTCTGCCAAAAAATTTGTTCGAGCACACCCCACCTATCTGCAATAACCTGGCCGTGCTCCTCATTCACAAAAGAAAAAGAAAAAAAAAAGAAAAAAAAATGAAAAAAAAGAAAAAAAAAAACAAATGTAAAATGAAAAAAAAGAAAAAGAAAAAAAGCCCTATGAACCTATCAAAATCAATGTCTTGCATAGTTCCCAACTTCTAGTCCCTTCAATATTCCCCATACATTTTGTATGGAGAAAAAAAAAAATCCGCCATCTTGAATTTTTTTCCTACTCACCAGGTAGACCTCCGGATTTTGATCATCTTTTGTCGAGAAACCGCTCCTCCATCTTTTATAGTCTCCGAGAGAGAGACGGACAAAATTTGCCGCCATTTTTTTTCCGCCATTTTGGAATTTTTTTTCAACTCACTGGCAACTGCTCGAGGTTTCGAATGACATTTGTTCGAGCACCCTCCACCTATCTCCTATACCCTGGCCGTGCCCCTCGCCCGTCTCCGAACTCCTCACTCATCAGCTCTCTCCACCTTTCTCCGAGTCACATTCTTTGAGCTCTATACGACACCATGGGTGAAAAAAATTTTTTTCATACAAAATTTTACAGGAGAGGGGTGGAAATTTGAGACGTCACAGCTCGGCCGCCATCTTGTTTTTTTAATTTTTTTCACTTTTTCTGTTAATCGTTTACTAATTTCTACAATAATCCAAAATTTCAAAGAAATCGGTTGGAAAACAAAAGAGTTGCAAGAATCACGTCGGCCGCCATCTTGTTTTTCCGAAATGTCATAATTTTTCCCTACTCGAATCCCCCACCCGGACATATCTCCCCTACATCATTGTATCGTTTTTTGTCTCTTTCTAGGAGAACAATTATGTCAATGAGTGAATCAGTCAGTGAATCAGTCAGTGGTAATCGAGCTATATATATTATAAATAACTAGTATTTCGCTCGGTGCGCGAGCTGCTAAAGCAGCTCGCGGGAAGTGTTATTGCCACAAGTAGGGCGCGTGGGTGCGCGGCCCGCTAAAGCGGACCGCGATTGTTCGGCTTTATTTATTTCGCTCGGTGCGCGAGCTGCTAAAGCAGCTCGCGGGAAGTGTTATTGCTACAAGTAGGGCGCGTGGGCGCGCGGCCCGCTAAAGCGGACCGCGATTGTTCGGCTTTATTTATTTCGCTCGGTGCGCGAGCTGCTAAAGCAGCTCGCGGGAAGTGTTATTACTACAAGTAGGGCGCGTGGGTGCGCGGCCCGCTAAAGCGGACCGCGATTTTTTTATTCATCAAGTAGCCCTTCGGATTCTGGTCATAACTAGTATTTCGCTCGGTGCGCGAGCTGCTACAGCAGCTCGCGGGAAGTGTTATTGCCACAAGTAGGGCGCGTGGGTGCGCGGCCCGCTAAAGCGGACCGCGATTGTTCGGCTTTATTTATTTCGCTCGGTGCGCGAGCTGCTAAAGCAGCTCGCGGGAAGTGTTATTGCTACAAGTAGGGCGCGTGGGTGCGCGGCCCGCTAAAGCGGACCGCGATTGTTCGGCTTTATTTATTTCGCTCGGTGCGCGAGCTGCTAAAGCAGCTCGCGGGAAGTGTTATTACTACAAGTAGGGCGCGTGGGTGCGCGGCCCGCTAAAGCGGACCGCGATTTTTTTATTCATCAAGTAGCCCTTCGGATTCTGGTCATCTTCTGCCAAAAAATTTGTTCGAGCACACCCCACCTATCTGCAATAACCTGGCCGTGCTCCTCATTCACAAAAGAAAAAGAAAAAAAAAAGAAAAAAAAATGAAAAAAAAGAAAAAAAAAACAAATGTAAAATGAAAAAAAAGAAAAAGAAAAAAAGCCCTATGAACCTATCAAAATCAATGTCTTGCATAGTTCCCAACTTCTAGTCCCTTCAATATTCCCCATACATTTTGTATGGAGAAAAAAAAAAATCCGCCATCTTGAATTTTTTTCCTACTCAGCAGGTAGACCTCCGGGTTTTGATCATCTTTTGTCGAGAAACCGCTCCTCCATCTTTTATAGTCTCCGAGAGAGAGACGGACAAAATTTGCCGCCATTTTTTTTCCGCCATTTTGGAATTTTTTTTCAACTCACTGGCAACTGCTCGAGGTTTCGAATGACATTTGGTCGAGCACCCTCCACCTATCTTCTATACCCTGGCCGTGCCCCTCGCCCGTCTCCGAACTCCTCACTCATCAGCTCTCTCCACCTTTCCCCGAGTCACATTCTTTGAGCTCTATACGACACCATGGGTGAAAAAAATTTTTTTCATACAAAATTTTACAGGAGAGGGGTGGAAATTTGAGACGTCACAGCTCGGCCGCCATCTTGTTTTTTTAATTTTTTTCACTTTTTCTGTTAATCGTTTACTAATTTCTACAATAATCCAAAATTTCAAAGAAATCGGTTGGAAAACAAAAGAGTTGCAAGAATCACGTCGGCCGCCATCTTGTTTTTCCGAAATGTCATAATTTTTCCCTACTCGAATCCCCCACCCGGACATATCTCCCCTACATCATTGTATCGTTTTTTGTCTCTTTCTAGGAGAACAATTATGTCAATGAGTGAATCAGTCAGTGAATCAGTCAGTGGTAATCGAGCTATATATATTATAAATAAATAATTACTAGCATTTGCTCGGTGCGCGAGCTGCTAACGCAGCTCGCGGGAAGTGTTTTACTAAAAGTAAGGCGCGTGGGTGCGCGGCCCGCTAAAGCGGACCGCGATTGTTCGGCTTTATTTATTTCGCTCGGTGCGCGAGCTGCTAAAGCAGCTCGCGGGAAGTGTTATTGCTACAAGTAGGGCGCGTGGGTGCGCGGCCCGCTAAAGCGGACCGCGATTGTTCGGCTTTATTTATTTCGCTCGGTGCGCGAGCTGCTAAAGCAGCTCGCGGGAAGTGTTATTACTACAAGTAGGGCGCGTGAGTGCGCGGCCCGCTAAAGCGGACCGCGATTTTTTTACTCATCAAGTAGACCTTCGGATTCTGGTCATCTTTTGCCAAAAAATTTGTTCGAGCACACTCCACCTATCTGCAATAACCTGGCCGTGCTCCTCATTCACAAAAGAAAAAGGAAAAAAAAGAAAAAAAAAAAGAAAAAAAAGAAAAAAAGCAAATGTAAAATGAAAAAAAAGAAAAAGAAAAAAAGCCCTATGAACCTATCAAAATCAATGTCTTGCATAGTTCCCAACTTCTAGTCCCTTCAATATTCCCCATACATTTTGTATGGGAAAAAAAAAATCCGCCATCTTGAATTTTTTTCCTACTCACCAGGTAGACCTCCGGGTTTTGATCATCTTTTGTCGAGAAACCGCTCCTCCATCTTTTATAGTCTCCGAGAGAGAGACGGACAAAGTTTGCCGCCATTTTTTTCCGCCATTTTGGAATTTTTTTTCAACTCACTGGCAACTGCTCGAGGTTTCGAATGACATTTGGTCGAGCACCCTCCACCTATCTTCTATACCCTGGCCGTGCCCCTCGCCCGTCTCCGAACTCCTCACTCATCAGCTCTCTCCACCTTTCTCCGAGTCACATTCTTTGAGCTCTATACGACTCCATGGGTGAAAAAAATTTTTTTCATACAAAATTTTACAGGAGAGGGGTCGGAAATTTGAGACGTCACAGCTCGGCCGCCATCTTGTTTTTTTAATTTTTTTCACGTTTTCTGTTAATCGTTTACTAATATCTACAATAATCCAAAATTTCAAATAAATCGGTTGGAAAAAAAAAGAGTTGCAAGATTCACGTCGGCCGCCATCTTGTTTTTCCGAAATGTCATAATTTTCCCCAACTCGAATCCCCCCCCCCCCAAACACATGTCCCGAACATCATTATATCGATTTCCGTCTCCTTCTAGGAGAACAACCCTGTCAATGAGTGAGTGAGTGAGTGAGTGAGTGAGTGTGTCAGTGGTAATCGAGCTATATATATTATAACTAGCGTTTGCTCGGTGCGCGAGCTGCTAAAGCAGCTCGCGGGAAGTGTTTTTACTAAAAGTGAGGCGCGTGGGTGCGCGGCCCGCTAAAGCGGACCGCGATTTTTTTACTCATCAAGTAGACCTTCGGATTCTGGTCATCTTTTGCCAAAAAATTTGTTCGAGCACACCCCACCTATCTGCAATAACCAGGCCGTGCTCCTCATTCACAAAAGAAAAAGAAAAAAAAGAAAAAAAGAAAAGAAAAAAAGAAGAAAGAAAAAAAGAAAATGAAAAATGAAAAAAAGGAAAGTAATAAAAAAAAGGAAAAAAGAAAGAAAAAAAGAAAAAAAAGAAAAAAAGCAAATAAATGAAAAATGAAAAAAACTTAAAAAAATTAAAAAATATACAAAAAAGGAAAAAAGAAAAGAAAAAGAAAAAAAAAAGAAAATGAAAAATGAAAAAGAAAAAAACGAAAAAGAAAAGAAAAAAGAAAAAGGAAAAGAAAAAGAAAAAGAGAAAAAAAGAAAAAAAAGAAAAAGTAAAAAAAAAAAAGAAGAAAATAAAGAAATATCAATATTCGCCATATATTTCGCATGGAAAAAAAATCCGCCATCTTGTTTTTTTTCCTGATCATCAAGTAGACCTTTGGGTCTTGATCATCTGTTGCCAAGAAACCACTCATCCATCTTTTATACTCTCCGAGATAGATACCAGAGAAAGTTTCTATGGCCGCCATCTTGAATCCGCCATTTTGGAGTTTTTTTTTCAACTCCCTGCTAATTGGATGTGGTTTCGAGTAATTTTTGTTGGAGCACACCCCACCTAGTTGGTCGCGTGGATAGTTGGCAAAAAAACCACTCTTTCACCTTTTTTAACCCATTTCGAAAAAGGAGGACGTTCTCAATTCGGCCAGTATATTTTTCTTTTTTAATTCTCCGAGATCTAAGACACCTATGAACCTATCAAAATCAATGTCTTGCATAGTTCCCAACTTCTAGTCCCTTCAATATTCCCCATACATTTAGTATGGAAAAAAAAAATCCGCCATCTTGAATTTTTTTCCTACTCACCAGGTAGACCTCCGGGTTCTGATCATTTTTTGACGAGAAATCGCTCCTCCATCTTTTATAGTCTCCGAGAGAGAGACGGACAAAATTTGCCGCCATTTTTTTTCCGCCATTTTGGAATTTTTTTTCAACTCACTGGCAACTGCTCGAGGTTTCGAATGACATTTGGTCGAGCACCCTCCACCTATCTACTATACCCTGGCCGTGCCCCTCGCCCGTCTCCGAACTCCTCACTCATCAGCTCTCGCCACCTTTCTCCGAGTCACATTCTTTGAGCTCTATACGACACCATGGGTGAAAAAAATTTTTTTCATACAAAATTTTACAGGAGAGGGGTCGGAAATTTGAGACGTCACAGCTCGGCCGCCATCTTGTTTTTTTTAATTTTTTTCACTTTTTCTGTTAATCGTTTACTAATTTCTACAATAATCCAAAATTTCAAAGAAATCGGTTGGAAAACAAAAGAGTTGCAAGAATCACGTCGGCCGCCATCTTGTTTTTCCGAAATGTCATAATTTTTCCCTACTCGAATCCCCCACCCGGACATATCTCCCCTACATCATTGTATCGTTTTCTGTCTCTTTCTAGGAGAACAATCGTGTCAATCAGTGAGTGAGTGTGTCAGTCAGTCAGTGGTAATCGAGCTATATATATTATAACTAGCGTTTGCTCGGTGCGCGAGCTGCTAAAGCAGCTCGCGGGAAGTGTTTTACTAAAAGTAAGGCGCGTGGCTGCGCGGCCCGCTAAAGCGGACTAAAGCAGCTCGCGGGAAGTGTTATTACTACAAGTAGGGCGCGTGGGTGCGCGGCCCGCTAAAGCGGACCGCGATTGTTCGGCTTTATTTATTTCGCTCGGTGCGCGAGCTGCTAAAGCAGCTCGCGGGAAGTGTTATTACTACATGTAGGGCGCGTGGGTGCGCGGCCCGCTAAAGCGGACCGCGATTTTTTTACTCATCAAGTAGACCTTCGGATTCTGGTCATCTTTTGCCAAAAAATTTGTTCGAGCACACACAACCTATCTGCAATAACCTGGCCGTGCTCCTCATTCACAAAAGAAAAAGAAAAAAAAGAAAAAAAATTAAAAAAAAAACAAAAAAAACAAATGTAAAATGAAAAAAAGAAAAAAAGCCCTATGAACCTATCAAAATCAATGTCTTGCATAGTTCCCAACTTCTAGTCCCTTCAATATTCCCCATACATTTTGTACGGAAAAAAAAATCCGCCATCTTGAATTTTTTTCCTACTCACCAGGTAGACCTCCGGGTTTTGATCATCTTTTGTCGAGGAACCGCTCCTCCATCTTTTATAGTCTCCGAGAGAGAGACGGACAAAATTTGCCGCCATTTTTTTCCGCCATTTTGGAATTTTTTTTCAACTCACTGGCAACTGCTCGAGGTTTCGAATGACATTTGGTCGAGCACCCTCCACCGATCTACTATACCCTGGCCGTGCCCCTCGCCCGTCTCCGAACTCCTCACTCATCAGCTCTCTCCACCTTTCTCCGAGTCACATTCTTTGAGCTCTATACGACACCATGGGTGAAAAAAATTTTTTTCATACAAAATTTTACAGGAGAGGGGTCGGAAATTTGAGACGTCACAGCTCGGCCGCCATCTTGTTTTTTTAATTTTTTTCACTTTTTCTGTTAATCGTTTACTAATTTCTACAATAATCCAAAATTTCAAAGAAATCGGTTGGAAAACAAAAGAGTTGCAAGATTCACGTCGGCCGCCATCTTGTTTTTCCGAAATGTCATAATTTTTCCCCACTCGAATCCCCCACCTGAACATATCTCCCATACATCATTCTATCGTTTTCTGTCTCTTTCTAGGAGAACAATTATGTCAATCAGTGAGTGGTAATCGAGCTATATATATTACTACTAGCATTTGCTCGGTGCGCGAGCTGCTAAAGCAGCTCGCGGGAAGTGTTTTACTAAAAGTAAGGCGCGTGGGTAAGCTGCTAAAGCAGCTCGCGGGAAGTGTTATTACTACAAGTCGGGCGCGTGGGTGCGCGGCCCGCTAAAGCGGACCGCGATTGTTCGGCTTTATTTATTTCGCTCGGTGCGCGAGCTGCTAAAGCAGCTCGCGGGAAGTGTTATTACTACAAGTAGGGCGCGTGGGTGCGCGGCCCGCTAAAGCGGACCGCGATTTTTTTACTCATCAAGTAGACCTTCGGATTCTGGTCATCTTTTGCCAAAAAATTTGTTCGAGCACACCCCACCTATCTGCAATAACCTGGCCGTGCTCCTCATTCACAAAAGAAAAAAAAAATAGAAAAAAAAAGAAAAAAAGCAAATGTAAAATGAAAAAAAAGAAAAAGAAAAAAAGCCCTATGAACCTATCAAAATCAATGTCTTGCATAGTTCCCAACTTCTAGTCCCTTCAATATTCCCCATACATTTAGTATGGAAAAAAAAAATCCGCCATCTTGAATTTTTTTCCTACTCACCAGGTAGACCTCCGGGTTCTGATCATTTTTTGACGAGAAATCGCTCCTCCATCTTTTATAGTCTCCGAGAGAGAGACGGACAAAATTTGCCGCCATTTTTTTTCCGCCATTTTGGAATTTTTTTTCAACTCACTGGCAACTGCTCGAGGTTTCGAATGACATTTGGTCGAGCACCCTCCACCTATCTACTATACCCTGGCCGTGCCCCTCGCCCGTCTCCGAACTCCTCACTCATCAGCTCTCGCCACCTTTCTCCGAGTCACATTCTTTGAGCTCTATACGACACCATGGGTGAAAAAAATTTTTTTCATACAAAATTTTACAGGAGAGGGGTCGGAAATTTGAGACGTCACAGCTCGGCCGCCATCTTGTTTTTTTTAATTTTTTTCACTTTTTCTGTTAATCGTTTACTAATTTCTACAATAATCCAAAATTTCAAAGAAATCGGTTGGAAAACAAAAGAGTTGCAAGAATCACGTCGGCCGCCATCTTGTTTTTCCGAAATGTCATAATTTTTCCCTACTCGAATCCCCCACCCGGACATATCTCCCCTACATCATTGTATCGTTTTCTGTCTCTTTCTAGGAGAACAATCGTGTCAATCAGTGAGTGAGTGTGTCAGTCAGTCAGTGGTAATCGAGCTATATATATAATAACTAGCGTTTGCTCGGTGCGCGAGCTGCTAAAGCAGCTCGCGGGAAGTGTTTTACTAAAAGTAAGGCGCGTGGCTGCGCGGCCCGCTAAAGCGGACTAAAGCAGCTCGCGGGAAGTGTTATTACTACAAGTAGGGCGCGTGGGTGCGCGGCCCGCTAAAGCGGACCGCGATTGTTCGGCTTTATTTATTTCGCTCGGTGCGCGAGCTGCTAAAGCAGCTCGCGGGAAGTGTTATTACTACATGTAGGGCGCGTGGGTGCGCGGCCCGCTAAAGCGGACCGCGATTTTTTTACTCATCAAGTAGACCTTCGGATTCTGGTCATCTTTTGCCAAAAAATTTGTTCGAGCACACACCACCTATCTGCAATAACCTGGCCGTGCTCCTCATTCACAAAAGAAAAAGAAAAAAAAGAAAAAAAATTAAAAAAAAAACAAAAAAAACAAATGTAAAATGAAAAAAAGAAAAAAAGCCCTATGAACCTATCAAAATCAATGTCTTGCATAGTTCCCAACTTCTAGTCCCTTCAATATTCCCCATACATTTTGTACGGAAAAAAAAATCCGCCATCTTGAATTTTTTTCCTACTCACCAGGTAGACCTCCGGGTTTTGATCATCTTTTGTCGAGGAACCGCTCCTCCATCTTTTATAGTCTCCGAGAGAGAGACGGACAAAATTTGCCGCCATTTTTTTCCGCCATTTTGGAATTTTTTTTCAACTCACTGGCAACTGCTCGAGGTTTCGAATGACATTTGGTCGAGCACCCTCCACCTATCTACTATACCCTGGCCGTGCCCCTCGCCCGTCTCCGAACTCCTCACTCATCAGCTCTCTCCACCTTTCTCCGAGTCACATTCTTTGAGCTCTATACGACACCATGGGTGAAAAAAATTTTTTTCATACAAAATTTTACAGGAGAGGGGTCGGAAATTTGAGACGTCACAGCTCGGCCGCCATCTTGTTTTTTTAATTTTTTTCACTTTTTCTGTTAATCGTTTACTAATTTCTACAATAATCCAAAATTTCAAAGAAATCGGTTGGAAAACAAAAGAGTTGCAAGATTCACGTCGGCCGCCATCTTGTTTTTCCGAAATATCATAATTTTTCCCCACTCGAATCCCCCACCTGAACATATCTCCCATACATCATTCTATCGTTTTCTGTCTCTTTCTAGGAGAACAATTATGTCAATCAGTGAGTGGTAATCGAGCTATATATATTACTACTAGCATTTGCTCGGTGCGCGAGCTGCTAAAGCAGCTCGCGGGAAGTGTTTTACTAAAAGTAAGGCGCGTGGGTAAGCTGCTAAAGCAGCTCGCGGGAAGTGTTATTACTACAAGTCGGGCGCGTGGGTGCGCGGCCCGCTAAAGCGGACCGCGATTGTTCGGCTTTATTTATTTCGCTCGGTGCGCGAGCTGCTAAAGCAGCTCGCGGGAAGTGTTATTACTACAAGTAGGGCGCGTGGGTGCGCGGCCCGCTAAAGCGGACCGCGATTTTTTTACTCATCAAGTAGACCTTCGGATTCTGGTCATCTTTTGCCAAAAAATTTGTTCGAGCACACCCCACCTATCTGCAATAACCTGGCCGTGCTCCTCATTCACAAAAGAAAAAAAAAATAGAAAAAAAAAGAAAAAAAGCAAATGTAAAATGAAAAAAAAGAAAAAGAAAAAAAGCCCTATGAACCTATCAAAATCAATGTCTTGCATAGTTCCCAACTTCTAGTCCCTTCAATATTCCCCATACATTTTGTATGGAAAAAAAAAATCCGCCATCTTGAATTTTTTTCCTACTCACCAGGTAGACCTCCGGGTTTTGATCATCTTTTGTCGAGAAACCGCTCCTCCATCTTTTATAGTCTCCGAGAGAGAGACGGACAAAATTTGCCGCCATTTTTTTTCCACCATTTTGGATTTTTTTTTCAACTCACTGGCAACTGCTCGAGGTTTCGAATGACATTTGGTCGAGCACCCTCCACCTATCTTCTATACCCTGGCCGTGCCCCTCGCCCGTCTCCGAACTCCTCACTCATCAGCTCTCTCCACCTTTCTCCGAGTCACATTCTTTGAGCTCTATGCGACACCATGGGTGAAAAAAATTTTTTTCATACAAAATTTTACAGGAGAGGGGTCGGAAATTTGAGACGTCACAGCTCGGCCGCCATCTTGTTTTTTTAATTTTTTTCACTTTTTCTGTTAATCGTTTACTAATTTCTACAATAATCCAAAATTTCAAAGAAATCGGTTGAAAAACAAAAGAGTTGCAAGATTCACGTCGGCCGCCATCTTGTTTTTCCGAAATGTCATAATTTTCCCCAACTCGAATCCCCCCCCCAAACACATCTCCCGAACATCATTGTATCGTTTTCCGTCTCTTTCTAGGAGAACAATCGTGTCAATCAGTCAGTCAGTGAGTGAGTGAGTGGTAATCGAGCTATATATATTATAACTAGTATTTCGCTCGGTGCGCGAGCTGCTAAAGCAGCTCGCGGGAAGTGTTTTACTAAAAGTAAGGCGCGTGGGTGCGCGGCCCGCTAAAGCGGACCGCGATTGTTCGGCTTTATTTATTTCGCTCGGTGCGCGAGCTGCTAAAGCAGCTCGCGGGAAGTTTTATTACTACAAGTAGGGCGCGTGGGTGCGCGGCCCGCTAAAGCGGACCGCGATTTTTTTACTCATCAAGTAGCCCTTCGGATTCTGGTCATCTTTTGCCAAAAAATTTGTTCGAGCACACCCCACCTATCTGTAATAACCTGGCCGTGCTCCTCATTCACAAAAGAAAAAGAAAAAAAAAAGAAAAAAAATGAAAAAAAAGAAAAAAAAAAACAAATGTAAAATGAAAAAAAAGAAAAAGAAAAAAAGCCCTATGAACCTATCAAAACCAATGTCTTGCATAGTTCCCAACTTCTAGTCCCTTCAATATTCCCCATACATTTAGTATGGAAAAAAAAAGTCCGCCATCTTGAATTTTTTTCCTACTCACCAGGTAGACCTCCGGGTTTCGATCATCTTTTGTCGAGAAACCGCTCCTCCATCTTTTATAGTCTCCGAGAGAGAGACGGACAAAATTTGCCGCCATTTTTTTTCCGCCATTTTGGAATTTTTTTTCAACTCACTGGCAACTGCTCGAGATTTCGAATGACATTTGGTCGAGAACCCTCCACCTATCTACTATACCCTGGCCGTGCCCCTCGCCCGTCTCCGAACTCCTCACTCATCAGCTCTCGCCACCTTTCTCCGAGTTACATTCTTTGAGCTCTATACGACACCATGGGTGAAAAAAATTTTTTTCATACAAAATTTTACAGGAGAGGGGTCTGAAATTTGAGACGTCACAGCTCGGCCGCCATCTTGTTTTTTTAATTTTTTTCACTTTTTCTGTTAATCGTTTACTAATTTCTACAATAATCCAAAATTTCAAAGAAATCGGTTGGAAAACAAAAGAGTTGCAAGATTCACGTCGGCCGCCATCTTGTTTTTCCGAAATGTCATAATTTTCCCCAACTCGAATCCCCCACCTGGACATATCTCCCCTACATCATTATATCGATTTCCGTCTCCTTCTAGGAGAACAACCCTGTCAATGAGTGAGTGAGTGAGTGAGTGAGTGTGTCAGTCAGTGGTAATCGAGCTATATATATTATAACTAGTATTTCGCTCGGTGCGCGAGCTGCTAAAGCAGCTCGCGGGAAGTGTTTTACTAAAAGTAAGGCGCGTGGGTGCGCGGCCCGCTAAAGCGGACCGCGATTGTTCGGCTTTATTTATTTCGCTCGGTGCGCGAGCTGCTAAAGCAGCTCGCGGGAAGTGTTATTACTACAAGTAGGGCGCGTGGGTGAGCGGCCCGCTAAAGCGGACCGCGATTTTTTTACTCATCAAGTAGACCTTCGGATTCTGGTCATCTTTTGCCAAAAAATTTGTTCGAGCACACCCCACCTATCTGCAATAACCTGGCCGTGCTCCTCATTCACAAAAGAAAAAGAAAAAAAAAGAAAAAAAGCAAATGTAAAATGAAAAAAAAGAAAAAGAAAAAAAGCCCTATGAACCTATCAAAATCAATGTCTTGCATAGTTCCCAACTTCCAGTCCCTTCGATATTCCCCATACATTTTGTATGAAAAAAAAAGTCCGCCATCTTGAATTTTTTTCCTACTCACCAGGTAGACCTCCGGGTTTTGATCATCTTTTGTCGAGAAACCGCTCCTCCATCTTTTATAGTCTCCGAGAGAGAGACGGACAAAATTTGCCGCCATTTTTTTTCCGCCATTTTGGAATTTTTTTTCAACTCACTGGCAACTGCTCGAGGTTTCGAATGACATTTGGTCGAGCACCCTCCACCTATTTTCTATACCCTGGCCGTGCCCCTCACCGGTCTCCGAACTCCTCACTCATCAGCTCTCTCTACCTTTCTCCGAATCACATTCTTGGAGCTCTATACGACACCATGGGTGAAAAAAAATTTTTTCATACAAAATTTTACAGGAGAGGGGTCGGAAATTTGAGACGTCACAGCTCGGCCGCCATCTTGTTTTTTTAATTTTTTTCACTTTTTCTGTTAATCGTTTACTAATTCCTACAATAATCCAAAATTTCAAAAAAATCGGTTGGAAAACAAAAGAGTTGCAAGATTCACGTCGGCCGCCATCTTGTTTTTCCGAAATGTCATAATTTTCCCCAACTCGAATCCCCCACCCGGACATATCTCCCCTACATCATTGTATCGTTTTCCGTCTCCTTCTAGGAGAACAACCCTGTCAATGAGTGCGTCAGTGAGTGTGTCAGTGGTAATCGAGCTATATATATTATAACTAGCGTTTGCTCGGTGCGCGAGCTGCTAAAGCAGCTCGCGGGAAGTGTTTTACTAAAAGTAAGGCGCTTGGGTGCGCGGCCCGCTAAAGCGGACCGCGATTGTTCGGCTTTATTTATTTCGCTCGGTGCGCGAGCTGCTAAAGCAGCTCGCGGGAAGTGTTATTGCTACGAGTAGGGCGCGTGGGTGCGCGGCCCGCTAAAGCGGACCGCGATTGTTCGGCTTTATTTATTTCGCTCGGTGCGCGAGCAGCTAAAGCAGCTCGCGGGAAGTGTTATTGCTACAAGTAGGGCGCGTGGGTGCGCGGCCCGCTAAAGCGGACCGCGATTTTTTTACTCTTCAAGTAGCCCTTCGGATTCTGGTCATCTTTTGCCAAAAAATTTGTTCGAGCGCATCCCACCTATCTGCAATAACCTGGTCGTGCTCCTCATTCACAAAAGAAAAAGAAAAAAAAAAGAAAAAAAAATGAAAAAAAAGAAAAAAAAACAAATGTAAAATGAAAAAAAAGAAAAAGAAAAAAAGCCCTATGAACCTATCAAAATCAATGTCTTGCATAGTTCCCAACTTCTAGTCCCTTCAATATTCCCCATACATTTTGTATGGGGGGGAAAAAAATCCGCCATCTTGAATTTTTTTCCTACTCACCAGGTAGACCTCCGGGTTGTGATCATCTTTTGTCGAGAAACCGCTCCTCCATCTTTTATAGTCTCCGAGAGAGAGACGGACAAAATTTGCCGCCATTTTTTTTCCGCCATTTTGGAATTTTTTTTCAACTCACTGGCAACTGCTCGAGGTTTCGAATGACATTTGGTCGAGCACCCTCCACCTATCTACTATACCCTGGCCGTGCCCCTCGCCCGTCTCCGAACTCCTCACTCATCAGCTCTCGCCACCTTTCTCCGAGTCACATTCTTTGAGCTCTATACGACACCATGGGTGAAAAAAATTTTTTTCATAGAAAATTTTACAGGAGAGGGGTCGGAAATTTGAGGCGTCACAGCTCGGCCGCCATCTTGTTTTTTTAATTTTTTTCACTTTTTCTGTTAATCGTTTACTAATTTCTACAATAATCCAAAATTTCAAAGAAATCGGTTGGAAAACAAAAGAGTTTCAAGAATCACGTCGGCCGCCATCTTGTTTTTCCGAAATGTCATAATTTTTCCCCACTCGAATCCCCCACCCGGACATATCTCCCCTACATCATTGTATCGTTTTCTGTCTCTTTCTAGGAGAACAATCGTGTCAATCAGTGAGTGAGTCAGTGAGTCAGTCAGTCAGTCAGTCAGTGGTAATTGCCGCGTGGGTGCGCGGCCCGCTAAAGCGGACCGCGATTTTTTTACTCATCAAGTAGACCTTCGGATTCTGGTCATCTTTTGCCAAAAAATTTGTTCGAGCACACCCCACCTATCTGCAATAACCTGGCCGTGCTCCTCATTCACAAAAGAAAAAGAAAAAAAAAGAAAAAAATGTAATAAAACAAAAAAAACAAATGTAAAATGAAAAAAAAGAAAAAGAAAAAAAAGCCCTATGAACCTATCAAAATCAATGTCTTGCATAGTTCCCAACTTCTAGTCCCTTCAATATTCCCCATACATTTAGTATGGAAAAAAAAATCCGCCATCTTGAATTTTTTTCCTACTCACCAGGTAGACCTCCGGGTTTTGATCATCTTTTGTCGAGAAACCGCTCCTCCATCTTTTATAGTCTCCGAGAGAGAGACGGACAAAATTTGCCGCCATTTTTTTTCCGCCATTTTGGAATTTTTTTTCAACTCACTGGCAACTGCTCGAGGTTTCGAATGACATTTGGTCGAGCACCCTCCACCTATCTACTATACCCTGGCCGTGCCCCTCGCCCGTCTCCGAACTCCTCACTCATCAGCTCTCTCCACCTTTCTCCGAGTCACATTCTTTGAGCTCTATACGACACCATGGGTGAAAAAAATTTTTTTCATAGAAAATTTTACAGGAGAGGGGTCGGAAATTTGAGGCGTCACAGCTCGGCCGCCATCTTGTTTTTTTAATTTTTTTCACTTTTTCTGTTAATCGTTTACTAATTTCTACAATAATCCAAAATTTCAAAGAAATCGGTTGGAAAACAAAAGAGTTTCAAGAATCACGTCGGCCGCCATCTTGTTTTTCCGAAATGTCATAATTTTTCCCCACTCGAATCCCCCACCCGGACATATCTCCCCTACATCATTGTATCGTTTTCTGTCTCTTTCTAGGAGAACAATCGTGTCAATCAGTGAGTGAGTCAGTGAGTCAGTCAGTGGTAATTGCCGCGTGGGTGCGCGGCCCGCTAAAGCGGACCGCGATTTTTTTACTCATCAAGTAGACCTTCGGATTCTGGTCATCTTTTGCCAAAAAATTTGTTCGAGCACACCCCACCTATCTGCAATAACCTGGCCGTGCTCCTCATTCACAAAAGAAAAAGAAAAAAAAAGAAAAAAATGTAATAAAACAAAAAAAACAAATGTAAAATGAAAAAAAAGAAAAAGAAAAAAAAGCCCTATGAACCTATCAAAATCAATGTCTTGCATAGTTCCCAACTTCTAGTCCCTTCAATATTCCCCATACATTTTGTATGGAAAAAAAATCCGCCATCTTGAATTTTTTTCCTACTCACCAGGTAGACCTCCGGGTTTTGATCATCTTTTGTCGAGAAACCGCTCCTCCATCTTTTATAGTCTCCGAGAGAGAGACGGACAAAATTTGTCGCCATTTTTTTTCCGCCATTTTGGAATTTTTTTTCAACTCACTGGCAACTGCTCGAGGTTTCGAATGACATTTGGTCGAGCACCCTCCACCTATCTTCTATACCCTGGCCGTGCCCCTCGCCCGTCTCCGAACTCCTCACTCATCAGCTCTCTCCACCTTTCTCCGAGTCACATTCTTTGAGCTCTATACGACACCATGGGTGAAAAAAATTTTTTTCATAGAAAATTTTACAGGAGAGGGGTCGGAAATTTGAGGCGTCACAGCTCGGCCGCCATCTTGTTTTTTTAATTTTTTTCACTTTTTCTGTTAATCGTTTACTAATTTCTACAATAATCCAAAATTTCAAAGAAATCGGTTGGAAAACAAAAGAGTTTCAAGAATCACGTCGGCCGCCATCTTGTTTTTCTGAAATGTCATAATTTTTCCCCACTCGAATCCCCCACCCGGACATATCTCCCCTACATCATTGTATCGTTTTCTGTCTCTTTCTAGGAGAACAATCGTGTCAATCAGTGAGTGAGTCAGTGAGTCAGTCAGTCAGTCAGTCAGTGGTAATTGCCGCGTGGGTGCGCGGCCCGCTAAAGCGGACCGCGATTTTTTTACTCATCAAGTAGGCCTTCGGATTCTGGTCATCTTTTGCCAAAAAATTTGTTCGAGCACACCCCACCTATCTGCAATAACCTGGCCGTGCTCCTCATTCACAAAAGAAAAAGAAAAAAAAAGAAAAAAATGTAATAAAACAAAAAAAACAAATGTAAAATGAAAAAAAAGAAAAAGAAAAAAAAGCCCTATGAACCTATCAAAATCAATGTCTTGCATAGTTCCCAACTTCTAGTCCCTTCAATATTCCCCATACATTTAGTATGGAAAAAAAAATCTTGACCGCGATTTTTTTACTCATCAAGTAGGCCTTCGGATTCTGGTCATCTTTTGCCAAAAAATTTGTTCGAGCACACCCCACCTATCTGCAATAACCTGGCCGTGCTCCTCATTCACAAAAGAAAAAGAAAAAAAAAGAAAAAAATGTAATAAAACAAAAAAAACAAATGTAAAATGAAAAAAAAGAAAAAGAAAAAAAAGCCCTATGAACCTATCAAAATCAATGTCTTGCATAGTTCCCAACTTCTAGTCCCTTCAATATTCCCCATACATTTTGTATGGAAAAAAAATCCGCCATCTTGAATTTTTTTCCTA
This sequence comes from Oeneis ivallda, assembly GCA_029955525.1. Lineage (NCBI taxonomy): Eukaryota > Metazoa > Arthropoda > Insecta > Lepidoptera > Nymphalidae > Oeneis > Oeneis ivallda. The sequence continues at coordinate 12,291,932 of JARPMR010000009.1, forward strand.
CTCACCAGGTAGACATCCGGGTTTTGATCATCTTTTGTCGAGAAACCGCTCCTCCATCTTTTATAGTCTCCGAGAGAGAGACGGACAAAATTTGTCGCCATTTTTTTTTCCGCCATTTTGGAATTTTTTTTCAACTCACTGGCAACTGCTCGAGGTTTCGAATGACATTTGGTCGAGCACCCTCCACCTATCTTCTATACCCTGGCCGTGCCCCTCGCCCGTCTCCGAACTCCTCACTCATCAGCTCTCTCCACCTTTCTCCGAGTCACATTCTTTGAGCTCTATACGACACCATGGGTGAAAAAAATTTTTTTCATAGAAAATTTTACAGGAGAGGGGTCGGAAATTTGAGGCGTCACAGCTCGGCCGCCATCTTGTTTTTTTAATTTTTTTCACTTTTTCTGTTAATCGTTTACTAATTTCTACAATAATCCAAAATTTCAAAGAAATCGGTTGGAAAACAAAAGAGTTTCAAGAATCACGTCAGCCGCCATCTTGTTTTTCCGAAATGTCATAATTTTTCCCCACTCGAATCCCCCACCCGGACATATCTCCCCTACATCATTGTATCGTTTTCTGTCTCTTTCTAGGAGAACAATCGTGTCAATCAGTGAGTGAGTCAGTGAGTCAGTCAGTCAGTCAGTCAGTGGTAATTGCCGCGTGGGTGCGCGGCCCGCTAAAGCGGACCGCGATTTTTTTACTCATCAAGTAGACCTTCGGATTCTGGTCATCTTTTGCCAAAAAATTTGTTCGAGCACACCCCACCTATCTGCAATAACCTGGCCGTGCTCCTCATTCACAAAAGAAAAAGAAAAAAAAAGAAAAAAATGTAATAAAACAAAAAAAACAAATGTAAAATGAAAAAAAAGAAAAAGAAAAAAAAGCCCTATGAACCTATCAAAATCAATGTCTTGCATAGTTCCCAACTTCTAGTCCCTTCAATATTCCCCATACATTTTGTATGGAAAAAAAATCCGCCATCTTGAATTTTTTTCCTACTCACCAGGTAGACCTCCGGGTTTTGATCATCTTTTGTCGAGAAACCGCTCCTCCATCTTTTATAGTCTCCGAGAGAGAGACGGACAAAATTTGTCGCCATTTTTTTTCCGCCATTTTGGAATTTTTTTTCAACTCACTGGCAACTGCTCGAGGTTTCGAATGACATTTGGTCGAGCACCCTCCACCTATCTTCTATACCCTGGCCGTGCCCCTCGCCCGTCTCCGAACTCCTCACTCATCAGCTCTCTCCACCTTTCTCCGAGTCACATTCTTTGAGCTCTATACGACACCATGGGTGAAAAAAATTTTTTTCATAGAAAATTTTACAGGAGAGGGGTCGGAAATTTGAGGCGTCACAGCTCGGCCGCCATCTTGTTTTTTTAATTTTTTTCACTTTTTCTGTTAATCGTTTACTAATTTCTACAATAATCCAAAATTTCAAAGAAATCGGTTGGAAAACAAAAGAGTTTCAAGAATCACGTCGGCCGCCATCTTGTTTTTCTGAAATGTCATAATTTTTCCCCACTCGAATCCCCCACCCGGACATATCTCCCCTACATCATTGTATCGTTTTCTGTCTCTTTCTAGGAGAACAATCGTGTCAATCAGTGAGTGAGTCAGTGAGTCAGTCAGTCAGTCAGTCAGTGGTAATTGCCGCGTGGGTGCGCGGCCCGCTAAAGCGGACCGCGATTTTTTTACTCATCAAGTAGGCCTTCGGATTCTGGTCATCTTTTGCCAAAAAATTTGTTCGAGCACACCCCACCTATCTGCAATAACCTGGCCGTGCTCCTCATTCACAAAAGAAAAAGAAAAAAAAAGAAAAAAATGTAATAAAACAAAAAAAAACAAATGTAAAATGAAAAAAAAGAAAAAGAAAAAAAAGCCCTATGAACCTATCAAAATCAATGTCTTGCATAGTTCCCAACTTCTAGTCCCTTCAATATTCCCCATACATTTAGTATGGAAAAAAAAATCCGCCATCTTGAATTTTTTTCCTACTCACCAGGTAGACCTCCGGGTTTTGATCATCTTTTGTCGAGAAACCGCTCCTCCATCTTTTATAGTCTCCGAGAGAGAGACGGACAAAATTTGCCGCCATTTTTTTTCCGCCATTTTGGAATTTTTTTTCAACTCACTGGCAACTGCTCGAGATTTCGAATGACATTTGGTCGAGCACCCTCCACCTATCTACTATACCCTGGCCGTGCCCCTCGCCCGTCTCCGAACTCCTCACTCATCAGCTCTCGCCACCTTTCTCCGAGTCACATTCTTTGAGCTCTATACGACACCATGGGTGAAAAAAATTTTTTTCATACAAAATTTTACAGGAGAGGGGTCTGAAATTTGAGACGTCACAGCTCGGCCGCCATCTTGTTTTTTTAATTTTTTTCACTTTTTCTGTTAATCGTTTACTAATTTCTACAATAATCCAAAATTTCAAAGAAATCGGTTGGAAAACAAAAGAGTTTCAAGAATCACGTCGGCCGCCATCTTGTTTTTCTGAAATGTCATAATTTTTCCCCACTCGAATCCCCCACCCGGACATATCTCCCCTACATCATTGTATCGTTTTCTGTCTCTTTCTAGGAAAACAATCGTGTCAATCAGTGAGTGAGTCAGTGAGTCAGTCAGTCAGTCAGTCAGTGGTAATTGCCGCGTGGGTGCGCGGCCCGCTAAAGCGGACCGCGATTTTTTTACTCATCAAGTAGGCCTTCGGATTCTGGTCATCTTTTGCCAAAAAATTTGTTCGAGCACACCCCACCTATCTGCAATAACCTGGCCGTGCTCCTCATTCACAAAAGAAAAAGAAAAAAAAAGAAAAAAATGTAATAAAACAAAAAAAAACAAATGTAAAATGAAAAAAAAGAAAAAGAAAAAAAAGCCCTATGAACCTATCAAAATCAATGTCTTGCATAGTTCCCAACTTCTAGTCCCTTCAATATTCCCCATACATTTTGTATGGAAAAAAAATCCGCCATCTTGAATTTTTTTCCTACTCACCAGGTAGACCTCCGGGTTTTGATCATCTTTTGTCGAGAAACCGCTCCTCCATCTTTTATAGTCTCCGAGAGAGAGACGGACAAAATTTGTCGCCATTTTTTTTTCCGCCATTTTGGAATTTTTTTTCAACTCACTGGCAACTGCTCGAGGTTTCGAATGACATTTGGTCGAGCACCCTCCACCTATCTTCTATACCCTGGCCGTGCCCCTCGCCCGTCTCCGAACTCCTCACTCATCAGCTCTCTCCACCTTTCTCCGAGTCACATTCTTTGAGCTCTATACGACACCATGGGTGAAAAAAATTTTTTTCATAGAAAATTTTACAGGAGAGGGGTTGGAAATTTGAGGCGTCACAGCTCGGCCGCCATCTTGTTTTTTTAATTTTTTTCACTTTTTCTGTTAATCGTTTACTAATTTCTACAATAATCCAAAATTTCAAAGAAATCGGTTGGAAAACAAAAGAGTTTCAAGAATCACGTCAGCCGCCATCTTGTTTTTCCGAAATGTCATAATTTTTCCCCACTCGAATCCCCCACCCGGACATATCTCCCCTACATCATTGTATCGTTTTCTGTCTCTTTCTAGGAGAACAATCGTGTCAATCAGTGAGTGAGTCAGTGAGTCAGTCAGTCAGTCAGTCAGTGGTAATTGCCGCGTGGGTGCGCGGCCCGCTAAAGCGGACCGCGATTTTTTTACTCATCAAGTAGACCTTCGGATTCTGGTCATCTTTTGCCAAAAAATTTGTTCGAGCACACCCCACCTATCTGCAATAACCTGGCCGTGCTCCTCATTCACAAAAGAAAAAGAAAAAAAAAGAAAAAAATGTAATAAAACAAAAAAAACAAATGTAAAATGAAAAAAAAGAAAAAGAAAAAAAAGCCCTATGAACCTATCAAAATCAATGTCTTGCATAGTTCCCAACTTCTAGTCCCTTCAATATTCCCCATACATTTTGTATGGAAAAAAAATCCGCCATCTTGAATTTTTTTCCTACTCACCAGGTAGACCTCCGGGTTTTGATCATCTTTTGTCGAGAAACCGCTCCTCCATCTTTTATAGTCTCCGAGAGAGAGACGGACAAAATTTGTCGCCATTTTTTTTCCGCCATTTTGGATTTTTTTTTCAACTCACTGGCAACTGCTCGAGGTTTCGAATGACATTTGGTCGAGCACCCTCCACCTATCTTCTATACCCTGGCCTTGCCCCTCGCCCGTCTCCGAACTCCTCACTCATCAGCTCTCTCCACCTTTCTCCGAGTCACATTCTTTGAGCTCTATACGACACCATGGGTGAAAAAAATTTTTTTCATAGAAAATTTTACAGGAGAGGGGTCGGAAATTTGAGGCGTCACAGCTCGGCCGCCATCTTGTTTTTTTAATTTTTTTCACTTTTTCTGTTAATCGTTTACTAATTTCTACAATAATCCAAAATTTCAAAGAAATCGGTTGGAAAACAAAAGAGTTTCAAGAATCACGTCGGCCGCCATCTTGTTTTTCTGAAATGTCATAATTTTTCCCCACTCGAATCCCCCACCCGGACATATCTCCCCTACATCATTGTATCGTTTTCTGTCTCTTTCTAGGAGAACAATCGTGTCAATCAGTGAGTGAGTCAGTGAGTCAGTCAGTCAGTCAGTCAGTGGTAATTGCCGCGTGGGTGCGCGGCCCGCTAAAGCGGACCGCGATTTTTTTACTCATCAAGTAGGCCTTCGGATTCTGGTCATCTTTTGCCAAAAAATTTGTTCGAGCACACCCCACCTATCTGCAATAACCTGGCCGTGCTCCTCATTCACAAAAGAAAAAGAAAAAAAAAGAAAAAAATGTAATAAAACAAAAAAAAACAAATGTAAAATGAAAAAAAAGAAAAAGAAAAAAAAGCCCTATGAACCTATCAAAATCAATGTCTTGCATAGTTCCCAACTTCTAGTCCCTTCAATATTCCCCATACATTTAGTATGGAAAAAAAAATCCGCCATCTTGAATTTTTTTCCTACTCACCAGGTAGACCTCCGGGTTTTGATCATCTTTTGTCGAGAAACCGCTCCTCCATCTTTTATAGTCTCCGAGAGAGAGACGGACAAAATTTGCCGCCATTTTTTTTCCGCCATTTTGGAATTTTTTTTCAACTCACTGGCAACTGCTCGAGATTTCGAATGACATTTGGTCGAGCACCCTCCACCTATCTACTATACCCTGGCCGTGCCCCTCGCCCGTCTCCGAACTCCTCACTCATCAGCTCTCGCCACCTTTCTCCGAGTCACATTCTTTGAGCTCTATACGACACCATGGGTGAAAAAAATTTTTTTCATACAAAATTTTACAGGAGAGGGGTCTGAAATTTGAGACGTCACAGCTCGGCCGCCATCTTGTTTTTTTAATTTTTTTCACTTTTTCTGTTAATCGTTTACTAATTTCTACAATAATCCAAAACTTCAAAGAAATCGGTTGGAAAACAAAAGAGTTGCAAGATTCACGTCGGCCGCCATCTTGTTTTTCCGAAATGTCATAATTTTCCCCAACTCGAATCCCCCACCTGGACATATCTCCCCTACATCATTATATCGATTTCCGTCTCCTTCTAGGAGAACAACCCTGTCAATGAGTGAGTGAGTGAGTGAGTGAGTGTGTCAGTCAGTGGTAATCGAGCTATATATATTATAACTAGCGTTTGCTCGGTGCGCGAGCTGCTAAAGCAGCTCGCGGGAAGTGTTATTGCTACAAGTAGGGCGCGTGGGTGCGCGGCCCGCTAAAGCGGACCGCGATTGTTCGGCTTTATTTATTTCGCTCGGTGCGCGAGCTGCTAAAGCAGCTCGCGGGAAGTGTTATTACTACAAGTAGGGCGCGTGGGTGCGCGGCCCGCTAAAGCGGACCGCGATTTTTTTACTCATCAAGTAGACCTTCGGATTCTGGTCATCTTTTGCCAAAAAATTTGTTCGAGCACACCCCACCTATATGCAATAACCTGGCCGTGCTCCTCATTCACAAAAGAAAAAGAAAAAAAAGAAAAAAAAATGAAAAAAAAAGAAAAAAAACAAATGTAAAATGAAAAAAAGAAAAAGAAAAAAATCCCTATGAACCTATCAAAATCAATGTCTTGCATAGTTCCCAACTTCTAGTCCCTTCAATATTCCCCATACATTTTGTATGGGGGGAAAAAAAAATCCGCCATCTTGAATTTTTTTCCTACTCACCAGGTAGACCTCCGGGTTGTGATCATCTTTTGTCGAGAAACCGCTCCTCCATCTTTTATAGTCTCCGAGAGAGAGACGGACAAAATTTGCCGCCATTTTTTTTCCGCCATTTTGGAATTTTTTTTCAACTCACTGGCAACTGCTCGAGGTTTCGAATGACATTTGGTCGAGCACCCTCCACCTATCTTCTATACCCTGGCCGTGCCCCTCGCCCGTCTCCGAACTCCTCACTCATCAGCTCTCTCCACCTTTCTCCGAGTCACATTCTTTGAGCTCTATACGACACCATGGGTGAAAAAAAATTTTTTCATACAAAATTTTACAGGGAGGGGTCGGAAATTTGAGACGTCACAGCTCGGCCGCCATCTTGTTTTTTTAATTTTTTTCACTTTTTCTGTTAATCCTTTACTAATTTCTACAATAATCCAAAATTTCAAAGAAATCGGTTGGAAAACAAAAGAGTTGCAAGAATCACGTCGGCCGCCATCTTGTTTTTCCGAAATGTCATAATTTTTGCCCACTCGAATCCCCCACCCGGACATATCTCCCGTACATCATTATATCATTTTCCGTCTCTTTCTAGGAGAACAATCGTGTCAATCAGTCAGTGTGTCAGTCAGTCAGTGGTAATCGAGCTATATATATTATAACTAGCGTTTGCTCGGTGCGCGAGCTGCTAAAGCAGCTCGCGGGAAGTGTTATTACTAAAAGTAAGGCGCGTGGGTGCGTGGCCCGCTAAAGCGGACCGCGATTTTTTTACTCATCAAGTAGACCATCGGATTCTGGTCATCTTTTGCCAAAAAAATTTGTTCGAGCACGGGGTACCTATCTGCAATAACCTGGCCGTGCTCCTCATTCACAAAAGAAAAAGAAGAAAGAAGAAAAAAAGAGAATGAAAAAAAAGAAAAATAAAAAAAAGGAAAAAAGAAAGAAAAAAGAAAAAAAAGAAAAAAGAAAAAGAAAAAACGCAATTAAATGAAAAATGAAAAAAAAGAAAAAAAAAAAGAAAAAAAAGAAAATGAAAAATGAAAAAAAAAAATAAAAAAAAGGAAAATAGAAAAAAAAGAAAATGAAAAATGAAAAAAAAGGAAAAGAAAAAGAAAAAAGGAAAAACGAAAAAGAAAAGAAAAAAGTAAAAGCAAAAGAAAAAGAAAAAAAAGAAAAGAGAAAAAAAAGAAAAAAAAAAGAAAAATGAAGAAAAAGAAAAAAAAGAAAAGAGAAAAAAAAGAAAAGAGAAACAAAAAGAAGAAAAAAAAAAAGAAAAATCAATATTCGCCATATATTTCGCCTGGAAAAAAATCCGCCATCTTCTTTTTTTTCCTGATCATCAAGTAGACCTTTGGGTCTTGATCATCTGTTGCCAAGAAACCACTCTTCCATCTTTTATACTCTCCGAGATAGACACCAGAGAAAGTTTCTATGGCCGCCATCTTGAATCCGCCATTTTGGAGTTTTTTTTTTCAACTCCCTGCTAATTGGATGTGGTTTCGAGTAATTTTTGTTGGAGCACACCCCACCTAGTTGGTCGCGTGGATAGTTGGCAAAAAAAACCACTCTTTCATCACCTTTTTTAACCCATTTCCAAAAAGAAGGAGGTTCACAATTCGGCCAGTATATTTTTCTTTTTTAATTCTCCGAGATCTAAGACACCTATGAACCTATCAAAATCAATGTCTTGCATAGTTCCCAACTTCTAGTCCCTTCAATATTCCCCATACATTTAGTATGGAAAAAAAAAATCCGCCATCTTGAATTTTTTTCCTACTCACCAGGTAGACCTCCGGATTTTGATCATCTTTTGTCGAGAAACCGCTCCTCCATCTTTTATAGTGTCCGAGAGAGAGACGGACAAAATTTGCCGCCATTTTTTTTCCGCCATTTTGGAATTTTTTTTCAACTCACTGGCAACTGCTCGAGGTTTCGAATGACATTTGGTCGAGCACCCTCCACCTATCTACTATACCCTGGCCGTGCCCCTCGCCCGTCTCCGAACTCCTCACTCATCAGCTCTCTCCACCTTTCTCCGAGTCACATTCTTTGAGCTCTATACGACACCATGGGTGAAAAAAAATTTTTTCATACAAAATTTTACAGGAGAGGGGTGGAAATTTGAGACGTCACAGCTCGGCCGCCATCTTGTTTTTTCAATTTTTTTCACTTTTTCTGTTAATCGTTTACTAATTTCTACAATAATCCAAAATTTCAAAGAAATCGGTTGGAAAACAAAAGAGTTGCAAGATTCACGTCGGCCGCCATCTTGTTTTTCCGAAATGTCATAATTTTTCCCCACTCGAATCCCCCACCCGAACATATCTCCCGAACATCATTATATCGATTTCCGTCTCCTTCTAGGAGAACAATTATGTCAATGAGTGAGTGAGTGTGTCAGTGAGTGGTAATCGAGCTATATATATTATTACTAGCGTTTGCTCGGTGCGCGAGCTGCTAAAGCAGCTCGCGGGAAGTGTTTTACTAAAAGTAAGGCGCGTGGGTGGGCGGCCCGCTAAAGCGGACCGCGATTGTTCGGATTTATTTATTTCGCTCGGTGAGCGAGCTGCTGAAGCAGCTCGCGGGAAGTGTTATTACTACAAGTAGGGCGCGTGGGTGCGCGGCCCGCTAAAGCGCACCGCGATTTTTTTAACCATCAAGTAGACCTTCGGATTCTGGTCATCTTTTGCCAAAAAATTTGTTCGAGCACACCCCACCTATCTGCAATAACCTGGCCGTGCTCCTCATTCACAAAAGAAAAAGAAAAAAAAAGAAAAAAAATGAAAAAAAAAAAAGAAAAAAAAATGTAAAATGAAATAAAAGAAAAAAGCCCTATGAACCTATCAAAATCAATGTCTTGCATAGTTCCCAACTTCTAGTCCCTTCAATATTCCCCATACATTTAGTATGGAAAAAAAAAATCCGCCATCTTGAATTTTTTTCCTACTCACCAGGTAGACCTCCGGGTTTTGATCATCTTTTGTCGAGAAACCGCTCCTCCATCTTTTATAGTCTCCGAGAGAGAGACGGACAAAATTTGCCGCCATTTTTTTTCCGCCATTTTGGAATTTTTTTTCAACTCACTGGCAACTGCTCGAGGTTTCGAATGACATTTGGTCGAGCACCCTCCACCTATCTACTATACCCTGGCCGTGCCCCTCGCCCGTCTCCGAACTCCTCACTCATCAGCTCTCGCCACCTTTCTCCGAGTCACATTCTTTGAGCTCTATACGACACCATGGGTGAAAAAAATTTTTTTCATACAAAATTTTACAGGAGAGGGGTCGGAAATTTGAGACGTCACAGCTCGGCCGCCATCTTGTTTTTTTAATTTTTTTCACTTTTTCTGTTAATCGTTTACTAATTTCTACAATAATCCAAAATTTCAAAGAAATCGGTTGGAAAACAAAAGAGTTGCAAGATTCACGTCGGCCGCCATCTTGTTTTTCCGAAATGTCATAATTTTCCCAAACTCGAATCCCCCCCCCAAACACATCTCCCGAACATCATTATATCGATTTCCGTCTCCTTCTAGGAGAACAACCCTGTCAATCAGTGAGTGAGTGAGTCAGTGAGTGTGTCAGTGGTAATCGAGCTATATATATTATAATAATAATAACTAGCATTTGCTCGGTGCACCCACGCGCCTTACTTTTACTAAAACACTTCCCGCGAGCTGCTTTAGCAGCTCGCGCACCGAGCAAACGCTAGTTATTATAATATATATAGCTCAATTACCACTGACTGACTGACTGACTGACTCACTCACTGATTGACACGATTGTTCTCCTAGAAAGAGACAGAAAACGATACAATGATGTAGGGGAGATATGTCCGGGTGGGGGATTCGAGTAGGGAAAAATTATGACATTTCGGAAAAACAAGATGGCGGCCGACGTGATTCTTGCAACTCTTTTGTTTTCCAACCGATTTCTTTGAAATTTTGGATTATCGTAGAAATTAGTAAACGATTAACAGAAAAAGTGAAAAAAATTAAAAAAACAAGATGGCGGCCGAGCTGTGACGTCTCAAATTTCCGACCCCTCTTCTGTAAAATTTTGTATGAAAAAAATTTTTTTCACCCATGGTGTCGTATAGAGCTCAAAGAATGTGACTCGGAGAAAGGTGGAGAGAGCTGATGAGTGAGGAGTTCGGAGACGGGTGAGGGGCACGGCCAGGGTATAGAAGATAGGTGGAGGGTGCTCGACCAAATGTCATTCGAAACCTCGAGCAGTTGCCAGTGAGTTGAAAAAAAATTCCAAAATGGCGGAAAAAAAATGGCGGCAAATTTTGTCCGTCTCTCTCTCGGAGACTATAAAAGATGGAGGAGCGGTTTCTCGACAAAAGTTGATCAAATCCCGGAGTTCTACCTGGTGAGTAGGAAAAAAATTCAAGATGGCGGATTTTTTTTTTCATACAAAATGTATATGGGGAATATTGAAGGGACTAGAAGTTGGGAACTATGCAAGACATTGATTTTGATAGGTTCATAGGACTTTTTTTCTTTTTCTTTTTTTTCATTTTACATTTGCTTTTTTTCTTTTCTTTTTCTTTTTTTTTCTTTTTCATTTGTGAATGAGGAGCACGGCCAGGTTATTGCAGATAGGTGCGGTGTGCTCGAACAAATTTTTTGGCAAAAGATGACCAGAATCCGAAGGTCTACTTGATGAGTAAAAAAATCGCGGTCCGCTTTAGCGGGCCGCGCACCCACGCGCCCTACTTGTAGTAACAACACTTCCCGCGAGCTGCTTTAGCAGCTCGCGCACCGAGCGAAATAAATAAAGCCGAACAATCGCGGTCCGCTTTAGCGGGCCGCGCACCCACGCGCCCTACTTGTAGCAATAATACTCCCCGCGACCTGCTTTAGCAGCTCGCGCACCGAGCAAACGCTAGTTAATATATATATAGCTGCTCGTGCTGATTCACTGATTCACTGACTGATTGATCACCTCTCCTGTAAAATTTTGTATGAAAAATTTTTTTTTCACCTATGGTTTCGTATAGAGGACAAAAATTCATTCAGAGGAAAATTATGGAGAGAGCTGATGATTGAGGATTTCGGAGACGGGTGAAGAGCACGGCCAGGGTATTGAAGATAGGTGGGGTGTGCTCGAACAAATGTCACTCGAAACCTCATCCAATTCGCAGTGAGCTGAAAATAAATTCAAAATGGCGGAAAAAGGATGGCCGCCATACAAATTTCGTCGGTGTCTATCTCGGGGAGTATAAAAGATGGAAGAGTGGTTTCTTGACAAATGATGATCAGGACCCCAAGGTCTATTTGATGAATAGAAAAAAAATCCAATATGGCGGATTTTTTTTTCTTCATACAAAATATATGGCGAATATTGAAGAGACTAGAAGTTGGGAACTATACAAGACTTTGATACGGTTCCTTTTGAAAATTTGTTTTTATAAAAGAAATCTCATTCTGAGAAATGGTGAGATATGATGATCGAGGGCTTGGAAGGTGGGTGAGGGGCACGGCCAGGGTATTGAAGATAGGTGGGAGGTGCTCAAACAAAAAATACTCGAAACCTCATCCAATTGGCAGTGAGCTGAAAAAAATTTCAAAATGGCGGATTCAAGATGGCGGATACCAATTTCATAGGCATCTATCTCGGAGAGTATAAAAGATGGAAGAGTGGTTATTTGATAGAAAATGATCAGGACCTGAAAGTCCACTTGACGATCGAAAAACCGCGGTCCGCTTGCGGGCCGCGCACCCACGCGCCCTACTAGTTATAATATATATAGCTCGATTACCACTGACTGATTCACTGACTGATTCACTCATTGACACAATTGTTCTCCTAGAAAGAGACAAAAAACGATATAATGATGTACGGGAGATATGTCCGGGTGGGGGATTCGAGTGGGGAAAAATTATGACATTTCGGAAAAACAAGATGGCGGCCGACGTGATTCTTGCAACTCTTTTGTTTTCCAACCGATTTCTTTGAAATTTTGGATTATTGTAGAAATTAGTAAACGATTAACAGAAAAAGTGAAAAAAATTAAAAAAACAAGATGGCGGCCGAGCTGTGACGTCTCAAATTTCCGACCCCTCTCCTGTAAAATTTTGTATGAAAATTTTTTTTTTCACCCATGGTGTCGTATATAGCTCAAAGAATGTGACTCGGAGAAAGGTGGAGTAAAAGGATTATAAATATAAAGATTATAGGTATTTTAACCACCTCAATTTAATTTCAGTAATCAGTTCACATTTTGAGATTTAAAATAATTTGTTTTGATTTTTCACCACAGTAAAATTCAAACTGTAAAATTCAAAAAGTGGCCAAAACAAGAACTCACAATACATAATCATTAATCTGTGACAACAATCACAGATCAAAAAGTCAAAATTATGTCAAAACCATCTGTTATTATTAATCATAGACAATATTATTTGTGACAAGAATGTGACTCGGAGAAAGTAAGGCGCGTGGGTGCGCGGCCCGCTAAAGCGGACCGCGATTGTTCAGCTTTATTTATTTCGCTCGGTGCGCGAGCTGCTAAAGCAGCTCGCGGGAAGTGTTATTGCTACAAGTAGGGCGCGTGGGTGCGTGGCCCGCTAAAGCGGACCGCGATTGTTCGGCTTTATTTATTTCGCTCGGTGCGCGAGCTGCTAAAGCAGCTCGCGGGAAGTGTTATTACTACAAGTAGGGCGCGTGGGTGCGCGGCCCGCTAAAGCGGACCGCGATTTTTTTACTCATCAAGTAGACCTTCGGATTCTGGTCATCTTTTGCCAAAAAATTTGTTCGAGCACACCCCACCTATCTGCAATAACCTGGCCGTGCTCCTCATTCACAAAAGAAAAAGAAAAAAAAAGAAAAAAAAAAGAAAAAAAAGAAAAAAAGCAAATGTAAAACGAAAAAAAAGAAAAAGAAAAAAAGCCCTATGAACCTATCAAAACCAATGTCTTGCATAGTTCCCAACTTCTAGTCCCTTCAATATTCCCCATACATTTAGTATGGAAAAAAAAAGTCCGCCATCTTGAATTTTTTTCCTACTCACCAGGTAGACCTCCGGGTTTCGATCATCTTTTGTCGAGAAACCGCTCCTCCATCTTTTATAGTCTCCGAGAGAGAGACGGACAAAATTTGCCGCCATTTTTTTTCCGCCATTTTGGAATTTTTTTTCAACTCACTGGCAACTGCTCGAGGTTTCAAATGACATTTGGTCGAGCACCCTCCACCTATCTTCTATACCCTGGCCGTGCCCCTCGCCCGTCTCCGAACTCCTCACTCATCAGCTCTCTCCACCTTTCTCCGAGTCACATTCTTTGAGCTCTATACGACACCATGGGTGAAAAAAATTTTTTTCATACAAAATTATACAGGAGAGGCGTGGAAATTTGAGACGTCACAGCTCGGCCGCCATCTTGTTTTTTTAATTTTTTTCACTTTTTCTGTTAATCGTTTACTAATTTCTACAATAATCCAAAATTTCAAAGAAATCGGTTGGAAAACAAAAGAGTTGCAAGATTCACGTCGGCCGCCATCTTGTTTTTCCGAAATGTCATAATTTTCCCCAACTCGAATCCCCCCCCCCAAACACATCTCCCGAACATCATTATATCGATTTCCGTCTCCTTCTAGGAGAACAACCCTGTCAATGAGTGAGTGAGTGAGTTAGTGAGTGTGTCAGTCAGTGGTAATCGAGCTATATATATTATAATAACTAGCATTTGCTCGGTGCGCGAGCTGCTAATGCAGCTCGCGGGAAGTGTTATTGCTACAAGTAGGGCGCGTGGGTGCGCGGCCCGCTAAAGCGGACCGCGATTGTTCGGCTTTATTTATTTCGCTCGGTGCGCGAGCTTCTAAAGCAGCTCGCGGGAAGTGTTATTGCTACAAGTAGGGCGCGTGGGTGCGCGGCCCGCTAAAGCAGACCGCGATTTTTTTACTCATCAAGTAGATCTTCGGATTCTGGTCATCTTTTGCCAAAAAATTTGTTCGAGCACACCCCACCTATCTGCAATAACCTGGCCGTGCTCCTCATTCACAAAAGAAAAAGAAAAAAAAAGAAAAAAAAACGAAAAAAAAGAAAAAAAGCAAATGTAAAATGAAAAAAAAGAAAAAGAAAAAAGCCCTATGAACCTATCAAAATCAATGTCTTGCATAGTTCCCAACTTCCAGTCCCTTCGATATTCCCCATACATTTTACAAGCTGCTAAAGCAGCTCGCGGGAAGTGTTATTACTACAAGGAGGGCGCGTGGGTGCGCGGCCCGCTAAAGCGGACCGCGATTTTTTTGCTCATCAAGTAGACCTTCGGATTCTGGTCATCTTTTGCCAAAAAATTTGTTCGAGCACACCCCACCTATCTGCAATAACCTGGCCGTGCTCCTCATTCACAAATGAAAAAGAAAAAAAAAGAAAAAAAAAAAGAAAAAAAAGCAAATGTAAAATGAAAAAAAAGAAAAAGAAAAAAAGCCCTATGAACCTATCAAAATCAATGTCTTGCATAGTTCCCAACTTCTAGTCCCTTCAATATTCCCCATACATTTTGTATGGGGGAAAAAAAAAATCCGCCATCTTGAATTTTTTTCCTACTCACCAGGTAGACCTCCGGGTTGTGATCATCTTTTGTCGAGAAACCGCTCCTCCATCTTTTATAGTCTCCGAGAGAGAGACGGACAAAATTTGCCGCCATTTTTTTTCCGCCATTTTGGAATTTTTTTTCAACTCACTGGCAACTGCTCGAGGTTTCGAATGACATTTGGTCGAGCACCCTCCACCTATCTTCTATACCCTGGCCGTGCCCCTCGCCCGTCTCCGAACTCCTCACTCATCAGCTCTCTCCACCTTTCTCCGAGTCACATTCTTTGAGTTCTATACGACACCGTGGGTGAAAAAAAATTTTTTCATACAAAATTTTACAGGAGAGGGTCGGAAATTTGAGACGTCACAGCTCGGCCGCCATCTTGATTTTTAAATTTTTTTCACTTTTTCTGTTAATCGTTTACTAATTTCTACAATAATCCAAAATTTCAAAGAAATCGGTTGGAAAACAAAAGAGTTGCAAGAATCACGTCGGCCGCCATCTTGTTTTTCCGAAATGTCATAATTTTTCCCCACTCGAATCCCCCACCCGGACATATCTCCCGTACATCATTATATCGTTTTTTGTCTCTTTCTAGGAGAACAATTATGTCAATGAGTGAATCAGTCAGTGAATCAGTCAGTGGTAATCGAGCTATATATATTATAACTAGCGTTTGCTCGGTGCGCGAGCTGCTAAAGCAGCTCGCGGGAAGTGTTATTGCTCCAAGTAGGGCGCGTGGGTGCGCGGCCCGCTAAAGCGGACCGCGATTGTTCGGCTTTATTTATTTCGCTCGGTGCGCGAGCTGCTAAAGCAGCTCGCGGGAAGTGTTATTACTACAAGTGGGGCGCGTGGGTGCGCGGCCCGCTAAAGCGGACCGCGATTTTTTTACTCATCAAGTAGCCCTTCGGATTCTGGTCATCTTTTGCCAAAAAATTTGTTCGAGCACACCCCACCTATCTGCAATAACCTGGCCGTGCTCCTCATTCACAAAAGAAAAAGAAAAAAAAATGAAAAAAAAGAAAAAAAAAAATGAAAAATGAAAAAAAAGAAAAAGAAAAAAAGCCCTATGAACCTATCAAAATCAATGTCTTGCATAGTTCCCAACTTCTAGTCCCTTCAATATTCCCCATACATTTTGTATGTAAAAAAAAAAATCCGCCATCTTGAATTTTTTTCCTACTCACCAGGTAGACCTCCGGGTTGTGATCACCTTTTGTCGAGAAACCGCTCCTCCATCTTTTATAGTCTCCGAGAGAGAGACGGACAAAATTTGCCGCCATTTTTTTTCCGCCATTTTGGAATTTTTTTTCAACTCACTGGCAACTGCTCGAGGTTTCGAATGACATTTGGTCGAGCACCCTCCACCTATCTTCTATACCCTGGCCGTGCCCCTCGCCCGTCTCCGAACTCCTCACTCATCAGCTCTCTCCACCTTTCTCCGAGTCACATTCTTTGAGCTCTATACGACACCATGGGTGAAAAAAATTTTTTTCATACAAAATTTTACAGGAGAGGGGTGGAAATTTGAGACGTCACAGCTCGGCCGCCATCTTGTTTTTTTTAATTTTTTTCACTTTTTCTGTTAATCGTTTACTAATTTCTACAATAATCCAAAATTTCAAAGAAATCGGTTGGAAAACAAAAGAGTTGCAAGATTCACGTCGGCCGCCATCTTGTTTTTCCGAAATGTCATAATTTTTCCCCACTCGAATCCCCCACCCGAACATATCTCCCGAACATCATTATATCGATTTCCGTCTCCTTCTAGGAGAACAATTATGTCAATGAGTCAGTGAATCAGTGAATCAGTGAGTCAGTGGTAATCGAGCTATATATATTATAATTACTAGTATTTCGCTCGGTGCGCGAGCTGCTAAAGCTCGCGGGAAGTGTTATTACTACAAGTAGGGCGCGTGGGTGCGCGGCCCGCTAAAGCGGACCGCGATTTTTTTGCTCATCAAGTAGCCCTTCGGATTCTGGTCATCTTTTGCCAAAAAATTTGTTCGAGCACACCCCACCTATCTGCAATAACCTGGCCGTGCTCCTCATTCACAAAAGAAAAAGAAAAAAAAAATGAAAAAAAAACAAAAAAAACAAATGTAAAATGAAAAAAAAGAAAAAGAAAAAGAGCCCTATGAACCTATCAAAATCAATGTCTTCCATAGTTCCCAACTTCTAGTCCCTTCAATATTCCCCATACATTTTGTATGGGAAAAAAAAAATCCGCCATCTTGAATTTTTTTCCTACTCACCAGGTAGACCTCCAGGTTTTGATCATCTTTTGTCGAGAAACCGCTCCTCCATCTTTTACAGTCTCCGAGAGAGAGACGGACAAAATTTGCCGCCATTTTTTTTCCGCCATTTTGGAATTTTTTTTCAACTCACTGGCAACTGCTCGAGGTTTCGAATGACATTTGGTCGAGCACCCTCCACCTATCTTCTATACCCTGGCCGTGCCCCTCGCCCGTCTCCGAACTCCTCACTCATCAGCTCTCTCCACCTTTCTCCGAGTCACATTCTTTGAGCTCTATACGACACCATGGGTGAAAAAAATTTTTTTCATACAAAATTTTACAGGAGAGGGGTGGAAATTTGAGACGTCACAGCTCGGCCGCCATCTTGTTTTTTTAATTTTTTTCACTTTTTCTGTTAATCGTTTACTAATTTCTACAATAATCCAAAATTTCAAAGAAATCGGTTGGAAAACAAAAGAGTTGCAAGATTCACGTCGGCCGCCATCTTGTTTTTCCGAAATGTCATAATTTTTCCCCACTCGAATCCCCCACCCGGACATATCTCCCCTACATCATTCTATCGTTTTTTGTCTCTTTCTAGGAGAACAATTATGTCAATCAGTGAGTGTGTCAGTCAGTCAGTGGTAATCGAGCTATATATATTATAATAAATAATACTAGCGTTTGCTCGGTGCGCGAGCTGCTAAAGCAGCTCGCGGGAAGTGTTTTACTAAAAGTAAGGCGCGTGGGTGCGCGGCCCGCTAAAGCGGACCGCGATTGTTCGGCTTTATTTATTTCGCTCGGTGCGCGAGCTGCTAAAGCAGCTCGCGGGAAGTGTTATTGCTACAAGTAGGGCGCGTGGGTGCGCGGCCCGCTAAAGCGGACCGCGATTGTTCGGCTTTATTTATTTCGCTCGGTGCGCGAGCTGCTAAAACAGCTCGCGGGAAGTGTTATTACTACAAGTAGGGCGCGTGGGTGCGCGGCCCGCTAAAGCGGACCGCGATTTTTTTACTCGTCAAGTAGACCTTCGGATTCTGGTCATCTTTTGCCAAAAAATTTGTTCGAGCACACCCCACCTATCTGCAATAACCTGGCCGTGCTCCTCATTCACAAAAGAAAAAGAAAAAAAAGAAAAAAAGCAAATGTAAAATGAAAAAAAAAAGAAAAAGAAAAAAAGCCCTATGAACCTATCAAAATCAATGTCTTGCATAGTTCCCAACTTCTAGTCCCTTCAATATTCCCCATACATTTTGTATGTAAAAAAAAAAAATCCGCCATCTTGAATTTTTTTCCTACTCACCAGGTAGACCTCCGGGTTGTGATCACCTTTTGTCGAGAAACCGCTCCTCCATCTTTTATAGTCTCCGAGAGAGAGACGGACAAAATTTGCCGCCATTTTTTTTCCGCCATTTTGGAATTTTTTTTCAACTCACTGGCAACTGCTCGAGGTTTCGAATGACATTTGGTCGAGCACCCTCCACCTATCTACTATACCCTGGCCGTGCCCCTCGCTCGTCTCCGAACTCCTCACTCATCAGCTCTCTCCACCTTTCTCCGAGTCACATTCTTTGAGCTATATACGACACCATGGGTGAAAAAAAAAATTTTCATACAAAATTTTACAGGAGAGGGGTCGGAAATTTGAGACGTCACAGCTCGGCCGCCATCTTGTTTTTTTAATTTTTTTCACTTTTTCTGTTAATCGTTTACTAATTTCTACAATAATCCAAAATTTCAAAGAAATCGGTTGGAAAACAAAAGAGTTGCAAGAATCACGTCGGCCGCCATCTTGTTTTTCCGAAATGTCATAATTTTTCCCCACTCGAATCCCCCACCCGGACATATCTCCCGTACATCATTATATCGTTTTTTGTCTCTTTCTAGGAGAACAATTGTGTCAATGAGTGAATCAGTCAGTGAATCAGTCAGTCAGTGGTAATCGAGCTATATATATTATAATAATATTATAACTAGCATTTGCTCGGTGCGCGAGCTGCTAAAGCAGCTCGCGGGAAGTGTTATTGCTACAAGTAGGGCGCGTGGGTGCGCGGCCCGCTAAAGCGGACCGCGATTGTTCGGCTTTATTTATTTCGCTCGGTGCGCGAGCTGCTAAAGCAGCTCGCGGGAAGTGTTATTGCTACAAGTAGGGCGCGTGGGTGCGCGGCCCGCTAAAGCAGACCGCGATTTTTTTACTCATCAAGTAGACCTTCGGATTCTGGTCATCTTTTGCCAAAAAATTTGTTCGAGCACACCCCACCTATCTGCAATAACCTGGCCGTGCTCCTCATTCACAAAAGAAAAAGAAAAAAAAAGAAATAAAACGAAAAAAAAGAAAAAAAGCAAATGTAAAATGAAAAAAAAGAAAAAGAAAAAAGCCCTATGAACCTATCAAAATCAATGTCTTGCATAGTTCCCAACTTCCAGTCCCTTCGATATTCCCCATACATTTTACAAGCTGCTAAAGCAGCTCGCGGGAAGTGTTATTACTACAAGGAGGGCGCGTGGGTGCGCGGCCCGCTAAAGCGGACCGCGATTTTTTTGCTCATCAAGTAGACCTTCGGATTCTGGTCATCTTTTGCCAAAAAATTTGTTCGAGCACACCCCACCTATCTGCAATAACCTGGCCGTGCTCCTCATTCACAAATGAAAAAGAAAAAAAAAGAAAAAAAAAAAGAAAAAAAGCAAATGTAAAATGAAAAAAAAGAAAAAGAAAAAAAGCCCTATGAACCTATCAAAATCAATGTCTTGCATAGTTCCCAACTTCTAGTCCCTTCAATATTCCCCATACATTTTGTATGGGGGGAAAAAAAAATCCGCCATCTTGAATTTTTTTCCTACTCACCAGGTAGACCTCCGGGTTGTGATCATCTTTTGTCGAGAAACCGCTCCTCCATCTTTTATAGTCTCCGAGAGAGAGACGGACAAAATTTGCCGCCATTTTTTTTCCGCCATTTTGGAATTTTTTTTCAACTCACTGGCAACTGCTCGAGGTTTCGAATGACATTTGGTCGAGCACCCTCCACCTATCTTCTATACCCTGGCCGTGCCCCTCGCCCGTCTCCGAACTCCTCACTCATCAGCTCTCTCCACCTTTCTCCGAGTCACATTCTTTGAGTTCTATACGACACCGTGGGTGAAAAAAATTTTTTTCATACAAAATTTTACAGGAGAGGGTCGGAAATTTGAGACGTCACAGCTCGGCCGCCATCTTGATTTTTAAATTTTTTTCACTTTTTCTGTTAATCGTTTACTAATTTCTACAATAATCCAAAATTTCAAAGAAATCGGTTGGAAAACAAAAGAGTTGCAAGAATCACGTCGGCCGCCATCTTGTTTTTCCGAAATGTCATAATTTTTCCTTACTCGAATCCCCCACCCGGACATATCTCCCGTACATCATTATATCGTTTTTTGTCTCTTTCTAGGAGAACAATTATGTCAATGAGTGAATCAGTCAGTGAATCAGTCAGTGGTAATCGAGCTATATATATTATACTAGCGTTTGCTCGGTGCGCGAGCTGCTAAAGCAGCTCGCGGGAAGTGTTGTTACTACAAGTAGGGCGCGTGGGTGCGCGGCCCGCTAAAGCGGACCGCGATTGTTCGGCTATATTTATTTCGCTCGGTGCGCGAGCTGCTAAAGCAGCTCGCGGGAAGTGTTATTACTACAAGTAGGGCGCGTGGGTGCGCGGCCCGCTAAAGCGGACCGCGATTGTTCGGCTTCATGTATTTCGCTCGGTGCGCGAGCTGCTAAAGCAGCTCGCGGGAAGTGTTATTGCTACAAGTAGGGCGCGTGGGTGCGCGGCCCGCTAAAGCGGACCGCGATTGTTCGGCTTTATTTAATTCGCTCGGTGCGCGAGCTGCTAAAGCAGCTCGCGGGAAGGGTTATTACTACAAGTAAGGCGCGTGGGTGCGCGGCCCGCTAAAGCGGACCGCGATTTTTTTTACTCATCAAGTAGACCTTCGGATTCTGGTCATCTTTTGCCAAAAAATTTGTTCGAGCCCACCCCACCTATCTGCAATAACCTGGCCGTGCTCCTCATTCACAAAAGAAAAAGAAAAAAAAGAAAAAAAAAATGAAAAAAAAAAAGAAAAAAAAAAACAAATGTAAAATGAAAAAAAGAAAAAGAAAAAAAGCCCTATGAACATATCAAAATCAATGTCTTGCATAGTTCCCAACTTCTAGTCCCTTCAATATTCCCCATACATTTAGTATGGAAAAAAAAATCCGCCATCTTGAATTTTTTTCCTACTCACCAGGTAGACCTCCGGGTTTTGATCATCTTTTGTCGAGAAACCGCTCCTCCATCTCTTATAGTCTCCGAGAGAGAGACGGACAAAATTTGCCGCCATTTTTTTTCCGCCATTTTGGAATTTTTTTTTTACTCACTGGCAACTGCTCGAGGTTTCGAATGACATTTGGTCGAGCACCCTCCACCTATCTTCTATACCCTGGCCGTGCCCCTCGCCCGTCTCCGAACTCCTCACTCATCAGCTCTCTCCACCTTTCTCCGAGTCACATTCTTTGAGCTCTATACGACACCATGGGTGAAAAAAATTTTTTTCATACAAAATTTTACAGGAGAGGGGTCGGAAATTTGAGACGTCACAGCTCGGCCGCCATCTTGTTTTTTTAATTTTTTTCACTTTTTCTGTTAATCGTTTACTAATTTCTACAATAATCCAAAATTTCAAAGAAATCGGTTGGAAAACAAAAGAGTTGCAAGATTCACGTCGGCCGCCATCTTGTTTTTCCGAAATGTCATAATTTTCCCCAACTCGAATCCCCCCCCCAAACACATCTCCCGAACATCATTATATCGATTTCCGTCTCCTTCTAGGAGAACAACCCTGTCAATGAGTGAGTGAGTGAGTGAGTGAGTGTGTCAGTCAGTGGTAATCGAGCTATATATATTATAATAACTAGCATTTGCTCGGTGCGCGAGCTGCTAAAGCAGCTCGCGGGAAGTGTTATTGCTACAAGTAGGGCGCGTGGGTGCGCGGCCCGCTAAAGCGGACCGCGATTGTTCGGCTTTATTTATTTCGCTCGGTGCGCGAGCTGCTAAAGCAGCTCGCGGGAAGTGTTATTACTACAAGTAAGGCGCGTGGGTGCGCGGCCCGCTAAAGCGGACCGCGATTTTTTTACTCATCAAGTAGACCTTCGGATTCTGGTCATCTTTTGCCAAAAAATTTGTTCGAGCACACCCCACCTATCTGCAATAACCTGGCCGTGCTCCTCATTCACAAATGAAAAAGAAAAAAAAAAAAAAAAGAAAAAAAAGAAAAAAAGCAAATGTAAAATGAAAAAAAAGAAAAAGAAAAAAGCCCAATGAACCTATCAAACTCATTGTCTTGCATAGTTCCCAACTTCTAGTCCCTTCAATATTCCCCATACATTTTGTATGGGGGAAAAAAAAAATCCGCCATCTTGAATTTTTTTCTACTCACCAGGTAGACCTCCGGGTTTGATCATCTTTTGTCGAGAAACCGCTCCTCCATCTTTTATAGTCTCCGAGAGAGAGACGGACAAAATTTGCCGCCATTTTTTTTCCGCCATTTTGGAATTTTTTTTCAACTCACTGGCAACTGCTCGAGGTTTCGAATGACATTTGGTCGAGCACCCTCCACCTATCTTGTATACCCTGGCCGTGCCCCTCGCCCGTCTCCGAACTCCTCACTCATCAGCTCTCGCCACCTTTCTCCGAGTCCCATTCTTTGAGCTCTATACGACACCATGGGTGAAAAAATTTTTTTTCATACAAAATTTTACAGGAGAGGGGTCGGAAATTTGAGACGTCACAACTCGGCCGCCATCTTGTTTTTTTAATGTTTTTCACTTTTTCTGTTAATCGTTTACTAATTTCTACAATAATCCAAAATTTCAAAGAAATCGGTTGGAAAACAAAAGAGTTGCAAGATTCACGTCGGCCGCCATCTTGTTTTTCCGAAATGTCATAATTTTTCCCCACTCGAATCCCCCACCCGAACATATCTCCCGTACATCATTATATCGATTTCCGTCTCCTTCTAGGAGAACAATCGTGTCAATGAGTCAGTCAGTGAGTCAGTGGTAATCGAGCTATATATATTATAACTAGCGTTTGCTCGGTGCGCGAGCTGCTAAAGCAGCTCGCGGGAAGGGTTATTACTACAAGTAAGGCGCGTGGGTGCGCGGCCCGCTAAAGCGGACCGCGATTTTTTTTACTCATCAAGTAGACCTTCGGATTCTGGTCATCTTTTGCCAAAAAATTTGTTCGAGCCCACCCCACCTATCTGCAATAACCTGGCCGTGCTCCTCATTCACAAAAGAAAAAGAAAAAAAAGAAAAAAAAAATGAAAAAAAAAAAGAAAAAAAAAACAAATGTAAAATGAAAAAAAGAAAAAGAAAAAAAGCCCTATGAACATATCAAAATCAATGTCTTGCATAGTTCCCAACTTCTAGTCCCTTCAATATTCCCCATACATTTAGTATGGAAAAAAAAAATCCGCCATCTTGAATTTTTTTCCTACTCACCAGGTAGACCTCCGGGTTTTGATCATCTTTTGTCGAGAAACCGCTCCTCCATCTCTTATAGTCTCCGAGAGAGAGACGGACAAAATTTGCCGCCATTTTTTTTCCGCCATTTTGGAATTTTTTTTTTACTCACTGGCAACTGCTCGAGGTTTCGAATGACATTTGGTCGAGCACCCTCCACCTATCTTCTATACCCTGGCCGTGCCCCTCGCCCGTCTCCGAACTCCTCACTCATCAGCTCTCTCCACCTTTCTCCGAGTCACATTCTTTGAGCTCTATACGACACCATGGGTGAAAAAAATTTTTTTCATACAAAATTTTACAGGAGAGGGGTCGGAAATTTGAGACGTCACAGCTCGGCCGCCATCTTGTTTTTTTAATTTTTTTCACTTTTTCTGTTAATCGTTTACTAATTTCTACAATAATCCAAAATTTCAAAGAAATCGGTTGGAAAACAAAAGAGTTGCAAGATTCACGTCGGCCGCCATCTTGTTTTTCCGAAATGTCATAATTTTCCCCAACTCGAATCCCCCCCCCAAACACATCTCCCGAACATCATTATATCGATTTCCGTCTCCTTCTAGGAGAACAACCCTGTCAATGAGTGAGTGAGTGAGTGAGTGAGTGTGTCAGTCAGTGGTAATCGAGCTATATATATTATAATAACTAGCATTTGCTCGGTGCGCGAGCTGCTAAAGCAGCTCGCGGGAAGTGTTATTGCTACAAGTAGGGCGCGTGGGTGCGCGGCCCGCTAAAGCGGACCGCGATTGTTCGGCTTTATTTATTTCGCTCGGTGCGCGAGCTGCTAAAGCAGCTCGCGGGAAGTGTTATTACTACAAGTAAGGCGCGTGGGTGCGCGGCCCGCTAAAGCGGACCGCGATTTTTTTACTCATCAAGTAGACCTTCGGATTCTGGTCATCTTTTGCCAAAAAATTTGTTCGAGCCCACCCCACCTATCTGCAATAACCTGGCCGTGCTCCTCATTCACAAAAGAAAAAGAAAAAAAAGAAAAAAAAAATGAAAAAAAAAAGAAAAAAAAAACAAATGTAAAATGAAAAAAAGAAAAAGAAAAAAAGCCCTATGAACATATCAAAATCAATGTCTTGCATAGTTCCCAACTTCTAGTCCCTTCAATATTCCCCATACATTTAGTATGGAAAAAAAAAATCCGCCATCTTGAATTTTTTTCCTACTCACCAGGTAGACCTCCGGGTTTTGATCATCTTTTGTCGAGAAACCGCTCCTCCATCTCTTATAGTCTCCGAGAGAGAGACGGACAAAATTTGCCGCCATTTTTTTTCCGCCATTTTGGAATTTTTTTTTTACTCACTGGCAACTGCTCGAGGTTTCGAATGACATTTGGTCGAGCACCCTCCACCTATCTTCTATACCCTGGCCGTGCCCCTCGCCCGTCTCCGAACTCCTCACTCATCAGCTCTCTCCACCTTTCTCCGAGTCACATTCTTTGAGCTCTATACGACACCATGGGTGAAAAAAATTTTTTTCATACAAAATTTTACAGGAGAGGGGTCGGAAATTTGAGACGTCACAGCTCGGCCGCCATCTTGTTTTTTTAATTTTTTTCACTTTTTCTGTTAATCGTTTACTAATTTCTACAATAATCCAAAATTTCAAAGAAATCGGTTGGAAAACAAAAGAGTTGCAAGATTCACGTCGGCCGCCATCTTGTTTTTCCGAAATGTCATAATTTTCCCCAACTCGAATCCCCCCCCCAAACACATCTCCCGAACATCATTATATCGATTTCCGTCTCCTTCTAGGAGAACAACCCTGTCAATGAGTGAGTGAGTGAGTGAGTGAGTGTGTCAGTCAGTGGTAATCGAGCTATATATATTATAATAACTAGCATTTGCTCGGTGCGCGAGCTGCTAAAGCAGCTCGCGGGAAGTGTTATTGCTACAAGTAGGGCGCGTGGGTGCGCGGCCCGCTAAAGCGGACCGCGATTGTTCGGCTTTATTTATTTCGCTCGGTGCGCGAGCTGCTAAAGCAGCTCGCGGGAAGTGTTATTACTACAAGTAAGGCGCGTGGGTGCGCGGCCCGCTAAAGCGGACCGCGATTTTTTTACTCATCAAGTAGACCTTCGGATTCTGGTCATCTTTTGCCAAAAAATTTGTTCGAGCACACCCCACCTATCTGCAATAACCTGGCCGTGCTCCTCATTCACAAATGAAAAAGAAAAAAAAAAAAAAAAGAAAAAAAAGAAAAAAAGCAAATGTAAAATGAAAAAAAAGAAAAAGAAAAAAGCCCAATGAACCTATCAAACTCATTGTCTTGCATAGTTCCCAACTTCTAGTCCCTTCAATATTCCCCATACATTTTGTATGGGGGAAAAAAAAAATCCGCCATCTTGAATTTTTTTCTACTCACCAGGTAGACCTCCGGGTTTGATCATCTTTTGTCGAGAAACCGCTCCTCCATCTTTTATAGTCTCCGAGAGAGAGACGGACAAAATTTGCCGCCATTTTTTTTCCGCCATTTTGGAATTTTTTTTCAACTCACTGGCAACTGCTCGAGGTTTCGAATGACATTTGGTCGAGCACCCTCCACCTATCTTGTATACCCTGGCCGTGCCCCTCGCCCGTCTCCGAACTCCTCACTCATCAGCTCTCGCCACCTTTCTCCGAGTCCCATTCTTTGAGCTCTATACGACACCATGGGTGAAAAAATTTTTTTTCATACAAAATTTTACAGGAGAGGGGTCGGAAATTTGAGACGTCACAACTCGGCCGCCATCTTGTTTTTTTAATGTTTTTCACTTTTTCTGTTAATCGTTTACTAATTTCTACAATAATCCAAAATTTCAAAGAAATCGGTTGGAAAACAAAAGAGTTGCAAGATTCACGTCGGCCGCCATCTTGTTTTTCCGAAATGTCATAATTTTTCCCCACTCGAATCCCCCACCCGAACATATCTCCCGTACATCATTATATCGATTTCCGTCTCCTTCTAGGAGAACAATCGTGTCAATGAGTCAGTCAGTGAGTCAGTGGTAATCGAGCTATATATATTATAACTAGCGTTTGCTCGGTGCGCGAGCTGCTAAAGCAGCTCGCGGGAAGTGTTATTGCTACAAGTAGGGCGCGTGGCTGCGCGGCCCGCTAAAGCGGACCGCGATTGTTCGGCTTTATTTATTTCGCTCGGTGCGCGAGCTGCTAAAGCAGCTCGCGGGAAGTGTTATTGCTACAAGTAGGGCGCGTGGGTGCGCGGCCCGCTAAAGCGGACCGCGATTTTTTTACTCCTCACGTTGCCCT
Organism: Oeneis ivallda; assembly: GCA_029955525.1. Classification (NCBI taxonomy): domain Eukaryota; kingdom Metazoa; phylum Arthropoda; class Insecta; order Lepidoptera; family Nymphalidae; genus Oeneis; species Oeneis ivallda. The sequence continues at coordinate 12,318,672 of JARPMR010000009.1, forward strand.
TCGGATTCTGGTCATCTTTTGCCAAAAAATTTGTTCGAGCACACCCCACCTATCTGCAATAACCTGGCCGTGCTCCTCATTCACAAAAGAAAAAGAAAAAAAAGAAAAAAAGCAAATGTAAAATGAAAAAAAAGAAAAAGAAAAAAAGCCCTATGAACCTATCAAAATCAATGTCTTGCATAGTTCCCAACTTCTAGTCCCTTCAATATTCCCCATACATTTTGTATGGGGGGAAAAAAAAATCCGCCATCTTGAATTTTTTTCCTACTCACCAGATAGACCTCCGGGTTGTGATCATCTTTTGTCGAGAAACCGCTCCTCCATCTTTTATAGTCTCCGAGAGAGAGACGGACAAAATTTGCCGCCATTTTTTTTCCGCCATTTTGGAATTTTTTTTCAACTCACTGGCAACTGCTCGAGGTTTCGAATGACATTTGGTCGAGCACTCTCCACCTATCTTCTATACCCTGGGCGTGCCCCTCGCCCGTCTCCGAACTCCTCACTCATCAGCTCTCTCCACCTTTCTCCGAGTCACATTCTTTGAGCTCTATACGACACCATGGGTGAAAAAAAATTTTTTCATACAAAATTTTACAGGAGAGGGGTGGAAATTTGAGACGTCACAGCTCGGCCGCCATCTTGTTTTTTTAATTTTTTTCACTTTTTCTGTTAATCGTTTACTAATTTCTACAATAATCCAAAATTTCAAAGAAATCGGTTGGAAAACAAAAGAGTTGCAAGAATCTCGTCGGCCGCCATCTTGTTTTTCCGAAATGTCATAATTTTTCCCCACTCGAATCCCCCACCCGAACATATCTCCCGTACATCATTCTATCGTTTTTTGTCTCTTTCTAGGAGAACAATTATGTCAATGAGTCAGTCAGTGAGTGGTAATCGAGCTATATATATTACTAGTACTAGTATTTCGCTCGGTGCGCGAGCTGCTAAAGCAGCTCGCGGGAAGTGTTATTACTACAAGTAGGGCGCGTGGGTGCGCGGCCCGCTAAAGCGGACCGCGATTTTTTTACTCATCAAGTAGACCTTCGGATTCTGGTCATCTTTTGCCAAAAAATTTGTTCGAGCACACCCCACCTATCTGCAATAACCTGGCCGTGCTCCTCATTCACAAAAGAAAAAGAAAAAAAAATGAAAAAAAAACAAAAAAAACAAATGTAAAATGAAAAAAAGAAAAAGAAAAAAAGCCCTATGAACCTATCAAAATCATTGTCTTGCATAGTTCCCAACTTCTAGTCCCTTCAATATTCCCCATACATTTTGTATGGGGGGGAAAAAAAATCCGCCATCTTGAATTTTTTTCCTACTCACCAGGTAGACCTCCGGGTTGTGATCATCTTTTGTCGAGAAACCGCTCCTCCATCTTTTATAGTCTCCGAGAGAGAGACGGACAAAATTTGCCGCCATTTTTTTTCCGCCATTTTGGAATTTTTTTTCAACTCACTGGCAACTGCTCGAGGTTTCGAATGACATTTGGTCGAGCACCCTCCACCTATCTTCTATACCCTGGCCGTGCCCCTCGCCCGTCTCCGAACTCCTCACTCATCAGCTCTCTCCACCTTTCTCCGAGTCACATTCTTTGAGCTCTATACGACACCTTGGGTGAAAAAAATTTTTTTCATACAAAATTTTCCAGGAGAGGGGTGGAAATTTGAGACGTCACAGCTCGGCCGCCATCTTGTTTTTTTAATTTTTTTCACTTTTTCTGTAAATCGTTTACTAATTTCTACAATAATCCAAAACTTCAAAGAAATCGGTTGGAAAACAAAAGAGTTGCAAGATTCACGTCGGCCGCCATCTTGTTTTTCCGAAATGTCATAATTTTTCCCTACTCGAATCCCCCACCCGAACATATCCCCCGAACATCATTTTATCGTTTTTTGTCTCTTTCTAGGAGAACAATTATGTCAATCAGTGAGTGAGTGAGTCAGTGGTAATCGAGCTATATATATTATAACTAGCGTTTGCTCGGTGCGCGAGCTGCTAAAGCAGCTCGCGGGAAGTGTTTTACTAAAAGTAAGGCGCGTGGGTGCGCAGCCCGCTAAAGCGGACCGCGATTGTTCGGCTTTATTTATTTCGCTCGGTGCGCGAGCTGCTAAAGCAGCTCGCGGGAAGTGTTATTGCTACAAGTAGGGCGCGTGGGTGCGCGGCCCGCTAAAGCGGACCGCGATTGTTCGGCTTTATTTATTTCGCTCGGTGCGCGAGCTGCTAAAGCAGCTCGCGGGAAGTGTTATTACTACAAGTAGGGCGCGTGGGTGCGCGGCCCGCTAAAGCGGACCGCGATTTTTTTACTCATCAAGTAGACCTTCGGATTCTGGTCATCTTTTGCCAAAAAATTTGTTCGAGCACACCCCACCTATCTGCAATAACCTGGCCGTGCTCCTCATTCACAAAAGAAAAAGAAAAAAAAGAAAAAAGCAAATGTAAAATGAAAAAAAAGAAAAAGAAAAAAAGCCCTATGAACCTATCAAAATCAATGTCTTGCATAGTTCCCAACTTCTAGTCCCTTCAATATTCCCCATACATTTTGTATGGAGAAAAAAAAAATCCGCCATCTAGAATTTTTTTCCTACTCACCAGGTAGACCTCCGGGTTGTGATCATCTTTTGTCGAGAAACCGCTCCTCCATCTTTTATAGTCTCCGAGAGAGAGACGGACAAAATTTGCCGCCATTTTTTTTCCGCCATTTTGGAATTTTTTTTCAACTCACTGGCAACTGCTCGAGGTTTCAAATTACATTTGGTCGAGCACCCTCCACCTATCTTCTATACCCTGGCCGTGCCCCTCGCCCGTCTCCGAACTCCTCACTCATCAGCTCTCTCCACCTTTCTCCGAGTCACATTCTTTGAGCTCTATACGACATCATAGGTGAAAAAAATTTTTTTCATACAAAATTTTACAGGGAGGGGTCGGAAATTTGAGACGGCACAGCTCGGCCGCCATCTTGTTTTTTTAATTTTTTTCACTTTTTCTGTTAATCGTTTACTAATTTCTACAATACTCCAAAATTTCAAAGAAATCGGTTGGAAAACAAAAGAGTTGCAAGAATCACGTTGGCCGCCATCTTGTTTTTCCGAAATGTCATAATTTTTCCCCACTCGAATCCCCCACCCGAACATATCTCCCGTACATCATTGTATCGTTTTTTGTCTCTTTCTAGGAGAACAATTATGTCAATCAGTGAGTCAGTGAGTGGTAATCGAGCTATATATATTACAAGTAGGGCGCGTGGGTGCGCGGCCCGCTAAAGCGGACCGCGATTGTTCGGCTTTATTTATTTCGCTCGGTGCGCGAGCTGCTAAAGCAGCTCGCGGGAAGTGTTATTACTACAAGTAGGGCGCGTGGGTGCGCGGCCCGCTAAAGCGGACCGCGATTTTTTTACTCATCAAGTAGACCTTCGGATTCTGGTCATCTTTTGCCAAAAAATTTGTTCGAGCACACCCCACCTATCTGCAATAACCAGGCCGTGCTCCTCATTCACAAAAGAAAAAGAAAAAAAAAGAAAAAAAAATGAAAAAAAAAACAATATAAAATGAAAAAAAGAAAAAGAAAAAAAGCCCTATGAACCTATCAAAATCAATGTCTTGCATAGTTCCCAACTTCTAGTCCCTTCAATATTCCCCATACATTTTGTATGGGGGGGAAAAAAAATCCGCCATCTTGAATTTTTTTCCTACTCACCAGGTAGACCTCCGGGTTGTGATCATCTTTTGTCGAGAAACCGCTCCTCCATCTTTTATAGTCTCCGAGAGAGAGACGGACAAAATTTGCCGCCATTTTTTTTCCGCCATTTTGGAAATTTTTTTCAACTCACTGGCAACTGCTCGAGGTTTCGAATGACATTTGGTCGAGCACCCTCCACCTATCTTCTATACCCTGGCCGTGCCCCTCGCCCGTCTCCGAACTCCTCACTCATCAGCTCTCTCCACCTTTCTCCTAGTCACATTCTTTGAGCTCTATACGACACCATGGGTGAAAAAAATTTTTTTCATACAAAATTTTCCAGGAGAGGGGTGGAAATTTGAGACGTCACAGCTCGGCCGCCATCTTGTTTTTTTAATTTTTTTCACTTTTTCTGTTAATCGTTTACTAATTTCTACAATAATCCAAAACTTCAAAGAAATCGGTTCGAAAACAAAAGAGTTGCAAGATTCACGTCGGCCGCCATCTTGTTTTTCCGAAATGTCATAATTTTCCCCAACTCGAATCCCCCACCCCAACATATCTCCCCTACATCATTATATCGATTTCCGTCTCCTTCTAGGAGAACAACCCTGTCAATCAGTGAGTGAGTCAGTGAGTGTGTCAGTGGTAATCGAGCTATATATATTATAACTAGTAGGGCGCGTGGGTGCGCGGCCCGCAAGCGGACCGCGGTTTTTCTATCGTCAAGTGGACTTTCAGGTCTTGATCATTTTCTATCAAAAAACCACTCTTCTATCTTTTATACTCTCCGAGATAGACACCGTTGAAGTTTGTATGGCCGCCATCTTGAATCCGCCATTTAGGATTTTTTTCAGCTCACTGCCAATTGGATGAGGTTTCGAGTGACTTTTGTTCGAGCACCCCCACCTATCGTCATTACCATGGCCGTGCTCCTCACCCACCTTCCAAACCCTCGATCATCATATCTCATCATTTGTCAGAATGAGAATTCTTTTATAAAAACAAATTTTGAAAAGAAACCGTATCAAAGTCTTGCATAGGTTACAGCTTCAAGTCTATTCAATATTCGCCATATATTTTGTATGGAGAAAAAAAAATTCCGCCATGTTGGATTTTTTTCTATTCATCAAATAGATCTTTGGGTCCTGATCATCTTTTGCCAAGAAACCACTCTTCCATCTTTTATACTCGCCGAGATAGATACTGACGAAATTTGTATGGCGGCCATCTTTTTTCCGCCATTTTGAATTTTTTTTCAGCTCATTGCGAATTGGATGAGGTTTCGAGTGACATTTGTTCGAGCACCCTCCACCTATCTTCGATACCCTGACCGTGCTCTTCACCCGTCTCCGAAATCCTCAATCATCAGCTCTCTCCATAATTTTCCTCCGAATGAATTTTTGTCTTCTATACGAAACCATAAGTGAAAAAAAAATTTTTCATACAAAATTTTACAGGAGAGGTGATCAATCAGTCAGTGAATCAGTGAATCAGCACGAACAGCTATATATATATTAATAATAACTAGCATTTGCTCGGTGCGCGAGCTGCTAAAGCAGCTACCCCGACCCCTACCCCTACCCGATTTATTACTAATTTTTATATTCTCCGAGATCTAAGACACCTATGAACCTATCAAAATCAATGTCTTGCATAGTTCCCAACTTCTAGTCCCTTCAATATTCCCCATACATTTTGTATGGAAGAAAAAAAAATCCGCCATATTGAATTTTTTTCCTACTTAGCAGGTATACCTCCGGGTTGTGATCATCTTTTGTCGAGAAACCTCTCCTCCATCTTTTATAGTCTCCGAGAGAGAGACGGACAAAATTTGCCGCCATTTTTTTTCCGCCATTTTGGAATTTTTTTTCAACTCACTGGCAACTGCTCGAGGTTTCGAATGACATTTGGTCGAGCACCCTCCACCTATCTTCTATACCCTGGCCGTGCCCCTCGCCCGTCTCCGAACTCCTCACTCATCAGCTCTCTCCACCTTTCTCCGAGTCACATTCTTTGAGCTCTATACGACACCATGGGTGAAAAAAATTTTTTTCATACAAAATTTTACAGGAGAGGGGTCGGAAATTTGAGACGTCACAGCTCGGCCGCCATCTTGTTTTTTTAATTTTTTTCACTTTTTCTGTTAATCGTTTACTAATTTCTACAATAATCCAAAATTTCAAAGAAATCGGTTGGAAAACAAAAGAGTTGCAAGAATCACGTCGGCCGCCATCTTGTTTTTCCGAAATGTCATAATTTTTCCCCACTCGAATCCCCCACCCGGACATATCTCCCCTACATCATTGTATCGTTTTCTGTCTCTTTCTAGGAGAACAATCGTGTCAATGAGTCAGTCAGTCAGTCAGTGAGTGGTAATCGAGCTATATATATTATAATATAACTAGCGTTTGCTCGGTGCGCGAGCTGCTAAAGCAGCTCGCGGGAAGTGTTATTACTACAAGTAGGGCGCGTGGGTGCGCGGCCCGCTAAAGCGGACCGCGATTTTTTTACTCATCAAGTAGCCCTTCAGATTCTGGTCATCTTTTGCCAAAAAATTTGTTCGAGCACATCCCACCTATCTGCAATAACCTGGCCGTGCTCCTCATTCACAAAAGAAAAAGAAAAAAAAAGAAAAAAAAATGAAAAAAAAGAAAAAAAAACAAATGTAAAATGAAAAAAAAAAGAAAAAGAAAAAAAGCCCTATGAACCTATCAAAATCAATGTCTTGCATAGTTCCCAACTTCTAGTCCCTTCAATATTCCCCATACATTTAGTATGGAAAAAAAAATCCGCCATCTTGAATTTTTTTCCTACTCACCAGGTAGACCTCCGGGTTTTGATCATCTTTTGTCGCGAAACCGCTCCTCCATCTTTTATAGTCTCCGAGAGAGAGACGGACAAAATTTGCCGCCATTTTTTTTCCGCCATTTTGGAATTTTTTTTCAACTCACTGGCAACTGCTCGAGGTTTCGAATGACATTTGGTCGAGCACCCTCCACCTATCTTCTATACCCTGGCCGTGCCCTTGCCCGTCTTCGAACTCCTCACTCATCAGCTCTCTCCACCTTTCTCCGAGTCACATTCTTTGAGCTCTATACGACACCATGGGTGAAAAAAATTTTTTTCATACAAAATTTTACAGGAGAGGGGTCGGAAATTTGAGACGTCACAGCTCGGCCGCCATCTTGCTTTTTTAATTTTTTTCACTTTTTCTGTTAATCGTTTACTAATTTCTACAATAATCCATAATTTCAAAGAAATCGGTTGGAAAACAAAAGAGTTGCAAGATTCACGTCGGCCGCCATCTTGTTTTTCCGAAATGTCATAATTTTTCCCCACTCGAATCCCACACCCGGACATATCTCCCCTACATCATTGTATCGTTTTCTGTCTCTTTCTAGGAGAACAATCGTGTCAATCAGTGAGTCAGTCAGTGGTAATCGAGCTATAATATATAACTAGTATTTCGCTCGGTGCGCGAGCTGCTAAAGCAGCTCGCGGGAAGTGTTTTACTAAAAGTAAGGCGCGTGGGTGCGCGGCCCGCTAAAGCGGACCGCGATTGTTCGGCTTTATTTATTTCGCTCGGTGCGCGAGCTGCTAAAGCAGCTCGCGGGAAGTGTTATTACTACAAGTAGGGCGCGTGGGTTCGCGGCCCGCTAAAGCGGACCGCGATTTTTTTACTCATCAAGTAGACCTTCGGATTCTGGTCATCTTTTGCCAAAAAATTTGTTCGAGCACACCCCACCTATCTGCAATAAGCTGGCCGTGCTCCTCATTCACAAAAGAAAAAGAAAAAAAAAAGAAAAGAAAAAAAAGAAAAAAAAAGAAAAAACGCAAATGTAAAATGAAAAAAAAGAAAAAGAAAAAAAGCCCTATGAACCTATCAAAATCAATGTCTTGCATAGTTCCCAACTTCTAGTCCCTTCAATATTCCCCATACATTTAGTATGGAAAAAAAAAATCCGCCATCTTGAATTTTTTTCCTACTCACCAGGTAGACCTCCGGGTTTTGATCATCTTTTGTCGAGAAACCGCTCCTCCATCTTTTATAGTCTCCGAGAGAGTGACGGACAAAATTTGCCGCCATTTTTTTTTCCGCCATTTTGGAATTTTTTTTCAACTCACTGGCAACTGCTCGAGGTTTCGAATGACATTTGGTCGAGCACCCTCCACCTATCTTCTATACCCTGGATGTGCCCCTCGCCCGTCTCCGAACTCCTCACTCATCAGCTCTCTTCACCTTTCTCCAAGTCACATTCTTTGAGCTCTATACGACACGATGGGCGAAAAAAATTTTTTTCATACAAAATTTTACAGGAGAGGGGTCGGAAATTTGAGACGTCACAGCTCGGCCGCCATCATGTTTTTTTAATTTTTTTCACTTTTTCTGTTAATAGTTTACTAATTTCTACAATAATCCAAAATTTCAAAGAAATCGGTTGGAAAACAAAAGAGTTGCAAGAATGACGTCGGCCGCCATCTTGTTTTTCCGAAATGTCATAATTTTTCCCCACTCGAATCCCCCACCCGGACATATCTCCCCTACATCATTGTATCGTTTTCCGTCTCTTTCTAGGAGAACAATCGTGTCAATCAGTGAGTCAGTCAGTGGTAATCGAGCTATAATATATAACTAGTATTTCGCTCGGTGCGCGAGCTGCTAAAGCAGCTCGCGGGAAGTGTTTTACTAAAAGTAAGGCGCGTGGGTGCGCAGCCCGCTAAAGCGGACCGCGATTGTTCGGCTTTATTTATTTCGCTCGGTGCGCGAGCTGCTAAAGCAGCTCGCGGGAAGTGTTATTACTACAAGTAGGGCGCGTGGGTGCGATTTTTTGACTCATCAAGTAGACCTTCGGATTCTGGTCATCTTTTGCCAAAAAATTTGTTCGAGCACACCCCACCTATCTGCAATAACCTGGCCGTGCTCCTCATTCACAAATGAAAAAGAAAAAAAAAAAAAAAAGAAAAGAAAAAAAAAAGCAAATGTAAAATGAAAAAAAAGAAAAAGAAAAAAGCCCTATGAACCTATCAAACTCATTGTCTTGCATAGTTCCCAACTTCTAGTCCCTTCAATATTCCCCATACATTTTGTATGAAAAAAAAAATCCGCCATCTTGAATTTTTTTCCTACTCACCAGGTAGACCTCCGGGTTTTGATCATCTTTTGTCGAGAAACCGCTCCTCCATCTTTTATAGTCTCCGAGAGAGAGACGGACAAAATTTGCCGCCATTTTTTTTCCGCCATTTTGGAATTTTTTTTCAACTCACTGGCAACTGCTCGAGGTTTCGAATGACATTTGGTCGAGCACCCTCCACCTATCTTCTATACCCTGGCCGTGCCCCTCGCCCGTCTCCGAACTCCTCACTCATCAGCTCTCTCCACCTTTCTCCGAGTCACATTCTTTGAGCTCTATACGACACCATGGGTGAAAAAAATTTTTTTCATACAAAATTTTACAGGAGAGGGGTCGGAAATTTGAGACGTCACAGCTCGGCCGCCATCTTGTTTTTTTAATTTTTTTCACTTTTTCTGTTAATCGTTTACTAATTTCTACAATAATCCAAAATTTCAAAGAAATCGGTTGGAAAACAAAAGAGTTGCAAGAATCACGTCGGCCGCCATCTTGTTTTTCCGAAATGTCATAATTTTTCCCCACTCGAATCCCCCACCCGGACATATCTCCCCTACATCATTGTATCGTTTTCTGTCTCTTTCTAGGAGAACAATCGTGTCAATGAGTCAGTCAGTCAGTCAGTGAGTGGTAATCGAGCTATATATATTATAATATAACTAGCGTTTGCTCGGTGCGCGAGCTGCTAAAGCAGCTCGCGGGAAGTGTTATTACTACAAGTAGGGCGCGTGGGTGCGCGGCCCGCTAAAGCGGACCGCGATTTTTTTACTCATCAAGTAGCCCTTCAGATTCTGGTCATCTTTTGCCAAAAAATTTGTTCGAGCACATCCCACCTATCTGCAATAACCTGGCCGTGCTCCTCATTCACAAAAGAAAAAGAAAAAAAAAGAAAAAAAAATGAAAAAAAAGAAAAAAAAACAAATGTAAAATGAAAAAAAAAAGAAAAAGAAAAAAAGCCCTATGAACCTATCAAAATCAATGTCTTGCATAGTTCCCAACTTCTAGTCCCTTCAATATTCCCCATACATTTAGTATGGAAAAAAAAATCCGCCATCTTGAATTTTTTTCCTACTCACCAGGTAGACCTCCGGGTTTTGATCATCTTTTGTCGCGAAACCGCTCCTCCATCTTTTATAGTCTCCGAGAGAGAGACGGACAAAATTTGCCGCCATTTTTTTTCCGCCATTTTGGAATTTTTTTTCAACTCACTGGCAACTGCTCGAGGTTTCGAATGACATTTGGTCGAGCACCCTCCACCTATCTTCTATACCCTGGCCGTGCCCTTGCCCGTCTTCGAACTCCTCACTCATCAGCTCTCTCCACCTTTCTCCGAGTCACATTCTTTGAGCTCTATACGACACCATGGGTGAAAAAAATTTTTTTCATACAAAATTTTACAGGAGAGGGGTCGGAAATTTGAGACGTCACAGCTCGGCCGCCATCTTGCTTTTTTAATTTTTTTCACTTTTTCTGTTAATCGTTTACTAATTTCTACAATAATCCATAATTTCAAAGAAATCGGTTGGAAAACAAAAGAGTTGCAAGATTCACGTCGGCCGCCATCTTGTTTTTCCGAAATGTCATAATTTTTCCCCACTCGAATCCCACACCCGGACATATCTCCCCTACATCATTGTATCGTTTTCTGTCTCTTTCTAGGAGAACAATCGTGTCAATCAGTGAGTCAGTCAGTGGTAATCGAGCTATAATATATAACTAGTATTTCGCTCGGTGCGCGAGCTGCTAAAGCAGCTCGCGGGAAGTGTTTTACTAAAAGTAAGGCGCGTGGGTGCGCGGCCCGCTAAAGCGGACCGCGATTGTTCGGCTTTATTTATTTCGCTCGGTGCGCGAGCTGCTAAAGCAGCTCGCGGGAAGTGTTATTACTACAAGTAGGGCGCGTGGGTTCGCGGCCCGCTAAAGCGGACCGCGATTTTTTTACTCATCAAGTAGACCTTCGGATTCTGGTCATCTTTTGCCAAAAAATTTGTTCGAGCACACCCCACCTATCTGCAATAAGCTGGCCGTGCTCCTCATTCACAAAAGAAAAAGAAAAAAAAAAGAAAAGAAAAAAAAGAAAAAAAAAGAAAAAACGCAAATGTAAAATGAAAAAAAAGAAAAAGAAAAAAAGCCCTATGAACCTATCAAAATCAATGTCTTGCATAGTTCCCAACTTCTAGTCCCTTCAATATTCCCCATACATTTAGTATGGAAAAAAAAAATCCGCCATCTTGAATTTTTTTCCTACTCACCAGGTAGACCTCCGGGTTTTGATCATCTTTTGTCGAGAAACCGCTCCTCCATCTTTTATAGTCTCCGAGAGAGTGACGGACAAAATTTGCCGCCATTTTTTTTTCCGCCATTTTGGAATTTTTTTTCAACTCACTGGCAACTGCTCGAGGTTTCGAATGACATTTGGTCGAGCACCCTCCACCTATCTTCTATACCCTGGATGTGCCCCTCGCCCGTCTCCGAACTCCTCACTCATCAGCTCTCTTCACCTTTCTCCAAGTCACATTCTTTGAGCTCTATACGACACGATGGGCGAAAAAAATTTTTTTCATACAAAATTTTACAGGAGAGGGGTCGGAAATTTGAGACGTCACAGCTCGGCCGCCATCTTGTTTTTTTAATTTTTTTCACTTTTTCTGTTAATAGTTTACTAATTTCTACAATAATCCAAAATTTCAAAGAAATCGGTTGGAAAACAAAAGAGTTGCAAGAATGACGTCGGCCGCCATCTTGTTTTTCCGAAATGTCATAATTTTTCCCCACTCGAATCCCCCACCCGGACATATCTCCCCTACATCATTGTATCGTTTTCCGTCTCTTTCTAGGAGAACAATCGTGTCAATCAGTGAGTCAGTCAGTGGTAATCGAGCTATAATATATAACTAGTATTTCGCTCGGTGCGCGAGCTGCTAAAGCAGCTCGCGGGAAGTGTTTTACTAAAAGTAAGGCGCGTGGGTGCGCAGCCCGCTAAAGCGGACCGCGATTGTTCGGCTTTATTTATTTCGCTCGGTGCGCGAGCTGCTAAAGCAGCTCGCGGGAAGTGTTATTACTACAAGTAGGGCGCGTGGGTGCGATTTTTTGACTCATCAAGTAGACTTTCGGATTCTGGTCATCTTTTGCCAAAAAATTTGTTCGAGCACACCCCACCTATCTGCAATAACCTGGCCGTGCTCCTCATTCACAAATGAAAAAGAAAAAAAAAAAAAAAAGAAAAGAAAAAAAAAAGCAAATGTAAAATGAAAAAAAAGAAAAAGAAAAAAGCCCTATGAACCTATCAAACTCATTGTCTTGCATAGTTCCCAACTTCTAGTCCCTTCAATATTCCCCATACATTTTGTATGAAAAAAAAAATCCGCCATCTTGAATTTTTTTCCTACTCACCAGGTAGACCTCCGGGTTTTGATCATCTTTTGTCGAGAAACCGCTCCTCCATCTTTTATAGTCTCCGAGAGAGAGACGGACAAAATTTGCCGCCATTTTGGAATTTTTTTTCAACTCACTGGCAACTGCTCGAGGTTTCGAATGACATTTGGTCGAGCACCCTCCACCTATCTTGTATACCCTGGCCGTGCCCCTCGCCCGTCTCCGAACTCCTCACTCATCAGCTCTCGCCACCTTTCTCCGAGTCACATTCTTTGAGCTCTATACGACACCATGGGTGAAAAAATTTTTTTTCATACAAAATTTTACAGGAGAGGGGTCGGAAATTTGAGACGTCACAGCTCGGCCGCCATCTTGTTTTTTTAATTTTTTTCACTTTTTCTGTTTATCGTTTACTAATTTCTACAATAATCCAAAATTTCAAAGAAATCGGTCGGAAAACAAAAGAGTTGCAAGATTCACGTCGGCCGCCATCTTGTTTTTCCGAAATGTCATAATTTTCCCCAACTCGAATCCCCCCTCCAAACACATCTCCCGAACATCATTATATCGATTTCCGTCTCCTTCTAGGAGAACAACCCTGTCAATGAGTGAGTGAGTGAGTGGTAATCGAGCTATATATATTATAACTAGTGTTTGCTCGGTGCGCGAGCTGCTAAAGCAGCTCGCGGGAAGTGTTGTTGCTACAAGTAGGGCGCGTGGGTGCGCGGCCCGCTAAAGCGGACCGCGATTGTTCGGCTTTATTTATTTCGCTCGGTGCGCGAGCTTCTAAAGCAGCTCGCGGGAAGTGTTTTACTAAAAGTAAGGCGCGTGGGTGCGCGGCCCGCTAAAGCGGACCGCGATTGTTCGGCTTTATTTATTTCGCTCGGTGCGCGAGCTGCTAAAGCAGCTCGCGGGAAGTGTTATTACTACAAGTAGGGCGCGTGGGTGCGCGGCCCGCTAAAGCGGACCGCGATTTTTTACTCATCAAGTAGACCTTCGGATTCTGGTCATCTTTTGCCAAAAAATTTGTTCGAGCACACCCCACCTATCTGCAATAACCTGGCCGTGCTCCTCATTCACAAATGAAAAAGAAAAAAAAAGAAAAAAAGCAAATGTAAAATGAAAAAAAAGAAAAAGAAGAAGGCCCTATGAACCTATCAAACTCATTGTCTTGCATAGTTCCCAACTTCTAGTCCCTTCAATATTCCCCATACATTTTGTATGGAAAAAAAATCCGCCATCTTGAATTTTTTTCCTACTCACCAGGTAGACCTCCGGGTTGTGATCATCTTTTGTCGAGAAACCGCTCCTCCATCTTTTATAGTCTCCGAGAGAGAGACGGACAAAATTTGCCGCCATTTTTTTTCCGCCATTTTGGAATTTTTTTTCAACTCACTGGCAACTGCTCGAGGTTTCGAATGACATTTGGTCGAGCACCCTCCACCTATCTTCTATACCCTGGCCGTGCCCCTCGCCCGTCTCCGAACTCCTCACTCATCAGCTCTCTCCACCTTTCTCCGAGTCACATTCTTTGAGCTCTATACGACACCATGGGTGAAAAAAATTTTTTTCATACAAAATTTTACAGGAGAGGGGTGGAAATTTGAGACGTCACAGCTCGGCCGCCATCTTGTTTTTTTAATTTTTTTCACTTTTTCTGTTAATCGTTTACTAATTTCTACAATAATCCAAAATTTCAAAGAAATCGGTTGGAAAACAAAAGAGTTGCAAGATTCACGTCGGCCGCCATCTTGTTTTTCCGAAATGTCATAATTTTTCCCCACTCGAATCCCCCACCCGGACATATCTCCCCTACATCATTCTATCGTTTTTTGTCTCTTTCTAGGAGAACAATTATGTCAATCAGTGAGTGTGTCAGTCAGTCAGTGGTAATCGAGCTATATATATTATAATAACAAGTAGGGCGCGTGGGTGCGCGGCCCGCTAAGGCGGACCGCGATTGTTCGGCTTTATTTATTTTGCTCGGTGCGCGAGCTGCTAAAGCAGCTCGCGGGAAGTGTTATTACTACAAGTAGGGCGCGTGGGTGCGCGGCCCGCTAAAGCGGACCGCGATTTTTTTACTCATCAAGTAGACCTTCGGATTCTGGTCATCTTTTGCCAAAAAATTTGTTCGAGCACACCCCACCTATCTGCAATAAACTGGCCGTGCTCCTCATTCACAAAAGAAAAAGAAAAAAAAGCAAAAAAAAAAGAAAAAAAAAGAAAAAAAGCAAATGTAAAATGAAAAAAAAGAAAAAGAAAAAAAGCCCTATGAACCTATCAAAATCAATGTCTTGCATAGTTCCCAACTTCTAGTCCCTTCAATATTCCCCATACATTTTGTATGGGGGGAAAAAAAAATCCGCCATCTTGAATCTTTTTCCTACTCACCAGGTAGACCTCCGGGTTGTGATCATCTTTTGTCGAGAAACCGCTCCTCCATCTTTTATATCATCCCATCTTCCCGCGAGCTGCTAAAGCAGCTCGCGGGAAGTGTTTTACTAAAAGTAAGGCGCGTGGGTGCGCGGCCCGCTAAAGCGGACCGCGATTGTTCGGATTTATTTATTTCGCTCGGTGCGCGAGCTGCTAAAGCAGCTCGCGGGAAGTGTTATTGCTACAAGTAGGGCGCGTGGGTGCGCGGCCCACTAAAGCGGACCGCGATTGTTCGGCTTTATTTATTTCGCTCGGTGCGCGAGCTGATGAAGCAGCTAGCGGGAAGTGTTATTACTACAAGTAGGGCGCGTGGGTGCGATTTTTTTTCTCATCAAGTAGACCTTCGGATTCTGGTCATCTTTTGCCAAAAAATTTGTTCGAGCACACCCCACCTATCTGCAATAACCTGGCCGTGCTCCTCATTCACAAAAGAAAAAGAAAAAAAAAAGAAAAAAAAAAGAAAAAAAGCAATTGTAAAATGAAAAAAAAGAAGAAGAAAAAAAGCCCTATGAACCTATCAAAATCAATGTCTTGCATAATTCCCAACTTCTAGTCCCTTCAATATTCCCCATACATTTTGAATGAAAAAAAAAATCCGCCATCTTGAATTTTTTTCCTACTCACCAGGTAGACCTCCGGGTTTTGATCATCTTTTGTTGAGAAACCGCTCCTCCATCTTTTATAGTCTCCGAGAGAGAGACGGACAAAATTTGCCGCCATTTTTTTTTCCGCCATTTTGGAATTTTTTTTCAACTCACTGGCAACTGCTCGAGGTTTCGAATGACATTTGGTCGAGCACCTTCCACCTAAAGCAGCTCGCGAGCTGCTAAAGCAGCTCGCGGGAAGTGTTTTACTAAAAGTAAGGCGCGTGGGTGCGCGGCCCGCTAAAGCGGACCGCGATTGTTCGGCTTTATTTATTTCGCTCGGTGCGCGAGCTGCTAAAGCAGCTCGCGGGAAGTGTTTTACTACAAGTAGGGCGCGTGGGTGCGCGGCCCGCTAAAGCGGACCGCGATTGTTCGCCTTTATTTATTTCGCTCGGTGCGCGAGCTGCTAAAGCAGCTCGCGGGAAGTGTTATTACTACAAGTAGGGCGCGTGGGTGCGATTTTTTTACTCATCAAGTAGACCTTCGGATTCTGGTCATCTTTTGCCAAAAAATTTGTTCGAGCACACCCCACCTATCTGCAATAACCTGGCCGTGCTCCTCATTCACAAAAGAAAAAGAAAAAAAAAAAAAAAAAGAAAAAAAAGAAAAAAAGCAATTGTAAAATGAAAAAAAAGAAAAAGAAAAAAAGCCCTATGAACCTATCAAAATCAATGTCTTGCATAATTCCCAACTTCTAGTCCCTTCAATATTCCCCATACATTTTGAATGAAAAAAAAAAATCCGCCATCTTGAATTTTTTTCCTACTCACCAGGTAGACCTCCGTGTTTTGATCATCTTTTGTCGAGAAACCGCTCCTCCATCTTTTATAGTCTCCGAGAGAGAGACGGACAAAATTTGCCGCCATTTTTTTTTCCGCCATTTTGGAATTTTTTTTCAACTCACTGGCAACTGCTCGAGGTTTCGAATGACATTTGGTCGAGCACCTTCCACCTATCTTCTATACCCTGGCCGTGCCCCTCACCCGTCTCCGAACTCCTCACTCATCAGCTCTCTCCACCTTTCTCCGAATCACATTCTTTGAGCTCTATACGACACCATGGGTGAAAAAAATTTTTTCCATACAAAATTTTACAGGAGAGGGGTCGGAAATTTGAGACGTCACAGCTCGGCCGCCATCTTGTTTTTTTAATTTTTTTCACTTTTTCTGTTAATCGTTTTCTAATTTCTACAATATTCCAAAATTTCAACGAAATCGGTTGGAAAACAAAAGAGTTGCAAGAATCACGTCGGCCGCCATCTTGTTTTTCCGCAATGTCATAATTTTTCCCCACTCGAATCCCCCACCCGGACATATCTCCCCTACATCATTGTATCGTTTTCCGTCTCTTTCTAGGAGAACAATCGTGTCAATGAGTCAGTCAGTCAGTCAGTGAGTGGTAATCGAGCTATATATATTATAACTAGTACTTCGCTCGGTGCGCGAGCTGCTAAAGCAGCTCGCGGGAAGTGTTTTACTAAAAGTAAGGCGCGTGGGTGCGCGGCCCGCTAAAGCGGACCGCGATTGTTCGGCTTTATTTATTTCGCTCGGTGCGCGAGCTGCTAAAGCAGCTCGCGGGAAGTGTTATTACTACAAGTAGGGCGCGTGGGTGCGCGGCCCGCTAAAGCGGACCGCGATTTTTTTACTCATCAAGTAGACCTTCGGATTCTGGTCATCTTTTGCCAAAAAAATTTGTTCGAGCACACCCCACCTATCTGCAATAACCTGGCCGTGCTCCTCACTCACAAAAGAAAAAGAAAAAAAAAGAAAAAAAAAAAAAAAAAGAAATGTAAAATGAAAAAAAAGAAAAAGAAAAAAAGCCCTATGAACCTATCAAAATCAATGTCTTGCATAGTTCCCAACTTCTAGTCCCTTCAATATTCCCCATACATTTAGTATGGAAAAAAAAAATCCGCCATCTTGAATTTTTTTCCTACTCACCAGGTAGACCTCCGGGTTTTGATCATCTTTTGTCGAGAAACCGCTCCTCCATCTTTTATAGTCTCCGAGAGAGAGACGGACAAAATTTGCCGCCATTTTTTTTCCGCCATTTTGGAATTTTTTTTCAACTCACTGGCAACTGCTCGAGGTTTCGAATGACATTTGGTCGAGCACCCTCCACCTATCTACTATACCCTGGCCGTGCCCCTCGCCCGTCTCCGAACTCCTCACTCGTCAGCTCTCTCCACCTTTCTCCGAGTCGCATTCTTTGAGCTCTATACGACAGCATGGGTGAAAAAAATTTTTTTCATACAAAATTTTACAGGAGAGGGGTGGAAATTTGAGACGTCACAGCTCGGCCGCCATCTTGTTTTTTTAATTTTTTTCACTTTTTCTGTTAATCGTTTACTAATTTCTACAATAATCCAAAATTTCAAAGAAATCGGTTGGAAAACAAAAGAGTTGCAAGATTCACGTCGGCCGCCATCTTGTTTTTCCGAAATGTCATAATTTTTCCCCACTCGAATCCTCCACCCGAACATATCTCCCGTACATCATTTTATCGTTTTTTGTCTCTTTCTAGGAGAACAATTATGTCAATCAGTCAGTGAATCAGTCAGTCAGTGGTAATCGAGCTATATATATTATAACTAGCATTTGCTCGGTGCGCGAGCTGCTAAAGCAGCTCGCGGGAAGTGTTTTACTAAAAGTAAGGCGCGTGGGTGCGCGGCCCGCTAAAGCGGACCGCGATTGTTCGGCTTTATTTATTTCTCAACATTCTTTGAGCTCTATACGACACCATGGGTGAAAAAAATTTTTTTCATACAAAATTTTACAGGAGAGGGGTGGAAATTTGAGACGTCACAGCTCGGCCGCCATCTTGTTTTTTTAATTTTTTTCAATTTTTCTGTTAATCGTTTACTAATTTCTACAATAATCCAAAATATTATAATAAAATAATAAAATATCTGGGTGGGTGATTAATTGGATTAGCACGCAAAAGTTCAATAGATTGTCCGAAAACTTTCATTGATTGATTCATCTTGATTTAAAATATATTAAAACCGACGTCAGAAAGACGCAATTTAGCGTAACTTAGACGTTAATTAAAATGTTCTCTTAATAAAGTTTGCCAGAGTTTAATTTTCTTTGTTGTTTGATTACTTTACCAACACCTAGACGAAATGTTTGAGAATTTGTTTAATGTTAAAATATTTTCAGTGTATTCCTGAAATCGGAAGAACTTTCAAGAACTTTCAAGAATGTTATATCTGGGGCGTTGAAACAAATAACTAGAAATATGGTTTCTTAACATAGTTACTTGAAGTCTATACCTATATCAATAGATTTAATTGAAAAACATATTAAAGTGAATATCTAGGTCTGAAAATGGATTCTGAGGTTGTCCTAAGATAATACAATCTTAGGACAACCTTAGAATCCATTTTCAGGTCCGAAGAGGATTAGTATGAATCATCTGGCTCTATAGACCGAGAGAGCACCGATGCTAGCATACATTTTTAGTATTATTTCAATGCGACTCTGTCAGATTTTTTATACATACCGTACAATTTCATGCCAGCTCTTCTCAGCAGAATTTGCTTTCCGAACCGGTGGTAATGTCAAAGGTTGGTTGGTTGGCACACACGCAATAAATAATTTTGAATTTGAATTTGAACATGGTTAGCGATAGTGACGTTACCGTATAATATAATCACTAGTAACACGTACTGTTCCAAAGCTTTAGCCCTCCAAAGCTCAAAGCTTTGCAAACGCTACTCTGCCAAGTTGGATTCGTCGTTTGCCCTCAAGCTCAACATTTATTTGGACCTACCCAACTTGAATATGTGCCCTGGGAGGTGTTTTATTTTGTTTTATTTCGAGTCCAGAGTTCTCAATGACTAACCGATTTTTTAGTACTGTTAATCGGCACTGAATGTACTTTTTGGTTGAACTAGTGTTTCTGAGCATATTCACATGAAAGCCAACTTTAATACACAGTATTTGTGTAACTGCAATGCAGCATTGAAGGAAGATGAAAGAAAAAATCTAGCAATACGAGGCTTACTGTTTTTCATTACAGTAATGGAGCAACTTTTCTATTACCTACTACTAGTGTGGGAAATTTTAAAACAGTAGTTTTTCAAAGCGACGTTTTTAAAATATTCCTAGGTATAAATACAGTGAAGCAGCTACAATGAGTAGTTTTATTGGAGGACATAGTCCTAAAAGGTATGGATAGCTCAGACCTGTTGTACCACCATGGCCAATAATATTATATGCTAAAATGTATCCAGGGTCTTCTTAAGTATATCTCGATACTTAACCATAACTCAAAGAAGGGTTTTCCTTGGTTTTCCTAATTACAGGTATAATAAATATTTCAGGTAATTTTATAATGTGTCTTACACAGACACCCTCGTAAAAGTATATTCACATTCGTATAATTGGATAGGTATGAAGGTAATATATAGCGTAGTATTTTTTCTTGCTCTACCAGTGTTTTGGTGAAAACCATTATTATTGAACTTTCATTAATTCCAAATTCCAATTGATTGCAGTGAGCGCTGGGTTATTATTATAAAATGTCTCTGGACTGGTTTTAGGGGAGGCTAAAACCGTGGTCTAACTGTCTCGTTAGTTTAGAGGTTAGCAATGCGACTACGGATGACATCCCGGGTTCGATTCCCAGGTCTAAAAAAATTGAGTTTTCTGTTAAGAAATTCTCAGAACTGGCAAGGAGTCACTTAGGAAGTTGGAGGTGACTCACCCTCGTGCTTCACAGATTACGTTAAGCCGTCGCCCCTGCGCCTAATCTCTCTTCGGACGTATCGGATTTCCGTCCCATCAGACTATGAGAGTGAGGGAATAGAGGGCACTTGTGTTTGCGCACGCATTTGTGCACTATAATAGAATATATCTTATCTCTGAGGAGGTAAGCCGCCGTGATCGGATTCGGTCGGGAGGACATTATTAGACCGTCTTTTTACCGAAGTCGATTATCATTGATATGGGTTTAATGATTAAAATGCTATGTATATCCTTCTAAAAATCTAAACTAATCTTGGACTACTTTATCGCTTAACACCCGGTAAGATCATAGATAGCAGTCAAGAGCCTTTTTTTACCCGACTGCGCAACAGAAAGGAGGGTAATGTGTTTATTCATCGTATTAAAAAAGTTGTCAACATTGATTTATGTTAACAAAGTCGGTGCTTGGTTATTTTGCACATTGTGATAAAAAATGCAAATGGAAGTGGGCTTCGAAATGCATTTTTCTATTTACAGTGCATCAGTGCTAACCTAAAACAAAAAAATATAGATATAGCAGCGCGAGAGCCCACTAGTTTTCATTAACCTAATGGAGGCCTTTTTCTGTTATCTCTTTATGAATGACTTTTTTATAAGGTTAACTAACTACCTCTTGAACTTTAATATTGTATGCAATTGTGATTTTTCATTTATTTGTATTTACGTACTTTATCCAGCTGTAAGCGTTTAGATATTATTGATTTTACTGATACCTAAAGGCCGTGGATATAATAGAACTTTATAATAACTTAACTTTGTGGAACACCTGAGCTGAGAAGGAAGTTGTTCCCATATTTTGTTGGTACGCGGAAGGAACGACAGAGCATAACCGGAATTGTATTGAAATAGTTACAGAACTGGCGCAAGTTTATAAACTACAAACACGGGTAACAGGTGTTCTATGAATACTTATATCCTTATTTTTATGACGTCACAGTTTTCCATTTCAAATAATATGCCATAGATACTAGATAGGTACTACTTATGACGCGTTTTCACGTATGATCAAGAGTTGTTGATTTGATTAGTGGGCAAAATCTCTAATAAGTGCAAAGTGGAGTAGGATAATGTAACCGACATTATCCTACTTATTAATATTATAAATGTGAAAGTTTGTGAAGAAAGTTGGATAGGTGTTTGTTACTCTTTCACGCCACAACTAATTAACCGATTTGGCTGACATTTTGTCCCGAAAATTTACAGAGTTCCCGCGGGAATTAAAAAACCTTAATCCATTCAGACGAAGTCGCGGGCATCATCTACGTAGTGATAAATATTTTTGTTCCTTATAGTAATGTCACTACACTAGCGGCACGCTATGATGGCCGGTTTGACACATTACAATAGTGATGTGGAATGTCAATTTATTCTCGAACAAAAAACAATTAAGTTTTGTTTTTGTACCTGATTAAATAGGTTTAATAAAACAAAAATGTATATGTTTATTTAATTTATTTGAACGAACTGAATATTTGAATGAAAATGAATATACATACTTTATATGCACACAAGAAACATATGAATACAAAAGATACCAAAAAAGGTGCCACAAAAGGCCATAATTAATCAGATTCGTCCATACTACTATTTTCACTGTCGTCACTGCTATCATCACCTACATTAATAATTATATGTTCGTTTTCTATAATATTATCTATTTTCACATCTCTTTCATAATCTTCCCTTATTAATTTAACAGTTCTATTCACAACCTTTTCCCAGTCTCCTTTAGTCACATGTTCACAAGCTTCTTCTAATAATTTTAGCATTTTTTTTTGTGGTAAATGGGGGTTCTGTATTGTGTCTTGCAGCATATCCCTTAATTTGAGCCCACACCAACTCAATCGCATTATACTCACAATGGTAAGGCGGTAACCGTATAACTCTGTGCCCATGTTCTAATGCTATTTCGTCAATGACGTATCGGATCTTGGTTGGTTTGTTTTCTTTTAAAAGACGTACTAATTCCGCTTTTAACATATTCATGTTTGCATCTACGCCATTTTTACGAAGCCATGCGACGATATCAGCTTTCTTTTGGGATTGGGCAGGTGGCTTGTCAATTTGCATCGAGTGGTATGGGGCGTTGTCCATAATTATAATAGATGGCTCAGGGAGGCTACACAACATTGAGGTAAACCATTCAGTAAACTTTTCTCCATTCATGTCTTCATGATAGTCTCCAGTGGTTTTTGACGCAAAAGCCATGAGAGAACCTTCGACAAACCCGTTGATGGTTCCGGCGTGACAAATTATAAGTCGCGATCCTTTTCCTACAGGAACTTTGGAAGTAGATGCTGCTGTGTCATCGTTCCAAGAACGGCCTACAGTATGGTTAGCATTAAGCCATGTTTCATCCAAGAACACAACATTTTGCCAATTTTTGATTTCTTTCACTTGCCGTAAAAAAGTATACCTTGCCATCGCTATATCAAATCTTTCCATCAATATTTTGCGTTTGTTACATTTTTTGTATCGAAATCCAATGGTCTTCAAAATCTTCGTTAAAGAACTTTCCCCACCGAAGAATAATCCAGCTTCCTTCAGTGAATGCACCAACTTTTTTCTTGTTGGATACTCCTTCTGTAAATAGTAGCCGTAAACATGTCTTCGGATAGCATCGGCATCAAAGCTATCGATGCCTACGACTGGTTTTGCTCGTTTTCTCTTTTTTGGTGTGTGAAGTTTATTTTCTTCTGTGCCAGTCTCGCCATATTTTTTTTTAGTTATCCGTCTAACAGTTCGTTGTCCAATATTAAGCGCATCAGCTACGCGTTCAACCACTGACGTTATAGGTAAAATTGGCCCTCCATTTTGAGCTTCACGATCGAAATAGTTACGAAGGCGTATTACGAACTCACGTGTCTGACTATTTAGAACAGTTCTCTGCGTACGTTCGGTCATATCGACGAAATCCACAACAAAGGGCTTGAACAGAGTCCAAATTAACGAGCAAGGGTCAACAGTAATGCAGTATCAATATTTGAAATCCAAAGCCAGGTCAAAACTATATCACAATCGCATTGCACTGACAGTTTATACTTTTCGAAGCAACGTCAATTCGAAACTGCTTTGTTTTGCATTGAGCATTGACGCGAGTTTGCCGGAGGTAGTAGTTGTGCTAGCCAGCGATCCTATGTGACGATCGTATTAGATTCCATTTTTAAAAATTTTCAATTTAGAAAACCAAATGCCGAGTTGTGGTATATATCATATAAAAATAAAATTTTTACCTTTTGTATGAAACAGCTGATATTTTTTTGCGATTTCAGAGGTTTGTCCACATAGTGAAAATTGTTCATATTCACAAGTACATTCACCCCTTAAATGGTGCAAACTGATTTTTCTACACTTGTATACATTTTAGAAATCAATTTAATAAATAAATTTTGAGTCCTAAACCTAAAACTACATTCGATAAAATTTATGAATCTCTGCACATCACTATCGTCAATAAAGTAATACAATTATTTCCTTCAAAGTCGTTATCAATTAATACGGAACTTCATGAGCGGACAAACGTCAAACCGGCCATCATAGCGTGCCGCTAGTTTAAACCATTGAAAGAAGAAGCAGAAATAAAACTGAAATCTTATTTATGTTTCGTCTTTCGTTGACTGAAAAAGATCGCTTTGCAGTGATAAAGCCGCCAGAATATATTTGATAATTTCTAATTCCTAAATTGTCTGCAGAGTTATTACCACCTTGATAAAGAGTGTATTAGGTGTATACCTACCGCGGTCCACGCTGAAGGTAGTGAGTAGTAACACAATCAAACTAAACTAACTAAATAAAAAAAAATATTCTATTCTATTCTTGACTCTGTCTTGTGATCTTGTCCCTTTTTCTATTACTAATATATTTCATACTAATTTTATGTATCATAATTATGTACGGTATCATGTTACGTAATGTATTATGTATCATGTAATATATTTAGGTATAATATGTATAACATATTCAATTCAAATTTAAATTCTCTTTTTACCTATCTTTTTTGCACACCTACAAGTGTTGTCTCACATCTCAAGGAGAAAATGCTTTATTTAGCATTAAGGTCCGCCCTTTGTACTATTTTTGTGCAATAAATTGTTAAAAAAAATTACTATCATCGAGCCTTAAGAATTTCAGGCCATAATATGAGAGCGATTGATTTTAATTTTTTTTTAAAGGTAAGCTGTCTAGTAGTTCCTGTCGTAACTGTTGTGTGTATTTTAAGTTGTCTCCAATAATTATTGTGGTTGTCTCGCAGAATAATAATGTAATAGTTTGGCAGCTGGTTTGTACCTCCGTACCTCGGTAGGTACTTAATGGGTACATGATCTGGTTGAAAAAAGAAATAGTATCTCCATTTTGTTTTGTAAAACAAAGGCTCGGTACAAATGTTACGCTAAAGTAAACACTCGTGCAAAACATTAAAATAAAGGGAAGGGCCAAACACAAAGGAAACAATGCATTATTTTCGTCGCGTTTCAAAGCTATAATCACGGCGATAACAGGTAACCCCTTCAGTTAATTTCTTATGCCATTAAATCACCGCTTTGTTCGGTGTCGTAGCCTCTTTATTTTTAATACAAAATATTACCACAGAGTAAGGTAGGTTATCTCTACTTATACTGTGATATTACATTCAATTTATTTAAGTATTAAAAAATCTTATCTCGGAAATTTAAATCGTAAAATTGACACCTAACCAAGTAAATCTTAAATCGGAAAGCGCAGTGTTGGCAGACCCCCCACTAGGTAGACCGACGACATCAAACGTGTTGCAGGGAGGCGCTGGATAAAGGCGGCGCAAGACCGAGACATGTGGAAGTCCATACAAGAGGCCTTTATCCAGCAGTGGACGTCTATCGGTTGACAAAGAAAAAGAAGAAGAAAGAATCTTATGAGTTATTAATTGACCGCTTTTAATATCCACATTGACAGAAGGGCTATAACATGTTTTGTACAAAATTATTCCGCTCTTTTTTTCAGTTTGATAGAAACTTATTTTTCTTTTAACTGTTTTGCAAAGAACGTTTTAAGAGAAACCTTAAACCATTCAGCTGGAACCCTTTTAAAAAGGGTCGAAAAGAATAGCTCCTAGTAAAAGGAAAACGATGCAAGAAACCATTATTGAAGGAACTATTCTTCAACCATTTCTTAGGTGGTATCTAATTAGTTTACTGTAAGTAGGTAGCTGGAAAAAATAATATTTTTTCACTTTAGTTCAGTTAAATGTTTCTACAGGTTCTATGTTATTATATATATATACATTTACAAAGAGTTTCTGGCTGTGATTTTGAAAGCGAATTTTCTTAAGGTAAGTTTTTATTCGATAATCATAATCAAATCATAAAATCACCAGTTAATTACCAGAAATGTTTGATTCGTCGAAAAGAATTAACACACACTTCAATTAGCTTGCAAGGCTCGCTTAGATTTGCTTGTAGTTCGCGAAGTGATCAGATGAAAAAAAAATGTTATTAAGTTTTATTAGCAAAGTTATGTAACGTATACTTACATAACGTAAAGTTATGTAAAGTTTAGATACTTGGGGCAGATTGGGGCCTGCGATTTGGTTTAATTCTTGTAGGAATTCATTGTAATCTATATTTTACTTAGTGCCAATTTCACCATTTGCCGAAAAACGTTTGCCAAAGGAATAAGTTTGATGCTTTGGCAGATTTTCAATACAAAAACTGTCGCTATTTCCGTTATACGGTATACGTTACATGGCGATGGTAAATTTGACATCTAACCAAATAAATGCTTTTGCAGATCAAAACGTTTCATTCAATGGCATTCAAACGTAGGTACGCTAAATTGCCTGAACAGGTAGATAATTTACCTTCGTTCCCAAAACTCTTAAATCATGTGTTTTTGTTTGTGGGTGGCATCTCTTTGTTTGCGCCACGCAATATCTACGACGAGAGGGGTGCGCGTATCCGAATACTATCATATATTATTAGAATCGCGTGAGGTAGGTATATGACATTCAAAACATAACGTTCTCATATTTTACACACTTCGCCTTGAAATTACAATCAAAAAGTCAGCGAGACAGCTGCTTAATAAAATTTAGCTTAGAATTCGCTTAATAATAATATCAAATAATAATATTATTATTTGAATAATATTATTTACCCGAATGAATGTCCAGCCGTGGACGTCTATCAGTTGACAAAGAAGAATGAATGTCTGAACCCATATTTTTATTTTTCCTTTTAATAATAGAACATGGCCATGAAATCATGACATCGACATCTTCCACGACACTCTATTTAGTTCTAATGGTCCAAGATCCCAGTGCCGCCAGACCTAAGTTATTTTCTCAGCCATGATTTATGTACGATAGAATAGTGTTCGTAAGTCCTTTCAGTGTATGCGTACCTGTTAGCTTGTGCCGACGGCCAATTTCCAGATACCAGGTGCTAAAGGTAGGTAAAAACTAGACTAACTTATCTTAAATTCTCAGGGCTGATTTTCATATATGTTTTAAAGAATATTGTAAAAATTAATAAATTAATACTGCCAGACGCTTACCGCCGGCGGTAACTTTTGCCAGACGCTTTGAAGCTCCCAAAAAAATATATAATTTAAGTTAAGTTATATTCTCAGTTACGATTTTTATACATGATACTCAGGGAACTATTGCAATATTATCTGTAAGCTGCCAGACCTATTGGAGGGGTCAAACATCCCCCCAGACACACATTAAGCGTCCCCATATGTATGAGCGCTAGAAGATGATTCACTCGTTTACTTCTAATACTTTTTAGGGTTCCGTAGTAAACAAGGAACCCTTATAGTTGTGCCATGTCCGTCCGTCTGTCTGTCTGTCTTCATGAAAAAATTCATCCCCACTTTTCATGTAGGGGAGGTACCCTAAAAAAATATTTTTCACGATTTTATTTCACGACTTTGTCGGCGTGATCGATATTTATACCCTTGTCAAATTACAGATTTCTAGTACCAATAGTCTCTGAGCTAAATAGCGGACAGACAGACAGACAGACAGACGGACGGACATGGCGAAACTATAAGGGTTCCTTGTTTACTACGGAACCCTAAAAAGTAGTAGAAGTAAACGAGTGAATCATGTTCTAGCGCTCATACATATGGGGACGCTTAATGTGTGTCTGGGGGGATGTTTGACCCCTCCAATAGGTCTGGCAGCTTGCAGATGATATTGCAATAGTTCTTTGAGTATTATGTATAAAAATCATAACTGAGAATATAACTTAACTTAAATTATATATTTTTTTGGGAGCTTCAAAGCGTCTGGCAAAAGTTACCGCCGGCGGTAAGCGTCTGGCAGTATTAATTTATTAATTTTTACAATATTCTTTAAAACATATATGAAAATCAGCCCTGAGAATTTAAGATAAGTTAGTCTAGTTTTTACCTACCTTGAGCACCTGGTATCTGGAAATTGGCCGTCGGCACAAGCTAACAGGTACGCATACACTGAAAGGACTTACGAACAGTATTCTATCGTACACAAATCATGGCTGAGAAAATAACTTAGGTCTGGCGGCACTGGGATCTTGCTCTATAAGAAAAAATTATATCTACATGCATAGCCCTGTATAATATTATAGCATTATTATTATCGTTCTAATTTACTTACATATCTCATTGACAATATTATTAGGTATTATTATTATAGTAATTTATAACTCTCTGTTTCTGTAACTGTAAAGGTACTTACCGCATATTTGCGCTACTTGTTAACCGGACAAATTTTTTAATGCTGTGTACACCTGTAATGATAACTGTACTAGGACTAGAAAACTTAACGCAATGTAATATTTTTAATGCTTATACAGTGTATTGATGGTGTATCATACGAAATAAATAAATAATCATCACTTGCTTTAGCCTCTTAAGCATTCAAATGTAATTCCAATAGTATATGGGCA
This sequence comes from Oeneis ivallda, assembly GCA_029955525.1. NCBI lineage: Eukaryota > Metazoa > Arthropoda > Insecta > Lepidoptera > Nymphalidae > Oeneis > Oeneis ivallda. Next base: position 12,346,589 of record JARPMR010000009.1, read on the forward strand.
TTATAAGAAGGCTTAGGAGTCAGGATTACTCAGCGGGCGATAGAGAGAACTATATAACTAGTGGTTCGCCCCGAACTGAGACCTCGCGGTAACGGTATCCCATGATTATTCATTCAATCGATACATGATAACCAAAACTGACATTATTATTATGCCCGTTTTCACCAAACATACCTAAATCATCCCCTAAGTAGGAGTCTCTTAACGTAGGTAGCTCCTAAATACAATCCTAAGTCCTAACATCCGTCCCAATATCCTTTTAGGTGTCCCGTACAGGATCGTGATAAATAAGTTGACAGAAAACATCAATCACCTAACTTATAGGTAGCCCGTAAAGGTTAGGGAACGTTAGTGAAAACATTGAATTATTATGTAGGTACTAACGAGTGAAACCGGGTTACGGGCATCTGTACAAATCGTCATCTATCGACGCGAATAGAAAATATACAATATTTAACTAAAATTTAACTAAAAAATAATTTTAATTGAATAATATTTTACAAAAAAAATTACAATACAATTATTGTATTATAATAAGTAACTAAATAATAATGGTCGACGCAAAACTGTTTTTGGGATAGGTCGTTAGTCGTAACTCGTAGTTCCATGGGAATAGTTACTGACTGCGCCATCTATTAGCATTATTGTGAAGCTATGTTGATGCTATATGAATTACTGATGTACATTAAAAATTAAATAATCTCGTTTCTTTATAATATTCATATAATTTTAGTATTTGTTGTTCAAGTACAGGATATAAGTGACCTAAAAACATAAAATCAGTTTGAAAATCCATAGCGGATTTTCCTAGAGAGCGTCTTCAAGCGAGCGTATAAAATCGCCACTTTGAAAGCCCCCCATTTCGTCAATTTTAAGGGAAAAATTAAAAAAAAAATATTTTTGTACTCAGTTCAAAATTATCTTTAAAATGATACGTAACAATTTTATGTAACGCGATATTTTTTTTTTACTTCGCATTCGCTTCTATGAGAGCCCCCCTGAAATAAAGATTTTTATAACTTTTTAAGCCATTTTCGGCTGGAGGCCATCGGTTTACATATTATATCTAAATTTGAAGTAATTACGTTCAGTAATTCAAAAGTTATAAGGCTCTGACAGACGGACGGACGGACAAGTGCAAATCGCTCTAGTTAACTCAGAGACCTCGCTTCGCTCGGTCAATAATAATAATTTTTATTAAAGGCAAAAAACCCAGTACATACATAATTACATATGTCATAAAAATACATTCTAAAAACTTAAAACTATCTGGGAAAGTTAAAAATCTACATCCTAGGCGTCATCGACAAAATCTTATTTCTTATAACTATTTTGATGCACAGATAGCCAATATGTAAAAATATTGCTGGGCATCCCGTCACACACCATTTTGAGGTTCCTGTTCTGAGACTTTCGGAGTCTGTTTCAGAAGGAAGCTACTCTTTTTCTCATTACTGCGTAGAAGTCTGGCACTCTCGATTCCGCAAACATACCTGAGGCGCTATAATATCTGGGCAGATCCATTAATATGCGAAAAGCATCATTATACTGAACGCGCATTGCAGTGTAGGACTTTCTGAGAAACTTTGTCCAAAGTGTATATATACATACACACATATATGTGTATATTTATATATGGGTATATTTGGCGTATCCCCGCGCAATCAAATGCGGAAGTCAGGAATGAGGAGATCCGTAGCAGAACCAGAGTTACCCACATAGCTCATCGAGTCACGAAGCTGAAGTGGCTGATGATGATGAATGATGATGATGAACTAATTTGATGATTGATGTCGTTTGGGTCCAAGATGTTGCCGGAAATTGCAGTGTTGGCGGACCCCCCAATCTGGGTCACCGAAGACATCAGATGAGACTTAGGGAGCCGTTGGATACCGCTGCTGCAAGATGGAGGATGTGGAAGTCTTCATAAGAGGTTCTATGGCCAGATGCGGACGTCCATCGGTTCATTAATAAGAAGAAAATGTAATTAAGTACTTTGGTATTATGATGGAACCGAGAAAAGCAAAAACACAAAAACAGATTGGCAAACTTCTAATCCTCCAGAATATTTTTAATTTAAAGGAAACTAAAAGAGTATTATGATTGCTGCAGTTTCACGACTTGCCAATCCATAAGCTGAATACGTACGTGACTTCCCGAGAACTGCAACTCAGCTGGATAACTTTGGCCATTCTGAAAGAATTTACTATCGCTTGATAAAGATAGTGAGCGCTACATGAATGGGAATCCTTTGATTTTGAAATATATTTGCGGATAGTGAGAATTTTCTCACGATAAAAGTTGAAATTTTAAACTGAAAACATTGTTAGGTACCTGAAACATTGCTGATACTCCTTCGAAGATTCATTCCCTTGCAAAGGTACATTAAGACTACTTTTATTTGTTTTATCGACAGTATTTGTAAGTGCAGAAAGGAGAACCTTATCTCACTGATTAAAAACTATAATAAGCGCCAATGAAGTACATGGGACCTACTACTATCACTTAAAGTGGTATTTATTCATTTATTCATTTATTCCTTGCATTCCAACTTACAATAATTTTTTAACTTACAATAAATTTAAATATTGTGTTGACATTAATTTGATACAATGACAACCTTAAAGCAATTACTTAATTACTCAAGGCTATTGTTTGCTTTTAACCTCAAAAACCTAGGCCCGTGCCTTGTTCTTTACTTTAAGATTTTTTCGAAATTATCATTTAAGCAATATAATATCACTTACATTAACGGTGAAGGAAAACATCTTGAGGAAACCTGCACATCTGAGAGTTCTTCATAATGTTTTCAAATGTGTGTTAAGTCTACCAATTGCCAGAGTCAGGCCAGAGTGGTGGATGGCCTATACCTATAACCTAACCCTTCCCTGAGAGGAGACCTGCGCTCATTTGGACTAAAAAAGTTTTAACTGTCTCCTGAGTATGTAGCTTTGTTGAAGAGTTGTAAAAATACTATTGTTGTTTTTTTTTCTTTTGGGGGTGAACACGAATTTCAATGGGAGTGTTTTTAGACTGCAGTCCGACGGCAACGATAAACTAAGCGTTAAGGCTCACGGTTTTCCATTACCATAATGGAATTACTTTTTTGCTGCGTTTTTTCATGCTAAATTCGGGCGAACTAGGTAAACTGATAACTGTCATGTTAAACGTATGGTCCGTTTGTTTTTATAACGATGCATTTTGAAAGAATATATTTATGAGCACTAAATGGCAATTTTATTACTATGATAAAATTAACTAAATGGACTTTTGTACCCTAGAAACCTACCAATTTTATTTGACAGAGTTTAAATACATACTTCCCTACAGCATTAATAGAACTACGATTTATTAATATAATTTTATATCAGCGTTTCATTTTATAAAGTCAAAGATTTACAAGATGGAGCCTAAAGGCTGTGAATGCGTCGAAAATTTGTGCTGCCACATGTGGTTCACGCCCTTTTCCCGTGCTCAGTTTGAATTAGGTCATCACCAGATATGGAGCTCGCGAGCCAATATTTTGTTTTTTTAAATGGCGGTTTTTGGTAAATAAAATGTGAAACAAACTTAACAGGACGATCTAAAATAACCAATAACATCACCTACCATCAGTAAATAACATTCAAGCACATCAGTTCCTGCAACATAAGAAATTGAAATTTGTAGAAAATAATTAAATTAGAGTTCGCCATTTAATGTGTGTTGCCAGTTTACGAACCCAAAATTTCCCTAATAAATAATGAAACCTTAGAATGTAGATACCGATAATATTCGAAAAGCGATTGCAGATAATGTCATTTTTTAATTTTCTTTCCAAGACAGTCCTTGTTCTACGATCTCACCTGATGGTAAGTGACGATGCAGTTTAGATGGTAACGGGCTAACTTGGAAGGGGATGAGCTAGGATTTATTAAATTTTTACACGCTATCGAGCCGGAACGCTAAATAGCTTAGCGATACGTCTTTGATGGTAGAATGGTAACTAGCCACGGCCGAAGCCTCCCACCAGACCAGATCTGAGATATTTCAGAAATTATAAATTTCGAAATTGTCTCCATCGATAATCGAACTCAAGAATTCCCCTCTCATTTTTTTTAACTTTTTCGTTTCTGATTTTCTTTTACTTATATTCATCTTAAATTTTTTTTTATTTTTTTAAACGAATATTTTACCGGGAGAGAGTTTTTATGACTTTAGCGATTTAGCGATTCACCGATCGAGTTGGAAATAGGGTTTAGGGTTACCTTGGATCAAAAATAGGAAATGGTTGCCAAAATTTTTAAAAGTCAGCGCCATATTGAAATTCTTTGTTATTGCACCGATGTCGTTCAAAATCGATATTTAGGGTTCCCTGGGGTCAAGAAAGACGAATTGGTCGCCAAAATTTTAAAAAGTCAGCGCCATATTGAAATTCTTTGTCATTGCACCGATTTCGTTCAAAATCGATATTTAGGGTTCCCTGGGGTCAAGAAAGACGAATTGGTCGCCAAAATTTTAAAAAGTCAGCGCCATATTGAAATTCTTTGTTATTGCACCGATGTAGTTCAAAATCGATATTTAGGGTTCCCTAGCGTCAAAAGAGAGGGAATAGTTGCCAAAATGTTGAAAAGTCAGCGCCATGTTGAAATTTTTTGTTATTGACGCTTGGGGACCCTAAATATAGATTATCAGTATTGCGCTGACTTTTTAAAATTTTGGCAACCAATTCGTCTTTTTTGACCCCAGGGAACCCTAAATATCGATTTTGAACGACATCGGTGCAATAACAAAGAATTTCAATTTGGCGCTGACTTTTTAAAATTTTGGCGACCAATTCGTCTTTCTTGACCCCAGGGAACCCTAAATATCGATTTTGAACGACATCGGTGCAATAACAAAGAATTTCAATATGGCGCTGACTTTTTAAAATTTTGGCCACCAATTCGTCTTTTTTGACCCCAGGGAACCCTAAATATCGATTTTGAACGACATCGGTGCAATAACAAAGAATTTCAATATGGCGCTGACTTTTTAAAATTTTGGCCACCAATTCGTCTTTCTTGACCCCAGGGAACCCTAAATATCGATTTTGAACGACATCGGAGCAATAACAAAGAATTTCAATATGGCGCTGACTTTTTAAAATTTTGTCCACCAATTCGTCTTTCTTGACCCCAGGGAACCCTAAATATCGATTTTGAACGACATCGGTGCAATAACAAAGAATTTCAATATGGCGCTGACTTTTTAAAATTTTGGCCACCAATTCGTCTTTCTTGACCCCAGGGAACCCTAAATATCGATTTTGAACGACATCGGTGCAATAACAAAGAATTTCAATATGGCGCTGACTTTTAAAAAAAATACTGGCAACCATTTCCTCTCATTTGACGCTAGGGGACCCTAAATATCGATTTTGAACGACATCGGTGCAATAACAAAGAATTTCAGTATGGAGCTGACTTTTTAAAATTTTGGAAACCATTTATCTAAAACAAAATACTAAATACAATAACTCACTATAGTTAAAGGTAGTAATAAAATTATTGTTTTATGATAAAAATTAAAAAAAAAAGTAGATATTAATTTTATTTTTAAAGTTTAAAAATTTTAATGACATAATTCTCCCCATTTTATTGGAATCACCTGCGTACCTAGTATCATTACGCACGCTCAGTAATCCACGCCGCGCATGCGCGGCACTCACGTCACGCACACGAGCATATTCTCATTGGCCTGTTTTTTTTCGTTCTTTAGTAGCGCGATACTCCTTCTAGACATATATGTATTCATAGTATAAAGTGTTATTTTTTATTAAAATTAATAGAAGAAATATAAAAACCATTCATTGTCTGAGTCACATTTTCATAACGATCGTAATTGTGAATTAGGTAAAGTGATAATATAAATGGAAGTTTTGTCTACTATTCAAACTAATTAATATATTTCGTGATTATTCACTTCCTTCCATAGTTAGTGCTTTTCAGGAAGTTTAGATTGTTAAAGGAAAATCAACATTGCATGCATTAAACATTGTAACGAACTTAGAAGTTACATAAAAGCTTGCAAATATAACTTGAGAAGAAACTTTATATTTACACACCGGTAGGGTTAGTACAAGTTCATACATCACAAAAACGTTGATAGATTTCGAGTTTCATAATCACTAAAATTTCAAAGTAAAATAAAATCAAGTTCGTCCCATATTATTCTTCTTGTCGAATCTTCTACCTTTTTCACCCAACCCCAAGCGGAAAATATGCGCAATAAAATAAATAAGATTTTAAAACCAGGATCTTTAGATTAATTATATTCGTCGTCATTGGCTTTTGAAGCTTGAAATCTATCAAAAATTGGCAAGATGTGCAAACTTGTACTAAGGGAAAACTTGTCTAAAACTTCTAATCTGCTACTAACTAAACTTTAAACTTTTATGTGTACCCTACATATACTCGTAGTTTGAAGTTCTTGTTAGTAAGTGGGTTATTACATACAAGTTCGTTAATATGCAATAAATCATCAGCAACATAATCAGCAACCCAACATAATAACGTCTTACTAATGAGTGCAGGTCTCACTCTCAGGTTGAGATCTACTTACAGATCATACTCTCGTTTTGTTGAAGGCTCAAGTTAGAGTTAAAATGAGACACAAATATATGCTGACATAAATCTGTCTCTTTATTTTTAATTTAATTTAATTTTTATTATTTGTTGTTATAGCGGCAATAGAAAACACACACTCTGTGAAAATTTCAACTAACTTGAAACTGTATTTCACAGTTTTTGAAAATTCCACCCCAAATTTAACGTGGACGAAGTTGCGCGGGCAAACGCTTGTTTTTACATAACTATTACTATCCTACACAAGAAAGCAATTTGTTTAATTATTTGAGTGCAAAGTAAACATCCGCTAAATACGTGGTTAAAACTTTTCTTTCAGTTGTAACAGACAGTGCAACATCAAACTGTTCGATCAGTTTGTTAGCTAACTTGCGGGAAAACTACTGCGTTTCTAAAATAACAATTTTGAAACTCTACTTACAGACTTGATATTTTACTCCTCAATTGAACTGAAATCCAACTGAAAATTTGTGGTCAGATTGCTTTTCTATTCAGATCTGCATTCAAAGGGTTTGAATTGTATAATGTTCTTATTCACAAACAAAATTCGTTATCAACTTACTTATTGTTGAACTTTTACTTTTTCTCTTTATAAATATAGGTTGAGTATTTTTATAGGTTTCTCCACAATATGAACCTGGGATGAAAATCCCTAAAACTGATTAAAAAAAATCAGTGCTATTTGTTTGCGCAACGAAGCTAAGAAACTTAATAAAACTCTATCCTTGCCCACCCGTTGAAACTGTGCGTTGTTTACCAGACAGTCACAATACCATGTTATGGATAGGTATAGATGAAAATGTAAATAAACTAGCTTTTGCCCCCGCAACTTCGTCCGCATGGAATAAGGTTCTTTGAAAATCTCGTGGGAACTCCTGGTTTTATCGGGATAAAAAGTAACATATAAAATTGCAGGTCCGCAACCATATCCACCAAAGAATCACGTTGATTCGTTGCTCGATATATCTAACTTGAAAAATTATGGACTAATACAAAAATTCAACCGCTTATTAACTCTTTGAGTTTGACGCTCTTTTGAGTGTAGAATTTTCAAAACTGTGAAATATTTACTTCTTTATTTTTAATCAAGAGCCAAAATACCAAGTTTCATGGATATAAGTTGAAAAATGATGGACTTTCATACAAACTTCCATCCCCTATTTAACCCTTTTGGAAGTAGCATTTACAAAATAATATGTGAAACACGTAATTCTTTATATTTAATCAACAGTCAAAATACCAAGTTTCACATACATAAATTGAAAAACAACTCGAAAAATAAGGGATTGTCATTATGGCATCCGCCTAGATCCTAGATCCATCACCATCAACGTGCCCATAGCACATATTATTTCTTTCCGTGTGTTAAAACCTTGTAAATCATTTTCAATAACTTATTAATATTATTAGTCAGCAGAATCTGCACGTACGTAAGATCATTTCCCCATTCACACTCTCCACTTTCTCTAGGTAAAAAATTACCTAGAGAAAGTGGGGAGTAATAAAAATTAGTATATAAGATCACTGTAAATATGTAATATATGACACATGCCACTTGCCACTTATACTACGTCAAGTCTGTGTTTCACTACCTCGTCCCTTCGACTTCGCTCTACAAGAACACGCTGTTATACTGCAGCCGCGGTATAGCGCAACAGTCATAAAAAATCGGCCAAGTGCGAGTCGGGCCTCGCTCTTTTAGGGTTCCGTTAAAAAAAAATATTTCCATGTACCCATGGAAATATTTTAATTTAATTTTTTTAATTTAATTTAATTTTTATTATTTGTTGTTATAGCGGCACTAGAAATACATAATATGTGAAAATTTCATCTGTCTATCTATTACGGTTTACGAGATACAGCCCGCTGACAGACGGACGGACGGACGGACAGCGTAGGCTTAGTAATAGGGTCCCGTTGGTACCCTAAAAATTAGAATTTTCAAAAACTCATACTTTTTAGGGTTCCGTACCCAAAGGGTACCAACGGGACCCTATTACTAAGCCTACGCTGTCCGTCCGTCCGTCCGTCTGTCAGCGGGCTGTATCTCGTAAACCGTAATAGATAGACAGATGAAATTTTCACATATTATGTATTTCTATTGCCGCTATAACAACAAATAATAAAAATTAAATTAAATTAAAAAATTAAATTAAAATATTTCCATGGGTACATGGAAATATTTTTATTTAATTTTTTCTAACGGAACCCTAAAAGAGCGAGGCCCGACTCGCACTTGGCCGATTTTTTATTTTTAATTTAAAGCCCAAATACCGAGTTACATGGGTATACCTTGCAAAATGAGGAATTTCATACAAACTTTACCCAACAAACCTCCCCATTTTTCCCCCTTGGGGGTAGAATTTCAAAAACTCCTTTCTTAATGCTCCCTTACGTCATAAAAGGAACCTACTGTCAAAATTTCAAGTTTCTAACTTCAGTGGTTTAGGCTGTGCGTTGATAGATCAGTCAGTCAGTCAGTTAGGACAAGTCTTTTTATAAGTAATTAAGTATATAATTTAAGCAATATCATGTTTAATATTCTGTGGAATGTAATTAGAATATCTAAAACGTAACTTGACTTATGGCTCAAAGTTGTTCAGGCGATATGGTTTCCGACACTTGGCAGTAATTAGGTTGAAATTTATTACACTTATCTACACACTGACTCTCATTGCATGTTAATCATTAAGACGGTTCCCGGAGAGAACAAAGGGTAATAGATCTTAATATCTTCTGAGGTTACAAGTGTAACTGGCAAACATTTAAACATCGTTTAAAACTAGTAGTCTAGTAGTTTTAAATGATATTTAAATGTATGCCAGTTATTAGGTATTAGGTTGTATTAGGTATCTATTTAGAAACCGGCATGGCTAAGAGTTTTCCACATGCCAGCCAATTACAGTCAAATGTTATGGCATATTATGGCGTACTATGTCCAGAATTGGGCTGGCGATGATCCCGCGGGAAACCTCTGTTTTTCCTGGTATTTATCCCTGTGTCACTCTCCAAGTCTTCAACTATATTCGTGTAAAAATCACAAGATTCCGTTTCTCTGTTGTTGCCTGATTGAAGGACAAACCAACAAACAAACACACTTCCGCATTTATAACATTAGTAAAGATACTCTCGTACTCGTATTCAACGTTTAAAAGGATTTTACAAAGAAAATATTGATCTTGTCTACATCTACACAGATTAGCAAGAGCTAGACTGAAAGCGGCCCGCATACAGTTCTTATTACTTAAAAGCACACTGCAGTTACCCAGTTGAATTGAGGATTTACTCCGTCCAATTTCTAAGGAAGTGGCTGATGCTATCGGAGCGCGGTGGCTTGCGCTGGATGATAAATAGAATTGAATGCGATAAGTACTAAGCATTTACAAAAGCAAGCTTTAATCAGCATCATTTTGTTACACGCTTGAAGGTTTTGTGTTTCTCTTTGGAAACCAAAAGGTCTAAATAAACTACTTTATGCCTGCTTTCACCATCGTTCCCTAACTTTTATCGGCTACTAAGCTAAGTTAGGTGACGCTTTCTGCCAATTTAGTTTTCACGAACCTTTAGGGAACACATCAAGGTGGAAATGACAATGGGTAAGGGATTGTATTTAGGGGCTACTTACGTAAAGAGACTCCTACTTAGGGCTGTTTTAGGTGTGGTTGGTGTATACGGGCATAAGTCTTATATTCATCATCATCATTATCAACCTTTAGATGTCCACTGCTGGACATAGGTATCCTGCATGGACCTCCACAGGCTTCGGTCTTGCGCCGCCTGAATCCAGCGGCTCCCTGCGACTCGTTTGATGTCGTCGGTCCACCTAGTGGGGGGTCTGCCAACACTGCGGTAAACGCAGTCTTATATTATTTCCTAGTTATTGCCCGCGACTTCATCCGCGTGGTTAGTTTTTAAAAATCCCGCGTTATTCCTCCGTTTTTCAGGGATGAAAGGTTGCCTTGTTACTCTCCTAGTTCTCAACTATACTCATGCATAAAACAGACCACAAAACCAACAAACATATTGCATTGAAGCGTAGTCTCCTCATTAATGTATCAAGTGAAGAGACATTTATTGAAATCTACAAATGTTGTTATAGAAATTGTTTATTCCGTGGTTTCAAGCTTTCAAGGTTTTTCTTCTTTCAAGTAAAACAAAGAACGTTTTCATCATACCTATTCGAAAAACGAATATTGGCTTCAGAGTAAGCGGGAGCAAAATTTAATTTTAACCCCATGGGACTTTACCTTTATCTCTTCTGATTGGTCCGCGTTCGTGCCTTAGTATGTGTTTATTATTACTGCGTTCGTTGCAGAAACCTGTCAATCGTTCATTCCGTTAGAAATTCAAAAATGTTTGAGAAGCTGTTGTCTTCGATAAGTCACGTGATCAATTTGTCGATCGGATACGCCCATACTTTATCCAACATAAATAATTAATGTTTAATTATTATTTCATAAAAATTTATTTGTGTATTATTTAAACTTTCAATATACTGTTACGTATTGGTAATGTCTATAGTAGGTTTATACATAGTAGGTAATACTCCTAGCTTCTCATAGGTAATGATGAAAAATAGTGTCATTCGGGGCCAAAATATTTTGTTCTCGGGCGGCGTATATTGAATTCCTCGCTACGCTCAGGATGCTCATTTAGACTCCCTCGCTACGCTCGGGATTCTACTATAGAATCCTTCACTTCGCTCTGAATTCAAAATAACGCCCTCGGGGAACAAAAAAATTCTTTAGCCCCATATAACACAATATTCTTATTCTCTGAATTCTCTATTACTTATGTGTCATATTATATAACCAGGTTTTCAGAAAATATATCAGTGATATTCCAGATAAAGTATATAGGGAACAAGATTTGGGAGTGACAGGATTCCTGATTGCTGACATTTATCTTGTGGCACCCTAATTGACTGAACGAGGCGTAGGCGACGTATTGAAGTCCCAAACTGTATAACGAATTAATCACATTACACTCAACTAACTACTTAATTTCTACTCAACTTACTTTAATTCAGGATTTTGATCGACAAGAGGCTCTATGTTGCTCTAATATTAGTTTTCAAATTGAATAAGTTTGAAGTAGGTACAGAAATGCCAGAGCATGATATTTTCCCTAATTTTTACCTATTTCATGATAAAAAATTCATTACATTTAACGTCAACCAGCAAAGTAATACTAATGCCTCAGAAACCTTAACTTATACCTTACTTCCACCACTTTCTTCCGGACACTAGGTTTTTCAAATTCCAAAAAAAATCTTGCAAACAATGGGTATTATAAAAAATTTAAGATACGAATAGGAAAAAATAAGGTTGTCGCTTATGGGCCTCATAGGAAAGAGGGGTTAGGGTCGAGAGCTGAGCTTTGAGCATCTCTGCTCTGAGATCCGTTCCGTAGTATTTCGAGAAAAACTTTCGTAAGAAACTTACGTGGTTGAAATCCAACCTACTCGCACGAAACGCTTTACTCTTTACGAGATGTTGATTAAATAAGGTACAATAATAATTAATTTGATAAAAGTCATACAATTTTGTTGCAAGCGCGCTCGATTTACTTCCTTTGTATGGGAAAAGAATATTCACGCTTCGCCAAGCTAGTTAATTTGAAGGCAAAAATGCGTGAGAATAAAACAAGATGCGGACCACACTTCGTTGGGTACCCAAATAGATATTCATTTTATAAATGTTTTGCGTGATATTTCAGTTTTGTAGCGTGTATAAACCAATTGAATACACTAATGAAAAAACCGGTCAAGTGCGAGTCGAACTCGTGCGCCGAGCCATTATACAGTCATTATTAATATATATATAGCTGCTCGTGCTGATTCACTGATTCACTGACTGATTGATCACCTCTCCTGTAAAATTTTGTATGAAAAATTTTTTTTCCACCGATGGTTTCGTATAGAGGACAAAAATTCATTCGGAGGAAAATTATGGAGAGAGCTGATGATTGAGGATTTCGGAGACGGATGAGGAGCACGGCCAGGGTATTGAAGATAGGTGGGGGGTGCTCGAACAAATGTCACTCGAAACCTCATCCAATTCGCAGTGAGCTGAAAAAAAATTCAAAATGGCGGAAAAAAGATGGCGGCCATACAAATTTCGTCGGTGTCTATCTCGGAGAGTATAAAAGATAGAAGAGTGGTTTCCTGGCAAAAGCTGATCAAGACCCTAAGGTCTACTTGACGAACAGAAAAAAAATTCAAGATGGCGGAATTTTTTTTTTCTTCATACAAAAATATATGGCGAATATTGAAGAGACTAGAAGCCGGGAATCATGCACGACTTTGATACAATTCCTTTTCAAGATGTTTTTTTATTGAAGAATTTTCATTATGACAAATGATGACATATGATGATCGAGGGTTTGGAAGGTGGGTGAGGAGCACGGCCATGGTAATGTAGATAGGTGGGGGTGCTCGAACAAAAGTCACTCGAAATCTCATCCAATTGGCAGTGAGCTGAAAAAAATCCAAAATGGCGGATTCAAGATGGCGGCCATACAAACTTCAACGGTGTCTATCTCGGAGAGTATAAAAGATGGAAGAGTGGTTTTGTGATAGAAAATGATCAGGAGCTGAAAGTCTACTAGACGAGTAGAAAAACCGCGGTCCGCTTGCGGGCCGCGCACCCACGCGCCCTACTAGTATTATAATATATATATAGCTCGATTACCACTGACTCACTCACTCATTGACAGGGTTGTTCTCCTAGAAGGAGACGGAAATCGATATAATAATGTTCGGGAGATATGTTCGGGTGGGGGATTCGAGTGGGGAAAAATTATGACATTTCGGTAAAACAAGATGGCGGCCGACGTGAATCTTGCAACTCTTTTGTTTTCCAACCGATTTCTTTGAAGTTTTGGATTATTGTAGAAATTAGTAAACGATTAACAGAAAAAGTGAAAAAAATTAAAAAAACAAGATGGCGGCCGAGCTGTGACGTCTCAAATTTCCGACCCTCTCCTGTAAAATTTTGTATGAAAAAAATTTTTTTCACCCATGGTGTCGTATAGAGCTCAAAGAATGTGACTCGGAGAAAGGTGGAGAGAGCTGATGAGTGAGGAGTTCGGAGACGGGCGAGGGGCACGGCCAGGGTATAGAAGATAGGTGGAGGGTGCTCGACCAAATGTCATTCGAAACCTCGAGCAGTTGCCAGTGAGTTGAAAGAAAATTCCAAAATGGCGGAAAAAAAATGGCGGCAAATTTTGTCCGTCTCTCTCTCGGAGACTATAAAAGATGGAGGAGCGGTTTCTCGACAAAAGATGATCACAACCCGGAGGTCTACCTGGTGAGTAGGAAAAAAATTCAAGATGGCGGATTTTTTTTTTACATACAAAATGTATGGGGAATATTGAAGGGACTAGAAGTTGGGAACTATGCAAGACATTGATTTTGATAGGTTCATAGGGCTTCTTTTCTTTTTCTTTTTTTTCATTTTACATTTGCTTTTTTTCTTTTTTTTCTTTTTTTTTTTTCTTTTTTTTTCTTTTTCTTTTGTGAATGAGGAGCACGGCCAGGTTATTGCAGATAGGTGGGGTGTGCTCGAACAAATTTTTTGGCAAAAGATGACCAGAATCCGAAGGTCTACTTGATGAGTAAATAAATCGCGGTCCGCTTTAGCGGGCCGCGCACCCACGCGCCCTACTTGTGGCAACAACACTTCCCGCGAGCTGCTTTGTGCTCGACCAAATGTCATTCGAAACCTCGAGCAGTTGCCAGTGAGTTGAAAAAAAATTCCAAAATGGCGGAAAAAAAATGGCGGCAAATTTTGTCCGTCTCTCTCTCGGAGACTATAAAAGATGGAGGAGCGGTTTCTCGACAAAAGATGATCACAACCCGGAGGTCTACCTGGTGAGTAGGAAAAAAATTCAAGATGGCGGATTTTTTTTCCCCCCCATACAAAATGTATGGGGAATATTGAAGGGACTAGAAGTTGGGAACTATGCAAGACATTGATTTTGATAGGTTCATAGGGCTTTTTTTCTTTTTCTTTTTTTCATTTTACATTTGCTTTTTTTCTTTTTTTTCTTTTTTTTTTCTTTTTTTTTCTTTTTCTTTTGTGAATGAGGAGCACGGCCAGGTTATTGCAGATAGGTGGGGTGTGCTCGAACAAATTTTTTGGCAAAAGATGACCAGAATCCGAAGGTCTACTTGATGAGCAAAAAAATCGCGGTCCGCTTTAGCGGGCCGCGCACCCACGCGCCCTACTTGTAGCAATAACACTTCCCGCGAGCTGCTTTAGCAGCTCGCGCACCGAGCGAAATAAATAAAGCCAAACAATCGCGGTCCGCTTTAGCGGGCCGCGCACCCACGCGCCTTACTTTTAGTAAAACACTTCTCGCGAGCTGCTTTAGCAGCTCGCGCACCGAGCAAACGCTAGTTATTATAATATATATAGCTCGATTACCACTGACTGACTCACTGATTGACACAATTGTTCTGCTAGAAAGAGACAGAAAACGATACAATGATGTAGGGGAGATATGTCCGGGTGGGGGATTCGAGTAGGGAAAAATTATGACATTTCGGAAAAACAAGATGGCGGCCGACGTGAATCTTGCAACTCTATTGTTTTCCAACCGATTTCTTTGAAGTTTTGGATTATTGTAGAAATTAGTAAACGATTAACAGAAAAAGTGAAAAAAATTAAAAAAACAAGATGGCGGCCGAGCTGTGACGTCTCAAATTTCCGACCCCTCTCCTGTAAAATTTTGTATGAAAAAAATTTTTTTCACCCATGGTGTCGTATAGAGCTCAAAGAATGTAACTCGGAGAAAGGTGGCGAGAGCTGATGAGTGAGGAGTTCGGAGACGGGCGAGGGGCACGGCCAGGGTATAGTAGATAGGTGGAGGGTGCTCGACCAAATGTCATTCGAAACCTCGAGCAGTTGCCAGTGAGTTGAAAAAAAATTCCAAAATGGCGGAAAAAAAATGGCGGCAAAATTTGTCCGTCTCTCTCTCGGAGACTATAAAAGATGGAGGAGCGGTTTCTCGACAAAAGATGATCAAAACCCGGAGGTCTACCTGGTGAGTAGGAAAAAAATTCAAGATGGCGGATTTTTTTTTTCCATACTAAATGTATGGGGAATATTGAAGGAACTAGAAGTTGGGAACTATGCACGACATTGATTTTGATAGGTTCATAGGTGTCTTAGATCTCGGAGAATTAAAAAAGAAAAATATACTGGCCGAATTGAGAACCTCCTCCTTTTTGGAAATGGGTTAAAAAAGGTGAAAGAGTGGTTTTTTTGCCAACTATCCACGCGACCAACTAGGTGGGGTGTGCTCCAACAAAAATTACTCGAAACCACATCCAATTAGCAGGGAGTTGAAAAAAAACTCCAAAATGGCGGATTCAAGATGGCGGCCATAGAAACTTTCTCTGGTGTCTACCTCGGAGAGTTTAAAAGATGGAAGAGTAGTTTCTTGGCAACAGATGATCAAGACCCAAAGGTCTACTTGATGATCAGGAAAAAAAACAAGATGGCGGATTTTTTTTCCATGCGAAATATATGGCGATTATTGATTCTTCTTTTTTCTTTTCTTTTTTTCTCTTTTTTCTTTCTTCTCTTTTTTTATTTTTTTTTCTTTTTCTTTTTTTTTTATTTTTCAATTTCTTTCTTATTTTCTTTTTTCCTTTTTTTTTATTCTTTTTCTTTTTTTCATTTTTCATTTTCTTTTTTTCTCTTGTTCTTTTTTTTCTTTTTCTTTTGTGAATGAGGAGCACGGCCAGGTTATTGCAGATAGGTAGGGTGTGGTCGAACAAATTTTTTGGCAAAAGATGACCAGAATCCGAAGGTCTACTTGATGAGTAAAAAAATCGCGGTCCGCTTTAGCGGGCCGCGCACCCACGCGCCTTACTTTTAGTAATAACACTTCCCGCGAGCTGCTTTAGCAGCTCGCGCACCGAGCGAAATACTAGTTATTATAATATATATAGCTCGATTACCACTGACTCACTGACTCACTGATTGACACGATTGTTCTCCTAGAAGGAGACGGAAATCGATATAATGATGTTCGGGAGATGTGACGTCTCAAATTTCCGACCCTCTCCTGTAAAATTTTGTATGAAAAAAATTTTTTTCACCCATGGTGTCGTATAGAGCTCAAAGAATGTGACTCGGAGAAAGGTGGAGAGAGCTGATGAGTGAGGAGTTCGGAGACGGGCGAGGGGCACGGCCAGGGTATAGAAGATAGGTGGAGGGTGCTCGACCAAATGTCATTCGAAACCTCGAGCAGTTGCCAGTGAGTTGAAAGAAAATTCCAAAATGGCGGAAAAAAAATGGCGGCAAATTTTGTCCGTCTCTCTCTCGGAGACTATAAAAGATGGAGGAGCGGTTTCTCGACAAAAGATGATCACAACCCGGAGGTCTACCTGGTGAGTAGGAAAAAAATTCAAGATGGCGGATTTTTTTTTTACATACAAAATGTATGGGGAATATTGAAGGGACTAGAAGTTGGGAACTATGCAAGACATTGATTTTGATAGGTTCATAGGGCTTCTTTTCTTTTTCTTTTTTTTCATTTTACATTTGCTTTTTTTCTTTTTTTTCTTTTTTTTTTTTCTTTTTTTTTCTTTTTCTTTTGTGAATGAGGAGCACGGCCAGGTTATTGCAGATAGGTGGGGTGTGCTCGAACAAATTTTTTGGCAAAAGATGACCAGAATCCGAAGGTCTACTTGATGAGTAAATAAATCGCGGTCCGCTTTAGCGGGCCGCGCACCCACGCGCCCTACTTGTGGCAACAACACTTCCCGCGAGCTGCTTTGTGCTCGACCAAATGTCATTCGAAACCTCGAGCAGTTGCCAGTGAGTTGAAAAAAAATTCCAAAATGGCGGAAAAAAAATGGCGGCAAATTTTGTCCGTCTCTCTCTCGGAGACTATAAAAGATGGAGGAGCGGTTTCTCGACAAAAGATGATCACAACCCGGAGGTCTACCTGGTGAGTAGGAAAAAAATTCAAGATGGCGGATTTTTTTTCCCCCCCATACAAAATGTATGGGGAATATTGAAGGGACTAGAAGTTGGGAACTATGCAAGACATTGATTTTGATAGGTTCATAGGGCTTTTTTTCTTTTTCTTTTTTTCATTTTACATTTGCTTTTTTTCTTTTTTTTCTTTTTTTTTTCTTTTTTTTTCTTTTTCTTTTGTGAATGAGGAGCACGGCCAGGTTATTGCAGATAGGTGGGGTGTGCTCGAACAAATTTTTTGGCAAAAGATGACCAGAATCCGAAGGTCTACTTGATGAGCAAAAAAATCGCGGTCCGCTTTAGCGGGCCGCGCACCCACGCGCCCTACTTGTAGCAATAACACTTCCCGCGAGCTGCTTTAGCAGCTCGCGCACCGAGCGAAATAAATAAAGCCAAACAATCGCGGTCCGCTTTAGCGGGCCGCGCACCCACGCGCCTTACTTTTAGTAAAACACTTCTCGCGAGCTGCTTTAGCAGCTCGCGCACCGAGCAAACGCTAGTTATTATAATATATATAGCTCGATTACCACTGACTGACTCACTGATTGACACAATTGTTCTCCTAGAAAGAGACAGAAAACGATACAATGATGTAGGGGAGATATGTCCGGGTGGGGGATTCGAGTAGGGAAAAATTATGACATTTCGGAAAAACAAGATGGCGGCCGACGTGAATCTTGCAACTCTATTGTTTTCCAACCGATTTCTTTGAAGTTTTGGATTATTGTAGAAATTAGTAAACGATTAACAGAAAAAGTGAAAAAAATTAAAAAAACAAGATGGCGGCCGAGCTGTGACGTCTCAAATTTCCGACCCCTCTCCTGTAAAATTTTGTATGAAAAAAATTTTTTTCACCCATGGTGTCGTATAGAGCTCAAAGAATGTAACTCGGAGAAAGGTGGCGAGAGCTGATGAGTGAGGAGTTCGGAGACGGGCGAGGGGCACGGCCAGGGTATAGTAGATAGGTGGAGGGTGCTCGACCAAATGTCATTCGAAACCTCGAGCAGTTGCCAGTGAGTTGAAAAAAAATTCCAAAATGGCGGAAAAAAAATGGCGGCAAAATTTGTCCGTCTCTCTCTCGGAGACTATAAAAGATGGAGGAGCGGTTTCTCGACAAAAGATGATCAAAACCCGGAGGTCTACCTGGTGAGTAGGAAAAAAATTCAAGATGGCGGATTTTTTTTTTCCATACTAAATGTATGGGGAATATTGAAGGAACTAGAAGTTGGGAACTATGCACGACATTGATTTTGATAGGTTCATAGGTGTCTTAGATCTCGGAGAATTAAAAAAGAAAAATATACTGGCCGAATTGAGAACCTCCTCCTTTTTGGAAATGGGTTAAAAAAGGTGAAAGAGTGGTTTTTTTGCCAACTATCCACGCGACCAACTAGGTGGGGTGTGCTCCAACAAAAATTACTCGAAACCACATCCAATTAGCAGGGAGTTGAAAAAAAACTCCAAAATGGCGGATTCAAGATGGCGGCCATAGAAACTTTCTCTGGTGTCTACCTCGGAGAGTTTAAAAGATGGAAGAGTAGTTTCTTGGCAACAGATGATCAAGACCCAAAGGTCTACTTGATGATCAGGAAAAAAAACAAGATGGCGGATTTTTTTTCCATGCGAAATATATGGCGATTATTGATTCTTCTTTTTTCTTTTCTTTTTTTCTCTTTTTTCTTTCTTCTCTTTTTTTATTTTTTTTTCTTTTTCTTTTTTTTTTTATTTTTCAATTTCTTTCTTATTTTCTTTTTTCCTTTTTTTTTATTCTTTTTCTTTTTTTCATTTTTCATTTTCTTTTTTTCTCTTGTTCTTTTTTTTCTTTTTCTTTTGTGAATGAGGAGCACGGCCAGGTTATTGCAGATAGGTAGGGTGTGGTCGAACAAATTTTTTGGCAAAAGATGACCAGAATCCGAAGGTCTACTTGATGAGTAAAAAAATCGCGGTCCGCTTTAGCGGGCCGCGCACCCACGCGCCTTACTTTTAGTAATAACACTTCCCGCGAGCTGCTTTAGCAGCTCGCGCACCGAGCGAAATACTAGTTATTATAATATATATAGCTCGATTACCACTGACTCACTGACTCACTGATTGACACGATTGTTCTCCTAGAAGGAGACGGAAATCGATATAATGATGTTCGGGAGATGTGTTTGGGGGGGGGATTCGAGCTGGGGAAAATTATGACATTTCGGAAAAACAAGATGGCGGCCGACGTGAATCTTGCAACTCTTTTGTTTTCCAACCGATTTCTTTGAAATTTTGGATTATCGTAGAAATTAGTAAACGATTAACAGAAAAAGTGAAAAAAATTAAAAAAACAAGATGGCGGCCGAGCTGTGACGTCTCAAATTTCCACCCCTCTCCTGTAAAATTTTGTATGAAAAAAATTTTTTTCACCCATGGTGTCGTATAGAGCTCAAAGAATGTTACTCGGAGAAAGGTGGAGAGAGCTGATGAGTGAGGAGTTCGGAGACGGGCGAGGGGCACGGCCAGGGTATAGAAGATAGGTGGAGGGTGCTCGACCAAATGTCATTCGAAACCTCGAGCAGTTGCCAGTGAGTTGAAAAAAAATTCCAAAATGGCGGAAAAAAAATGGCGGCAAATTTTGTCCGTCTCTCTCTCGGAGACTATAAAAGATGGAGGAGCGGTTTCTCGACAAAAGATGATCACAACCCGGAGGTCTACCTGGTGAGTAGGAAAAAAATTCAAGATGGCGGATTTTTTTTTCCCCCCATACAAAATGTATGGGGAATATTGAAGGGACTAGAAGTTGGGAACTATGCAAGACATTGATTTTGATAGGTTCATAGGGCTTTTTTTCTTTTTCTTTTTTTTCATTTTACATTTGTTTTTTTTTTCTTTTTTTTCATTTTTTTTTCTTTTTCTTTTGTGCATGAGGAGCACGGCCCGGTTATTGCAGATAGGTGGGGTGTGCTCGAACAAATTTTTTGGCAAAAGATGACCAGAATCCGAAGGGCTACTTGATGAGTAAAAAAATCGCGATCCGCTTTAGCGGGCCGCGCACCCACGCGCCCTACTTGTAGTAATAACACTTCCCGCGAGCTGCTTTAGCAGCTCGCGCACCGAGCGAAATAAATAAAGCCGAACAATCGCGGTCCGCTTTAGCGGGCCGCGCACCCACGCGCCCTACTTGTAGCAATAACACTTCCCGCGAGCTGCTTTAGCAGCTCGCGCACCAAGCGAAATAAATAAAGCCGAACAATCGCGGTCCGCTTTTGCGGGCCGCGCACCCACGCGCCTTACTTTTAGTAAAACACTTCCCGCGAGCTGCTTTAGCAGCTCGCGCACCGAGCAAACGCTAGTTATAATATATATAGCTCGATTACCACTGACTCACTCACTCACTCACTGATTGACAGGGTTGTTCTCCTAGAAGGAGACGGAAATCGATATAATGATGTAGGGGAGATATGTCCGGGTGGGGGATTCGAGTGGGGGAAAATTATGACATTCGGAAAAACAAGATGGCGGCCGACGTGATTCTTGCAACTCTTTTGTTTTCCGACCGATTTCTTTGAAATTTTGGATTATTGTAGAAATTAGTAAACGATTAACAGAAAAAGTGAAAAAAATTAAAAAAACAAGATGGCGGCCGAGCTGTGACGTCTCAAATTTCCGACCCCTCTCCTGTAAAATTTTGTATGAAAAAAATTTTTTTCACCCATGGTGTCGTATAGAGCTCAAAGAATGTGACTCGGAGAAAGGTGGAGAGAGCTGATGAGTGAGGAGTTCGGAGACGGGCGAGGGGCACGGCCAGGGTATAGAAGATAGGTGGAGGGTGCTCGACCAAATGTCATTCGAAACCTCGAGCAGTTGCCAGTGAGTTGAAAAAAAATTCCAAAATGGCGGAAAAAAAATGGCGGCAAATTTTGTCCGTCTCTCTCTCGGAGACTATAAAAGATGGAGGAGCGGTTTCTCGACAAAAGATGATCAAAACCCGGAGGTCTACCTGGTGAGTAGGAAAAAAATTCAAGATGGCGGATTTTTTTTTTCATACAAAATGTATGGGGAATATTGAAGGGACTAGAAGTTGGGAACTATGCAAGACATTGATTTTGATAGGTTCATAGGGCTTTTTTTCTTTGCCTTTTTTTTCATTTTACATTTGCTTTTTTTCTTTTTTTTTTCTTTTTCTTTTGTGAATGAGGAGCACGGCCAGGTTATTGCAGATAGGTGGGGTGTGCTCGAACAAATTTTTTGGCAAAAGATGACCAGAATCCGAAGGTCTACTTGATGAGTAAAAAAATCGCGGTCCGCTTTAGCGGGCCGCGCACCCACGCGCCCTACTTGTAGTAATAACACTTCCCGCGAGCTGCTTTAGCAGCTCGCGCACCGAGCGAAATAAATAAAGCCGAACAATCGCGGTCCGCTTTAGCGGGCCGCGCACCCACGCGCCCTACTTGTAGCAATAACACTTCCCGCGAGCTGCTTTAGCAGCTCGCGCACCGAGCAAATGCTAGTTAAAATATATATAGCTCGATTACCACTGACTCACTCACTGACTCATTGACACAATTGTTCTCCTAGAAAGAGACAAAAAACGATAAAATGATGTAGGGTAGATATGTTCGGGTGGGGGATTCGAGTGGGCAAAAATTATCACATTTCGGAAAAACAAGATGGCGGCCGACGTGAATCTTGCAACTCTTTTGTTTTCCAACCGATTTCTTTGAAATTTTGGATTATTGTAGAAATTAGTAAACGATTAACAGAAAAAGTGAAAAAAATTAAAAAAACAAGATGGCGGCCGAGCTGTGACGTCTCAAATTTCCACCCCTCTCCTGTAAAATTTTGTATGAAAAAAAATTTTTTCACCCATGGTGTCGTATAGAGCTCAAAGAATGTGACTCGGAGAAAGGTGGAGAGAGCTGATGAGTGAGGAGTTCGGAGACGGGCGAGGGGCACGGCCAGGTTATAGAAGATAGGTGGAGGGTGCTCGACCAAATGTCATTCGAAACCTCGAGCAGTTGCCAGTGAGTTGAAAAAAAATTTTGCGCTGCTTTAGCAGCTCGCGCACCGAGCGAAATAAATAAAGCCGAACAATCGCGGTCCGCTTTAGCGGGCCGCGCACCCACGCGCCTTACTTTTAGTAAAACACTTCCCGCGAGCTGCTTTAGCAGCTCGCGCACCGAGCGAAATACTAGTTATTATAATATATATAGCTCAATTACCACTGACTGACTGACTGACTCACTCACTGATTGACACGATTGTTCTCCTAGAAAGAGACAGAAAACGATACAATGATGTAGGGGAGATATGTCCGGGTGGGGGATTCGAGTAGGGAAAAATTATGACATTTCGGAAAAACAAGATGGCGGCCGACGTGATTCTTGCAACTCTTTTGTTTTCCAACCGATTTCTTTGAAATTTTGGATTATCGTAGAAATTAGTAAACGATTAACAGAAAAAGTGAAAAAAATTAAAAAAACAAGATGGCGGCCGAGCTGTGACGTCTCAAATTTCCGACCCCTCTTCTGTAAAATTTTGTATGAAAAAAATTTTTTTCACCCATGGTGTCGTATAGAGCTCAAAGAATGTGACTCGGAGAAAGGTGGAGAGAGCTGATGAGTGAGGAGTTCGGAGACGGGCGAGGGGCACGGCCAGGGTATAGAAGATAGGTGGAGGGTGCTCGACCAAATGTCATTCGAAACCTCGAGCAGTTGCCAGTGAGTTGAAAAAAAATTCCAAAATGGCGGAAAAAAAATGGCGGCAAATTTTGTCCGTCTCTCTCTCGGAGACTATAAAAGACGGAGGAGCGGTTTCTCGACAAAAGATGATCAAAACCCGGAGGTCTACCTGGTGAGTAGGAAAAAAATTCAAGATGGCGGATTTTTTTTTTTTCATACATTATGTATGGGGAATATTGAAGGGACTAGAAGTTGGGAACTATGCAAGACATTGATTTTGATAGGTTCATAGGTGTCTTAGATCTCGGAGAATATAAAAATTAGTAATAAATCGGGTAGGGGTAGGGGTCGGGGTAGGGGTTGGGGTAGGGGTAGGGGTAGGGGAAGGGGTAGGGGTCGGGGTAGGGGTCGGGGTAGGGGTAGGGGTAGGGGTAGCGGTAGCGGTAGGGGTAGGGGTAGGGGTAGCGGTAGCGGTAGCGGTAGGTAGGGGTTGGGGTAGGGGTAGGGGCGGGGTCGGGGAAGGGGTAGGGGTAGCGGTAGCGGTAGCGGTAGGGGTAGGGGTAGGGGTAGAGGTAGTATTATTTTATGGTGTATGGTATTATATTATATTGTGTTAAATCGTGTTATACTATATTAAATTATGTTATATTTGTAATATAATTTGTATTATATTGTGTTATAGTGAGTTATATTATATTATATTATATTATATTATATTATATTATATTATATTATATTATGTTATATTTGTAATATATTGTATCTTATTATATTATATTGTGTTAAATCGTGTTACATGATGTTATATTGCGTTAGATTTGCAATATATTGTATTATATTGTGTTATAGCGTGTTATATTATGTTATATTATGTTATATTTGTAATATATTGTATTATATTTGTAATATCATTTTATATTATGTTGTATTTGTAATATATTGTATTATATTATGTTATATCATGTTATATTATGTTGTATTTGTTATATATTGTATAATATTATGTTATATCATGTTATATTATGTTGTATTTGTAATATATTGTATTATATTATATTATATTGTGTTATATCGTGTTATACTATATTATATTATGTTATATTTGTAATATATTGTATCTTATTATATTATATAGTGTTAAATCCTGTTACATGATGTTATATTGCGTTACATTTACAATATATTGTATTGTATTGTATTATATTGTGTTATAGCGTGTTATATTATATTATATTATGTTATTTTCATAATATATTGTAGTATATCGTGTTGTATTGTAATATATTGTATTATTTTATGTAAAATGGTATTATATTATGTTATATTTGTAATATATTGTATTATATTATGTTATATCATGTTATATTATGTTGTATTTGTTATATATTGTATAATATTATGTTATATCATGTTATATTATGTTGTATTTGTAATATATTGTATTATATTATATTATATTGTGTTATATCGTGTTATACTATATTATATTATGTTATATTTGTAATATATTGTGTTATATTGTAATATATTGCATTATTTTATGTTGTATAATGCTATATTATGTTATATTCGTAATATACTGTGCTATATTATATTATATTGTGTTATATCGTGTTGTATTATGTTATATTATGTTATATTTGTAATATATTGTATCTTATTATATTATATTGTGTTAAATCGTGTTACATGATGTTATATTGCGTTAGATTTGCAATATATTGTATTGTATTGTATTATATTGTGTTATAGCGTGTTATATTATATTATATTATGTTTTGTTCATAATATATTGTAGTATATCGTGTTGTATTGTAATATATTGTATTATTTTATGTTAAATGGTATTATATTATGTTATATTTGTAATATATTGTATTATATTATGTTATATCATGTTATATTATGTTGTATTTGTTATATATTGTATAATATTATGTTATATCATGTTATATTATGTTGTATTTGTAATATATTGTATTATATTATATTATATTGTGTTATATCGTGTTATACTATATTATATTATGTTATATTTGTAATATATTGTGTTATATTTGTAATATATTGTGTTATATTGGAATATATTGCATTATTTTATCTTGTATGGTGCTATATTATGTTATATTCGTAATATACTGTGCTATATTATATTATATTGTGTTATATCGTGTTATATTATGTTATATTTGTAATATATTGTTTCTTATTATATTATATTGTGTTATATCGTGTAATATTATGTTATATTGCGTTATATTTGCAATATATTGTATTATATTTTTCTATTGCCGCTATAACAACAAATAATAAAAATTAAATTAAATTCAAATTCAAATTCAATAAAAATATTTCCATGGGTACATGAAAATATTTTAATTTTTTTTTTAACGGAACCCTAAAAAAGCGAGGCCCGACTCGCACTTGGCCGATTTTTTCTTTTTCTTTTTTTTCATTTTTCATTTTCTTTTTTTTTCTTTTTTCATTTTCTTTTTTCCTTTTTTTTATTTATTTTTATTTTTTTTCATTTTTCATTTTCTTTTTTTTTTTTCTTTTTTTCTTTTTTTTTCTTTTTTCTTTTTTTCTTTTTTATTTCTTTTTTTTTCATTTTTCATTTATTTGCTTTTTTTTCATTTTTCATTTTCTTTTTTTCTTTCTTATTTTTTTCTTTTCGTTTTTCTTTTTTTTTTCTTTTTCTTTTGTGAATGAGGAGCACGGCCAAGTTATTGCAGATAGGTGGGGTGTGCTCGAACAAATTTTTTGGCAAAAGATGACCAGAATCCGAAGGTCTACTAGAAAAAAAAAAATCGCGGTCCACTTTAGCGGGCCGCGCACCCACGCGCCCTACTTGTAGTAATAACACTTCCCGCGAGCTGCTTTAGCAGCTCGCGCACCGAGCGAAATAAATAAAGCCGAACAATCGCGGTCCGCTTTAGCGGGCCGCGCACCCACGCGCCTTACTTTTAGTAAAACACTTCCCGCGAGCTGCTTTAGCAGCTCGCGCACCGAGCAAACGCTAGTTATAATATATATAGCTCGATTACCACTGACTGACTGACACACTCACTCACTGATTGACACGATTGTTCTCCTAGAAAGAGACAGAAAACGATACAATGATGTAGAGAGATATGTCCGGGTGGGGGATTCGAGTGGAGAAAAATTATGACATTTCGGAAAAACAAGATGGCGGCCGACGTGAATCTTGCAACTCTTTTGTTTTCCAACCGATTTCTTTGAAATTTTGGATTATTGTAGAAATTAGTAAACGATTAACAGAAAAAGTGAAATAAATTAAAAAAACAAGATGGCGGCCGAGCTGTGACGTCCCAAATTTCCGACCCCTCTCCTGTAAAATTTTGTATGAAAAAATTTTTTTTCACCCATGGTGTCGTGTAGAGCTCAAAGAATGTGACTCGGAGAAAGGTGGAGAGAGCTGATGAGTGAGGAGTTCGGAGACGGGCGAGGGGCACGGCCAGGGTATAGAAGATAGGTGGAGGGTGCTCGACCAAATGTCATTCGAAACCTCGAGCAGTTGCCAGTGAGTTGAACAAAAATTCCAAAATGGCGGAAAAAAAATGGCGGCAAATTTTGTCCGTCTCTCTCTCGGAGACTATAAAAGATGGAGGAGCGGTTTCTCGACAAAAGGTGATCACAACCCGGAGGTCTACCTGGTGAGTAGGAAAAAAATTCAAGATGGCGGATTTTTTTTTTTACATACAAAATGTATGGGGAATATTGAAGGGACTAGAAGTTGGGAACTATGCAAGACATTGATTTTGATAGGTTCATAGGGCTTTTTTTCTTTTTCTTTTTTTTCATTTTACATTTGCTTTAGGAGCACGGCCAGGTTATTGCAGATAGGTGGGGTGTGCTCGAACAAATTTTTTGGCAAAAGATGACCAGAATCCGAAGGTCTACTTGATGAGTAAAAAAATCGCGGTCCGCTTTAGCGGGCCGCGCACCCACGCGCCCTACTTGTAGCAATAACACTTCCCGCGAGCTGCTTTAGCAGCTCGCGCACCGAGCGAAATAGATAAAGCCGAACAATCGCGGTCCGCTTTAGCGGGCCGCGCACCCACGCGCCTTACTTTTAGTAAAACACTTCCCGCGAGCTGCTTTAGCAGCTCGCGCACCGAGCGAAATACTAGTTATAATATATATAGCTCGATTACCACTCACTGACTGATTCACTGACTCATTGACATAATTGTTCTCCTAGAAAGAGACAAAAAACGATAAAATGATGTATGGGAGATATGTTCGGGTGGGGGATTCGAGTGGGGAAAAATTATGACATTTCGGAAAAACAAGATGGCGGCCGACGTGAATCTTGCAACTCTTTTGTTTTCCAACCGATTTCTTTGAAATTTTGGATTATTGTAGAAATTAGTAAACGATTAACAGAAAAAGTGAAAAAAATTAAAAAAACAAGATGGCGGCCGAGCTGTGACGTCTCAAATTTCCACCCCTCTCCTGTAAAATTTTGTATGAAAAAAATTTTTTTCACCCATGGTGTCGTATAGAGCTCAAAGAATGTGACTCGGAGAAAGATGGAGAGAGCTGATGAGTGAGGAGTTCGGAGACGGGCGAGGGGCACGGACAGGGTATAGAAGATAGGTGGAGGGTGCTCGACCAAATGTCATTCGAAACCTCGAGCAGTTGCCAGTGAGTTGAAAAAAAATTCCAAAATGGCGGAAAAAAAATGGCGGCAAATTTTGTCCGTCTCTCTCTCGGAGACTATAAAAGATGGAGGAGCGGTTTCTCGACAAAAGATGATCACAACCCGGAGGTCTACCTGGTGAGTAGGAAAAAAATTCAAGATGGCGGATTTTTTTCCCCCCCCCATACAAAATGTATGGGGAATATTGAAGGGACTAGAAGTAGGGAACTATGCAAGACATTGATTTTGATAGGTTCATAGGGCTTTTTTTCTTTTTCTTTTTTTTCATTTTACATTTGTATTTTTTCTTTTTTTTCTTTTTTTTTTCTTTTTTTTCTTTTTCTTTTGTGAATGAGGAGCACGGCCAGGTTATTGCAGATAGGTGGGGTGTGCTCGAACAAATTTTTTGGCAAAAGATGACCAGAATCCGAAGGTCTACTTGATGAGTAAATAAATCGCGGTCCGCTTTAGCGGGCCGCGCACCCACGCGCCCTACTTGTGGCAACAACACTTCCCGCGAGCTGCTTTAGCAGCTCGCGCACCGAGCGAAATAAATAAAGCCGAACAATCGCGGTCCGCTTTAGCGGGCCGCGCACCCACGCACCTTACTTTTAGTAAAACACTTCCCTAATGCTAAAGCAGCTCGCGCACCGAGCGAAATTATAATATATATAGCTCGATTACCACTCACTGATTCACTCACTCACTCACTGATTGACAGGGTTGTTCTCCTAGAAGGAGACGGAAATCGATATAATGATGTAGGGGAGATATGTCCGGGTGGGGGATTCGAGTGGGGAAAAATTATGACATTTCGGAAAAACAAGATGGCGGCCGACGTGATTCTTGCAACTCTTTTGTTTTCCAACCGATTTCTTTGAAATTTTGGATTATTGTAGGAATTAGTAAACGATTAACAGAAAAAGAGAAAAAAATTAAAAAAACAAGATGGCGGCCGAGCTGTGACGTCCCAAATTTCCGACCCCTCTCCTGTAAAATTTTGTATGAAAAAATTTTTTTCCACCCATGGTGTCGTGTAGAGCTCAAAGAATGTGACTCGGAGAAAGGTGGAGAGAGCTGATGAGTGAGGAGTTCGGAGACGGGCGAGGGGCACGGCCAGGGTATAGAAGATAGGTGGAGGGTGCTCGACCAAATGTCATTCGAAACCTCGAGCAGTTGCCAGTGAGTTGAAAAAAAATTCCAAAATGGCGGAAAAAAAATGGCGGCAAATTTTGTCCGTCTCTCTCTCGGAGACTATAAAAGATGGAGGAGCGGTTTCTCGACAAAAGATGATCAAAACCCGGAGGTCTACCTGGTGAGTAGGAAAAAAATTCAAGATGGCGGATTTTTTTTTCTCCATACAAAATGTATGGGGAATATTGAAGGGACTAGAAGTTGGGAACTATGCAAGACATTGATTTTGATAGGTTCATAGGGCTTTTTTTCTTTTTCTTTTTTTTCATTTTACATTTGCTTTTTTTCTTTTTTTTTCTTTTTTTTTTTCTTTTGTGAATGAGGAGCACGGCCAGGTTATTGCAGATAGGTGGGGTGTGCTCGAACAAATTTTTTGGCAAAAGATGACCAGAATCCGAAGGTCTACTCGGTGAGTAAAAAAATCGCGGTCCGCTTTAGCGGGCCGCTCACCCACGCGCCCTACTTGTAGTAATAACACTTCCCGCGAGCTGCTTTAGCAGCTCGCGCACCGAGCGAAATAACTAAAGCCGAACTATCGCGGTCCGCTTTAGCGGGCCGCGCACCCACGCGCCCTACTTGTAGTAATAACACTTCCCGCGAGCTGCTTTAGCAGCTCGCGCACCGAGCGAAATAAATAAAGCCGAACAATCGCGGTCCGCTTTAGCGGGCCGCGCACCCACGCGCCTTACTTTTAGTAAAACACTTCCCGCGAGCTGCTTTAGCAGCTCGCGCACCGAGCGAAATACTAGTTATAATATATATAGCTCGATTACCACTGACTGACACACTCACTCACTCACTCACTCACTCATTGACAGGGTTGTTCTCCTAGAAGGAGACGGAAATCGATATAATGATGTAGGGGAGATATGTCCAGGTGGGGGATTCGAGTTGGGGAAAATTATGACATTTCGGAAAAACAAGATGGCGGCCGACGTGAATCTTGCAACTCTTTTGTTTTCCAACCGATTTCTTTGAAATTTTGGATTATTGTAGAAATTAGTAAACGATTAACAGAAAAAGTGAAAAAAATTAAAAAAACAAGATGGCGGCCGAGCTGTGACGTCTCAAATTTCAGACCCCTCTCCTGTAAAATTTTGTATGAAAAAAATTTTTTTCACCCATGGTGTCGTATAGAGCTCAAAGAATGTGACTCGGAGAAAGGTGGCGAGAGCTGATGAGTGAGGAGTTCGGAGACGGGCGAGGGGCACGGCCAGGGTATAGTAGATAGGTGGAGGGTTCTCGACCAAATGTCATTCGAAATCTCGAGCAGTTGCCAGTGAGTTGAAAAAAAATTCCAAAATGGCGGAAAAAAAATGGCGGCAAATTTTGTCCGTCTCTCTCTCGGAGACTATAAAAGATGGAGGAGCGGTTTCTCGACAAAAGATGATCGAAACCCGGAGGTCTACCTGGTGAGTAGGAAAAAAATTCAAGATGGCGGACTTTTTTTTCCATACTAAATGTATGGGGAATATTGAAGGGACTAGAAGTTGGGAACTATGCAAGACATTGGTTTTGATAGGTTCATAGGGCTTTTTTTCTTTTTCTTTTTTTTCATTTTTTTTCTTTTTTTTTCTTTTTCTTTTGTGAATGAGGAGCACGGCCAGGTTATTACAGATAGGTGGGGTGTGCTCGAACAAATTTTTTGGCAAAAGATGACCAGAATCCGAAGGGCTACTAGATGAGTAAAAAAATCGCGGTCCGCTTTAGCGGGCCGCGCACCCACGCGCCCTACTTGTAGTAATAACACTTCCCGCGAGCTGCTTTAGCAGCTCGCGCACCGAGCGAAATAAATAAAGCCGAACAATCGCGGTCCGCTTTAGCGGGCCGCGCACCCACGCGCCCTACTTGTAGTAACAACACTTCCCGCGAGCTGCTTTAGCAGCTCGCGCACCGAGCGAAATAAATAAAGCCGAACAATCGCGGTCCGCTTTAGCGGGCCGCGCACCCACGCGCCCTACTTGTAGCAATAACACTTCCCGCGAGCTGCTTTAGCAGCTCGCGCACCGAGCGAAATAAATAAAGCCGAACAATCGCGGTCCGCTTTAGCGGGCCGCGCACCCACGCCCCTTACTTTTAGTAAAACACTTCCCGCGAGCTGCTTTAGCAGCTCGCGCACCGAGCAAACGCTAGTACTAGTAATATATATAGCTCGATTACCACTCACTGACTGATTCACTGACTCATTGACATAATTGTTCTCCTAGAAAGAGACAAAAAACGATAAAATGATGTATGGGAGATATGTTCGGGTGGGGGATTCGAGTGGGGAAAAATTATGACATTTCGGAAAAACAAGATGGCGGCCGACGTGAATCTTGCAACTCTTTTGTTTTCCAACCGATTTCTTTGAAATTTTGGATTATTGTAGAAATTAGTAAACGATTAACAGAAAAAGTGAAAAAAATTAAAAAAACAAGATGGCGGCCGAGCTGTGACGTCTCAAATTTCCACCCCTCTCCTGTAAAATTTTGTATGAAAAAAATTTTTTTCACCCATGGTGTCGTATAGAGCTCAAAGAATGTGACTCGGAGAAAGATGGAGAGAGCTGATGAGTGAGGAGTTCGGAGACGGGCGAGGGGCACGGACAGGGTATAGAAGATAGGTGGAGGGTGCTCGACCAAATGTCATTCGAAACCTCGAGCAGTTGCCAGTGAGTTGAAAAAAAATTCCAAAATGGCGGAAAAAAAATGGCGGCAAATTTTGTCCGTCTCTCTCTCGGAGACTATAAAAGATGGAGGAGCGGTTTCTCGACAAAAGATGATCACAACCCGGAGGTCTACCTGGTGAGTAGGAAAAAAATTCAAGATGGCGGATTTTTTTCCCCCCCCCATACAAAATGTATGGGGAATATTGAAGGGACTAGAAGTAGGGAACTATGCAAGACATTGATTTTGATAGGTTCATAGGGCTTTTTTTCTTTTTCTTTTTTTTCATTTTACATTTGTATTTTTTCTTTTTTTTCTTTTTTTTTTTCTTTTTTTTTCTTTTTCTTTTGTGAATGAGGAGCACGGCCAGGTTATTGCAGATAGGTGGGGTGTGCTCGAACAAATTTTTTGGCAAAAGATGACCAGAATCCGAAGGTCTACTTGATGAGTAAATAAATCGCGGTCCGCTTTAGCGGGCCGCGCACCCACGCGCCCTACTTGTGGCAACAACACTTCCCGCGAGCTGCTTTAGCAGCTCGCGCACCGAGCGAAATAAATAAAGCCGAACAATCGCGGTCCGCTTTAGCGGGCCGCGCACCCACGCACCTTACTTTTAGTAAAACACTTCCCTAATGCTAAAGCAGCTCGCGCACCGAGCGAAATACTAGTAATATATATAGCTCGATTACCACTCACTCACTCACTCACTCATTGACACAATTGTTCTCCTAGAAAGAGACAAAAAACGATACAATGATGTATGGGAGATATGTCCGGGTGGGGGATTCGAGTGGGGAAAAATTATGACATTTCGGAAAAACAAGATGGCGGCCGACGTGAATCTTGCAACTCTTTTTTTTCCAACCGATTTCTTTGAAATTTTGGATTATTGTAGAAATTAGTAAACGATTAACAGAAAAAGTGAAAAAAATTAAAAAAACAAGATGGCGGCCGAGCTGTGACGTCCCAAATTTCCACCCCTCTCCTGTAAAATTTTGTATGAAAAAAATTTTTTTCACCCATGGTGTCGTATAGAGCTCAAAGAATGTGACTCGGAGAAAGGTGGAGAGAGCTGATGAGTGAGGAGTTCGGAGACGGGCGAGGGGCACGGCCAGGGTATAGAAGATAGGTGGAGGGTACTCGACCAAATGTCATTCGAAACCTTGAGCAGTTGCCAGTGAGTTGAAAAAAAATTCCAAAATGGCGGAAAAAAAATGGCGGCAAATTTTGTCCGTCTCTCTCTCGGAGAATATAAAAGATGGAGGAGCGGTTTCTCGACAAAAGATGATCACAGCCCGGAGGTCTACCTGGTGAGTAGGAAAAAAATTCAAGATGGCGGTTTTTTTTCCCCCCATACAAAATGTATGGGGAATATTGAAGGGACTAGAGTCTAGAAGTTGGGAACTATGCAAGACATTGATTTTGATAGGTTCATAGGTGTCTTAGATCTCGGAGAATTAAAAAAGAAAAATATACTGGCCGAATTGAGAACCTCCTCCTTTTTGGAAATGGGTTAAAATGGGTTCTCTATTCTTTTATCTCTTTTTCTTTTTTCTTTTGCTTTTACTTTTTTCTTTTTTTTTCTTTTTCTTCATTTTTCATTTTCTTTTTTCTTTTTTTCCTTTTTTATCTTTTTTTTTCTTTTTTTATCTTTTCAATTTTTTTTCTCTTTTTTATTCTTTTTTTCTTTTTTTATTTTTTAAATTTTTTTTTCTCTTTTTTATTCTTTTTTTTCTTTTTTTTTATTTTTCTTTTGTGAATGAGGAGCTCGGCCAGGTTATTGCAGATAGGTGGGGTGTGCTCGAACAAATTTTTTGGCAAAAGGTGACCAGAATCCGAAGGTCTACCTGACGAGCAAAAAAATCGCGGTCCGCTTTAGCGGGCCGCGCACCCACGCGCCCTACTTGTAGTAATAACACTTCCCGCGAGCTGCTTTAGCAGCTCGCACACCGAGCGAAATAAATAAAGCCGAACAATCGCGGTCCGCTTTAGCGGGCCGCGCACCCACGCGCCCTACTTGTAGCAATAACACTTCCCGCGAGCTGCTTTAGCAGCTCGCGCACCGAGCGAAATACTAGTTATTATAATATATATAGCTCGATTACCACTCACTCACTGACACACTCACTCACTCATTGACAGGGTTGTTCTCCTAGAAGGAGACAGAAATCGATATAATGATGTAGGGGAGATATGTCCGGGTGGGGGATTCGAGTTGGGGAAAATTATGACATTTCGGAAAAACAAGATGGCGGCCGACGTGATTCTTGCAACTCTTTTGTTTTCCAACCGATTTCTTTGAAATTTTGGATTATTGTAGAAATTAGTAAACGATTAACAGAAAAAGTGAAAAAAATTAAAAAAACAAGATGGCGGCCGAGCTGTGACGTCTCAAATTTCCGACCCCTCTCCTGTAAAATTTTGTATGAAAAAAATTTTTTTCACCCATGGTGTCGTATAGAGCTCAAAGAATGTGACTCGGAGAAAGGTGGAGAGAGCTGATGAGTGAGGAGTTCGGAGACGGGCGAGGGGCACGGCCAGGGTATAGAAGATAGGTGGAGGGTGCTCGACCAAATGTCATTCGAAACCTCGAGCAATTGCCAGTGAGTTGAAAAAAAATTCCAAAATGGCGGAAAAAAAATGGCGGCAAATTTTGTCCGTCTCTCTCTCGGAAACTATAAAAGATGGAGGAGCGGTTTCTCGACAAAAGATGATCAAAACCCGGAGGTCTACCTGGTGAGTAGGAAAAAAATTCAAGATGGCGGATTTTTTTTTCCCATACAAAATGTATGGGGAATATTGAAGGGACTAGAAGTTGGGAACTATGCAAGACATTGATTTTGATAGGTTCATAGGGCTTTTTTCTTTTTCTTTTTTTCATTTTACATTTGTTTTTTTTCTTTTTTTTCATTTTACATTTGTTTTTTTTTCTTTTTTTTCATTTTTTTTTTCTTTTTTTTCTTTTTTTTTTCTTTTTTTTTCTTTTTCTTTTGTGAATGAGGAGCACGGCCAGGTTATTGCAGATAGGTGGGGTGTGCTCGAACAAATTTTTTGGCAAAAGATGACCAGAATCCGAAGGTGTACTTGATGAGTAAAAAAATCGCGGTCCGCTTTAGCGGGCCGCGCACCCACGCGCCCTACTTGTAGTAATAACACTTCCCGCGAACTGCTTTAGCAGCTCGCGCACCGAGCGAAATAAATAAAGCCGAACAATCGCGGTCCGCTTTAGCGGGCCGTGCACCCACGCGCCCTACTTGTAGCAATAACACTTCCCGCGAGCTGCTTTAGCAGCTCGCGCACCGAGCGAAATAAATAAAGCCGAACAATCGCGGTCCGCTTTAGCGGGCTGCGCACCCACGCGCCTTACTTTTAGTAATAACATTTCCCGCGAGCTGCTTTAGCAGCTCGCGCACCGAGCAAACGCTAGTTATAATATATATAGCTCGATTACCACTGACTCACTCACTCACTCTTTGACACGATTGTTCTCCTAGAAAGAGACAGAAAACGATACAATGATGTAGGGGAGATATGTCCGGGTGGGGGATTCGAGTGGGGAAAAATTATGACATTTCGGAAAAACAAGATGGCGGCCGACGCGATTCTTGCAACTCTTTTGTTTTCTAACCGATTTCTTTGAAATTTTGGATTATTGTAGAAATTAGTAAACGATTAACAGAAAAGTGAAAAAAATTAAAAAAACAAGATGGCGGCCGAGCTGTGACGTCTCAAATTTCCGACCCCTCTCCTGTAAAATTTTGTATGAAAAAAATTTTTTTCACCCATGGTGTCGTATAGACCTCAAAGAATGTGACTCGGAGAAAGGTGGCGAGAGCTGATGAGTGAGGAGTTCGGAGACGGGCGAGGGGCACGGCCAGGGTATAGTAGATAGGTGGAGGGTGCTCGACCAAATTTCATTCGAAACCTCGAGCAGTTGCCAGTGAGTTGAAAAAAAATTCCAAAATGGCGGAAAAAAAATGGCGGCAAATTTTGTCCGTCTCTCTCTCGGAGACTATAAAAGATGGAGGAGCGGTTTCTCGACAAAAGATGATCAAAACCCGGAGGTCTACCTGGTGAGTAGGAAAAAAATTCAAGATGGCGGATTTTATTTTTCCCCATACAAAATGTATGGGGAATATTGAAGGGACTAGAAGTTGGGAACTATGCAAGACATTGATTTTGATAGGTTCATAGGGCTTTTTTTCTTTTTCTTTTTTTCATTTTACATTTGTTTTTTTTTGTTTTTTTTTCTTTTTTTTTTTTCTTTTTTTTTCTTTTTCTTTTGTGAATGAGGAGCACGGCCAGGTTATTGCAGATAGGTGGGGTGTGCTCGAACAAATTTTTTGGCAAAAGATGACCAGAATCCGAAGGTCTACTTGATGAGTAAAAAAATCGCGGTCCGCTTTAGCGGGCCGCGCACCCACGCGCCCTACTTGTAGTAATAACACTTCCCGCGAGCTGCTTTAGCAGCTCGCGCACCGAGCGAAATAAATAAAGCCGAACAATCGCGGTCCGCTTTAGCGGGCCGCGCACCCACGCGCCTTACTTTTAGTAAAACACTTCCCGCGAGCTGCTTTAGCAGCTCGCGCACCGAGCAAACGCTAGTTATAATATATATAGCTCGATTACCACTGACTCACTCACTCACTCACTGATTGACAGGGTTGTTCTCCTAGAAGGAGACGGAAATCGATATAATGATGTAGGGGAGATATGTCCAAGTGGGGGATTCGAGTGGGGGAAAATTATGACATTCGGAAAAACAAGATGGCGGCCGACGTGATTCTTGCAACTCTTTTGTTTTCCGACCGATTTCTTTGAAATTTTGGATTATTGTAGAAATTAGTAAACGATTAACAGAAAAAGTGAAAAAAATTAAAAAAACAAGATGGCGGCCGAGCTGTGACGTCTCAAATTTCCGACCCCTCTCCTGTAAAATTTTGTATGAAAAAAATTTTTTTCACCCATGGTGTCGTATAGAGCTCAAAGAATGTGACTCGGAGAAAGGTGGAGAGAGCTGATGAGTGAGGAGTTCGGAGACGGGCGAGGGGCACGGCCAGGGTATAGAAGATAGGTGGAGGGTGCTCGACCAAATGTCATTCGAAACCTCGAGCAGTTGCCAGTGAGTTGAAAAAAAATTCCAAAATGGCGGAAAAAAAATGGCGGCAAATTTTGTCCGTCTCTCTCTCGGAGACTATAAAAGATGGAGGAGCGGTTTCTCGACAAAAGATGATCAAAACCCGGAGGTCTACCTGGTGAGTAGGAAAAAAATTCAAGATGGCGGATTTTTTTTTTCATACAAAATGTATGGGGAATATTGAAGGGACTAGAAGTTGGGAACTATGCAAGACATTGATTTTGATAGGTTAATAGGGCTTTTTTTCTTTGCCTTTTTTTTCATTTTACATTTGCTTTTTTTCTTTTTTTTTTCTTTTTCTTTTGTGAATGAGGAGCACGGCCAGGTTATTGCAGATAGGTGGGGTGTGCTCGAACAAATTTTTTGGCAAAAGATGACCAGAATCCGAAGGTCTACTTGATGAGTAAAAAAATCGCGGTCCGCTTTAGCGGGCCGCGCACCCACGCGCCCTACTTGTAGTAATAACACTTCCCGCGAGCTGCTTTAGCAGCTCGCGCACCGAGCGAAATAAATAAAGCCGAACAATCGCGGTCCGCTTTAGCGGGCCGCGCACCCACGCGCCCTACTTGTAGCAATAACACTTCCCGCGAGCTGCTTTAGCAGCTCGCGCACCGAGCAAATGCTAGTTATAATATATATAGCTCGATTACCACTGACTGACTGATTCACTGACTCATTGACAGGGTTGTTCTCCTAGAAGGAGACGGAAATCGATATAATGATGTTCGGGAGATGTGTTTGGGGGGGGGATTCGAGTTGGGGAAAATTATGACATTTCGGAAAAACAAGATGGCGGCCGACGTGAATCTTGCAACTCTTTTGTTTTCCAACCGATTTCTTTGAAATTTTGGATTATTGTAGAAATTAGTAAACGATTAACAGAAAAAGTGAAAAAAATTAAAAAAACAAGATGGCGGCCGAGCTGTGACGTCTCAAATTTCAGACCCCTCTCCTGTAAAATTTTGTATGAAAAAAATTTTTTCCAACCATGTAGTCGTGTAGAGCTCAAAGAATGTGACTCGGAGAAAGGTGGAGAGAGCTGATGAGTGAGGAGTTCGGAGACGGGCGAGGGGCACGGCCAGGGTATAGAAGATAGGTGGAGGGTGCTCGACCAAATGTCATTCGAAACCTCGAGCAGTTGCCAGTGAGTTGAAAAAAAATTCCAAAATGGCGGAAAAAAAATGGCGGCAAATTTTGTCCGTCTCTCTCTCGGAGACTATAAGAGATGGAGGAGCGGTTTCTCGACAAAAGATGATCAAAACCCGGAGGTCTACCTGGTGAGTAGGAAAAAGATTCAAGATGGCGGATTTTTTTTTCCCATACAAAATGTATATGGGGAATATTGAAGGGACTAGAAGTTGGGAACTATGCAAGACAATGAGTTTGATAGGTTCATAGGGCTTTTTTTCTTTTTCTTTTTTTTCATTTTACATTTGCTTTTTTCTTTTTTTTTCTTATTTTTCTTTTTCTTTTGTGAATGAGGAGCACGGCCAGGTTATTGCAGATAGGTGGGGTGTGCTCGAACAAATTTTTTGGCAAAAGATGACCAGAATCCGAAGGTCTACTTGATGAGTAAAAAAATCGCGGTCCGCTTTAGCGGGCCGCGCACCCACGCGCCCTACTTGTAGCAATAACACTTCCCGCGAGCTGCTTTAGCAGCTCGCGCACCGAGCGAAATAAATAGAGCCGAACAATCGCGGTCCGCTTTAGCGGGCCGCGCACCCACGCGCCCTACTTGTAGCAATAACACTTCCCGCGAGCTGCTTTAGCAGCTCGCGCACCGAGCAAACGCTAGTTATAATATATATAGCTCGATTACCACTGACTCACTCACTGACTCATTGACACAATTGTTCTCCTAGAAAGAGACAAAAAACGATAAAATGATGTAGGGTAGATATGTTCGGGTGGGGGATTCGAGTGGGCAAAAATTATCACATTTCGGAAAAACAAGATGGCGGCCGACGTGAATCTTGCAACTCTTTTGTTTTCCAACCGATTTCTTTGAAATTTTGGATTATTGTAGAAATTAGTAAACGATTAACAGAAAAAGTGAAAAAAATTAAAAAAACAAGATGGCGGCCGAGCTGTGACGTCTCAAATTTCCACCCCTCTCCTGTAAAATTTTGTATGAAAAAAATTTTTTTCACCCATGGTGTCGTATAGAGCTCAAAGAATGTGACTCGGAGAAAGGTGGAGAGAGCTGATGAGTGAGGAGTTCGGAGACGGGCGAGGGGCACGGCCAGGTTATAGAAGATAGGTGGAGGGTGCTCGACCAAATGTCATTCGAAACCTCGAGCAGTTGCCAGTGAGTTGAAAAAAAATTCCAAAATGGCGGAAAAAAAATGGCGCTAAATTTTGTCCGTCTCTCTCTCGGAGACTATAAAAGATGGAGGAGCGGTTTCTCGACAAAAGATGATCAAAACCCAGAGGTCTACCTGGTGAGTACGAAAAAAAAATTCAAGATGGCGGATTTTTTTTTTTCAAACATTATGTATGGGGAATATTGAAGGGACTAGAAGTTGGGAACTATGCAAGACATTGATTTTGATAGGTTCATAGGGCTTTTTTTCTTTTTCTTTTTTTTCATTTTACATTTGCTTTTTTTCTTTTTTTTTTCTTTTTTTTTCTTTTTCTTTTGTGAATGAGGAGCACGACCAGGTTATTGCAGATAGGTGGGGTGTGCTCGAACAAATTTTTTGGCAAAAGATGACCAGAATCCGAAGGGCTACTTGAAGAGTAAAAAAATCGCGGTCCGCTTTAGCGGGCCGCGCACCCACGCGCCCTACTTGTAGCAATAACACTTCCCGCGAGCTGCTTTAGCAGCTCGCGCACCGAGCGAAATAAATAAAGCCGAACAATCGCGGTCCGCTTTAGCGGGCCGCGCACCCACGCGCCCTACTTGTAGTAATAACACTTCCCGAGAGCTGCTTTAGCAGCTCGCGCACCGAGCGAAATAAATAAAGCCGAACAATCGCGGTCCGCTTTAGCGGGCCGCGCACCCACGCGCCTTACTTTTAGTAAAACACTTCCCGCGAGCTGCTTTAGCAGCTCGCGCACCGAGCGAAATACTAGTTATTATAATATATATAGCTCGATTACCACTCACTGACTGACTGACTGACTCATTGACACGATTGTTCTCCTAGAAAGAGACGGAAAACGATACAATGATGTAGGGGAGATATGTCCGGGTGGGGGATTCGAGTGGGGAAAAATTATGACATTTCGGAAAAACAAGATGGCGGCCGACGTGATTCTTGCAACTCTTTTGTTTTCCAACCGATTTCGTTGAAATTTTGGAATATTGTAGAAATTAGTAAACGATTAACAGAAAAAGTGAAAAAAATTAAAAAAACAAGATGGCGGCCGAGCTGTGACGTCTCAAATTTCCGACCCCTCTCCTGTAAAATTTTGTATGGAAAAAATTTTTTTCACCCATGGTGTCGTATAGAGCTCAAAGAATGTGATTCGGAGAAAGGTGGAGAGAGCTGATGAGTGAGGAGTTCGGAGACGGGCGAGGGGCACGGCCAGGGTATAGAAGATAAGTGAAGGGTGCTCGACCAAATGTCATTCGAAACCTCGAGCAGTTGCCAGTGAGTTGAAAAAAAATTCCAAAATGGCGGAAAAAAATGGCGGCAAATTTTGTCCGTCTCTCTCTCGGAGACTATAAAAGATGGAGGAGCGGTTTCTCGACAAAAGATGATCAAAACCCGGAGGTCTACCTGGTGAGTAGGAAAAAAATTCAAGATGGCGGATTTTTTTTTTCCATACTAAATGTATGGGGAATATTGAAGGGACTAGAAGTTGGGAACTATGCAAGACATTGATTTTGATAGGTTCATAGGTGTCTTAGATCTCGGAGAATTAAAAAAGAAAAATATACTGGCCGAATTGAGAACCTCCTCCTATTTGGAAATGGGTTAAAAAAGGTGAAAGAGTGGTTTTTTTGGCAACTATCCACGCGACCAGTTGGTCGCGTGGATAGTTGCCAAAAAAACTAACGTCGCGTGGATAGTTGCCTTTGGTGGGGTGTGCTCCAACAAAAATTACTCGAAACCACATCCAATTAGCAGGGAGTTGAAAACAAAACTCCAAAATGGCGGATTCAAGATGGCGGCCATAGAAACTTTCTCTGGGGTCTATCTCGGAGAGTATAAGAGATGGAAGAGTGGTTTCTTGGCGACAGATGATCAAGACCCGAAGGTCTACTTGATGATCAGGAAAAAAAAGAAGATGGCGGATTTTTTTTCCATGCGAAATATATGGCGAATATTGACTTTTCTTTTTTTCTTCTTCTTTTTGTTTCTTTTTCTTTTTTTTTCTTTTTCTTCATTGTTCATTTTTTTCTCTTTTCTTTTTTTCTTTTTCTTTTCCTTTTACTTTTTCTTTTCTTTTTCGTTTTTCTTTTTCGTTATGCAAGACATTGATTTTGATAGGTTCATAGGGCTTTTTTCTTTTTCTTTTTTTTCATTTTACATTTGCTTTTTTTCTTTTTTTTCTTTTTTTTTTTCTTTTTTTTTCTTTTTCTTTTGTGAATGAGGAGCACGGCCAGGTTATTGCAGATAGGTGGGGTGTGCTCGAACAAATTTTTTGGCAAAAGATGACCAGAATCCGAAGGTCTACTTGATGAGTA
Source organism: Oeneis ivallda (assembly GCA_029955525.1). NCBI lineage: Eukaryota > Metazoa > Arthropoda > Insecta > Lepidoptera > Nymphalidae > Oeneis > Oeneis ivallda. Next base: position 12,388,120 of record JARPMR010000009.1, read on the forward strand.
AAAAAATCGCGGTCCGCTTTAGCGGGCCGCGCACCCACGCGCCCTACTTGTAGTAATAACACTTCCCGCGAGCTGCTTTAGCAGCTCGCGCACCGAGCGAAATAAATAAAGCCGAACAATCGCGGTCCGCTTTAGCGGGCCGCGCACCCACGCGCCTTACTTTTAGTAAAACACTTCCCGCGAGCTGCTTTAGCAGCTCGCGCACCGAGCAAATGCTAGTTATTATAATATATATAGCTCGATTACCACTCACTGACTGATTCACTCACTGACTCATTGACACGATTGTTCTCCTAGAAGGAGACGGAAATCGATACAATGATGTAGGGGAGATATGTCCGGGTGGGGGATTCGAGTGGGGAAAAATTATGACATTTCGGAAAAACAAGATGGCGGCCGACGTGAATCTTGCAACTCTTTTGTTTTCCAACCGATTTCTTTGAAATTTTGGATTATTGTAGAAATTAGTAAACGATTAACAGAAAAAGTGAAAAAAATTAAAAAAACAAGATGGCGGCCGAGCTGTGACGTCTCAAATTTCCACCCCTCTCCTGTAAAATTTTGTATGAAAAAATTTTTTTTCACCCATGGTGTCGTATAGAGCTCAAAGAATGTGACTCGGAGAGAGGTGGAGAGAGCTGATGAGTGAGGAGTTCGGAGACGGGCGAGGGGCACGGCCAGGGTATAGAAGATAGGTGGAGGGTGCTCGACCAAATGTCATTCGAAACCTCGAGCAGTTGCCAGTGAGTTGAAAAAAAAATCCAAAATGGCGGAAAAAAAATGGCGGCAAATTTTGTCCGTCTCTCTCTCGGAGACTATAAAAGATGGAGGAGCGGTTTCTCGACAAAAGATGATCACAACCCGGAGGTCTACCTGGTGAGTAGGAAAAAAATTCAAGATGGCGGATTTTTTTCCCCCCATACAAAATGTATGGGGAATATTGAAGGGACTAGAAGTTGGGAACTATGCAAGACATTGAATTTGCTCCAACAAAAATTACTCGAAACCACATCCAATTAGCAGGGAGTTGAAAAAAAAACTCCAAAATGGCGGATTCAAGATGGCGGCCATAGAAACTTTCTCTGGTGTCTATCTCGGAGAGTATAAAAGATGGAAGAGTGGTTTCTTGGCGAAAGATGATAAAGACCCAAAGGTCTACTTGATGATCAGGAAAAAAACAAGATGGCGGATTTTTTTTCCATGCGAAATATATGGCGAATATTGATTTTTCTTTTTTTCTTCTTTTTGTTCCTTTTTTCTTTTTTTTTCTTTTCTTTTTTTTTCTTTTGCTTTTACTTTTTTCTTTTCTTTTTCGTTTTTCGTTTTTCGTTTTTTCTTTTCCTTTTTTTTCATTTTCTTTTTTTTTCATTTTTTTCTTTTTTCTTTTCTTTTTTCCTTTTTTTTTATTTTTTTTTATTTTTTTTCATTTTTCATTTTCTTTTTTTTTCTTTTTTCATTTTTTCTTTTTTTTCTTTTTTTTCATTTTTCATTTTTCATTTATTTGCTTTTTTTCTTTTTCTTTTTTCTTTTTTTCTTTCTTTTTCCTTTTTTTATTATTTTTATTTTTTTTCATTTTTCATTTTCTTTTTTTCTTTCTTCTTTTTTTCTTTTCTTTTTTTCTTTTTTTTTTCTTTTTCTTTTGTGAATGAAGAGCACGGCCAGGTTATTGCAGATAGGTGGGGTGTGCTCGATCAAATTTTTTGGCAAAAGATGACCAGAATCCGAAGGTCTACTTGATGAGTAAAAAAATCGCGGTCCGCTTTAGCGGGCCGCGCACCCACGCGCCTTACTTTTAGTAATAACACTTCCCGCGAGCTGCTTTAGCAGCTCGCGCACCGAGCCAACGCTAGTTATTATAATATATATAGCTCGATTACCACTGACTCACTGACTCACTCATTGACACAATTGTTCTCCTAGAAGGAGACGGAAATCGATATAATGATGTTCGGGAGATATGTTCGGGTGGGGGATTCGAGTGGGGAAAAATTATGACATTTCGGAAAAACAAGATGGCGGCCGACGTGAATCTTGCAACTCTTTTGTTTTCCAACCGATTTCTTTGAAATTTTGGATTATTGTAGAAATTAGTAAACGATTAACAGAAAAAGTGAAAAAAATTAAAAAAACAAGATGGCGGCCGAGCTGTGACGTCTCAAATTTCCACCCCTCTCCTGTAAAATTTTGTATGAAAAAATTTTTTTTCACCCATGGTGTCGTATAGAGCTCAAAGAATGTGACTCGGAGAAAGGTGGAGAGAGCTGATGAGTGAGGAGTTCGGAGACGGGCGAGGGGCACGGCCAGGGTATAGAAGATAGGTGGAGGGTGCTCGACCAAATGTCATTCGAAACCTCGAGCAGTTGCCAGTGAGTTGAAAAAAAATTCCAAAATGGCGGAAAAAAAATGGCGGCAAATTTTGTCCGTCTCTCTCTCGGAGACTATAAAAGATGGAGGAGCGGTTTCTCGACAAAAGATGATCACAACCCGGAGTTCTACCTGGTGAGTAGGAAAAAAATTCAAGATGGCGGATTTTTTTTCCCCCCATACAAAATGTATGGGGAATATTGAAGGGACTAGAAGTTAGGAACTATGCAAGACATTGATTTTGATAGGTTCATAGGGCTTTTTTTCTTTTCTTTTTTTTTCATTTTTCATTTTTTTTTTTCTTTTTTTTCATTTTTTTTTCTTTTTCTTTTGTGAATGAGGAGCACGGCCAAGTTATTGCAGATAGGTGGGGTGTGCTCGAACAAATTTTTTGGCAAAAGATGACCAGAATCCGAAGGGCTACTTGATGAGTAAAAAAATCGCGGTCCGCTTTAGCGGGCCGCGCACCCACGCGCCCTACTTGTAGTAATAACACTTCCCGCGAGCTGCTTTAGCAGCTCGCGCACCGAGCGAAATAAATAAAGCCGAACAATCGCGGTCCGCTTTAGCGGGCCGCGCACCCACGCGCCCTACTTGTAGCAATAACACTTCCCGCGAGCTGCTTTAGCAGCTCGCGCACCGAGCGAAATAAATAAAGCCGAACAATCGCGGTCCGCTTTAGCGGGCCGCGCACACACGCGCCTTACTTTTAGTAAAACACTTCCCGCGAGCTGCTTTAGCAGCTCGCGCACCGAGCAAATGCTAGTTATAATATATATAGCTCGATTACCACTGACTGATTCACTCACTGACTCATTGACATAATTGTTCTCCTAGAAAGAGACAAAAAACGATAAAATGATGTACGGGAGATATGTTCGGGTGGGAGATTCGAGTGGGGAAAAATTATGACATTTCGGAAAAACAAGATGGCGGCCGACGTGAATCTTGCAACTCTTTTGTTTTCCAACCGATTTCTTTGAAATTTTGGATTATTGTAGAAATTAGTAAACGATTAACAGAAAAAGTGAAAAAAATTAAAAAAACAATATGGCGGCCGAGCTGTGACGTCTCAAATTTCCACCCCTCTCCTGTAAAATTTTGTATGAAAAAAATTTTTTTCACCCATGGCGTCGTATAGAGCTCAAAGAATGTGACTCGGAGAAAGGTGGAGAGAGCTGATGAGTGAGGAGTTCGGAGACGGGCGAGGGGCACGGCCAGGGTATAGAAGATAGGTGGAGGGTGCTCGACCAAATGTCATTCGAAACCTCGAGCAGTTGCCAGTGAGTTGAAAAAAAATTCCAAAATGGCGGAAAAAAAATGGCGGCAAATTTTGTCCGTCTCTCTCTCGGAGACTATAAAAGATGGAGGAGCGGTTTCTCGACAAAAGATGATCACAACCCGGAGGTCTACCTGGTGAGTAGGAAAAAAATTCAAGATGGCGGATTTTTTTTCCCCCCATACAAAATGTATGGGGAATATTGAAGGGACTAGAAGTTGGGAACTATGCAAGACATTGATTTTGATAGGTTCATAGGGCTTTTTTCTTTTTCTTTTTTTCATTTTACATTTGTTTTTTTTTCATTTTTTTCATTTTTTTTTAATTTTTTTTTCTTTTTTCCTTTTTTTTATTCGTTTTCTTTTTTTTTCATTTTTCATTTTCTTTTATTCTTTCTTCTTTTTTTCTTTTCTTTTTTTTCTCTTTTTCTTTCTTTTCTTTTTCTTTTGTGAATGAGGAGCACGGCCAGGTTATTGCAGATAGGTGGGGTGTGCTCGAACAAATTTTTTGGCAAAAGATGACCAGAATCCGAAGGTCTACTTGATGGGAAAAAAAATCGCGGTCCGCTTTAGCGGGCCGGGCACCCACGCGCCCTACTTGTAGTAATAACACTTCCCGCGAGCTGCTTTAGCAGCTCGCGCACCGAGCGAAATAAATAAAGCCGAACAATCGCGGTCCGCTTTAGCGGGCCGCGCACCCACCCGCCCTACTTGTAGCAATAACACTTCCCGCGAGCTGCTTTAGCAGCTCGCGCACCGAGCGAAATAAATAAAGCCGAACAATCGCGGTCCGCTTTAGCGGGCCGCGCACCCACGCGCCTTACTTTTAGTAAAACACTTCCCGCGAGCTGCTTTAGCAGCTCGCGCACCGAGCAAATGCTAGTAATATATATAGCTCGATTACCACTGACTCACTGATTCACTGATTCACTGACTCATTGACACAATTGTTCTCCTAGAAAGAGACAAAAAACGATACAATGATGTAGGGGAGATATGTCCGGGTGGGGGATTCGAGTAGGGAAAAATTATGACATTTCGGAAAAACAAGATGGCGGCCGACGTGATTCTTGCAACTCTTTTGTTTTCCAACCGATTTCTTTGAAATTTTGGATTATTGTAGAAATTAGTAAACGATTAACAGAAAAAGTGAAAAAAATTAAAAAACAAGATGGCGGCCGAGCTGTGACGTCTCAAATTTCCACCCCTCTCCTGTAAAATTTTGTATGAAAAAAATTATTTTCACCCATGGTGTCGTATAGAGCTCAAAGAATGTGACTCGGAGAAAGGTGGAGAGAGCTGATGAGTGAGGAGTTCGGAGACGGGCGAGGGGCACGGCCAGGGTATAGAAGATAGGTGGAGGGTGCTCGACCAAATGTCATTCGAAACCTCGAGCAGTTGCCAGTGAGTTGAAAAAAAAATCCAAAATGGCGGAAAAAAAATGGCGGCAAATTTTGTCCGTCTCTCGCTCGGAGACTATAAGAGATGGAGGAGCGGTTTCTCTACAAAAGATGATCAAAACCCGGAGGTCTACCTGGTGAGTAGGAAAAAAATTCAAGATGGCGGATTTTTTTTTTCCATACAAAATGTATATGGGGAATATTGAAGGGACTAGAAGTTGGGAACTATGCAAGACATTGATTTTGATAGGTTCATAGGGCTCTTTTTCTTTTTCTTTTTTTTCATTTTACATTTGTTTTTTTTGTTTTTTTTCATTTTTTTTTCTTTTTTTTTCTTTTTCTTTTGTGAATGAGGAGCACGGCCAGGTTATTGCAGATAGGTGGGGTGTGCTCGAACAAATTTTTTGGCAAGAGATGACCAGAATCCGAAGGTCTACTTGATGAGTAAAAAAATCGCGGTCCGCTTTAGCGGGCCGCGCACCCACGCGCCCTACTTGTAGTAATAACACTTCCCGCGAGCTGCTTTAGCAGCTCGCGCACCGAGCGAAATAAATAAAGCCGAACAATCGCGGTCCGCTTTAGCGGGCCGCGCACCCACGCGCCCTACTTGTAGTAACAACACTTCCCGCGAGCTGCTTTAGCAGCTCGCGCACCGAGCAAACGCTAGTAATATATATAGCTCGATTACCACTCACTCACTGATTCACTCACTGACTGATTGACACGATGGTTCTCCTAGAAAGAGACAGAAATCGATACAATGATGTAGGGGAGATATGTCCGGGTGGGGGATTCGAGTGGGGAAAAATTATGACATTTCGGAAAAACAAGATGGCGGCCGACGTGAATCTTGCAACTCTTTTGTTTTCCAACCGATTTCTTTGAAATTTTGGATTATTGTAGAAATTAGTAAACGATTAACAGAAAAAGTGAAAAAAATTAAAAAAACAATATGGCGGCCGAGCTGTGACGTCTCAAATTTCCACCCCTCTCCTGTAAAATTTTGTATGAAAAAAATTTTTTTCACCCATGGCGTCGTATAGAGCTCAAAGAATGTGACTCGGAGAAAGGTGGAGAGAGCTGATGAGTGAGGAGTTCGGAGACGGGCGAGGGGCACGGCCAGGGTATAGAAGATAGGTGGAGGGTGCTCGACCAAATGTCATTCGAAACCTCGAGCAGTTGCCAGTGAGTTGAAAAAAAATTCCAAAATGGCGGAAAAAAAATGGCGGCAAATTTTGTCCGTCTCTCTCTCGGAGACTATAAAAGATGGAGGAGCGGTTTCTCGACAAAAGATGATCACAACCCGGAGGTCTACCTGGTGAGTAGGAAAAAAATTCAAGATGGCGGATTTTTTTTCCCCCCATACAAAATGTATGGGGAATATTGAAGGGACTAGAAGTTGGGAACTATGCAAGACATTGATTTTGATAGGTTCATAGGGCTTTTTTCTTTTTCTTTTTTTCATTTTACATTTGTTTTTTTTTCATTTTTTTCATTTTTTTTTAATTTTTTTTTCTTTTTTCCTTTTTTTTATTCGTTTTCTTTTTTTTTCATTTTTCATTTTCTTTTATTCTTTCTTCTTTTTTTCTTTTCTTTTTTTTCTCTTTTTCTTTCTTTTCTTTTTCTTTTGTGAATGAGGAGCACGGCCAGGTTATTGCAGATAGGTGGGGTGTGCTCGAACAAATTTTTTGGCAAAAGATGACCAGAATCCGAAGGTCTACTTGATGGGAAAAAAAATCGCGGTCCGCTTTAGCGGGCCGGGCACCCACGCGCCCTACTTGTAGTAATAACACTTCCCGCGAGCTGCTTTAGCAGCTCGCGCACCGAGCGAAATAAATAAAGCCGAACAATCGCGGTCCGCTTTAGCGGGCCGCGTACCCACCCGCCCTACTTGTAGCAATAACACTTCCCGCGAGCTGCTTTAGCAGCTCGCGCACCGAGCGAAATAAATAAAGCCGAACAATCGCGGTCCGCTTTAGCGGGCCGCGCACCCACGCGCCTTACTTTTAGTAAAACACTTCCCGCGAGCAGCTTTAGCAGCTCGCGCACCGAGCAAATGCTAGTAATATATATAGCTCGATTACCACTGACTCACTGATTCACTGATTCACTGACTCATTGACACAATTGTTCTCCTAGAAAGAGACAAAAAACGATACAATGATGTAGGGGAGATATGTCCGGGTGGGGGATTCGAGTAGGGAAAAATTATGACATTTCGGAAAAACAAGATGGCGGCCGACGTGATTCTTGCAACTCTTTTGTTTTCCAACCGATTTCTTTGAAATTTTGGATTATTGTAGAAATTAGTAAACGATTAACAGAAAAAGTGAAAAAAATTAAAAAACAAGATGGCGGCCGAGCTGTGACGTCTCAAATTTCCACCCCTCTCCTGTAAAATTTTGTATGAAAAAAATTATTTTCACCCATGGTGTCGTATAGAGCTCAAAGAATGTGACTCGGAGAAAGGTGGAGAGAGCTGATGAGTGAGGAGTTCGGAGACGGGCGAGGGGCACGGCCAGGGTATAGAAGATAGGTGGAGGGTGCTCGACCAAATGTCATTCGAAACCTCGAGCAGTTGCCAGTGAGTTGAAAAAAAAATCCAAAATGGCGGAAAAAAAATGGCGGCAAATTTTGTCCGTCTCTCGCTCGGAGACTATAAGAGATGGAGGAGCGGTTTCTCTACAAAAGATGATCAAAACCCGGAGGTCTACCTGGTGAGTAGGAAAAAAATTCAAGATGGCGGATTTTTTTTTTCCATACAAAATGTATATGGGGAATATTGAAGGGACTAGAAGTTGGGAACTATGCAAGACATTGATTTTGATAGGTTCATAGGGCTCTTTTTCTTTTTCTTTTTTTTCATTTTACATTTGTTTTTTTTGTTTTTTTTCATTTTTTTTTCTTTTTTTTTCTTTTTCTTTTGTGAATGAGGAGCACGGCCAGGTTATTGCAGATAGGTGGGGTGTGCTCGAACAAATTTTTTGGCAAGAGATGACCAGAATCCGAAGGTCTACTTGATGAGAAATCGCGGTCCGCTTTAGCGGGCCGCGCACCCACGCGCCCTACTTGTAGTAATAACACTTCCCGCGAGCTGCTTTAGCAGCTCGCGCACCGAGCGAAATAAATAAAGCCGAACAATCGCGGTCCGCTTTAGCGGGCCGCGCACCCACGCGCCCTACTTGTAGTAACAACACTTCCCGCGAGCTGCTTTAGCAGCTCGCGCACCGAGCAAACGCTAGTAATATATATAGCTCGATTACCACTCACTCACTGATTCACTCACTGACTGATTGACACGATGGTTCTCCTAGAAAGAGACAGAAATCGATACAATGATGTAGGGGAGATATGTCCGGGTGGGGGATTCGAGTGGGGAAAAATTATGACATTTCGGAAAAACAAGATGGCGGCCGACGTGATTCTTGCAACTCTTTTGTTTTCCAACCGATTTCTTTGAAATTTTGGAATATTGTAGAAATTAGTAAACGATTAACAGAAAAAGTGAAAAAAATTAAAAAAACAAGATGGCGGCCGAGCTGTGACGTCTCAAATTTCCGACCCCTCTCCTGTAAAATTTTGTATGAAAAAAATTTTTTTCACCCATGGTGTCGTATATAGCTCAAAGAATGTGACTCGGAGAAAGGTGGAGAGAGCTGATGAGTGAGGAGTTCGGAGACGGGCGAGGGGCACGGCCAGGGTATAGAAGATAAGTGAAGGGTGCTCGACCAAATGTCATTCGAAACCTCGAGCAGTTGCCAGTGAGTTGAAAAAAAATTCCAAAATGGCGGAAAAAAATGGCGGCAAATTTTGTCCGTCTCTCTCTCGGAGACTATAAAAGATGGAGGAGCGGTTTCTCGACAAAAGATGATCAAAACCCGGAGGTCTACCTGGTGTGTAGGAAAAAAATTCAAGATGGCGGATTTTTTTTTTCCATACAAAATGTATGGGGAATATTGAAGGGACTAGAAGTTGGGAACTATGCAAGACATTGATTTTGATAGGTTCATAGGGCTTTTTTTCTTTTTCTTTTTTTTTTCATTTTACATTTGCTTTTTTTCTTTTTTTTCATTTTTTTTTCTTTTTTTTTCTTTTTCTTTTGTGAATGAGGAGCACGGCCAGGTTATTGCAGATAGGTGGGGTGTGCTCGAACAAATTTTTTGGCAAAAGATGACCAGAATCCGAAGGTCTACTTGATGATTAAAAAAATCGCGGTCCGCTTTAGCGGGCCGCGCACCCACGCGCCCTACTTTTAGTAATAACAACTCCCGCGAGCTGCTTTAGCAGCTCGCGCACCGAGCAAACGCTAGTTATAATTATATCGACGGCAGAAAGCGGAAATGTCGTATCTCAAAATTTGGGCTAAATGACTTTTTTCTATATTGTTGATAAGCAAAAAAAGCCGCGTCGAATGGTATATGTCTCGTCTTTCTACGATGAAAAAATTTAATGATACGCCATTGAATTTTTTCTATTTTTGGTACTGCTTACATGACAAATTGCTGTAAATAGAGGAAAAGTCGCTATTTTTGAAAATAAAATAGATACGACACCACGTCCAACATAAATAACAGTTACACCATTATTTTAACCTGACGGACATTGGTTTCAAAAGAGATACAGCATTTCAGCCGCCCCAAAATTTTACGTTGACAAGGATACAGCAATATGCTCCGAACTGGTGAGTATTTATCGAACAGTTACTACATTTCAAACATTTAATTTAAGAGCAAATATCTTACTTACACCATAAGATTAGAGTATTGTTTTGTGTTGAGTAATCAATACGCCACTCTAGATAGACCCGCACCCCTCTCCAATCCCGAGGTGTTTGCTATATACGCCATTCTGATCGCGCGGCATCTGATGCGTAAGCGCCGATAGTGAGAAAGCGTATTTGTTGTTAACAAAAATATTATTTTAAAAGATTGTTAACGTGTCGTTTACGTGTTATTTACGTGTTTAAAATTAATAATTATACTTCAGGAGTTCGGGTAAGTAAAAGAATATTAAAATTTAACCTATTTTTTGTTAAATGATTTAATTGGAAGTCTGTATATTTAGCATACCTATTACCTACTATATCGTATAAGCAAGCAAAGCTTACTGCAACCTTACCTGCTTATATTTTACATAGTTACCTTGATTGTTTCGTTTATCAGTATCTTAAGGTCTCGAATAAGTAGATAGTTAACAAACATTAGGTAGGTACACGGTAAAGAAAGTGAGTGATGTTTTTATAACTTACCTAAATATTAGACTAGGTCTGAAGATATTTGATAGGCTCAGTAATTAGGTAAATAGCTAGTCTATTACTAATTAATTCTTCTTTTGTTTTAGGTAGCTATATACCGGTGCAGTGTTGAAGGATTATTAGATACAGCAGACTGATTATTGACTAATGAAGACGAGGAAGTATAGTAAACTGATTGACGAAACTAATTAAAAAGAGAAAGTATAGCAGACTGATTGTTGAAACTAATGGACAAGAGGAAGTATATAGAGCGGACTGATTTTTTCGTGTCATTTCCTACATTCTGAATATTATAATAAAAGCATTATGCAAAAGTTACAGTATTTTATTTTTTACTAGCTGCTGCCCGCGAGCTTCGCATCGCCATTTTAAGATAAATTTTCGAATTTTGAAATCGCTAAATGACCGAACTCACATAAAAAAGTTTATCCTCCTTTTCACTTGTTTTTTGTTAAATTAACACCCGCAAATAAATTTTCCCTTCAAAAATTATGGATTTCAATGCAAACTTTCATCCCCTTTTCCATCATTTTCTTACGACGCCAAAAAATATAGTATCATGCATTTCACTTCGAAACTTCATCATCATTATATACCAAATTAATCCCCTTTTTCACCCGCAAAGGTAGAATATTTGAAATCGCTTGATGGCTTTTTAAGTTTCATATTTTTTTATTTATGAACTTTATTGAAATAAAACAAACATTGAGTTTGAAGTGAAACTTACCACAACACATTAGTGAAAACCGCACCCCAATCGCTTTAGCCGTTTCTGAGATTAGCGCGCACAAACACACAGACACACAGACAAACAGAAAAAAATTCTAACAATGATTGTTTAGGGATCTATTGTTTTGATAAAGGCCCCCAATAACAGATTTTCTCATAAATTTTTGATGTACAGACAACGATCAATTAGAGATTTATTATAATATATCATGTATAGATAATAAATTTATAATTCAGAATGTTTAAAAACTATTAAAATCACATACAGCAAAATGATCATGTTTCTAATAGTTCATATTTGAGATACAGCAGATCGTAGCACGAAAACTTGTATCTATTTTAATTGGTCATACATTTCACCTTACAGTTACAGCTTTTCCGCTGCTCGATATTTAAACATCAACTGCTGTAACTCGTAAAAAATCAATGAAGCAGTAACTTTAGAACTTTCCTAATAACTGTATCAAATACCGTTTAGTTTGATAGAAATATGTTGCAAGTTTCAACTTTCTATCTTTATTAATTTACGAGTTATGATTTTTTGAAATAGTTTTTTGGCTCTGGTGTAAAACTGGATTTTTCGAGATACGCCAGTTCCGATTTCTGCCGTCGATATATAATTTTCAACTTTTTTTATTTTTTGGAATTTTTCCTTTTTTTTGTGCTGTAAGAAGACCTTGCTTTTTGCCAAATTTCGTGATTCTAGTTCAACGGGAACTACCAAATTTGTTTTCGACCCAAAACCTAAGGGTACTTCCAGTTGACCTAGAATTGCCAATAATGGTTAAAAGCAAGGTCTTACAGCACAAGTAAATTTTGGTACTTACAAGTTTTCGCCAAAATCTAAATTTGCCGATATCTTTTTATCGTGTTGACCTGAGTCATGATTTTTATACACCTGAATAATAGGGAATAAAAGATCTCAGTATCTGGTATAAATTTCAACTTGCTTGGTCCACCCGTTCCTGAGAAAATCTGTGGTTACACATGGACAGACGGACAAGAGATTGATCTTATAGGGGTTCCCTTTTTTACCTTTTGAGGTACGGAACCCTAAAAATGGGGCAACATTGAAAAATTTATTATTTTGGACGTATGATACTAATTACATACCTAAAAGTACTTTTGCTTGTTGCTTTCTTTTTGTTGTTTTGTTTGTACTTCAATCACGCAGCATTGGACATACTCATCTGTGCGGGAGATATTATGGTGCACAAGAGTATGTGCAAACACAGGTGCACACTCTATAGGTATTCCCTCCGTCAAATAGTCCAATGGGACGGCAATCCGGAGAGATCAGGCGCAGGACAGACGACTATACGTGCTGTCTGAGGCACGGGGGTCAGGGGTGACACACCGCCAACTTCCTAACTCCGAGCTAGTCTTTTTTTTCTGTGATCGAAGGGGCTAGTTTTAATTGAGAATTTTTTAACAGAAAAATCCAATACATTATATTGACCCGACCCGGGAATCGAACCTGACCTACTGCAAACCCAACAAACAAATAAAGATGATCTGATAGATTGCCCATACAAAAACTATCAAAACGTCGTCGATTTAACTTGTCAATAAAATAAATGTAGCATTAAATACATCTTCTTCTTCTTCTTTATCAAACATAGACGTCCACTGCTGGACAAAGGTCTTCTGCATGGACTTCCCACAGGCTTCGTTGTTGTCAAGTTTCGGTCGGCATAGTTCGAGATAAATTAAATGAAAGGTACGGTACATTGGTAAGACTGAGATTGAGTTTCCACGGCGCGGTTCGGCGCCCGCGCCCGCAGCTTGCCCGCAGCGGTTGCGGGCCCGCGGCCTCCGTAGAATTCAGATCTGTATGGAAAATGAAGTAGCAGTTTCCACGGCGCGGTTTGCGCCCGCGGTGGGCGCGGTAACAACGGTACCGCAACCGCTGCGGGCGCGGGTGCGAACTGCGCCGTGGAAACTCAGTCTAAGTCTGATTCTACAAAAATGCAACTGAAAACTTATTCAATTATGGTAGTGAAAACCTGTGTTTATTTCTATCTTTTTTTGTGGCGCGCTTGTGGTTTTAAATATTTTAGAGCGAAAATTCGTTTTGCACACATAAAATATTAAACCGTATATAGAGTTTGAAAGTTTACACGAGGCACACACAAACATTTTTACAGCTTGTTTACAAATGGTCTCTTTTACGAGTGTGGAAATAAAGTTTCAATATATTTGAGGTTCTAGCTACTTTAAGGTTTATTGCGGGTTGGAGTGGAAATGTAAGTAACATAAAAAATGTATACGAAAATAAACTCACATTTTTCGGAGATTTACTTAATCTGTTTTATGGTTAACTCGCTTTTTGTATGGTTAACTCGCTTTAGCACGCGATTTCGTCCGCGCGGATTTGGATTTTTAGTGTGTTTTTAAAAACTTCATAGTGACTTTTAATTCCCAGTTTTAAAAGGCTATCTCTAGGATGTATCTAAGATGGGTACATACCTACTAGATATATCTCTATGCCTGTCGTTGAAATCGGTTCAGTACCCAGTCGAGATGTACCTACAGTAATAAACAAACACAAATACCTACTTTTGGATTTTGTACAATAGCTACATTATGGCACCATAATTATTGAAAGAACTAAGGTCCGAAGAGATTTATTAATTTATGTAAGCGCTGTGGTCTTTTAAGAGGTCCCGGGTTAGTTTCTCGGCAGCAGTAATCTGGTAAAATTAAAACACTTAATTGTCTCTGGTCTGGTAGGAGGCTTTGGTTGTCGCTAGTTACCACGCTACCACAAATGCACAACAAGTGCTGCCAACCGGTTTAGCGTTCCGGTAATTTAGAGTGGAGAAACCGATTAGGGGCATGAGTTTTTTTAACTGTCATACCACTAAAATTTGGATTTACCTTCCGGCTTCCTTTCCAACTAAATATAACTTTAATCAAGAGTGAAAAGCCATCTTCTAGGCAAGCGCGCTACATATTAGGCTGCATCATCTTTTAACATCAGGTAAGATTGCAGACAAGCTCTAATCTATATTATAAATATTTTAAAAAAATCATCATCATCAGCAACCCATCAACGGCTCACTACTGAGCGCAGGTCTCCTCTCAGAGAAGGGTTTAAAAAAATATCCGTTCCAAATTAGCCCGATACTACGAGATTGCAGTTAGGGGGTATCCTTGGGGTATCTAGTCACCTTCTTATAATATGAAATATGTATTAGTTATGGATTTGTATAGATGAAGTCATATCTGTATCCATCGGTCTATTTTAATTAATGCAAATTGCAGCGGCTTTACGCCGCCGCGGCATGTGTTAATGAAGGCAGTACGCGGAAGCGGTGCTCGTAAATACTGCCCCGTTTCGTTTTTCCGTTTCCGCACCAGGTTGCCATTACTTCTGCTTCACGTCTTATTCAAATTACACGCCAACTCTATTTCACTGTGGATGCCTGTGTGTGATACAAATTAAACGGCGAAACAACATTTTTTTTAAAAGAATAGTATCCAAGCTGAATTTATCCATCTATCTATCTAATTTGACTAATATTCTCCTCTGACCTCCAAATAAGCAGAAAGCTTGTGAGTGGGTACGACAATAGTGCAAAGGATGGGGATCGAACCTGCGTCCTTTCAGTTTTTAGTCCGCTTCTTTAACTGTTGGGCTATTTAGGCTTTTTTACAGTTCGATTCAAACTTTATGTCCACACGGATGTTAGCCGCGAGTGTAGGTTCGCGCAGGCTCGCCGCCTCCCGCGCGCCGCTGATTGGTTGGTACCGATTATTGAATTCTGCGCATCGAAACGCACGAAGTCCGAGAGGTCATAAAGTTTGAATCGGACTGTACCTCTCTAATTTTAGGCGAAGTATCAAAATTACAACTTTTACCTTTATAATATACTAGCTGATGCCCGCGATTTAGTTTTTAAAATCCCTCGGGAACTCTTTGATTTTCCGGGATAAAAAGTAGCCTATGACACTCTTCAGGTCCTCAACTGTAGCCCTGTTGCGGCGTGATTGAAGGACAAACCAACAAACCAACAAACCAACATACAAACACACTTTCGCATTTATAATATTAGTAAGGATTATAGCCATAAATAATGAAAATTTACATAATTTCCACAGATAAAAGCATTTAAAACGCTGAGTTTTATTTCGTCACTTTTAGGCTGAGATCTATAGATCGTACTCTGGCTCTGCTCAAGACTCAGGATAGAGTTAAAATGAGACACAAATATGTCGTGACATAAATCTGTCTCCTTTTAACTCTGTCTTGAGTCTTGAGTCTGAGCTGAGTGAGAGTGCCATCTATAGATTAGATCCGTACTCTGTGTTTATAGTATGGATCAAATGCTTAAAATCGACCAACATAAGTATCTTCTTCTTCTTCTTTATCAAAAAAAGACGTCCATAACTGGAGATAGGTCTCTTGCACACACGCCTCGATCCATATTAATTATACTATGGTGCCGGTTGGTGGGCACCGATCTCAAAATTTCTCCCTGAATATTTATTATTATTATATATCCCTCATAATCCCTGAATAATATACAATTATTTGTATATTTTATCTTGAAAATAAATGTTTTGTATATTTTATCAACTTGATCATAATAACTGCAAAATACATATTGAAACTATCGGGGTATAAATATTCTTACAAATCCCAAGTTAATAATTTATCTCAGAAGCGTAATAAAACTGTTTTGAAAGTTTGATGAGGCCCTTTCTTGTAATATTAAAGCCAAAGGGTAGTAAAAACTATAGGTTATAAGGGTTCTTGTAAGACGATGCCATTTTATGAGTAATTTGTTTTTGAGCCGAACCCGAATGGTGAGACCTGTGTCTTGGAGGCGGTTCTTGATTGGAGCCATTCATCTTGTGGTTGGTTAATCAGAGGTTTGGGGTTTGAGCATCACTTTGCCGTAATTAGACTGTACATAGGCGGTTTTTAGGGTTCCTTAGTAAACAAGGAACCCTTATAGTTTCGCCATGTCTGTCCGTCTGACCGTCCGTCCGTCCGCGGTTTAGCTCAGACACTATTGGTACTAGAAATGTGTAATTTGACAAGTGAAATAAAATTGTGAAAAATAATTTTTTAGGGTACCTTCCCTACAAGTAAAGTGGGGATGATTTTTTTGAAATATGATTTTTTAAAGTGCTAAATTTTATTATAGTCAAGCCCCCCCCCCCCCCCCCCCCCTCTCTGGCAGCTTGGACGGACATGGCGAAACTATAAGGGTTCCTTGTTTACTACGGCCGGCACCCTAATATTTGAACATCCCAATAATATTTACGTTGTTCGTTATTTTCTTACATCTTTTATGATATATGTGATATATAGATAGGTACCTCTTAAAAACTTAATAGTTCGTATGTTCCAAAAAAAGAATTAAGTACTACACATTCATACAATTCGTCTTACCCGAAGTTATTCTTTACCCTTCAGATTGTTACTAACAGATATGACAACACAAGACCCATGTTACCACGAAAATAAGACTAACAATAACAATTTTAATAACATTTTTATGTACCTACTCGAGATATTTATTTTTTACAATAGAATATAATAGAAATATTTTTTATTCAAATAAACTTTTTTGCATTTGAATCATCGATGAGTCTACCACTGGTTCGGAATGCCCTTCCTGCCAAGAAGAACCAGCAAGAAACTCGACGGTTGCTCTTTTTAAAAAAAAGTTTACAATACAACAATAGATACTATATACGAGTATATGATACGTATGCTAATTTAGTACTATCTAAGATATCTAATTATGTATCTAACTATCTAGTTTAAAAAAAGTGATTTGGTCATATGTACCCCGACTCGCACTTGGCTGATTTTTTTAAATGTACCCTACATGACGTTGAGATTGGTTAATAAGTCGTTAAAAAGAAACAAGCAATCAAAAATAAATAATTGTTTTGTGTATATATTAAATTATTTATTAATAATAACCTAGAATTAATAGATATCGCTTTGTTTAGTAGTCCTTATAAATACAGAGTATAAAAAATAGACGTTATTCTCAGATCTGAATAATAGAAGTGATACCGGGCTAAAGTTTCGGATTTGAAAAACAATTTATTTCCCAGGGGAAAATCCAAAAGCTTTATTTTATCACACTGCACAATAAATTTATATGACAAAATCTCTACTATGAAATATTCATTTATTTTGTTCCCGTGTCGTTATAGGAATCATCGTTGCCGGCTAGATTGCGTATGCGCTATGTTCAAATAACAATAACTCTGAAAGTACTATACATACAGTTATAAATTAAATGTTGTATTATAGCTTAGCTCAAAATCTCTTGATCTAGTAAAAAAATAAAAAGGGTCGTCGGGGGTGTTTTTGCAGTTATTTACAATAATTTGTTGATTTGCATGATTTTACGATGATTTTTTCGGGTTTCATATTTTTTTCAAACGTTATGGAGATCTAAACATATTTGTTTTGTAATGTAGATAGTAGGACAGTATTTTTGCCCTTCGAATAAGCCCATTTTTATCTCAGTAAGACCAAAACTTTAAGAGATATGATTCTTTTTGTACACGTTTAGAGAATATTTCAGTACAAAAACAAAATGGCTGCCACATAGGGGGGAAGTGGATTGGGCCCAAGTTTAGGGTGTATTTGTACTTAAAAATAGTTGTTATATAAGTGTTTAAAATATCGCTAATTCATGTCCGAACACACTGTATATATACTAATCAGTATTAGAATTTAGAATTATTATCTAACTATTATCTGTCAGATAAACAGCCAAATATTAAATTGCAACTAAACTACGGCCGTTCAGAGAATGCGTTCCTGACACGTCGCGATTGAACTGACGACGTAACTTTGTAATGGCGTTGCAGTTACGATAAAAATATTATTGCTGGTTGTTTACCGTTTTAACAATTGATGAGCATTAAAACAACATTATTATATCAATAATCAATTAATGTTATAATTTTGTGCCAAACTGAGTGTCAAATAACTTGGTAAACAATATTAACTGATAGGTGTCAGGAACGCATTCTCTGAACGGCCGAACATTAAGTCGGTTATCTTTAATTACAAGCTTTTATTTAACTTGCGATTGATGTATGTATGTTTGTTTAGGTCAAATCTTGCAAGCTAAATTAGAACCACTTCCCGGTTTTCCGATTGAGTGTTGTATTTATATGTAAATCGGATGACATTGCAATATTATTGTGACATCGACCTGTTCTAATGATGGCTATGGGAACTCTGTAATAAAACAATGTAACCCCATCTAGTTTGGGGTCGTTTGATTTGTCCTGACAAGTACTCTGGTCCTAGATGATATCCAAGGTCTGATGATGTAGCCAGAAAGTATAACCCTGGAAGTCGGCTATGGAAACTCTGTAATAAAACGACGTAAATATATAAAATTTATTTATTTATTTTTATTTATTTATTTATTGACTCAACAAAAAAGTGAACACAATTTACACCATAATTATAGACCAAAATATTAGACAAGAACAAAATTGAAACTAAGGCTGGAGATTGCAACTGGCAGCCAAAATAGACCGTAGCTTGTGCTAGGGCTGCTTAAAGCTTGTATTAAAAATATATTTTGGAACGTAGTTACTTATCGCGCGGTGCGGAAGGGGGCTAGACGGATCGACACTTTTTTGAAACCGACACTTTTTTGAATGTGAATTTGGCATTGTGTTCGGTATTTTCACGGTACAATATTGGGTCTCCCTAATTTTTTATAAGTTAAAAATAAGTTATAAAAAATTAGGGAAAAATTCCACATGTAGAAATTATTTAAAATAAAATTGAAAATGGAAAATTCGGTCTGTCGAGCTGGGATTCGAACCATCGACCTTTGGCTGTTAGGCGACTGCAGAAGCCACAAGGCTACGGAGACCCATTATTGTACCGCGAAAATACCGAACACAATGCCAAATTAATTAATCGAAAGGAACTACGTTCCATCCGGGTGTCCCTTGACACCTCTCAAGTTTTTTTTTTACACTTTTTACTAGGGTTCCGTACCCAAAGGGTGCCAACGGGACCCTATTACTAAGCCTCCGCTATCCGTCCGTCCGTCCGTCCGTCCGTCTGTCAGCGGGCTATATCTCGTCAACCGTAATAGATAGACAGTTGAAATTTTCACATATTATGTATTTCTATTGATGCTATAACAAATAATAAAAATAAAATTAAATTGAAAAATAAAGGGGGCTCCCAGACATCGAAAAGGAGTCGAAATAAAATTTTATTTTTTACCCCGGCATGTGGGGTGTCATTGTCTAGAACCCATTAAGTGGAGTTCAAATATATATTTTTTTATTTTTTAGCTACAAAAATGAAGAAATGGGGGGCTGTCAAAGTTTTCGGTTTTAGACCAATTTTGTTAGGGGATCTATCTCAAAAAACTAAACTAGTTAGGAATTTGAAATTTTGGTATATTATGTACTATATAGTGTATTTAAACAACAAATACTGAAAACACTGATATTATCATGCGGTTGGTAAGTTGTGACCAAAACAAACGAGCATTTTTCCCCAAATATCTACTAATTTAGTACTTTCTAAGAACTAAGATATCTAAATATGTACCTAGTTAAAAAAAAATGATTTGGTCTTATGTACGGAACCCTAAAAGAGCGAGGCCCGACTCGCACTTGGCCGATTTTTTAAATAATATGTTATTGTTTGAGTCAATATTATGAATCAATATACGAATGATATTATATTCGTAGTAAGATATTTCATAATTTTTCCACGTAGCGGGTGACTCGAAACAAATTGGACAAAAATAGCAAGGGGTCATGACAAATTGCTCGCCAAGGACGGAAAGTTTGAGGAAGTGCCCTCAGATCGTAGCATATGACGTAAGTGTATAAAAAATGGACTGCAATATATTTCTACTTAACAATTCGAGATATTACTGTTTTGCTTTATATCTTTGTACCTTTCTTAAATATGTATAAAAATATGTCTGCAATCAGAATAAAAAGAAGAGACATACTATTTTAAGGCCTGTAGACCACCACCGCGAAATAATATGGCGACATCGCTGAAGCTCCGGCGTGTCTTGTCAGTTGTATGACACATTAAGTGAAACTTTTTGTTCTAACACTAAAATTATATGATGTATTTTCAAACTAAGTTGGCGTGTGTCTGAGTACTAAAGTCTAGAGTGCTAGAGCTACAAGTTTGCCTAAGTACATTAAATAAATAATTCAGAATGTTATATCTTTCGCATGCGATTTCGTAGATACCCATTAAGATAGTTCAACTCCGTGAAGCGAAATCGAACGCGATTTAAATGACGTGATCTGAGTAAAGTCACAATGAGAATTATATTACTACTAGCTGATACCCGCGACTTCGTCCGCGTGGATTTAGTTTTTTAAATCCCTATCCCATCCCATGCATCCATACATCCCGTCCATCCATCCGTATGCTAAGTACATCTATCCATCCAATCCAATCCATCCTCACAAACTTTCACATTAATAATATTAGTGAGATAAGTAGCATAGGATATAGTTAATGTAGTTAAAGTTAGTAACAGGAGGATACAAACATACATACACACATACATACATACATGCATGCATACATACATACAAACATGCATACGTACATACATACATACATACATACATACATGTATGCATGCATGCATATTGGCGCATAATTTAAGAATAAATACGTGAAAAGTAGCATTTCGAATATCCCGCGGGAACTGTTTGTTTTCCCGGGATAAAAAGTAGCTGTTGTTACTTTTCCGGCCCTCAACTATGCCTATCCAAAAAATCACGTCAATCTGTAACTCCCTTGGCACATAATTGAATGATAAATATATGAAAAGTAGCATACAAATATCCCGCGGGAATTGTTTGTTTCCCGGGATTAAAAGTAGCCTTTGTCACTTTTAAAGCCCTCAACTATGCCTATCCAATAAACCACGTCAATCTGTAACTCCGTTGGCGCATAATTAAAGGATAAATATGTGAAAAGTAGCACACTAATATCCCGCGGGAACTGTTTGTTTTCCCGGGATAAAAAGTAGCCTTTATTACTTTTCCGGTCCTCAACTATGCCTATCCAAAAAACCCCCTTCAATCTATAACTCCGTTGGCGCATAATTGAAGGATAAATAAGTGAAAAGTAGCACACAAATATCCCGCGGGAACTGTTTGTTTTCCCGGGATAAAAAGTAGCCTTTGTCACTTTTCAAGTCATCAACTATGCATATCCGAAACCCCACGTCAATCTGTAACTCCGTTGGTGTATAATTGTAGGATAAATATGTGAAAAGTAGTATACTAATATCCCGCAGGAACCGTTTGTTTTCCCGGGATAAAAAGTAGCTTTTGTCATTTTCAGGCCCTTAACTTTACCTGTGCAAAAAAATCACGTCAATCTAAAACTCCATTGGGCGTATTTTGAAGGACAAATGCGTAAAAAATAGCGATGCTATCCCGCAGGAACTGTTTGCTTTTCCGGGATAAAAAGTAGCCTATGTGCTATTCCTGACTATAATCTATGTCTATGCCAAATTTCAGCAAAATCGGTTCAGTAGTTACGGCGTGAAAGCGGAACAAACATACAAACAAACTCACTTTCCCATTTATAATAGTAAGGAAGGATGATTGAATCATAGTCCAATCTCTGTTTGAAACTGGCTGGTGATTTCTGTTTCGCATGTCACACAGTGAAAGAATCATGTTGGAGCTTCAGTGGTGCCATTACTATGAGTTCGTGGTTGAGGTGAGAGGTAAGACTTTTTAAGGAAAATTCCTCCAAGGGGTGTTATACCATTAGCAAGTTGATTTTAAAATGTTATCTATAGTTACATAATATTATTATACAGTATATTAAGAAACTAGCTTCTGCCCGCGGCTTCGCTCACATAAAGTTCGATTTTTCAAACCCCTATTTTATGCCTGAGTTGAATTTTCAAAAATCCTTTCTTAAGGGATGCCAACGATAAAAAATCAAACTCCGGATCCCAGACAAGGAAGAGTTTGCTCCTCCTTGTCTGGGATCCGGAGTTTGATTCCAGGTACACATCTCCGACTTTTCAGAATGTGCCTTTTTAGAAATTAAGTAGGTATTACTTGCATTAAAGGTCAACGAAACATCGTGACGAAACCTGCATGCCTGAGAGTTCTCCATAAAGTTCTCAAGTTCTCAACGATGTGTCTAGTCTGCCAATCTACACTTAGTCTTGGCCAGTGTGATGGTCTGTGGCCTAAACCCTTTTCAATTGTATAGTAATACGTTTACCAGTACAACATTTAAAACAATACGAGGAAGCCGGTTAAATAAGGCTTTTGCTGAATTTTTGATGTTTCAGGCAAACATAATATTTCTGTTATTGTTGTTCAGAGGCTTTAGATTTACATATAAAATTACTCAACGGGTTATGAACAATTTAATTTTATTTATACGTTCTTTCAGTCGTTTGCATAAATGTATTTCTACTGATCACCATTTTATCGCAGACTTGACCCCGGGGTTTTGCTTCTCCTTTTTTTAAAAGCACTGTCTATCAGTGACAACTTGAATATTACCTAAAATCTATTCAGCACTTTCTGCTATAACCGCTTCCGAACATACACCAAACTCAGAATAGATTATTTATTCATACATAGTTTGTTATTTTACTACACATCATGTAGTAAAGTAACTGGGTATCAAGAAAGTTATATTATCATGATAACGATGTACAAAATTCTTGTTTGTTATTGACCATTGCATGTTGCCAGTGATGACTTACGGATCCGAGACATAGTCGCTAACTATGGGCCTCATAAGAAGGCTCAGGGTCACTCAGTGAGCGATGGAGAGAGCTATGCTCGGTATATCCCTGCGAGATCAAATCAGAAATGAGGAGATCCGTAGGAGAACCAAAGTCACCGACATAGCTCAACGTATCGCGAAACTGAAGTGGAAATGGGCAGGGCACATAGTTCGCAGAGCTGATGGTCGTTGGGTTGGGGTCCCAAGGTGCTGGAGTGGCGACCCCGCACCGGGAAACGCAGTGTTGGCAGACCCCCCACTAGGTGGACCGACGACATCAAACGAGTCGCAGGGAGCCGCTGGATTCAAGCGGCGCAAGACCGAAGCCTGTGGAAGTCCATTCAGGAGACCTTTGTCCAGCAGTGGACGTCTATAGGTTGATAAAGAAGAGAAGAAGAAGAAGATTGACCATTGGAAAACTTACATTATAAGTTGAGTTACTTTGTTTGAGTAACTAAAATCGGTGGTGAAGTTGACATAATATGACTAAAATTAAGCTGTAAGCTGTGAACTATCATTATCCTTAGGTACTAATATCATAAATGCAAAGTGTGTGCGTAGCAACAGAGCATCTGATCGACGTGATTTTTTTGCTTGGGTATACTTATTGGGACTTGAAGAATGATTTCTATTCCGTAAAAACAAAGGGCATACCGTAAACGTATGTTTATTGCATGTGTATTGCAATTTATTAAGAAATAAAAAGTGATTTAGTATCTGATAACGGCTAGCCGCATGTAAATGTCGGCTCTACTCACGTGTAACTAACTGCCTCTTGTTATAAACGCCGTAATAAATTGTGAAGGCACTTTATGAAACTTGTGGCGGTGGCGAAATTTTATGGCCTTATTTATTATGTGTGGTAGATGCCCCAGACTTAGTGTAGGAACATAAAAATACGAGGCTATATTTCTAACCTTTCGGCAACTATCGGGCAAATGGCAAATGGCCATGTCTCTACAGCCGAGAGACATGCTCCTTGAATTAGTGCTAACTCCTACATCCTCTCGGGGTTAAACTACAAATGATATTATTCATGCAGTGTTTTGCGTAAGTATAGGCGTATTTTTTATCATAAAAATAGCTTACAATGGTATCGAGGTATCATCTGCTGAATGAAGGGACGATAGAGTGAGTCTTTTCAACTTAACACCCTTGGGTCCTACGCAAATAACACCGCATACTTAATATTAGTTCTTAGCCCTTTTTATAAAATAACAATTTATCTACTGATATTATGTAAAACCGTGAATTTGAAAAACCAATTAAATGGTGAAATACCAATTAATTAATTACTCTGTAAATTAAAGAACAATGCTTATATTTTGGGGCTGGCAATTAACATAAACTTTTATCGGTTTTAACCCTTAAGTATAATATGTCGCAGTAGATTCCAAATAGGTAGGATAAGTTTAAGAAAAAAAATATCAACAGATTTTCCTTTGTGAATAGACAACAATACGCTGAAAAGATTGTTTAAGCGTCTTACGTATCAGAACAGCTACCTACACCTGTATCTCCTTAGGAAGATAAATCTGTTTTGTACCTATATCTAAATAATCCGACAGCTGCAAAGAAAATCGTCTATAGGCACCTAAGTATCGCGTGTATTTTAATCTTCTTACAAATCATTCAAGTGAAAACGGGGGTGTTGAAATATTTTTTATCAGACTTCAAAAAAGAAGGATTTTGTGGCTTTGTTACCTAGAAATTATACCTTAAATTTATTAACCAACATATGGATAACGTGAATAACGTAAATTTTCTTTTTGAAAGTTACCCAATCATAAAATCAAAAAAATAATCATAAAAGTTCATAAACGTAGTATTTATTACTTACCATAAACTTTATGATTAAATTTAGTTGCTCTGAATACATAATGAATGTAAGTTACGATGTTATCACTTTTGGGTTTCCAAATTTTTGGAAACTTTTGCTAAACCTTACAGACAGATAAGTCTATTCCATCATCAAAGGGGTTGATAGTGATCGAATACTAAAGCTCGTAACAGAGTAAACGGTAGAGCAAATTTTTGCAAATCTTTCGAAAAACCGTTTGATACCCAGATACCGTTCACGGTCGAGATACATAAAGGATTACTGTCTGCAGCATCGAGGTAAATACTCATATTTACTCTATGGACTTTTATGCGGGCGGATTTGAAACGGAAAATAAAACACTTGTTCATTCTGCAGCGACTTTATGGTTGCGTACACATATGAAATATCTCCTCATGGGCCACGGTCTTTCAAAGCTGGGTTTTTAAAGGAACTTATGGTTTGCGACTAGATACAAAAAAAAAACTTATTAGAAAAGGCATAATAACGTGAATGATTGAAGTGTGCTAAGTAAATTGTAAATTGTAATTTTATAATATACTAGCTGACCCAGCGAACTTCGTACCGCCAACTTATCTATATAAATAAAACAAATAAACTATCCCAATCCAAAAAACTATCCTATCTTTTAAGTTGGGCCAAATTACAGATAGTTACGAAGTTTGATAAAAATCGGTTCAGTAGTTTAGGAGTCCATCGCGGACAAACAACGTGACACGTAATTTATGTATATTAAGATTATACACTAACAGAATATATAGAATTATAATTCTAATTACACATAATTTTTCTGTTATAGTGTCTAATATTGATTGCGCATATGAGGCTTAGTGGGAGGAACCTCAGAATGAAATTGCTAAATTATTTCTCGCACATCAATTCATCTAAGGTGATTAAAATTGCATGCAATTTTTAATCGCGCGCACTGAGTGACCAGGTTCAGAGGAAAAGTTGAGTGTTATTACACTCAAAGCTCCTTTTCCTCAGAACCTGGTCACTAAGGCTGAGATCTATAGACCGTACTCTGGCTCTGCTCAAGACTCAAGATAGACACAAATATGTCCTGACATAAATCTGTCTCTTTTTAACTCAGTCTTGAGTCTGAACTGAGTGAGAGTGCCATCTATAGATCTTAACCGAGCCCGCGATTTAAAATTGTCAGAGTTCCTAATTCATTAGATAGGATCTCTGGGATCACGAGTGGGGGCTGCAATTTTTAATCGCAATTGCATCGTGCGCGCGCTCTCATTGAAACCTGTTGGCGTGACTTCATTGCAATTGTTGCGAGCTGATAAAAAATCAGTGATTAAAAATTGTATCGTGCGCGCACTTACATACCACTACATGGACAGTGGAATGCGATTAAAATTTGAAGCAATTTTTAATCATCTGTGCGCGGGCTCTGACGCCTACTAATCTCCATGATATCTAGTGCATGAAGCTTATATACCGGGAGTCCCGAGCCGGTAAGACCAAATTTTCCTTTGCATTATATTCGATAGAAAATTTCGTATGCTTTCAGGAGAACTTGCAACCACGTATTGGAAACACATATGGCTTGTGACAATCTTCTGTAAGCAGAAAAGAAGACACATAAAAAAACTAAAGTTCATACACAATCTGGGTAACAAAAGCCAAATTTTTATATTTAATCCAACTTTTCCGAATTTTATTTTCCGTTTTTCAGGGTCGCCGAGGAGTAAGTTTTTGTATTTGAAATCTGCTAAATTAATGTCTTCATTCGTCATTTAAACGTTACTAGCACCAAAAGAATCGATTATTGAGATGCCATATATAACGACAACCTTACATTACTTACTTTAAGGTATCTAAAAACAAAATTGAAAAAACTTGAGAGGTGTCAAGGGACACCCGGATGGAACGAAGTTCCTTTCGATTAATTAATTTGGCATTGTGTTCAATATTTTCACACTACAATATTAGATCTCCGTCGCCTTGTGGTTTCTACAGTCGCTAAACAGTTAAAGGTCGATGGTTCGAATCCCAGCTCGACAGACTGAATTTTCTATTTTCAATTTTATTTTAAATAATTTCTACATGTGGAATTTTTCCCTAATTTTTTTATTTTTATTATTAATTTATTAAATAATTTCTACATGTGGAATTTCTCCCTAATTTTTTTATTATTATTATTAATTTATTATTGAAAATAGAAAATTCAGTCTGTCGAGCTGGGATTCGAACCATCGACCCTTATCGACCTTTATGCGACTGTAGAAACCACAAGGCTACGGAGATCTAATATTGTACTGTGAAAATATTGAACACAATGCCAAATTCACATTCAAAAAGTGTCGGTTTCAAAAAAGTGTCGATTTTTTCCGTCTAGCCCCCTTCCGCACCGCGCGATAAGGAACTACGTTCCAATAATATACTGCTACTTAAAAGCATTGGTAGTGCCTATAGGCCCTGTTTCATTGTTAAAGTTGATTGTGTATTGGATTGTTGTAAGTGAGCTTCAACTTCAGCTTCAACTTTCAAGCAACATCTAATACTGTTTTTCCATTAAGAGCAGGTGGTTGAGCATCTCGAATTTCGGCCTCAATGGAAAAATACCTTGTTTGGCTAAACTTCTTGAGTAATTTACTGAGGAAGAACGATTATGATGTATGTTAGCTAGCAAAAATCATTCTTGTACAATTTACGTCACCTATATGTACTGACGCATGAGGTAGTAGGTATTAAAGTTCGTTACATTTATTATAGAGGATCCAAGAGTAGGTATTATACAGTTTATTATCAGCTTTTGTCCCGGACTTTTTCTGCGTGGATTTAGATTTTTAAACATCCCGCGGAACCTTATGCTCTTCCGGGATATAAAGTAGCATAAGTCTCTCTCTTAATAACTAGATTTATTAATTAATAGCTCAGTATCAAAACGATGATACTCGTATTACTCCGTACTTACCTAAAGTTTCCTAATAGTATCAAATTACTTTTAAGTTTTGAGAGTTCTAAACTATACCCATGCAAAAAATTACGTCGACTCACTACTAGATTATGTTGCTGCGTGATTGAAGGACAGATCAACAAAAAATACACGTTCGCATTTATAATATAGGGAGGAATAGCTTAGACTTGTTCTATTTTCGGTAGTTGTAGTATCTGTGCAATGCTTGTCATCCCTATAAACAATAAAGTACACCATCATGGTTATGGCATTTTTGCTCATCTCCGTTGCGAAGCTGTAGTAGCAATGCTTAAATGAACCACTATTTAAATCTTTTGTCTCAAAAAAGTCACGTGAAGAGTAAAATTGGTATACAGTGCGGTGCGGCGTCGCCGATTTTGTCAAACAAGTAGCGCTGCGACAGTATTTTTTTGAAAAATTAACTATTTTGAGGCAAATTTTTCATATTTTATTTGATTAGCCTTTAATTACTTGTTGGTGAAAGGCTTCGGCTGAGGCTAGTTACCACCCTACCGTCAAAGACAAGCGATAAAGCGATTTCCGAGCAAGTGTAGAAACCGACTAGGGGTTTGCATTAAATATATGCCAAACACCTTCAATTTTGCCTGCTACCATCTTAGGCTGCATACTCACTTACCATTAGGTGAGATCGCATACAAGGGCTGTCTTGTCATCAAATAATAAAAAAATTAACATACATTTATTATGTACGTCTGTCTGTGTTTTGAACCTCTAAACACAAGTCCTATGTAAAATACAACACAAAGTACAATCAAAAGTAAAGTACAATCTTTTGAGAAATAATTTATATCGCGTTCTCACACAACTCAGACTCGAAACAGAGTCAAAACGAGACAGATTTATACAACGACATATTTGTATCCCATTTTAACTCTTTCTTGAGCAGAGTAAGCGCAGAGAGAGCACGTTCATTAGGTACCCCTTTACGTTTAACAGTCTACTTCACATTCCCGCGTGAGACTTACGATCCTACTTAAAGAGCTTCCTCTTTTTAATTCGCCCCGAGGCAATCTTAGGAGGCAATGTCCACGAATACGGAACTTATCACGTACTCGAAGTGAGGCACGTAGACACTTTGATGAGTTCTTTATTGCCGACCCTATGGCATTGCATTAGACTGCACTCTGCATTCCTTCTGTATGGACTAAATTCTTGATGGTTGGATAAGTATCTACTTGCATTATTGCAATAAAAATGGTTGCCCGACGTTTCAATTTAATTTATTTTAATATACAGGTAAAAGAAACAATTTTATACAAAAGGTAGATATAACTCACTCACATAAGAGTGATCTTTGTTAAGAAACCTATTAAACAATTTTATGAAATGAAATTAAAATACATATTTATTTTCAGGAGACATCGTAGTAAGACTTTATAGTCTAATATTATATTATAGATGATGACTTTATCTTTACTTGCAACACAGTATTTTTATTTCTGCAAAAACATAATATTAAAAGTGTAACTTGTACTATATTAATTTTCTACTATTTAATATTTTATTTATCTAGTTTTATACCTACTACCTACCTTATACCGACATATACCAGTGGTCCAAGCAAATCAAAAAATGTATTAATTGGTTTCTTCATATCAAAATAATAATAATAAATGATTTGAGTATTTGCCACAAAAGAATGTACATGAAGAACAATAAAAGTAATGCGGCCCTGGCCGCTAAACTGAGTTTATACTCGTATGATAAATGAAATATTGAGAACGCTTGCTCTAAAATATCTGTAAAATGATCTTTGCTGTTGCGCCCCTCGCTATACATCATCATATTATGTACGTATTGTAAGCCTTCTATATTTCATGTTTGTCTCGAAGAGCCGAAGCACCTGCGTCAAGGCGACCTACAGCTCCCCAGTTTGCTCTTCGAATGTAAATTTGTCTCTCGAAACGTCCATTGATACGTGTCCAACGTAAACTTTAACAGAACGTCTTACACTCTGAATAGAGATACGTAATCAGTATTCCCTGTGTGTTTCACAAATTCTCTGGTACTTCCGAAAAATACATTAGATTTCAGGATATAAATAAATTAGTTTTTTGCTAGAAACGTTGTAGATACCTACACTGCGATGAAAAGATATCGGAACTTAGGAAGGCCAAACATGTTTCCTCACAACTGACGTGAGAGATAGGAATTAGCTCCTAGACTAACTTAAAAAAGTTTAATAACATCATAATTACCATGTCATTATTATCGGAGACGTAGTAGTAATTCCTAGTTCCATAGTCATAGGCAAGTGACATTTTGTGATAGTTCACACCTCATATACTATCTGTAGAGCGGGCAGATGACTCAAGGCCAAGAAATGTTTTCACCCGCGTTGGCAGCGGTTGCGGGCCCGCGGCCTCCGCGGAATACAGATTTGTATGGACGATGAAGTAGCAATTTTCACTTCCGATGCCATTTTAGCGGTCCTTTCCTGCAACCGCGGCGGCTGCGGGACCGCATAGACCTGCGGTTTCGTGTATATTGAAATAAAACAGCGGTACCGCAACCGCTGCGGGCGCGGGTGAGAACCGCGCCGTGAAAACTCAGTCTAAACGGACTCATCAGACTAAGTTTGATCAAAATCGGATTAGTAAAATCTACCGTATTCTTATCGACCAACTTCAATTTCACCTGAGCGAAACCGACTGCAAAAGCTAGATTAGTTTGCTTTAGTTATTCGTCGGACCGTAGTAGTATGCAGTAGTGAGCAAGCCTTCTGAACTTTATACGTTTCTGAATCCTAACTTATGCAAAGCGCCATCCGCAATGAAATAATTAATTAGGTATTCATATTACTAATACCACAAATACAATAACAATAACAATTATGAACGGGAAACAGAATAATATACACACATCCCATAGTGATTACTGTGGTTTGTACTAGCACACAAATCCAATTCAATCTTGGATAAGGGTAGATACGGTATGTAAATACCCTGATATGCGCCTGTTTCCCATACTGCACCTATCAAAATTAATTCAATATAAATATTTTATTAATACTAGCTTACGTATTCCTTTTGATTTTCCGGCATACATATTAGGTACCTACCCTATGTTCTTCAAGGATGCATGTTCACATCTTGGTAATTTTTTCTTGGAATAGATTAACGTGAATGTTATTTCATCATTAGCAACCCATCAATGGCTCACTATTGAGCGCAAGTCTCCTCTCAGAGAAGGGCTATAGGCCATAGTCCACCACGCTGGCCCAATGCGAATTGGCGGAATGAATGTTATTTAGACGTGAACAATTTATTAAAATAAGAACAGACAGCTGATAAGAAAGTTACTTTCGCATTTATAAAATCAGTAAGGTTTGATATACCTTAGAATTTGAATCCGTATCTGATAATTATATCCGTATTCAATTTTATTGTTAATTTTACGATCGTTATCCAAATTTAAAAATAATGAGGACACAAAACAAGAAAAATATATAATTTCACCCAAATATCACTTGAGGAAAATGCACACCATTTTGATCATTAGGGTTCCGTACCCAAAGGGTACCAACGAGACCCTATTACTAAGCCTAAGCTGTCCGTCCGTCCGTCTGTCAGCGGGCTGTATCTCGTAAACCGTAATAGATAGACAGATGAAATTTTCACATATTATGTATTTCTATTGCCGCTATAACAACAAATAATAAAAATTAAATAAAATTATAAAATTTAAATTAAAATATTTCCATGGGTACATGGAAATATTTTAATTTAATTTTTTTTAACGGAACCCTAAAAGAGCGAGGCCCGACTCGCACTTGGCCGATTTTTTTTCTTCTGATTTGAGTGATATAGATAAGTAATATGTATAAAGTATTATGAATAGCTGTATCATCTGAATTTTTTATAGGTGCTTAGTCAATTACAAGCATAATATAATAGACATTATTACCATTAGCTGTGAAATTTTAGAACGCGTACGGTTTGAAAAAATAACGTTTGCTTAATTTTTTTGTTTTTTTATAGAATAAAATATATTCTATAAAAAGCTAAAATATTAACTCTGATACTATCGAAATCCTACGAGCAAAACGTTCGAAATAAATTAGGTATAAGCATACTTATTTACATAGAGTTACATTTTCATTGTCTCGCTGCAAACAAGCCCCAGTCAAAACAAAGAGCCACACCAGCAACAAACATTTATGTGATTTAATTGCTTTTCTGTAATATATACTTTCTAGTCAAATGTAAAACATCAAATAATAAAGATTAGTTAGACGCCCAGTAACACTCGCACTATACCTTTTCTGTTATCGAGAGAAGTGGTAGCCCTGTTAAGAATAAACAGATTTATTATGTATTAAAAGAATTTGTATTGAGAGGTCAAAAGGCTAGAAGTTAGTATAGAGTACACAATGTACACATGTACTCTATAGTACGTAATAGCACACACACACTTCACTTGCGTACTACTCTGTCCGTGGCTTACACACGACTGAGTCCCCCCACCTAGTGGTGCCCGTATTTATGCGCCTCTATGTTTTGCTTCTACCCACTATTTACTGTATGAGCAATGCAGACATTATGATGTCTACCACCTATATACTACATCTCTTCCTTGTTTAAATAATTTTTACTTGTCATTGTATTAACTTAACCATGGTCGCCAGAAAGTTCCTTCTTTTCTTTCCCTCTTTTTTTTTTGAACTGGAATTTTTCATAACAAAGATCACATGATTAGTAAATACCTGGTCTCAACCAATGAAAATATTTCAGAAAGATGAGAAAACTAAAGGCTTTGAAATTGAATATGAATTTTCTGATCACTAATAAATACCTGTAATTGCACTGCTACAAAATGTCATAATCTGAACCCGGAAAGTAAAATTATTACCCCCTATGTTTTCTGATATCATTTTAAGATTGACCATTTGTAAATAAAGAAGATGTCTCAGAATGGTATTGTAAAATGAAGGATTAATGAATGTTATAATATAAGGATGGAGATCCCTTAACATCGTAGTTAAAATAATGAATAAAGTTATTTTAAATGTCGCCAATTTTGAGAAAATCCCGCTTTATTGAACCTTGCCTCTCAGACTGAAACTTAAGTTGACACCTGTCACTCTTGTCAAAGATACTTGTCAATGCCAATTATGTCAATAAGTGATTGTCACCAGTTACCATTTTTTTTTACATTAGTGCTACTCCAATAACTAAGAATTAGAATAAGAAAACTTTCCATCTATAACCATGCATCCGAAGCTTAACAGTGACATTTGTCTACTGACTGATTCTGAAGTTAAAAGATTCGAGTAGCTATTTGGAATTAAATTCCAATCAATGAATACATCAAATACTAGCCACTATACTGAGTTGGGACATATCCTTTCAATAAAGATCCACGAAAGTACTTTAAATAAT
Organism: Oeneis ivallda; assembly: GCA_029955525.1. NCBI lineage: Eukaryota > Metazoa > Arthropoda > Insecta > Lepidoptera > Nymphalidae > Oeneis > Oeneis ivallda. The sequence goes on from JARPMR010000009.1 coordinate 12,421,089, forward strand.
CGAGGTGTGAATAACTGGTTCGCAACTTCTCAAACCCACGACTAATTTAATTTTAATTTAAGCACATGAAATCATTAGAACAACAAATTATTGTTGACCTGGTCACTATACAAGACAAATCCGTATTCAAATACCCACCTGTTTGAATGGGATTCACTACCAAAATGGATATAATTATTACGATAACGAATTTCTCATTTTCTTTATAATACTAAGAGTAAATGTAAAATATGTCCGTTTTGAAACGTCAATTAAGTTAATAGATTACTGCTAATACTTTGTGTAGTAGGGTCTCTTTAAATTACTTATTAAAACTTTTCTAATTGATATTATTACCAAGATAAACAAAACTTAAGGTAATGATTTGAAACCTTTACTGAAACTAAAAATCAGAATAAATCTTAATCTACATTATGTTGATAAAATATGAAGATTTTTTTTAAACTTCGAAGCAATCTTTTACGGATTTAACTGAAGGTCCTGCCTATTTGGGGAAATTATATAGCAGCGTTCCTTAGCTGTTTCTCTAGCATCAGGCAACTCATATTCAATCATCGATCGTTTTAAGATTGCAATGTTAAATCCCTACCATACCTTTGTGAATTACCTGCAGAGTTTGCACCCAACGCTTCAGGAACACATCAGAATTCTCCCCAGATTTTGTGCTGAGGACTTTTAGAAACTCGTAAACATACTCACGACTATCAGCTGCCTTTTCTCCTTTCCTTCTTTTGCTTGACCATGATAGGAGGAAAAATCTAAACAATACTTACAGAGCACCTTTCCTCGTTCTCCTCGCGAACACTCCTTGTGGTCTATTATTACTACTATACTTAACTGTGAATCTTCAGTAAAACCTAGATGACCAATCGCACTGCTTCAGCTTCAGTCTTTGTTTACAATCATTGTTTGTCTTCTCTTGTAGATTCTGAGACTACACCAATAACTTTAAAATCGGTTAGATTATGTTTAACAAAGCTAAAATTTTTTTTCATTGAGTCCTTGTTATCATTCGTATACCAACTAATTCTCGATACCAAATTTGTGAGCTCAATATTCCCAATATACAATAAGTACCTCAATTAGAAGCTAACTAAGAAATTGATAACTCTTTAGGCTGTCCTGATTATAACCATATGCTGGCCAATAGCTCATAAGTATTGTATTACGAATATCAGTCGGACTGACAATAGTGAGCGTGATTAGGGTAGGTTGTATCAATAATTTTTTTTGATGAACATAACGCAACCATTAAACATGGCGCTAATTAGTCAAAAATGCTTTGGACATTGCAATTCACCATCTGCTAGCGCTTACTTTCGCGCTAAATTAACAAACATTGAAGTTCGTACGTCTCTTAAATTTTAATGGACTTAAGATAAACAATGTTTTAAATATGTAGGACAGATTTTCATATAAACTATAAAAGAGACAGTACTGAATAGCAATTATTTAAACTTAGAGCTGCATTAAATCAGTCCAATTTTGTTAATTTGTATATGTTAATCATGAACGGGAAGAAAAACTGGTTTCCCTGGGATAAGGCATTTACCAACCCTTACTTTAGGATTAATATTTTCAAATTATATTTCTAAATTTGTTGTAGCCCCTGTCACATTTCCATTTGTTTTTTCGAATTTATGAATTTATTTGACTGTGATAAATTTAACCTAACTAAAGAAAGTTTGTGGTCTCTAAGGGAACTCTTTAACAATTAACAACAAGGGCAATGGAAACATTTCTATATGGAAGTTTTTGATTAAGATTTTTATTTTTAATTATGTAATTTTGTGATTTGAGATGAATTAATAATAAAACTTAAAACTATTACAACTCATTAATGCAATCTAATGATGTTTATATAACTTCGATACTTGATTTATATTTCAGAAAACTACTGGCAACTTGTTGTTAATATATTCCTTCCAAATAATTAAATAATTGATTGATATGGGTTTCTAATACAAATGACTTTACAAATGACTTTAAAATGACTTTACAAATTTTTTGTATAAATAAACTTTTATATCAATTATGCTCCCTGGGAGTTAACAGGAATTCAAACTAGCATTAAATGTGAAATATTGACAACAACCGAGTTGAACTATAATATTTTTATATTTGAGTTGCTAAGATTATGTTTATTCGATTGGCGTGAGATTGCTATCGTTACCACTTGACCATACGTCACAACTGGCATGAAAGCTACTACTATTCACGTGATTCAATATAGCAGTTAAATGTTGAGATGATAGTGAGCCATATATATATTTAATTTAATTTCCGAAAAAGTCTTTATATTATGACACAGTACATAATATTATCTTCCTGGTTGGTAGGAGTTTATTTTAATATTCTTTTAACAAAATTGAATAAATAAAATATGGCTCCGATAGCAACTCCCTATAGAAACTAATCAACTACGTTAGAGGTGTCAGTGCACACGCGTGTGCGTAAACACTACGCACTCTTTTGTAAATAAGGCGCAGGGCCTGAATAGTCAGCACGCTTGTCTGCTTATTCAGTCCTAACTTAGGCCAAATTCACATTCAAACTTCAACATTCACATCTTTGGGTTATTAATGAGAATTTATTGATCAAAAGCTCATTAATTTCACCCACATCGGGACTTGAACCCGGAACGTCATTAATTCACAGCCGAACAAGTCAACCACTAGGTTCAGTAACTAAATACAGGGAGAACAGGAATCCCAAGCAAGTAATGCACAATACGCAGCAAGTAAATCGTCACTTCCAGCAGGCAGACAGTCACTTCCAGCCACGGATCGTCACTTCCAGCTGGCGCATCGTCACTTCCAGCAGGCGCCTCGTCACTTCCAGCAGGCGCCTCGTCACTTCCAGCAGCCAAATCGTCACTTCCAGCAGGCAGATCGTCCCTTCCAGCGCAACGCTCGACGGATCGCACTTACGCTCGACGGATTGCACTTACGCTCGACAGCTCGCACTTACGCTCGACAGATCGCACTTACGCTCGACAGACCGCCCTTCCGCTCGACAGATCACCCTTACGCTCGACAGATCTCACTTGCGCCACGACTGCACTTCCGCGTTGACAATGATAGATCGCCCTTCCGCACTGACTCTTCCATCGCCACTTCCAGCTTTGTCTGATTGCCACTTCCAGCTATGACCGGGTATTAGCCGAATTGCACTTCCAGCTACAGATAGCCCCTTCCAGCTTTGACAAATTGCCATTCCACTTGGCTACATTGCACTTCCAGCCTTTGATGCATCACACATTCCAATTTGATGGATCACCATTCCATTTACCGGATCATCAATCAGAACGCAGATCATCATCGGCTCTCAAACAGTCTCAGCTGGGCAGATCGTTATTAGCTCGCAAACATCATAGCTCGGCGCAGTCAAAGCTCGACGATCGTCTTGCCGCGAATCGTACCATTATCAAATTCCGCCGCAAGTCAATTATGTGGCTGACTGTGTATTGTGCTTCCAGAGTTACAATATACTACACTATACCCTCTAGAGCTCATTAAAATCCATTAAAACAGCAAATGTAAATGTAATTATTAAAATATTATTTTTTCTTCTCTTTAACATTCATTGTTAAAGAGTGAGTAGGAAGAAGGTCTACAGGAGGGAAATTAATTGTAATTTTATTGTAACTATGCAACCTCCTGACGGGGCCTCATGTAATCTAACAGAGTAGAAAGAAGGTCTACAGGAGGGAAATTAATTGTAAATTAATTGTAACTATGCAACCTTCTGACGGGGCCTCATGTAATCTAACCCCATATTATTATTAGATGTGTAAGTAGATATATGAATGCAAACAATAACAAATTAAAAATTCCACTTGACAGTCTGCCACAGTAGAATTCTCTTCCTTTGACAAATTAAGAAGTATTTCACTGTATGGGTAGTTTTACTAGACTTAAGAAAATCAGGGTAGCTTTTCAGCACGATCAACTCATCTTCCTTTTCGATAAAAATTAAAATTTATCTTTATAAATATTAATAAAAGTCAAAATAAAATATAAGCACTTACGTTAGGTCATTTTGTTTAACTCGTCGCCAATATAGAGTACACAATGTACACATGTACTCTATAGTACGTAATAGCACACACACACACTTCACTTGCGTACTACTCTGTCCGTGGCTTACACACGACTGAGTCCCCCCACCTATTGGTGCCCGTATTTATGCGCCTCTATGTTTTGCTTCTACCCACTATTTGCTGTATGAGCAATGCAGACATTATGATGTCTACCGCCTATATACTACAGTTAGACAAGTTAACTCTGAAAGCCGGCTCGGAATAACATTACTTTATACTCTATAGTATATTTAATGGAATGGAACAGAGGGACAGTTTTTGTTTTCCTTTCTGCATAAAAATAAAGGGATTATGTAGCGAATTAATTTTGGTTAAGATCGTCCTAAAGAGGTATTTTGTTAGTTATTGTGACAAGTAAATACAATCTTTATATTATACGTATATGTCGGAGCAGGTATCCTCGTCGGCAACAAAGTCAGACTCATTTGTCGCGCGACGAGGAAAGGTAGCGTGGAAAGATAATTTCATTACTTAAGATGTTTATTGTTCGAACAAAGTACCCTCAGAAGCCCCTCTTTTACATTAACTAGCCATGGACCAGAAGCGGGAATTATTACTCAAAAGTAATCAGGCTTTAAGAGAACGGGTCTCTTAAAACGCTGAAACCCTACCTAAAGCCGTCTCCACCATCCCCAATAACGGCCCCTTTCCACTCAGCTAATAACCACAGCACGACAGACAAACCACCATCTGAACGTGAGGGTAACTATCAAAAATATCAAAGTATTGATTAATCAAAACAACATCTGAACGTGAGGGTAGTTATCAAAACATCAAAATATTAATTAATCAAACCAATATCTAAACATGAGGGTAGTTATCAAAACTATCAAAGTATAAATTTATCAATTACAGTAATTTAAGCGTACAGACAATATTTATTCGATTAGGGAGCGATTGCTATCGCAAACCCTCAATCGAGTAGAACGACCTAGACGCGAAGGCATCTACTAGTCGAATGAGTCTCTGGGCAGAGACTGCCAAAGTATGAACCAATCATTAACACTAATCTAAGCGTATAGACAATATTTATTTGATTGGGGAGCGATTGCTATCGCAATCCCTCAATCAAATAGAACGACCTAGACGCGAAGGCATCTACTAGTCGAATGAGTCTCTGGGCAGAGACTGAATTCGTATCGTCGAAACAGCCCTTTTATACTAATATTTCAAGATGGCGCGCAACATGGCGTACCCGCGCTGTCAAAGTCAAATGTCAATTTGACTAAACTAATTTCAACAAATAAAAGGAAACGGAAATCAAAATAATACTTTTAAATAATTAATATGAATTAAACGGAAATCAATTGCGCCCATATATACATACGTAGATTTATTATGTGTCCAGAAAAACAAATAAAATAAATTGTGAGAAACAGGCTTAAAATGGATTAAACATCGATCAGTTAGATTATTTATTATTTTATGAAAAAATATCAAATGCGAGATCGGAGTTTTGTTCCAATTAAGCGAATCACCAAGATTAATTGAACCATTCGAGGTACGTAGCGTAGATAAATAATATATTATGAATAGAATATCCAATTTCGTAACGAATGATTAATTTTTTTCTGTATTTAAAATTTGACGACTGCCACATTCTATTTGTTAATTAAATAATATATTTATTACATTCATGTATTGATTAGTTGAAACCGCGCTCCGGGTTCTTGGATTTAGATTTTTAAGTTTCCCACGGGAACTCTTTAGTTTTCTAGGATAAGAAAAACAAGTTGTAGGTATATACAAGTGTACATAGGTAAAATTTTTAATAAAAAATTAAAATATTGTCCGTTATCAACAGTTTTTTACGCAGTAAACCTGACTTCCCAAATAAAAAGTATAGCTTAGAAATCCTTGTATAATTTTCTAACTACTTGTGAAAGTCACATCCAAATCAGTTTAACCGTTCAACAATCAGACATTAAAAGGTTTGTCTAGTCTAGTTAAAGGCAGGTTATTTCGAAATCACAGTCACTAATTTTATTTATCGCGTCATGATTTTTTTTGTTCATACCGTTAAGTAATTTTATTGTGGACGTTTCAAGTCGCCTTAATTAAAATCTTAACTTAAAGATAACCAATTAATTTAAAGGTAACCAATTAATTTTCTTCAAAATTGATTGATTGTTTGTCTCGTATTTTGGAAACTTGAGCATTTATAGGTTGTTAACTGACTTCAAAAAACACAAAAAGAGTAGGTTCTCAATTCGACTCGTATTTTTTTAACCGACTTCCAAAAAGGAGGAGGTTCTCAATTCGGCCGGTATCTTTTTTTTTTTCTATGTATGTCCACCGATTTCTCCGGGATTACTGGACCGATTCGCGTGATTTTTTTTTAATCGACAGAGGATGTTTGCGAAATGGTCCCATAAAAATTTTAACCTTCAACTCCTCAAGCCTGATGCTGCAGGCTAAAACTATGGCGATTTAGGAAGTTTCGATTACGAATTGATATTGTAGGTAACAAGTATGGACTACATCATGGAGCTCCAGGTCCTAGCTCCTCAATCATAGGATACTACACTTAAAAGCTTAAAATAAAAATTCTTTTCAAAAAACCGACTTCTAACGCCACTACAAAGTATAAAAATAATTTTAGTTTGTCCACGTTTATTGAAGTCGGGCGGGCCTAAAATACAAACTATGAAACCGACTCGCGATGCTCGCTCGACTTCTACAAACGAGTCTATCATATTCTGTAGCGTCGCGCATCGGTTTCATAGTTTGTATATAGGTCCGCCCGACTTCAACAAACGTGGACAAACTAAAATTATTTTTATACTTTGTAGTGGCGTTAGAAGTCGGTTTTTTGAAAAGAATTTTTTTAATAAATCAACAGCAGTCAAGAAATAATGGAAAAGTCACTATTAGCACATGAGTAAGGTAACAGAGTGGAAGCTACATACAAACGGCTCGCAGCGGGCTCACCCATACATAGCGCAACGCTGTGTGCGTGAGCTCTCACCGACACATTCACCGACACGCCACTCAGGGTCAAACCGGTCCACTCAGGGTCAGAACGTAAGGGCTGACGGTCGTGAGTTTAGTGGAAATAAATAGATGAAGAGTGAGTGATTTAGATTTATTTGTGTACTTAAACAGTGTAAAAATGCCAAACTCTTGCACAGTTTGTTTAAAATAACCCAAAGACAATAAGGACATTTCCTTTTTTTTATGTCTGAGAGATAAAGAGAAGTAAGTACTTTTTTATACGTATAGGTACGTATTAAATTAATTAATAAATAACATTAAAATTCTTTGTTACTCGACCGATTTGGTTTAAAATCGATATTTGGGCTTCCCTTGGGTCAAGAAAGAGGAAATGGATGCCAAAATTTTAAAGTCACCGCCATATTGAAATTCTTTGTTAGTCGACCGATTTCGTTCAAAATCGATATTAAGGATTCCCTGGGGTCAAGAATTAGGAAATGGGTTCCAAAATTTTAAAAAGTCACCGCCATATTGAAATTCTTTGTTATTAGACCGATTTCGTTTAAAATCGATATTTAGGCTTCCCTGGGGTCAAAAATTAGGAAATGGGTTCCAAAATTTTAAAAAGTCCCCGCCATATTGAAATTCTTTGTTATTCGACCGATTTCGTTCAAAATTGATATTTAGGCTTCCCTGGGGTCAAGAATTAGGAAATGGGTTCCAAAATTTTAAAAAGTCACCGCCATATTGAAATTCTTTGTTATTCGACCGATTTCGTTCAAAATCGATATTTAGGCTTCCCTGGGGTCAAGAATTAGGAAATGGGTTCCAAAATTTTAAAAAGTCCCCGCCATATTGAAATTCTTTGTTATTCGACCGATTTCGTTCAAAATCGATATTTAGGCTTCCCTGGGGTCAAGAATTAGGAAATGGGTTCCAAAATTTTAAAAAGTCACCGCCATATTGAAATTCTTTGTTATTCGACCGATTTCGTTCAAAATCGATATTTAGGCTTCCCTGGGGTCAAGAAAAAGGAAATGGATGCCAAAATTATAAAAAGTCACCGCCATATTGAAATTCTTTGTTATTCGACCGATTTCGTTCAAAATCCATATTTGGCCTTCCCTGGGGTCAAGAAAGAGGAAATGGATGCCAAAATTTTAAAAGTCACCGCCATATTGAAATTCTTTTTTATTCGTCAGATTTCGTTCAAAATCGATATTAAGGCTTCCCTGGGCCATTATTTGTGAAACAACATTAATTGTGAAGTTATGGCAAAAATACTGATTTTCATTTAAAAAAAATCGTTTTTTTATATTTTTGTTAATTTAAGTATTTTTTGTTCAAGTTCAGAATATAACTGAAATTATACATAATTATACAAACTTTAAAATATTTTTATTTTTTCCTTAAATTGTTGACATGCATCAGGTGACAACCCTAGCAGAATAGGTATACTTCTTCGACCTTGTTAGGAAGCTTCCTCTCTGTTCGGAATATTTACTCGTGTGCTATTAGGCGGGATTGTCTGTTAATGCACATCAGATACATATATGTATTTAATGAAAATACTTAAGTTGCATAGTTTTCTTTTTGTGAGATTGACTTGCATCATCATCAGCAACCTATCAACGTCTCACTACTGAGCGCAGGTCTCCTCTCAGACGTGGGTTGTAGGCCATAATTCACCATGCTAGCCCAGTGCAAATTGGCAGACTTCACACTTGACTTTCACTTGACAACAATTAATGATAGAAAGCACTGATAAGGTCTAAGTTTGAGCACGCTTGCCTAGAAGATACCTATTCACTCTTGCCTTGAAGGTACTCAAGATAAACCTACGTGGTAGGAAACACGGATGCCGGAAAATGTTCCGCACCTACCATAATATATTAAGAACAAACTGAACTTAGAAACGTTTCAGAAACAGGGAACTTGAAGCGTTTCGTTCGATGTAAAACATAATAGGTATCGATTTATTCTGCGAGGTTTTCAGGGCCTTCAGCTTACAGCATCAGGATAGTTTACTTTTAAAATACGAAAGAAATCAATAAATAAACAATTGGCACATGATATAAGTGTGGTTCTGTAGAATAAATTAAAGATTAAAACCACCTAAACTAGCGGCACGCTATGAAGGCCGGTTTGACGTTTGTCCGCTCATGAAGTTCCGTATTAATTGATAACGACTTTGAAGGAAATAATTGTATTACTTTATTGACGATAGTGATGTGCAGAGATTCATAAATTTTATCGAATGTAGTTTTAGGTTTAGGACTCAAAATTTATTTATTAAATTGATTTCTAAAATGTATATAAGTGTAGAAAAATCAGTTTGCACCATTTAAGGGGTGAATGTACTTGTGAATATGAACAATTTTCACTATGTGGACAAACCTCTGAAATCGCAAAAAAATATCAGCTGTTTCATACAAAAGGTAAAATTTTTATTTGTATTATATTATAATATATATAGCTCGATTACCACTGACTGACTGACTCACTGATTGACATAATTGTTCTCCTAGAAAGAGACAAAAAACGATAAAATGATGTACGGGAGATATGTTCGGGTGGGGGATTCGAGTGGGGAAAAATTATGACATTTCGGAAAAACAAGATGGCGGCCGACGTGAATCTTGCAACTCTTTTGTTTTCCAACCGATTTCTTTGAAATTTTGGATTATTGTAAAAATTAGTAAACGATTAACAGAAAAAGTGAAAAAAATTAAAAAAACAAGATGGCGGCCGAGCTGTGACGTCTCAAATTTCCACCCCTCTCCTGTAAAATTTTGTATGAAAAAAATTTTTTTCACCCATGGTGTCGTATAGAGCTCAAAGAATGTGACTCGGAGAAAGGTGGCGAGAGCTGATGAGTGAGGAGTTCGGAGACGGGCGAGGGGCACGGCCAGGGTATAGTACATAGGTGGAGGGTGCTCGACCAAATGTCATTCGAAACCTCGAGCAGTTGCCAGTGAGTTGAAAAAAAATTCCAAAATGGCGGAAAAAAAATGGCGGCAAATTTTGTCCGTCTCTCTCTCGGAGACTATAAAAGATGGAGGAGCGGTTTCTCGACAAAAGATGATCACAACCCGGAGGTCTACCTGGTGAGTAGGAAAAAAATTCAAGATGGCGGATTTTTTTTTTTCCATACTAAATGTATGGGGAATTTTGAAGGGACTAGAAGTTGGGAACTATGCAAGACATTGATTTTGATAGGTTCATAGGTGTCTTAGATCTCGGAGAATTAAAAAAGAAAAATATACTGGCCGAATTGAGAACCTCCTCCTTTTTTGAAATGGGTTAAAAAAGGTGAAAGAGTGGTTTTTTTGCCAACTATCCACGCGACCAACTAGGTGGGGTGTGCTCCAACAAAAATTACTCGAAACCACATCGAATTACTTTGCAGGGAGTTGAAAAAAAAACTCCAAAATGGCGGATTCAAGATGGCGGCCATAAAAACTTTCTCTGGTGTCTATCTCGGAGAGTATAAAAGATGGAAGAGTGGTTTCTTGGCGAAAGATGATAAAGAACCGAAGGTCTACCTGATGAACAGATAAAAATTCAAGATGGCGGATTTTTTTTCCATGCGAAATATATGGCAAATATTGATTTTTCTTTTTTTTTTCTTCTTTTTGTTTCTTTTTTCTTCTTTCTTTTTTTTCTTTATTTTTCTTTTTTTTTTCTTTTTTTTTCCTCTTCTTTTTCTTTTGCTTTTACTTTTTTCTTTTCTTTTTCGTTTTTCCTTTTCTTTTCCTTTTTTCATTTTCTTTTTTTTTTCTTTTTCCTTTTCTTTTTTACTTTTTTTTTTCTTTTCATTTTTGATTTTCTTTTTTCTTTTTTTTCTTTTTTCTTTTTTTTCTTTTTTTTCATTTTTCATTTATTTGCTTTTTTTCTTTTACTTTTTTCTTTTTTTTCTTTTATCTTTTCTTTTTTCCTTTTTTTATTTATTTTTATTTTTTTTCATTTTTCATTTTCTTTTTTTTTTATTTTTTTTTATTTTTTCTTTTTTTCTTTTTTTTTCATTTTTCATTTATTTGCTTTTTTCTTTTTTTCTTTCTTTTTTAATTTTTTTTTAATTTTTCTTTTTTTCATTTTTCATTATCTTTTTTTCATTCTTCTTTTTTTCTTTTTTTTTTCTTTTTCTTTTGTGAGTGAGGAGCACGGCCAGGTTATTGCAGATAGGTGGGATGTGCTAGAACAAATTTTTTCGCAAAATGTCCAGAATCCGCTTGATGAGTAAAAAAATCGCGGTCCGCTTTAGCGGGCCGCGCACCCACGCGCCTTACTTTTAGTAATAACACTTCCCGCGAGCTGCTTTAGCAGCTCGCGCACCGAGCGAAATAAATAAAGCCGAACAATCGCGGTCCGCTTTAGCGGGCCGCGCACCCACGCGCCCTACTTGTAGCAATAACACTTCCCGCGAGCTGCTTTAGCAGCTCGCGCACCGAGCGAAATAAATAAAGCCGAACAATCGCGGTCCGCTTTAGCGGGCCGCGCACCCACGCGCCTTACTTTTAGTAAAACACTTCCCGCGAGCTGCTTTAGCAGCTCGCGCACCGAGCAAACGCTAGTTATAATATATATAGCTCGATTACCACTCACTGATTCACTCACTCACTGATTGACAGGGTTGTTCTCCTAGAAGGAGACGGAAATCGATATAATGATGTTCGGGAGATGTGCTTGGGGGGGGGATTCGAGTTGGGGAAAATTATGACATTTCGGAAAAACAAGATGGCGGCCGACGTGAATCTTGCAACTCTTTTGTTTTCCGACCGATTTCTTTGAAATTTTGGATTATTGTAGAAATTAGTAAACGATTAACAGAAAAAGTGAAAAAAATTACAAAAACAAGATGGCGGCCGAGCTGTGACGTCTCAAATTTCCGACCCCTCTCCTGTAAAATTTTGTATGAAAAAAATTTTTTTCACCCACGGTGTCGTATAGAGCTCAAAGAATGTGACTCGGAGAAAGGTGGAGAGAGCTGATGAGTGAGGAGTTCGGAGACGGGCGAGGGGCACGGCCAGGGTATAGAAGATAGGTGGAGGGTGCTCGACCAAATGTCATTCGAAACCTCGAGCAGTTGCCAGTGAGTTGAAAAAAAATTCCAAAATGGCGGAAAAAAAATGGCGGCAAATTTTGTCCGTCTCTCTCTCGGAGACTATAAAAGATGGAGGAGCGGTTTCTCGACAAAAGATGATCAAAACACGGAGGTCTACCTGGTGAGTAGGAAAAAAATTCAAGATGGCGGATTTTTTTTTCCCCCCATACAAAATGTATGGGGAATATTGAAGGGACTAGAAGTTGGGAACTATGCAAGACATTAATTTTGCTCCAACAAAAATTACTCGAAACCACATCCAATTAGCAGGGAGTTGAAAAAAAAACTCCAAAATGGCGGATTCAAGATGGCGGCCATAGAAACTTTCTCTGGTGTCTATCTCGGAGAGTATAAAATATGGAAGAGTAGTTTCTTGGCAACAGATGATCAAGACCCAAAGCTCTACTTGATGATCATGAAAAAAAACAAGATGGCGGATTTTTTTCCCATGCGAAATATATGGCGAATATTGATTTTTCTTTTTTTCTTTCTTCTTTTTTTCTTTTCTTTTTTTTTCTTTTTCTTTTGTGAATGAGGAGCACGGCCAGGTTATTGCAGATAGGTGGGGTGTGCTCGAACAAACTTTTTGGCAAAAGATGACCAGAATCCGAAGGTCTACTTGATGAGAAAAAAAATTCGCGGTCCGCTTTAGCGGGCCGCGCACCCACGCGCCTTACCTTTAGTAATAACACTTCCCGCGAGCTGCTTTAGCAGCTCGCGCACCGAGCAAACGCTAGTTATAATATATATAGCTCGATTACCACTGATTCACTCACTGACTGATTCACTCATTGACAGGGTTGTTCTCCTAGAAAGAGACAAAAAACGATACAATGATGTAGGGGAGATATGTCCGGGTGGGGGATTCGAGTGGGGAAAAATTATGACATTTCGGAAAAACAAGATGGCGGCCGACGTGATTCTTGCAACTCTTTTGTTTTCCAACCGATTTCTTTGAAATTTTGGATTATTGTAGAAATTAGTAAACGATTAACAGAAAAAGTGAAAAAAATTAAAAAAACAAGATGGCGGCCGAGCTGTGACGTCTCAAATTTCCGACCCCTCTCCTGTAAAATTTTGTATGAAAAAAATTTTTTTCACCCATGGTGTCGTATAGAGCTCAAACAATGTGACTCGGAGAAAGGTGGAGAGAGCTGATGAGTGAGGAGTTCGGAGACGGGCGAGGGGCACGGCCAGGGTATAGAAGATAGGTGGAGGGTGCTCGACCAAATGTCATTCGAAACCTCGAGCAGTTGCCAGTGAGTTGAAAAAAAATTCCAAAATGGCGAAAAAAAAATGGCGGCAAATTTTGTCCGTCTCTCTCTCGGAGACTATAAAAGATGGAGGAGCGGTTTCTCGACAAAAGATGATCACAACCCGGAGGTCTACCTGGTGAGTAGGAAAAAAATTCAAGATGGCGGATTTTTTTTCCCCCCCATACAAAATGTATGGGGAATATTGAAGGGACTAGAAATTGGGAACTATGCAAGACATTGATTTTGATAGGTTCATAGGGCTTTTTTCTTTTTCTTTTTTTTCATTTTACATTTGCTTTTTTTCTTTTTTTTTCTTTTTTTTTTTCTTTTTTTTTCTTTTTCTTTTGTGAATGAGGAGCACGGCCAGGTTATTGCAGATAGGTGGGGTGTGCTCGAACAAATTTTTTGGAAAAAGATGACCAGAATCCGAAGGTCTACTTGATGAGTGAAAAGTAAAAGATTTAGCGGGCCGCGTACCCACGCGCCCTACTTGTAGTAACAACACTTCCCGCGAGCTGCTTTAGCAGCTCGCGCACCGAGCGAAATAAATAAAGCCGAACAATCGCGGTCCGCTTTAGCGGGCCGCGCACCCACGCGCCCTACTTGTAGCAATAACACTTCCCGCGAGCTGCTTTAGCAGCTCGCGCACCGAGCAAATGCTAGTAATTATAATATATATAGCTCGATTACCACTCACTCACTGACACACTCACTCACTCATTGACAGGGTTGTTCTCCTAGAAGGAGACAGAAATCGATATAATGATGTAGGGGAGATATGTCCGGGTGGGGGATTCGAGTTGGGGAAAATTATGACATTTCGGAAAAACAAGATGGCGGCCGACGTGATTCTTGCAACTCTTTTGTTTTCCAACCGATTTCTTTGAAATTTTGGATTATTGTAGAAATTAGTAAACGATTAACAGAAAAAGTGAAAAAAATTAAAAAAACAAGATGGCGGCCGAGCTGTGACGTCTCAAATTTCCGACCCCTCTCCTGTAAAATTTTGTATGAAAAAAATTTTTTTCACCCATGGTGTCGTATAGAGCTCAAAGAATGTGACTCGGAGAAAGGTGGAGAGAGCTGATGAGTGAGGAGTTCGGAGACGGGCGAGGGGCACGGCCAGGGTATAGAAGATAGGTGGAGGGTGCTCGACCAAATGTCATTCGAAACCTCGAGCAATTGCCAGTGAGTTGAAAAAAAATTCCAAAATGGCGGAAAAAAAATGGCGGCAAATTTTGTCCGTCTCTCTCTCGGAAACTATAAAAGATGGAGGAGCGGTTTCTCGACAAAAGATGATCAAAACCCGGAGGTCTACCTGGTGAGTAGGAAAAAAATTCAAGATGGCGGATTTTTTTTTCCCATACAAAATGTATGGGGAATATTGAAGGGACTAGAAGTTGGGAACTATGCAAGACATTGATTTTGATAGGTTCATAGGGCTTTTTTTCTTTTTCTTTTTTTCATTTTACATTTGTTTTTTTTCTTTTTTTTCATTTTACATTTGTTTTTTTTTCTTTTTTTTTCATTTTTTTTTTCTTTTTTTTTTTTTTTTTTTCTTTTTTTTTCTTTTTCTTTTGTGAATGAGGAGCACGGCCAGGTTATTGCAGATAGGTGGGGTGTGCTCGAACAAATTTTTTGGCAAAAGATGACCAGAATCCGAAGGTCTACTTGATGAGTAAAAAAATCGCGGTCCGCTTTAGCGGGCCGCGCACCCACGCGCCCTACTTGTAGTAATAACACTTCCCGCGAACTGCTTTAGCAGCTCGCGCACCGAGCGAAATAAATAAAGCCGAACAATCGCGGTCCGCTTTAGCGGGCCGTGCACCCACGCGCCCTACTTGTAGCAATAACACTTCCCGCGAGCTGCTTTAGCAGCTCGCGCACCGAGCGAAATAAATAAAGCCGAACAATCGCGGTCCGCTTTAGCGGGCTGCGCACCCACGCGCCTTACTTTTAGTAATAACATTTCCCGCGAGCTGCTTTAGCAGCTCGCGCACCGAGCAAACGCTAGTAATATATATAGCTCGATTACCACTGACTCACTGACTCATTGACATAATTGTTCTCCTAGAAAGAGACAAAAAACGATAAAATGATGTACGGGAGATATGTTCGGGTGGGAGATTCGAGTGGGGAAAAATTATGACATTTCGGAAAAACAAGATGGCGGCCGACGTGAATCTTGCAACTCTTTTGTTTTCCAACCGATTTCTTTGAAATTTTGGATTATTGTAGAAATTAGTAAACGATTAACAGAAAAAGTGAAAAAAATTAAAAAAACAAGATGGCGGCCGAGCTGTGACGTCTCAAATTTCGACCCCTCTCCTGTAAAATTTTGTATGAAAAAATTTTTTTCACCCATGGTGTCGTATAGAGCTCAAAGAATGTGACTCGGAGAAAGGTGGAGAGAGCTGATGAGTGAGGAGTTCGGAGACGGGCGAGGGGCACGGCCAGGGTATAGAAGATAGGTGGAGGGTGCTCGACCAAATGTCATTCGAAACCTCGAGCAGTTGCCAGTGAGTTGAAAAAAAATTCCAAAATGGCGGAAAAAAAATGGCGGCAAATTTTGTCCGTCTCTCTCTCGGAGACTATAAAAGATGGAGGAGCGGTTTCTCGACAAAAGTTGATCAAAACCCGGAGGTCTACCTGGTGAGTAGGAAAAAAATTCAAGATTGCGGATTTTTTTTTTTCATACAAAATGTATATGGGGAATATTGAAGGGACTAGAAGTTGGGAACTATGCAAGACATTGATTTTGATAGGTTCATAGGGCTTTTTTTCTTTTTCTTTTTTTTCATTTTACATTTGCTTTTTTTCTTTTTTTTTCTTTTTCATTTGTGAATGAGGAGCACGGCCAGGTTATTGCAGATAGGTGCGGTGTGCTCGAACAAATTTTTTGGCAAAAGATGACCAGAATCCGAAGGTCTACTTGATGAGTAAAAAAATCGCGGTCCGCTTTAGCGGGCCGCGCACCCACGCGCCCTACTTGTAGTAACAACACTTCCCGCGAGCTGCTTGAGCAGCTCGCGCACCGAGCGAAATAAATAAAGCCGAACAATCGCGGTCCGCTTTAGCGGGCCGCGCACCCACGCGCCCTACTTGTAGCAATAACACTTCCCGCGAGCTGCTTTAGCAGCTCGCGCACCGAGCAAATGCTAGTTATAATATATATAGCTCGATTACCACTGACTCACTGACTCACTCATTGACATAATTGTTCTCCTAGAAGGAGACGGAAATCGATACAATGATGTTCGGGAGATATGTTCGGGTGGGGGATTCGAGTGGGGAAAAATTATGACATTTCGGAAAAACAAGATGGCGGCCGACGTGAATCTTGCAACTCTTTTGTTTTCCAACCGATTTCTTTGAAGTTTTGGATTATTGTAGAAATTAGTAAACGATTAACAGAAAAAGTGAAAAAAATTAAAAAAACAAGATGGCGGCCGAGCTGTGACGTCTCAAATTTCCGACCCTCTCCTGTAAAATTTTGTATGAAAAAAATTTTTTTCACCCATGGTGTCGTATAGAGCTCAAAGAATGTGACTCGGAGAAAGGTGGAGAGAGCTGAAGAGTGAGGAGTTCGGAGACGGGCGAGGGGCACGGCCAGGGTATAGAAGATAGGTGGAGGGTGCTCGACCAAATGTCATTCAAAACCTCGAGCAGTTGCCAGTGAGTTGAAAAAAAATTCCAAAATGGCGGAAAAAAAATGGCGGCAAATTTTGTCCGTCTCTCTCTCGGAGACTATAAAAGATGGAGGAGCGGTTTCTCGACAAAAGATGATCAAAACCCAGAGGTCTACCTGGTGAGTAGGAAAAAAATTCAAGATGGCGGATATTTTTTTTTCCATACTAAATGTATGGGGAATATTGAAGGGACTAGAAGTTGGGAACTATGCAAGACATTGATCTTGATAGGTTCATAGGGCTTTTTTTCTTTTTCTTTTTTTTCATTTTTCATTTTTTTTTTTTTCTTTTTTTTCATTTTTTTTTCTTTTTCTTTTGTGAATGAGGAGCACGGCCAGGTTATTGCAGATAGGTGGGGTGTGCTCGAACAAATTTTTTGGCAAAAGATGACCAGAATCCGAAGGGCAATTTGATGAGGAAAAAAAATCGCGGTCCGCTTTAGCGGGCCGCGCACCCACGCGCCCTACTTGTAGTAATAACACTTCCCGCGAGCTGCTTTAGCAGCTCGCGCACCGAGCGAAATAAATAAAGCCGAACAATCGCGGTCCGCTTTAGCGGGCCGCGCACCCACGCGCCCTACTTGTAGCAATAACACTTCCCGCGAGCTGCTTTAGCAGCTCGCGCACCGAGCGAAATACTAGTTATTATTATTATAATATATATAGCTCGATTACCACTCACTCACTGACACACTCACTCACTCATTGACAGGGTTGTTCTCCTAGAAGGAGACAGAAATCGATATAATGATGTAGGGGAGATATGTCCGGATGGGGGATTCGAGTTGGGGAAAATTATGACATTTCGGAAAAACAAGATGGCGGCCGACGTGATTCTTGCAACTCTTTTGTTTTCCAACCGATTTCTTTGAAATTTTGGATTATTGTAGAAATTAGTAAACGATTAACAGAAAAAGTGAAAAAAATTAAAAAAACAAGATGGCGGCCGAGCTGTGACGTCTCAAATTTCCGACCCCTCTCCTGTAAAATTTTGTATGAAAAAAATTTTTTTCACCCATGGTGTCGTATAGAGCTCAAAGAATGTGACTCGGAGAAAGGTGGAGAGAGCTGATGAGTGAGGAGTTCGGAGACGGGCGAGGGGCACGGCCAGGGTATAGAAGATAGGTGGAGGGTGCTCGACCAAATGTCATTCGAAACCTCGAGCAATTGCCAGTGAGTTGAAAAAAAATTCCAAAATGGCGGAAAAAAAATGGCGGCAAATTTTGTCCGTCTCTCTCTCGGAAACTATAAAAGATGGAGGAGCGGTTTCTCGACAAAAGATGATCAAAACCCGGAGGTCTACCTGGTGAGTAGGAAAAAAATTCAAGATGGCGGATTTTTTTTTCCCATACAAAATGTATGGGGAATATTGAAGGGACTAGAAGTTGGGAACTATGCAAGACATTGATTTTGATAGGTTCATAGGGCTTTTTTTCTTTTTCTTTTTTTCATTTTACATTTGTTTTTTTTCTTTTTTTTCATTTTACATTTGTTTTTTTTTCTTTTTTTTCATTTTTTTTTTCTTTTTTTTCTTTTTTTTTTTTCTTTTTTTTTCTTTTTCTTTTGTGAATGAGGAGCACGGCCAGGTTATTGCAGATAGGTGGGGTGTGCTCGAACAAATTTTTTGGCAAAAGATGACCAGAATCCGAAGGTCTACTTGATGAGTAAAAAAATCGCGGTCCGCTTTAGCGGGCCGCGCACCCACGCGCCCTACTTGTAGTAATAACACTTCCCGCGAACTGCTTTAGCAGCTCGCGCACCGAGCGAAATAAATAAAGCCGAACAATCGCGGTCCGCTTTAGCGGGCCGTGCACCCACGCGCCCTACTTGTAGCAATAACACTTCCCGCGAGCTGCTTTAGCAGCTCGCGCACCGAGCGAAATAAATAAAGCCGAACAATCGCGGTCCGCTTTAGCGGGCTGCGCACCCACGCGCCTTACTTTTAGTAATAACATTTCCCGCGAGCTGCTTTAGCAGCTCGCGCACCGAGCAAACGCTAGTTATAATATATATAGCTCGATTACCACTGACTGACACACTCACTCACTCACTCACTCACTCATTGACAGGGTTGTTCTCCTAGAAGGAGACGGAAATCGATATAATGATGTAGGGGAGATATGTCCAGGTGGGGGATTCGAGTTGGGGAAAATTATGACATTTCGGAAAAACAAGATGGCGGCCGACGTGAATCTTGCAACTCTTTTGTTTTCCAACCGATTTCTTTGAAATTTTGAATTATTGTAGAAATTAGTAAACGATTAACAGAAAAAGTGAAAAAAATTAAAAAAACTAGATGGCGGCCGAGCTGTGACGTCTCAAATTTCAGACCCCTCTCCTGTAAAATTTTGTATGAAAAAAATTTTTTTCACCCATGGTGTCGTATAGAGCTCAAAGAATGTGACTCGGAGAAAGGTGGCGAGAGCTGATGAGTGAGGAGTTCGGAGACGGGCGAGGGGCACGGCCAGGGTATAGTAGATAGGTGGAGGGTTCTCGACCAAATGTCATTTGAAATCTCGAGCAGTTGCCAGTGAGTTGAAAAAAAATTCCAAAATGGCGGAAAAAAAATGGCGGCAAATTTTGTCCGTCTCTCTCTCGGAGACTATAAAAGATGGAGGAGCGGTTTCTCGACAAAAGATGATCGAAACCCGGAGGTCTACCTGGTGAGTAGGAAAAAAATTCAAGATGGCGGACTTTTTTTTTCCATACTAAATGTATGGGGAATATTGAAGGGACTAGAAGTTGGGAACTATGCAAGACATTGGTTTTGATAGGTTCATAGGGCTTTTTTTCTTTTTCTTTTTTTTCATTTTACATTTGTTTTTTTTTTCTTTTTTTTCATTTTTTTTCTTTTTTTTTCTTTTTCTTTTGTGAATGAGGAGCACGGCCAGGTTATTACAGATAGGTGGGGTGTGCTCGAACAAATTTTTTGGCAAAAGATGACCAGAATCCGAAGGGCTACTTGATGAGTAAAAAAATCGCGGTCCGCTTTAGCGGGCCGCGCACCCACGCGCCCTACTTGTAGTAATAAAACTTCCCGCGAGCTGCTTTAGCAGCTCGCGCACCGAGCGAAATAAATAAAGCCGAACAATCGCGGTCCGCTTTAGCGGGCCGCGCACCCACGCGCCTTACTTTTAGTAAAACACTTCCCGCGAGCTGCTTTAGCAGCTCGCGCACCGAGCGAAATACTAGTTATAATATATATAGCTCGATTACCACTGACTGACACACTCACTCACTCACTCACTCACTCATTGACAGGGTTGTTCTCCTAGAAGGAGACGGAAATCGATATAATGATGTAGGGGAGATATGTCCAGGTGGGGGATTCGAGTTGGGGAAAATTATGACATTTCGGAAAAACAAGATGGCGGCCGACGTGAATCTTGCAACTCTTTTGTTTTCCAACCGATTTCTTTGAAATTTTGAATTATTGTAGAAATTAGTAAACGATTAACAGAAAAAGTGAAAAAAATTAAAAAAACTAGATGGCGGCCGAGCTGTGACGTCTCAAATTTCAGACCCCTCTCCTGTAAAATTTTGTATGAAAAAAATTTTTTTCACCCATGGTGTCGTATAGAGCTCAAAGAATGTGACTCGGAGAAAGGTGGCGAGAGCTGATGAGTGAGGAGTTCGGAGACGGGCGAGGGGCACGGCCAGGGTATAGTAGATAGGTGGAGGGTTCTCGACCAAATGTCATTTGAAATCTCGAGCAGTTGCCAGTGAGTTGAAAAAAAATTCCAAAATGGCGGAAAAAAAATGGCGGCAAATTTTGTCCGTCTCTCTCTCGGAGACTATAAAAGATGGAGGAGCGGTTTCTCGACAAAAGATGATCGAAACCCGGAGGTCTACCTGGTGAGTAGGAAAAAAATTCAAGATGGCGGACTTTTTTTTTCCATACTAAATGTATGGGGAATATTGAAGGGACTAGAAGTTGGGAACTATGCAAGACATTGGTTTTGATAGGTTCATAGGGCTTTTTTTCTTTTTCTTTTTTTTCATTTTACATTTGTTTTTTTTTTCTTTTTTTTCATTTTTTTTCTTTTTTTTTCTTTTTCTTTTGTGAATGAGGAGCACGGCCAGGTTATTACAGATAGGTGGGGTGTGCTCGAACAAATTTTTTGGCAAAAGATGACCAGAATCCGAAGGGCTACTTGATGAGTAAAAAAATCGCGGTCCGCTTTAGCGGGCCGCGCACCCACGCGCCCTACTTGTAGTAATAAAACTTCCCGCGAGCTGCTTTAGCAGCTCGCGCACCGAGCGAAATAAATAAAGCCGAACAATCGCGGTCCGCTTTAGCGGGCCGCGCACCCACGCGCCTTACTTTTAGTAAAACACTTCCCGCGAGCTGCTTTAGCAGCTCGCGCACCGAGCGAAATACTAGTTATAATATATATAGCTCGATTACCACTGACACACTCACTGACTGATTCACTCATTGACAGGGTTGTTCTCCTAGAAGGAGACGGAAATCGATATAATGATGTTCGGGAGATGTGTTCGGGGGGGGGATTCGAGTTGGGGAAAATTATGACATTTCGGAAAAACAAGATGGCGGCCGACGTGATTCTTGCAACTCTTTTGTTTTCCAACCGATTTCTTTGAAATTTTGGATTATTGTAGAAATTAGTAAACGATTAACAGAAAAAGTGAAAAAAATTAAATGAACAAGATGGCGGCCGAGCTGTGACGTCTCAAATTTCCGACCCCTCTCCTGTAAAATTTTGTATGAAAAAATTTTTTTTCACCCATGGTGTCGTATAGAACTCAAAGAATGTGACTCGGAGAAAGGCGGAGAGAGCTGATGAGTGAGGAGTTCGGAGACGGGCGAGGGGCACGGCCAGGGTATAGAAGATAGGTGGAGGGTGCTCGACCAAATGTCATTCGAAACCTCGAGCAGTTGCCAGTGCGTTGAAAAAAAATTCCAAAATGGCGGAAAAAAAATGGCGGCAAATTTTGTCCGTCTCTCTCTCGGAGACTATAAAAGATGGAGGAGCGGTTTCTCGACAAAAGATGATCAAAACCCGGAGGTCTACCTGGTGAGTAGGAAAAAAATTCAAGATGGCGGATTTTTTTTTTCTCCATACAAAATGTATAGGGAATATTGAAGGGACTAGAAGTTGGGAACTATGCAAGACATTGATTTTGATAGGTTCATAGGGCTTTTTTTCTTTTTCTTTTTTTTCATTTTACATTTCCTTTTTTTCTTTTTTTTCTTTTTTTTTCTTTTTCTTTTGTGAATGAGGAGCACGGCCAGGTTATTGCAGATAGGTGGGGTGTGCTCGAACAAATTTTTTGGCAAAAGATGACCAGAATCCGAAGGTCTACTTGAGGAGTAAAAAAATCGCGGTCCGCTTTAGCGGGCCGCGCACCCACGCGCCTTGCTTTTAGTAAAACACTTCCCGCGAGCTGCTTTAGCAGCTCGCGCACCGAGCAAACGCTAGTTATAATATATATAGCTCGATTACCACTGACTGATTCACTGACTGATTCACTCATTGACATAATTGTTCTCCTAGAAAGAGACAAAAAACGATATAATGATGTACGGGAGATATGTCCGGGTGGGGGATTCGAGTGGGGAAAAATTATGACATTTCGGAAAAACAAGATGGCGGCCGACGTGATTCTTGCAACTCTTTTGTTTTCCAACCGATTTCTTTGAAATTTTGGATTATTGTAGAAATTAGTAAACGATTAACAGAAAAAGTGAAAAAAATTTAAAAATCAAGATGGCGGCCGAGCTGTGACGTCTCAAATTTCCGACCCTCTCCTGTAAAATTTTGTATGAAAAAATTTTTTTTCACCCATGGTGTCGTATAGAGCTCAAAGAATGTGACTCGGAGAAAGGTGGAGAGAGCTGATGAGTGAGGAGTTCGGAGACGGGCGAGGGGCACGGCCAGGGTATAGAAGATAGGTGGAGGGTGCTCGACCAAATGTCATTCGAAACCTCGAGCAGTTGCCAGTGAGTTGAAAAAAAATTCCAAAATGGCGGAAAAAAAATGGCGGCAAATTTTGTCCGTCTCTCTCTCGGAGACTATAAAAGATGGAGGAGCGGTTTCTCGACAAAAGATGATCAAAACCCGGAGGTCTACCTGGTGAGTAGGAAAAATATTCAAGATGGCAATTTTTTTTTCCATACAAAATGTATGGGGAATATTGAAGGGACTAGAAGTTGGGAACTATGCAAGACATTGATTTTGATAGGTTCATAGGTGTCTTAGATCTCGGAGAATTAAAAAAGAATTAGGTGGGGTGTGCTCCAACAAAAATTACTCGAAACCACATCCAATTAGCAGGGAGTTGAAAAAAAAACTCCAAAATGGCGGATTCAAGATGGCGGCCATAGAAAACTTATTCTGGTGTCTATCTCGGAGCGTATAAAAGATGGAAGAGTAGTTTCTTGGCAACAGATGATCAAGACCCAAAGGTCTACTTGATGATCAGGAAAAAAAACAAGATGGCGGATTTTTTTTTCCATGCGAAATATATGGCGAATATTGATTTTTCTTTTTTTTCTTCTTTTTTCTTTTTTTTTCTTTTTCTTCATTTTTCTTTTTTTTTCTTTTTTTTTCTCTTCTTTTTTCTTTTTCTTTTGCTTTTACTTTTTTCTTTTCTTTTTCGTTTTTCCTTTTTTCTTTTTTATTTCCTTTTTTTTCATTTTTCGTTTTCTTTTTTTTCATTTTTCATTTATTTGCTTTTTTCTTTTTCTTTTTTTTCTTTTTTTCTTTCTTTTTTCCTTTTTTTTAATATTTTCCTTTTTTTTATATTTCATTTTCTTTTTTTCTTTTTTTCTTTCCTTTTTTCTTTTTTTTCATTTTTTATTTATTTGCTTTTTTCTTTTTCTTTTTTCGTTTTTTCTTTTTTTCTTTCTTTTTTCCTTTTTTTTATTATTTTTCTTTTTTTCATTTTTCATTTTCTTTTGTGAGTGAGGAGCACGGCCAGGTTATTGCAGATAGGTGGGGTGTGCTCGAACAAATTTTTTGGCAAAAGATGACCAGAATCCGAAGGTCTACTTGACGAGTAAAAAAATCGCGGTCCGCTTTAGCGGGCCGCGCACCCACGCGCCTTACTTTTAGTAAAAACACTTCCCGCGAGCTGCTTTAGCAGCTCGCGCACCGAGCAAACGCTAGTAATATATATAGCTCGATTACCACTGACTCACTCACTCACTCACTGATTGACATAATTGTTCTCCTAGAAAGAGACAAAAAACGATAAAATGATGTACGGGAGATATGTTCGGGGGGGGGATTCGAGTGGGGAAAAATTATGACATTTCGGAAAAACAAGATGGCGGCCGACGTGAATCTTGCAACTCTTTTGTTTTCCAACGGATTTCTTTGAAATTTTGGATTATTGTAAAAATTAGTAAACGATTAACAGAAAAAGTGAAAAAAATTAAAAAAAACAAGATGGCGGCCGAGCTGTGACGTCTCAAATTTCCACCCCTCTCCTGTATAATTTTGTATGAAAAAAATTTTTTTCACCCATGGTGTCGTATAGAGCTCAAAGAATGTGACTCGGAGAAAGGTGGAGAGAGCTGATGAGTGAGGAGTTCGGAGACGGGCGAGGGGCACGGCCAGGGTATAGAAGATAGGTGGAGGGTGCTCGACCAAATGTCATTCGGAACCTCGAGCAGTTGCCAGTGAGTTGAAAAAAAATTCCAAAATGGCGGAAAAAAAATGGCGGCAAATTTTGTCCGTCTCTCTCTCGGAGACTATAAAAAATGGAGGAGCGGTTTCTCGACAAAAGATGATCACAACCCGGAGGTCTACCTGGTGAGTAGGAAAAAAATTCAAGATGGCGGATTTTTTTTTTTCATACAAAATGTATATGGGGAATATTGAAGGGACTAGAAGTTGGGAACTATGCAAGACATTGGTTTTGATAGGTTCATAGGGCTTTTTTCTTTTTCTTTTTTTTCATATTACATTTGTTTTTTTTTCTTTTTTTTCTTTTTTTTTTCTTTTTTTTCTTTTTCTTTTGTGAATGAGGAGCACGGCCAGGTTATTGCAGATAGGTGGGGTGTGCTCGAACAAATTTTTTGGCAAAAGATGACCAGAATCCGAATCTCTACTTGATGAGTAAAAAAATCGCGGTCCGCTTTAGCGGGCCGCGCACCCACGCGCCCTACTTGTAGTAATAACACTTCCCGCGAGCTGCTTTAGCAGCTCGCGCACCGAGCGAAATAAATAAAGCCGAACAATCGCGGTCCGCTTTAGCGGGCCGCGCATCCACGCGCCCTACTTGTAGCATTAACACTTCCCGCGAGCTGCTTTAGCAGCTCGCGCACCGAGCAAACGCTATTATTATTATTATAATATATATAGCTCGATTACCACTGACTGACACACTCACTCACTCACTCACTCACTCATTGACAGGGTTGTTCTCCTAGAAGGAGACGGAAATCGATATAATGATGTAGGGGAGATATGTCCAGGTGGGGGATTCGAGTTGGGGACAATTATGACATTTCGGAAAAACAAGATGGCGGCCGACGTGAATCTTGCAACTCTTTTGTTTTCCAACCGATTTCTTTGAAATTTTGAATTATTGTAGAAATTAGTAAACGATTAACAGAAAAAGTGAAAAAAATTAAAAAAACTAGATGGCGGCCGAGCTGTGACGTCTCAAATTTCAGACCCCTCTCCTGTAAAATTTTGTATGAAAAAAATTTTTTTCACCCATGGTGTCGTATAGATATATATAGCTCGATTACCACTGATTCACTGATTCACTGATTCACTGACTCACTCATTGACATAATTGTTCTCCTAGAAGGAGACGGAAATCGATATAATAATGTTCGGGAGATATGTTCGGGTGGGGGATTCGAGTGGGGAAAAATTATGACATTTCGGAAAAACAAGATGGCGGCCGACGTGAATCTTGCAACTCTTTTGTTTTCGAACCGATTTCTTTGAAATTTTGGGTTATTGTAGAAATTAGTAAACGATTAACAGAAAAAGTGAAAAAAATTAAAAAAACAAGATGGCGGCCGAGCTGTGACGTCTCAAATTTCCACCCCTCTCCTGTAAAATTTTGTATGAAAAAAATTTTTTTCACCCATGGTGTCGTATAGAGCTCAAAGAATGTGACTCGAAGAAAGATGGAGAGAGCTGATGAGTGAGGAGTTCGGAGACGGGCGAGGGGCACGGCCAGGGTATAGAAGATAGGTGGAGGGTGCTCGACCAAATGTCATTCGAAACCTCGAGCAATTGCCAGTGAGTTGAAAAAAAATTCCAAAATGGCGGAAAAAAAATGGCGGCAAATTTTGTCCGTCTCTCTCTCGGAGACTATAAAAGATGGAGGAGCGGTTTCTCGACAAAAGATGATCACAACCCGGAGGTCTACCTGGTGAGTAGGAAAAAAATTCAAGATGGCGGATTTTTTTTTTCCCCCATACAAAATGTATGGGGAATATTGAAGGGACTAGAAGTTGGGAACTATGCAAGACATTGATTTTGATAGGTTCACAGGGCTTTTTTTCTTTTTATTTTTTTCATTTTACATTTGCTTTTTTTCTTTTTTACTTTTTTTTTCTTTTTTTTTCTTTTTCTTTTGTGAATGAGGAGCACGGCCAGGTTATTGCAGATAGGTGGGATGTGCTCGAACAAATTTTTTGGCAAAAGATGACCAGAATCCGAAGGTCTACTTGATGAGTAAAAAAATCGCGGTCCGCTTTAGCGGGCCGCGCACCCACGCGCCCTACTTGTAGCAATAACACTTCCCGCGAGCTGCTTTAGCAGCTCGCGCACCGAGCGAAATAAATAAAGCCGAACAATCGCGGTCCGCTTTAGCGGGCCGCGCACCCACGCGCCCTACTTGTAGCAATAACACTTCCCGCGAGCTGCTTTAGCAGCTCGCGCACCGAGCAAACGCTAGTTAATATATATATAGCTGCTGGGGCTGATTGACTGATTCACTGACTGACTCATTGATCACCTCTCCTGTAAAATTTTGTATGAAAATTTTTTTTTTCACTGATGGTTTCGTATAGAGGAAAAAAATTCAT
Source organism: Oeneis ivallda (assembly GCA_029955525.1). Taxonomy (NCBI): domain Eukaryota; kingdom Metazoa; phylum Arthropoda; class Insecta; order Lepidoptera; family Nymphalidae; genus Oeneis; species Oeneis ivallda. Next base: position 12,448,194 of record JARPMR010000009.1, read on the forward strand.
TCGGAGGAAAAATATGGAGAGAGCTGATGATTGAGGATTTCGGAGACGGGTGAAGAGCACGGCCAGGGTATCGAAGATAGGTGGGGTATGCTCGAACAAATGTCACTCGAAACCTCATCCAATTCGCAGTGAGCTGAAAAAAAATTCAAAATGGCGGAAAAAAGATGGCCGCCATACAAATTTCTTCGGTGTCTATCTCGGGGAGTATAAAAGATGGAAGAGTGGTTTTGTGGCAAAAGATGATCAGGACCCAAAAGTCTATTTGATGAATAGAAAAAAATCCAAGATGGCGGAATGTTTTTTCTCCATACAAAATATATGGCGAATATTGAATAGACTAGAATCTGAGAACTATGCAAGACTTTGATACGGTTCCTTTTCAAAATTTGTTTTTATAAAAGAATTCTCATTCTGACAAATGATGAGATAGGTATAATGATTCGGAAGGTGGGTGAGGAGCACGGCCAGGGTATTGAGATAGGTGGGAGGTGCTCAAACAAAAAATACTCGAAACCTCATCCAATTGGCAATTAGCTGAAAAAAAATTCAAATTGGCGGATTCAAGATGGCGGCCATACCAATTTCATAGGCGTCTATCTCGGAGAGTATAAAAGATGGAAGAGTGGTTATTTGATAGAAAATGATCAGGACCTGAAAGTCCACTTGACGATAGAAAAACCGCGGTCCGCTTGCGGGCCGCGCACCCACGCGCCCTACTAGTTATAATATATATAGCTCGATTACCACTGACTCACTCACTCACTCATTGACACGATTGTTCTCCTAGAAAGAGACAGAAAACGATACAATGATGTAAGGGAGATATGTCCGGGTGGGGGATTCGAGTGGGGAAAAATTATGACATTTCGGAAAAACAAGATGGCGGCCGACGCGATTCTTGCAACTCTTTTGTTTTCTAACCGATTTCTTTGAAATTTTGGATTATTGTAGAAATTAGTAAACGATTAACAGAAAAAGTGAAAAAAATTAAAAAAACAAGATGGCGGCCGAGCTGTGACGTCTTAAATTTCCGACCCCTCTCCTGTAAAATTTTGTATGAAAAAAATTTTTTTCACCCATGGTGTCGTATAGAGCTCAAAGAATGTGACTCGGAGAAAGGTGGCGAGAGCTGATGAGTGAGGAGTTCGGAGACGGGCGAGGGGCACGGCCAGGGTATAGTAGATAGGTGGAGGGTGCTCGACCAAATGTCATTCGAAACCTCGAGCAGTTGCCAGTGAGTTGAAAAAAAATTCCAAAATGGCGGAAAAAAAATGGCGGCAAATTTTGTCCGTCTCTCTCTCGGAGACTATAAAAGATGGAGGAGCGGTTTCTCGACAAAAGATGATCAAAACCCGGAGGTCTACCTGGTGAGTAGGAAAAAAAATCAAGATGGCGGATTTTATTTTTCCCCATACAAAATGTATGGGGAATATTGAAGGGACTAGAAGTTGGGAACTATGCAAGACATTGATTTTGATAGGTTCATAGGGCTTTTTTTCTTTTTCTTTTTTTCATTTTACATTTGTTTTTTTTTTTGTTTTTTTTTCTTTTTTTTTTTCTTTTTTTTTCTTTTTCTTTTGTGAATGAGGAGCACGGCCAGGTTATTGCAGATAGGTGGGGTGTGCTCGAACAAATTTTTTGGCAAAAGATGACCAGAATCCGAAGGTCTACTTGATGAGTAAAAAAATCGCGGTCCGCTTTAGCGGGCCGCGCACCCACGCGCCCTACTTGTAGTAATAACACTTCCCGCGAGCTGCTTTAGCAGCTCGCGCACCGAGCGAAATAAATAAAGCCGAACAATCGCGGTCCGCTTTAGCGGGCCGCGCACCCACGCGCCCTACTTGTAGTAATAACACTTCCCGCGAGCTGCTTTAGCAGCTCGCGCACGGAGCGAAATAAATAAAGCCGAACAATCGCGGTCCGCTTTAGCGGGCCGCGCACCCACGCGCCTTACTTTTAGTAAAACACTTGCCGCGAGCTGCTTTAGCAGCTCGCGCACCGAGCAAACGCTAGTTATTATAATATATATAGCTCGATTACCACTGACTGACTCACTCACTGATTGACACGATTGTTCTCCTAGAAAGAGACGGAAAACGATACAATGATGCAGGGGAGATATGTCCGGGTGGGGAATTCGAGTAGGGAAAAATTATGACATTTCGAAAAAACAAGATGGCGGCCGACGTGAATCTTGCAACTCTTTTGTTTTCCAACCGATTTCTTTGAAATTTTGGATTATTGTAGAAATTAGTAAACGATTAACAGAAAAAGTGAAAAAAATTAAAAAAACAAGATGGCGGCCGAGCTGTGACGTCTCAAATTTCCGACCCCTCCCTGTAAAATTTTGTATGAAAAAAATTTTTTTCACCCATAGTGTCGTATAGAGCTCAAAGAATGTGACTCGGAGAAAGGTGGAGAGAGCTGATGAGTGAGGAGTTCGGAGACGGGCGAGGGGCACGGCCAGGGTATAGAAGATAGGTGGAGGGTGCTCGACCAAATGTCATTCGAAACCTCGAGCAGTTGCCAGTGAGTTGAAAAAAAATTCCAAAATGGCGGAAAAAAAATGGCGGCAAATTTTGTCCGTCTCTCTCTCGGAGACTATAAAAGATGGAGGAGCGGTTTCTCGACAAAAGATGATCAAAACACGGAGGTCTACCTGGTGAGTAGGAAAAAAATTCAAGATGGCGGATTTTTTTTTTCCATACTAAATGTATGGGGAATATTGAAGGGACTAGAAGTTGGGAACTATGCAAGACATTGATTTTGATAGGTTCATAGGGCTTTTTTTCTTTTTCTTTTTTTTCATTTTACATTTGTTTTTTTTTTGTTTTTTTTTCATTTTTTTTCTTTTTTTTTCTTTTTCTTTTGTGAATGAGGAGCACGGCCAGGTTATTGCAGATAGGTGGGGTGTGCTCGAACAAATTTTTTGGCAAAAGATGACCAGAATCCGAAGGTCTACTTGATGAGTAAAAAAATCGCGGTCCGCTTTAGCGGGCCGCGCACCCACGCGCCCTACTTGTAGTAATAACACTTCCCGCGAGCTGCTTTAGCAGCTCGCGCACCGAGCGAAATAAATAAAGCCGAACAATCGCGGTCCGCTTTAGCGGGCCGCACACCCACGCGCCCTACTTGTAGTAACAACACTTCCCCGCACCGAGCAAACGCTAGTTAATATATATATAGCTGCTCGTGCTGATTCACTGATTCACTGACTGATTGATCACCTCTCCTGTAAAATTTTGTATAAAAAATTTTTTTTCCACCGATGGTTTCGTATAGAGGACAAAAATTCATTCGGAGGAAAATTATGGAGAGAGCTGATGATTGAGGATTTCGGAGACGGATGAGGAGCACGGCCAGGGTATTGAAGATAGGTGGGGGGTGCTCGAACAAATGTCACTCGAAACCTCATCCAATTCGCAGTGAGCTGAAAAAAAATTCAAAATGGCGGAAAAAAGATGGCGGCCATACAAATTTCGTCGGTGTCTATCTCGGAGAGTATAAAAGATAGAAGAGTGGTTTCCTGGCAAAAGCTGATCAAGACCCTAAGGTCTACTTGACGAACAGAAAAAAAATTCAAGATGGCGGAATTTTTTTTTTCTTCATACAAAAATATATGGCGAATATTGAAGAGACTAGAAGCCGGGAATCATGCACGACTTTGATACAATTCCTTTTCAAGATTTTTTTTTATTGAAGAATTTTCATTATGACAAATGATGACATATGATGATCGAGGGTTTGGAAGGTGGGTGAGGAGCACGGCCATGGTAATGTAGATAGGTGGGGGTGCTCGAACAAAAGTCACTCGAAATCTCATCCAATTGGCAGTGAGCTGAAAAAAATCCAAAATGGCGGATTCAAGATGGCGGCCATACAAACTTCAACGGTGTCTATCTCGGAGAGTATAAAAGATGGAAGAGTGGTTAAGTGATAGAAAATGATCAGGAGCTGAAAGTCTACTAGACGAGTAGAAAAACCGCGGTCCGCTTGCGGGCCGCGCACCCACGCGCCCTACTAGTATGATATATACCACAACTCGGCATTTGGTTATGGCGTGAAATACGTTAAAAATGGCGTAGATGCAAACATGAATATGTTAAAAGCGGAATTAGTACGTCTTTTAAAAGAAAACAAACCAACCAAGATCCGATACGTCATTGACGAAATAGCATTAGAACATGGGCACAGAGTTATACGGTTACCGCCTTACCATTGTGAGTATAATGCGATTGAGTTGGTGTGGGCTCAAATTAAGGGATATGCTGCAAGACACAATACAGAACCCCCATTTACCACAAAAAAAATGCTAAAATTATTAGAAGAAGCTTGTGAACATGTGACTAAAGGAGACTGGGAAAAGGTTGTGAATAGAACTGTTAAATTAATAAGGGAAGATTATGAAAGAGATGTGAAAATAGATAATATTATAGAAAACGAACATATAATTATTAATGTAGGTGATGATAGCAGTGACGACAGTGAAAATAGTAGTATGGACGAATCTGATTAATTATGGCCTTTTGTGGCACCTTTTTTGGTATCTTTTGTATTCATATGTTTCTTGTGTGCATATAAAGTATGTATATTCATTTTCATTCAAATATTCAGTTCGTTCAAATAAATTAAATAAACATATACATTTTTGTTTTATTAAACCTATTTAATCAGGTACAAAAACAAAACTTAATTGTTTTTTGTTCGAGAATAAATTGACATTCCACATCACTATTGTAATGTGTCAAACCGGCCATCATAGCGTGCCGCTAGTGTAAATTGAAAAAAATATAATTTGAATAAAATACCTAAAAAGCAAGCTTGATCGTACATTATGTGCGTTATTAAATGAGTCAATGCGTCATTCTATCATTTTTCGCTTAAACCAATTTTATACAGCACTGAAATAAAAACAAGGGAATCAACCGGAACCGCGTTCCATCGCCAACAAAAATAACCGCTACAGTTTTTAAAAACATCCGCAAAACTCCGACGGTGCTCGATTTACTCAAACAAAACTAGCATAATAGTAGTATTTGTACCGAATGTTAACATTGTACCTATTGTTTTGTAGTAAAATCTATGTGCAAAAACCTTTTTTAGGGTTCCGTACCCAAAGGGTGCCAACGGGACCCTATTACTAAGCCTCCGCTGTCCGTCCGTCCGTCCGTCTGTCAGCGGGCTATATCTCGTAAACCGTAATAGATAGACAGTTGAAATTTTCACATATTGTGTACCTATTTCTATTGCCGCTATAACAACAAATAATAAAAATTAAATTAAATTGAAAAATAAAGGGGGCTCCCATACAGGGAAAAGGAGTCGAAATAAAATTTTATTTTTTTACCCCGGCATGTGGGGTGTCATTGTCTAGAGCTCATTAAGTGGAGTTCAAATATATATTTTTTTATTTTTTAGCTACAAAAATGAAGAAATGGGGGGCTGTCAAAGTTTTAGATCTAAATATGTATCTAGTTTCAAAAATGATTTGGTCTTATGTACGGAACCCTAAAAGAGCGAGACCCGACTCGCACTTGGCCGATTTTTTTATCTCATTTTATTTTTTAAATTGTTTCTTTCTTTTTATTTATCTTTTTAGGCTTCCGTACCCAAAGGGTGCCAACGGGACCCTATTACTAAGCCCCCGATGTCCGTCTGTCCGCCCGTCCGTCCGTCCGTCCGTCCGTCAGTGGGCTGTATCTCGTAAACCGTAATAAGTAGACAGTTGAAATTTTCACAGAGTATGTATTTCTATTGCCGCTATAACAACAAATAATAAAAATAAAATTAAATTAAAAAATAGAGGGATACATGAAAAAGGAATCGAAATAAAATTTTAATTTTTGCTCTGACATGTAGGGTGTCATTGTCTAGAGCTCGTTAATTGGAGTTTAAATGTATTTTTTATTATTTTTTAACTTCAAGAATGAAGAAATGGGGGGTCATCAAAATTGTGACCAAAAAAAACGAGCATGTTTCCCCTATTATATGCTATTTAGTATTATATAAGAACTAAGATATATAAATAGGTATGTATCTAGTTTAAAAAAAAAATGATTTGGTCACATGTACTCAACCCTAAAAGAGCGAGGCCCGACTCGCACTTGGCCGATTTTTTCTCTTTATTGTATCAAGGCAAGTGATAATAAGACTTTTGCATAAATACGATGTCATTTTTCATCCGTACGTTTAACGTCGATTGGAGACTGCATTTTATTTTATCGCTTTATCAATAGAGAAGCATCTACATAATTGGGCTAATGGAGCTTCAACGATTAGAAATTCCTAAATAAATTATCTTTTTAAAATAAATGTAATATTACGCAAGTAAATATAAAGAAGTGCCTGCGATTTTGAAATAATTGCCTCATAAAATAAGTTCATAATATTATTATGATTATTTAAACGACAGCAGAACCGACAAACAAAAGTTGTTAAAATTTTGTCTTTATGTCTGGTAACTGCCAGTCTATCTGTTTGTTTAAGGTAATCTTTAGAACGGCTCTATTTAATGCAGGAATAACTACTACTTCTACTTCTACTACTACTACTACTACTACTACTACTACTACTACTACTACTACTACTACTACTACTACTACTACTACTACTACTACTAGTGTTCCTTCGTAAAAAAATAAAAACGTTTCATATTAGGGACAATCTGGTCAAGATAGCATATCATATTATGTATTTCTTAGACGGACACAGGCTACTTTTTATCCCGGAAAATTATAGTTTCCGCGACATGCGCGCGGATAAGCTCTAACAAATAAATAATATTTTTAGTTTTATTCAATTATGTTAATCTTAAAATTAGTTCTTTAGATGTATATTTACCAAATTAATTTAACAGATGACTCATTCAATAAACATTTGTGGCAAACATAAGCGGATTAACAAGAACCATTTAGCAGACCTCGGTACTGTCGTTCGTATCGTAATACATATTACTTGGATTATGTGTCTTTTCCAAAACAATCATCACCATTAAGACAATATTATGTTCATAAAAGAACAGCACCCTACCAATTGCTTAAGCCAAATCGGAATAATCATACTAATATTATAAATGCGAAAGTGTGTTTGTTAGTTTGTCCTTCAATCACACCGCAAAAGAGCTACGGATGGACGTGATTTTTTGCATGGGTATAGTTGAGGACCTGGAGGCTATTTACTATATTACATAGGCTACTTTTTATCCCAGAAAATCAAAGAGTTCCCGAGGGATTTTTAAAACTATACCCACGCGGACGAAGTCGCGGGCATCAGCTAGTCGTATAATAAACAAAGAAGGTAGCGATATTTCAAGCTGTGATAGCTTAGTAGCGCTTGCAGAAACGCCGAGAAAGGTTTAACCCAGGAATAAATTTATAATTTTGACATAAGCCTTATACGAAATCTGTCAAAGCAGCAGCTAACTCTGGGTTAAAAACCTAAGGCTATCTCTGGGCCTAAGACGCTTAAAGAAGTGTCACCGATTAAATATGCTCTCAGCTCTGAAAAGTACTCACTTGCATTGTGTAACGCTCGCAGCAAGTCAATTTCTGCAATTTTTGGTTAGTCTGATATTCATTGTTACAAGTTACTTGCCAATGGACATTACACTAAAAAGTAGGTTAAAGGTTAAGTTTTCTTATTCTTACTAATATTGGAAATACGAAAGTGTGTTTTTTTGTGGGTTTGTCCTTCAATCAGGCAGCAACAGTGCAACGAATCATTTGCACCAGTGCATTTTTGGTTGCATGGGTACGGAACTGGAAATGGTATGGAACTGGAAAGTGACATACTTTTAAACCCGGAAAAAAGTCTTTCCGCGTGTTTTTTAAAAACCTAACTCTATGCCGATCAACATAAAGGCAGAAGCTAGCAAAAGATACCTATACATTTTTTTAAAGATTTAGTTATGTTTTAATTTTATCAATAATTGTGTGGATCAAAAAAAAATAGTTTTCTTTAATTCTATATTATGAAAGATCTTTCTATTTAAAAGAAATAGTTTGACCTCGTGACTAACATTATAATTGTAATGTTCACCAACAAATCGCTGCGTAGAGCACATAGCAATTTATGTCAGCGAAATGTGAATTAATTTCGGTTTTTTTTTTGGGTAATGTAACCTAATTTTATGTATTTAATACATGCGAAGAAGGCATTTAAGTAAGTAGTTTTAGTAGAAACATTATAATCTACTGGTTATTTATTATCAGACTGCTAACATCAATATAAATCTACAAAATTAATATCTTTATATTAAGAGCTTTTTTAAAAATTTTTACCTTGCACCCCTAATTATAAGCTTTAAAAACCCTTTGAAAAAAATATGTATGTAATATAAATAAAAATAAGATATAATAAGTAAGGGATAAAAGTATGGATATCACTTTTTAAGAGCGTTTTTCCACGAGCAACCGCACGGCACGACACGGCACGACAATTTGCGGTGAAGTCCTGGCAACATTTTACATGAAAATGTTTTTGGTGGTATTTCTATTTCTGTGCGGTGTCGTTGAATGAGTAAATGAGTAAATAGAAATATATGGCGTTCGGAGTCGTTACCACAGTTTATCCTGCCGTGCGGGTGGCTCGTGGAAAAACGCCCTTAGAAAAATCACGTTGATCCGTAGCTTGGTTGCTACGATTATCCGTAGCTCTGTTGCTACGTTAATCCGTAGCTCTGTTGCTACGTTGATCCGTAGCTCTGTTGCGAAGTGATTGAAGGACAAATAAACACACATTGCCATTTATGGTACTATTAAGGATTCAATAAAGGATATAATATTCATTATAAGAGGAACCAGATTTCGCGAAACATAGTTCAAGCAACACATTCGTAGTTCGTAGAGCTCTAATTATTTTTGGTAGAAGCTAATAAATCTTACTTAAAACTGTTTAATAAGTGAGCCAAATGCAATCAAACTATATTTTTGAGCTAAGCACCAATTCGTTTTAAGGCTGTGTTCGTATTTGCTTTCAATTGTTTTTCTCACTTGTTAAAACCAAGTTAAATATTACCAAATCTCAGATTTGATCACTAGATCACTAAATAATTTTAAATTTACTTCACTAGTCTTGCATCAAAATAGCACTAAGTAGTAGACGTTTTAACTGATGTAGATGCGATGCGATTGCTACAGAGGACTTATATCCTGCAGCAGTCTCGTTCGAGATGATCCTTTCTAGTCGGGATCATCCAGCGCTTACCATTCGAATACATTGGGACCCCAACAGCCATCAGGTCTTAGAATTATGCGCCCCGCCCATTGCCACTTCAGTTTCAGAACTGGATAAACTAGAAATTTAAATAATCACACTATCACATCGCATCACATCACATCACACAAATATTATAAAGGCGAAAGTTTGTGTGTGTGTATGTTTGTTACTTTTTCAAACAAAAACTACTGGATGAACTTGGCTGAAATTCGGAATGTAGTTAGATTATACCCTGGAATAACATATACATTTTATCCCGGAAAATTAAAGAGTTCCCGCGGGAATCAAAAACCTTAATCTACGTGGACGAAGTTGCAGGCATTATCTAGTATAAATGATTAAAGCTGATTCCAACAACTTAAAATAAGTCTTATCCGAGCGTAAGTTTGATATTTTGGCAGATTTTCAATACAAAAACTCTCAGAACGCCCAATTCCTCTTTTATACGTCACTCGACGTTGGTGAATAGTTCAGTATTAATTATTTTTAAAACTTCAAGCACTTAAGCTCCAAAAGCTTCGCGTGTCAATTATATTAATTTCATTTATGCTATTATTAAAAACGTTTAATGAAATAATAGATGGTTGTCGTAATCTTTGACAAATTCAAACTTAAATTGAATAAAAAATCGTGACGCTAATGACCTATAAAATATGACGAACTGCCAACATGGGCGATTAATTTATCGTTGATGTTATAATTGGTAAAATTGGTTTAAATGCTCTTTAAGAGTTTGCATAACTTTGGCGATTTTATTTAACCTTTGAAAATGCTTGCTATGAAAAAGTTAAAAAAATGAAAACTTGCAAAGTACAACGCGTTGCAATAAAGCAGAATTTCTTGTCTTCTCACAGTTCACTTCTTACAATGAACAAGTAGGTCCTATCTAGGCCATATACTTTGTGGTCCTAAGTTTGACTAGATTCAGCTGATTATCCTAGGCAAGATACAGGACGGAAAGTGCGGAGTTCAGTAAAAGCACCTGATCTTCAAGTAGAGCAGCAGTTTTCAATGTTTAGGTTGCCAGAAAGATCGCCAACCTTCAGTAGAAGAGGCACTTTACGAAAACTAAGAAGTACTTTCCTTACTCTGGTAAGTAAGTTCATACTACGCTGTCGTTTCATGCATCACAAACAAATGAATCCTTTGAGACTGATCTTTACTTGAACTATCTTGTACCTACAATTTGCATGTTAAATCTTAAAGATAATAGGTTTTTTTGAAGACAAAAGACAGGGTACACAAAATATATAGTTTAAAATGTACTGAATCCGAACTGAGTCAGATAATTTAAAAAAAGTAATAAATACAGAACACTAAGAGGCGGCATAAAAGCGCAAACAATGCAGTTAGCTTAAACTGCTACTATTAGTCTCTACGCTAAGCCGCCCTAGGCTTTACGCCAATTCATTTGTGAAACTAGTTAGTTTTTAAAGCTCGATGGTAACTACACAACATGGCAACACACTAAACTAAAACAGCTACAATATAGACGAATTATATTTACTGCCGGTCAAAGGGGCTACAACGATTCTGATTGTTCACAAAAATGTGAGAAGGACTGATTTATTCACGTGGTGTAGGGAAATAGAGATTTAGTCTTAAAGAGAGCAAAAATTAAATTATTAATAATTCTAATCTAAATTTCATAACGATTAAGTAAGTATAGTTATAGAAATTCTTGTTAACCGCAAAAATAAAATTAAAATAATTAAAAAATTTAATTACCTTTTTTTCTGATTGAAACAAAAAAAATTCAGAGCAATGTTTAGATTAACATTTTATTGAGAAAATTCTTCCAATCTCTTTTCTATCTCACAGGAAATGATAACTCTGAGGCCAAAAAACATGGAACTAGGAATTACGATTATGCCAAAAAACTATATGTATGAAATCTTTATAATTTTCCAGTTGTGACTTAGCAAAAATGACAGCATACGCTTGTTCGATTTGTGATTGAATCAAGAATTTTATGAAACATGTCAAAGACCCGCACACGGGAGCGTTTACTTCTAGTCCGGGAGGAATCGGCGCATGAGTACCGAAAACTATTCCACCTCAATTTTTTTATGCGATCCTCTTCAATTGGCCCTCCTAATTATATAAATGCATGTTGCCATGGCGCAACCCGGTGCCATATTTTTTAAACCGAAATTTTTTAAAAAATTGCAAGGAATTGTTATTTTTCAACCGGACAAATTTTTTTAATATTTTTTATTAAAATACCAATAAAAAAGGCCCTATGACTTTTCACGATAAAGTTAATATTTTTAAAGATATGAATTTTTAAAGGTTCGAAAAATCTCAAATTTGGGTACTTTCGACCCATGAAAAATATATTTAAAAAAAACATAATGTTTAAGTAATATTTTTTTTTAATTCTCTATACAATAGTTAATAAAATTGTTAATAGAGATTTAAAAAAATTTCATTGTTTATATCTTTTTTTTAATTGTTAATTTCGCGCGCTCACAAGTATGCGTCGCTTGCTGTGGGTTTATCACACGAGGCGTAGCCGAGTGTGATAATAGTATCACATGAGTCATGTGATACTATTATTACACTCGGCTACGCCTCACGCGAGTCATGTGATACTATTATCACACTCGGCTACGCCTCGTGTGATAAACCCACATTCGTGTTTTAATATCCCTTATTATACAACAGTTGCATAAATAACTATTATTCAATTCATTTGAATGTTTTTTCTAAACATTCAAGTGTAAATCGTAACGAATGTGTTTAATGAACAGATCTAGACAGTTAAACATAGTTCAAAATGTGTGGTTGGTGTGTAAATAAGTGATATTTATATCAAGAGGTGTTGTTTTACCCGAATACTCAAGTAAGGAAATCTAGACTATAAGCGACGCATACTTGTGAGCGCGCGAAATTAACAATTAAAAAAAGATATAAACAATGAAATTTTTTTAAATCTCTATTAACAATATTATTAACTATTGTATAGAGAATTAAAAAAAATATTACTTAAACATTATGTTTTTTTAAAATATATTTTTCATGGGTCGAAAGTACCCAAATTTGAGATTTTTCGAACCTTTAAAAATTCATATCTCTAAAAATATTAACTTTATCGTGAAAAGTCACAGGACCTTTTTTATTGGTATTTCAATAAAAAATATAAAAAAAATTTGTCCGGTTGAAAAATAACGATTCCTTGCAATTGTTTAAAAAAATTCGGTTTAAAAAATATGGCACCGGGTTGCGCCATGGCAACATGCATTTATATAATTAGGAGGGCCATTTGAAGAGGATCGCATAAAAAAATTGAGGTGGAATAGTTTTCGGTACTCATGCGCCGAGTCCTCCCGGACTATTCGGAGTGTGACTCTTTCTGTGACTCTTTCATAATAATGGTAGGTAGGTATACGTTTGTTCATACGTATCTTAGTCAATAGTCACTACATATTATAAAACAAAGTCCCCCGCCGCGTCTGTCTGTCTGTTCGCGATAAACTCAAAAACTACCGAACGGATTTTCATGCGGTTTTCACCAATAGATAGGGGTGATTCATGAGGAAGGTTTTAGTAATTTGTTAACATGATGCGACCAGTGACCACCCCCGCCGCGCCACTGCTGTTGCTATATTATAAGCCGAGCGATACTTCTTTTATAAGCCTTTATAAGCTTTTATTACTAAATAGTTGTCGCTTTGTGTTGGCCGTCGCGCATTGTGTGTGTTTCAAGCTTTATTTTCAATTTATTCTACAGTTAAATATAAACTTTTTACTTAAAAACTAGCCAGGAAATAAAAATACAACTGAATCATCATGTTTAATTTTTCATCAATCACAACACTACAGTGCAATAAAAAAACAACAACGAAATTGCAATCGAGCTTTATTTTAAAAACGAAATTGAAATCTGATCCTTACATTTGCAAATATTTGAATAAAAAGTATCAATAATATTTTAAATATACAATCGAAAGGCATGGCTGCCAATTATTATATACTAGATAGATGAGAATTTATAGAGAATAAAACTATGAAAGATTAACGTTAATAAATTAATAAAAATAAGGAGTTTTTTTTTCAAAAAATAATTGAGTATGTATAGGCATTTTAGCAGTTAATTGACAGAGCGAAGCGAAGGTCTCTGGGTCTACTTGAGTCAATTTGCACTTGTCCGTCCGTCTGTCAGAGCCTTATAACTTCTGAATTACTGAACGTAATTACTTCAAATTTATATAAAAATCTTTATTTGAGGGGGTTTTCATAGAAGCGAATGCGAAGTAAAATATTTTTTATAGCGTTACATAAGGTTGTGGTTTATCATTTTAAAGATAATAATTTGGAACCGAGTATAAAATATTTCTTTTTTTAAATTTTCCCTTATAATTGACCTAAAATTATATGAATATTATATGGAAACGAAATCATTTAATTTTTAATGGGCATCAGTAATTTTCAACATAGCTTCACAGTAATGTTAATAGATGGCGCTGTCATTGTCTATCCCAAGAAACAGTTTTGCATCGACCATTATTATTTGTGTGGGAGATGATTGCGTCACCAGTTTAGAGAATCTCCTCACTACTCCGTATGCAGCGCCGTGTTCTCTATCAAGGTTATAGGGCTTGTTAAAAGAGATTACTCCGTGACTTTAAATATTTAATCAATTGCACATTAATAATAAAATACAAAATTACTAAACCCTACAGTGGAACAGTGTGACGTGTGCGGCCGGTAAGGAGCAACTGACTCGCAGTCAGTTCAAAAACGTTTAATAAAACTCGGTAGACAAAATGCTCGCTTAGCACATAAATCAAATGTCCGCTACATCACACCACCCCAAATTTTTATCTTGATAAAAATTAACACACAAAAAAATCTTAAACTATGCACACAGTAATAAATTTATTCCAACAATTATACCAACTTTTATTTTTGACAACCCTATTAATGATCCAGATCCGCTTTAGCTAACAACTCTAATGTGACTCGACCCTTATAATGTTATTACATTGTTCGTTTCACTTTCGACGCACGGCACATACTCTATTGCATCACACTACTGTGGCTGACGTCACCACTACCTGGGCGGGAGGCGCCGGGGTTGCTACGGCAGGATTACGCTGCTCTGTCGCTAAGCCCGTGCCGTCCAACTGTCGTCGCCTTGCTCTACTGTTTACCCATTGTACACAACTGGTTACTGAACGTGGAACGAACAAGATTTTTTTCCCAATAATAAAATTTACTTCTATCCTCTAATGAAAAATAAGGTTTGCGGATCGGGGTCATTTCGCAATAATTACTAATAAGCTTAATTGTTATACTTAGCATTCTACCTAAACCTAACTGGCATTTTGCTGACCCGACCACTGCGCGTCGTACGAGTTATAATTGGGGTCGGCAAAATGTCATCACTGCTAAGTCGACACGTTTTCTGAACTACTGTGTCACCCGGCGTTTGTCGTGAATTTTTAACATCCAGGACAAACGCTGGTTTTAACCTATCAATGGAGACAAGTGCTTGCCTATTGGGTAACTGTACCACATACCCTTTGTCCAACCGCTTTATGACGTCATACGGCCCGTCATAAGGGGGTTGCAGACACTTCCTCATTACATCGTTTCTTACAAACACTTTCTCGCAGTCTTTTAAGGCTGGATGAATGAATATAGTCCGGGAGTCTCTTTGGGTATCAGGTTTTGGTCTTAGGCTACTAATTACCTGTTTTAACTGCCTTAGGTATTCCTCACCGTCCGTTATTCTGCCATCCGATGGTTCGAAGAATTCTCCAGGGAGCCTTAGAGTTCGCCCAAAGGTTAGCTCGGCGGGACTTACCCCTGTGTCGCTACGCGGTGCTGCACGCAGTCCCATCATCACGGTGTGCATTTCATCGACCCATGACCTATTATTCGTTAACCTCGCCATTAAGGCGGCCTTAAAACTACGATGCCAACGTTCTATCGCACCGTTACTTTGCGGATGGTACGGTGTCGTCCTTAACTTATGTACGCCTAGGTATTTCATCAGATGTCTAAAGAGATTACTTTCAAATTGCAAACCGCCATCGGAGCTTAACCTAGAAAATATTCCATACCTGACGATCCATCCCTCGTAAACGTGTTTAGCTACAGTTTTTGCGCAAATATCCTTAATGGGGAATGCTTCCGGCCACCCTGTTTGCCTATCAATCATCGTGAGGCAATATCTATATCCTTCCTCAGAAGTGTTAAAGGGACCAGTAATATCTATATGTACATGACACATCCTATCTACCTTTTCGAATTGTCCTAATGGTGACTTAGTGTGTCTCTGAACCTTTGCTCTTTGGCACTCTATGCACGACCTAGCCCAAATACCTATATCCTTATTCATCCCAGGCCAAAAATAATTATTAGATACCATTCTTCGCGTTGTTCTAATGCCTGGGTGGCTAAGATTATGAACTGCCTCGTCTCGACCTGCTGCTGTCTCTCTCGCGGGAACGTGGACGTCCGCGGAACCTTCCGCGACCTCGATTGCCTCGCCAACTTGACCTGGAACGGTCCATCTGGTCTATCCTCGCGCTGAGCTTAGCTATTTCTGCCGCCAACACCGACGTAGTGTTCGACGCTGTGTCTGTTGTCCCTACCTCGGCGACAGGTTGCGGCCTCATATTCTCCATAATTTTATCCGCTATTACAGCTAGACGGTCTAAGCTTTTGGCCTCGGTTGCGGCTAGAACTCCTCGGGCAGCTGCTGGTAATAATTTTTGCCATAGAACGCTTAACGTATCATCACTTATCTTGCCTCTCGCGAGATCCTGCATCCTCCTGAGTAAGTGACTGGGCTTCTGGTCTCCTAGCTCCATCTCTCCTATCAGCTTCTGGATCTGCCTATTTTCGGATTCCTCGTAAATTTCCAGGAGTTTGTCCTTGAGTACCTTGTACTTCCGTTCCTCGGGCGGTTTGACCAGGATGTCTGTCACCTGCTGTATGACCTCTTTGCCTAACTTCGCTACCACCATATTGTACCTGGTGTCATCGCCAAGCTTCTGCGGTGCCAGTATCGCCTCCAGTTGAATGAACCAGACCCTGGGCTGGTCTGTCCAGAACTCCGGGATCTTGGATGCTAGCGATATGGATGCTAGTCCCGAATCTTCAATTTTCACCACGGTCTCTGGTTGCGTCATTTTTTAAAAGTCTTTCGCCGATTTACACTGAATTTAATTAATGTCTTTATTTAACTTAAAACACTGTCCACTTGAGTTGAGTTGCCCTTTTCGTAGAACCGACCGCCTTAAAAACGCAACGAAGCAAATTTATTTACACGTGTAACCTTGATAGTCCGACGCGGTGGTCACCAATGTGGGAGATGATTGCGTCACCAGTTTAGAGAATCTCCTCACTACTCCGTATGCAGCGCCGTGTTCTCTATCAAGGTTATAGGGCTTGTTAAAAGAGATTACTCCGTGACTTTAAATATTTAATCAATTGCACATTAATAATAAAATACAAAATTACTAAACCCTACAGTGGAACAGTGTGACGTGTGCGGCCGGTAAGGAACAACTGACTTGCAGTCAGTTCAAAAACGTTTAATAAAACTCGGTAGACAAAATGCTCGCTTAGCACATAAATCAAATGTCCGCTACAATTTGTATACAAAATAATAATGGTCGATGCAAAACTGTAATAATATAATATACCTATGAATACACACATAGATATGAATATACATATAGTTACATATTATTCAATTAAAATTATTCTTTAGTTATTCATCAAACTGTAATAAAGTAATAATTACTACATTTTGTATATTTTCTATTTGTACAGATGCTATTCATGTATCGATTAAATGAATAATTATGGGATACCGTTACCGCGAGGTTTCAGTTCGGGGCGAACTACTAGTTTATAGACGAACTAGCTTTTACCCGCGACTTCGTCCAAGTGGAGTTAAGGAATTCTTTTTTCAAAGAAAGAAAGAGTTACCAACAGAACAAAGAAATACAGAGTTGTCACGGAAATTAAAAAAAAAAACCTTAATCTACCCAGACGAAGTTCGCGGGCATCAGCTACCTACTGAGAACCTCTTATAATGCTACCAATTTTAATTTAACTCCAATATGAATCAGTCTGAAAGCCATACTTATCATTTTATTTTAAAAGTACTGAACAGCAAAATGTCGTGAAAAGCGGATTTCTACTAATTGAAAATCTATTACATTAGCCACTTTCGTCTTGTCTTTATTTCAAGAAGATCTTCATAAAAAGTAATTATTTGGTACACAGCGAACTCTTGGTAAGTCTGTTGTCAGTGAATTTCCGAATAGTTACTTATTGAAGTTTTGTTAATCTTTACTAATATCATAAATGCGAAAGTGTTTTTGTTTGTTTGTCCTTAAATCACGTCGCAATGGAGCAAAGAATGGAGAGTGAGAAAAGGCTACTTAATATGCCGGAAAAACGAAACGTCCAAAAGCTAGTTTAAACATTAAAAAAATGCTCAACTAAATTTTTTGTATACTTTTTCGTTTCGTATCAAATCTGTTTTCGGTAAAAAGAAACTAAAATTGACCTGTAAAACGTACACAGTGGTAAAAAGAACATCTTCAAGTGCCTCTAATACTAAATATTTCAGATCACGAACGGCGTAATCCTGTCTGATTCAAACCGATCCTTTTCTTGTGCTCTCCTGAATGCATCCGGGCCGTACCTCAGGGAGCGATCGTTTACCTCATACCTTTTTTTTATTACATTACTAGCTGATGCCCGCGACTTCGTCCGCATGGATTTAGTTTTTAGAAATCCCGCGGGAACTCTTTCATTATCCGAGATAAAAAGTAGCTCTCCCGGTCTGAGGAACCACTACTACATCCATTACTATACCCACGCAAAAAATCGCATTAATCCGCTGTTCTGTTGCGACGTGATTGAATGACAAACCAACAAACAAACACACTTTCGCATTTATAATACTGATATTAATGCTTTATTATAACACTTTTTATAATTGTCAAATTTTTTACCATACTTAACCAAAGACAAAATTACGTTTTGCTGTCATTTACGTTTTGTTATTCCACTGTTATTTGCGTTTTGTTATTCCATGTCAGATGCGTTTTTCTTATACCACGTTTTATAGTGACATGACGGAAACGCGGTCGAACGGGATAAAAAGTATCCTATGTCCGTCTCCTAGTTCTAAGCTACCTTTCCACCAATTTTCAGCCAAATCGGTTCATCCGTTCTTGAGTTATAAATAGTGTAACTAACACCACTTTCTTTTATATACACACATCAAAAGTGTCTAGGGAACATATATTTTTGCAATAACTTTTCTCCTGATTGATATTAATTAAAATTTTCTTTAAGGATTCATCAAATAAAGTGTTTTCGTTTGTCACAGTAACGATAAACCAAGTCACCTTTGCATTAATAAAGAAATTTGCCATTTTCCTAATAAAGGGATTTTTGACATTTGAACCACTAACATTAAAGTTCGAAAAAAAGACTGAAATAACAGTTTTCTTTAAAATTTTATTGGGTAACTTAAACAATTAATAATCCGTGTTTCTACCGCGAACACTAACAACACAAGAACATCGGTTTGGCATACTCAAAATGAGTTCATCCAAATCACGCTGTGGAATGGCCGCCCATGTTCGTTGCAACAACAAAAAAAGGTCTTCTTGCCACTGGATACCCTCCATATTCGGCAGAGCTCTTCTCTGTAGCATATCCCATGCATGCTCAATCGGGTTCAAGTCTGGCGACTGAGCAGGCCAGGGCAGGACATTGATGTTAGCTGCGGCGAGAGTCTGTCTTACAATGGTGGTGGTGTCTTACCGTGGTGTGCGGTCGTGCATTATCATGCATTACTTAACTGAAATAAGGGACCGATTTGCACTTGTAGAGGAACGATGACGTCTGATACAATCGTCTCAGCATAAATTTGAGCGTTGAGGTTGCCTCTGATCCAAATCAACTCAGTTCTTCCGCCGATCCAAATACCCGCCCATACCATGATGGTTCCACCACTATAAGGATGGACTTCCTGGCAGGATTTTAATCGCTGTTGGCGTCCAGGGGTTCTCCAGTGTCGTATACGTCTTGTATCCGGTCTCATACCAAAACGAGACTCATCAGAAAAGCACACGAAACGCCATTGTTCTTCTGCCCAATTTCTGTGTTCAAGAGCCCATTGATATCGAATCCTACGATTGTGCATTGCTATAGGTGGTACCCGTAGCGGTCTTCGGGAATGAAGGTTCACTTCATGCAAGCGGTTTCTGACTGTTTGGTCGCTAATTAAGTTCCCTGAAGAGTGATGAAGCCTCACGGCTAACATCATGGCGGTTATTGTTGGAGCTCTTCGAGTTAAGATTTGAATGTATCGGTCTTGTCTCCGTGTGGTGCAGCGATACCGTCCTCCATGGCGCTCAGCCACGGTACCAGTGCTTCGGTAACGTGTCCAAAGTCGACTGATAACACTCTGACTTGTATTCAGAGCTAAAGCCACAGTACGTTGCCGGGAACCAGCTTCTATCATTCCCACGGCTCTGAGCATTTCTTCCCTGCTTAAATGACGTCGCCGCTCCATAATAACGTTGGTTTTAATCAGTAGTAGGGAAACAGTAGCACTAATAATGTCTTCAATGCGTTGTATGTTTTTATAGGGAAAATATTGACAGCTGATTTTCATCTTTTACTCGAATTTGATTGACAGTTCCTGATTCAAATTATGAAATGCACCAAAAAGGATCCATATAAATTTATAAAATCATAAATTTATTACAAAGCCACATCTCAATCTCAAGAAATCCGCATAAAAATGCTTGATCCCTAGACACTTTTGATGTGTGTATATAGATATTATGGATGATGTTTTATTCACTTTGAGCTTTGAGTAATAAACCAGCAATGGAGAGGAATTGACGCCTAATTTATTTGCAAAAAAGTCTGTCAATTACGGTGGGGGGCGAGGTAGCACACATGAAAACTTGCTTACTACAGGTGCATTTTTCCATCACGTCGCTATGCACGCACACAATATAATTAGCAAACACTACCTTAAATTATATGCACACAATCACATTCACACATAGGGACGCTCTATCATTACATGAAACAATCGCATCATATGTGTAAGCATTTTAGGGATTTGACACTATCGATTATCGACTTTCGATAAGTTCTTCTAATAATTATTTACAACAGAGTTACTTTATTCGAGAGTAAATTTTTTTGTTCGAGATCTTTAACATGGTAGGTACCTATATAGAAGCGCTAGGAAACGAGGCTCTTGCCGTTATTTTAGTCATAATATGCCTTTGCTATTAGATTGACTCTTTGTAGGCTTTTAGTACTTGCGTAAAGATACAGCTAGAAACTTTGACCTATATTGACGATGGAAAGCGATCTAGCTTATTTCGAAAAATAACAAAATTACTTTTTTATATATTTGGAAGAAAAAGATACTGTGTCGGATTGTTGGATTTTCGTTTTCCTACGACATTATTTTTCTAAGATACTATGTTGACCTTCTCTGCATGTTTATAGTATATATTTTTTGTTATTCATATTTTTAAACGTTCTCAAAAATGCTGTAAATACTAAGACACAATCTATTTTTCAATATTATACAGATACTTCAAAAAAGTTATCAATACTTTTTAGCAGTGCAGTGCACTTAGGTTTACTGTAAGGACTTAGGATTATCTGATTATTAACAGATTTTGTAGATACCAAGATATTTACTCCGTCACTATACTCTCAATCTCATGCTGAGAGCATGCTGTAGGTACCATAGTATATCACCTTAGAGAAGCTGTTTAGTTATGATTTAAGATTATAAGCCACCAGGGAGTGCTGTACTTTGTCATAGGTTTTTATAATTTTTAATAATATTGTTTATTAAGTTGAGAGACATTTAATTTTTATTTGAATACGTAGTGGGTATTAATATTGAACACATTGATTTTTTAAGTAATCTTGTTTAAATAAACATACAGCATTTTTAATGAAACATCATTTGTTTTATTTATGTTTAAAGCGAAATTTACGATGTATCTATTACTAAAAAGTATATTAAGTACAAACTGTTAGGACTACATCATGTTTCCTTAAAAATAGATACATCATAATCAGCATTTCAGAGTTTAGAGTTATTTCGTGGTTTCATATCTTTCAAATACCAAGTTACAGCAACATTGCTTCTTGAAATTGAAAAACTACTACTTTAGAATTATATAATTAGTATCATCTGATGTGTTACATTAAAAAATATGATTTTTGAAAAAAATCTGCTCCTGATAGCTTATTATGAGCTGTTATGATTTTTTAAAACGTTATTGGCTCTGGTTTAAAGTTCACTTTTTCGATTTACAAGATCGTTTTCCAGCGTTGAATAATATTCTCTCAGTCCAGCATGGAGGAAACATAAAAAGTAAAAACTGAACCCTAAAAAAAAATTTTATTTAAAGTTATGATTGGTAAGCTAAAAGTTGTACCTACACACTTTACTTGGAAAGCTTATTTTTTTCATCTACTTCATCTGAATGAAGTGTATATTTGTTTGTAATGCTAGGCTGCCGCCATGGCTATAGTGGCCACCCCATCTGTTATAAAACACCGCCAAGCTATTTAGCTTTCCGGTAAACATAGCGCGATGAATAAGAAGTATGGGTACTTTAATTCAATTGCCAAGTTTTAATGAACCAAATAATATGTATAGAATTTAAATTATTTTTTTTCGTCAATGAACCATTAGTAAGACGATAAAAATATCTCGGTATAAATAATTTATACAATCCCCCCATCAATATCGACATATGAAATCTTGCTGTTCAGCCCTAATTTTATTGCGGTGTGGCCGACTTCATAAAATTAAAGTCCTAATTTTCGACTAAGAAAGACTTACGTGGAACTAATCATTATTATTAAACAATTTTTTAGTCTCGTTTTCATTATTTTTTTGTATTATATTTGTAAAAATCCTTTCTTAGCGGATGCCTACGTCATAGTAGATGTGCGTTGATAGATCAGTCAGTCAGTCACCTTTTCATTTTATATATTTAGAAAATTATACCACACTGGCTATATGGAAATATATACCTATAACTTTTGAAATAATTGAGTAAAAAAACTAATTTTATGAATTCGCTGAGTTTATGGAGCTCTAGCTGCATCAATGCATTTTAAACAATAGTGGGAGAGTACCAGCCAATCAGACACCATTGTGCCTGATTGGCTGGTAATGCAATCATTTTAACCGACTTCAAAAAAGGAGGAGGTTCTCAATTCGAATTTTTTGGTATATTTGTTACGCAATTATTCCGCCAAATAATGAATGGAATTTGATATTTTTTTTTGTTTAGTAGGGCATACTTCAGAGGTGGTTCCCATATAAATTGTTGTTGATATAATGTTAGATGTTACTCCATAACTACGTCAAATCTGAACCGATTTCAATTTTTTTTTTGAAAGAACGCATAATAAGGTTGGGCCTATTTAAAAGGTGAAGAGAAGGTGATTCATATCTTCGGTAATGGAGGAAGGAACTCAATGATTAAGAGCAAATTGCTCGCGATCAGAGATATACACTAAAAAGCTTAAAATAATAATGTAAAAAAAAATATCTTTAAAAAACCGACTTCATACGCCGATCGGGCAAAGTTGGGCTAGCGTCGCGCATTGGTTTCATCATTTATATTTAGGCCCGCCCGACTTCAACATACAAGTACAAATTAAAATTGTTTTATACTTTGTAGTGGCGTTTAAAGTTGGTTTTATAGAAAGAATTTTTATCATTATTTGATAATCCCACAGACGATCAAAGTTCGTATTTATATATCTAGTCATATTTTACTTAAAGCTTATAAATTAGTCGTTCACCCCTTCCTATTCTATCGTGATTTTAATTCTATGGGATCAATTTATAATGCAGTTCATGAAAAAGGTCTCTAAACGAATAGTAAGTAGGAAGATTAATTTTCAATATTTTCCCCAAATTATTTCATGTACGATTAAGTAGCAACATTTTCAGATCGACAGTTTTCTTAAGTTTTCTGCATAAGTATTGCATTATTTGGATAAAATAATACATGAGAAGTAAATAAATGTTATCCTTTAGTAAACTGGATTTTTTAAATATTTTTTTAGAATAAAATACTCTCATATTCGGCATTTATAGCGGAGCTCATTCCCCGCTAACCATACGTAGTTGACAGGCGCGTGACTCGAGTCAAACAGTTTTATATAACGAGTATGAGCACTGCTCATACCCAACTTACAGAGGGGTACGCGCGTCAATTCTTCTCCTGTGTTGGTTTATTACTCAAAGACTTTGAGATACTAGCAGTTTCTAGAGAAGTTTCAAGGTTTATCTTTTCTTATTACTAAATTAATAAACTAGTTTCTGCTCGCAAGTTCATCTGCGTGGAATTAAGTTTTTTTAATCATCCCGCGAGAACGCTTTGTTTTCTAGCATATAAAATAGCCTATGTCACTGACTAGGACCTTAACTATACCCATGCATAGAATCACGTTGATCATTTGCTCCATTGCGACGTGATTGACCAACAAACAAACAATCGCATTTATAATATTAGTAAGGATAAAGTGCGTGGACGCGTGATGCGGCGTTTCAGTACAATTTTCCTTCTGAAATAATTTTGTTTTACTATGTAAGCTACTGAAGGTAACTCAACAAGTGATACTCCATGTTTCTATGAACCAGATAGGTAGATAAAATGTACAAACTTTAATGCAGATTTTCGTTATCTTCGCAGATAAATTAGCAGGTAACAGCTTGGCAAGAAAAGTAAACCCTTGGTTTATTTTACTTATTCCACGTAATAGGTTGTAGTTCAATTTCTACTACAGTGAAATTAATATTCACGTCATAGGTAGTTAGTTATCTTATCACGGAATCTACGAGGTACAAGAAATTAGGTTAGTATAGTTGGAAATACAATTCCTAACTGAATTAAGTAACATTTTGCTAGCATAAATTGCATGTGTCCTAACCCTAGTCTTTTATCGTGCAACATTAAATTTCCAACTTTAGGTCAATCGGGATTGTTCGCAAAAACTTTTTCAATTGGAAACATATTTTAGCAACTTTCGTTTCATAGTAAAATTCGTTTGAGATATTTGTAAAATAAAAAGGCTTATATTATATTATGTAAACTAATATTATTGAAACATTGTTCGGGTAGATAAATTACCTGGTAATAAGGCCTATTCAATACAATAGTACTTTACAAATTACAAGAACTGATTTTCTGAAAAATAATAGTCTCAATAGAAAATAGAGAGTGCCTTTGAACCTCTAAGAATAATCAAACCAAGACTTGAGTTCCCTTGTAAGTTTCCCTTTATAATGACAATTTTATAAGTTCAAGCATTTCGCTTTTATTTTTTAAAGTATTTTATCTCATTTCATTTGTGAGATACTGCAATACTTACCAAGGAGAAAAAAATCACCTGCGAAACTTTTTTCGTCATTATGTATAGGACGTCTTCAAATTAACATCAATCGATATAATATTACCGACGTCAGTTTAATTATAGTTTTTATAAAAACTACATAGTTTTAATAAGAGTTTTCTGATTATCTCTTTTGCTAAGAATGATAATCGCCCGAACATACTTACTTATATCTATTTAGAACACACTTATTATACTTGAGGTGGAGATACCTTGCGTGATAAAAAAAACCGGCAAAATTGATAGCTCCTCTTTTTTTGAAAGTGGTTTAAAATTACAAATACTTTAACATCTTTTTTTCCGTAATCGAAGTTTAACATAGACTTATTATAGTACCCACTAGTACGCATAGTTGAAATAAAATCACATTTACGTCACAAGTATCGCTTTAAAATTAGGTTGGCTTGTCAAAAATAGGAGACCTAACTAAATTAACTAACATTCTACCACCATAAATTGCAATGTTGCCGGCGCAGGCTTTATCGTACAGCATTTAACTTTGAGGTTTATTTTCTCGAGGTCACTAGGGATTTCGCATAAGAAATACTGTACTTTAATTAAAATTATATCCATTATGTGTCACGATAATAATGTTCCCGTAAAGTTAAACGCCTAAATTATTGCTACGTCAGTCGGAATGACCCTTTAGAATATCTCCACTGCAAAACCGCTGATACCACACACACACACACACACACACACACACACACACACACACACACACACACATACACAGACCTACACACACATTTTATACACATTACACACACACACACAAACACAGATACACAAACGTATTTTATACATCAATGCATTACTTTAAGCCTATTTTTTGGGTTCCGTAGTAAACAAGGAACCCTTTTAGTTTCGCCATGTCCGTCCGTCTGTCTGTCTGTCTGTCTGTCTGTCTGTCTGTCTGTCTGTCCGCGGTTTAGCGCAGAGACTATTGGTACTAGAAATCTGTAATTTGACAAGGGTATAAATATCAATCACGCCGACAAAGTGGTGAAATAAAATTGTGAAAAATATTTTTTTTAGGGTACCTCCCCTACATGTAAAGTGGGGATGAATTTTTTTTTCTCATCTATCCCATACTGTGGGGTGTCGTTGAATAGGTCTTTCAAAAACGTTGTGGGTGTGGGAACACCATTTTTGAATTCAGGGATCCGTTTGTGAAATATGATATTTTAAAGTGCTAAATTTTATTAGAGTCAAGTGTCCCCCCCCTCTGCCAGCTAAATGGTTGTATATAGGATACAAGAAAAAATTCACAGCAGTAGTATATACAATGAATTTTAAAGGAAAACTATCACGGCTAAGTAGGGTTCATTAGTGAAGGAGTTATATCGGTTTTTCTAAGTTAGATATTACACGTAGTGTAAGTTGCATATTTTGTAGTATATTATAGTATTTAAACCATGGAACTCAAAATGTATGTTGAGACTTTCAACTACGGAACCCTACACTGCGCGTGGCCCGACACGCACTTGGCCGGTTTTTATTGAGTTTCTCGTTGTTATTGTTACCATTGAAAGGAAGTGGTTTCCACAATGCAGGGACTCCTAGTGTGGAAACCACTGCCCCACTAAGTTATAAACGACTTATTGTGTATTGTGATAACTTTTCAATAAATAAATAAAAAATGTCATTTTGTATAACTTCTATTTCAAGAAGCGACGCGCGCTTTACTTGTGGTAATTAAGTGTACAAACACGCTGTGAATGTGTGCGTAAGCGCGGTAGTACCACAGTCTAAGGAAGAGATCTTACTCTGTGGTAGTACTGAGAGTAACTTCTACTCGTCTTCATGCACACATTCGTACCGTGTTGTATACTTGGTTACACAAGTAAAGCGAGCGTCGCTTCGTGAAATAAAAGTACTTATATCATCAACATGATCAGCAACCCTTAATCTGCTCACTCCTGAGCGCAGGTCACCTCTCAGAGAAGCGTCATAGGCCATAATAGGCCATAGTCCACCGCGCGGGCCCAATGCGAATTGGCAGACTTCACACACCTTTGAGAATATTAATTGATAACTCCCAGGCGTGCAGTTTTCCTCACAATGTTTTCCTTCACCTTCACCAGTATTTGACATTTAATTGCTTGAACGCATATAGCCCCGGAAAGTCAGTCAGGCATCAGGTGCGTGCCGGTGATCGAACCCGAGACTCCCCGAATAGGAGACCGCAGACCTAGTCGGCTATAATTACAGCTCATGCTCAGTTTTTATGCGCGATGTCATTGCATGAAACTGCAAAGAAACCAACTCGAAGATTTGACTATGTTTAGACCTCTTTCCCCGTCCATTTACTTTATACTTATTTGTTTCAAGGTGTGCTAGGGACATCATACTAATATTATAAATGCGAAAATGTGTTTGTTGGTTTGTCCTTCCATCACGCCGCAACAGAGCTACGGATCGACGTGATTTTGCATGGGTATAGTTGAGGACCTGGAGAGTGACATAGGCTACTTTTTATTCCGGAAAATCAAAGATTCCCGAGGGATTTTAAAAACTAAATCCACGCAGATGAAGTCGCGGGCATCAGCTAGTATTTTATAATCGCGTGAGAAAGATATTCATAGACCATACTCATAAAGTAACTACCTTCAATAGTTTCTCTATATTATTTCAAGGCGAGGTCTATTGTAAGCCTTAAATTCTAAATATTATAATTATTTAATTTTAGACAAAACAAAGAAAGTATCAATAGAAACACCAAAGTTCATATCGTGCTCTTAAAAATACTAGGTTTTTAAGTACCAATAAAACTACCAATTACAATTAATTTGAAGTTGAGTTTCCTGATATCTGAATCCCCAGTGCCAAATAAACTCAGATTCAAGGTTTAGGTAAATATACAAATTCAGCCGACAAGAAAAGCAACTGAGACAGTTTCGCACATGGAATATTAATAGTGTCTCTAGCGAAGTCAGGGGACATCTTCCAGACGTTGCGAAAGGACGTTTCCTACACTGCTCATAACTTAGATAACCACAGCCACGTGCCCTCTGTAGACCTTTTGAGTGACAAATTTACATTCGAATCGCAAACCAAGCATCTGCGGACTATGGGTCTCGCTGGCGCAGATTCTCCGAGTAAAACGAATACCTACCTATACTTATAATAAAAATGTAACTGGAGAATTTCTGTACATTTAATAAATTTTGAAAATTTTAACCGGGGGATGCTTTATTATAGATACTGAGCCCAAAACAGATTTTTATTTAATTTTTGTCTGTCTGTCTGTCTGTTTGTCTGTCTGTTCGGGCATCACGCGAAAACTACTGCGCAGATTTTTGATTCGGATCGGAAAACATAAGTTGACTCCAGGATAGGGGATGAATTTTTTTGTTGATTTTACTCCATAGCTCAGTCAAATATGAACCGATTTTAATAATTCTTTCTTTATTAGAAAGTGTGTACTATAAGGAATATTTTGTCCAATTTTGGTGAAGATTTGCTAAATATTATCGGAGATAGAGGACAGAACTTCTCTCGGATAGTTCCAGGTCACTCACATACGATATATTATACGTATAGATCTTATTACATCCATACCATACCCACATCTTGACCAAAGCCATTCATTACATATTCATTTTAGACTATATCATTGAACTAGAAGGTCCTAGCTCCTCAATCCTGATGCTGCTGTGTACTGCCCAGCTAAATCATGGATATTTATGAACTGTCGATTGTGAATTGATATTGTAGGTGCCAAATACCTATTTCAAATATAATGGCGTACTGGAGCCGTAAAAGAGGACTCAAATCTGATGCTGTTGGGTACTGCTCACCAATGGTAGGTACCAAGTATGAACGACGTAGTGTAGTGGCATAACGCAGCCGTAAAAAATTTCGCGTCTTCTTTTTCCGTTTAATAAAATTTCCCACAGTAGCTTTGTATTCTTAGATAGCATCAATCTATTCAGCTAATTTAATTATCGCTCGGTTTGGTTTAGAAATCATCCTCCCACCCATGCTACGCCAGTAAGCTGCAACATTGATAAAAAATAAATATTTGTTTTGGTTTGGTATTGTAAGTTCAAAGTATGAACTATGTTATGTATTAAAATAAAAGAAACACGTCGACCTTATCAAGAGTATATTACGAGAGAGAGACTTTGACACAATCGATGCACAGAATAAAAACGGAACTTAACCTACCCTACATACAACTATTAAAAACTTACCCTAAAGTATACTACACCTCCACCCTTATTCTACCTTACTTCAATTTAACAAACTAATGACTACCTAACTAACAAACAAAAAAGTAAATAACGATCTAACTAACTAAACTAGTCTAATCAAACTCGAACCCGAATCGTTTTACTGGTTTCCTCAAATTTCTAGGCCGCAGGGCCACTCTAGGGGTATGTACTGGTGATGGTGGTGACTGTTCCCTCTTTTCCTGTAAGCCTGGCCGAGCTGACCCTGTTGATTCGTCAGAGGTATTTGGTTCATCATTTGAAACAACGGTTTGACCTGTACTGGCAAGGGATACCTGATCACGGGTACTCGGACTTTCTACCTTTGAGCCTTCCGGGTCATAAGTGTTAATCCATCTATATTTGAGCTGATCAACATGTCTCTTAATCAGTGAACCGTTTTCTCCTACCACGACATAATGACGCGACCCTATTTCTTTATCTACTCTCCCCTTTTCCCACTTCTTTCCGCCTGTAAAACTTCTAGCCCAGACGGTATCACCGACCTTGAAATCTCTCCGACTTCCTCCCGCACTAACAATCTGCTTACGCTGTTTTTCCCGTACCCGATCTTCGATCTGAGTATCTCCCCGTAAACAGTCTAACCGCGAACGTAAGTTACGTTTTTGCAATAACATAGCCGGCGAAACACCCGTGGTACTATGCTCAACGTTCCTATACGCTAGTAAATACGATTGTAGGGCAGCATCCACGTCTGAACCCTCACGCATGGCCTTTTTTAAAGCTCTTTTACACAGTTTAACTGCCCCTTCTGCTGCTCCGTTCGATGCCGGGTGATATACCGCTGTAAATGTCACCTTGATACCGTTATTTCGCATAAAGTCACCGTATTCCACGCTAGAAAATGGCGGACCATTATCGCTAACCACTTCCCGAGGCAGCCCTAAGCGTGCAAAAGTTTCTCGTAAAACCTTGATCACCGCACCAGCTGTTGTTCTCTGCATTGGAAAAATCTCTAACCATTTAGACGTAGAATCTATCAGAACTAAAAAAGTTCTACCATGAAATGGACCTAAAAAATCTACGTGTAACCTTGTCCATGGTGTAGCTGTATAAGGCCAAGGTTGCGGAGTAACGCGGTCCGGCGCCGGGCCCACTTCGGCACACGTGGTACAGTTACGTGCGGTGTTTTCAAT
Organism: Oeneis ivallda; assembly: GCA_029955525.1. Taxonomy (NCBI): domain Eukaryota; kingdom Metazoa; phylum Arthropoda; class Insecta; order Lepidoptera; family Nymphalidae; genus Oeneis; species Oeneis ivallda. Next base: position 12,478,234 of record JARPMR010000009.1, read on the forward strand.
ATCAGTGTCGATGCCCGGCCACCAAAAGTAACTTCTAGCCATGCTTTTCATTTTTACAATCCCCATATGATTAGTATGTAGCTCCTTTAATAAAAGATCTCGTAAAACACTAGGTATAACTAACCTATATCCCCAAGCTATGCAACCCATATCAATGTACAATTCATTCCGCCGCATAAAATACGGATTTATTTTCTCTTCTGGACATTGATTAGGCCAGCCGCTCTGAATGTAGGTAAAAACCTTCCTTAGGACTTCATCCTTGCTACTATGGCTAGCGACCACTTCTCTCGTATTTGGGAGAAAATCTTGTATAAAATTAATATACGTAGTCTCTGAAGTTTCCGCCTTCTCTTTGCCTACTGACAACCGCGACAACGCATCAGCCGCATTTTGTTCACTACGTACGTATTCAATACGGTAATCATAACCTGCGAGCAACACAGCCCACCGTTGCATCCTACTCGCAGCCATTACCGGAATGCCCGTCTTACTGCCGAAAATCGCTACTAACGGTTTGTGATCGGTTCTTAACACAAACTGTCGCCCGTATAAATATTGATGGAATTTCTTAACTCCATATATTATCGCTAGCGCCTCACGTTCTATTTGCGAGTACGACTTCTTCGCGGCGTTGAGTACTCGCGACGCGAACGCGACCGGCCGCTCGCCGCGGTCCGGCATGATATGTCATATCACGGCCCCAACGCCCACCGCACTGGCATCGGTTGTAAGTACTACAGGCAAATTTAAGGAATAATGGGTTAGTATTAGATTTGAAGTCAACATTTCCTTTATCTTGTTGAAACTAATGTCGCATTTTTCGGACCAATCAAACGCGACATTTTTTTGAAGCAAGTTATATAACGGTGACAAAATACTACTGATATTTGGCACAAATTTGGCGTAATACATCACCATTCCCAAAAATGAGCGCAACTCGGATACGTTCGTAGGTACCGGTACCCTTTTTATGGCTTTTACCTTATCTGGGCAAGTTCGCACCCCCTCTTTACTAATAATGAAACCTAAATATGCGACGGAGTCCGCGAAGAAAGAACATTTTTCTTTAACCCCCAAGATTAAGAATCTTTAACCCCCATTTACGTAACCTATCAAATACCTCATGCAAGGTCTCGAGATGTGACTGATCATCCTCCCCGGTAATAATAAGATCATCAAGGAACACTCCCACCCTGGGCATGTCCGCGAACAGCTGCTCAAGCTTCCTCTGAAAAATGCCCGGGCTCGATGCTAACCCATAAATTAACCGGTTATACATAAACATACCCTTATGGGTGTTAATTACGGTATATCTCTTTGAATTATCGTCTAATTCAAATTGCGCGTACGCCTGCGACAAATCGATTTTTGTGAATTTCTCCCCGCCATATAACTTAGCTAATAAGTCTTCCGGCCGCGGTAACGGAAAACGATCCACCTCGAGACATTTATTTAACGTTAGCTTAAAATCGCCGCATACCCGTATGGTCCCGTCTTTTTTCATCACCGGCACGATGGGCGTCGCCCAGTCCGAGCTGCTCACCGGAGTGATCACGCCATCCCTTACCAGCGCCTGCAGGGCCCACTCGACCGGCTCGCGCAGCGCGTAGGCTAGAGGCCTCGCACGCAAATACACGGGCTTCGCTTCCGGCCGCAGGTGAAAGGACACCGTACCACCAGTATATCTCCCTAGGCCATCCGAGAACAACTCACAATATCTGGAACTGAACGATTCGAGGTTAAAAACATTCCGATTATCACTTATCTTATTACAGCTAGTAACAGGGTACGTTATGCCTAATTCACTTATCCACTGTCTCCCTAATAAACTAGTTTTACCACTGTCTACTATGTATAACTCTAAACTTTTACTGGTTTGTTTATAGGTAACTAACACAGATATTTTACCCACCGGTTTAACAATCTCGCCTGTATAATACCGTAATGTCAACTCACTGGATTCAAGTTTAATATTGGAAAATAATTTCTTATAACTGTCCATACTAATGCATGAAATAACCCGTGTCAATCTCCATCGCTAACTGAATACCATTCACGTAAACATCTATGACGTATGGTCCAAACTTTAATAATTGTTTCGATTCAATAGAAAAGTTATTTACCTCGTCACTATTCTCCTCGCTGCTGTCTGAGTGGACTACTTCCTCGTGATTTACCGCCGTTTCCTGACGCAAATTTGGGCACATAATCTGTAGATGGCCCTGGCGAGTACATAGAGGCGAAGCTCACTTCGTTAACGAAAATGTGTCTTTTCTTGATTGGTATTATAAGAACCAGGTATAAAGTACATGGTTAAGTAGTGCAGGCCTAAAAACGTGCTCGCTTCGCTCGCGAAAATGACAATGTTACTTTGCTCTTGTAGATGCCAAGTATGGACTACATAGTGGCGTAGTGCAATCGTAAAAAAAGTCGCACTCGATTTACTTTACGCGATGATGTCGATTATAGAATGCTTTTTTTAGATACCAATTAGGACTACACAGAGGCTTAGTGCGATCAAAAAATTTTAACGCTCGCTTTGCTCACGAAAATACCGGTTTTAAATTGATTGCTATTGCAGTTGTCAAGTATGAACTATATAGAGGCAAATTGCAATTGAAAAAATTACGAATTGGTGTTGTAGAAACCAAGTATGAATAACATAGTTAAGTAGTGCAGTCCTAAAAAAATTCGCGCTCGCTTCGCTCGCGAAAATTTCCTACGGTGACCATGTGTTTTTAGATGCCAATGGATGCCACCGATGAGATTAATACAAAGCGATTCTTTTTTAGGGTTCCGTACCCAACGGGACCCTATTACTAAGCCTCCTTGAATAGTACTTTTGTACCACCTATCCTCTACTCAAAATATTATATCTTCTTAATATATATAAATTACGTGTCACGTTGTTTGTCCGCGATGGACTCCTAAACTACTTAACCGATTTTGATCAAACTTCGTAACTATCTGTAATTTGGTCCAACTTGAAAGATAGGATAGTTTTTTTCGATTAGGATAGTTTATTTGTTTTATTTATATAGATAAGTTGGCGGTACGAAGTTCGCCGGGTCAGCTAGTATTATATAAGTTATACATCAGTAATAAAGATAGAACGTCCGACTACACAGTACTACTTACTGTGTATTTGGCAATGTGGAAGGTCAACCCACTGTGATACAGTTTTGACTAGTACAGGGGTTAATTTTGGGCTGCCTTTTTAATATACCATAAATATGTAACTATTGTAATTTGTAAGGCATCAAATAAATAAAGTTATAAAAGCTCTTGGCCGCGACTTCGTCCGCGAACAGTTACGTTTTTAAAATCAAGCGGAACCCTCCGGTTTTCGGGATAAAAGGTGGCCTTTGTTACTCTCCAAATCCTCAACTATAACGGATTGACGTCATTTTTGTACTGCAAAAATGACGTCAATCCGTTGCTCTGTTGCTGCGTGATTGAAGGACAAACCAACAAACCAACACACTTTTGCATTTATGTTATTATTATGGATTTCGCACGACTAGCAGGAATCTTCTCATGGAGAAAATCTTTTGGTGACAACTTTAACACTTCAAAACACTTCGGTTTTGGTTTGGATCATTAACCTGGTAACAATCAGTAAAGCTAAAGTAACAACAAATTAAAAGATTAATGGCCTCTTTCACCACTTGCTGATAAAGTGCCTGATATATGTCTAACAGATAAAATATCTGCTGGATAAAACTGTGTGATATATTTTAGAGTTTAACTGCCAGATTGACCTATCAGATAGTTCAGATACCTATGAAACAGATATTTAAAAGCTATCCGTCAGATAAGTAGTGGATAGGCTATCCGAACTTTATCAGCAAGTGTTGAAAAACATTTTTGCCCTTAAACATTTTTGACTTTATACTACTGGGAAAGAAAAGTCCTATTCGTTCAACTTTATTAGGACTGATCCTTTTAGACTAACAAAGGAAAGATTTATTATTTTTTCAATAGATAGCCGCGTACCAATATTGTAACAATAAATAAGACACATAAAAAAACATCTCAAAACATAATGAAACCGAACCTTCTCGAACCTATCTAAAAAGAATTTGAACTGTCAATCCCTCAATTCTATTCTATTTACATAAAGAGTCTGTCAATCCCTCAATTCTATTCTATTTACATAAAAAGTTTTCATGATACTTTGTGTAAATAATTCCTATTCATTCGTATTCACTCAACCAAAAGTAAAATGTAAAAATTAAAACGAATATCTGTCTGGTAAGCTCCTTTTCCACATATTTAATTTTTCCCGCCCAATATTCCTAACGAAGTAAGAAAGATTTTATCTTGGGAGAATCATCTGTAAGAGGATTTGCGTATTTAAACGGAAGACAGATAGCGTTACAAAAAATAATTTCTCCTTTTAAATAAACGTTCTCTTTCAATTATCGAAGCCTTGTTGCCTTAATAGTCATGGCTCTCCGTAAAATTGATGAAATTGGTAGTGGTTGTTTTTAAAATAAAATATTTAAAACTGTAAAGAAAATATTATACTAAAAAATTGTTTGTCTGTAAATTCGGTTTACGGACGATAGTTTTACGTGATAACGTTATAAAGAAACATTGACGATGACTGGCGGGCGGAGGCGCGGTCACAAGCCAACGCTTGGGCCGATCGTGCCTCTCTATCGCTTGTTCCGCGCTCTCGCTTGCACGCTGAGGCTTAGGCGGAACGTGACACTTTTTCGTGCATACAGCCGGTGTTCATCGATTTATAAGACGTTATCACGTCAAAAATCGTAAGCGGACAGGATCGTTCTAAAGAGCTGAGCAAAGATATTAAAATGTAATACTAGGTGCACATAGTACACATAGTTCGAAGAGCTGATGGTCGTTGGGGTCCCAAGGTGTTGGAGTGGAAACACAGTGTTGGCAGGCCCCCCACCAGGTGGACCGACGACATCAAACGAGTCGCAGGGAGCCGCTGGATCCAAGCGGCGCAAGACCGAAGCCTGTGGAAGTCCATGCAGGAGACCTTTGCCCAGCAGTGGACGTCTATAGGTTGATAAAGAAGAAGAAGAAGAAGAATACTAGGTGCTGTATTGGCAGACCACGACGAGATCAAACGAATCGCAGGGCGCCACTGGATACATACGGCGCAAGACCGAGCTCTGTTCCAAGTTCATGCATCAGACCTTCGTCCAGCTGTGGACGTTTATCGATCGATACCTGCTTAAAGTTTTTCCCTCTAAAGTGCGTCTTTGGATTGTGCTTTTTAAATTGTTTACATTACTGTCGTGAGATGACTATTTATAAGTTGGTTATATGCTCGAAGGTATTTTTGTTTTCAATGTTTTTTTTAATTTGAATTTGATGTGACGTCATACGGTAAAATTATGTGAGTTTATTTTTAATAGATTTTGAATTTAGTACTCATCTCTTCAAAATATTATATTCTAGTGCACACTCTGTAATAAAATTCTTCAGTTATGCAAAACAACCGGTAGTAAATATAATAAGTCTATGAAAACAACTCTATACGCTTCACAATAATTATACTTATTTGCAAACAATTATTTTAAGTAAACGTCGATGAACAGAATGTAGATAAAGCATTATCAAAAAGTATAATTGTGTAATTTATACATGTATAATAACTTTCTCTTTATCAATTAAGCGTAAGTACTTATAGTAAATTCTCTCAGGGTTGATCTTAACTTACTGAAACGAGCTTTAACTTGAAACTTTAAAGTCACGTATCAGCAGTAATACGTGTGTGGCGTATAGATTAGCGAATTGTGAACTTGATATTATGTTTATATTACAACCTTGGCTTAGTTTTGCTGTAAATATGACATTTCATAACAATGTGATATGTCACCGGGATGTCACCCGGGTAAAAATAACAAATCGATTGATTTATTATATTTATTATATTTAAATATTCCACAACATAATGGAAAGTTATTAAATGGTGAATTTAATCAATATTTTGTATAATACAAAGAAGGAGTCATAGGAAAAGTGAGAAAGCCACGTGAAATTGAGGAATTTAATTAGAAATGTCATTATGTCCATATGTCACAATTAAAATAATGCATAATAATAATATATAATAATGAATTTCACATGGTTTATGGTGAATTGTTTGTTTGTTTACGTTGTGATAATTGTGTTATCCTTGGAAATTTTACACTATTTAAAAAGAATTTTTCGATGGATGAATTAAGAGGGCCAACAATTCAAATAGTCCTCAACGTTAAGGACTCGGTTTCGGTTTTCTCAAGAGCCCCTTCGTAGTCAGTGGTTCTTTAAATGGATATATGTTAGAAACGGACCCCGTAGTACCGTCTCATGCACCAGTATTTGATGCGGAACTCGTTTGGGAGGCCGATAAAAGGCGATTCAGAAGGTGTGATCTTGCACATTTAGTTTATCAGACTGTTAAATTGTGAAGTGTGAAGTGTGGATTGTTTTCTTTTTGTGATTGTATTTTTTTCTTATTTTTAGATTTTATTTGTATATATATATCATATGTGTTATTGTGGCGCCAAGCCACTTATTCTAGGTTGAGACAGCTGGGGTTTTTATGTCGCAGGATAGCGTGCGTTGTGATCAGTGTTCCCAGCCTCGGTATTTTAAAAATAGTAAAGGATTAAAAATTCATGTAGGTAGAGTTCACAAATCGTCATTTCCCAAGTAACAATTCGTTGTCGTATAAAGGTCGTGACAACGTTTTCTGTTAACCTTTTAGTCCTAAAGAAAGGTCGTATAAACGTTATTATAACGTTTACAAAACGCGAAAAGGGCCCCAGTTATAAGACCATTTGTCGTTTAATCGTCGCATAAAGGTCGCGACGATGACCATTTACGTCGTATAGACGTCCTGTAGACGTTGCAGAATAGAACGTTTTGATTATATAGACGTTACGAGATAACCCTTACATAACTTGCTAAGTTATATAATGGTCATATTAACGTTGTGAAGTGACTAAAACGTCGTATTAGCGTTATGCGAGTGACTGTTTTTTGTTGAAGTTGAAAAGAAATCGTACGTGCTCTTGTGAAAAAAATATAAACTAAAAATGTATGGTTAGAAGGCAAGTAAGTAAAACTAATTCCATTAAAAATTAATTATTCTATGTTTGTATTATATTGCGTAGCGTTGATTTCGACTGGAAACTTAATTTTTACGAGAAAGTATATATGAAAATACTATGAATATTTTAATGCCCCCCCGTGATTTTGTGTTTTAGGCATTATATTTAAATAATTTCAAATTATGTCTTCATTCAAAACTTCCGGCCATGATGTTTTAGTTAGTGTCCAACCTCTATACGACGTTAATATAACTAGATGTCGTGTAAACGTTTTTGTGACGACCATTGAAAACGCCATGTTTTAGACGTTAGGGTTCCTCAAGCTAAGGTGTATAAACACTATTTTAGTGTATAATCACTATTTTTTTCTATTATTATGTGTATAGATATATATTTCCTAACTAAAATTACAATCTAGCCTAATTATATGGCTAATGAGTAATTTTACTTTAACCCAAACTTATAAATAATTATCTCCTATACTTACTAAGAAATAGTCCACGCATCTCAGTTTTTTCAATTCATTGAAGAAACTTTGTTCTTGTGTTCTTTAAGGCCGCTCTGACACTACCCTATCACCAGTTACTATAATCACTATTAAATTTTCACTACTAAGAAGTAAGAATACTAGCTCTAGACTAGCTATAGGGTTAAACTTATAACATAATAATTTTATTAGATTTTAAGATAGGTAAAGTATTTCTATGATGAATTATATAACCCCATCTAACTTTCTGCAAGCTTAATTTAATCGTATAATTAAACTACTAATTCCCTTAAAGAATTTTCGATTTCGCATGACGGGAATTTTAGTGTTACTGGCTCCCTAATAGTGTTTGTACGATGATGCCACCCTGTCAGCTGTTTTATATCAATATTACTTAGTATTAGTCTACATTTATTATATCATACTCATAATATTATTTATTTTAGTAATATATTACTACTAAAAACATAATCATATTATATCAATCCTTAATTCAGAAAACTAAGTTAGTTTTAATAATTTTTTACATTTTACATTTAAACAAAGATGCACGGGTTAAATCAGCTTGCCATCCAGCTGCCCACAAGATAGTTTAAAAACTTATTACAATGTAATAGCTACTTATTAATGTTGTAAAATGATTATTTTGAAAAGAGCAACTGCTGAGTTTCTTGCCGGCTCTTCTCAGCAGAATCCGCTTTCCGAAACGGTGGTAGAATCTTGACGTGTCATAAGAGCCACAGGTTGGCCTACATGAAATAAATAATTTTGAATTTAAATTTTGAATTTGATTTTGAATAAATAATATATAAGAATAAGTATTATCTGCACAATTAATTATACAGAACCTTTTACTGAAAGTATAATACACTCTTTTCAATAGATTACAGAAGATTTTGGACGTACTTATTTGGTGTACTTTTCAATATCTGAAAAGATTTATTTACTTTTCGTTTGAAGGTCTCACTACGTTATATTTGTCTCCAATATTTTTTATTTGCGTCCATTTTTTCAATTTAAGTATTATTAGGTGCAGTAGGATAAGTTGTATTAAAGTTGTGTCTAGACTCCTACTCAACTTTAAGTCTTATTAAAGTTGGAGTTTGACACTTATAGGACTTAATGTCTTGTAATAGTTATATTGCAGTCACAAGAAAACTACTTGGTTGTATAAAAGGCTTAACCACGACGACTAAAAAACAAAGTAATGTTAGTTATATAAATGTTATGAACTAACGTCTACATGACTTTCAGTCATATAAATATCATACACCGACGTTTATACAACCATACGAATGTCGTATAAGCGTTGTGGCTGTTACCATTACATAACGTCATATAATTTCCTTTTACACGACTTTCAGTCATATAAATGGCATACACCGACGTTTATACAACCATACGAATGTCGTATAAGCGTTGTGGCTGTTACCATTAGATAACGTCATATAATTTCGTTTTATAAACGTTTACTCGACTATTTATTATAACTTAATAGTCGCACGACTAAAAGGTCGAATCGATGACATCTATAGGACGTTATTGTTGTCTTATTACCATTATAAGACTACTACACGACATGACGTCGTATAACGTTAGACTTATACGACTTTATTGGACTTTTTTGCTACTTGGGTTGCGCCATCGATTCCTCCCATTTCATTTTCTTCCCTTCCAATTAATGGATGTGTTGATAACCTCTGCGAATCATTAAGTACATTTAAGAATTCCATCCCATTAATCAGACGCATTCCTCGAGGATCACGCCATTCAGTTTCATGTTCGTTAAAAAAAACCATAGATAATGTCATCACTCATAACACCTATCGAAGCTGGGAGCTGCTGCTCACTTTCGCGTACCGCAAGCTACACGCGGATAAGAGTCAAAACCTCTCCCTTACACAGAAAATAAAAAATAACTGCACATTAAATGAAAGCAACTTTTATAATACTACCATACAGTTAAATCCACTACACGCGACACATACACAATCTCATCCATATTTGAAACACAATTATGATAAAAAAAAAATTATTGAAAACAAAATAAGCGACGGCGACCTTAAGGGAGCGGCTCGACTTTTATTCTCCAGTGACACAATTGCCCCTGATACAGCGGAGACTCTGGAAGCACTGCGTTCTAAACACCCATCCCCTTCTCCTGATTCCTCTTTTCCAGACCCACCGACAAATAGCGATTTTATTTTTCAGGCCACTACTAATGACGTGCTGGGAGCTCTGATGTCTTTCAGAAGTGGTTCCGCTGCAGGGCTCGATGGTTTGTCACCACAGCACTTTAAAGACTTAGTTTGTGGTGCAAACGTTGACGTAGGTGGTACCCTTCTGAAATCGATCACTGATCTGGTGAACCTGATGCTATCTGGACGAGTACCCCATGAAATAACTAAAACCTTATATGGAGCAAATTTATGTGCCCTAAAAAAAAAGGATGGTGGTATTCGTCCCATAGCAGTGGGTTCAACGATTCGGCGCGTCGTTTCCAAAATTTGCTGTAAAAAAATTCTTCCTTTAATATCTTCTAATTTTGTCCCAATTCAGTTAGGCTTTGGGGTAAAGGGGGGATGCGAAGCAGCTGTTCACGCTGCTCGCACATTCCTCCTTAACTCCCGGGAGGAGGTACTCCTTAAAATTGATGTGAAGAATGCCTTCAATTCAGTGGATCGGGGGGTCCTCCTCTCAGAAGTAAAAAATAAATTTCCACAGTTTTTCCCATACTTGGCGCAGTGCTACCGGGAACCTTCAAAGCTCGTACACAAAAAGAATGTTCTGAGCTCCGCTGTCGGCTGTCAGCAGGGGGATCCGCTTGGACCAGTTATTTTTAGTTTAGCCATACACCCTATAATTTCGGTTCTAAATTCCAAATTCAATGTTTGGTATTTGGATGATGGAACCCTGGGCGGCGAAGTGAGTTCGGTTTTGAAGGATTTAGAAATAATTATATCAAAATTTAAAACTATTGGCTTGGAACTTAATTTTGATACCTAAATGTGAAATTTATATTCCAAATTCTTTTTCGGCCGAATCCAAACTGCACATATTAAATAAAATCAATATTTTAGCTCCGGGTATTAAAATTTTAAACGATGAGTCACTTCGCCTCTTAGGAGCACCTGTTTTAGAGGCCTCAGTTCCTCAATTTTTTACTGACTTAATTTCTAAATTCAAAAACACTTCCCATCATCTGTTAGATATTAATCCTCATATGGCAATGACCATCATTCGATCCTGCTTATTTGTTCCAAAATTTACTTATTTCGTTAGATGTTCACCTCTTTGGAAATTTAATAATTTATTGGAAAATTTGGATAATTTTATACAAAATATTCTATCTGAAATCTTAAATTGTCCGATAGATGATCAAGTATGGGCCCAGGCTTCTCTTCCGATCAGGTATGGAGGTCTGGGAATCCGCAAAATTTCTAGTGTCTCTCTGCCAGCTTTTCTTTCCTCTGCTTATAGTACACACACTCTCTTTGAAAAAATTATATCCCAGTCTTTGGGATCAATTGAGGTGTCGTACTTGGCAGAGGCAAGAAATGGTTGGTCAGCGATTAGCCCAAATCAATTGCCGGTTTCTCTTCCTTCCCAGAGACAGTGGGATGACATTATTTGTAAAAAAAATTTTGACGCAATGTTAATGCAAGCAAATTCCAAAGACCGATCTCGTCTTCTCGCTGTCTCTGCGAAAGAATCCGGACACTGGCTCCATGCTATCCCTTCTGCTAATCTGGGCACTCTTTTAAACCACGCCACTCTTGCAGTGGTAGTTGGTCTTAGGCTTGGCGCCAAAATAACCCAGCCTCACCGTTGCCACTGCGGTGACCACGTCGACGCTTACGGTCATCACGGGCTCTCCTGTTCGAAGAGCGCTGGTCGTTTCTCCCGCCACAATGCCCTCAACGACATCATCCGTAGGTCTCTTGCTACTGCTCACGTGCCAGCTGTATTAGAACCTATTGGTTTGGCACGTAGTGATGGCAAGAGACCTGATGGTATGACGCTTGTTCCTTGGAGGACAGGGAGGTCGCTTGTGTGGGATGCCACCTGTGTAGATACTCTAGCTGCTTCCCACATCCATGCGACCTCCTCTGTGGCGGGTGCAGCGGCTACTAGCGCCGAACAGGCTAAGAGGCGCAAATATGAGAAACTTGACAGTGGTTTCATATTTGCGCCTTTTGGTGTAGAGACCCTGGGGCCGTGGGGCCCGGAGGCTCGCGCACTTTTTTTAGAGATATCAAAAAAGGTGATCGAGTCTACCGGGGATCCAAGAGCTGGCAGCTACCTTGGCCAAAGTATTAGCCTGGCCATCCAAAGAGGTAATGCTGCCAGCATCTTGGGTACTATGCCACACTGCGGTGGCTTGGATGGGGTTTTAGATTTTAATTAGTTTTTATTTTAGTTTTAATTTTAGAATTAAATTTAGGTTTATAGTATTGTATATATGAAATTTTCTATCAATACAATTGTAAATTAAATAAAATAAAATAAAAAAATTCATAAGATAAACATTAGTTTATTGGAAGTATTAGTACGATAAACATAATACTTAGCTTGAGTTTATTCTTTCAGTTAAACTAAAAATAATCTACTTGCATTTAGAAAGTTATGTTGTAAAATAATGGGTTATTATTATTTATTAAAACAAAGTAGGTAGCTATGTTTCATTTACGATTAACTACTACATTAGTAGTAGGTACTTTTAGGTACCAGCTCATTTCAATTTAAGTATGTTAGTTTAAGTAAAATTGTATGTTTTATAAAGAATTGAACATAGGTTATAGGTGGAATTTTATACCTACATGTTTCTTTAAATTATCGTATTTACCTTTTATATTATTCTCAAAAGAAACATGGCATAAAATTGGCTTGTTTCATCAGAAGAAAATCGAAATCTGTAAGGTCGACGGTTCTTACACCACCCGCCGCAATGTAGCTACTCCAAGCACAAGCTTGAAGCTTAGTTGAATGGGAAAGGGGAATTTTGGTAATGTTCAGCATAATAGAATCATAGGTAATAATAATCTTTAAAAAAAGTAAGCAGATAATAAATTCTTAAATGAAAAAAAAAGAAACAGAAAACTGCAAGCAATTTGTAAAGGTAGGTCACGGGTCCGAGATAAACATAGTACAAGCCTTAAGTAACCTTGAGGTACCGCTATAAAATAGCGATCGTGCCAGGGTTTATCATAAGATGAAATATCTTGTAAATTATAGGATCACTCTCGAAACCTTCTCTCCCGGCGAAAGCTCACTGAATCGACAGGATAACGTTATTCGTGATCTGAAAATACTATCTAAATATACTTTTAAAGATAATGCTGTTACGAGTGCAGATGTTACAGCGGTAACCTAGTGGTTAGGGCTTCGGTATCCATTTCGTGGGGTCCGGTGTTAAAACCTCTAACGTTTTAGAGCTACGTCTTAAGCAAAAAAAGGTCACTTGCTTTACCGGTAAAAGAAAAGATGGTCAGAAAACCTGCCTTAAAGTTCTCCGTAATATTATCAAAGGTGTGTGAAGTCTGCTATTGCCAGTCCGTACTTGGCCAGCGTGGTGGACTATGGTCTAAACCCTTTTCAGAGCATGCCCAGTGCCAGTGGAGTGGTGGTTTGGTGATCGGTTGAATCTTGAGATAATGGCTGTAATGGCGAATTTAGACGGTGCCTCGTTCATCGTTCATTTTTGCGAATATTTTTTGTGAAAATGAACCCTAAGGCCCTTTGACTTAAGGGCTAATTTACCCCTATTGAACCCTAATAAGATGACGGTTTTTGATGAAGTGATGAACTTCTCGTCATAAATAGGCAGTAAAACCGTGACGTGACGTGTCGTGAATAGTTTCTTTAATTTGGGCTATAGATTAGTGCTTTGTTCTATGCCACACAGCAAAGTCGACACGCAAAATTAGAAGGTTAAACCACATGACTCAGAAAGGCAATTATTAATTTTATTACAAATTCGGTATGTTCTACTTACCTACCCTACCTCGTAGAATAGGTACAAGTTATCGTAGGTCCTGCAGTGGGTATGATAAAAAGTACCTAACTAAATATATTAATGTCGTGATCCTAAATAAAATTATCGTGATAGTGAGTTTGTAGCATTTTTACGGCTAGATATTCGACATATCTCTCTCAGCATGGCATTCCGAACCAGTGCAGTGGTAGGTTCACTTGAGGATTCCAAAGCACTTTGCAAAAATTTTTTGAATAAAAAATTATTCTATTCTATTCTCAACGGTTGTATATTAAACTTAAAAACTAGAAACAAATTATATGGCCAGTTACAGATTTTCTCAAAACAGGAACTTGTAGGAAAAAACTTTGCATCATCTACGAGTATGCAATGTTGTCTATCCACCTAAATGGGGTACACCAATACTGTGGTACCAGAGAGGTCGCTATTCCAGCACCTTGACTTGACTTTGGAACAAAAGGAACTTCGAGTATTTTCTATGCTTTTTCTGAGATTCCATAAGGCCCATAGCTAATAAGTGACTATAAAGTCGTAAAGAATATACTTACCTATTTTACTATAGTCGACAGCGATTGATCTAAACGTTTTCAGAGTTCTCTAACACTATTTGCCTTGATATTTATCAATAATTCCCGTGGGCAAAATTGATCGTCAATTACTTGTAGGTATAATGGGTAAACTCACCTTAGATATCCTTTTAAGATCAAAGGGATGGTAAAATTTTATCTTTTGTTTACACAATCTACCTAAAAATAGTACATCGGATCCGATTACAGCTGGTTAATATTTTAAATGTGAAAGGTCTTTTCAGTTTAATATTTTCAAGAACGATATCAGGGGGAGAATGATAGGATAAACGCAAAATCCGCCTACCTGCCTTTTGTGGGGACTGCTTACTTTTGACTAATTAACAAAAAAGATTTTGTGATTACCTAGCAGCGAATTTTTATCCTCGAATGAATTACCCTTTCTTCTGAAAAAGTTAGACTAATAACTAACGAAAATGATAAGTACATAATATCACTTTTCTATATCTCATATTCATCAGACATCTTGTCTGATGAAACGCGTAGAAGGGAAACGAGCAACAGTAGGCCTCAGAAGCTAGTAGCTACGTTATTTAGGGGATTATGACAGTCTACGATAGTAAATAATTAGTGTTAAAATCCAAAATTCACAGTTAAAATCCATTTTTTAACCGACTTCAAAAAACGAGGAGGTTCTTAATTCATCGTAATCTTTTTTTTATGTATGTTCACCGATTACTCGAAGACGTGTGGACCGATTTGAAAAATTATTTTTTCGTTTCAAAGGGCATACTTCCCAGGTGGTCCCATATAAATTTTATCGAAATCGGTCGAGCGGGTTTTAAAATATCAACAATAAATTAAATACTTTTTATAGTGTGTGTGTAAATGTACTACATTAAGCGGGAGTTTGAAGTCGGTTGTTTAAAAAGAATTTTTTTATATTAAATTGTTCTATTAAGTCACTTCAATAACTCACCGAAAGAATGTCATTAAAAGCACTGAACCTTGAAGATAGAAACCATCAATAGGCACCGATAAAATAGTCCTTTGGGTCCCAAGATCAAACCCGATTTAGAGAGCCTTATGATGAAAGACATTTATTGAAGTCGGGTGAGCATCGCGCATCGGTTTCATCGTTTTTGTTTATTCAACAAACGTTGCACACGTTTGTTGAATAAACAGAAACTAAAATTATTTTCATACTTTGTACCTGGTGTGTGGGACTGTCACCTAGTCGGTTTTTTGAAAAGAATTTTTATTATAATAGTATTATTATCTTTCTTAATTTTCTATACAAACAACACCTTGTACGTTTGTACATAAAAGCCCTACTTGATAACTTTGATATGCACCATAATTATAGTATATCTTTGTTTCATGTAGAACGGGTCTGTTTTGAGGGCACATAAATTATTTCCACATCTCCACTACGAAGATTTACTCTTGACTCCGTTTGAAATATTTGTTGGGCATGTTATATCACACTTTGTATTGGTTGTGGAAAGTTCAATTTTAACTTAACTTCGTATTAGAGACGAAATAAATATTAGTGAGGGGTCTACCAACATTTGCAAGCGATGTTGCTGTTGCTCCTGGATTGGGTTCTTAAAAATCCCTATTATAATTTAGTTGTAGTTTTCTTTTTTAGTTTGGCTCGTTTAGAAATTCGTTTATCCCATGCATTAAAGTAAGCAATGTAGTGATATTAATAGCAGCTCCTTTAGAAATGTAAAATATTATAATACTAGCTGATGCCTGCGACTTCATCCGCGTGGATTTAGTTTTTAAAATCCCTCGGGAACTCTTTGATTTTCCGGGATAAAAAGTAGCCTATGTCACTCTCCAGGTCCTCAACTATACCCATGCAAAAAATCACGTCGATCCGTAGCTTTGTTGCGGCGTGATTGAAGGACAAACCAACAAACAAATCTTCGCATTTATAATATTAGTAAGTATAATTATGATAATTCAGAATATTATTGATCACGGTCCGGGGATCTACATCCGTCACAGCAGGCTCACCATTAATCAGATATCCCCTACTCTAGTAAGCTCTAGTAAGCTGTAAGTGTCCATAGGGCTCGGGAAAACCAGTGGCATCGGTCTTTGATGATTAAATAAAATGATTAGGTAAAAATTAAATAAACAATTACTTTATTTTAAATAACTTCTAAAATTAAAATTAAAATAATTCAATAACTAACTCATCGACGAAAATAAAATGAAATTAATAAATAAAGGGGCCATACATGATAAAGGAGTCGAAATAAAAATTATTTTTTTACCCTGGCATGTGGGGTGTCATTATCTAGAGCTCATGTGGAGTTCAAATATATTTTTTATTATTTTTAGGGTTCCGTACCCAAAGGGTACCAACGGGACCCTATTACTAAGCCTACGCTGTCCGTCCGTCCGTCCGTCCGTCCGTCCGTCCGTCTGTCAGCGGGCTGTATCTCGTAAACCGTAATAGATAGACAGATGAAATTTTCACATATTATGTATTTCTATTGCTGCTATAACAACAAATAATAAAAATTAAAATAAATTAAAAAAATTAAATTAAAATATTTCCATGGGTACATGAAAATATTTTAATTTAATTTTTTTTAACGGAACCCTAAAAGAGCGAGGCCCGACTCGCACTTGGCCGATTTTTTTAGCTACATAAATGAAGAAATGGAGGGCCTTCAAAATTGTGACCAAAACTAACGAGCATTTTTTCCCCATATGCTAATTTAGTATTATCTAAGAACTAAGATATTTAAATATGTATCTCGTTTTAAAAAAAGTGATTTGGTTATAATATGTACGGAACCCTAAAAGAGCGAGGCCTGACTCGCACTTGGCCGATTTTTTGAAAGTTCTTCAAAAACAGCTCGAGTCCCCGGGCCCCACGGCCCCAGGGTGGTGATGATAATTACTAATAAAACCTTTAACATTTCTTTGAACATCACTTCCCACGTTTTAGCTCATAACTCAAAATTAGGTTTTTTTCACTTTACGGTCCTTTAGTAATCGGACGGCAGATTGATGTGTGGATCTTACCTAACGTTTCGGATGTGAACTTTCGGCTCGCAGTAAAAGGACACAGGTGGTGAGCTCGCCCACTAGGGACATAAAATATAAAACGCCCAGGACACGACCTGCATGATATATCACAACACAGGCTACTATCCTCACTTTTATGTTAGTTTAAGAGAGACGACGATGTTATTTTTACAGTAGCAATACATGTGAAGTATTTTTCTTCCGTTTTGATCGTCGGATTTATTAATGAAAGTTCTTTTCCTGGATACAAGCTATTTGAGAGCGGTCAATGAGGTAAAAACTAAAAGCTATTAGGGATAGAGTAATTTGGTGTAAGGGACTATGGCGTCAATTTCAATGAAAATAGAAATTGCATTCTAAATCCCTAGAACTCTTAAATAAATGCTAAAGTGTGTTTGTTGGTTTTTTCTTCAATCACGCAACAAAGTAAGTAATGACTCAAACTGACTTTGACTTTTTGGCAAGGGTATCATCGAATACAAATGTAAAGTGATTAGACTAGTAGGCTACAATAATAGGCTAACTTTAATCCTGAAAAGACAAGGGATTTTTAAAAACTTTTATATTATGACGCAGACATACACATGAGTTTATATTCATTTATTTCACATTAAGGAATCAAACTAGCTTTTCTCAAAAAACTTAAAATATTTTAATTTTTATTTTTGAAGCATTTTAATGAAAGTCAAAATCGACACCAAGGTTCCTAAGACCAATTTCCTCAATCTATAGTCATTTAAATTTTCGCCAAACTGAGCGCTCTAAAAATAGCACCCTGTATTTCTGTACTAAAATCATCACAATCATTTCTACAGTAAAAATATAACAGTAGGCGCATTTTAATATTATAACTTCAATGAACTTCAATTTTGAATTTTCCTAAAATCTGGCTTTCCTCATGGAAATGTCGGTATGCAAAATAACTTCTGATTCACGTAGCCAAGTTTAAATTTTATCTCTGTTTTGTTTTACGTCCCCAGTATAGTGGCGCAGGTGTTGGGAGCGATCGCTCGGGACAAACATTAGATATAAAAGGCTTAGGGTACAAAGTGCACCGACCTCGCACAATTTTAATCACCATTATGGTCAATATTAACACTCTCACAGCCATACGTATATAAGGTTTTTACAGTGCAGCAGGCCCTGTGGGCGGCGCGCGGGCCATGCGATTTCTTTCAGCTCACGCCACGCTCGATTTTGAGTAACTTTTGCAGCACGCCATGTGAGCTGCCGGCGGGACACGTCGTTAACTTTACCGGCAGGCCATGAGGTCCGCTGTGATCCCACAAATTCATATAATTTTATAGAGCTTGGCTTGCTAGTTAAAGATTCGAAAATTATTGCTGCGATTAGTTTAGTCAAAACGCTACTCATAAAAAAATTTTTGATGAAAATTGGACTATATTTAAAGAACTATAGGGGTGAAAACTGAGTAAGTAAAACTAGTACCAAAAAGCATAATATTTATTGTTATTTCTTTAAAAACCAATTAAAATCAAAAATATTAATGTTAATATTTATTAGAAAAAATAAGTTTTAATTTGGACATGGATTTCTGCGTAACATTGGCCACAAACACTAGATTGAGTTGGGCATTTCAGGCATACGGTGTTTACTTTTTTGTTCAATCCCTGGCTTGTTTGGCTAACAGTCCAGCATTTTTATTGTTTTCATAACAATGTATACATTTTTGGCGAATAAGTCTTCCTCTATGATAAAACTGTGATGATTTTTTGAAAAAAAAAAATGAAAAAATTCTTTCCCAGCAGGCCACGTAGGCGGCGCGCGGCCAACTGACCTAATTATACTGATGGCGAGCCCTTAAAATTTTTGACAAGTAACGACAAGAAAAATTACAGCAAATTTGGCGCGATAGTTGTGGTATGCCGGCCGCCCACGTGGCCTGCCAGTTAAAATTCAAAAAACCGATAGTGGCCTGCTAGGCTCGAATTTTTGTGGGCCACCGGCAGCCCACGTGGCGGTGAGAGTGTTAAATAATGTACGTCAACCGATTATTATGTATGTTAAGAATGTATGTTAATAATTGTTATAATAATGTACGTTAGACCGATTTCGCAAGAAAAAATAATGAATGGTAGGTTATGGTAAATGGTATCGGTATGTTAGATTAATTTGACGATTCAAAAGCACTTTGTTAAAGTTTATTTGATAAAATTAACTATTACTTTTAATAGATGGCGGAAGCGAAGCTGCGGGTAAAAGCTAGTACAAAATGAAATTGAATTAAAGTTCAAAACAATGTTTCTTTTGATGTGAAACAGGTTTTAATCAGGTTCGAATGCTTTTGTAGAGTGAGATTTCAGTAGAGAGAGAGATACATAACCTAATAGCCGACTTTATAACCTTTTTACCAAACCCAAATAACTGAAAATTTTTCCAATAAAAACCCTTTTAATCAATTAACAAGGGCTATCAAAAGAAGCTTTCAAGTTTTATAAACACTAAAGGTATTCCGAAAATAAATTTAATGGATGCTACCTAATTAAGGTGCCAAATTGAAACAACGTCAAAAAGATTACTGTAACAATATATTTTGTATATACAAAGTAGCTTTATAATAATAATAATAATATGGCAATAATGTCTAGTACTGGAAAGAGTACTGGCGCGAGTGAACTGGCAGAGCTTCGTTTCAACGCTTCCAACTCGCTTACAATGAGAGTTTCCTCAAAGTTTCCATCGACTTCGTTGTACTGCATCTCCTCGTATTTACCAGTGAGAGCTGTAATAAAACAATATTTTAATCCCGTGTTATAAAGTTTACGTTCCATTTTATTGCTTTTTATTTTATTTCCATGTGCAATATAAAAGCGTAATACAGGGCTTTTTGATGCGAATTGGCGCAATATCATAATAGGATAGGATTTTGTTTGGTTATTCCCTTGAAAACTTTCCTATATCCATCTCTAGGATGCAAACTATCTCGCTATGCCAAATTGGTCAAAATTATTTCAGCGGTTGAGCTGCCTATACATACATTCTTTATTAAAAAAAAAGTTACTCTGTCTGTTATTTTTTCACGGCTAAACCACTGAACTGATTTCGACAAAATTTCATCAACCTGAAGATTTATCTCGGAATATCAAGGTTCCTATGGAGTTTAAAGCGTAGCTCTATTTTTCACGGACACTATTAGACTTGGTTTGGGGCGGCATAGTATCTTGTACTGTATTATTGATCGAATACGCTCTTGTTTTACATAAAAGACCTGGTTTTGATCATAGTTTTTGTAATACGAGTAATAAGTAATTATTTTCTACACGCACATTTTACGTCGCCTAGTCGTAATAAATGTACTTACAATACAACTTGATAGTCCCATCGGTGTCTCCGAGGGAGTTTTTTGATATGCAACTGTATGTGCCGAAGGTTCTACGGTCCACTTTCTTTATTTTTAGCCTCATGTCCACTTCGTAGCCTCTCTCTACGGCCGTGACCTCAAACTTTTTGTCAGCTGAAAGATAAAAATTGTAATAATTATTATTGAGACAAAATTTTATGCAGTAATGTTGCTGATTAGGGAATTTACAACATCTCTAATTTCGTTAAAGTAATTAAATTAGTAACTCTTTATCATACGTCAGAAGGCGGCCGCCGGCCCACAATGGGCATAGGTCTTCTCTCATGAGATCTAGCCCACTCTAACTCTGCTTAGACTCAAGATAGAGTTAAAATGAGACAGACTTATTTCAGTACATTTTTGTGTCTCATTTTAATTCTTTAACAATTCCCAGCCACGGCATAGGACGCTCTATAGATTATAGCCTCAAAATAAGGAGGGCTTAGGCCATAGTGCATTACGCTGGCCAAGTGTGGGATAGCAGACCTCACACATTTCAGAACATTTTAGAGAATTCTCAGGAATGTAGGCTTCCTAACGATGTTTTCAGGGTTGCTTCAGGGTTAAATCAAGTGATATTTAATTACTTAACCATTACGTATTACCTAAATATAACTTTTTTGAGTGTTAACGCACTTAACTCCGTAAATTCAGAGGTGCGTGCTGGGTTTTGAACCCCGGTCCTCCTGAAATGGAGGCTGAAGTATTAACCACTTGGCTATCACAACTGTCCTTACCATATCATAAAATTATATATCAGTACTAACACTACTTACTTTGTGATATGATTTGGCCATTTATCGTCCAGTAGTTAATAGATCTAGGGAAGGCTTCAGAATGGCAGTCTAGGTGAACAGTGTCACCTTCCATTGCTCCTACCAACTGGTTTTGTATGGTCATTATTGGTGGAACTGCGAACAAGGTTTGAAAAGTTATATCTTGTATAAAGCGGTTACACTTTTCAGTGAATAAAAGGTAGGTATAACATCTTTATTATTCAAAGACGTACACTGTTTATGTATTCATAACTACTTTTAGGATGGTATCTTAGGTAATAGTCAAAGCATCTGCCAGGTAAAAGGACGTTCTCAGGGGGGGAGTTAGTTCATCAACTTTAAGTTTGCGTTCTTACGCCAGAAATGAAATAGAATACCGAAAGATTCGCTACAAAATAGTGCAAAACGAAGTAGTGCACATGTGAACTCGGGGAATTAGGAATATTTTATGTAAGAAGAAGAAGTTTATTTTGCAGAAGGAAATGTTATGAAAATGTTGCTTTTCATTTACGTTTTTGGATTGTATAGACATTCAGTAAGCAGCTTTCATGATGACGTCATAGAGTTCCCACATTCAGTAAGCAGCTTTCATGATGACGTCATAGAGTTTAACCGAATGGCACGTAAACAAACCTTTCAATATTAGTTGTTCAAGATTTTTTAAAGCGTACTGTTACAATACTTTTAGTAATCGATTTGTAATCAAATTTAAACTAAAATTAAAAATACATAAAAACACAGACAGCACTGATAACTGAATATAATATAAACTAAATAATCATAACAAACGTCCAAACACGTAATGTGAGATATCTATATATCTATAAGCAAATAAATTTTCATCATACCTATTTGAAAAACGAAAATTATCTTTAGAGGATAGCGAGAGCCAAATTCAATTTTGTGTTTATGGGAGTTTGAGCTTTCACTCTTTTGATTGGTCATTGGTCCGCGTTCGTGCTGTAGTATATTAAGTTTATTACTAGCTAACCACACACAAAAATTCATGTGCATGTGTTTCCGAGTAGTTTTCTCATAGGTATATGTAGTGATGAAGAATAAAAAATAGTGTGTGTCACCCGTAATAATTTGCTCTCGGGCGTATAATAAAATTGAATTCCTCGCTTCGCTCAGGATTCTACATTTTAAACTTATAGATTTAACCAATAGATTCCTTATCGCTTCACACGAAATTCAAAATAACGCTCTCGAGGAACAAAATATCACTTTGGCCCCTTGTAACACAAATAAATATTTCAAACTGAATACGTAAAATAAGACATTTTAAAATTAAATTTAGAGTCTTGAAAAAAGTTTTTGTTTAATTGATACCTATGGGGTAAGAAGGAACAAAATTAAATCTAAATCAGAAAAGTTATCATTAGTTTTATTTTATTTATTTGGGCCCATACAGTTAACATAGCCCTTAAAATTAATTATAAATATAAAAAGGCAAATACCAGTAGAGTAGCCTCTAACATTTTATAACACAAACACGTTATAGGTACCTACTGAAAAACATATTTTTATACAAAAAAATAAGAAAATGAAAACGACAAAACAAAAAATCAAAAAGTTAACATCTTTTTCTCGCATAGTCAGAAAAGTTCACTGGGCAATATGTAAAAGCCACAAAGAGTTTCAAAAAATAGAATTCATTCGTCAATTCCCAACGGAATGAGGTGGTTGAAGTTGATCCCTCTCGTTAGTAGAAGAGGCCTGTGCCCTACGGTATGATTTTAATAGGCTATTACTTTCCTTTTAGCAAAGATAATAACACAGCTACAGTTGTTTGTAGTCGGTGTAATTAGAAGAGTTGAGTTTAAAATACTTGCTGTACGTAAGAATATTATATAAGGATTAATGCACGGAACTGAGTTTATGCTTTCATACGAAACCATTAAAATATCTATTTATTTATTTTATCATAAAACATCAGCTATTTAAAAAATCATTAGAGTCGATGGGCTTTAATCATGAAATCGTGAAAGGAAAATCTTTAATAGTCCAGTCAAATGAGTCTTAACTTTGCCATTTTGCGGTGGGAAGCTGAAACCAATGCCAAAACTGCTTCCACAATAATAGTTCAAAAATTCAGTTCGCTGAACCACCGGCAACGTTTGCAAAAAAAAAAGTAAAAGGGTACAAAAATGAACTTTTTCCAGTTATTTCCTAAACGATTAGAAATAATATGTATTTTTTAAATAAATATTGTACTAAATTAAGTTCTCTACAAAAAAGGTTTCTTGATAATTTTTGGCATTTCTTACAGTTTTTGCGCAAATCGAGATATAAGGTATTGTATTATAAAAAGAATTAATAGGTATAGTAATATATCTATAGAAATGTAGAGCTAATGTGATTCTTCGTTATTCTCACAACTTTAATGTACCGTAAAGCAATTTTTACACGTCCATCAATGTCCTTTAAGAATGTCAGCCAATTCTGAGAAAATTCGCCTCAAGCTCGAGTAATTTAGCAACAAGTATTGAAAAAAGTTGGCTACTTATATAACGTTTATGTGTTTCTTGTACAAAACAGACTTCGAGCAGTATAGTGACATAGTAGATGCGTGTTATTCTGTTGTACAATGTTGTACATAATATAAACATACGCCTTTGATGATAATGATGAAAAAATTAAGTCCGCCTCTGTATTTATTGCATTGTATTAAACATTAAACAAACAAATCGTCACTCACTATTGTGCTGAAACACTATTTTATCTGGAAAATTCCTTTTTTTTTTCAAAAATGTGTCTTTAAAATGGGATCAAATCTTAGTATTTGAAAATAGTAATAAGTATTATTAATAAAAATAATCCTTTGATGTAGTTTTCATAGTGCATGAAATGGCGATTTATTCTAGTTAAAATTAGTACTTTTTAGGGTTCCGTAGTAAACAAGGAACCCTTATAGTTTCGCCATGTCCGTCCATCTGTCTGTTCTCAGAGACTATTGGTACTAGAAATCTGTAATTTGACAAGGGTATCAATATTAATCAAGTCAACAAAGTGGTGGAATAAAATTGTGAAAAATATTTTTTTTAGGGTACCTCCCCTACATGTAAAGTGGGGATGAATTTTTTTTTCTCGTCTATCCCATAGTCGTTGAATAGGTCTATAAAAATATTGTGGGTGTGAGAACACCATTTTTAGATTCAGGGATCCGTTTGTGAAATATGATATTTTAAAGTGCTAAATATTATTAGAGTATCACGGCTGAGTAGGGTTCATTAGTTATGGAGTTATATCTGTTTTTTCTATGTTAGGTATTACACGTAGTGTAAGTTGCTTATTTTGTAGTATAATATTATAGTATTAAACCATGGAACTTAAAATATATTTAATATTCCTAATGATAAATCGTCCAGCGTCCTGCTAGCAGGACTTTCGGTGCTGCCGGTAGGACGCAACTTTCTTTGTGTTTATTACGTAAACGGTCCTGCTGGCAGGATTTTTAACTGTACAAGTAGATAGTCTATCTCTTTCTGCTTCTGGGAGTGTTTGTTTCATCGTCGTACCATTAGTTTGAGCGAGACAGCCGCAATGTTAAGACGTGGAGACCGCGTGCGTTCGCTCGCGACACACTACGACGCGCCGGGAACGAGTAACGCGTGGAGTCGTCAACATTTTGGAGATGCGTTTGCAACGTCTTACTGTTACGGTTTAGTACAAGCAGTTTACAGAAATAATAAAGTTAAGGTAGTGTGGGAACTAGATGAATCTGTAAGTTGTGTTCATAAGAGTTTTTTTGGAACCTGCACTCGACAATATACCTACAACACAAACACAGTCCCCGGAGTTATTGGATTCGAGCTCGTCGGAATCAGATGAATCGGAGAGTGATTCGGAAGGTGTGGTGGAAGAGGGGACAGATGAAAATATTGTACTTATTGGAGAAGTGGAATGGCAATTTGATAAAGAAGTTTTGATCGACGTATACAAAGATGGTGCGTATAAACCCAAATTATTAAATTTACCAAACAAAAAACACAACGAACTAGAAACTTGGTTGTTATTTTTTCCTGAGGAGAAGATTTCTTATATTTTGTCTTGTACAAACTCAAAAATAAGAAATGTAGCCAGGCCCATTACGGAAAATGAGCTATATAAGTTTTTTGGTTTAATGTATGCTATGTGCACTCAACAGCTGCCCGAAAGAAGATGTTTTTGGGGTACTGTGTCTAATGGCTTATTTCCAGCTCCCGAATTCGGGAAAAGATTTGGTATGAGTCGACAACGGTTTGAGGAAATTCTTATGGCGTTGTCATTTACACCTGAAAGAGTAAACGATAGTGACAAATGGTTTGAAGTGAGACCTCTAGTTCAAATGTTGAATGAAAAATGGCAATCTGTTTTTGCACCTGGGTACAAAATAACCGTAGACGAATCTATGTTTTCATGGTATGGTCGTGGAACCTATTTCGACGATGGAATGCCTGCTGTCATTAAAATAAAAAGAAAGCCTAAGGGTGTTGGATGTGAAGCTAAAACTATTGCCGATAGCCAGACAAACATAATGATTGGTTTAGAGCTAAATGAAGGTAAAAATGATATGAGTAACAAAAAATGGCAGCGACAATTTGGTGCAGGTACATCTACCACCTTGAGGTTGACAGAACCGTGGCATGGATCTGGACGTATTGTCGTAGGTGATTCATGGTTTTCGTCGGTAAAAACTGCTGTAGAGCTTTCCAAATGTGGTTTATTCTACATCGGTATGTTAAAAACAGCCCATAGAAATTTCCCGTTGAAAAAATTAACGGACGAAACACCTCCTGCCAAAGGAAGCAGTGTAGTAGCTGTTGCAAAAGTAGATAATATAGATCTGTACGCTATCAGCTGGAGGGACAGGAAAGTTCATACTTTTATTTCATCATGTGGAACAACGCTGTCTGGTACTCCTGCAAGAAAACGACGATATGATGAATGTGGAACCGTATGTTTTAAAGAAATACCTAGACCAAAAATCGTAGAAACTTATTTTGATGGAGCACCGTCTATCGATATACACAACCATATTCGTCAAAGCGGCCTTGCTTTAGAACAAGTTTGGAAAACACATAAATGGACTCATAGAATATTTGCATCTCTTCTTGGTGTGATAGAAACCAATGCATTTTTAGCTTTCAATTACTTTATGCAGCCTGAAAATGAAAAGCTTGATCATGACACCTTCACAACAAACCTAAGCTTACAGCTCATTAATAGAGGTCACGATAGGCAGATTTTGCAAGAAGCAGATCAAAACCGCATTGTTGAAGATCACATGTTAGAAGCACTTTCAAAAGACGATACCCGCCAGCGAGTTCAAAGAAAATGCATCATTTGTTCCCGTATCCATAAAAGACAGCAAAAAGCAAGCTACTATTGCAAATTATGTGGAAAGCGATGCGTTTTGTGTGCTCCTCAGACGGGGCGCAATTGTTTTGTATACCACGTAACAAACGGAATTCCAGCGTACTTCTGTTGATTAAACCTTATAAAATAATCAACCATGTGTTTCTCTCATTTATTAACCAATAGCTTGAATAACCCGTCCATACTAATTTTATGAATGAAAATGTAACTCTGCTACTGCTGAATTATCACTAAACCAAAAATTAATATACGTCAAATATCGTATGAAAATATTTTGTACCCTACAAAAATATAAAATTATTTTTCAAAAACTTACAATATACCTGCATGTATTTAAATTTCTCTCTACTAATATTATAAATCAGAAAGTTACTCTATCTGTTTATTATGCCTTTACCCCTGAAGTGCTGCTCAATTTTGATAAATTAGAATTTGGAGAAGGACATGGGCTTTTTTTTATAAAAGTACAAAATAAAGTACAAGTACAATTTTTTTTTTAATAAAGTACAAAATGTTTTTACCCCCTGATTTTGCGGTCAACTTGCGCCGTCCTGCCAGCAGTCGGCGTTCTGCCAGAAGGACACACGTCACAATTCAAAGAAATTTAAGGCCTGCTAGCAGTACTTTGAAAGTCCTTCCAGAAGAGCTTCTAGAAGGACATTTTTTTGGACGATTTATCACTAAGGGCCGATTTCACCAACGTAGAATAAGTCTTATCCGAGCATAAATTTTATATTTTGACAGAGTTTTCAACACAATAACAGCTGTCAAAAGGACCAATTTATCATAATATGCCTCATAAAACTTGCTTCAAATAATTATTTATTTCTAGTCATTATTTCTAGTCTTTTGGCCGTGGCCCGTTATCAACATCAAAGACGTGCCGCAAAGCGATTTAGCGTTACAATACGATAACATTTAGGAACTGATTGGGTTGAATGTAAACTGCCATACCTAATATCTAAGCAGTGTGTCAAATTAGCCTGTTCAATAAAAAGAAGTATTACGAAAGAACCTCACCTAAAATATCTTTAACCAAACATGACAAGACAGTTTTTTGTCAGGCGAAGCACGAACACGATTCATTTGCTCATAATGGTCTAGTTTGATGAGATGCTAAGCTCGCAACGAAAGATGCTTTCTCGCTACTTGCTGCCAGCATATTAAAACATCTCTACTTCTTAATATTTTAAATGCTAAAGTATGTCCGTCAATCACGCCGTAACGTCTCGACGTGATTTTTTCCATAATATAGAAGCTTTTGCCCCCCAACTTCGATTGCGTAGACTTGAGAAGTAAGGAACTTAAAAACTCCCGCGGAAAGTTTTTTCTTGTGATAAAAAGTAACGGTCACTCTACATATCCTCCAAATCCATGCGAAAATCTGACTAAGCATACCTAGATGTGAGTATGTGTCCTACCTGTGAGTATGTGTCATTACACATGCTCACAGGTAGGTACATCTATCATGTAGGTAAGTATAATAATATAGGATGAATAAAATTACATCCAATTTGTGTTCTAGTATAGTTTTTAAATGTGTTTGGTAGTAAAATAAGTTCATTTCTGTGAGCATGTAAATACAAATAGGTAAACACGACTTTATTGTATCTATTTTATTTATTGTTCATTAATATTTATGTACTCGTCACATAGATCCTTTGAATTTTTTATTCAAAAGAGCTACTCGTATCTTATCTGTTTTGATCGTTTAGGAAAAACAATTTCTATAGCTACCCGTACCCTCTAACTGCAGCGCTTGCCAAACTTTTTTCGTGACCTAGTTATTTTGTTCTCATTTCGTGTCCCACTAAATATCTACGTGCGCATATAAAACAGTAGATGCCAATCGAATGAGATGAATGTGCATCTACTATTTTTGAAAACACTTGAGGTTATTATTACTCATACTAAATGGTACCTCGAGTGGTTTCAATTTTACAATTAATGAGACACTACAGGTTTTACGTTTCACGTTTACGTGTTTACGGTCCAGTGACAGGTCAATAGAACTCCATTCTTTTTCTATTGACAGCTGACCCCTGCACCATGCTATAAAGAAAAATCTGTAGGGGGCGTTTGGGTGCTTCTCAAGGCTCATGTTCATTATGATATCTCGAATTGTGAGTGCGTGAGTGTTTATTTACACGTTTTAGTGAAGACAAGAATATGCAAATAGAACATGACCGTAGACTGTGGTATACCTACGTCTGTATGTTCATGCAAAGTAAGTGCCACTTACGACGTAATGTCCTTCCGACCGAAGTCGATCACGACGGCCAACCCCCATAAAGATTAGCCATCTGCGTCGGAGACATTATAGTGCACAAGTGTGTGCGCATCATAGTCCGGGTCGGAAATCCGACACGACCACAGAGACGTCAGGGGCAGGACTGACGGCTTTATGTGCTCTCCTTACTTCCTAACTCCGGGCTAGCTCTGAGAATGTCCCAATACCAAACTCTTTTTTGCCCGACTGCGGAATCAAACCCGGGCCCTCGACCGTCATTCGCATGCGAACATGCTAAACACTATACGGATCCCCAAAGTGGTCGATATCGACCCCTTGGGGTCGAAATCGATTTCCCAGGGGTCAACTTAAACGAAAACTGATTTTAGGGATCGACAAGGTCAAAAAAATCAACCCCTATTAATTAAAACAAGTTCTTATTTGGAACTTTCAACATACAACATAAGGTTTTCAAAAAATAATTACCTACTTAAGTATTTTTAGTAATTTGTATTAATAATTATTTATTAATTACACGAGATATTTTACTGAATTTTATGTCTATTTATTTTGATTTTTGATAAATTAACCAACCGCAGTTTTCAAATTGGTAAGTATTAACAGGAAAAAACTAGAGAGAGGATTTTTAAAGAAATTTGGATATGGGGGTCTGAGGTATCAGTTCATTTTGGAAAAGGGGTCTCTCGCCCAAAATAGTTTGGGAATCCCTGCACTAGACGAATGTACCACGTACATTTTATACAAGAGGCACTTACAATGTACCACGAGCATGACTCGTTTGCTGACGGACGGGGGCACGCCGTTGCTCGCAATGCAGAGGTACGCCCCCATGTGGAGACGCGACACCTTCACCAGCTGCAGCACAGCGCCGTTCACCGAAGAATCTAAATTAACAAACTGCTATTATACACTGGCGGTCTCATAAATCTTTACCGTGATATAGTTCTTGCAATTCACGAGGGCGACTGACTTATGGTTGTGCGTGTGTCGTATCTGTATAAGTGTGAGCGAGCGCAATGCTCGCGCCTGCCCGCTCCCACCTAGGCTTTGACAGGCACGCACACTTATGCAATGTGCATGTACACGAAGTAACCACGAGTAAAGCTCACTCGCCTTCGTGAATTGCAAAAACTGTACCTAATTTTAAGGTGGATTATACGGGTCTGCCCGCGAAATTCAAATTTAATTTGGTTTTTTCGCAATTTGTAAACTCATACGACAAAGTAGACTTATGGCATTCTAATTGCGCCAATGGCAGTATCATCTTCACAGGCTTATATAAAAATCTCTACTTGAAAGTGTCAAATTTAAGAAATTAGTCAGAATATCGAGTTGGAAGTGAGTTACTCACAAATTAGTCGGTAATCTGACTAATTTAAACTGGACACTTTTAAGTAAAGAATTTTATATAAACCTGTGAAGATGATACTGCCATTGGCGCAATTAGAATGCCATAAGCCTACTATGTCGCATTTGTTTATAAATTGCGAAAAACCAAATTAAATTTGAATTTCACGGGCAGACCCGTATAATCCACCTTAAGTTAATTGACGATCGTATTTACTGTGCTTCCCTGAATCTAAGGGGATAGACAAATAAACAAGTTTGTGTTACAGCTTAAGCTAAAATGAAATTAGGTAAGAAAGTGATTGCATTTTGGTGCAACCTACGTTGAGAGAGACTCTCACTTGGAGGATCATTTAGGTATTTGTTGGTGAAAACGGGCATAATTTTGATGTCTTGTTTTAACGGTACTGCCCCCCTAGCCCTATTACATAATATCTACTGTTGTATCTATTCTCTTTCTATGATCTTTAACTTTGGGAAACCTTTGGGAACCCCTGCTCTAAAGCGTTAACAATCATAGGAAGAGAATAGATACCACGAAGTATTATTTGGCTAGGGGGGAAGGTGTGTGTCTGTTGCTACTGTTGACATGAGAGAGTTTATACCAGTTGATTGCTCTGGTTGACCAACGTTGACCAAGGATGATAACTCGATAGGTGACCGGCTTTTAAGTAGATAAGAACCCTATCAAGAATATACCTACACGTATACAGAGTAGAAGCTCCTTGAAACCGCATCGCACGACAAGCATGACATTTAACAGGATCGTTATAACAACCAATAGACGTCCACCGCTGGACAAAGGTCTCTTACATGGACTTCCACAGGTCCCGTTCCAGCGCCGCTTGTATCAAGCAGCAAACAAAGTATGCTTTACTAAATAAAAGCAAATCCTTAACATAAGGAAATGTTTCAAAAATAAAGAAGGAAATGTATTAATTTCCCGGGCGTAATGAAGTTTTTAATGACGTGCGTACCCACAGTAAACGTTGGGCATTAAAATAAATCCCAATTTACATTTTTATTGCGCCAATTATCTTTGCCAGGGATCGCACTTTCCGCGGGAGGAAACATAAGTCCGTATTATGAAAGTGCGATTGCGACAGTTCGTTTCGCATTAACTTGCCACTACGTAGTAATTCGACATTTTATGCAATTATTGCGTTGATCGTATTACAAGTCAACCCGCAAGCAAAGATATGATTATACTACTAGCTTTTGCCGGCGGCTTCGCTCTCGTACGTTCGATATTTCAAACCCCTATTTTACCCACTTAGGGGTTGAATTTTCAAAAATGCTTTCTTAGCAGATGCTTATGTAACAATAGCTATATATGTATTGCTTTTCAGCCCGATCTGTCCAGTGGTTTGAGTTGTGCGTATGGCGTGTACAAACTACAACCAATCAGGGGTATGGGTTTAATTAAACTGTGATAAGCTCTTCTAAGTTAGCCCACTACGATCTTAGACGGCATTGTCACTTACTATCAAGTGAGGACTGCAGTCACAGGCTATATTCTATTAGTAACCCGCAAGACACGGGCCTTGCTCAAGTGGAAATCAGGCAGCCTGTATGGTGTCGATGTATAGAATAGAATAGAATAGAAATGTTTTTTATTCAAATAAACTTTTACAAGTACTTTTGAATCGTCAAAGAGTCTACCACTGGTTCGGAATGCCGTTCCTGCCGAGAAGAACCAGCAAGAAACTCGGCAGTTGCTCTTTTCAAAATACTTTTACAATGTACTTAACAGATATTATTCTATGTATGCAGAGTTTCCACAATGAGGGAAAGTTCTACAAAAGCATACGTAATTATTTCTAATTATAATTCAACACATGTCAAGACGGGCAGACAGAAAGTAGCCCCATTGCCGCTGGCCGTTCACGAGCATGACGCATGACCCAGCCATGGCTTCGCTCAACCATATTTTAGGGAACGCAACAACCCGCATCACACGACACCACCGCAGAAATGTTAAAGAGAGTGTAACATACTTAGGCTACCCATCTTAAGGCATCGAATTGAAACTAATATTCAAATCAAATACTCATTTTAAAATATGACTTGTACACAAATAAAGTGGAAACTCTGAATATAATAGAATTATTTTGATATACAATTATACAGGTTAATCATTACCTACTGTCTCATGAATCGCTGGAACGAATTATATCCACGCTTTTTTGTCATTTATATAGTCTTCAATCGTATAATATGCTTTTTTCATGAGCGTAGTTTTAATCGATTTCTTATTTTATTATAGAACGTCACGCCCATTCCCACAAATGTCTTTCGGACCCTCTTGAGGCGCAGTCGAGGAATCACGAGCCTATTTGGATCTCTAACCTGCCTATCGTGTAATTCACCTTTTTTTTGTAATTCACAATGTTTTGTCTGACAATAGATAGATATAGATCGACACCACACCGGCTGCCTTTAATCCCTTATCGTTACTAATCCGCGGAAGTTGGTGCAGCCAGTCGTTATCTCATATAGCCCTTGAATAACCCAAAGTTGTAATTAAGTGGGAACATAGTCGATGGGAGTTGGTTGGAAGTGCGTGGAAAAAAAGATCTGTCACAACGGATAGTCGAAGTGCTCCAGGCACCCAGGTGGTGTGGGCTTTGAGTAATAAAGGGTGTGGGTGAAATTGCTTTCGGTGGCTTGCGGTGCGGTTGGTTATTATTATAGTGCCCACTTCTAAAACAAGTTTAACGCTTTTTTAGACGGGAAAGGGGACTATAAGTCAACTTCAGCTCGTCTAATATTGTTTAAAAAAAGTCCAGCCGTAATATTAATATTTGACATTCACAAAATTTACTATTTTTTTTTTCAGCGGGCGTCAGAAGGGACGACCCCCTCGCAAAATTCTGAAAGTCTAGTTAGTGTAAAATGTATTACATAAAGAGAAGTTCCTGGAAGTTCCTTCCAGAGCATGAGCGAAATTTTTTTGACACAAAAATTCTGGTAATATAAGCTATTAATTATTACTACTACACACTACACTATTCTTAACTATGTCGGAGAAAAATGGAGTAAAGTACCTATAGGAATAATAGAAGATGACGTATTATGATAAATCAGACAGCGTGGGAATGTAGGTATGTGAGTTTCTGGATCGCTTCCCTCGCTTCTGTGGTCGCCTTGGTGTGGGTGAACCTTTACACGTAGATTGAAAGTGGTAGGGTCTTTGCGGTTTGCATGTTGCATGCTTTGAAGTTGATGCTTCGGTCGGTTTTACCCGTTTTCATTTCATACCGTTAGATATGTGTAATATGTTTCTTATGCTTTCAGTATTATACCATTTTACTCTTTGCTGTTAGTAATGCTTTCATATTTACTGTACTTTATAGAGGAACACCTGTTCTCCATAAGGACAGTGGGATAATCATATATTTAATTTAGGATTATATAGATAACATGTAATCTTATCTAATATCAAATATCCCATGTGAGTCGCGAGTGATTGCTAGTTTCTAAACCATTACAATCACACCACAACACACACACGAACACAATTTAAGGCAGAATAATTTTTGAAGTGAAAACTTCTTTAGGCACGTTGAGCATTTTTTTGGGTGAGCAAAAAAATATGAATTTCGCGGAATCGTCACCGTCACCATCGTCACCTGGAAATTTCAGTAATTAGTGTTCAACATTTTAGAGATTCTCAAGCAACCTTGTACAGCGCTGTCGGCCATCAGCCGCCTTCCCTACCGTTTAATCATTAAACGGTAGGGAAGGCGGCTAAACTTTAATGTATGATGTCGCAGGTTCGAATCTCACTCACGAAACGTGACAGTGCGCTTTTTTTAATTATTTTTGTTTATTTTTATATATATTTTTTTTTAAATTTTTTTTTTGTTAAATATTTGTTTTTAATTATTATCAAATCTAGTTTTCACTTCTTTCGGCAGTCCCTATGACTGCCATTTTTTTAAAAAGAGTTTTCAGAAAAAAATTGTTAAAATGCATGCTGGAGTTCACTAATATTTCCCTCTCCCCTTCATATAAATAAGCGTTAGACTTGTGTATGACTCATGCGTGGGTAATACATTAGTGCAACGGGTGGATTGAACCATCTAGTTCATACTAGTAACAGACCATTGAGCTTTTGAACTATTGAACCTTTTTAGCTAGTAACGTTGTATGAAAAAATAACATTCTTTACTATGATTGTCTGTGAAGTTTGAAGTCGGCAGCAGGTCCCCGGCTTCCTTCCTCCAGACCACCGCAGGGGTTGGCACCCCGTGTGCAGCGCAGCGAAGAGTGACGTTAGCGCCTTCCCTTGCCACCTGGTCGCTGCTGGTGGGGTAGTCCAGAATGTCCGGTGGCACTACGAAAATGAAACCAACATCATCATCTGCAACCCATCAACGGCTTACTACTGAGCGCAATATTCCTTTCAGGGAAGAGTTATAGGACATAGTAAACTAGCGTGGTGGAATATGACCCAATGCTTTGTAGACTACATTACATGCCTTTGAGAACATTGGAGAACTCTCGCAATACAGATATTGCGTGGGTATAGTTAAGAACCTGGAGAGTGACATAAGATAATTAAAAATCCTACTAATATTATAAATGCGAAAGTGTGCTTGTTTGTTGGTTTGTCCTTCAATCACGCAGCAACGGAGCAACGGTATTATTACATGGGTTGAGGACCTGGAGAGTCACTCTCCAGGTCCTCAACCCAAGTAATAAACCCATGTAATAGGCTACTTTTTATCCCGGAAATACCTACCCGGAAATACCGGGTTCCTAGTTTTATATAATCTTCGATTGTATATTATTACTACACTCATACAGGTGTCCGCATTGTACTGGCTAATTAAGTTGGCAGTACGGCCAAGTACGCATCATTGTACATGCCATGGTATAAAGGTAGCTTTATGCATAAATATAATATTATGGTGCCCACGTTCGCGCTTATCACAGCTGCGACTATTATTAATGCAATTACGAGTCATTACCATCGAGTCCGCGACACGCACTCGTGGTTATTAGTTTGCACATATTATGAACATTTTTGCTATTAAACGTAGTAAAACTACTAATTTTATGGTTTTATGTCATCATTACGGCTGGATCATGCGTCATGCTCGTGAACGGGTGCCGCCAGCGGGAATGGGGCTACTTTCTGCGTCTTAACATGTATTGAATTCTAAATTTGCATTTTTTTTAACTTCCCCTGTTTGTGGAAACACTGCGTACATAGCATAATACCTATTGTAAACTTGTTTTGAAAAAAGCAAGCGCCGAGTTTCTTGCTGGTTCTTCTCGGCAGGAAGGGCATTCCGAACTAGTGGTAGACTCATTGACGATTCAAAAGCACTTGTAAAAGTTTATTTGAATAAAAAATAGTTCTATTCTATTATCATCATAATCTCAACCTATCGCCGACCCACAATGGACACTTTGTCCATTGGCACATGTAACACACTTGTAATGTTCTCTATATTATGGAGAACTCTCAAGTATGCAGGTTTCCTCACGATGCTACTTCCTTCTACCTTACCTCTCAAAATTGTTATACGCGGTTATTGAACTCTTAAGGCAGGCAGCGCAACAGTTCTTTTGATATTAAGAATGTTTATGGAAGCAAAGGTGACGTCCTTCTAGGTGACTCAAATACTTCTAAATAAAAACTAAGAACTTGAAATTGAATATTAGATAACTGTGGGTAAAAGACTAAAATTTATTATTCTTAGCTTTTATTTTTAACAGACTGCAAATAAAAATAATTTAATATAAAAAAATATTTTTAAACAAACGACTTCAAACTCCTACTTTACTACAATACACACACACACTATACAAATTATTTAATTTATTGTTGATGTTTTTCAAACCGCACGACCGATTTCGATAAAATTTATATGGGACCACCTGGGGAGTATACCCTTTCAAACAAAAAAATAATTTTCCAATAAGTTTAGGCGCCTTCGAGTAATCGGTGAACATACATAATAAAAAAAGATTCGACGAATTGATAACCTCCTCCTTTTTTGAAGTCGGTTAAAAAGGAGGAGGTTCTCAATTTGTCGGAATCTTTTGTTTTTATGTAGGTATGTTCACCGATTACTCGAAGACGCCTGAACCGATTTGGAAAATATTTTTTTTTGTTTGAAAGGGTTTACTTTCCTTGCTAAGTGGTTCCATTTAAATTTTATCTAAATCGGTCGGTTTGTAAAAATCAGCAAATAAATTATATACTTTGTAGTGACGCGAGCGTTTGAAGACGGTTTTTAAAAATATAATTTTTTGTATTAAATTATTCACATAACAGTCTAACTTAACGCCATAAAGTCAACACTTGGTTAATTCGGCGTTTAACTTTTGTTATTTTCCGCTCGTAGCGCGCATAATTTCAATTTAAAGTTTCATAAAACCGCATCGTGGAGTCTTAAAGCTTTGAAGCTAAACAAATTATGCTTCCTAACACGAGAAATAAATCCATTAAAAGTTAAGCACAATTAACAGAATTTGGTACAGTTCTTTATTAAATAATTTAAATGAAGTACAAGTGAAAACTAACTTACAATAAGAAAATAAATAGCGGCGAAGGAAGTTCTTCGACTAGTTAGTGGTCAAACTACAGTCTTACCTTCAGTAAGAGGAAAATTTAATAGCGCTGACTTTTAAGAATGACTTCCACAATGAAGTCCCTTGCTGATTTTTTATTTTAAAATATTATATTATTGTACTAGCTTTTGCCCACGTCTGTATCGAGGTAGAAAAATCCCGCAAAAACTTTATGTTCTTCCGGGATATAAAGATAACATTATATAATACTAGCTGATGCCCGCGACTTCGTCCGCATGGATTTAGTTTTTAAAAATCCCGCGGGAACTCTTTCATTATCCGAGATAAAAAGTAGCTCTCCCGGTCTGAGGAACCACTACTACATCCATTACTATACCCATGCAAAAAATCGCATCAATCCGCTGTTCTGTTGCGACGTGATTGAAGGACAAACCAACAAACAAACACACTTTCGCATTTATAATATCAGTAATGCTTTATTAATTGTCAAATTTTTTACCATACTTAACCAACAAAATTACGTTTAGCTGTCATTTACGTTTTGTTATTCCACTGTCATTTGCGTTTTGTTATTCCATGTCAGGTGCGTTTTTGTTACCTATACCACGTTTTATAGTGACTTGACGGAAACGCGGTCGAACGGGATAAAAAGTATCCTATGTCCGTCTCCTGGTTCTAAGCTACCTCTCCACCAATTTTCAGCCAAATCGGTTCATCCGTTCTTGAGTTATAAATAGTGTAACTAACACCACTTTCTTTTATATATATAGATTATGTAACTCTCCAAGTTAATCAATGTCAATCAAACTATAACTACCCATGCAAAAAATTACGTCGGCCCATTCATTTGTTACTGCGTGAATGAAAGACAAACCAACAAACAAATTTCACATTTTTAAGGGCCAGGGCAGACATGATGGTTTTAGCAGCTGCGATCGTCGTTTTTCGGCAGCATCGAGCTTCCGCAAAGCGACTATAAATCGCATCGTGTTTGCACTGGCCGTAGTCATAGATTTTAAGCATTTTTAACGCAACATCCCAACTGTAGGATATAGGTAGATGTATATAGCATACCTAATATCTATTGTATTGTAAACTTGTTTCAAAAAGAGCAACCGCCGAGTTTCTTGCTGGTTCTTCTCGGCAGGAAGGGCATTCCGAACCAGAGGTAGACTCATCGACGATTCAAAAGCACTTGTAAAAAAATTGGTTGTCTGTAAAGTCGGTTTACGGACGATAGTTTAACAACGTCATAAAGAAACATTGACGATGACTGGCGGGCGGCGGCGGGCGTTCTCTAAGCCAACGCCTGGGCCAATCGTGCCTCTCTATCGCTTGTTCCGCGCTCTCACTTGCACGCTCAGGCGCAGGCGGAACGTGACACTTTTTCGTGCGTACAGCCGGTGTTCATCGATCTATAAGACGTTATCACGTCAAAAGTTTATTTGAATAAAAAATCTTTCTATTCTATTCTATTACTTACCCACAACGTCAAGGTACGCTGTTTGGCTCTTCATCGGGTCGGTGTTGAGCTGGCACATGTACCAACCGCGGTCCGACTGTCGCACGTCGTGTATGTGCAGGAACCAGACGCGCCGGTCGCTGTGGTTGACGGCGATGCGGTGGTTCTTGGTGATCACGTGGGTGGCGATCGTCAGGATCGTCTGCGTGTCCACGCGTAGCCACGCCACCTGTTACAGTTACAAGAAAAAGGTTAAAAAAACGAGGGTGCTTTAGACCACACGACTAACGTAAAACTTACGAAACTGGCTATGAGAGGAAGAGAGAAAGAAAATGTGTGCTCGCACCTCTCTCTCTTGCCCCTAAAGTAATATACGAAACCCTCTCAACTTCCGTTCGCCTCGCCCGATCACACTTTTCGTAACGCATTCACCAGCTTTCTCTCCAACTCAAGCGTGCGTAAAGAAGTTTTACTTCAAAAATGCGTGCGTGTCGTGGAAAAATCGGTTGGAACGAAGCTCCTTTTAATAATAAATTGATGATAAAAATAAACAAAACAAAAATATAAATCTGAAGTCAGGATTCGAACCCCCGAACCGATAGTTTTACTCCTACGCTTAGCCGCTACGCCACCAAAGCGATGACGGAACGTGTATAATAAACGAAGGCAACACACAAAGGTCATGACGGAAAAAGTTCGTTTCAAATGTAGTCAATGTCACCCGGACTATAAGAACGATTCGATTGATTCATTAATAGTTATTTATGCAACTGTTGTATATTATGGGGAATTAAAACATTAACGTGTTCGCCCGAGTGTGATAATCGTAGGTATCACATGAGTGTTTTAATACCTAATTATCAACAGTTGCATACAAGACTTTATCTACTCCCATAATATGAATCCTCTATAAAGGTTCTGAAACAGTTAGCTTACTGCTAATAATAAAACAGCCATTCCTTACTAGGAATGACCTAACCTAATTAATATCATCCATTACTGAGTAATTTGTTGGGAATTTCTTTTGCAGCGTTTAAAATATCTGGCCGTGTGCTGTCGAAACTTGAATCGCTAATTTTTTTGTTAATTAAGAAAAATGGCAGGGATTCGAATAACCTATTTTTTTTACGGCACGCGGCGTTCGGTACTGAAACGCGCGTGAATGACAATGTTCTTTTTTTGAAATTCATACAAATGTTTTTTTTTTAATTCATAGATACCACGCATCGAACAGTAAGAATGTGACTGTCTGTGGAGTAAACCTTTGCTCAGAAGGGATCGAAATAAAAATTCTTTTCAAAAAACCGACTTCTAACGCCACTACAAAGTATAAAAATAATTTTAGTTTGTCCACGTTTGTTGAAGTCGGGCGGGCCTATATACAAACTATGAAACCGATGCGCGACGCTACAGAATATGATAGACTCGTTTGTAGAAGTCTTATTTTAAGAAAGAAGAATTTTTATTTTAAGCTTTTAAGTGTAGTATCCTATGATTGAGGAGCTAGGACCTGGAGCTCCATGATGTAGTCCATACTTGTTACCTACAATATCAATTCGTAATCGAAATTTCCTAAATCGCCATAGTTTTAGCCTGCAGCATCAGGCTTGAGGAGTTGAAGGTTAAAATTTTTATGGGACCATTTCGCAAACATCCTCTGTCGATTAAAAAAAAATCACGTGAATCGGTCCAGTAATCCCGGAGAAATCGGTGGACATACATAGAAAAAAAAAAAGAAAAAAAAAAAAAAAGATACCGGCCGAATTGAGAACCTCCTCCTTTTTGGAAGTCGGTTAAAAAACAAAGGAGTGTTATTATGAAATTCAGTAGGTACAACATTATATCATCCGTTTGGATGACATTATGGTTATTAAGACATTGGGTTAATGTTGGCAATAAGCTAACTGTTTCAGAATCTTTTATAGAGGATTTAAAGCATGGGAGTAGATAAACTCGTTTAGGCAATAGAGTGGAAACTAAATAGACACATATGTACATACAAAGACAGCTAAAATGATGATCACTTTTTTTGGAAAAAAATGCCTCGTTAATATAATAATAATCTAAATATTATTTTGTTTTTTTTTTCATAGAACCGACAAATCATCTCTACATACCCAAACCCATGGCGTTTGTTAAATAAAGTAACAAAATATTTACCCGTCCTCCTCCAATTACTCTGAATAACAAGAAATTGAATTTGTACTAACTCTGTAAGAGCCGAGGTCATTGACGACGCAAGTGAACACAGCTTCCCTCCCTAATGACACTGTCAGGTTGTTTAAGCTGTCTTCGAAACGTGGCACTTCTGCAACAAAACAATTCCGTTAAGAGCGATCGACAATTACGTTCACAACATAACGGCAACTATACAGAAAAAAACGTGGATAAAAAAAGTACGTTTTAACCCTTCATGGAAAAGAGGGGTGTTATTTTGACCACTTTGTCTGTATGTCCAGTAAGAGCAGTAATAGCCTCGAGAGTTTGATCCTGGACACACAATCAAACATCACATGCTTAAACGATGATGGAAAACATTGCGAGGAAACTTGCACACCTGAGAGTTCTCCATAATATTTTCAAAGGTTTGTGAAGTCTGTCAATTTGCATTGGGCCAGCGTGGTGGACAAGCGATATGAAATGAGAATCATTCTAATATTAATAAATGCGAAATTGTGGTTTTTGTTGGTTTGTCTGGTTGGTTTGTCAATCACGCCGCAACAGAGCTACGGATCGACGTGATTTTTTGCTTGGGTATAGTTGAAGACCTGGTGAGTGACATAGGCTATATATTTTTTAACCTGGAAAATCAAAGAGTTCCCGAGGGATTTTAAAATCTAAATCAACGCGGAAGAAGTCGCGGGCATCAGCTAATCTCACTATAAATAAACCAATTCACAATTCAGTCGCACATCTGAAGGGTTGATTTGGAGCGAGATTACTATAATAAAGAAGGCCAAACTGCCGATAACATGATAAAATATAATATTCTACTTAAATCACGAAAAAGATAATTAAATTAAGGCACAATTAATAAACATTTATTATTCCGTTAATAAACTGTACAAGTTGTTGCGGATAAATATGAAATATTCAGCTCAAACGAATGTTAATGAATGAATTCGAGA
This sequence comes from Oeneis ivallda, assembly GCA_029955525.1. Taxonomy (NCBI): domain Eukaryota; kingdom Metazoa; phylum Arthropoda; class Insecta; order Lepidoptera; family Nymphalidae; genus Oeneis; species Oeneis ivallda. Next base: position 12,519,608 of record JARPMR010000009.1, read on the forward strand.
GAAGTTATAAATGTGAAAATCGAATGTTTTGCAATTTCGTATAATCTTTAAATCATTTTGTACTTAAGAATACTATGTATTTTTGCAAGTTGTTAATAAATAATAATCAACGAACGATAATTGCTTCATAAATGCCGCTTTTAAAACGATCGAAGTTATCAAAATCTTTATTGAAATTATAAGAAAAGTGTATAAGTGTGTGTAAGTTTTTGCATTTAGGATCAGGAGAATGATATAGGCTTCCTAACCTGAAAAAAAAGCCGGCCAAGTGCGAGTCGGACTCGCGCACCGAGGGTTCCGTACTCCAAAAGTAAAAGTAAAACGATAATATTATATTAATTTGCTTATTTATCGTTAACTTTGTTTGTAGAGGTTTATTGTTAATATAAAAAAAACTATGCTAGTTAGAGCGTTGGTTTTATTTTTCCTGTAAAATATACATAAACCTCTATTGACCATAATAATTTCAGATTTTTTGATTGGTAAACTTCGGAGATAAGGGGGGGGGGGGGTATTTTTTGTGACAGACGGACGGACAGACGGACGGACGGACGGACGGACGGAGAAAGTCTCACCGTAAGGGTTCCATTTTTACCATTTTGGTACGGAACCCTAAAAACAGTATTCCAGCGGGGTTTTTGAAAACTTAATTTCCACGTGGATGAATTTGCTGGCAAAAGCTTGGTTTTAGTGTATTTAAATACCACAAAAAATTATAAGACTTAATAAGAGAAATTGATTTTAATCAGATTAGGCAAATAATTCATTCGCTTTTCGCTGTGACGTCAAGTTTTGTCTGCGTTGTCCACAAATTGTAGAGATAGAGGTCGCTAGAACGGGGCTTAACTCGGTTAACTTAATGCCTGGCCTGTCCTCACGAACACAGGTATTTGCATAAATTATAATGGCAACGGATTCTGAAAACCACTGGATAAGCGCGCTATGTTGATTATTTTTGGGGCTAACGCTCGGTGATAGTGAAGAAAGCTTTATTTAGAGGTGAATAGTAGTAAAAATAGCAAAAAAAAGCAATAAAAATTAAGTGGCACTCGGGGACTGCCGCGGTAAAGCTATGGCATAGCATTTTTTATCAACTTATGCAATTATAATATTAATGCAATATTTTTTTTTTAATAATAAAAATTATGCAAAAAATAATTAAAAACAAACAAACAAGAAAAGCGCACTGTCACTACTTCGCGAGTGAGATTCGAACCTGCGACATCATACACCATACGGTAAAGAAAGCGGCCGCTCGCCCACTGCGCCAAACAGAGCTACTTGTGAACCTCTAAAATGTTGAAAGCTTACTGAACGACGGTGTTAGGTTTATTTTCGTTACGGAATTTCTCGATTCGGTCGCCGCGCTCAAACTGTTTGTCCTAGTTCAAAGCCCGCGATAAAAGCTATGCAATAGCTTAATTAGATTAGTATTTGTAGATTACCAATTTACCTGCTTAAGCCTAATTTTCCAATATGATCTCTCACAATATCCCTACTATTATTATGATTGGACATAAGTATGTTCGTTTTTCAGATTATGGATTTATCAAGGCATTATTCACGCGAAAAGAAGCAATGAATCGTGATTAGGATACTTTTTATTCCGAAAAACGAAAAAATTTCCCGCGGGATTTTAAAAATATAACTTACGATGAAGTCACTCACAGAAGCTTAAATAAAATCAAAAAAAAAAATAAAAAAAATCTAAATGAACACATCGGGCTATACCACGAACTTGACTAACGGTTAGCTTAGTTCACTTGGCTTCGGTACTACCGTAATACCGTACCTCGAGCTAAGCGAACTAACTGAACTGTGGGTTAGTTCTACCAACAGTTCTACCCAACGATTCTTGCTGTCAACTCGCAGCCTGACATTGCATATTCTAGCTTTTGGTAGGTTCACCTACATAATTATTTGTGCCCACATAGCTGCTTCGCTTAGCGCATATTATATGGTTAGCTGCACGCTAAGCTACGTGAGCTCAGATAAGCTGATTTAATTTAGTTTGCGGTGTGGCTTTATTTGTGACTCTACCGACCAAATACCGAACTAGGTACGAGGTAATGCGAAGGCATAGGCACAGAACGGCACGGCATAGAATCAATGCTCACAATGAGCCAGTTAAGCCGCCTATAATTTGTTCTTCTACTAATATTTAACGCATACGTGGTGGTTATTACCTTTCAAAGATCAATGTACAAAGTTTAAAACGTTCAGATCGGGATGCACCTAGTGCCAAAAATCCAATGGCCAACAAATCTTTCTAAAGAGCAACCGCCGAGTTTCTTGCTGGTTCTTCTCGGCAGGAAAGGCATTCCGAACCAGTGGTAGACTCTCATCGACTATTCAAAAGCACTTGTAAAAGTTTATTTGAATAAAAAATATTTCTATTCTATTAAGTATGTCACACTCTCTTTAACATTTCTGCGGTGGTGTCGTGTGATGCAGGTTGTTGCGTTCCCTAAAATATGGTTGAGCGAAGCAATGGCTGGGTCATGCGTCATGCTCGTGAACGGGTGCCACCAGCGGCAATGGGGCTACTTTCTGTCTGCCCGTCTTGACATGTGTTGAATTATAATTAGAAATAATTACGTATGCTTTTGTAGAACTTTCCCTCATTGTGGAAACTCTGCATACATAGAATAATATCTGTTAAGTATATTGTAAAAGTATTTTGAAAAGAGCAACTGCCGAGTTTCTTGCTGGTTCTTCTCGGCAGGAAAGGCATTCCGAACCAGTGGTAGATTCATCGACTATTCAAAAGCACTTGTAAAAGTTTATTTGAATAAAAAATATTTCTATTCTATTCTATTCTATTCTAAAGGCGAGATGTACCACCGGTGGTCACACCAACATTGCATTTTGCAGTATATTAAGAAATCTTAATTGATGGGGCGTGAACCACATTGAAAACAATGTATTATTTGGAATTCTGTTGTAGCTTTGAAACAGGAATGGAGTTAATATTGCTTAAAATATGCATGCATTGAAAGCAATTACTTAAGTAGTAAATATTCAAATAGTTATGAATTATTATTACAAATAGTTATGTATTATAGTTATTATTATAATAGTTATGAATTTGATTATTCACTGCTTAAGTAATTGCTTTCAATCAGATACACGTGGCAGGCTTCATGATTTTAATGGCGATGAATTAAAAATTAGACAAATTGTAATAAGTGCTACATTTTACCTATTTCATAAATCCGAATATCCGTAGTAAAGGGTTAAGCTGTTCAAGCAAATTTGAATAATAGGCCTGCCTAAATTAATAATTACAGTTATGAGGGCAGTTATTGTAGCTGAATCTGGAATAAAATTCAAATCTGAGTTGGTATTGAAAATGCTGAATGTATAAAAATTATGTAAATAAAATTTTTACTCGTAAACAGCATAATCGGAGTATCCCTTCCAAAATGTTTGTATTCATTAAAATATATTAAAAGTTATAATTATCATATCATCATCATCATCATCATTAGCAACCCATCAACGGCTCACTACTGAGCTCAGGTCTCCTCTCAGAGAAGGATTATAGGCCATAGTCCACCACGCTGGCCCAATGCGAATTGGTGGACTTCACACACCTTCGAGAACATTATGAAGAAGTCTCAGATGTGCAGGTTTCCTCACGATGTTTTCCTTCACCGTTGAAGCAAGTGATAGTTAATTGCTTAAACGTACTTGACTCTGAAAAGTCAGAGGTGCGTACCCGGGATCGAACCTGCGACCCCCCGAATAGGAGACCACAGTCCTAACCACTAGGCTATCACTGCTTCACTTCAACTATCACATAATCCATATTTTTTACACTTTAAGATATTTTTTTTTGAACAGAAAATCCCAAAAATCGTTCAAAATATTTTAATTCAAACAAGAAAACCATTTTTTTCTAAATTAACAAAAAATAATACAGTAACTATACATCCATCTAAATATATCATAATAATTATATTTTCAATACATTTTTGGTACAAAATGTTCATGGTTCAAAAATTGTTGCAATCATTTAGGTTACTGATTATTAAGAAAGGATGTTCAAGTTTTTCATTAGAATAACGTTGTTTATCAGATGAAAACAATACATAAAATTATATTGAATCATTAATAAACAGTTTTTCGTCAAAACATTAAATACCTACTCGTTTTAGTAATATATTTATGCATTAAAAAACACAACAGTCTACAAAATAAATAGGTTGGTTTGGGTTGGTTTGGTTCATATTATTATGAAATTTTGGGAAAGGAATATTGAGATTAAAAACAATTAATTAGGACTTTCAAAGTGGTTATGAAGTGTTTACACAAAACAGTTCAAATTATCCTGTAGACCTAATTGTTCCGCGTTTGTTGGAATTATTGTTTTCTTGTTTTCTCTTGACAATAGACCACATTTCTAAAGCACCTAATCATTATGCTGGGCTCAGAAAAAGTTCGGTCCTCTCTCAAAATCATACCATTGTTCTGAATAAATTTCGGGAGTGTGAATATAATTTCCATTCACAAACCTATGGACGATCTTAATTACATTCTATTAAAAGAAAATGAATTCTATTCTAAAAATTTAGGCGTACATTAGACGATAGGTTTTGCTCTTAGTTTTTTCATTAGACTCCCTACTAGGTATGTCAATATCCTTGCAAATATTAGAAATGCGAGAGGTCGTTTTTTGTTGCTTTGTCCTTCAACCAACGAATTGACATGATTTTTTGGATTGCTATATTATTGAGGACTTGGAAAATAGCATAGTACCTTTTATCTAGGAAAGCCTTGCGATTCCCGCGGGATTTTAAAGGATCTAACTCCTAGTTCCACGCGGACGAAGTCGCAGGTATAAACCAGTTGATTATATTTTTATAATACAATATTATGTTATAATATGATTTGCATGCCAAACTATGGCAGATTGCGGCTAACAATTTTTTATCTGTTTACGAGCCTGCAAAAAAATAAATGAATCACGTTTTATGACTAACGGATGGCTTTGTCAGCTCAATGATAATGATGATGATGATGACTAATGGAATTGATTACTACTGCAAAAAGTCTAGTGGATCCTTAAAATTTTTGTTGTACGAGAATATTTTGAATCCTTTTGTGTTTTAGTTGAAAGGGTTGGGAGGCTCAGCTACTCAATATAAGGTTCAACAATAACAAGGGACCGTGGTTCCCGTGGTACCCATGGGTAAAAGCCAGTTGTATAATATAAATGTTATCGTTGCTTGTTTTCTCGCACGCTCAGTTCTAAGCATTTATTGTGCCTAGAGTAAATTTGCTTGCGGGACGCAATATCCCAGCGAACGGGCCTTGGGGAGCTATTCCGTTTTATTTGCCCGCCTGAGCCGATAATGAACGTTTTTTTTCCCGTATCTTCTACGAGAAGTCAATACGTTAAAGGTGTAATAAAGCCAGTAGCCTTCTCATTTATGTCTCCACATGACACTCTTTTATGGCTAAGTAATGTTGTTCAGCAGTGCAGCTTCTAAACAATTCAAACTAAAACAACTCTTATTTACTAAGTGCTAACGTTGTAAACTCTATTACTTAAGTATGTTAAAAACAGATTAGGCGAAATGAAACAATAAATAGCTGTATTTATAGGCGATAAAATGCTTTCGTAATGTTTATGGGTCTCGTGGTGGTAATTGCGGATAGTACAATTATACAAAATACAGAAACAATTATTATTATGTTATACAATTGTATAACATAATAATATAACTCTAAGTATATTATACTTAGAGTTATATTATTATAACTCTAAGAATATTATACTTTCAATACTAAAATTGAAATTAAAAATCTTTTTTAATTTCAAGAGATTTTTAAGCTATATATATGAAACTAGCGTTTGCTCGGTGCGCGAGCTGCTAAAGCAGCTCGCGGGAAGTGTTATTACTAAAAGTAAGGCGCGTGGGTGCGCGGCCCGCTAAAGCGGACCGCGATTGTTCGGCTTTATTTATTTCGCTCGGTGCGCGAGCTGCTAAAGCAGCTCGCGGGAAGTGTTATTGCTACAAGTAGGGCGCGTGGGTGCGCGGCCCGCTAAAGCGGACCGCGATTTTTTTACTCATCAAGTAGACCTTCGGATTCTGGTCATCTTTTGCCAAAAAATTTGTTCGAGTACACCCCACCTATCTGCAATAACCTGGCCGTGCTCCTCATTCACAAAAGAAAAAGAAAAAAAAAGAAAAAAACAAATGTAAAATGAAAAAAAGAAAAAGAAAAAAAGCCCTATGAACCTATCAAAATCAATGTCTTGCATAGTTCCCAACTTCTAGTCCCTTCAATATTCCCCATACATTTTGTATGTAAAAAAAAAATCCGCCATCTTGAATTTTTTTCCTACTCACCAGGTAGACCTCCGGGTTGTGATCATCTTTTGTCGAGAAACCGCTCCTCCATCTTTTATAGTCTCCGAGAGAGAGACGGACAAAATTTGCCGCCATTTTTTTTCCGCCATTTTGGAATTTTTTTTTCAACTCACTGGCAACTGCTCGAGGTTTCGAATGACATTTGGTCGAGCACCCTCCACCTATCTTCTATACCCTGGCCGTGCCCCTCGCCCGTCTCCGAACTCCTCACTCATCAGCTCTCTCCATCTTTCTCCGAGTCACATTCTTTGAGCTCTATACGACACCATGGGTGAAAAAAATTTTTTTCATACAAAATTTTACAGGAGAGGGGTGGAAATTTGAGACGTCACAGCTCGGCCGCCATCTTGTTTTTTTAATTTTTTTCACTTTTTCTGTTAATCGTTTACTAATTTCTACAATAATCCAAAATTTCAAAGAAATCGGTTGGAAAACAAAAGAGTTGCAAGATTCACGTCGGCCGCCATCTTGTTTTTCCGAAATGTCATAATTTTTCCCCACTCGAATCCCCCACCCAAACATATCTCCCGAACATCATTATATCGATTTCCGTCTCCTTCTAGGAGAACAATTATGTCAATGAGTGAGTCAGTGAATCAGTGGTAATCGAGCTATATATATTATAACTAGTATTTCGCTCGGTGCGCGAGCTGCTAAAGCAGCTCGCGGGAAGTGTTATTGCTACAAGTAGGGCGCGTGGGTGCGCGGCCCGCTAAAGCGGACCGCGATTGTTCGGCTTTATTTATTTCGCTCGGTGCGCGAGCTGCTAAAGCAGCTCGCGGGAAGTGTTATTACTACAAGTAGGGCGCGTGGGTGCGCGGCCCGCTAAAGCGGACCGCGATTGTTCGGCTTTATTTATTTCGCTCGGTGCGCGAGCTGCTAAAGCAGCTCGCGGGAAGTGTTATTACTACAAGTAGGGCGCGTGGGTGCGCGGCCCGCTAAAGCGGACCGCGATTTTTTTACTCATCAAGTAGACCTTCGGATTCTGGTCATCTTTTGCCAAAAAATTTGTTCGAGCACACCCCACCTATCTGCAATAACCTGGCCGTGCTCCTCATTCACAAATGAAAAAGAAAAAAAAAGAAAAAAAAAAGAAAAAAAAGAAAAAAAGCAAATGTAAAATGAAAAAAAAGAAAAAGAAAAAAGCCCTATGAACCTATCAAAATCAATGTCTTGCATAGTTCCCAACTTCTAGTCCCTTCCATATTCCCCATACATTTAGTATGGAAAAAAAAAATCCGCCATCTTGAATTTTTTTCCTACTCACCAGGTAGACCTCCGGGTTTTGATCAACTTTTGTCGAGAAACCGCTCCTCCATCTTTTATAGTCTCCGAGAGACAGACGGACAAAATTTGCCGCCATTTTTTTTCCGCCATTTTGGAATTTTTTTTCAACTCACTGGCAACTGCTCGAGGTTTCGAATGACATTTGGTCGAGCACCCTCCACCTATCTTCTATACCCTGGCCGTGCCCCTCGCCCGTCTCCGAACTCCTCACTCATCAGCTCTCTCCACCTTTCTCCTAGTCACATTCATTGAGCTCTATACGACACCATGGGTGAAAAAAATTTTTTTCATACAAAACTTTACAGGAGAGGGGTCGGAAATTTGAGACGTCACAGCTCGGCCGCCATCTTGTTTTTTTAATTTTTTTCACTTTTTCTGTTAATCGTTTACTAATTTCTACAATAATCCATAATTTCAAAGAAATCGGTTGGAAAACAAAAGAGTTGCAAGATTCACGTCGGCCGCCATCTTGTTTTTCCGAAATGTCATAATTTTCCCCAACTCGAATCCCCCCCCCGAACACATCTCCCGAACATCATTATATCGATTTCCGTCTCCTTCTAGGAGAACAACCCTGTCAATCAGTCAGTGAGTGAATCAGTCAGTGGTAATTGAGCTATATATATTACTAGTAGGGCGCGTGGGTGCGCGGCCCACTAAAGTGGACCGCGGTTTTTCTGTTCATCAATTAGAGTTTCAGGTCTTGATCATTTTTTACCTTAACACCACTCTTTTATCTTTTATACTCTCCGAGATGGACACCTATGAAATTTGTATAGCTGCCATCTTGAATCCGCCATCTTGATTTTTTTCAGGTCACTGCCAATTGGATGTGGTTTCGAGTATTTTTTCTTTTAGCAGCCCCCGCCTATCTTTAATAACCTGGCTGTGCTCCTCACCCACCTTCTAAACCCACAATCATCATAGTATCTCGTAATTTGTCAGAATGAGTATTCTTTTATAAAAACTGAAAAGAAATCGTATCAAAGTCTTGCATAGTTTCCATTTTCCTCTTCAATATTCGCCATATATTTTGTATGGAAAAAAAACCGCCATCTTTAATTTTTTCTGTTCATCAAGTAGACCATCTTTTTCCAAGAAACCACTCTTCCATCTTGTATACTCTCTGAGATAGACACCGACGAAGATTGTATGGCCGCCATCTTGAATCCGCCATTTTGGAATTTTTTTTCAGCTCGCTGGCAATTGGATGAGGTTTCGAGTGAATTTTGTTCGAACACCCTCCACCTATCTTTGATACCCTTGCCGTGCCCTTTACCCGTCTTCCAAACCCTCAATCATCAGCTCTCTGCATATTTTTTTCTCCAAATCATTTGTTATAATGAGAATTCTTCTATAAAAAAATATTTTGAAAAGGACACTTCAAACTCTTCAATATTCGCCATATATTTTGTATGGAGAAAAAACATTCCGCCATCTTGGATTTTTTTTCTATTCATCAAATAGACCTTTAGGTCCTGATCATATTTTGCCCAGAAACGATTCTTCCATCTTTTATACTCCCCGAGATAGACATCGAAGAAATTTGTATGGCGGCCATCTTTTTTCCGCCATTTTGAATTTTTTTTCAGCTCACTGCGAATTGGATGAGATTTCGAGTGACATTTGTTCGAGCACCCCCCACCTATCTTCGATACCCTGGCCGTGCTCTTCACCCGTCTCCGAAATCCTCAATCATCAGCTCTCTCCATATTTTTCCTCCGAATGAATTTTTGTCCTCTATACGAAACAGTCAGTGAAAAAAAAATTTTTCATACAAAATTTTTCAGGAGAGGTGATCAATGAGTCAGTGAATCAGCACGAGCAGCTATATATATATTAATAATTAAGAAATGTAAATATTATGGTTTAGATTACTTTACAATGTTAAAATTGTATTTTGAAAAATTAACCGAAGGACAGCATAAAAAAGTGAATTAAATGTAAAGTGAGTGTGAAATGTGAATGTACTCGTATGTACGTAGATTTTCACTCATAGTATTGATTTGATGAATATCGCTTCATTACTGTACCAACCACCAAATTATAAATTCAATAAGAAAATTTATTTTATTAGTTTTTATTACAAAATACCTAAATATTTACTGCCACGTAGAATATGGGCCCTGTAGCCACAACAATTTCGATCACGAAAAAAGTCTTCATAGTTATACCGTAGAAGTAATAATTTTTACCCCACCAAAGTATAACAGAGGCTACAAAATACGATCTTTATCTTTTTATGGGTTCACGGAGTGGGTTGAGCCGCGGGGTGAATTTATGTCGGAATATTACTTCCCTTGGAGACTGTAAAAGAAACTTTTTAAACATCTTATGAGGAGGGGGGCATAATTTGATCTTTTAGATGCAAGCGTTTTTGTGGTGTAGAACACTGAAGTTAGTAAACTTTTCATCATTAAATATGCATTATACATTATGTATGGGGGTCTCTTCCGGCTTTGTTTTAATTAAAAAAGCTTGATAAGCGGTTGTTACCCTATAATATCTGTGCTAATATTACATACTTAGAAATGCGGAATAGTCTTTGTTTGTTGATTTCTCCTTGAATCACGCCGCAACAAAGCTATCGATCGAAGTGATTTTTTGCATAGATATAGTTGAGGACCTGGACAATGCCATAGACTTTTTATCCCGGAAAATCAAACAGTTTCCACGAGATTTTTGAAAACTAAAATTTCACTATCACTACTTACGTTTAGTGACGTTTAACCGGGGTATAAATTGGGCGTTCTGACAGTTTTTGTATTGAAAATCTGCCAAAATATCACATTTACGCTCGGACAAGACTTACTTTACGTTGGTTAAATCGACTCTAATGCAATCATTGTATAATGTGATTTCTACTTGCACTTGCCTTAGTTAATTAGTGTTTATCACGCGATGATCATGATATCAGAAATATCATGGTATCATCGTAAATGTTAAGAGCTTTGAAAAAAAAAACGATAAGAAAATTGTTCGCCACAAGCTGTCGTTGTGTCAAGTCGCCGAGCTGTTTTTTTTTTTTAATTTTTTGGCAATGATAACAAATTACAATTAGCTTATAATTAAATCTTAACTTACATGTTCTATATCTAATTGTAACTCTAAGTGACTGCACAGCATGACAAAAGTAGCTCTATTTGGCGCAGTGGGCGAGCGGCCGCTTTCTTTACCGTATGGTGTATGATGTCGCAGGTTCGAATCTCACTCGCGAAGTAGTGACAGTTCGCTTTTCTTGTTTGTTTGTCTTTTAATTTTTTTTTTCATAATTTTTATTATTCAAATAAAAGTATTACATAAATATTATAATTGCATAAGTTGATAAAAATGCTATGCAATAGCTTTACCGCGGCAGTCCCCGAGTGCCACTTAATTTTTTTTAATTTTATTACCTTTACATAGAATTTATTAGAGCGACCGTTAAAAATATCAATGTCAGAGTCTCTACTGGTAATCTCATTATATAGGCGGTAGAGGCGTAGGCGTGTTACAGTCACATGTTGCATAGTTGTTCGCCCTTACTTAGGGACTTCGCAAATGATATACCTAAATACGTATCTTACGCATCGCGTATTCCGCACAATCTAGGTACAAGAGTTACTCATAGCATATACCAACAAGCTAACAGAGTTTCGCATTCATAATATTTGTAGAAGAAATCGTCTCCACTAATATTATAAATGCCAATGTTTGTTGGTTTGTCCTGCAATAACACCGCATCAAAGATTGTTATCAACGAGTGGAAATCGTTTGCATTATAATAACGTACTCGGAGTTCCATAGTTTATATACTAAAAAGAGTATAACAATATAAAATTTCCATTTACACTGAGGCGTTTAAGTTATGAAACCTTTTGAAGCCGCAACCTGCAAGTTAGTTTATTTCTATGGTAAATAATATATCTTGCTGCATTCTAGACAGTAGCTTATCGTAGACGTAAATCTCGTGCTCATGATGTATCTTTTATTAATATTTAACATCACTGTATCTGAGCTCTTAACTATAATTCATCTTCCGTGATTTACGACATCGCTTACATCACTTAATATAAATTTACGACTATATTTTTCATACAAAGACTTTATTTGGTACGTGACTCTGCGGCAAATTATATTGACGGGTAATATTTTATCTTCTAAAGCGAGTCTGATACATGACAACGCTTTCAGGCAGTAACTTTTGTGTCGAGGTTGATTGAATTGTTATTGACACAAAATTATTTTTTTCGACATTTTGCACGATTAATCAAAAACTATTACGTATAATAATTATAATAATAACATTAAATACACGATTTCAAATAAAAAAAAACTTGAGAGGTGTCAAGGGACACCCGGATGGAACGTAGTTCCTTTCAATTACATTATGTTCGTTATTTTCGCGGTACAACATTGAGTCTCCGTAGCCTAGTGGCTCCGGCTGTCGCCTAACAGTTCAAAGTCGATGGTTCGAATCCCAGCTCGGCAGACCGAATTTTCCATTTTCAATTTTATTTTAAATAATTTCTACATGTGGAATTTTTCCCTAATTTTTTATAACATACAAGTTTTTTTTTATTGTATAAATTGGATAAAATGTTATTGTACTACTAACGCCATCTGTTAAAAAACCAGAGTAACTCTTTGGTTTTGTAACATTGCTGCAATAGAAATAAACTAAATATAAATATTTAGTTTATCATCATATTTAGTTTATCATTAAAAATTCATCGTAGTCAATCAATTTAATACTAGATGACACCACTAGAATCAGGTTGTAAAAATATAATGGCGGAGTTTTGACGGGAAAGCGGGAATGATGGATTATTAACTGTGACTGTAGCCATGGGCATCGCAAAATACTGCCGGAGCCACTAGGCTACGGAGACCTAATGTTGTATCGCGAAAATACCGAACACAATGCAAAATTCACATTCAACAAAAAAGTGTCGGTTTCAAAAATGTGTCGAGTGTCGGTTCCTTAATTTTTTCCGTCTAGCCCCCTTCCGTACCGCGCGATAAGGAACTTACGTTCCAAAAATTATGGAAATCAGTTAAGATTTGACGGAGATATGGAGTAACATCGACAAAAAAATACGCGCTGAATTGAGAACCTCCTCTTTTTGTTTTTTTTAAGTCGGTTAAAAAACGAACAAACAATCACAACCTCTATCGTCCGTCTTGTCGTAGTATCACATAGCGACCGCGCTCGTATTTCCCTCATCGCACTTGGTAGCGTGGCCCTACACGCGAACTCCAGTCTAAATGTTAGAAGTTTATTCTACTTTAACTACCCCTTGTATGCCCGATCGATGCTTATTCGCAAATTAGGGGCAAACAGCACGCCCCAGATACAAAGCTTACTTTACAAATGCTAACAATAATCCAACAACTCTATCAGAACTTCGAACCATTCTTCCGAGACGTTTGTTTGGCTTTTCTTTACAAAGATATCTTTCAATTATGGTAATAAAGAGATTCTAATTATTATTCTACATAGACATAAACAAAGCTATGTTAAGTATACAGACGCTCAAGTTAGCAGATAAGAGCCGACGCCGAGTATTTTAAAATATCGTAAGTACCTAACAAATTTGTGAACGATCGTCGTGATTCGGCAACTTCTTCTGAAGTTAGCCGTAAGTTTCAGGGAAGTTTCCAGCCGTGTTTTCAAACCTTATCGTCCGTGGAAGTAACAAGCCGAGATAAATGAAGTTTGGTTGTTCTTAATTTAATGGTTGGTCGGAAGTTAGGGGGACGTGATCGGATGGTGGACTTTCTCAACCGTTTATTGCCTAATTATTGGCCATTCCCATCAATATGGGTCATATTGAATGAATAAATGAATTTAAATGTGTATCTATATTTTAGCTGAAGAGTTTGTTTGTTTGCTTGAACGCGCTAATCTCAGGAACTACTGGTCCGATTTGAAAAATTCTTTCAGTGTTAGATAGCCCTCGAGGAAGGCTATAGGCTATATATACCATCACGCTAAGACCAATAGGAGTGGAGCACCAATGAAAAATGTTTCAAAATCGGGTTTTTTTTCCTTTTGAGAGCTTCCGCTGCGTGCGCTGCGTAAACGGTTACAGTTTCGCAAAAATCATGTATCACAGAATTGTTCCCCTTAAAAGTTCTAAAAAAAAGTCAGCGACAGCATAATATTTTTTAAGGTTGGCTCACTATAACCTTTTTTATGCTAACCAAAGGGGATTGAAACTATTTGGCATAGCGATCTGGCCGCCATTTTGATTTTTTTTCGAAATCGCGGCGCACGATGTAAGTGGTATGTATGGGTAGAGGACGCATAGACGAACAAATAATGTCAAGTAACATAGTACCCTAAAGTGTCACGTTACCGAGATATTTGAAGGTAAAGATAGACATATGAGGACAACGACAATCATTAAAAATAGACTTATTACGTGTCTACAGGCGTCAGATTGTATCCAAATAATCGTTTCTAGGTTGATTATTATTATTACTGTTTATTAGAAGAGAGTAGGTACATTACATAATACCTACTAGGAGCACGAGAAAACTACTACTATCATTAATTATTTATCTACTAAAACGCATCGCAATGAAACGCAGTCGACATGTCGCGTTGGTCGCATGTCACTTAGCTTGAAAACATTTTAAGTAGATAAGTATTGCACTAGTTAGATATGCAGTACCTACTTGTACCAAAAAATAGCAACAATAGTAAAAATAATTTTACTGACTACTGGTTAAAAATAAAACAAAAGACATGTGATTGATGTTAACAATCATTTATTTATTGCTGTTAGTACAATCACAGAATAAGGAATAATACTAATGTGCTTCATTTAATACACCTAATATAAGATTAATTATCATCGTCTGCATCCCTAATTACATAATCCAAAAATTCGGCAGGAGGTCGGATATGGGTTTCTTGATGCCGAGCCGTTTTTCCAGCGTACGAGGTAGCCAGCCTATGTCACTCTGTAAGGCGTCAGACCAACAGACCATCATCTGACCCGTGGTCATACCCATGCAAAAATAACGTCAACCCTTTACTCCATTTATACTGGTGGACTACGACCTAAATTCATCTCATTATTTGAGGAAACCCATGTCCAGTAGTGAACCGGCGCGCGGCGGTGGGTTGAGAATTGAAATTTGTCGAAAACAATAAAGTTTGTATAAAACAACAAAAATAAACAGTAGAATAAATTAATTGCTGAGGTATTTTACCAAGTTTTGAATCATACCCAGTTCTATACCTAATACATTTTAACGGACAATTCGAAAATATTGCAGCAGTATGCTATCACATAATATGCTATAATAATATTAATAAATTGTGAAAATTTTCAATTTTAAAATGCAACGCTCTGGTAAAGTGCTTGTTCAGTATGAAATTCAGCTAAAAGCATTGTTGTGTTGCCCCGATGTTTGTGGCTAGCGTGTGACGGACAAACGGTTTGATATCGCAGAGAATTTTAACAATAAATTTATGACATGTGTTTTAATTTATTTTGATTTAATTTCATATAATATATTATATTGTTTGACTTTTATTAAAAAAAGTTGTCTAGATAGATAGAAGTTGTATAATATATTAAGAATAATTTCAAATATCGTACTTCAACAAGACAAGAAATTAATATTATTATGTGACTGCGACTAGTTTGATGTCGTAGGTCCAACTAGGGGGGGTCTGCCAACACTGCGCTTCCCTCTTTAGCTCTTGAAACTATGTGGCCCGCCCATTACCACTTCAGTTTCGCGACTCGCTGAGCTATGTCGGTGACTTTGGTTCTCCTACGGATCTCCTCATTTCTGATTTGATTTGGCATTTTGATTCTTATGAGGCCGATAGTTAGCAAAAATATTTCGATACCTAAGTCATCACTGGCAACACGCACTTTTCGAAAAGTTTAGTCTTCAAGCACTGAGAGATGTTGGACGAGAAGACATTTCGAAGCTTCCCGAACGCTGCCCAGTCGAGTAGGATCCGGTGGTTGATCTCTTACGAAATTGGACCTACCTTGTTTGTGGGTAAACAAAAAGTATTAAATATATCGCGCAAAAAGTAATATAGGTAGGTATGTGTGGTAAATAGGAAGGACAGTAATTAGTACCCACAACTTACAGCGGGCCAATAAATTTCCTTTTTCCGCAGAGTTTCCTTTGCTTTGCTAATTCTTAACGCCACCCTTGAGAGCGTGAAACTCGCTGTAACTTTTTCACACTTTTCTATCTTAAAGCATTTTTTAAACCGCGTTTTCTAGTTTTGAATTTATTTTTAATGCTAGTAGTTTTAGAAAGATAAATAATTCATTTGTTTTGTTATAATTATAAACAGCGGCGATAGCCTAGTGATTAATATTTCGGCTTCCTTTTCAGAGGCCCATTCGTTCGATTCCAGGCACGCAATTTTTGTAGTGCAGTGCATTTTATTCAATTAAATTTTGATTTAAGGGTGAAAGAAAACATCGTGAGGTTATGTCTAAGAATTCTCCACAATATTCTCAAAGTTATGTAAATTAAGCACAGCGCGGTGGATTATGGCTTAAATCTTCTCACTCGATAGTAGACCTTTGACCATTTACTAATGGACCGGGGATGGGTTAAATTATTCATATAATTATACCTACTAGCTTTAAATCAGCCAGTCGTATAAAAAAGGAATCTGAATTGGTGATTCCTGTTCCTACAAAATTACCGATTTTGATTTTTCGACTTTTCCTGCTGTTGTTTTGGATTTTTCCTTTTTTTTTTTTGTTTTTAAATTAAAAAAAAATAAAAAAAATCGACAAAAAAAAATTTAAGACGACCAAAAAAAGAATTATTCAAATTGGTCAAACCGTTTTGGAGTTTTAACCAGACTAACAAACAGCAATTGATTTTGTCTAGAAGAAGAAGATTACTTGTTAGTTCAGGATAAAAATCACGAGATCCATTGCTCCGTTGCTGGATCCGCATTTATAATATTTAATATAATAATTAAACGACAGTGAATACATCTATCTTTCTCAATTTTTTGCTAAAAATAGGTATCGTTTTCCTCACTTAAGCTATTTTCACTCAATTTATTTTAATAAACATTTCGTGTCGCAAAATAAAATCGATTTCTAACTTTTCTTCAACACGGTATAAGTTTTATTCGGGTTGCGTGTTAATTCGCCCCCAGATACGATCGGCTCTGGTAGATTAATCGGGAGCATGTTTTCAGTTAGGGGATTTTCTTAATTGGCAGTGTTGTGAGATAGGCAGGTGGTTGTCGCCGCTAAGCCGGATTAGATCCAAACCTGTTTATTACATCGATCTCCTGAGTATACCTTCTTGTGCTTTGGAGTAAATTATTACGTTCGTAATCTTTAATTACGTGTAATCGACGATTGACCCGAGAGAAAGTAATTAAGCGGTCATTATTTATAAAGTTTAATATCAATAAGATCTTACTAAATCAGAGAGTAGTGTACGTCATTGAAACAGTTTTAATTCCTAATTTTATCCTATTCATTTTGCTATCATTGTTTGCTCGCGCAGCAAAAACGCGAATGCGGATGGGAATTTATTTTCCATTTCACTAATATTACAATAACAATAAAGTTTATTGTAAATTCAACTTAAATTTCTATTAAACATTGAAATGTTCTATAGACATTTAAGGTTGATTATAGGGGTCTGCCCGCAAATTTAATTTAATTTTTCGCAATTTGTAAACTAATACGACAAAGTAGGCTTATGGCAATCTAATTGCGACAATTGCAGTATCATCAAAACAGGTTTGTTTAACAATCTTTACTTGAAAGTGTCTTGTTTAAGAAATGAGTCAAAATATCGACTAATTTGTGAGTAACTCGCGTCAAACTCGATGCTACCTTTGTATGGAAATTATTTTTTGACGTCAGAGCTATTGATATTTTCATACTGCAATGTCCTAACTTAAAAGTTACACCAAAGCCTATAAGACCGAAATGCACATGTATCAAGAGCGTTACAAAATATTATAATCTTGATGTTTTGTTACTGTGTACAAAGCATTAAAATGAAATTGTATAATTAAAAAGTTGAGTGTCGTTGAACACTCGGTTGGAACGAAGTCCCTTCTAATAATAAATTCATAATTACTATAATTAATAAAATAAAAATAATATATTATAATTAAATTATAAATTACAAATAAAATAAAAATAAATAAAATAATAATCTGAAGTCAAAATTCGAACCCCGAACCGATAGTTTCACTCCTTCGTAAAACTGTTACGCCAACAAAGTTATGATGTAACGTGAAACGAAGGCAACAAGTGTCGTGACGACAAACCTAACCATCCTAACCCAACCTTACCTAACCAAACCGTCCGAAAAGGAATTTCGTTCCAATAAACCTTTTTATACCTATTAAAGTAATTTTCCATTCCTCTGCACAGTTTGAATATTGCATAGTAGCTGTTGAAACTCTATCGAATGGCTCTGGACATGCGATATGTTGTATTTATCGTCCCCTCGCGTCAAGTAAACGTTTTGCTAAATTCCAACATAAAACGTTACGGTTATTCTTAGTGTTTTGGAATTGCAAATACTTCGTTTGGGATATCTAAGTACCGCAGATCCAAATGCAAGCAATTTTCAGGATATTAATACACACATCAAAAGTGTCTAGGGATCAAGCATTTTTATGCGGATTTCTTGAGATTGAGATGTGGCTTTGTAATAAATTTATGATTTTATAAATTTATATGGATCCTTTTTGGTGCATTTCATAATTTGAATCAGGAACTGTCAATCAAATTCGAGTAAAAGATGAAAATCAGCTGTCAATATTTTCCCTATAAAAACATACAACGCATTGAAGACATTATTAGTGCTACTGTTTCCCTACTACTGATTAAAACCAACGTTATTATGGAGCGGCGACGTCATTTAAGCAGGGAAGAAATGCTCAGAGCCGTGGGAATGATAGAAGCTGGTTCCCGGCAACGTACTGTGGCTTTAGCTCTGAATACAAGTCAGAGTGTTATCAGTCGACTTTGGACACGTTACCGAAGCACTGGTACCGTGGCTGAGCGCCATGGAGGACGGTATCGCTGCACCACATGGAGACAAGACCGATACATTCAAATCTTAACTCGAAGAGCTCCAACAATAACCGCCATGATGTTAGCCGTGAGGCTTCATCACTCTTCAGGGAACTTAATTAGCGACCAAACAGTCAGAAACCGCTTGCATGAAGTGAACCTTCATTCCCGAAGACCGCTACGGGTACCACCTATAGCAATGCACAATCGTAGGATTCGATATCAATGGGCTCTTGAACACAGAAATTGGGCAGAAGAACAATGGCGTTTCGTGTGCTTTTCTGATGAGTCTCGTTTTGGTATGAGACCGGATACAAGACGTATACGACACTGGAAAACCCCTGGACGCCAACAGCGATTAAAATTCTGCCAGGAAGTCCATCCTTATAGTGGTGGAACCATCATGGTATGGGCGGGTATTTGGATCGGCGGAAGAACTGAGTTGATTTGGATCAGAGGCAACCTCAACGCTCAAATTTATGCTGAGACGATTGTATCAGACGTCATCGTTCCTCTACAAGTGCAAATCGGTCCCTTATTTCAGTTAATGCATGATAATGCACGACCGCACACCGCAAGAGTTGTAAGACAGACTCTCGCCGCAGCTAACATCAATGTCCTGCCCTGGCCTGCTCAGTCGCCAGACTTGAACCCGATTGAGCATGCATGGGATATGCTACAGAGAAGAGCTCTGCCGAATATGGAGGGTATCCAGTGGCAAGAAGACCTTTTTTTGTTGTTGCAACGAACATGGGCGGCCATTCCACAGCGTGATTTGGATGAACTCATTTTGAGTATGCCAAACCGATGTTCTTGTGTTGTTAGTGTTCGCGGTAGAAACACGGATTATTAATTGTTTAAGTTACCCAATAAAATTTTAAAGAAAATTGTTATTTCAGTCTTTTTTTCGAACTTTAATGTTAGTGGTTCAAATGTCAAAAATCCCTTTATTAGGAAAATGGCAAATTTCTTTATTAATGCAAAGGTGACTTGGTTTATCGTTACTGTGACAAACGAAAACACTTTATTTGATGAATCCTTAAAGAAAATTTTAATTAATATCAATCAGGAGAAAAGTTATTGCAAAAATATATGTTGATCCCTAGACACTTTTGATGTGTGTATTAAACAGGCTGGTGTTTCTCAGATAAATAAATCTATACTTATAATAAAATCTAGGTGGTCTAGGTAGAAGGAAGATCTCAAGCGAGTCACTTGCTGGATACTAGCGTCACAAGATCGTGTTGTGTGGCAATCCTAACAAAAGGCCTATGTGCATTTAATAGGTCTTTACCTATGAAATTGCCGTTTTGTATGCAATAAGTGAAAGTACTTATTTTTTCAAACTTTTTAATTTCTGTTATTCGAAGTAATCACCCATGCAATCGACGCATCTTTGCCAACGCATTGGCAGTTTTTTGATGCCCTTCTTGTAAAAATCAGCTGGACGGGAGGCAACAAACTCTTCAAAGGCATTTTGTACTGCCTCTCGGGAATTGAATTTTTTACCCACTAAAAAGTTGTCTAAATTTTGAAAAAAGTAATAGTCGGTAGGTGCAAGGTCTGGTGAGTATGGCGGATGAGGGAGAGCTTCCAACCCCAGCTCTTGCAGCTTGGAGACTGTCTGTTGCGCAGTATGGGGTCGCGCGTTGTCGTGAAGGAGCAGTGGGGACGACCGATTGACCAAAGCTGGTTGCAGATGTGCAAGCTTCTCCATCATTCTCTCCAGTTCTTCACAGTACACATCTGCATTAATGCTCATGCCGTTTTGTAAAAAGCTGTGGTGAATCACACCCGCACTAGACCACCAAACAGTGACCATCACCTTTTTAGGGGTCATTTTTGGTTTAGGGCATGGCTTTGGTGCTGAACCAGGGTCTAACCAACTTGCTGAGCGCTTTCGATTGTCGAACAGAATCCATTTTTCGTCGCACGTAACAATTCGTTTCAAAATTCCTTCATTTCTTTGCCTGTTGAGCAGCGCAAGGCAGGTCTCGACGCGTACGTTGCGCTGGCGATCATTAAGGTCGTGGGGCACCCATCTATCAAGCTTTTTTACCTTGCCAATTTGTCGCAAATGGAACAATATTGTTTTGATGTTTACATCAAAAGCTGCTGCTAGCTCAGCTGTAGATTGAGTTTCGTCAGCTTCCACAATCGCCTTGAATTCATTATTGTTAACCAAAGTCTCCGGACGACCACGAGCTTCATTTTTCAAGTCAAAATTTCCAGAATGGAACCGGGAAAACCAATAACGGGTTGTGCGATCGTTTGTACAGTTCTCTCCGTAAACGTTTTTGATGTTACGGGCCGTTTGTGTCGCGTTGGTGCCACGACGGAACTCATATTCCATAATTACACGAATTTTTAAAGTATCCATTATGACGAAAAATGTTCAAATGTAATGAAAATACAACGCTCATCAAAAAACAAAAGACTGAGTTTGTAAATAGAATGTCATGGTTTCAAAACAAAATTAATTTGAATTTAGAATACAGAGCCATTACAAACTTTTTTTTTATTTGAAATGACCAGTACTGAAGAAAGGCAATTTCAAAGGTAAAGACCTAATATGTCCAGCAGTGAAAGTTTAGACGACGTCGATGACGACATATTAATTATAGTAAAATTATTAGTAAAGAAGCAAAAGCTGTACATTGAATACGTATTATATCGATCTCACCTGATGGTACATAAGTGACGATGCAGTCTAAGATGGTAGCGCGAGCGGGCTATCTTGGAAGGGAGATACCCCCTAATCGGTTTTACATGCCATCGTGCCGAAACGTTAAGTTGCTTGGCGGTTTTCTTTGACGGTAGTGTGGTAACTAGCCACGACGAAAGTAAAGACCAGAAAATATTTTCTATCTATCTCGTGACTGCCAGTGAATGTTGGTTGGGACCAACAAGAATTATTACGTGTTGAAAATTTCGTAAAACTGTCGCAGATTTCACGCGTCAAACGAATAAAGTACAGGAAATTTAAATTTTGCTTTTAAATCATAATTATTTATCTTGTTTTAAATTTAATAATACGTTGACATTGCATTGTGGTAGTGTCATGTCAGTTATAAAATAGCATCTTTACTATAATATTAAATCGACACTGTCGTAGAACAAAGTTGCTTCTACAAAATTGCTACTTTACAGGAGAGCAGTTTAAAGTTTTGAGCTTGGTTTTTCGGCATTCTGAACAACAATACTGGTCCATATTAGACGACATGTTTTTTTAGTATTTCTTAATTATAATTAAAATTAAAACATACGACTTCCAACTAACTTTCCAACTAACATCATCGCAAGTGACAATCAACTGGCGGTCGCCGGTATTTGACAAGTTAGCGACAGCAGTGCTTCTTTACAAGCGTCGTTTTTCTTCGGAATGAGTTTCAGATACGACTTTGTCCGATTGAATATCTCCAAAACTAATAATTTTTTTTCTTTTGCTGAGGTGTTAAGCATTACTTATAAAAGCCGTTAGTGTCAAAATCAAGATTTCGCTGAATATTCATATGCACCAGTGTTCTACGACAGTGTCGAATGCGAATGTGTGTTTGTTTGTCCTTCAATCACGCAGCAACGGAGCCATGGATCGACGTGATTTTTTGCGTGATAAAAAATGTGGCATAAGCTTTTCTATCCAAGAAAAAGAGAGGGTAGGTACACGTGGGATTTTTAAAAAGCTGAATCAACCATGGATGAAGTCGAAAGCAAAACCTAGTTTTGTTATAAAAGTAAAGTAAACTAAAAGAAAACTAATAGATTTTACTACATCTATTTACTAGTTTTTTACTCATTTGTAATATCCTGATGATGTACAAATAATTCATTAACTTTTTCTTAGAAAAAAACAAGAAATTTTAAAATGAACCAGTCTAATATTGTTTTGAATTGATTTTACTAAAACCAAAAATTTGGACCTCCAATGTAGATTGCCTTTTCAGTCAACTTGGGTCAACATTGTTAAGATTGTACACAATTTGTAAACTTAACTTCGCCATATTATTGATTTTGTTCGCTAAGTACTTACTCGTGGTTAGACGGTCATGTACTGGTAGTACTTCATATTAATTGCAGCCTATATGTCAACCGGACCATAATAATGAATCGATTGACATCTCAATCATCAAAATCGGCTCAGTAGTTTATGCGCTACGGTGGAACATACATAAATATCATATACATACATAGACTGCTAAAACCATAACCCTTCCTTTTGAATAAACCTTAGTTGGGTAAAAAAACAACATTTTCATCCAATTTTAGTAATCAGTGGGCTAAAAGCAAATTGGCAAACAGTTCATTATCGACGCCTAAAGTTGTTTCAATCGTCCCAATGAGGGGAGATAAAAATTACGAGCACGTCCCAATGCAAATTACGCTGTAATTGGAGATTTTATTTATTTTTCATTTACAAAGCTACCTACATTTCAAATTGATAGATATTTTATATGTTAACAGAAAAGCAGATTTTAGGATGAGCTTCTTTTGTCTAAGTCAAACTATTTTCTCCATAAATATAATAATATCTGGGTGACCGAGCTTTGCTCGGCTATTTGTTTTTTTTTATGTAAATCGTGTTTTTTGGAAATTATTTATTAAAAAAGTAATAAATAAAAAAGAATTATAAATTCATAGGGGAAATATAATTGTCTTGGACTCGAACCGGGGTTCTTCTGGTTTCGGGGCCGCCCGTTTTACCGTCGAGCTAGAATCGCAATATGTAATCGCAAGTAACGCTTGAGATCATCGATCGAAATCGATCTAAAAGAACTATTTTTCCGAAATCAGTAGTCATTAGGGTTCAATATGCTACTATTTTATGCCCAAGATATCGTCCGCGTGGATTTAGGATTTTCTTTAATCACGGAAGTTTTTTAATTTACCTAAACGAAGAGTCGTGAAAAATCATTAAATTTGTCGCTTCTTAAGATGCAAGCTGTCTCTGCTCTAAAATTCGTCAAGATAGGTTCAACGGTTGTGACGTGACAAAACTCGTAGCAGCCAAACAATTTGACATACATATTAAAAACTCTCGCATTTATATTATACTCGTAGGTAGAGACGTAAGGGTAAAATTAATTATAATTAATTTGTACAAATGAAATCAAAATATACCAACTACAGGCTTGGTAATCTTATCTGCCTTTTCTTTAGAGTGCTTTCATAAAGCGCAAGACCAAATAAGCGAATCTTCTGGCGTAGCACTCAAAGAACACTATAGAACAGATACTAAATGATCCCAATTTTCTAACTAACATGATATCACGATGAACTAGGCTAAACTAGTTAATTCTAAAATAAGTTTTAGCCGGTAAAATAATATGTTATATTATTATTTGATATAGTTAGGATACTAATAAGACCTTGCTGCTGGCTTTTACAGGCAAGCAGTGATAGCCTAATGGTTAGGAATGTGGTCTCCTATTCGGGGGGTCGCAGGTTCGATCCCGGTACGCACCTCTTACTTTTCGGAGTCAAGTGCCTTTAAGCAATTAAATATCACTTGCTTCAACGGTGAAGGAAAACATCGTGAGGAAACCTGCAAGACTGAGAGTTCTTCATAGATCTTGAAGGTGCGTGAAGTCCGCCAATTCGCATTGGGCCAGCGTGGTGGACTATGGCCTATAATCCTTCTCTGAGAGGTGACCTCGCTCAGTAGTGAGCCGTTGATGGGTTGCTAATGATGATGAAAATGATGAATATGTAGTTATAAAACATTTGATTATCATATGCAATTTTGATTTTATTACAATTGGTTTTCATATTTAATAAAGGATCAGATTTTATTTGATTGCGTTGCAAAAACAGTTATCGTTTATTAATTTACAATATTTCTACATAATGTAAAATTAATAAACCTATAAATAAAAAATCGCCCAAGTGCGAGTCGGGCCTCGCTCTTTTAGGGTTCCGTTCATATGACCAAATCATTTTTTTGAAACTAGATACATTAGTACCTATTTTCTAAGAACTGAAATATCTAAACATGATAGATATTTCAGTTCTTAGAAAATAGGTACTAAATTTGCATAATATGGGGAAAAAAATGCTCGTTTGTTTTGGTCACAACTTACAAAACGCATTATAAATCACTGTTTTCAGTATTTGTTGTTTAAATACACTATATAGTACATAATTTACAGAAATTTCAAATTCCAAAGTACTTTAGTTTTTGAGATAGACCCCGTAACTAAAATGTTCTAAAACCGACGACTTTGATGGCCCCCATTTCTTCATTTTTGAAGCTAAAAAATAATAAAAAATATATTTGAATTCTACTTAATGAGCTTTACACAATGACACAATGTACGTATTACGGTTTACGAGACACAGACCGCTGACAGACGGTCCCGTTGCCACCCATTATGGGCGGAACCCTAAAAAGTATGAAAGTAATATCTATCCGTAAAAAATAATGGCAGAATTTTACCTGAATGTTTTAGGAGGCGTCTATGAATATATTATGATTTATACAAAACAAAGTAAGTATTTAAATTAGTTCGTTTTTTATATAAAATTAGTTTTATATCTTTTGCGACGACGTGTGAACCGTTCTGAAAAATTATTTTTTTGGTTTCAAAGGGCATACTTCCCAGGTGGTCATAAAATTTTTATCGAAATCGGTCGAGTGGTTTTTAAAATATTATAAAAATAAATTAAATACTTGGTATAGTGTGTGTGTAATGTATTACTACATTAGCGGGAGTTTGAAGTCTGTTGTATAAAAATATTTTTTTATATTAAACTAGCTGATGCCCGCGACTTCGTCTGCGTGGATTTAGTTCATAACATCCCGCGGGAAATCTTTGTCACCCTCCAGGTTCTCAACTATATCTATCCAATAAATCACGTCAATCCGTAGCTTTGTAGCAGGAAACATTTGATCGTCTTGCTCGCGGCATTGTTAATGATGATTCAAAGAGAAAACATATTAATGATGATATTATCAATTACGTTAAACTATAATTTTTATAATTGTTTTTACCATAATTTTCTACCATAATTAACCAAATACAAAATTACGTTTAGCTGTCATTTATCTACGTTTTGTTCTTCCACTGTCATTTTCGTTTTTTTATTCCATGTCAGATGCATTTTTGTTATACCAGGTTTTATATTGACTTGACGGAAACGCGGTCGAACGGGATAAAAAGTATCCTATGTCCGTTTCCTGGTTCTAAGCTACCTCTCCACCAATTTTGAGCCAAATCGGTTCATCCGTTCTTGAGTTATAAATAGTGTAACTAACACCACTTTCTTTTATATATATAGATTATACTATAGTTACTAAACTAAGATTGCCTCTTACCGTCCTTACCAACCGTATCCTTAAAACAAATCACTACGTGGAAGACAAGTCCAAAATGTATGTAGAACAAAATTTTTCCAACCATCATTCAGTTCACATTGCACCACAGTTCACTTAAAACTAACTTTTGATACTTTTTTAATAGTATTTTGAAGTACTACACGCATGGTTTTTTCAAATCATAGTTTTGGCGCTTTACTTCGTAGCGTTTAGAAGTTCGTAGCGTATTTTTTCGTAGCACATCTGCGTTGTTACGTGCAAGAGTCTACGGACCTGTAGCGCGACTGAAGCTTTTTGAACGGAGTTATGTGGAAGTTTGCTAACTTGGTGCACATGCGCGCGATAACCTTCGCGAATAAATCCTCTTGATATTCCGAGCCGCCAAACGAAGTTAATGGCTTCAAGCAATGTAGCAGAAATGTTAGCGGAGTACATTAAAGGTTCTCATCTGAGATTCAAATACTCTGTACATTTATAATTACCTATGTGATTCTTGTTCTATATCTATAAAACAGTAATAATAATACTTTGATACTAGATTTGAGAATTGGGTATTTGACTATTGTCAAAATGTAACATATCATTATTTATATTGAAAATGTAACATGTAAGAACAACATTTGTAAATACAGAAAATAAATCGGTCAAAAAACAAATAAGTTATAAGCTTCTTTACTACGACTGTATCTGTCTCTTTCTAAAACGAAATTTTTGAAAGAGTGTATGGAGCTTTGAGTTGTGACGTCAAACCTTAATTATAGTGCTCTCTTTTTCTAACAGGTAACTTTAAAGCTCTATATTTCCAAGACTAGTTGAGATATTTAAAAAAGAAAAATGACATTGTGTTATAATATTTAAAAACGTTATTTTAAATAAATAAAAAATATCAATCAAATACCCAATTAGAGATAATATTTCTTGAGTACCCGAGGTGCAGTTATCAGGGTTTTTCAGAAATTCCATCATTAAAGAGAGACAAGGAGTGTAAAAGTTTTTACAAAGAAACATTTTAGGAAATAGAAGTCTACCGAATTCTATATCCTACCCGCTAATGCCTCTCACTTTAGAGGCATTAGCGGGTAGGATATAGAATTCTGTTTTATACGAACAATATTATTGAGTACTATTTTAATAGCCGTGATTTAATTTTAATTATAATACTTCATTTCTTTCTTCCGCGTTCCGTAAATCTATATATATAAAAGAAAGTGGTGTTAATTACACTATTTATAACTCAAGAACGGATCAACCGATTTGGCTGAAAATTGGTGGAGAGGTAGCTTAGAACCAGGAGACGGACATAGGATACTTTTTATCCCATTCGACCGCGTTTCCGTCAAGTCACTATAAAACGTGGTTTAACAAAAACGCATCTGACATGGAATAACAAAACGCAAATATGACAGTGGAATAACAAAACGTAAATGACAGCTAAACGTAATTTTGTCTTTGGATAAGTATGGTAAAAAATTTGACAATTATAAATAGTGTTATATAGCACTAATGATATTATAAATGCGAAAGTGTGTTTGTTTGTTGGTTTGTCCTTCAATCACGTCGCAACAGAACAGCGGATTGATGCGATTTTTTGCATGGGTATAGTAATGGATGTAGTAGTGGTTCCTCAGACCGGGAGAGCTACATTTTATCTCGGATAGTGAAAGAGTTCCCGGGGGATTTTTAAAAACTAAATCCATGCGGACGAAGTCGCGGGCATCAGCTAGTATTTGAATATAGAGCGATATTCAAATAAGAAAAAATAATGTGATAAGGTAGTATAAACAGCTAGTCTCTTATTTGTGATCAGCCTAATTTGGGAAAAGTGACTTTGTTTTTATTCTTTGACGTGCATTCACTCATTTTTCACCACGAAAGTTCGAAATTAATATCCTTAACTTGAAAAATCGAATTTCACGTCAGCGAAGCCGCAGGCAAAAGCTAGTATAGGTACCCATATAATTTTAAAACATATTCGGATAGTTGAACTTCTGGATTCACTTGAAGTTACCAAACAGCTTGCATGTTTGAAGGAGCCTATTGTTTGTTTGAAAAGCAACTGGCATGTTCAAACCTATGTACGAATGCGCTTGAACGCCACTGAACCAAACGATTCCCTTTGAATTGTTATCAAACTTAGGGCCAGTTGCACGTTGGCGGTTCTATAGTACTTACCTGAATTGTTAAATAAGCGCTAAAGCTAAACTTGACAAATCAAGCTTATTTAACAAGCAAAGTGCTTTGCACGAGTCAGTAATCTTACCTACTTGGTTACGGTGAATGCTAAAATATTTAAGTAAGTAGTAAGTAAGTAGTAATTAAGTTCATATAAGACATGACTGTAAATTAGAAATGTAAAACTACCTCCGACATGTGAATCTTTGGCTGGACTATGCATGATATACCCGACATCCTATTAGCGAGTTTGCTAGTCCATCATTAGATCCTTCTCCTCGATCCTCGATCATTATCTATCTAACACCTTTTCATTTAAACCATTCTGAAGGGCCCAAACACAAAGTGTGTTTCAGCTGTAAGTTTGTGAGGAATTGGGTATCCTGCATCAGCTGAAAGTTACCATGCCTTGGAAATAATCTGAAGTAACAGTGCACAGTGCGTGTTGCCAGTGATGACTTACGGATCCGAGACATGGTCGTTAACTAAGGGCCTCATAAGTAGGCTCAGGATCTCTCAGCGGGCAATGGAGAGAGCTATGCTCGGAGTGTCCCTACGGGATCGAATCAGGAATGAGGAGATCCGTAGGAGAGCCAAAGTCACCGACATACCTCAGCGAGTCGCGAAACTGAAGTGGAAATGGGCGGAGCACATAGTTCCAAGAGCTGATGATCGTTGGGGTCCCAAGGTGCTGGAGTGGCGACCTCGCACCGGGAAGCGCAGTGTTGGTAGACCCCCACCAGGTGGACTGATGACATCAAACGAATCGCAGGGAGCCGCTGGATTTAGGTGGCGCAAGACCGAGCCCTGTGGAAGTCCATGCAAGAGACCTTTGTCCAGCAGTGGACGTCCATGGTTGATAAAGAAGAAGAAGAAGAACAGTGCAACAAACAAATCAATCGCACCTGTGAAAGTTTGTAAGATCCTTTAGTCAGAATATATAAAATGAGCTGATGATTTTTAAACGCCTGAACAGATCTTCACAAATTACTGCTGAGATCTATCTCAATTACGTAAGATTTCAAAAGAAAATATCGAATCAAAATCGGTCCATTCGTTGGGGAGCTACGAGGGAACAGACAGATATATAGATACACACGTCAAACATATAACACCCCTCTTTTTTGTCGGGGGTTAAAAATAAAAAAACCTTACTAGAACACGTAATAATTTGATATAGAAAGCTATGTATGTATTAATTTAAATCCGAAAACATATTAGAGTACTCCGATATAAATAAATTTACCATTCACAATGACAAATGAAATTTAATATAATGGCATGACATATATCCGCCGGATGTTATATTATATTATTATATATTATTATATTCTACCAACATTCTCCTGTGAGAAGCCCAAAAATTCGAGTTTAATATATTATCATTTGTACGTTATTATGATTCTTTGTATTTGCTTAAGGACGTCTTGTCTTTTGTGTTCAATTGTAAGTAAACTGGGCCCTTTGTTCATCTCAACGGATAGCCTGCGGTGGTCTCCACGTGGACTTATTCTTTTGTTCATAATGTTACGAGTATAATATAACCTTTTATTGCTTACTAGCTGTTGCCCGCGATTTCGTAGACGTAGATTTAGTTTTTACTTAATTTTCCGGGATCAAATGTAGCCTAGTGTCACTCTCCAGGTCCTCAACACATGCAAAAAATCACCTCGATCCTAAGAAGAAATCGAAGAAAACAACAACCTATGTCACTAACCAGCTTTTAACTACATCTATGCAAAACAAAAAGTCGTTCCGTTGCTTCGTTGCGGCGTGATTGAAGGAAATACCAACAAACCAACAAAAAACACACTTTCACATTTATAATATTAGTAAGAATAAGTTAGTCAAAATATGTGGCTTGGTCGTTTCGCTACATTCACATGAGCGTAAGGTGAAAAATTTATTCACTGTTCATTAGTTTTCTGTTATACACAATAAATAGTTCTTGTAGTAACGAAACGGCCAAGTCACATGTTTTGACTAAGGTGTAGAATTTGTGAAGTTAGGGCTTGTAGAGTTAGAAGCTTGGCTCTATAAGAGATTTGATAACTTTTTGACAGTGCGAGCCATATGGTCTCGGCAACATTTTACATGAAAATGTTTTTGGTGGGATTTCACTTCTTTTTGTAAGTTGCTTGTAACAATATTTTAATTTTGTTTATTATTTATAATAAGGAGTCCCTATATCAATTTTCAGACCCCTAGCATCAAAGTTTGCAGAAGTTTCATGCAAACTTCTATCCCCTAGTTTAAGGGGTTGGGGGATAAAAGTTCCAAGTTTTAGGATCTTTTGTTGTTTGTGTACTAATACTAGCTTACATACCAAATTTCAGCTTTCTAGGACTTCAAGAAGTACCCTAAGAATTTTGTTGATCATCAGTGAGTCAGTCAGTGACGAAATCGGGGTTTTTAGACATCAATTAAATGTAATGTATAAGAGCTATGCAATTGAAACTTCATATGTTTAATAAGACCACTATTGACATTATTATCTCGGGAATTTTGTTTATCTGGTATAATCCAAACCCAAGCTATGAGGGTTTAAAAAAACGACGAAACGCTTCGAGAATAGGTAGTAGTTCCCTTGCACTTCGCCTGGCTCGTCTCGGCGGGGACATTCCCGTGTCCCCAGATTTAATAAAAATAAAAACAAATGTGTTATGCTATTAGTTATAAAATAATGTCTATTGCGAACGTTTACAAAATAACTCAATCGCCCGAGGATACGTCAGTTTGTTTGCGTTTAATTATTGTTCGTGATGGAAACTCCAAACTACCTACACGTAGATACATATTCGCTAAGCACATAGCTTACATTTTACATTGGTCGGTATATTTGTACTTCAAAATATTATCTGAAATAGCAATTACGCAAGCAGCAACAACATGAAATACGGCATTTTAGGTACAATCAAGCTTACAATTTTTTGAGTATTTCATATTTACTTTTTAGGGTTCCGTACCCAAAGGGTACCAACGGGACCCTATTACTAAGCCTACGCTGTCCGTCCGTCCATCCGTCCGTCCGTCCGTCCGTCTGTCAGCGGGCTGTATCTCGTAAACCGTAATAGATAGACAGATGAAATTTTCACACATTATGTTTTTCTATTGCCGCTATAACAAAAAATAATAAAAATTAAATTAAATTTAAAAAAATAATTTTTTTTATTTTTTTTTAACGGAACCCTAAAAGAGCGAGGCCCGACTCGCACTTGGCCGATTTTTTATTTAAATCCTCTCTAACATTTAAAATGCTAAACTACGTTGGTTTGTTGGTTAGTCCTTCAATCAAGCAGCAACGAAGCAACGGAACGACTTTTTGTTTTGCATAGATGTAGTTAAAAGCTGGTTAGTGACATAGGTTGTTGTTTTCTTCAGAAAAAAGAGACCGCGGGATTTTTAAAAACCTAACTTCATAGGGCCAAGTTGTGGGCGAAACATAGCTAACCTAATGTACTTAATCACTGTAAAAATAAAGCGGCTACGTCGAATAGTGCATGAATATTAGCTGTATCGCCAAGCAGAACAGCCAGGCTGATTCTCAATCTGAGCGCAAAAAAAAATTAAACTTGAAAAGTTTCAATGTTGAGTGCGTGCTTTATATTGGTTTCTGTATATTTGTCCCATGTCCAAATGAGTTTGTCCTAGAGGGACTCCGTACCACAGAGTCAAACTTTCATTAAAGAGTCTCTTTGCTTAGTAACTGTGTTTATACTATAAAGTAAACGACTGTCGGGAAAATTGTCGATATTAAAACTTTAATAAAAATTCGTACCCCGTATATTTATATTCTCGTATAGGTATTATTAGGGTATTCATGAGTTACCTTCGAATCACCTTACCATGTCTGCGTGAATTCAGTACCTACGGATTCATTTAGGAGCAATATGTTTAGATTATATTATAAACTAGATAATATATCATTCTTACTACATATTACTTAATATTATCCTTCGTGGTGTGCAATGTACCTAATAAGATTTCTTAAGAGTATTTATTTAGATTTAATTTAACTTGTAGTTGTTTAAAGAATTGAGTAAAGAATGATAGATATATTCACGTAAAAAAAAGTAATTTATCAAAAACTTATTACATCACTAGCTGATGCCCGCGACTTCGTCTGCATGGATTTAGTTTTTAAAAATCCCGCGGGAACTCTTTGATTATACGAGATTAAAAGTAGCTCTCCCGGTCTGAGGACCCACTATACTACACCCATTACTATACTCATGCAAAAAATCGCATCAATCCGTTGCTCTGTTGTGACGTGATTGAAGGAAAAACCAACAATTTTCGCATTTATAATATCAGTAACGCAAAATGATAACACAACCTAGACAAACGCAATCTAACATCGTTCGAGATGTATGCTAGACAACCTAGCAACCTACATCTCGAACTATTTAAATTACTGACGTGTAATTAACACGTTTTAATTTGCACTAACAAATATTGATGTCAATAATTAA
Organism: Oeneis ivallda; assembly: GCA_029955525.1. NCBI lineage: Eukaryota > Metazoa > Arthropoda > Insecta > Lepidoptera > Nymphalidae > Oeneis > Oeneis ivallda. Next base: position 12,552,267 of record JARPMR010000009.1, read on the forward strand.
GATAGAAACTATCCTATCTTTTAAGTTGGACCAAATTACAAATAGTTACGACGTTTGATCAAAATCGGTTTAGTAATTTTCGAGTTCATCCCGAACATACATCGTGACACGAGATTTATATATATATATATATATATGATCATAAATGTTATTTACAATATTAGTTACTATTTATTCATTAAAGATACAACTCTCTCTATTTAAGTTAAAGTTTAGGCGTGTAAAGTTAAGTATAACTTGAAAAGCAAACCTCCGCACTCGGCGCACCGACCGTGGCCATTAGCTAACAAGACTGGCAACATTCAATCCCTAACACATAGGGCTGTATGTAAAGATACGGTGACCTAAATGTGTTATATACAGCGCAAGAATAATTTTCACTAATAATCCGGTTAGGATAAGCGAGATATTCGTTTAAATAATACTATCCGATGCCAACGACTTCGTCCACGATTTAGATTTTAATAACTTCAATTAACGTAGTAACTTTGATTTTACTTATTTTTCCTGCTTCCTTTCTTTGTGCTTGGTGTCTAAGCTTATAATATGTAACCTTCGCTTATAAAATTCGGCCAAGTGCGTGTCGGGCCACGCGCAGTGTAGGGTTCCGTAGTTGAAAGTCTCAAATATTATTGCTGACCTAGGATAGTGCTTTTACTTTATTTATGAATATTGAATACATTTTGAGTTCCATGGTTTAAATACTATAATATTCTACAAAATATGCAACTTACACTACGTGTAATACCTAACTTAGAAAAAACAGATATAACTCTTTAACTAATGAACCCTACTTAGCCGTGATAGTTTTCCTTTAAAATTCGTTATATATACTACTGCTGTGAATTTTTCCCTGAATTATATATACAACCATTTAGCTGGCAGAGGGGGGGACACTTGACTCTAATAAAATTTAGCACTTTAAAATATCATATTTCACAAACGGATCCCTGAATTGAAAAATGGTGTTCCCACACCCACAATATTTTTGAAAGACCTATTCAACGACACCCCACACTATGGGATAGACGAGAAAAAAAAATTCATCCCCACTTTACATGTAGGGGAGGTACCCTAAAAAAAATTATTTTTCTCAATTTTATTTCACCACTTTGTCGGCGTGATTGATATTTATACCCTTGTCAAAATACAGATTTCTAGTACCAATAGTCTCCGAGCTAAACCGCGGACGGACGGACAGACGGACAGACGGACGGACATGGCGAAACTATAAGGGTTCCTTGTTACTACGGAACCCTAATATAAAAACCACAGGAACTTAGCTGCTAACTAATAGTTTAGATACATTTTCAGCACACTGCGCTATCGTGAGGAATATTCATATTGATTTTTTCCTGAAAATAGGTTTGTAATCGTGAATAGGGTGAAAACTTATTTGTCAGGGATTCTTTGAGTACATTGTAGAAAGAACATCTAATAATATTATTATAAATGTGAAAGTTTGTGAGATTGGACGTATTAGATGGATGGATGTAATGTAACTCTTTCACGCCACAATGAATGCACCGATTTGACTATTTGGAATGGAGATAGCTTAAACCCAGGGTTTGTTAACCCTGCTTTTGCTATTAAGCTATGTGTTCATAGGCTACTTTTTATCCCGGAAAATGACAGAGTTCCCGCGAGAATTAAAAAAACCTTAATCCACGCGGAAAAAGTGTGGATTAAGGTTTTTTATCTAGTTTAAAATACTTTGAGCCTTGAGGTAGTCATCACACCGTCGAGTCGTTTCTAATCATAATCATACTCCAAATAGTTTTTAGGTAAAATTCATAACGTAACTTATAAAGAGTTACATTTTAAATATAATCCCGCGAGAGCCAGTCGTGAAATGAGTTCTAAGCCGCTTTAATACGTAGTCCGGGGCAGGATGTGTGAAGTTTCACTCATTACTTAGTATTTATTAACAAAAAGCTTAACGTAGTAATTGGTATTAGGATAGTAAAATTGATCTTTATCCTTGTTATCCAGATTTATTTATTTGTGGCATTATACTACTGTTTTCGCCAGCGACTTCCTGTGTATGGAGTTCAATTTTTAAAAATCGCTCGGAAATCCTGATTTTCCGGGATAATAGGTAGTCTATGTTACTCATTATTGCGCGCATAGACAAAAGAAAACAAAAAAAAAACAGTTTTGCGCTCAGTAAGTATAATAAAGCACCTTCGAATTACAATTTTCAAAATATTTTTTTTAATGTACAGGAACCGTCCAGCTACAGATTTTATGATAATAGGTATGCATACTAAGCAGCCCGCTATCGTTTTTAGGGTTCCGTACTCAAAGGGTACCAACGGGACCCTATTACTAAGCCTACGCTGTCCGTCCGTCCGTCCGTCCGTCCGTCCGTCCGTCCGTCCGTCCGTCCGTCTGTCAGCGGGCTGTATCTCGTAAACCGTAATAGATAGACAGATGAAATTTTCACATATTATGTATTTCTATTGCCGCTATAACAACAAATAATAAAAATTAAATTAAATTAAAAAAATTAAATTAAAATACTTCCATGGGTACATGGAAATATTTTTATTTAATTTTTTTCTAACGGAACCCTAAAAGAGCGAGGCCCGACTCGCACTTGGCCGATTTTTAAATTATTATTGTTCATCTATTCGTGACTATAATATTATTGCTGAGTGAAAGTGTATTTTTAGTTACTGAATTATTGAAACCAAGAGGAAAATTATTAAAAGAATTTATAGTTCTCAATGCGACTTTAATCACTTTTTAGAGTTCCGTAGTAACCAAGGAACCCTTATAGTTTCGCCATGTCCGTCCGTCTGTCTGTCCGTCCGTCCGTCCGCGGTTTACCTCAGAGACTATTGGTACTAGAAATCTGTAATTTGACAAAGGTATAAATATCAATCACGCCGACTAAGTCGTGAAATAAAATTGTGAAAAATAATTTTTTTTAGGGTATCTCCCCTACATGTAAACTGGGGATGAATTTTTTTTTCCTCGTCTTTCCCATAGAGTGGGGTGTCGTTGAATAGGTCTTTCAAAAATATTGTAGGTGTGGGAACACCATTTTTCAATTCAGGTATCCGTTTGTGAAATATGATATTTTAAAGTGCTAAATTTTATTAGAGTCAAGTGTCCCCCCCCCCCTCTGCCTGCTAAATGGTTTTTTATAGGATACAAGAAAAAATTCACAGCAGTAGTACGTATAATGAATTTTAAAGGAAAACTATCATGGCTAAGTAGGGTTCATTAGTTAAGGAGTTATATCTGTTTTTTCGAAGTTAGGTATTACACGTAGTGTAAGTTGCATATTTTGTAGTTTATTATAGTATTTAAGCCATGGAACTCAAAATATATTCAGTATTCATAAATAAAATAAAAGCACTATCCTAGGTCAGCAATAATATTTGAGACTTTCAACTACGGAACCCAACACTGCGCGTGGCCCGACACGCACTTGGCCGGTTTTTTAATATTATGGTTGACAACACAGAGTAACCAGTAACATAGATTACAAATTTGTGCACCGATAATAAATATCACAATGCGTTTAAGAAATTAAATATCACAATTTTCAATGGTGAAGGAAACATCGTGAGGAAACCTGCACACCTGAGAGTTCTTCACAATATTCTCAAAGGTGTGTGAAGTCTGCCAATTTGCATTGGGCCGGCATGGTGGACTATGGCCTATAACCCTTCTCTGAGAGGAGACATGCGCTCAGTGGTGAGCCGTTGATGGGTTGCTGATGAATAAATATCATGTTCATGTATCGAACAAAATTAAGACTTGAAACCATGCAGTTGTGGATCAGTGTGATGATCGCAAATATACATCTAATTGGCTGGTACTCTCTCTATTGATTAAAATGCATTGATGCAGCAAGAGCGCCATAAATTCAGCTAATTCTTATTAGATTCTTATTAGCGGTCGTCACTCTAATGCCCCTACCTCTATAGTTTTGCGACAGCAACCTCAACTTTGGCTTTAATGTCTTATGCAAAGCTGCTTGCAATAAACATGGCGGTTTTATTTAAGTACTTAAGTGGCACTCACTTGTTATGTGGACCGTTGGAGTATGACGATAAAAACTTTGAGTTAAATATTAAATGAGTTTGGATAGTAGGTAGCAGAAATTGATACTGTTGAAAAAGGTTAAAAAGTATGTAAGTAAGTTTGTATTATTTAGATAGGTACCTAGGTATTGACAAAGTAAAGTCAATCCTTTATTTAAAGAACAATACACTATTATTTTATGGATATACGAGTACCTTTATGAAAGTGAAGCAAAAGTGATAATTATTGTATTTTACAAAAACATACACTATTATTATGATTCCATCTTAATTTTAAATTTTATTTATTTGATCCTAATAACATAAAATAAATTATGACACCGAATACTACTTATCCAATACTTATTTATGCATTCCATCTTGAATTTCACCAATGTTGGAGAATCTTATATACCTATAGCTACTTCTGTATATAATTTCCTTTGACGTCGATTTCCTCTTTTCACTGTATGAAAATTCAAACTTATAATAGTGGTAAATTGTATTTAAACTGGTTCAATGAATCCACTTCACACCATAGATATTTTTTTTTACTTTTTTATATAAATAGAAAGTCAAAATCAGGCTATGAGCTCATTTTATCCAAACATGACAAACTTTTTTAAAAATTATAGCTAAAAGGTTGACATATTTTACGACGACGGTTATTTCAGTAACGTTAACAACATCGTTCGTTACTCGTGTTACTACCATTAGACTACAACATTGCATCGGAAGAATACGTAATGGCAATATTAGTAGTTTAAACAAGTTTTTGTATCATGCAATTTGTGCTGATTAAAGTAGTCGCGTAGGTAGCTTTCTTATCTTTACCTTTCCTAATCCCGTAATGTTAGACATCCCTTTCGTGGTTGTAATTGTATTAACATAGTAGATTACGCTGGATAGGCGAGATAATCAACTCGGTTTACCACTGTGTAACCTTTTTACTTGATTACCTCCAAAATTCCTTTTTGTCAACATCAAGAAAACTTACGCGTAAGTAAGTTTCAAAACGTAGCATTTATAGATTCTACGTTATCGTATCAAACGTGATCGTTTGATAGGCTGATGCCACAACACCCGTATTCACAAACAATAAGACTAGAAATCATCGTCATCATCATTAGCAACCCATCAACGGCTCACTACTGAGCGCAGATCTCCTCTCAGAGAAGGGTTTTAGGCCATAGTCCACAACGCTGGCCCAATTTGAATTGGTGGACTTCACACACCTTCGAGAACATTATGAAGAACACTTGACTCCGAAAAGTCAGAGGTGCGTACCCGGGTCGAACCTGCGATCCCCCGAATAGGAGTCACAGTCCTAACCACTAGGCTATCACTGCTTCTAAGACTAGAAATAGAAGTAAAAAAAAAAACTTGAAAATTAGGATATATTATTTGTTTTATTTTATTTACTGAAATTAATTCTATAATGTTATGTTATAAACAATCTCCTAAATAGTAGTCCTTCTCTGTTGGAAGTTGAGTATTCCTGTTTGGCAGAGTAGTTGTAGTACTAATTTCATCTGTTTCTTCAATAATAGTATTAGTTCTATAAATATTGTACAGAATTGCAGTGGCTACATAATTGTACAACTTGCCATGTAATCATGGCAAGTTGTTGTAAGATTTGTTGCCAACTTTTTAGACAGACAAAGAAACATTCATAACCTTTATCTGATGTCGAACTACGACATTTGTCGCTATGCGTTGCGTAGCTACCGAGCTACTTTATCTGTGCGTTCATTTTAGTAGTATGATCCAGGCGGCGCAAGACCGAAACCTGTGACAGTACATGCAAGAGACCTTTGTTCAACAGTGGACGTCTATCGGGTGATATAAAGAAGAAGAAAAAATGCTAATCGTCATTACTCGGCAAACTCGACTTTGTGCCACCCCTTCTCGGTACACAACAGTGGATTAAACCATCTAAAAATCAGGAACGTTGTAGCAAAATAAATACCTTACCTTTCATGATAACTTTATAGATACAGGCTACCGAACCTGTATTAGGGCTACGTGTCCAATATGGACGATCAGCGGATTGTCCCGAAAATCCGAATGTAAACATTTACATAAACGACAACCTTGTGATCCGATGCAGGATTACCGCTGTACCCTGATTTCCTTATCTCGTGTTGAAAATTAATTTGGAAACACGGTACCACTTCCCACGTAACACGACCCTTAATGTTGCTAACTATGCACGTATAGAACCATCATTACGAACAGGGTAGTGACCTCTATGATATCAGTACTCTGGACGGGCTCAGATTATGAAGATGTCAAAATAAAAAATAAAGTTTTTAATTTTCATCTTCTTCAGCGCTGATGTTTAATACAAGTGAGAGTAAAATGAAAGTTAAATTTAGTTCACAGGGACATTAGATTTGACGTTTTTTTAATTGAAACTCATTCATAATATTTTTAAAGTGTTTGTCTGCTACTTGAAGGAAATTATTTATTATCCGAATTAATTAATACATTCAAAACGCGACTTGTTGGTTGCTCAAATTTTTGCAATATTTTTGAATTTTATATGGACAACTTACAAGTTCATAAATGTTAAGGAAAAATACACGAAAAATTAATTACATTAAAAAGTCTTGTTATACTTTATAGTATATCTCTTCAAACGCAGTGATGTGAGGCTAAATATTGTGCAAAATTAAGTAAGTAGGCACATAAATTTATGAAACTGATCGCCGATAAAACTTATTATTCCTATTAAGAAACTTATCATTATTCCTTTATGAGAATTATAAATGTAATTCTTAAAAAAAATAAACTTGAGAGGTGTCAAGGTACACCCGGATGGAACGTAGTTCCTTTCCATTACATTGTGTTCGGTATTTTCGCGATACAACATTGCGTCTTCGTAGCCTAGTGGCTCCGGCAGTCGCCTAATAGTTCACAGTCGATGGTTCGAATCCCAGCTCGACAGACCGAATTTTCCATTTTCAATTTTATTTTAAACAATTTCTACATGTGGAACCATTCCCTAATTTTTTAATAAAATAACTTAAATAAGTTATAAAAAATTAGGGAAAAGAAACATGTAGAAATTATTTAAAATAAAATAGAAAATAGAAAATTCAGTCTGTCGAGCTGGGATTCGAAACATCTACTTTTAACTGTTAGGCGACTGCAGAAACCACAAGGCTACGGAGACCCAATATTGTACCGCGAAAATACCGAAGACAATGCCAAATTCACATTCAAAAAAGTGTCGGTTTCAAAAAAGTGTCGATCAGTGTCGAGTGTCGGTTCAATTTTGTCTTAATTTTTTCCGTCTAGCCCCCTTCCGCACCGCGCGATAAGGAACTACGTTCCAAAAATTGCCCTTTCCGTTGCGCTATTTAGTCTTGAATTGACAAAAAATCAGCTGCAATTTTATGTGACGCAACCAATGCAGCGCACTAATGTCATAGAGGTTAATGATACAGGGTTATTTAGCTGAAAGTATCTGTAACATAATATACCTACATTTTTAGGGACACCTGAAGGAGGCATTTTCTCATTGTTATGGTGCAGTTTAGTCAATACTAGATTAGATAAAGTAGGCAGCATTAGGCAGAATAGGTACAAATTACGGAAATAGAGATAATATTCATATTAATTCATTAAAGAAAGATTTAAAAAAGAATTTTGGAGTTAAGAATATACTAATTGACCGAGCGAAGCGAGGTCTCTGAGTCTACTAGAGCGAATTTGCACTTGTCCGTCCGTCCGTCTGTCAGAGCCTTATAAGTTCTGAATTACTGAACGTAATTACTTCAAATTTAGATATGGTATGTAAACTGATGGCCTTCAGCCGAATATTGCATAAAAAATTATAAAAATATGAAGTGAATGCGAAGGAAAATAATTTTGTTGCCTTTCATAGACTTGCAATATATCTTTTTAAAGAAAATTTTGAACAGAGTACAAAAATATATTTTTTTTTAATTTTTCCCTTAAAATTGACGAAATGGGGGGCTTTCAAAGTGGAGATTTAATACGCTCGCTTGAAGACGCTCTCTAGCAAAATCGGCTATGTATTTTCAAGCTGAACTTATTTTTTTATTTCACTTGTATCCTGTACTTGAACAAAAAACACTAAAATAATATGATTATTATAAAGAAACGAGATTATTTAATTTTTAATGGGCATCAGTAATTTTCACATAGCTTCACAATAATGCTAATAGATGGCGCACTCATTAACTATTCCATGGAACTAGGAGTTACGACTACGATCTATCCCAAAAACAGTTTTGCGTCGACCATTATTATTTAGGTACATAATATAATAACATATTATTCAGTTAAAATTATTCTTTAGTTAAATATCAAACTTCAATAAACAATTAATTACTACATTTTGTATATTTTCTATTCGCGTTGATAGATGACTATTTGTACAGATGCCCGTAACCCGTTTTCACTCGTTAGTACCTACATAATAATTCAATGTTTTCACTAACGTTCCCTAACCTTTACGGGCTACCTATGATAAGTTAGGTGATGATTTCTGTCAACTTCTTTATCACGATCCTGTACGGGAAACCTAAAAGGACATTGGGACGGATGTTATGACTTAGGATTGTATTTAGGAGCTACCTACGTAAAGAGACTCCTACATAGGGGATGATTTAGGTATGTTTGGTGAAAACGGGCATAATAATAATGTCAGTTTTGGTCGTCATGTATCGATTGAATGAATAATCATGGGATACCGTTACCGCGAGGTCTCAGTTCGGGGCGAACCACTAGTAAATAATTAATTTTCATCGAAAAACTGCTTCAGGAAACTAATAACAACGAAATTTATATTAATTTCAGTGCCTAACAATAAATTCCATTCCTGCATACTTAAGTATTATTAAAATACTAAAACAAAGTTCACGTCAGAGAGGCAATTACATTTATCAAGAAAATAAATTCCATTTAAAAGCTTTTTCCTACCTACTTAAAGAGACGAATCATTAATCACAGAAAAAACTTGAAAAATAGTTAAATGACCCACCAACAGATTTCAAAGGTCATTCATCATGGCAGCCTGATGATTTTTTACTATGACGACATCCGCCGTAGATTTGGGGTTTTCATGCCAATCGAATTTGAATTGTATTTATTTGTCATCAGTGATGGTTTTGGATACCAATTTAGTAGTTTACAAAAATTATAAAACGAACATACAGGAGCGTTAACCAACTAGAAAAAAAGCTATTGTAAGACGCAGACGCGTTTCTGAGACGCAGAGAAAAAACCGCGCTGAGCGCAGCCCGCGCTCCCTGTGACCACCTCAAAAAAACAACAATTTTGGATTGAAAATGGTTAATAGTCTTTTTATGGGACGTCACAATAATAGTATTAAAAATAGTGCCACGTCTGTTGGGGGGTGGGGACAGTATCCATACAATTTTTTGCAGACATATTTCAAGAAAAAAGAAACGAAATTGGGATGGATAGCCAACGAAAAATCTTATCTTTAGTGAATAAGGAATTTGAAACCAAGTGAAATAAGTTGTTTTCTTATAATTTGAATGTTCTCTAAAAACTTCGCTTTTTTCTTGATATTTAATAGCTTCGTAGGAATGCCTAAAGGGCAGGTTGTTAGTTTTCAAACTAAGTATTGATTATTATACAATACCTATCTCGGATAAGGGCCATACAATACTTATCTCTCATAAGTGTCCTCACCAAGTTGTTTATCTCACTGCAGCATTCGTCGATGCAGCGCCACCTGTATTATAGAGTTTCACTGATTACGAATATTTGCAAACTCATCCCGAATTCAGTTGTCAAATTACAAAAATACTTTTATAGAATAGCCCATAGTTTTATTTGTATTGACGCATGTAAAGTCCCATTTCAAAACGAGTTGATCCCATAGGGCTTGCAGACCAGCGGGCCGGAACTTTCATTAAAGTCTCTTTATTTCGCCGCTATGTTTGTACGAAAAGGTCTAGTGATTTATTATGCCGTTTATATCAACCTTTGAAAGTTTTTCCTATACAGTTTTACTATTGGGTCTACTTGTCGTAAAAAAAGCTTTTGCAACACAGTAATGCATAATAATAATTAGTGATATATATTATTCACTAATTATGTACGCAGTACGACTGACCTACTGTGTGTAAGGGCCTCAGGCTCAGGACCGCTCAGCGATGGAGAGAGCTATGCTCGGAGTGTCCCTGCGGGATCGAATCAGATGTGAGGAGATCCGTAGGAGAACCAGAGTCACCGACACAGCTCAGCGAGTCGCGATACTGAAGTGGAAATGGGCGGGGCACATAGTTCGAAGAGCTGATGGTCGTTGGGGTCCCAAGGTGTTGGAGTGGCGACCCCGCACCGGGAAGCGCAGTGTTGACAGACCCCCCACCAGGTGGGCTTACGACATCAAACGAGTCGCAGGGAGCCGCTGGATTCAGGCGGCGCAAGACAGAGACCTGTAGAAGTCCATGCAAGAGACCTTTGTCCAGCAGTGGACGTCTATCGGTTGATAAAGAGAAAGAGAGAGAGAGAGAGAGAGAGAGACCTACTGTGTGCATTGAATAATTGAATTGAATATGGAATAGCTTTTTCAACGTTCTTGTCCTATGCAAGTAGCTGTATTATTTTAATGGAAAAATATTTAATCTAGTATTTTTTATTGTAATATATATATAATACTACAGGTATTTTTTGTAACGAAGGGCGTCTTGCATTGGAAGTTTCTTTACTTTGTGGCTATTTGTCAGATATAATCCAGCGTATTTTTAAGAGAATTTTTTTAGAGCCCCTCCAGATTTAAGACTTTTTCCAGGGAAACCATGAACACATTTTGGTCCAACCCCATTTCGACGTTAACGGCAAATGTTTATAAATCTATTTGAAATGTTATTAACCGACTTCAAAAAAGGAGGAGGTTATCAATTCGTCGGAATCTTTTTTTTTATATACGTTAACCTATCACTCAAAGACGCCTGAACCAATTTGGAAAATTCTTTTTTGTTTGAAAGGGTATACTCTCCAGGTGGTACCATATAAATTTTATCGAGCAAGTAATCATTTGAATCGCCCCTGGATACGAAATTTTGTTTGCATTCAATTATTCCACTTGATTGAAACTCTCAACTAACAAGTACATTGCTTCATGTAGGACGATAGGATTTGTAATAAAAAGATTTTTATCTGTGGGAACGAATTCAGGCTTATCATGTATCAGAAGTAACATAATTTAATCGGAAAGCGAATGACGAAAAGTTGAAGCTGAACTGTACTGTAAGCATGATTATCTTGAAAATCCAGAATGTATCCACTGTTGGACAAAAACCTCTTATAGGAAGCGCTAACATAGGCAATGTTCCTCGGCCTTTCACATCCAATCGATGTCTGTTTGATGTCATCGCTCCATCTAGCCAGGGGGCGCCCTAAACTCCGTTTGCCGAGAGGCATTCTCCACTCGAGGACTCCAGCGATTATCGGTCTTCCGAAAAATGCGACCAGCTTACTGCCAATTCAAAGGACGTGGAACTTCCCCTCATTGTGGAAACACTGCATACATAGCATAGTACCTATTGTTAACCTTATTGAAAAAGAGCAACCGCCGAGTTTTTTGCTGGTTCTTCTCAGTAGAAAGGGCATTCCGAACCAGTGGTAGATTCATATTTTGACTATTCGAAAGCACTTGTAAAAGTTTATTTGAATAAAAATATTTCTATTCTATTCGTTTATAGAATACTATAACGTGGTAGTCTTGAGAGCTACGTCGGTTCTTTGTCGAATTACTTCATTTTGGACTTCATATACCTCGAAGAAATTCTGAATTTAGCTCTCTAAAATGTGAATGTAAACATGTACTCAAAATAGTGGAAATTAAATAAATTTTAAGACACCATCCAAACATGAAAAGTGTTAGTTGAAAAAAAAATCCCACAAGAGGATTATCCCCTAATAAAATAGATTGTAGAACATGTGCATAAAACAAGCCATATCATCCGAGATGTTTAAGTAGGAGTTAAAATTACTTTTATGACCGAGGTATACACAGGATATGAAACAGCGATATTGTTAGGTTTTCCTTAAATTATTTACTAAAATTTATTTATTTATTTAAATATTTTTTTATAGTAAACTAGCTGACCCAGCGAACTTCGTACCGCCAACTTATCTACATAAATAAAAAAAAAATTATCCTAATCAAAAAAAACTATCCTATCTTTCAAGTTGGACCAAATTACAGATAGTTACGAAGTTTGATCTAAATCGGTTAAGTAGTTTAGGAGTCCATCGCGGACAAACAACGTGACACGTAATTTATATATATTAAGATTTCGAACAATAAATTGTAATGTATACGTAACGTATATGTACAATGTAAATAATGTTAAAGTCTTTTATGATCAGTATATATGTTATTTACAATATTCTTTTGAATCGCTGACGATTATTATTATTGTAAAATGAAAACGTTACTTTAATTCAAAACAAATAATTTTCTTTTGCCATCAGATTTTGGTTTTCCTAGACTTTTAAGCACAAGAGCAAAAAGGCAATTTTTTAAATCTAAAAGAATCAAGAACTTTAAGAGTATGAAAACTAAAAAGTGAAAGGGTACTTTAAGTCATTTTGAAGATTTTTCCAAAAACATAATATTTTCAACTGGCATAAAAAAAATCTGATCTCTTAAAATTCTTTACGGAAGAGGCTTACAGGGTATTGTTTTATTTATTATTTGACTTACAGAATTATTAAATAATATTTAATCAGTACGGAGGATTTTATAGTTATCTGCATCGGGAAAATTATTTATACAACCTGCTACGAAATTGGAAGTTAATTTAGTTGTTTACGGACACTTTTGTCGAAATTAAAGCAATATAATAGAATTCTGTCGCTATATTGGGCCCCTTGCCTGTATTAGATTGGCTCGTGTAAATTTGTCCCACGTCCAAATGAGTCGATCCCTCGAGACGCGCGGAACACCGGGTCAGGCTTTTATTAAGACGTCTTTTGTTTAGTTGCTGTGTTTGGAAATTGGTTTAGCAACCGTATTTTACTTCATAGAATAAATCTAAACATGAGCTTTCAGTAAAACATTTTTTCCCGTGGGACGACGCCCGTTACTATTTTATGAGCCTGATGCCTGACTATTTAATGTATTATACAATACAGTAGAGATGAGTAAGTAAAGTAATTTAAAAAGTACTAAGTACCTACATAAAAACTAAGAAAATATTTGTTATCAGTTTACTATCTTTCTTTATTCTCACTGTAAGAGCTCAACAATCCCAACCACCGCTACGACAGGAAAGCCGTTTGGAGAATCATTAAAATTGGGCTACTTACGCGATTATTCTTTAAAGGACCGCAAAATACAAAAAATATAGAATATGACGTAGGTATCGACTGATGAACATAATATCAAGTATTCTGTTGCTTTGGAGCCGGGTAAAATGGGAGAAGTCACACAATGTCTTGGTCAATTATTATTACTGTAGAGTAATTTTGGTATATCTTTGAGCGTTATAGCGTTGTAGCCTTATAGAACCTATAGAACTCAATAATCGCGGTAAATTTATTTCTTACATACAACTTGCAAACAGCTGATATTTATGTAACGTATGCATTCTAATTAATTAATATAGTTATCTAAGGTTACAGGTACAATCTTAATATTATATAAATTACGTGTCACTACTTAACCGATTTTGATCAAACTTCGTAACTATCTGTAATTTGGTCCAACTTGAAAGATAGGATAGTTTTAGTAGTTATTTGTTTTATTTATATAGGTAAGTTGGCGGTACGAAGTTCGCCGAGTCAGCTAGTTAGAGTATATAATTAGAAGTTTGAGGAGGACGGGGAACATGGGACAAGACATTCATCTAAAAGCTACTTCACATTAATTTACTTTACATGCGTCTTTTTCGTACACAACAATGTATGCAAATTAATTTAATTTTGTATAATTACGAGGTAAATTGTTCAAGTGACCTGTTTAGATATCATTTTCACTCTTATGCCCCGAGGAGTTTTCAGTTTAAAATTCATAGCGTAGCTTTTAAACTCGGTTAGTTTCAGAATATTCCGACGGGAGCGCGCTTACTAAATGAGCCTTTGGCCATTTTAATATCAAGAATCCGGCGGACGGTAGTGATCAGGATGTGTGCAAATTCGATCACGGGTAGGTGGTGTAATAGTTCCATGCGGGTAGGTATTGAAAACTGAAGGAGCAAGCAAGATAAACTCTGGAACGTATCGAGCAAACACAATATTACTATACGACGTCAGACATAGACATTAGACATAGATGATTAACGATAGATATCTTCCTAAAAACTTATCAAATTTTGTCGTAATTGATTTGGTGAGATGTATCGAACAGACAGACATTCAATATTGGATTAATAATATTTTTGAAAAAGAATATTTATTAGATCTGTATTTATCTTCTTCTATATATATAAAAGAAAGTGGTGTTAGTTACACTATTTATAACTCAAGAACGGATGAACCGATTTGGCTGAAAATTGGTGGAGAAGTAGCTTAGAACCAGGAGACGGACATAGGATACTTTTTATCCCGTTCGACCGCATTTCCGTCAAGTCACTATAAAACGTGGTATAATAAAAACGCATCTGACATGGAATAACAAAACGCAAATGACAGTGGAATAACAAAACGTAAATGACAGCTAATAAATTTGACAATTATAAAAAGTGTTATAATAAAGCATTACTGATATTATAAATAGAAAGTGTGTTTGTTTGTTGGTTTGTCCTTCAATCACTTCGCAACAGAACAGCGGATTGATGCGATTTTTTGCATGGGTATAGTAATGGATGTAGTAGTGGTTCCTCAGACCGGGAGAGCTACTTTTTATCTTGGATAATGAAAGAGTTCCCGCGGGATTTTTAAAAACTAAATCCATGCGGACGAAGTCGCGGGCATCAGCTAGTTATAAATAAAATTCAAAGTCCTGACTGACTGATTGATATATTATTATCAACGCACAGCCTAAACTTTTGAAGTCAGAAGCTTGAAATTTTGACAGTAGAATACGTAGGTTTATGACGTAGGCACCCACTAAGAAAGGATTTTTTGAAATTCCACCCCTAAGGCCCGCTTGCAGAGACGGTTTGGTTTAACCCAGGAATAAATTTGTAATTTTGACAAAAGCTTCGTAGAAATCTGTCAAAGCAGCAGCTAACTCTGGGTTAAAAGGATAACCCGGCGTCTCTGCAAGTGGGCCTAAGGGGATTAAATAGGGGGTTAAAGTTTGTATGAAAGTCCGTCATTCCTCAAGTTGAAGAAGCTTGGCTTTAGATTTAAAATAAAAAAGGAAGTTTTAGAAAGTTCTACATCTAAAGTCTTTCAATAGGGGATGAATATTTGTATTCCTTAATTTTTAAAGTTATTTTTCAACTTAAATCTATGAAACTTGGTATTTTGGCTTTGGCTTGGTATTTGTTTCAGTTTTTGTAAGTTCTACCCAAAAACCTAATTCCACGCGGACGAAGTCGCGGAGGCAAAATCTAGTTCATTACTTTTATATTGAACATCCATTAAATAAATTATGATAACGATTGTACGGAAGGAAGGATATCTAAAATAAACAGAACCATCTGCATCAGCCGTGGACAGGGCAGTTGTTTACCTTTAATTATTCTACGTGATGAAGTTTCTACGCTACGAGTTGCCGTGTAACTAGAAACAGTATTGTAACGCTGAAATGTTAATTTATTTCAATATTATTCTGGTAATTTATTTCACTCGGAATAATAATTACCATCGTAATTTTATTAATCAAGTCACTGGCGAGCAGAATTTTAACGATGAATATTTTCGTGGAAATCTCCTTTATATCGCACAGTGTTCTGAGATAAAACAGACTGCGTCGAGTCGGATGATCAGATTTCGTTCCGAGCTACTCATAAAATGATTTATTCCAGTCAAAAATGTATTTTCTTCACTTTGTCAGGCCAGATCTAGATAAACTTAGTAGGTAATAAACAGATTCAAATTAAAGTTAATTTTGGGTTAGTTTAACTTAAAGAGTACCTGTATAAACGTAGCACTAGCTGTGAGATATACCTAATTCATAATTATGTATTCAAAATCACAACACTTCTCCATAAAGTTTCATGACGACGTTTTTAAGATGCATCTTCTATCATTTACACCCCAAGTGGAAATTATTCCAATATTATTATTCATGAGTACACACAGCAGGTAATCGTCTTGAGCATGGTATGCATAAACAGGAAACTGTACGAATCAAGACACGAGTAGCCAAGAAACCTTCTCGTACTTAAGTTACCTGCTTATTGAAGCCAGGTTGTTTACTAACTATTGTACATACATTTTCATATAAAAAATCCTGTATATTATTTCCTATAGTATTTTCTGCCTTTGTAAGTAAATTAAAAATATACCTACCTATAGCAAAATAATAATTATAATAAAAAAATTAAGTGGCACTCGGCGACTGCCGCGGTAAAGCTATTGCATAGCATTTTTTATCAACTTATGCAATTATAATATTTATGCAATATTTTTTTTTGCATAATAAAAATTATGCAAAAAAATTATATTGAAAAACAAACAAACAAGAAAAGCGCACTGTCACTTCTTCGCGAGTGAGATTCGAACCTGCGACACCGTAAAGAAAGCGGCCGCTCGCCCACTGCGCCAAACAGAGCTACTTGTGAATTTCTAAAATATTTATCGCTTACTGAACGACGTTGTTAGCTTATTTTCGTTACGGAATTTCTTGATTCGGTCGCCGCGCTCAAACTGTTTGTCCTAGTTCAAAGCCCGCGATAAAAGCTATGCAATAGCTTAAAATTTTTTTTTATTCAAATAACCTTTTACAAAGCACTTTTTAATCGTCAAGTGAATTTACTACCGTTTCGGAATGCCGTTTCAAGTAAGGTCTGATGTGTGAGCGTGTAATTTCGATTTATCACAGTGTTTTAAAAGATGAAGAGTTTTAAGCAACTAGGTATTATTTTGTTCCTCTTTGACTTTTATTTTGTTCGAAACAGTCTACGAGTTTAACTCCTTCATACTCATTAAATATTTATAACTCCTTTTACTTCTTTATCAACCAATGTATTCATATGGTATGTATACCTTTATCAATCATGTATTTTCACAGGCCTTGGGCTTACGTCGCCTGTATCCAGCGGTTCCCTACGACTCGTCTGATGTCGTCGGTCTTAGTTGGAGTCTACCAATACTTCGCTGTCCGGTGAGGGCTGCCAGATGATTTATATCTAAACGATAAGGAAAACTTATATTTGATCTAAATGGTACATGTAACAAACAGCGAGTTTGATTCAAAGAGCGCGATGCTTACTTTTACCGCAGAATAAATTTCACTGAATTGGTTTTTGAATTTGCATGAAACAAAAATAAAAGTTTCCAGTTTCATAGCACTATTCATGTTCCAACGCAAATAGCAGTTGCAGACTCTTTACTGCATTCAACTATTGTTTCCATAGAATTAAGTAGAAACGGCATTCGACGCTAATAAGACGTTATCGATGCGTTAAAAATATTTTCTGTTGAGTTTAAGAAGTTAATGCTTGTACTTACAATCATTCAATTTATGTATTTATAATTGAAAATGAGAAAACATAAACCAAATTATTTATTAACATTATCAATCATTTAATTTTAATTGCATTATCAAAACTAGATGATGATTAAGGTTTTTTTATTTCCCGCAGGAACACCTTAATTTTCCAGGATATAATGCAGCCTATGTATTAATCCTGGGTATGAGCTATCTCTATTCTAAATTTCAGCCAAATCGGTTCATTCGTTGTGGCCTGAAAGAGAAACATACATCCATCCATCCATACATCCATCCTCACAAACTTTCGCATTTATAATATTAATAGGAAGTAGAATAGTAGGATAGTAGGAAGCAGGACTAAAATTAAAGTACTATGCAAGTAATACAACAAGGCAAACGTTTGCTTTTAACTGAAACATGTCAAAATATACCGGCCATGGTGACTAACTGCAAGTTTTCCGGTCGTCCGCGTCGGTGCAATTCATAGCAGAATCTTTATAAAGGTTTCAAGGATTCATTCGCGCTCCGTAGGTACCTATCTCAAGGTTTTTAATACCAAAATTCACCAAAAAAAAAATCCCTGTTTTAATGCAGAGAGGCCTAGACGTCTACAATTTAAACATTGTCTAGAAGACATTTTCGTCTATGACTACCTATAGAGACCAATTCGTGAGTGGCGATTACGTCCACAATTAAATAGCTCGCTGGAAAGCCTGGAGCACCGCAGAAACGTAAGCTCTCTCTACGTATTCTATCGGCTATATAACGGGGAGTGTTCTGAAGAACTATTTGACCTTATCCCTGCCACTTCAAGCCATTCACCCACACCACCTGGGTGCCTCGAGCACTTCGACCGTCCGCTGTGCCCGATCTTTTTTTCCACGCACTAACAAACTGTGGAACCAACTCCCATCACCGGTGTTCCGCTTTATTACAACATGGGGTTATTCAAGGAGCGGACTAACAAATTCCTGAAAAGCCGGCAACGCACTGGTGCTACAAATGTTCATGGGCCGCGGTAATCACTTAACATCAGGTGACCCGCCTACCTGCTCGTTTGATCTCTATTCATATAAAAAAAACCATTGCTGCAGCGACGACCACATACGCGGTCGCGGCGCTGGTTCGTCTCTTGGCTCTCCTACGCGCTACGAGTAGCACATCGAACCAGGCGTTGTCATGCACTTTGCACCCTTCGCCCACGCGTTTTCTCCATCCGCTTCTGTCAACTGCCAGGTCCTTCCACTCATGGTTATACGTCGACACAATATATTGCACGAACTATAATAGACAAAAACCAAATGGAACTTCTTAGAATGTTTTATTGCATCGTGAGGCAGAGGGGACGCTGAACGTAGCTCAAGGCAGTCGATGTGTGAATCTAGCAGGTACTGTTCACAACTTACTTTTACCTATGATATGAAGTGCGTACGCGTTCCACCTTAGTTACGAGTATATACCTGAATGAAAACTGATGATTTATTATCATCCAAATATAAATAACCATCAGACAAGATCACAGAAAGGTTAAAAAGTTAAACAAATAAAAATACTATAAAAACGAACTAAAAAAGTCTTCTTGTGCTAACAGTTGACGCATATTCGTTAAAAATACGAAAGGGAATAACGTTAGTACGTGACCAATCCAGCTGAAAACGCACGTAGTCAATTAACTGGGACTGACGTCTGCAGTGATACATGGGCCAAATGAACCGCTCCTCGTGACATAGAGCTGTAATGTTTAAACGCTAGAGTACGGCATTCATTAATGCCGATTAGATAATCTTTTACCTTGGGGTAACATTGTGGAAAGACAGACTTGGTAGACGCCCAAAAGGTGTCGGCCATCCAAACAGACTACCCGACGATTTGCAAGGACTCGCACAAAACCGAGGAAGGTCCATACAATACATACTTTCTCCAGCAGTGGATGAGGACGATGGATCAAGAAGGAGAAGAAAAAGAAGAAAATTCTGAATTATAACTAATTATTTTCACATTAACGTTTAGTAAACTTTTAAATCCTGGAATGATCCATTTAGTTCATTATATAAAAGCTCCCATCGCTCGCCGTCACACGAAAGTCCGCAATTTACAAAAACACTCTAAGGCTAGGATAGAAAAGACTGTTTGAAGACGAGATAATCAGATTTAGTTCTAAAATGATTTTCATGTGTTATTAAATACAATCTGAAATGCGAGAGATAAAGAAATGGAGAAACATAATCGAACTATAATCGAACGGTAACAGTTTGCAGTTTAAGACTGTGCCGAGCGAAATGTGCCAAACAGGCAGTCACAGTTAAGTTGATAAAATCAACAGCATTTGTTCAATACATCTATAATATATACATTAACCATAACGAAGAATGCATTAACAATTACATCGTGGAAAAAACTTAAAATGATTAATATTTTAGCCTACAAAATTACATAAAGTTGGATGAAAACTGCAAAAACGTATGCTGGCGTTAAGCGATTATTTATATTATAACAATAGAAATCTAACGTAATTTTCAGTTCAAACAAAGCATGAATATTTATATTATAATAAATCCGTCTCAAATATTTAAATTACTGTATGACCATTGAGATACATATTTATCTCTTTTTACTCAAGGGAAGCCTAAATATTAATTTTGAACGAAATCGGTCCAATAACAAAGAATTTCAATATGGCAGTCACTTTTTAAAATTTTGGCATCTATTTCCTCTTTCTTGACCCAAGGGAAGCCTAAATATCGAATTTGAACGAAATCGGTCCAATAACAAAGAATTTCAATATGGCGGTCACTTTTAAAATTTTAGCATCTATTTCCTCTTTCTTGACCCAAGGGAAGCCTAAATATTGAATTTGAACGAAATCGGTCCAATAACAAAGAATTTCAATATGGCGCTGACTTTTTTAAATTTTGGCAACCATTTCCTTTTCTTGACCCCAGGGAAGCCTAAATATCGATTTTGAACGAAATCGGACCAATAACAAAGAATTTCAATATGGAGGTTACTTTTTAAATTTTGGCATCTATTTCCTCTTTTTTTTACCCAAGGGAAGCCTAAATATTGATTTTGAATGAAATCGGTCCAATAACAAAGAATTTCAATATGGCAGTCACTTTTTAAAATTTTGCCATTTATTTCCTCTGTCTTGACCCAAGGGAAGCCTAAATATCGAATTTGAACGAAATCAGTCCAATAACAAAGAATTTCAATATGGTGGTCACTTTTAAAATTTTAGCATCTATTTCCTCTTTCTTGACCCAAGGGAAGCCTAAATATCGAATTTGAAAGAAAGCGGTCCAATAACGAAGAATTTCAATATGGCGGTGACCTTTTAAAATTTTGGCAACCATTTCCTTTTCTTGACCCCAGGGAAGCCTAAATATCGATTTTGAACGAAATCGGTCCAATAACAAAGAATTTCAGTATGGCGGTGACTTTTTAAAATTTTGGCATCTATTTCCTCTTTCTTGACCCAAGAGAAGCCTAAATATCGAATTTGAACGAAATCGGTCCAATAACAAAGAATTTCAATATGGCGCTGACTTTTTTAAATTTTGGCAACCATTTCCTTTTCTTGACCCCAGGGAAGCCTAAATATCTATTTTGAACGAAATCGGACCAATAACAAAGAATTTCAATATGGCGCTGACTTTTGAAATTTTGGCAACCATTTCCTCTTTTTTTACCCAAGGGAAGCCCAAATATTGATTTTGAACGAAATCGGCCCAATAACAAAGAATTTCGATATGGCGGTCACTTTTTAAATTTTGGCATCTATTTCCTCTTTCTTGACCTAAGGGAAGTCTAAATATCGATTTTGAACAAAATCGGTCCAATAACAAAGAATTTCAATATGGAGGTTACTTTTTAAATTTTGGCATCTATTTCCTCTTTTTTTTCCCAAGGGAAGCCTAAATATTGATTTTGAATGAAATCGGTCCAATAACAAAGAATTTCAATATGGCAGTCACTTTTTAAAATTTTGCCATTTATTTCCTCTGTCTTGACCCAAGGGAAGCCTAAATATCGAATTTGAACGAAATCAGTCCAATAACAAAGAATTTCAATATGGTGGTCACTTTTAAAATTTTAGCATCTATTTCCTCTTTCTTGACCCAAGGGAAGCCTAAATATCGAATTTGAAAGAAAGCGGTCCAATAACGAAGAATTTCAATATGGCGGTGACCTTTTAAAATTTTGGCAACCATTTCCTTTTCTTGACCCCAGGGAAGCCTAAATATCGATTTTGAACGAAATCGGTCCAATAACAAAGAATTTCAGTATGGCGGTGACTTTTTAAAATTTTGGCATCTATTTCCTCTTTCTTGACCCAAGGGAAGCCTAAATATCGAATCTGAACGAAATCGGTCCAATAACAAAGAATTTCAATATGGCGGTCACTTTTTAAAATTTTGGCAACCATTTCCTTTTCTTGACCCCAGGGAAGCCTAAATATCGATTTTAAACGAAATCTGTTCAATAACAAAGAATTTCAATATGGCGGTCACTTTTAAAATTTTAGCATCTATTTCCTCTTTCTTGACCCAAGGGAAGCCTAAATATCGAATTTGAACGAAATCGGTCCAATAACAAAGAATTTCAATATGGCGCTGACTTTTGAAATTTTGGCAACCATTTCCTCTTTTTTTACCCAAGGGAAGCCCAAATATTGATTTTGAACGAAATCGGCCCAATAACAAAGAATTTCAATATGGCGGTCACTTTTTAAATTTTGGCATCTATTTCCTCTTTCTTGACCTAAGGGAAGTCTAAATATCGATTTTGAACAAAATCGGTCCAATAACAAAGAATTTCAATATGGAGGTTACTTTTTAAATTTTGGCATCTATTTCCTCTTTTTTTTACCCAAGGGAAGCCTAAATATTGATTTTGAATGAAATTGGTCCAATAACAAAGAATTTCAATATGGCAGTCACTTTTTAAAATTTTGCCATTTATTTCCTCTGTCTTGACCCAAGGGAAGCCTTAATATCGAATTTGAACGAAATCAGTCCAATAACAAAGAATTTCAATATGGTGGTCACTTTTAAAATTTTAGCATCTATTTCCTCTTTCTTGACCCAAGGGAAGCCTAAATATCGAATTTGAAAGAAAGCGGTCCAATAACGAAGAATTTCAATATGGCGGTGACCTTTTAAAATTTTGGCAACCATTTCCTTTTCTTGACCCCAGGGAAGCCTAAATATCGATTTTGAACGAAATCGGTCCAATAACAAAGAATTTCAGTATGGCGGTGACTTTTTAAAATTTTGGCATCTATTTCCTCTTTCTTGACCCAAGGGAAGCCTAAATATCGAATTTGAACGAAATCGGTCCAATAACAACGAATTTCAATATGGCGGTCACTTTTTAAAATTTTGGCAACCATTTCCTTTTCTTGACCCCAGGGAAGCCTTAATATCGATTTTAAACGAAATCTGTCCAATAACAAAGAATTTCAATATGGCAGTCACTTTTTAAAATTTAGCCAATCAGTTCAATTCAGTGGGTGGTAGCCCACACCTCACCTCCTAAAATCTTGCCTCGCGCACAAATGCCTAGCCTAACAATTATTGTGTTTACATGATATACCACCAATTTTAAAAAATATGAGTTACGTTCTTTTGCATACAGTCGGCCGGTTAAGCTAGGCGCTCTCGCTGTTGTGTGCGTGCGTTCACGACTTGACGCACACGTCTAGCGAAATACCTAAACAGCGCCCGCGTCTTATGCTCGGCGCAGTCTTAAAGCTTTGTTAATTCGACATTTCCATATCCATATTATTAAAGTCACGTAGGCGGACGGAATTAGATTTCGTCGAGTCAATTTTCATAAGATGGCAAACGAAGCGTTGAAAACTGGCGTAGAACTATTTACTTCGCATGACGTGACATGATATTACATTGATATTGGGCTATTGGAATATGCACATCCTCCCAATCAAAATTTTATTCTCCCGGGAATACGATATTGTGGTGGCATACAATGGCTATCCCTGCTAATATTGTAAAAGCGAAAGTGTGTTTGTTTGTTGGTTTGTGGTTTAAACATGGAACAAGGGGATAGTGACGTGATTTTTCAAATGGGTACACAGTCTATGTCACTCTCCAGGTCCTCAGATCTGGGAAAGTGATAGGGATAGCATTGGCAACACAGGAATAATTTTTATCCCGGAAAAACAAAAAAGGGTTCCTGCAGGATTTTTAAAACCTTACTGTATAGATAATTGATGAAGACGCTAGCAAGAGCTGGCAAAATTATAATATTATTGGACTTTGCAATTATAGCCTTATGATAGTCAGCGGTTATAGTATCACAAAATCCCGACAATAATATCCTCAAAAAGCCCCGATTATTATTATTGAAATTATATTATTATCCATCGGTCCATTAATGTAAAATAAATTATTTAAAAGTTATTCAAATTAAATCCGTGTATTTCTAAGCAATCCTAATATTGGCTTTAAAAGCGAGTGATGTTTAATTTGGTGTCTAAAGTCTTTATCATTGTAGGGGAAGTTTGTCAAAAGCTCAGTGACCGCTTAACTATTTATCGCATTTCAGTGGAAGACTAAGTTCTGGCGTGTTTCAAGTAGGTACCGCATAACTTTACGGTGAGTTCGATTAACTCTCAATAAGATTGAGATATTGTCTGTCTGTGGAATACTGTCTGCAAAGTTATTGGTAGAAAATCAGTTTATGCATAATATCCGCAAACTCAGTCAGTAACTGTTTTATTGTCCTGTACTCAAAGAAAAGTTACAGTTTTGTACCGAATAGGCTTTGTAACTACTGGACCGATTTCAACCATTTTTACTATATATTATATAAACATATGGGAAGGAATTCCCAATAATATATTATAAGGGTTTCTAAACCTCCTTGAGCTATCATTATAACTAAAAGATTTGATAGAAATATAGTAATACATAATATTTTCATGTTTGATAGATTCCTTAGTCTGTACTAAAGGTAGTATTATATATTTCTTGAGAATATTCTAGGTTTAGGGTGTCAAAAACACGACTGTTCTACCGAGGCTAGGCAAAGATCTTGAAACCCTAAAGATCAAAAAGTGCGGAAGCTAGAGTACTTTGGCCTTAGTCTTTGTCCATATTTCTGGCTTGTATACGACTAGTAAAAGTTAATATGGTTGCGTACCGTGTGGCTTACCCATTGCGTCAAGAGATATTTAGTATTATTTATAGCAAGGTAGCCCATAACTGCGATCTCACCTGACGGATCTTGGAAGGGGCAGTTTAGGTAGTTAGTAGTTGTAGGTGTCGTGTGATGCGGGTTGTTACGTTCCCTCAAATATGGTTGAGCGAAGCAGCGGCCGGGTCAAGCGTCATGCTCGTGAACGGGTTCCGCCGGCGGGAATGGCGATATTTTCTGTCTGCCCATCTTAATATGTATTATTAATAATTGTAAGTACTATGCATTTTTTGAACTTCCCCTCATTGTGGAAACACTGGATACATAGCATAATATTATCTATTGTATTGTAAACTTGTTTTGAAAAGAGCAACTGCCGAGTTTCTTGCTGGCTCTTCTCGGCAGGAAGGGCATTCCTAACCAGTGGTAGACTCATCGACGATTCAAAAACACTTGTAAAAAATTTTATTTGAATAAAAAATATTTCTATTCTATTCTAATTTCTATTCTATGAAAAAATTAAACTAGGTCTGTACCTAATTCTTCCTAATTCCAAGGGCTTACCACATATTTTTCAATGCAAACATTAACTGAATGAACGAAGGATTATGTAACGATATTGTTATGTGAGATAAGCTTGTTAAGGCAACATAATAATGGAACCAAACCTAAAAATGATAACAAACTTCATTCGAAACAAAGCCCGAGATTAATATGGAGTACATTTCCCGGCCACAAACGGCTTGTTGAGAGTTTATTGCGGCAAAGAGCCCGGCGTTTTGCCGAGAGAATGACTCGAGGCTTATAATAATGACGTTTTAATGTTGCACCCTTTATACAGCTCTTCTTGCTTCTCCTACATAGGTACATACTGTATATTGGGGCTTCAACGATCCTTATTTTAGCACAAACTTGAGAAGTATGTATAGATAGGTTTATTCACTTTATCTTGTACCAAGACAACGATGGCACTAAAGTAAGCAAAAAATCCAATTTAAATCTTTAAAAATTAATAACGATATAAATCGCATTAAAAATTATGGCCCACGTACGTCTGAACTTAGGCCATGCCTCTTGGCCTTAGGGAACACGAAAGCGAGTCTTCGTCATTTTCATCAACCATTAGAGCAGTAGCTATAAATAATTATAGGTATCTTGTAGAGACTTTCACACGACGCGGTCTTGTGCCACTTGTATACAGTGTCTCCGTGACTCTCCTAATGTCGTCAATCTGCCAAGGTATTTCACTCCCAGGAGCCGTATTATTTTTTCACTCTAGTCCAGTCATATTCGCAAGAGCACGTTCAATGAATTTTTATGCTAACAGAATGAAAACTTACCATTGTATGATTAATAGAAGGAGGTGGAGAGGAGTTATACAATATTGGCAATTGCTTTGTAATTAAAGTTTGCAATTATACCCAGTCTAAGAGAAACTGAAAACTATGATAATAATTAGATACGGTTTGCACAAAGTAACTACAGTGTACAAAAGAGGTGATTAAATTTACGTTCATCTGAATGAGATTCTGTTTTGTACGGGTTTATTTTATAAATGTTCATTTCGTAGAGAAAATTGAATAGTTTGTAGGGCAGTTGTATTATTTATTTATACGTGCCTAAGCGTAATGAGTCCCTTAAGCTTGGTGTTTCCATACAATGTAGTGTCGTTTTAATTTAGAAACTATACTAAGTAAAACTTTTTTATGTTGGGAGGCTTTGGCTGTGGCTAGATACCATCCTATCGTCTAAGTCATACCGCCAAATGATAAAGCAGGCATATCTCCACTCCACAGGCGAGAGTATCGCGGCGATAGTCTCGCCGTGCCACCAAATTCGAAAAAAACTCTATGGGCCTATCTCCACAGAACGATACTATCGCGGCGATCTACTGATACTATCCGACGATAGTAGGATGGACTCGTTGCAATTCCCTCGCCCGTGGATTTGGCGCCTTACAACAAACGACATAAAGTTTTTTCCAGACTATTTACCTACATCAAATTCCAGAGTAGGTACTAGAAGAGTTAATCTTTATTTTGAACTGTAAGGGCCGATTTCACCAACGTAAAATAAGTCTTATCCGAGCGTAAAATTGATATTTTGAGAGATTTTCAAAATTGACAAAATATCCGCTCGGATAAGACTTATATTTTTACGTTGATAAATTCGGCCCTAAGAAGAAAAAGCGTTGCTCCACAAGACTGCACCACTATACTTTAAAGCTAAGTAGAATATAGGTATAAACTATAATTCCTTTAAGTATTTTGCGCATATAGAAACAATTCAAATAGATTTACAATGTAAAGCCCCTTTTGTAACAGGTTGATCCTGGTGTCATTTAATATAGTGCGAAAAAGACTCTCCAAATGTAACGGAGCAAAGAAAGGGTCGACGTTACGGCGTCTCGCAGTATGAGCACATCCCTGACCGCCGTTATAATATCCCCCAAGGCGACTGAGAAAATAAAAAGGTCGCTGGAGAACTTTTCCGTCTATAATTATCATAATAACCTCTCTCCTCGCTCTCACGACTGGCTCGTTGGTCTATTAGCATGCTCGACTGTGGATCACGATGGACCTGATGTGTTTCCCTGGTCGTGCTAAAAACAGATAGTACAGTGGCAGTAGTATGGGTTTCTTCTGTCAGTAATACAGCTTGGATGTAGGAAGTTGGCAATGTATCATCTGATATCTCCTCTCGGGATTTTACCGGACTATGAGAGTGGGGGAATAGAAGTGCACCTTTGTTTACGCATACACTTATTATCTATCTATGCGGCTTATATATGTTGACCTCATTGCTTAGAACTATATGACACTTCTCCTTTATCAATCGTCCAATGCTGGACAAAGTTCTTTTGCATGGATTTAAACCGGCTTCAGTCTTGCACCGCCTGACACTATTTGATACAAAGATAACTCAATAACCCAACGGTTAAAGGTGCGGACTGAAAACTGAAAGGTCGCAGGTTCGAATCCCACCCGTTGCACTAATGTCGTACCCACTCCTAACACAAGCTTTCCGCTTATTTGGAGGGGAGAGGAGGTTATGAGTCAACTTCAACTTGGCTGATATTCTTTAAAAAAAAAAACTATTAAATACCTAGCACAAAATCCGGGGTTTGTGGTACCTAGGTATAATATTTGTATAACTTGAAATATACTACAATTATGTAACTAACTGTGTATAACTTAGAACTAAAAACAATCAGATATGGAACAAAAGAAACGGTACGTTCGACCGCCATTAGTTTCACTCTAGTCTAATATCATGGGTCAGTAGGTACGGGGGCACATGATACCCATTTGTTCATATTCGGTTAAAAACGGGCAGCTTTGCGATCCTGTGATGATAACGGAATTGGCAATTCCTTATCTCGAGCTTAAAATGAATTCGGTGACGCGGAGTTAGGGTGCCTTTCGTATAAACTGACCTTCCATTTTTCGCTGAGTTGATATGAACCTCTCCTGAATACTAAAATGTTTATTTTACGCGTTTTGTAAGCCTGGGGAAATTTATTGAATAATTTTTGAATAAAGTATCCCTGCTTACTGTCTAGATTTGTGTTTACTGACAGAAATGTGCCTGTCAAACGTGTATAAAACTTGTTTTGCTGAAACAGAGTACCTCGCTGTTTGTGTAAAGATTTGATTACCGAAAATAGGGCCTTATAATTTTGAGGGTTTGGGCTGTTTTGTTTTATTAGGTCACTAGCTGATGCCCGCGACTTTGTCCGCGTGGATTTAGTTTTTAAAGTCCCTCGGGAACTCCTTGATTTTCCGGGATAAAAAGTAGCCTAGATGTTGACCCGAGTAATAAGCTACCACGGTATAAAATTTTGTAGAAATCTGTGCGGTAGTTTTTACGTGAAAGAAGGACAAACAAACAGACAGACAAACAGACAAAAAAAAAATTAGCTTCTGTTTTGATATCTGTATCTTGAACACAATTAGAAGCAAAAACCATTTTTTGAATCTATTTCATGTACAGAATTGGTTTCGTTTCTGTTTTAATATATGTATAGATATAATGATAAGTAAAATATTGTAAAATATTATAAAATATTTCTCTTATAATGTTAATTCTTTTAGGCTCGAGGCGCATTATGGCGGAGCCTATACAAAGGATGCTGATTTAGCCATCTAAAATGATGGAAATGATCTAAAAAATGGCTGATGCTTGCAGGATCACACCCTCGTAGATAAAATATCAAACAAAGGAAATAAATGCACCGTAAATCTACATAAAATATGAATATAACAATAAACATGACAGTAATTGACAGTAATTACGAATGGTATTGTAACTCATACAGATATTCAAATAAAAATAACATATTAAGTTATTTGCTATTGGAATTGTATGCAATCCGTCATTACAGAAAACTCCTAGAAAATGTTTGTAATTCTATAAATCAATAAGAAATGAATGCTATAAATTTTAGTCTACACATTTTCCTGGAAATTTTATGCAGTCTCTAAGCAGCAATACGAAATATGCTAAATTCGGTATAGAGTAGGTCCAGAAGCGACTCTTTTCTTTAAATGGGCTACGCCAGAAAACTCCTCACCTCGAGCCTCGGCTCCGCTTGACTTCGCAGGCTCGCTTCCTTCATGACTTCCTTCGCATGCTTCTACCTTTATGCTTTACAAAAATACTGTAGGTGAACCTTAGCCAAACTATGTAAAACATTTCCTATATGCGCCTGAAATTGTATACTTTCCTTGGAATTCTATACAATGTCTAGAATTCATACAATTCCAGTAGCAAATATTATAATGCATGAATTTATGTTATTCATAATTTGTTTCAATTCATTTACTAGCGAATGGCACTAAAAGCCGAACAATTTGTTTCCATTACCCGTTGGAGTAAATCATCAAGCTTTTCATTAATGGATATTCTATACCTAAAAATTGGGCTATTTCTTTCCATTAGTAAAATATGTATAAACTGATAAATTCGCTTACACAAAATATAATATTACATAAGAAGAGCTTTTAACGATAAGCGTCTAAAGAGTTCAAAGTGGAATGTTATAATTTAATATAAAAAATTATTTTTAAAAAACCGACTTCAAACGCCCGTGCCACTACAAAGTATATAATTTATTGTTGATATTTTAATAACAGCTCGACTGATTTCGATACAATTTCACCTGGGAATGTATATATACATACACCCTTTGAAACAAAAAAAAATTCCAAATCAGTTCAGGCGTGTTCGAGTAATCGGTGAGCATACATAAAGAAAAAGATACCAACGAATTGAGAACCTCCTCCTTTTTGAAGTCGGTTAAAAAAGGCTTTGATATAAATTTCTACGGCGCCTAATTAACAGGAATTCAGCTACTATCCGGGTTAATGCGAGCGAACTTACAGCGATAATAATGAAATTAATGTTGTAAAATTTTAATGAAAAACTACTAACTACTAAACTAAATATTATTGTAGACTAACTTTTGCGCGCGGCTTCGCTCACGTTAAGATACATTTTTCAAACCGCTATTTTACCCCCTTAGGGGATGAATTTTCAAAAATCGTTTCTTAGTTATGCCTACGTAATAATAGCTATCTGTAGCCAAATAGCCCGATCCATTCAGTGATTAGATCTTTGCGTTGATAGATCAGTCAGTCAGTCACTTTTCCTTTTATATGTTTAGTTTATACTAGTTTTTCGCGTGACTTTGTTAACGTAGAGTTAGGTTTTGAAAATCCCGCGGGATCCCCTTAATTTCCCCGATAGAAGGTATGCCACTCTCCAAGTTCTCTTGATGGAAAAGTCACGTTGATCCGTTGCTCATTTGCTGCGTGATTGAAGGACAAAGCAACAAACACACACACATATTATATTATATACGTACCTATTATATTATGTGACACGTGGCCCGCTTGCAAAAACACCGAGCTATCCTAAAAGGATTATCAGACCCAGATTTATCTGCTGTTTTGACAGAATTCGTATAAAACTTATCTGTCAAAATTTCTTTATTCCCGGGCGTAACCGGCGTAAACCGGCGTCACGTCGTTATGCTTATTTTTGATATTGTCAATTATAACTTGGTTATAACAGACTATAATCCATAGATCATAAGGTTCATAAATAACTCACAATATCTAATAATGCAAAAGTTTTTATATGAAACTGTCAATCGTATTTTTCCCTTACATGGCAAAGACTATGTTATAACACTGACCATTCGGGTCGAGTGGTTTTGAAAAGGGTAGCTGAATAAGGGTCGGTGATATTGAACTAGCCAATTGTTACAATAGTGAATAGGAGACTTTTCTAATTCGAAATAACAGTAATAAGTTTACAGCGGCATTTACATTTTCAATCATGTGTTGCAATCGCAGATCCAGGCAATATGTTTTTAAGCTATTGCATAGCTTTTATCGCGGGCTTTGAACTAGGGCAAAGAGTTTGAGCGCGGCGACCGAATCAAGAAATTCCGTAACGAAAATAAACCTTACACCGTCTTTCAGTAAGCGTTCAACATTTTAGAGGTTCATAAGTAGCTCTGTTTGGCGCAGTGGGCGAGCGGCCGCTTTCTTTAGATGTCGCAGGTTCGAATCTCACTCGCGAAGTAGTGACAGTGCGCTTTTCTTTTTTGTTTGTTTTTTAATTTTTTTTTTCATAATTTTTATTATGCGAAAAAAAATATTGCATAAATATTATAATTGCATAAGTTGATAAAAAATGCTATGCAATAGCTTGACCGCGGCAGTCCCCGAGTGTCACTTAATTTTTTTTCTTTGTTTCGACACAATTTGACTCATCTCAAGCAGCAAACTGTGCTAGTGTGGTTTAGATCAGGGTTTAGGGAGAATTAAGTAAACTTTTTCGACTACCTTACGTTATGTACTTTTTAGGGTTCCGTAGTAAACAAGGAGCGCTTATAGTTTCACTATGTCCGTCCGTCCGTCCGTCCGTGGTTTAGCTCAGAGACTATTGGTACTAGAAATCTGTAATTTGACAAGGGTATAAATATTAATCACGTCAATTCACGTGAAATAAAATTGTGGAAAATAATTTTTTTTAGGGTACCTCCCCTACATGTAAAGTGGTGATAAATTATTTTTTCTCGTCTATCCCATAATGTAGGGTGTCGTTGAATAGCTCTTTCAAAAATATTGTGGGTGTGGGAACACCATTTTGCGATTCAGGGATCCGTTTGTGAAATATGATATTTTAAAGTGCTAAATTTCAATATAACTCTTTTCTTAACATTTTCCGGGTTAGGTATTACACGTAGTGTAAGTTGCATATTTTGTAGTATATTATAGTATTTATATCATGGAACTCAAAATAAAAGTTTTATTTAGTTTTATCACGCCAGTTATATTCAACTAGAGTTGCCCGATTTGATTAGATCTTTGATGTCATTTGATATTCATTAAAGTAAGTTTATTATAATCGTGTAGTTACATATTATATTAATATAATACTTTTACGAATGAAAGTAATAAAAAAAGTATTATTTAATTATGACTACATAGAAAACAAATTGAATAAAAGTATGTACAATCCAATACTAAAATATAATATAGGGCGTAGGAGTAAGAAATAAAACGTAGTAAAACGGAACAATAAATTTCCCCCTCGGGTGAACAAAGGCATAAAGAGCGAAAGAAGTGTCAGTTACAATCACTATTGTCACATTCAATCAAACCATTCAAACATTGTGAGCGGGGAGGAAAATAAAACCGAGTAACTTAGTATAACAAGCCCCGGGTCTACATAGTAAAACAGTGGGATCTCATCCAATTTAGCATTCAATCTACGAGCTTGAGAATTGCGTCTTCCGAGATGACCCGCCGCGTCCATTGCCGCCGTGAAGCGATGACCTCATCCGGTTTATTTGATTGAAGTCCCGACCTCAGTTACACTCAGCAATTTTTATCATAATGTATACAGGCTTTTCATGGGAAATCATTGCAGAGCCGGCTTCCGGTTTCGCCGGCTTTCGGTTTTATTACAGGAAAAACTATTATTATTGTACAAGCAAAAGTGTATTTGTTTGTCATTCAATCACACAGCAATGAAACGAAACCACAGTTAGGATCTGGAGAGTGAGATAGACTTTTTTCTATCCTATAAAATCAAAGAGTTCCTTCGGGATATAAAAACCAAATTTACTCGGATGAAATCGCGAGCAAAAGCTAAAGTACTTAATGAATATTTTCATGATTATTTTAGTATAAATAATTCATCCCGGCTATATTATTATAATATTAGGTACAAATGCGATAGTGTGGTGTCTGTTAACTCTTCAAAGGGATTTTTTAACCTGAAGATGGACATAATATTATTATGATACTTTTTATCCCAGAAAATCAAAGAGCTCTCACAGGATTTTCTAAAACTATAGATACAAATGAAGTCACGAGCATCAGTTTTTTGTGTTTAACATTATTTTAAATTAATTATTTCTTTTCTTCATATTTTGTTCCTAGGCTGTATTAAAAGGAACCAAAATATTTGAGATTTTTCCTTACATAGGTAATAAAATAACGTATTAGTATGTATTCTATTTTCCTTTGATATGGAAATATAATAAAAGTAATGAGAACTTTCCACTAATGGAAACAAATTGCTATAGAATGCTTTTAGTCCACCGGTAGAGTAATCCACAGACAAAAGAAATTCGAGTAAGTACATGAATAGAACAATAATTTAAGTTGAGGGGAACAATGCCGGTTCCTAATTTAGTAATTAATAATTCAAACGCCATAATTACAGTAATTTTATAATAAGTACTGTAATGAATTAACATCAAAATTACAGCAAAATCAGTCGGACACTACAGCAGAAATTTATTGAACATGACTTGGCTCAGACTTGAGACAGAGGTAAAGAGCGGGCGATGGAGAAAGCTATGCTCGAACACTAACAAATTGAAGACTAAAGCCTCCGAACAGTGAGTGTTGCCAGTGATGACTTACGGATCCGAGACATGGTCGCTAACCACGGGCGCTATTTCATTTGCCATACAAAATCTGTATTCTACGGAGGCTGCGGGCGCGGGGGAAAACCGCTCCGTGGGTGCCGGGGCTAGGGCTAAAGTTATACCAATCTAACGTCAAAGACGTGCCGCCAAGCAATATTATTCTTTCTTATGTAGGTAAGGGCCTCATAAGAAGGCTCAGGGTCACTCAGCGAGCAATGGAGAGAGCTATGCTCATAGTATCCCTGCGAGATCAAATCAGGAATGAGGAGATGGCGAACCAAAGTCACCGATATAGATCAGCGAGTCGTGAAACTAAGTGGAAATGGGCATATAGTTCTAAGAGCTGATGGTCGTTGGGGTTCTAAGGTGGCGACCCGGTGGAAGCGCTGTGTTGGCAGAACCTCCACTAGGTTGGCCGACGACAGGGAATCGCTGGATGCAGGCGGTGTAAGACCGAAGCCTTTGGAAATTCATGCAAGAGACCTTTGTTCAACGGACATGGAAGTCTATCGGTTGATAAAGAAGTAACAAGAAGAATACACGCATTATAATATACTGATATAAATGTCTCGTTTTAACTGATCTGTCTTGAGCGAAGCGTCTGCGAGCAGAGTGTGAGTGTGATCAATTTAATTTCCTTTCTTTTCGTATTTTGTATTTTATATTATCTTGATTTCAGCTATATCTAAACCAAATTGATAATTCTAAACGCAATGCTCTCCTTTTTTTAGGTTTCTGTAGTAATTTTTTCATTCTTGTTATCCTTATTATGGGTCTCAATTTCATTTAGTTTCGAGATTCTGGTAGAGAGTATAGATAGAGTATGACCGAATTAGCACCGATGAGTATCTACAGCTTCTACAAATGTTATTTATTACACTATCTTCTACTTCTAATTTTCCTATACTTATTGCCCATCTTATGATCGCGCAATCTATATAACCCTTACTTTGTCCTTGATTTCGTCCGCGTGAAGATAGATTTTTTAAAAACTCCGCGGAAACCCGTTTTTTTTTTTTGGAAAAAGTAGCATAAATGTCACTCTCTGGGTCCGCAACTCCGTGAACTAAAGTAGATAATTATGCCGGACAGCAGACCCAACCATAAAGGAAAACGTTCAGTGGAATAAAAATAATACAAAGTTTTTAGTGTTTCTTTTGAGGCAAATATAAATACATAAAAGGAAAAGGTGACTGACTGACTGATCTATCAATGCACAGCTAAAACCACTGGACGGATTGGGCTGAAAAGCATACAGATAGCTTTTATGAAGTAGGCATCCGCTAGGAAAAAATTTTTGAAAATTCAACCCGGTTCGAAAAATCGAATTTAATGTGAACGAAGCCGCGGACAAAAGTAGTTAAATAGTAATCATAATTTACGTTGACTTGAATTAAGGTGTAGTAAGGATGATTAATCTTAAATGAAATTAATTAATATTAGCTGGATTTTCTCGCCGAATAGAGAGGTGTGTATATCATTAGGACGTGGTGGTGATTTGTATAAGTTTTCTGTTTAGTTCTGCAGTAGAAACTGCGATCACCTACTTCCAACATTCATGAATATATTTCCATTGAAATTGTAAACGATGTAAGTTTTGTATTTAAAAACTTTGCTAATTTCTTTCGTCTTCGTCATTGAAAGACACTTGAGGTGATAAGAAAGTTTGGAACTTTGATGTCTTTGCATGCATTTTTAAAGTTGTGACGGTAATAGTTTAAAATTAATCCCTAAGTAGAAAAGACGATGATGAAGAAGATATATTTTAGGTTTTGTTTTATTATCTCGACCATATTGAGTTCACTATGAATGACGCGGAGCCTTATAATTAATTAAATGACTTTAACCGCGTGGAGTTAGGTTTTTCCGAGGGGACCCTCTGTTTTTTCCAAAGATAAGCTTTTTACCACTTTTTTCTGAAGAGAAAGCCATGCTCAGAGTATCCCAGAGAGATCAAATCAGAAAAGAGGAGATACCGTACGTGAACCAAAGTAACAACATAGCTCATGAGTCTCGAAGAGGAAGTGGAATTGGGTGGGGAATATAGTTCGAAGAATTGATAGTGTTAGTATTTTAAGACGCTAGAGTGGCGACCCCGCACCGGAAAGCGAAGTTTTGTTGGCAGACCCCCCACTAGGTAGACAGATGACATCAGATGAGTCGCAGTGAGCCACTGGATTCAGGAGGCGCAAGACCGAGATCTGTGGAAATGTATGGAGTAAATGCAAGACTTTTGTCGGTTGAGATGTGTATCTGTTGAAAAAGAAGGAAAGTCTCTATACTAAACCTAAATTTCGGTTGTAAAGTATAGCAAATCGATGATGTACACATCAGCGCTCCCTGAAGTTGAAAGCTAATAAGTACGACATGATTCAAGCACTGCTTTGTATGCGAAAATTGTGATCCTCTATAAACGTTAACAACTGACAATGAGAAATGGAACGTGACGTAGGTGTTTGTTAAGCTAACGCGATAATGTTAGTTGAATAGTTGTCGAGATTATTGTACCTATTATTCGGTGCATAAGTTCTTTCGCTTTTATTTTCTACCCGACTGTATCAAAGGTGAAAGGAAAGATTCATTGTTTCATTTTGGGCCAGGTACTTGTACGCTATACCAAAAAATGGTATTAAATCATAGAAATTGAAATAAAATATGCTTTTTTGTAGTATTACAGTGAATAAGAGGTACAAATATAAAATTGATAATTGGGTACATCTACAGAATGGTGTTGGTTTAATACTCAAAGGTAGAATGGCAACTGCCGGAGTGCATCCATCTGCTTTTGTTGTCTATGTTTGTAATTACGTTACGTCATCCTAATGTCCTTTCAATCGTCAAACGTCAATTGCTGATATGTCAAATATCGATTGCTGTCAATTGTGGTTATTTTTAAGTCAAATGTCATCATGACGTGTAAGTACGTGTAATTGTCAAAAAGAGCGCCATGTTATTTGTGCTTTTATTTTGCAAAATAATTTCGCATTGTACCTCGTAAAAAGGACCTTTTAATGAGAAATAAAGAAAAAATAATCACTATTTCATGACCCCAAACATTTTGATAAAGTAATTGTTGAGAACTCTGCACTCGAAATTGTAGACGAGTATATTTACCTGGGACACACAGTCCAGCTAGGTAGGTCCAATTTCGAGAAAGAGATCAGCCGCCGAATCCAACTCAGCTGGGCAGCGTTCGGGAAGCTCCGAGATGTCTTCTCGTCCAAAATTCCTCAGTGCCTGAAGACTCAAGTCTTCGAACAGTGCGTGTTGCCAGTGATGACTTACGGATCCGAGACATGGTCGCTAACTAAGGGCCTCATAAGTAGGCTCAGGACCGCTCAGCGGGCGATGGAGAGAGCTATGCTCGGAGTGTCCCTGCGGGATCGAATCAGAAATGAGGAGATCCGTAGGAGAACCAGAGTCACCGACATAGCTAAGCGAGTCGCGATACTGAAGTGGAAATGGGCGGGGCACATAGTTCGAAGAGCTGATGGTCGTTGGGCTCCCAAGGTGCTGGAGTGGCGACCCCGTACCGGGAAGCGCAGTGTTGGCAGACCCCCCACCAGGTGGACCGACGACATCAAACGAGTCGCAGGGAGCCGCTGGATTCAGGCGGCGCAAGATCGAGGCCTTTGGAAGTCCATGCAAGAGACCTTTGTCCAGCAGTGGACGTCTATCGGTTGATAAAGAAGAAGAAGAAGAAGAAACATTTTGAAAGACTGTACAAAGACCTGGCCCCGGCTCAATATAAATTTGAAACAACCCCTTTGGCAGTGTGTGTATGTATTTATGTTTGTATTTAAGTATGTTCCCTAGCACCTAAACTAATGAGCTTTGATGAATGAGGTGTCAATCGAATTGCTAATATGGCCCAGCTGACAACTCTACATTTTATACGAAAAAAATCAATATTAGGGATGTATTGTATATCATGTATATCTACTATGATGTTACATCCAATTTCTCATGATCGGGTTAAAATTTTGAGTTTTTCTTATGGTTTCATGAAATTCCTACTGATTTACTCTCAATGTTTCCTGCAGGTACATTTATTCTATTTAAAACTGTTTTACATTATTGATTTCGAGAAAATCCTCAATTTGAACAGTTTGATGGAAAATCCAACCTCAATTATTGATCCTCTTACTTAATTAATTAATTTAATATGTATATTTTCTTTCACTTTCGATGTAATTTGTATCCACAAAAGTGGTGCAAACGGTGGATCGAATCGTCGACCTTGCAGGTTTCAATCCATACCTTATACTGTTGGGCTATTGATGTTTTTTTTGGAGAGAATTCTATTCTTCTTCTTCTCTTCTTTGTCAACAGACAGACGTCTCTTTCATGGACTTCCCGAGGCCTCGGTCTTGCACCACTTGAAACCAGCGGCTCCTTGCGACTCGGTTGATGTCGTCGGTCCACCTAGTGGGGCGCCTGCCAACACTGCGCTTCCTGGTGCTAAATTCTATTAATGAATTTCAATGTCGAAATAAGCAATCGCGTTTAATTAATAAAAGGTAAAGTTCTATTTAAAGATAAAATTAATGTTTCATAAAATATGACGTGAGTATTATTTTAAGACTTAAATATGAAAGTTAAAATTAATCCCTGACCAACTCGACATCGGTCATAGTTCATGATAAACCATAATTTATGAGTATTAATTTTATTTATTAATATTTTGATTTGGTTCAAACATCAACTCTTTATCAAATACCATTAACTATAATATTCTTATCTACTAAAACTTAATCACAATGGTTTAATCTTAGAACGCAGGTTACAATATTTTTGTGAGTTATATTACACTTTTATCACAAACTAAAAATATAAAACATGTAGTGCTAAATTATTTAAAATAATTAATTATTTTCAATTTATGTTTTTTTTTATTCGAAGACATCCTTTGTTTGTGTTATCACTTAGTGGTAAGTGACGATGCAGTGATTATGAAAGTGGGATAACTTGGAAGAGGCATGGGACTTTACTTAGGCTCGCTTGCAGAGACGCCGCGGCGCGGCGTTAGGTTAGATTAAACTTGTAATTTTGACAGAAGCATTATACGAAATCTGTCTAAGCAGCCGCTAACTCTGGGTTAAAAGGATAACGCGGCGTTTCTGCAAGCGGGCCTAAGGGGTTTCTACGTGGCATCGTACCAGACCTCTCTGTCTAAAAATGATTGCTAGAGTGTGACGATCGCATAATTACTGATTGGCTGGTATTCTCTCGCTATTGGTTTAAATGCATTAGTGCAGTAAGAACACCATAATTCAACCAATCAGGGGTAGTTGCATTTTTCTTTTTCTTCTTCTTTATCAACCAATAGACGTTTATTGCTGAACAAAGGTTTCTTGCATGGACTTCCACAGGCCTGGGTCTTTCGCCACCTGTGTCCAGAGGCTCCCTGCGACTCGTTTGATGTCGTCCACCTAGTGGGGGTCTACCAATACTGCGCTTTCCAGTGTGGGGTCGTGGGGCACCTTGAGACCCCAACGACCATCAGCTTTCAGTGCATTTTTCACACTTGTTAGACATTGACTCAGAAGCGGAATTTATCACTCAAAACTAATCACGCCTTAAGAGAATACATCTCTTAAAACGCTAAAACCCTACCTATAGCCGTCTCCACCATCCCCAATAACGGCCCCTTTCCACTCTGCTAAATACCACAGCACGACAGACAAACCACCATCTGAACGTGAGGGTAATCATCAAAAACATTTAAATATCAATTTAACTAATCTAAGCGTACTGGCAATATTTATTCGATTAGGGTGCGATTGCTATCGCAATCCCTCAATCAAATACAACGACCTAGACACGAAAGCATCTACTAGTCGGATGAGTCTCTGGGCAGAGACTGAATTCGTATCGTCAAAACAGCCGTTTTATACTAATATTTCAAAATGGCGCGCAAGATGGCGTGCCCGTGCTGTCAAAGTCAAATGTTGAACTAAACTAATTTCAATAAATAAAAGGATACGGAAATCAAAAAAATACTCTTTATTAATTAAACGGAAACCAATTTTAAACACGAATCTGACATACTGTAGCAATCATATTTTGACATTTGCACAGCCAATATCGCTTGGTGGCGCGTCTTCATCCATAGATTGGCAATTAAACCCAGCCGAAGCCTCCCACCAGACTAGACCAGGGTTAATTTAGAAAACTATAAATTCTTAAATTGCCACCAACGAGAATTGAACCCAAAACTTTTCACTTAAAAGACTACAGTGCTCATCACTTTGACTAAAAGACTACAGCGCTCACCACTTTGACTCAGACTACAGCGCTCACCACTTTGACTAAAAGACTACAGCACTCACCACTTTAACTAAAAGACTACAGTGCTCACCACTTTGATTAAAAGATTACAGCGCTCACCACTTTACCAGTTCGTCGGTTGTCTGGTAAAGCCTTTATTCTGTGTATAGTGTGTAGAACTTATTTGAAATATTTACAACTCAAAAAATCTAATTTCAGAAAACATTGTACTCTAAAGACGGAAGTATTGTATGTATTTTTTTTTAATTTGATACACGGGTGCGGATAAGCCTCATAGTTAAAAATGTGATTCGAGGAAAACTTATAACGAGCGGAATTTCGAAAAGGCGGTATTTTACTGCAGTAAACTTTAAACAAGCCATTTGCGGCCGGGAAGTGTCCCTTCAAATTAATCACAAGCTTCACTACAAGATTCGTTTACAATCCCAACGACTTTTGATAACTTCTTTATTCCAGCAGTCTACAAAGGATTAGAAAGAAAAACTTTTTCTTTAAACGTTGAAGTTTTCCGTTTATTAAAGAAATAATTTTTCTCGGTATCTCAAGATCTTTTTATTGTCCTTATGGTAAAACCTTCTTTTGCTTTTGTTTTGAGATCTCGGTTACATGAAAGGAAAATCATCTAATCATATACTCTATAGTCTATACATTTTTAGGGTTCCGTACCTCAAAAGGTAAAAAAAGTCTGTCTGTCCGTGTGTCACCACCGATTTTCTCAAGAACGGGTGGACATAGCAAGTTGAAATTTATAGCAAATACTGAGGTCTATAGTACCTGTAATCTATATGTGTATAAAAATCAAGGCACTGAGTTAACACGATAAAAAGATATGGGCAAATTTATATTTTCGCGAAAACTTGTAAGTACCAAAATTTACTTTAATTTTTAACTTTTTTTATTTTTCGGAATTTTCCCTTTACTTGTGCTTTAAGACCTTGCTTTTAACCAAAATTGACAATTCTAGGTCAACCGGAAGTACCCTATAGGTTTTGGGTCGAAAACCTATATTGTATGAAATCCTGCCCATATGTTGCTTCAAATCCAAACTTGTTTTTTTATAGTCTATGCTTCCCATATTAACTCCTAAAATTGTATTTTTTAAATGAATATCCGGATTCCGAAGTAATGAACAATGTTAAGAACAAAGCTGTAGTTGCGTCACTCGTGCGTCTAACTGTATAATAATATATTTTATGCAAAAAATCTTTTAATTTATAATTTCACATAATATTCTTTATTTTGCTCATAATATGCACACCTAGGTTTAAGTTATTTACAATAACGTACCTTATCGTTTCAGCACTCGGCCGGACCCACCAGGCGGCGACATTTTCACTTGAACAATAAAATACACTAAGTAGATAAAATAAACAAGTTTACCATCACCATATCCTCTCGATAAAGAGTAGTATGTTCCTTGACCATATTATTATTCGACTACCTACCTCACGCGAATCATAGACCACGAACACTAGAATAATCTGAATGTTACCGACAGATCCACATAGATACACAGACACCGAGATTAATATCCACGATAAATGCCACCATAGACTACAAACATTAGGGAATGCGACATGACACAACCGTCCACAGACCAATCGATACCACTACTACGATACTCTTTGGTTATTACGTTTTTTGGTTATATTCTAACGGAAATGTGCATTGATATCTTTTTAACATTAAAATAAAAATCCCGGTAGGAAAAATCAAATTCTTGATTCCAAAGATTGTAAAAGATATGTTTTTTTCCTATAATGTTTTGGTTTTGAAGCGTGAGAAAACTTGGTACCATTCTTGGTCAAGATCCTTTGGCAAATAGCAAGGTCTGTAGACATAGATATGATTTTTTAGATATATTAAGGAAACCCAGGAGGTCGTTGATTGTACGAAGTTTAAAAAATCGAAAACCGACAATACCAAACCATAATTTTCTTATAATAACGGGATTTTAATTTGGAATACCTGTCCTGTTAGCAGCGTAATGAATAAATAATTATACAGTTCATGTTTTATTTACTGGAAGAGATTAATTATTAGACTACAATGCGCTTGTTCTATTTTTACACCAGATTTTGTTTTCAAAGCAAAAGGGGCAAAAACAGAAAAACAATTGCTTTCTTGTGAAAATAAATTGTCTGGACGAAAACTAATTTCGACTGAGCTTATCATTTTAATTGAAACCTTTTCTTGAAAGCAAATACCTAATGTGCAAAACCCATTTTGTGCGAATTCACAGACTAGCATGATATTTCCAATTACTAATAGAACTAGCTCAGACTAGCTCAGACGTTACTTATTTTAAAAATTAAATTTTTAATTTACACTTGTTTACTTTATAAATCTTAACGACTGCTCAAAACATGAAGAGATTTCAAAATATCCGGTTAAATTGCACTTAACATATTATATTCGTTTGTGATAAATTGGCAATACATTGAGACGTATTTATTCAGATTTTAATCGAAACGAGGTTCCGTTGATTCAGTGC
Organism: Oeneis ivallda; assembly: GCA_029955525.1. NCBI lineage: Eukaryota > Metazoa > Arthropoda > Insecta > Lepidoptera > Nymphalidae > Oeneis > Oeneis ivallda. The sequence continues at coordinate 12,594,758 of JARPMR010000009.1, forward strand.
ACGTATTACTGCAGACGTCAGTCTCAGTTAATTGTTCGCGTGCGTTTACAGTAGATTCGTCACGTACGGCGTACCAATTTTTTTTCCAAAAAATGCGTTTCGCCGAATAAGCACTACGGTTGTCTGTAAAAATATAAAGCTCTATAGTGGTGTTAATATTTTGGAGTCTCTTGTTTAATATTTAAACTAAATAAAATGCGTGAGTGTCGTGGAACACTCGCCTGAAACGAAGTGCCTTATAATAAATTAATAATAAAAATAAATAATTTAGATTCAGTAGTTATTTATTTTTCTTTTTTTTTAGAAATGAATAACAGCTGAAGTTGACTACTGTCCTTTTTTTTAGAAAAGAATAACAGCTGAAGTTGACTACTATCCCCCTATCCCCTCCAAATAAGCGGTAAGCTTGTGCTGGGAGTGGGTACGAAAGTAATGCAACGGGTGGGGTGCGAATCTGCGATCTTTCAGTTTTCAGTCCGCGCCATTAACCGTTGGGTTATTGAGGTTTTTCTAACTCCCAAATAATAAGTATACTTTATGTTGACCAAACAGAAGTCAATATTTTTGAAAAGTGAATTTGTAGTGGACTATCCACTACAAATTCACTTTTCAAAAATATTTGCTTAATAATAAGAAAGGTTTCTTCTACAGGTGACTATTAAAAAAAAAATCACGTTTCCATAGTTTTTGTGTTGGTTTATATTCTAGGAACAATGAAATAGGTATGTATGAATTTAAATAATTAATTAATTACATAATTATATTATGTATTAAGAGTTTGTTGATATTGCAACGATATTAAAATGGTTAAAGTTATGTATTATATTATTACACTAACTTGTACTTTAGAATGTAAACTAAATATCTAACATAGTTACACATACCTACATATCAATCTTCTAAATTTGATAGGACCATGATAGCATCTATTTACTAAGGTAATCTTAGTGGAAGCTGCAATTAACTGGCTAACACTAATTCCTAGTAAATAACCTTGTAACACCCATTTATAATGCATAGTACGGCTGAACTGCACCAGAAAGTGGCTTGCTTGTAGCTTTTAACACCATTATGAACATGGACATATTTTATAACTATATAGAGCAATATCTATATAATTATACATATAAAAATGAATCCCTGTATCTCTTGGTCACGCCATAACTTGAGAACGACTTCAACGATTTCATTCCTCTTTTTTAAAAGTTTTCTAATACTTCGTAGAAGGTTCTTACGGAATGATATGTTAAAAAAATTGCGCTGAAAAGTGGATAATTTCAGAAAACTTAACAACTACTTTAACTTCGCGAGTTTGACAGTTCGCACGTTTGATGAATTGGTATCGAGGGAAGCTGGAAGAAATCTCTACTTAGAAGCTTTACCTTTGCCCACTAATTCTATTATCATTTTTAACACTGTTAATAATTACAAAATAATAAAAATAAATAAATAAATAACCTTGGTACCTACCTATTAAATCTGTACAGACTTCACCATTGAAATCCAGATACCGCTCTGAAATCTTAAACTGCTAAGAAGCTTTATTAGTATATTACAATAAAAATCCACGCGGACAAATTCGCGGGCAAAAGCTAGTTACTAGCTATAGTTATAATCACTGTTCTGTGAAACATAATATTCTATTCGAAAGCTTCTGGCATAAATCCCTTCCTTAGATATAAGCTGTTCTTGTGCATGACCTTTAAATGTTTTTGTTTGTTTTCTGGTACTAAATATTAAAATAATAAATAAATAATATAATGGTATTAAGGTCCGATTTCACCAACGTAGAATAAGTCTTATCCGTGCGTAAAAATATTTTGACAGTATTTTCAATACAAAAACTGCCAGAACGCTCAATTTTTTCCTCGGACCAAGCAACGTCAGTCGACTTTGGTAAAATCGGCACTTAAAGACCTTAAAATCATTTTCATTTAGCCGAAAAAGGAAAAGATTCTCAAATCTCATTAATTATTGTCATAAGAGCCACAAGGTTGGCCCTATCTGAGATAAATTCGGCCGATATCTTTGATATTGCTTTTTGTAAGCTGGCTACGTCTGTCTATTTGAAAGCTCTAATCTCCAAAGTACTAAGCACATTTTCCTTCCGAAGATAGAGTTTCTTGGATAAATTTTCTATACGAGTCTATAATTATCATATTAAATAAATATGAAATATACAAAATATACAAAATAAATAGCCTGAACTTGAAACATTTGTAAAGAACCGAAAAAGAAATCATACATAATCATTTTACTCAATACATTACGCCCCCGTGCGAAGCTGGGAAAGTCCGATACGTAAATAAAAAAAAAAAACAATTTCAGGCCAAAACGGTAGCATCCGACCTAAACATAGAAGGCAGTGTATTTTACATGGTCTTTTTCGTTTGCACACTGTACATGCAGTCGGGCTGTAGTTAATCTTTGAAATTGGTTTTCTATCATCGAAACTACCTAAATAGCTTTAAAAGGGGCTTCTTGCATAGATGTGTTACAGAATTTTATGCTCATACAACAAGCTAGGTATCTATTTCGCCAAAAATAAAAATACGGTAACTGTACAGTGGAATTCTGACTATACGGGTAAATGCCCAATTAAACAGGATTATAAAATAATAATAAAGGAATGTGAAACAATAGTATATAACTATTGGTGTTTCAGCCGCGTAGGAAGAGACCCCTGAAGCGGATCGCTGACAGCCGCTGGTTACAAGCGGCGCAAGACCGGGCTCTGTGGCGAATGACAATCCTTCAAAGAGAGTTATGTCCAACTGTGGAGGACTATCGTTTGAGAGTTTGATTATCTTATTTTCTATTCTCACTAATATAACATTCTACTATTCCTACTAATCCTAGTTACTACGTATGAATCCTACAAATGAACCGATTTGGCTGAAATTTGGAATGGAGATAGCTCATACCCAAGTTTAACACATAGGCTACGTCATTTATTAGTTAAAGTACAGTAAAGGCTACAGTAAGTAGGCTCAGGACCGCTCAGCGGGCGATGGAGAGAGCTATGCTCGGAGTGTCCCTGCGGGATCGAATCAGAAATGAGGAGATCCGTAGGAGAACCAGAGTCACCGACATAGCTAAGCGAGTCGCGATACTGAAGTGGAAATGGGCGGGGCACATAGTTCGAAGAGCTGATGGTCATTGGGGTCCCAAGTTGCTGGAGTGGCGACCCCGCACCGGGAAGCGCAGTGTTGGCAGACCCCCCACGAGGTGGACCGACGACATCAAACGAGTCGCAGGGAGCCGCTGGATTCAGGCGGCGCAAGACCGAGGCCTGTGGAAGTCCATGCAAGAGACCTTTGTCCAGCAGTGGACGTCTATCGGTTGATAAAGAAGAAGAAGAAGAAGAAGAAGAAGAAAGGCTACAGTTTAAATTAAAGAGTTCCCGTGGGAATCAAAAAACCTCAATCCACGCGGACGATTTCGCGGGCGTCATCTAGTTATAAAATATGCGAAAGTGTGTTTGTATGTCAGTTTGTTGTCCTTCAATAACAAAGTAACGGAACTACGATCTCGATCTCGGAGTGACATAGAATGATTTTTATCCCAGAAAAACAAAGGTTGCAGTGGGATGTGACAAAATCCTAGCTCCAGACAGACGAAGTCGCGGGCAAAATTATGTATTAATTTTATCAAGTTACGATAATATGACTTGAATTAAAAGGATAAGGGTGAATTTATACGAGTAAAGTAACTAAGTAAGTATGTATTAGATAACGGACTGAAAATTCGTTCAAGAATGCAGTACAAGTATCTACACCTGTTTACTTCGAAAGGTAAAAGCACTATGTAAATTGTACTTTTATTTTTACTTTTTGTATATATTCAGAATCCAATTTACGTGATATTTACTCGGTGGTTAAAAGTTTATTTTCACTTATTTACTAACTAACTGATGCCAATAACTCTGGATGGTTTAAGGTTTTTAAAAATCACAGGAGCTCTGAAAATGTAAACGACAAACAGAAATTCGTTTTGACGAACAAGATATTATTGTGTATAAAATATAATTATAATAAGATAAGTATTAATTTTTAAAAATCATGCGAGAACCCTATGTTTTCAGGGAACAAAAAGGAGCCTAACTCTCTCAAGGTTCTTAAGTGTATTTATTCATGCAAATATCACGTCAATTTGTTGCACCGTTGTTACATGATTATAGGACAAACCCAGAAACAAACACGCCTTTCACATTTCTAATATTAGTAAGGTTAGCGTTATATTTTTGTAGTATGAATGGATAATATGGATTCAATATCTTTTTTAAAATATTTCGCGTCCTGCCTGCCGCATCGACGCAAGTTTCCAATTTGGGCTCTGGCTGTGATTCCACTGGCAGGTAACGATCTTTTTGAAATTGGGTCAGTTTGGGCATTTCCTCTGGCCGATCATTTCAGCTATCGAGTCGAGTTTTCAAGTGAAGCCATATCAACTAGGAACGTAGAGTGTGTACAAAATATGAGCTGTAGGTCGTTTTTGCTATCGAACCACAATGCTCCTTAAGAGTTTATTACTTCGCTGCGCTTCGATTTATATATCCGGCTCTCTTTCACATAAATATGAGATCATTTTTGTGAAAAAAATTTATTTTTCATTCGATGACAAAAATGGGGTTGTTTGTTGGTTTGTCCTTTATCTTGATTTTTGGCGACCTGGCGAGTGTCGGTACTTTTATCCCTGAAAAACAGAAAATTCCTGCAGGATTTTTTGAATCATATAGTTCTACACAAAAAGATAAAAATACCTTCAGATCTGAAATTTTATCAATGAAATCGAAGGCAGGATTGTAACACATTTGAAAACGCTTCGCTTGGTCCATGCTCAACGCAAAAGTAGTCTTTTTTAAGTTATTGACTGCAAAATATCTGTTTGAATGCAGTTTTATTTGTAGCTGACACAACTGCAATATCACAACTGGCGAGCAAGGGACAGTTCTAGTATTGCATGCCGAAACCACGAGATTGTGCATGAATGGCCCAGTTGGTTGGCAGTTATGATGAAGTTGTACTAACTGCAGTAGAACTTCATTTTTACAGTGATTTTGTAGTCCGTCTCTCTAGACATGTAGGTATCCTTTACTTTTGCGATTTATAATTACTAAGCACGTGAATATTGTATGTATTCTGTGCTTTTGCATATAATAATTACCACGCATGTAGGAATATTGGTGAATCCTACTAATATTATATGCGAAAGCTTGTGAGGATGGATGGATGTATGGATGGTCGTTTGCTACTCCTTCACGCGGCAACGAATTAACTACCCAGGATTAACACAAAATACACAAATGAAAGAGTTCCCGCGGGAATTAAAAACCTTAATCCATGCGAAAGAAGTCACGGGCATTATCTATGTATATCGAAAACTGCGTGATTGTTGTGGAGCACTCGGTTGGAACGAAGTGCCTTTTAATAATAAATTAATATTAAAAATACTTATATAAAGTAAAAAAAAATAAACTGAAGTTAGGATTCGAACCCCCAAACCGATAGTTTCACCCCTTCGCTTATCCGCTACGCTACCAAAGCTATAATGGAAAGTGTATAATAAATGACGGCAACAAGTGTCGTGACGGAAATTTTTTACACTTTTATTGCCCAGCCTCTATCCGCCAAACCGTCCGAAAAGGAACTTCCGAAAGTGACTTAAACAGTAAAACATCGGCAACACCACAATATCGGCCGGATATAAATATATTAGGCACATGCCCCAGTGATTTGTACGGGATCTACTGTTTTCCGCTTATTCATGCAGCCCAAGAGGCGATTACCTACCAACCGTTGCAGCTCATGAATACATTTGAATAGATTACAGCAGGCAGGAGTGTAAATTGATGCAGGTTTCTGCATTCGTTACATACATTTTGATTTTTACCCATGACGGTTTAACCTAACCTAAAAGCTGCAATGGGGCACCCATATAGCAGTACTTGCTGGCAAGCTCAGCTCTGCTGCTTACGCTGTTAGGAAGATTCGACAGATAACTGACATAGAAACTGCAAAAATTGTTTATTTTGCATATTTCCATAGTATTATGTCATACGGAATCTTAGTATGGGGTAAAGCGGCCGATATTGGAAAAATTTTTGTATTGCAGAAGAGGGCGATTCGCGCAATCTATAATTTAAAGCCGCGGGATTCGCTTCGAGAAAAATTTAAAGAAATAGGCATTCTTACAGTAGCTTCACAATATATTTATAACAATATAATATTTGTCAGACAAAACATTGTGAATTACAAAAAAAAGGGTGAATTACGAGATAGGCAGGTTAGAGATCCAAATAGGCTCGTGATTCCTCGACTGCGCCTCAAGAGGGTCCGAAAGACATTTGTGGGAATGGGCGTGACGTTCTATAATAAAATTCCACAGTCGATCTTGGACTTGCCTTTACACAAGTTTAAGAAATCGATTAAAACTACGCTCATGAAAAAAGCATATTATACGATTGAAGACTATATAAATGACAAAAAAGCGTGGATGTACTTCGTTCCGGCGATTCATGAGACAGTAGGTAATGATTAACCTGTATAATTGTATATCAAAATAATTCTATTCTATTCAGAGTTTCCACTTTATTTGTGTACAAGTCATATTTTAAAATGAGTATTTGATTTGAATATTAGTTTTAATTCGATGCCTTAAGATGGGTAGCCTACATAAGTATGTCACACTCTCTTTAACATTTCTGCGGTGGTGTCGTGTGATGCGGGTTGTTGCGTTCCCTAAAATATGGTTGAGCGAAGCAATGGCTGGGTCATGCGTCATGCTCGTGAACGGGTGCCACCAGCGGCAATGGGGCTACTTTCTGTCTGCCCGTCTTGACATGTGTTGAATTATAATTAGAAATAATTACGTATGCTTTTGTGGACCTTTCCCTCATTGTGGAAACTCTGCATACATAGAATATCTGTTAAGTATATTGTAAAAGTATTTTGAAAAGAGCAACTGCCGAGTTTCTTGCTGGTTCTTCTCGGCAGGAACGGCATTCCGAACCAGTGGTAGACTCATTGACGATTCAAAAGTACTTGTAAAAGTTTATTTGAATAAAAAACATTTCTATTCTATTCTATTCTAACCTTTCCCCGCGAATTTGTCCTCGTACAGTTATTTCTGAAGCCCGCGAGAACCGTTTCTTTTTCCGGGATAAATAATGTAACATAAAAAATTCTTTTTAAAAAATCGACGTCAAACTCCCGCGCCACTATACAAAATATATAATTTATTGTTGATATTTTAAAAACCGCTTAACAAATATCGATGTAATTTATATGGGACCTGGGAAGTATACCCTTTCAAACAAAAAAAGAATTTTCCAAATCGGTTCAGGCGTCTTCGAGTAATCAGTGAACATACATAAAAAAAAAGATTCCGACGAATTGATAACCTCCTCCTTTTTTTGAAGTCGGTTAAAATAGCCTTTATTATCAGCCTAACCCAACTCTCCCGGTCCTTAACTATATCCATGCCTTTGAGTAATAAACCAACACAGGAGAAGAATTGACGCGCGTACCCCTCTGTAAGTTGGGTATGAGCAGTGGTCCTACTTTCGTCGTTATATAAAACTGTTTGACTCGAGTCACGCGCCTGTCAACTACGTATGGTTAGCGGGGAATGAGCTCCGCTATAAATGCCGAATATGAGAGTATTTTCTTCTAAAAAAATATTTAAAACATCCAGTTTACTAAAGGATAACATTTATTTACTTCTGATGTATTATTTTATCCAAATAATGCAATACTTATGCAGAAAACTTAAGAAAACTGTCGATCTGAAAATGTTGCTACTTAATCGTACATGAAATAATTTGGGGAAAATATTGAAAATTAATCTTCCTACTTACTATTCGTTTAGAGACCTTTATCTTGAACTGCATTATAAATTGATCCCATAGAATTAAAATCACGATAGAATAGGAAGGGGTGAACGACTAATTTATAAGCTTTAAGTAAAATATGACTAGATATATAAATACGAACTTTGATCGTCTGTGGGATTATCAAATAATGATAAAAAATTCTTTCTATAAAACCGACTTTAAACGCCACTACAAAGTATAAAACAATTTTAATTTGTACATGTATGTTGAAGTCGGGCGGGCCTAAATATAAATGATGAAACTAATGCGCGACGCTAGCCCAACTTTGCCCGATCGGCGTATGAAGTCGGTTTTTTAAAGATATTTTTTTTACATTATTATTTTAAGCTTTTTTGTGTATATCTCTGATCGCGAGCAATTTGCTCTTAATCATTGAGTTCCTTCCTCCATCACCGAAGATATGAATCATCTTCTCTTCACCTTTTAAATAGGCCCAACCTTATTATGCTTTCTTTCAAAAAAAATTGAAATCGGTTCAGATTTGACGTAGTTATGGAGTAACATCTAACATTATATCAACAAAAATTTATATGGGAACCACCTCTGAAGTATGCCCTACTAAACAAAAAAAATTTATCAAATTCCATTCATTATTAGGCGGAATAATTGGGTAACAAATATACAAAAAATTCAAATTGAGAACCTCCTCCTTTTTTGAAGTCGGTTAAAATGATTGCATTATTATAACGATCGCAATGGTGTCTGATTGGCTGGTACTCTCCCACTATTGTTTAAAATGCATTGATGCAGCTAGAGCTCCATAAACTCAGCGAATTCATAAAATTAGTTTTTTTACTCAATTATTTCAAAATTTATAGGTATATATTTCCATATAGCCAGTGTGATATGATTTTCTAAATATACAAAATGAAAAGGTGACTGACTCACTGATTTATCAACGCATATCTACTATGACGTAGGCATCCGCTAAGAAAGGATTTTTACAAATATAATACAAAAAATAATGAAAACGAGACTAAAAAATTGTTTAATAATAATGATAAGTTCTACGTAAGTCTTTCTTACTCGAAAATTAGGACTTTAATTTTATGAAGTCGGCCACACCGCAATAAAATTAGGGCTGGACAGCAAGATTTCATATGTCGATATTGGTGGGGGGATTGTATAAATTATTTATACCGAGATATTTTTATCGTCTTACTAATGGTTCATTGACGAAAAAAAATATTTAAATTCTATACATATTTGGTTCATTAAAACTTGGCAATTGAATTAAAGTACCCATACTTCTTATTCATCCCGCTAGGTTTACCGGAAAGCTAAATAGCTTGGCGGTGTTTTATTACAGATGGGGTGGCCACTATAGCCATGGCGGCAGCCTAGCATTACAAACAAATATACACTTCGTTCAGATGAAGTAGATGAAAAAAATAAGCCTTCCAAGTAAAGTATGTAGGTACAAGTTTTAACTTACCAATCATAACTTTAAATAAATTTTTTTTTAGGGTTCAGTTTTTCCTTTTTATGTTTCCTCCATACTGGACTGAGAGAATATTATTCAACGCTGGAAAACGATCTTGTAAATCGAAAAAGTGAACTTTAAACCAGAGCCAATAACGTTTTAAAAAATCATAACAGCTCATAATAAGCTATCAGGAGCAGATTTTTTTCAAAAAGCATATTTTTTAATGTAACACATCAGATGATACTAATTATATAATTCTAAAGTAGAATTACTTTAGTTTTATACATTAGTTTTATATCAATTTCGACTAATAGTTTTTCAATTTCAAGAAGCAATGTTGCTGTAACTTGGTATTTGATACATATGAAACCACGAAATAACTCTAAACTCTGAAATGCTAATTATGCTGTATTTATTTTTAAGGAAACATGATGTAGTTCTAACAGTTTGTACTTAATATACTTTTTAGAAATAGATACATCGTAAATTTCGCTTTAAACATAAATAAAACAAATGATGTTTCATTAAAAATGCTGTATGTTTATTTAAACAAGATTACTTAAAAAATCAATGTGTTCAATATTAATACCCACTACGTATTCAAATAAAAATTAAATGTCTCTCAACTTAATAAACAATATTATTAAAAATCTATGACAAAGTACAGCACTCCCTGGTGGCTTATAACCTTAAATCATAACTAAACAGCTGCTCTAAGGTGATATACTGTGGTACCTACAGCATGCTTTCAGCATGAGAATGAGAGTATAGTGACGGAGTAAATACCTTGGTATCTACAAAATCTGTTAATAATCAGATAATCCTAAGTCCTTACAGTAGGTACACCTAAGTGCACTGCACTGCTAAAAAGTATTGATAACTTTTTTGAAGTATCTGTATAATATTGAAAAATAGATGGTGTCTTAGTATTTACAGCATTTTTGAGTACGTTGAAAAATATGAATAACAAAAAATATAATATAAACATGTAGAGAAGGTCAACATAGTATCTTAGAAAAATAATGTCATAGGAAAACGAAAATCCGACAATCCGACGCAGTATCTTTTTCTTCCAAATATATAAAAAAGTCATTTTGTTATTTTTCGAAATAAGCTAGATCGCTTTCCAGCGTCAATATAGTCCAAAGTTTCTAGCTGTATCTTTACGCAAGTACTAAAAGCCTACAAAGAGTCAATCTAATAGCAAAGGCATATTATGACTAAAATAACGGCAAGAACCTCGTTTCCTAGCGCTTCTATATACCTACCATGTTAAAGATCTCGAACAAAAAAATTTACTCTCGAATAAAGTAACTCTGTTGTAAATAATTATTAGAAAAACTTATCGAAAGTCGATAATCGATAGTGTCAAATCCCTAAAATGCTTACACAAATGATGCGATTGTTTCATGTAATGATAGAGCGTCCCTGTGTGTGAATGTGATAGTGTGCATATACTTTAAGGTAGTGTTTGCTAATTATATTGTGTGCGTGCATAGCGACGTGATGGAAAAATGCAACTGTAGTAAGCAAGTTTTCATGTGTGCTACCTCGCCCCCCACCGTAATTGACAGACTTTTTTGCGAATAAATTAGGGGTCAAGTCCTCTCCATTGCTGGTTTATTACTTAAAGATCCATGCCAATAACCACCAATCCGTTACTCTGTTGCTGTATGATTGAAGGAAAACCAAGTAGGTTTCATGGGATAGATAAAGCGAGATTTGTAAATGAACGCGTGCAAAACCGGATATATGCCCAACCGCATTTGTTATACAGTTTAGTAACCTGGTACCAGAGAGTTGTCATATTTTTGGAGTAGCAAAGTCAAAATAGAAAAATTTTCTCGATAAAAAAACCAATAAACCGCCCGCGCCCGCTCGTTTTTATTTTTGCGGCTTTAATCAGAAACAGCACTTAAATTTTCCGATTTTTTCATTACATGACCAATATCAATTTCAAAATGTCATGACTTTTTTGTATTTTATTTATAGTTAATTCTTACAAAGATATTTGATTTTAGGCTCACTTCGCAGCCAATATGAATTAGTGCCACATCGTTCTCGGTATCTATCCTCACATTTTTGGTAAAAACAGAATAGTTAGTCTGCTACTCCACAGTAGTTAGGTACTACTCAATGCACGGCATAGGATACTCGCCAAAATCGCCATATCAACTGACGTAACACCCATGACATGTGACGTGCGTAAACTCATTCCTCATAGTCAGTTGTTAGCGTTTATAGCGGATAACGATTCTCGCATACAAAGCAGAGCTTAAATTGTGTTATAATAGCTTTCAATTTCAGGGGCGCGCTGATGTGTAAACTATTGATTTGCTATCGGTACCATTGGAAATCGTGGATGCTTTGATACGTTTGCGGCTATTTTAAGCTATTGCATAGCTTTTATCGCGGGCTTTGAGCGCGGCGACTGAATCAAGAAATTCCGTAACGAAAATAAACCTAACACCCCCCACTCCGACTGGCACAGCGGTGCGGCGTTGAAAGCCGTGCATTGTCTAAAGTCGTTTCAGTTCGGCAGACTTCGGCACGGTGTTGGTGTGCGTGCGACTAGAAAATGCTATGCAATAGCTTTACCGCGGCAGTCCCCGAGTGCCACACGTATTTTTTTTTCTCTGGGTCTAGTGTAACTTTTTAGTTTTACGTTAACTGTGCGTAAAGCTGTTATTTAGTATGGATGAGACAGGGACGGGGAATTTTTCCATCCATATCAATTGTTAATTCAACCGAATGCGCGTTCACTCCGTTGTGCGGTTTCTTCGTGACTCACTCGTTTAAAGAACTAAGGATGAGATCTATAGATGACCCTCTCACTCAGCTCAGACTCACTTAAGACTGAGTTAAAACCAGACCACCACAGACACAGCTGACCACACAGAACCAGACATATTATTTGTGTCTCATTTTAACTCTATCTTGAGTCTTGAGCAGAGCCAGAATAATCGTATTCTATAGATCTCGCCTAAGTTGAGGCTTCTTTAAGCTCGTGAGAGAAGGTGTGTGGCAAAGGTATGCATTTACGAGCGTAGAAAACAATCTAACAACGTTAGCCCTAATAATCTTGTTTGCATGAAGTTCGTACGTAAGAACGTAGGACGTCACCTGAGAGATCAACCCCAAAAGCATTCAGGTTTTTTGAAGTGAAAACTTATTTTGGCGCACCACACACACATTTTTACATAGGTAGTAAGTTAGGCTGATCCGTCACGCTCTGAGGTGAAAGGCTCGATCGGGTGAACTCGGGACCGCCGAGTGTACCCGAGCGAGAAAGATACAGTCAGCTGCTCTTCTGTTGACTGAGCTGTCATATACAAATTGATTGGAGTATATTGATTAGATTAATTAGAGTATATAAATTGATTGCGATTGCCAATGAAGTTTTCACTACTGCCGTGCTGTCTTAAGCACACACTCTATTTTTTTTCTGATACACTTCTCAATGACATTTCTGTTATGATAGTTTAAACAAGCCCAAATGTTATTTATGTTATCTTGATAGTGTAAACTAATCCTAATATTGTCAAACTTAGATTAAATCAGCTAATCTAAGGGTATATTAATATTGTTTTTGGTATAATATAGTCTCTTGTAACAATAAAGCACCTACCTACCTGTAGACCAAGTCGTCATCAGCTTTATTACTTAACTGTGTAAGTAGGCTAAGTATAGTGGTGTGCAATGTGCATTTCACATTCTTTTTACAGTTCACAATGCTTACATGGCGCATTCTAATGGAACAGCAATTATGTTGTGACCACTAAGCACTAGCAATCGTTTCAGTGTTACAAACAAATACGCTAGCGAGGTAAAGTAACCTCAGAGTCAGAAGTAATAAATAAAAGTAAAAAATAAAAAGGGAGGTTTCTCTATCGCAATGGTTTGCCCTGTTTTTGGTGAATCCAGGTTCTATTCGAGGCTGAATTAATTTGAATAAATAAAGAATGATTCCGAAGGCGACTACAGACAACAACCCGCAGCGGCAGACCGCAGGTTTCATTCGGAACACGGCGACACTGTTTTTACTATCTTTTTTTATATAATCACTTCATATTTTGTTTAACAGCATTTGTGAAGTGAAAACTACGTCATCCTTAATGGTTTTGTGTTTGAATAACTTACAACAATGTTACATGGAGCAAAACGGTATCGCTACATTGCCAATTAGTGCTGCTGTCAGCACTTATTCGCTTCGCAATGTAATCAACACTTTCCGTATCACAGGCTCCCAGACTAATCTGGGTCTTCGCGATTATCGTGAATTACAAAAGATTTGCGTGAAAATTAACCGTAAAACCTACACGAAACAACAAGGTTTGTCTTGCCGGAAGATTTTTAATTAAATCAATTATTATTATCACAAATCTTTCTATTTCTAATTTATAGAATAACTAGCTGATGCCCGCGACTTCGTCCGCATGGATTTAGTTTTTAAAAATCCCGCGGGAACTCTTTCATTATCCGAGATAAAAAGTAGCTCTCCCGCTCTGAGGAACCACTACTACATCCATTACTATACCCTTGCAAAAAATCGCATCAATCCGCCGCGCTGTTCTGTTGCGACGTGATTGAAGGACAAACCAACAAATTAACACACTTTCGCATTTATAATATCAGTAATGCTGTACTTTTTATAATTGTCAAATTTTTACCATACTTAACCAAAGACAAAATTACGTTTAGCTGTCATTTACGTTTTGTTATTCCACTGTCATTTGCATTTTGTTATTCCATGTCAGATGCGTTTTTGTTATACCACGTTTTATAGTGACTTGACGGAAACGCGGTCGAACGGGATAAAAAGTATCCTATGTCCGTCTCCTGGTTCTAAGCTACCTCTCCACCAATTTTGAGCCAAATCGGTTCATCCGTTCTTGAGTTATAAATAGTGTAACTAACACCACTTTCTTTTATATATATAGATTATAATTCACTGAAATATGTACGTTGTTTATCAGTATATTGATGTTTATCAGTCCCAGTACTGAAAATAATGATGAAAATAGTATTGAAAAGCACTCAAAGGCAAGTTATCCTATTGTAAGCGTCTGCACTACAAATGCGGATTGCGCTTAGCTTTAAATACGATTCAGAGCTTAGAATTATGAGTGCTGAAATTTAATTTCTATGTCCAGATGTATATTAGAGACCGAGAGAATATTTTTTCCAACTGCTACTGGCGGATGATATTCGTTCAGTTTATTTTTCGGAGTACAAGAGCACTTAAGTTGAACAAACAGTCTCTGTAGTGAGCTCTCTTATTTCTGCACTGCTTCACAAATACTAAAGTAATAATATAGTATTTCAGATTTACGAATTCTTTATTTCAAAGGACTTTGTATGTAAATTAAGGGGGAATAAGTATTTAACTGAGTGGTAAATCCTTTGTAGATTTTATGCAGACGATAAACAAGAATAGGTAGGTACAGCAGATATGCCTGCTTATTGCGCCTTTTAATTTTTGACGGTTTTTAGGGTTCCATACCAAAATGGTAAAAATGGAACCCTTATGGTGAGACTTCCTCCGTCCGTCTGTCCGTCCGTCTGTCACAGTCGATTATTTCAGTAACTATTAAAGCTATCGACATGAAATTTGGCATAGTTGTGTATAATAGTAGCCCAAAATCATTGGAATAAAGAAAAATCGAAAATTATTTTTAGTTTTAATAAAAAAAGGGGGAAAATCGCGGGTTTGCAAAGTAAAATAACTATATCGAGTGGGGTATCATATGAAAGGCCTTAACTTGTGCATTCTAAAACAGTTTTTTATTTATTTCTATATATAATAGTTTTTGAGTAATCGGCCAAAATGTCGAAAAAAATACCGTTCCCCCCCCCCCCTTATCTCCGAAGTTTACCAATCGAAAAATCTGAAATAATTATGGTCAATAGAAGTTTATGTATATTTTACAGGAAAAATAAAACCAACGCTCTAACTAGCATAGTTTTTTTATATCAACAATAAACCTCTACAAACAAATTTAACGATAAATAAGCAAATTAATATAATATTATCGTTTTCCTTTTACTTTTGGAGTATGGAACCCTCGGTGAGCGAGTCCGCTTCGCACTTGGCCGGCTTTTATTAAGAATTCGGAACGATAAACCTGTAAATAAATTGTTTTGTATCGAATAGGGTCTTACAAAATTATCTTTTGTAAAATACCCATTCAACGTTTGATAATATTAATTTTTTTTAATTGTCAAATAAACTATCAAAAGTGCGTCAAATGTTTATGACTTCACAGTTCATTATTTTATAACGAGTTACAAGTTGCCATACCTACTATGCGCACGTTTTGACTTTTGAAGTTGGCAACATCCTTATTAAGAGACAGATAATTTTATATAAAAACTAGTAGGGCGCGTGGGTGCGCGGCCCGCAAGCGGACCGCGTATTTTCTACTCGTCAAGTAGACTTTCAGGTCCTGATCATTTGTTATAAAAAAACCACTCTTCCATCTTTTATCCTCTCCGAGATAGACAACGTTGAAGTTTGTATGGCCGCCATCTTGAATCCCACCCCCCACCTATCTTCGATACTCTGGCCGTGCTCTTCACCCGTCTCCGAAATCCTCAATCATCAGCTCTCTCCATATTTTTCCTCCGAATGAATTTTTGTGCTCTATATGAAACAATCAGTGAAAAAAAAATTTTTCATACAAAATTTTACAGGAGAGGTGATCAATGAGTGAGTCAGTGAATCAGTCAATCAGTCAATCAGCCCCAGCAGCTATATATATTAAAATATTTTTAAAAAACCGACTTTAAACACCCGCGCCACTACAAAGAATATAATTTATTGTTGATTTCTTAAAATCGCTCGACCGATTTCGATAAAATTTAAATGGGAAGTATACCCTTTCAAACAAAAAAAAATCCAAATCGGTTCAGGCGTCTTCTCGGAGTAATCGGTGAACATACATAAAAAAAAGATTCCGGCGAATCGAGAACCTCCTCCTTTTTTGAAGTTGGTTAAAAATTTAAATAAAGTAGACCACGACTACGGGCAAACAGTAAAATCCAAAATATTTTATCCATGCTTTATTTTGTTTATGAGATAGGCCTATGGTTGGTTGGTATGGTATTAGGTATTTCTTTTAACGGTTCATAGTCTCAAGCACATTGTAGTACACTTTAACAAATTCCTTTCGTAAACGTCGAGAATTTTCCTTTACAAATACCTCGCGTATTTTTGCCGCCATGTTCTAAATGCTCGGTATGCCGACGATTTAATAATTTCTGAATAGGCTGCTTAGAAGCACTTGCTCATAAAAAGCATCCTGACGTATGGCTGCTATAAGTTTTGCTCACAAGAGGCCGGATCCGTGTAATTAGATGCCTAGAGATTTATGTAACGATATTTTTTTCAAATATTTTTTTCTTACCTGTAAGCTTCGCTTTTATGGCTAACCCCGTGAATATTTTAGGTTTTAAAGAAAATTCTTGGGTAGTTTCGCTATGCTGAGCTAGAAAATGTTTTTTTACCTAAAGGATAATACCTTTCTAGATTTGTATTGAGATTATGCAAATGCTCAAGACTTCGTTTCGCGAAAGAAGATTTAAAATTTCTTTAAAACGAACGCAAAAGGCATTTTCTTTCCTTTCTGAGATCTCTTTTTATGCACTTATTGTTTACAACAGGTTTTGACTCTGTTCTCAAATATCGTATTTAGATGCAACATTGTGGTTCGTATTTTGTAAATAATAAGTATCTGAAAAAACTCTGAATATAAGTATAGCAATAAATAAGTATATATCTTTTTTATTTAGGCAGAGCTTATTTTACACTTAGAATATGTACTATACACACTGTAAAGTTAGCAAGTTTTCTGTAGGAACTAAAAGTAGTAATCATACTTTCGCAATATGTGAATAGAGGCACTATCAGTGCATTAGTCTAGATGAAAAACCCCATATAAACAAGAGTTTCTATGTAAGAGCGATGTCACATGGTGATGTACGGTGCTGCAACATGGTGCGGTTTTTGTTGTTTATCTTGCCGGAAGTTTTTTGAGAAGAAGAGCATTAAATCTTCAATGTACTTAATCCTCTACTTAAAATCAATTTTCCCGATATTGGAATAAAATTATTGTTTTTTTGTATGTACCTATATAATAATCGTAGATTTGTGATAATAATAATTGATTTAATTAAAAATCTTCCGGCAAGACAAACCTTGTTGTTTCGTGTAGGTTTTACGGTTAATTTTCACGCAAATCTTTTGTAATTCACGATAATCGCGAAGACCCAGATTAGTCTGGGAGCCTGTGATACGGAAAGTGTTGATTACATTGCGAAGCGAATAAGTGCTGACAGCAGCACTAATTGGCAATGTAGCGATACCGTTTTGCTCCATGTAACATTGTTGTAAGTTATTCAAACACAAAACCATTAAGGATGACGTAGTTTTCACTTCACAAATGCTGTTAAACAAAATATGAAGTGATTATATAAAAAAAGATAGTAAAAACAGTGTCGCCGTGTTCCGAATGAAACCTGCGGTCTGCCGCTGCGGGTTGTTGTCTGTAGTCGCCTTCAGAATCATTCTTTATTTATTCAAATTAATTCAGCCTCGAATAGAACCTGGATTCACCAAAAACAGGGCAAACCATTGCGATAGAGAAACCTCCCTTTTTATTTTATTACTTTTATTTATTACTTCTGACTCTGAGGTTACTTTACCTCGCTAGCGTATTTGTTTGTAACACTGAAACGATTGCTAGTGCTTAGTGGTCACAACATAATTGCTGTTCCATTAGAATGCGCCATGTAAGCATTGTGAACTGTAAAAAGAATGTGAAATGCACATTGCACACCACTATACTTAGCCTACTTACACAGTTAAGTAATAAAGCTGATGACGACTTGGTCTACAGGTAGGTAGGTGCTTTATTGTTACGAGAGACTATATTATACCAAAAACAATATTAATATACCCTTAGATTAGCTGATTTAATCTAAGTTTGACAATATTAGGATTAGTTTACACTATCAAGATAACATAAATAACATTTGGGCTTGTTTAAACTATCATAACAGAAATGTCATTGAGAAGTGTATCAGAAAAAAAATAGTGTGTGCTTAAGACAGCACGGCAGTAGTGAAAACTTCATTGGCAATCGCAATCAATTTATATACTCTAATTAATCTAATCAATATACTCCAATCAATTTGTATATGACAGCTCAGTCAACAGAAGAGCAGCTGACTGTATCTTTCTCGCTCGGGTACACTCGGCGGTCCCGAGTTCACCCGATCGAGCCTTTCACCTCAGAGCGTGACGGATCAGCCTAACTTACTACCTATGTAAAAATGTGTGTGTGGTGCGCCAAAATAAGTTTTCACTTCAAAAAACCTGAATGCTTTTGGGGTTGATCTCTCAGGTGACGTCCTACGTTCTTACGTACGAACTTCATGCAAACAAGATTATTAGGGCTAACGTTGTTAGATTGTTTTCTACGCTCGTAAATGCATACCTTTGCCACACACCTTCTCTCACGAGCTTAAACAAGCCTCAACTTAGGCTGAGATCTATAGAATACGATTATTCTGGCTCTGCTCAAGACTCAAGATAGAGTTAAAATGAGACACAAATAATATGTCTGGTTCTGTGTGGTCAGCTGTGTCTGTGGTGGTCTGGTTTTAACTCAGTCTTAAGTGAGTCTGAGCTGAGTGAGAGGGTCATCTATAGATCTCATCCTTAGTTCTTTAAACGAGTGAGTCACGAAGAAACCGCACAACGGAGAGAACGCGCATTCGGTTGAATTAACAATTGATATGGATGGAAAAATTCCCCGTCCCTGTCTCATCCATACTAAATAACAGCTTTACGCACAGTTAACGTAAAACTAAAAAGTTACACTAGACCCAGAGAAAAAAAAATACGTGTGGCACTCGGGGACTGCCGCGGTAAAGCTATTGCATAGCATTTTCTAGTCGCACGCACACCAACACCGTGCCGAAGTCTGCCGAACTGAAACGACTTTAGACAATGCACGGCTTTCAACGCCGCACCGCTGTGCCAGTCGGAGTGGGGGGTGTTAGGTTTATTTTCGTTACGGAATTTCTTGATTCAGTCGCCGCGCTAAAAGCTATGCAATAGCTTAAAATAGCCGCAAACGTATCAAAGCATCCACGATTTCCAATGGTACCGATAGCAAATCAATAGTTTACACATCAGCGCGCCCCTGAAATTGAAAGCTATTATAACACAATTTAAGCTCTGCTTTGTATGCGAGAATCGTTATCCGCTATAAACGCTAACAACTGACTATGAGGAATGAGTTTACGCACGTCACATGTCATGGGTGTTACGTCAGTTGATATGGCGATTTTGGCGAGTATCCTATGCCGTGCATTGAGTAGTACCTAACTACTGTGGAGTAGCAGACTAACTATTCTGTTTTTACCAAAAATGTGAGGATAGATACCGAGAACGATGTGGCACTAATTCATATTGGCTGCGAAGTGAGCCTAAAATCAAATATCTTTGTAAGAATTAACTATAAATAAAATACAAAAAAGTCATGACATTTTGAAATTGATATTGGTCATGTAATGAAAAAATCGGAAAATTTAAGTGCTGTTTCTGATTAAAGCTGCAAAAATAAAAACGAGCGGGCGCGGGCGGTTTATTGGTTTTTTTATCGAGAAAATTTTTCTATTTTGACTTTGCTACTCCAAAAATATGACAACTCTCTGGTACCAGGTTACTAAACTGTATAACAAATGCGGTTGGGCATATATCCGGTTTTGCACGCGTTCATTTACAAATCTCGCTTTATCTATCCCATGAAACCTACTTGGTTTTCCTTCATTCATACAGCAACAGAGTAACGGATTGGTGGTTATTGGCATGGATATAGTTAAGGACCTGGAGAGTTAGGTTAGGCTGATAAGTAAGGCTATTTTAACCGACTTCAAAAAAAGGAGGAGGTTATCAATTCATCGGAATCTTTTTTTTTATGTATGTTCACTGATTACTCGAAGACGCCTGAACCGATTTGGAAAATTCTTTTTTTGTTTGAAAGGGTATACTTCCCAGGTCCCATATAAATTACATCGATATCGGTCAAGCGGTTTTTAAAATATCAACAGTAAATTATATATTTTGTATAGTGGTGCGGGAGTTTGACGTCGATTTTTTAAAAAGAATTTTTTATGTTAAATTATTTATCCCGGAAAAAGAAACGGTTCTCGCGGGCTTCAGAAATAACTGTACGAGGACAAATTCGCGGGGAAAGGTTAGGTTAAACCGTCATGGGTAAAAATCAAAATGTATGTAACGAATGCAGAAACCTGCATCAATTTACACTCCTGCCTGCTGTAATCTATTCAAATGTATTCATGAGCTGCAACGGTTGGTAGGTAATCGCCTCTTGGGCTGCATGAATAAGCGGAAAACAGTAGATCCCGTACAAATCACTGGGGCATGTGCCTAATATATTTATATCCGGCCGATATTGTTGTGTTGGCCGACATTTTACTGTATTAGTCACTTTCGGAATTTCCTTTTCGGACGGTTTGGCAGATGGAGGCTAGGTGAAAAAAAAGGTTACAAATTTTCCGTCACGACACTTGTTGCCTTCATTTATTATAAACGTTCCATTATAGCTTTGGTGGCGTAGCGGATAAGCGAAGGGGTGAAACTATCGGTTTAGGGGTTCGAATCCTAACTTCAGTTTATTTTTTTTACTTTATTTAAGTATTTTTAATATTAATTTATTATTAAAATGCACATCGTTCCAACCGAGTGCGCCACAACACTCACGCAGTTTTCGATATACATAGATAATGCCCGTGACTTCTGTCGCATGGATTAAGGTTTTTAATTCCCGCGGGAACTCTTTCATTTGTGTATTTTGTGTTAATCCTGGGTAGTTAATTCGTTGCCGCGTGAAGGAGTAGCAAACGACCATCCATACATCCATCCATCCTCACAAGCTTTCGCATATAATATTAGTAGGATTCACCAATATGCCTACATGCGTGGTAATTATTATCTGCAAAAGCACAGAATACATACAATATTCACGTGCTTAGTAATTATAAATCGCAAAAGTAAAGGATACCTACGTGTCTAGAGAGACGGACTACAAAACCACTGTAAAAATGAAGTTCTACTGCAGTTAGTACAACTTCATCATAACTGCCAACCAACTGGGCCATTCATGCACAATCTCGTGCTTTCGGCATGCAATACTAGAACTGTCCCTTGCTCGCCAGCTGTGATGCAGTTGTGTCAGCTACAAATAGAACTGCATTCAAACAGATATAATTTAAAAAGGACTACTTTTGCGTTGAGCATGGACCAAGCGAAGCGTTTTCAAATGTATTATATTCCTGCCTTCGATTTCATTGAGAAAATTTCAGATCTGAAGGTATTTTTGCCTTTTTGTGTAGAACTATATATTATGACAAAAAAAATCCTGCAGGAATTTTCTGTTTTTCAGGGATAAAAGTACCGTCACTCGCCAGGTTTTTAATTAATTAAATCCACGCAAAAATCAAAATAAAGGACAAACCAACAAACGAACACATTTGTCATCGAATGAAAAATAACTTTTTTAACAAAAACAATTTATGTGAAAAAGAGCCGGATATATAAATCGAAGCGCAGCGTAGTAATAAACTCTTAAGGAGCATTGAGGTTCGATAGCAAAAACGACCTACAGCTCATATTTTGTACACACTCTACGTTCCTAGTTGATATGGCTTCACTTGAAAATTCGACTCGATAGCTGAAATGATCGGCCAGAGGAAATGCCCAAACTGACCCAATTTCAAAAAGATCGTTACCTGCCAGTGGAATGACAGCCAGAGCCCAAATTGGAAACTTGCGTCGATGCGGCAGGCAGGACGCGAAATATTTTAAAAAAGATATTGAATCCATATTATCCATTCATACTACAAAAATATAACGCTAACCTTACTAATATTAGAAATGTGAAAGGCGTGTTTGTTTCTGGGTTTGTCCTATAATCATGTAACAACGGTGCAACAAATTGACGTGATATTTGCATGAATAAATACACTTAAGAACCTTGAAAGAGTTAGGCTACTTTTTGTTCCCTGAAAACATAGGGTTCTCGCATGATTTTTAAAAATTAATACTTATCTTATTATAATTATATTTTATACACAATAATATCTTGTTCGTCAAAACGAATTTCTGTTTGTCGTTTACATTTTCAGAGCTCCTGTGATTTTTAAAAACCTTAAACCATCCAGAGTTATTGGCATCAGTTAGTTAGTAAATAAGTGAAAATAAACTTTTAACCACCGAGTAAATATCACGTAAATTGGATTCTGAATATATACAAAAAGTAAAAATAAAAGTACAATTTACATAGTGCTTTTAGCTTTCGAAGTAAACAGGTGTAGATACTTGTACTGCATTCTTGAACGAATTTTCAGTTTGTATCTAATACATACTTACTTAGTTACTTTACTCGTACAAATTCACCCTTATCCTTTTAATTCAAGTCATATTATTGTAACTTGATAAAATTAATACATAATTTTGCCCGCGACTTCGTCTGTCTGGAGCTAGGATTTTGTCACATCCCACTGCAACCTTTGTTTTTCTGGGATAAAAATCATTCTATGTTACTCCGAGATCGAGATCGTCGTTCCGTTACTTTGTTGTTGAAGGACAACAAATTGACATACAAACACACTTTCGCATATTTTATAACAAGATGATCGTCCGCGTGGACTGAGGTTTCTGATTCCCACGGGAACTCCTTAATTTAAACTGTAGCCTACTACTTTAACTAATAAATGACGTAGCCTATTAGTTAAACCTGGATATGAGCTATCTCCATTCCAAATTTCAGCCAAATCGGTTCATTCGTAGGATTCATAATATTAGTACCTAGGATTAGTAGGAATAGTAGAATGTTATATTAGTAAGAATAGAAAATAAGATAATCAAACACTCAAACGATAGTCCTCCACAGTTGGACATCACTCTCTATTAAGGATTGTCATTAGCCACAGAGCCCGGTCTTGCGCCGCTTGTAACCAGCGGCTGTCAGCGATCCACTTCAGGTCACGACCAGGCGGTCGTGGGGGTCTCTTCCTACGCGGCTGAAACACTAATAGTTATATACTTGTTTCACATTCCTTTATTATTATTTTATAATCCTGTTTAATTGGGCATTTACCCGTATAGTCAGAATTCCACTGTACAGTTACCGTATTTTTATTTTTGCCGAAATAGATACCTAGCTTGTTGTATGAGCATAAAATTCTGTAACACATCTATGCAAGAAGCCCCTTTTAAAGCTATTTAGGTAGTTTCGATGATAGAAAACCAATTTCAAAGATTAACTACAGCCCGACTGCATGTACAGTGTGCAAACGAAAAAGACCATGTAAAATACACTGCCTTCTATGTTTAGGTCGGATGCTACCGTTTTGGCCTGAAATTGTTTTTTTTTTTATTTACGTATCGGACTTTCCCAGCTTCGCACGGGGGCGTAATGTATTGAGTAAAATGATTATGTATGATTTCTTTTTCGGTTCTTTACAAATGTTTCAAGTTCAGGCTATTTATTTTGTATATTTTGTATATTTCATATTTATTTAATATGATAATTATAGACTCGTATAGAAAATTTATCCGAGAAACTCTATCTTCGGAAGGAAAATGTGCTTAGTACTTTGGAGATTAGAGCTTTCAAATAGACAGACGTATTCAGCTTACACAAAGCAATATCAAAGATATCGGCCGAATTTATCTCAGATAGGGCCAACCTTGTGGCTCTTATGACAATAATTATTGAGATTTGAGAGGAGGGCGCCACCGTAGCCCGGTAAACATTAAAATCAAGAGGTCCGTGTTGTTTTAAATAATAAAAATAGTAATAGTGGACAAATATTATTAAATCTGTTTGAAATTAGTGGATTACATTAAAATCTGTGAAGTGAAGTTCAGATCCCATGAAAAACAATCAAGAAATAGTTATAAACTGTATTTGAAAGTAGTGACTGTGTACTGTGCTTTAAAATCAAAATCACATAACAAAACTGAAAAAAGCCTGTTCCACCTATAATCCATCGTGCAGAAGTGCATTTGAGTAGTGATTTTCTAAGAAATACATCAAAATACATCCAAACAAGTAAAATGTTTTTCGAAGTGAACGTTGCTATTTAAAACTTTGACAAGCATCAGAGGCACCGTTTACTGAGCGAGGGTCAACACGGCAGACATGATCTTCAAATCTGTCAACTTGTCAAATACTTTCACAATATACCGATAGATGGAACTACACGTCCTGAAAACATTATCAGGTATGACTAATAAAACAAGCAAAGCCATCCAGAACTGAACAAAAGTACAATTATAATATTTATAATAATATTATAAAGGCTGACATAAAATTATCAACTTTTGAGATTGAACTATATTACAATTAACAATAACACCTACAAAATTTTCGTCACCCAATAATAAGTTACGCTGGTCTAGCGGTAATAAACATAGAATAACCCTGGGTACACCGAGATCGAGCCTCACTTTCGCATTCTGCATTTTTTCGGTTTTTATAATTGAGAACTTGGTTGAGAAGGTTAGAATTTAAAATGTCAGCCAAAATAAAACGAATTCCTACATGCTCTAGATGCACCGGCAAATTAAAAACTTCCGAATACATACAGTGCACTGGCTGCGATAACTTACTCGATTTAAAATGCGCTAGTATTACATTAAGAAGATTCAATGCCATGTCAACCAATAATAAAATGAAATGGAAATGCGTTAGCTGTAGGAAAACTGAGATCCAAGTTACAAAAGATACACGGGAAGCTTCATCCAGCTTAAAAGATACAGGTACAAGTAAATTGAAGCCTGCTTCACTCAACGCGTCTTTAGAAAATGTTACATGCAGTTCGATGGAAGATCTGCACTACTCCACCTTAAAAGACGTCAGTACTTGTAGCCTACCGGATCTTTACACTGAAAATTCACAAGTTACAGACTTAAAACAAGAAATCACGACACTGTCCTGCCAATTAGAAAGTGCTCACGAGGAGATTGCGAAATTAAACATGGAGAACTCAAACCTAAAAAAACTAATAGAAGAAAATGAAAAGCAAATAAAAATCTACAAAACTCTACTTAGCGATGGACTTAATTCTGGTAACTCAACCCCCATACGATCGAAGAAAAGAAATACTATACTTACACCAACTACGAAAACGCCTCAATCAAAAGCACAGTCGCCTAGTACTGATAAAGAACCTTCCTACACTCCATCTTTCAAGGATAAAAGAAATTCCTCCCCACCTACAAAGTCTATAACAATACGATTAACCCCTGAAGAGAAAACCACATCTACATTGAAAAAATCTGAAACTATTGATAAATTACAGCAAAATCGATTAAAACAGCAACCGATACCTGAAACAAAAAATGACAAAAATAGAAATAGCACAAAATCAGCAAATCCGAGACAAACCAACAAACAAAATATTTATATATTAAGTGATAGTGAAACAACTGTGGGTCTGGGAGAAAAAATGACAGACTATCTTAGTTCTATTAACAAAATTAACTATAATGTGACTTGCTTGACAAAGCAACATGCATCTACAGAACACATTCTCGAAAACTGCGATACACTGTCATCGAAAATGACTCCAAAAGACTACGTTATTTTTATAATTGGATATAATGATAGTAATTGCAATATCCTTATCAACAATGTATACTCTGCGATACGTGCCTTAAATAACACAAATGTGATTTTATTGAGCGTACTCAAAAATAACTACTTAAATGAAAATAAGCTGAATCATTCCCTAAGAACCATTGTACATAACTTTAAACATGTCAAATTCGTAAACTTATATCCAGATATTTCCAGTCATCAGTTTTGTAAATTCTTGTATTATGAAATAAGTTGTAAAGAATATGAACGACTGTACTTAAAGTCTATCATCGAAGCGACGAAAAACTACCATAAAGATCGCCAAATTGCTACACAGCCAAAAAAAGGGACAATACCTTACTATTTCAAACAAATCTGCAAAAACAAAGAAATTTGCAGCAATACTACAATCCCAAACGCGCGCAAGGGCACAATTCCATATTACTTTTCTAAAATTCATATTAATTATAAAAAAACTATGACTACTCAACATGAACCAAATACTACTATCCCAAACGGAACCTCAATGAATTTTCAAATCAGTTCGGAATCCTTCACCAAAACATAGCCGGCGCACTAAATAAATCGGACAATATTAATCTTAGTCTTTCCGATCTCCAAGACCAAGCGATTAATATTGATGTTATTTGCATGTCTGAAACTTTTTTGCAGTCAGGACACGAAACCAATCTTTGCATAGATAACTTTAATTTAGCATCAAGTTTTTCTAGGAAAAAAGCTAAACGAGGGGGAGTTTGCATACTAGCCCGCCACGGAATTGATTTTGAAGATATAAAAAGCCTACATGAAAATGCACAGGAGAAAGATTTTGAATGCTGTGGTATATTTATAAAGGATTTTAATATTATAATAGTGTGTCTGTATAGAATTCCACATTCAAATGTACAAATATTTCTTACGAATCTAGATATTATGTTACAAAACTTAACAAATAAATTCAAAGAATGTAAATTAGTAATATGTGGCGATATGAACATAAATACGTTAATAAATAACTCAATTTCAAAATCCTACAATGATCTACTATCTAATTACAATATCGTCAATAAAATACTGAAACCTACCAGATCTACATCACGGAGCGAAACTTGCATTGATCATATTCTCACTAATATTAATAAATCTACAGGACTATTACACAACCTATGCCTATCTGATCACAACACCGCACAAACCTTGCACTTTAATTGTAACAATGAAATAAAAAATGGATCACAAACTTATTATGCATACAAAAGAGACTACTCTAAAAATAATGTTAATATTTTCGTAAATTGCATGAAAAATCTTTCTTTTACGGATATACTAGAAGAACAAGATACAAACATTGCATTTAATCTACTACATGATACACTAGTATTATTCCACAGACTTTGTTTCCCTCTCATTAAAGTATCAATTAGAAAAAAAACAAATAATGCTAGATGGATAACTAAAGGTCTTAAAATTAGTACAAAACGTAAACGGTTGCTATATTATGAATCTTGCATTAATCGGGATAAATCAAAGAAGTACAAGGAATACTCTGCAATTTTGCGGCAGTGTATTTATTTCAGACAACGGGATTGTAACAAAAAATATATCAATAAAGCAAAAAATGTATGCAGTGCAACCTGGAATATTATTAAAAAGAAAGTAGGACAAAGTAATTGTCAGCAGAACATTAAATATCTAACTAACGATGGTAGGAAAATAACGAATCCCGCTGAAATATGTGACATATTAAATAAACATTATATAACGACATCCAATAAACAACATAAAAACTATAATAATAAACTAAAAAATATAAATGCTAACCCTAATAATATGTATTGTAGTCCCTCTGATCCCTTTGAAATAAAAAAAATCATAATGAATTTAAAAAATACTAATGCAACTGGATATGACGAATTAAATACCTATTTATTAAAATGCTCATCAGTCTATTTATCTAAACCAATAGCCCACATTGTAAATCTTTCTATTGAAAACGGTATTTTTCCGGATAGATTAAAGTTATCGGTTATAAAGCCTCTTTACAAAAAAGGAAAGAAAGATGAGGCAAATAACTACAGACCAATTGCCTTAATCCCAGTGTTATCAAAAATATTTGAAAAGGTCATATATAATAGGATAAGTAATTTTGCTGAACGATTTAATATTTTAAATAACGCACAGCATGGTTTTAGAAAAAATAAATCGACGACAACTGCTATGTTCGAGTTAGTGAAAATAATTTCGGAATCAGTAGATAAAGGAAAACCGGTAACTGTTCTTTTTCTCGACATGTCTAAGGCCTTCGACCTCGTTTGTCACGAAAAATTATTAAACAAGTTGGAGCACTACGGAATACGCGGGCAGATACACCAATGGCTCAAATCATACTTAGACAATAGAAGGCAAAAAACTATAATCCAGAAACAAATTGGTAAAACTATGAATGTGTTTGAATCAGAGTACAAAAATAATAAATTCGGCGTGCCCCAGGGCAGTATTTTAGGCCCACTTCTATTTTTACTATACATAAATGACCTTTCCAACAATATATCACATCAATCAATACTCTTTGCGGACGATACTACAGTAATCATTCCATGTGACAACACTTACACACATGAATCCAAAGTTAACAGATCGTTAGAGGAAACTGTTAATTGGTTAGAAAACAATAACTTATGCGTAAATATTACTAAAACGAAGTGTATACAATTTAGAACAAAAAGAGGACAAATAAAAACATTAAATATAAATTATAATAATGAATCAATTGACATCGTTCATAATACAAAATTTTTGGGAGTTAAATTTGACGAACATTGTGATTGGACTTACCACATTGAGGACATTTGTGCTAAAATTAATAAATTCGTGTACCCTTTACGTCGTCTTAGGCGTACAGTATCTCTTGAGGCAGCCCTCACAGCTTATCATGGTTATGTAATGTCTGTCATGCGTTATGGTATTGTCATTTGGGGGAACTCTATTCACTTAAACAAATTGTTTGTGACACAGAAAAAATGCCTCAGGAGCATCTTCCTAATGGACCCTACTGATTCGTGTAGGCCACTATTTAAAGCGCACAATCTTCTTACCCTGCCTTGTCTCTATATTTACGAAATAGCGGTATTCGTACACAGACACATGGACTACTTTAAGATTTCTGATCTTCCAAATGTAAATAAATGTTACAGAAAAACAAGACAAAGGAATCGATTATGTACCACAAAATATAACTTAAGACAAACAGCAAAATCTCCACATGCCATGTGCATAAAAATTTATAACAAACTTGATGCTAGCCTAAAAAACTTACCTACAGGTCATTTTAAAAAAAATCTCTTTCGTTGGCTGTGTAACAAATCTTTTTATTCCGTACCAGAATACCTATCTTATTAACATTGAAATTAATAAAAATTATTGACATTGTATACTGACCTAATTGAAATTTAAACTAACGTAATTGACACTTTATATTCATTTTAATTAATTTAGCTCATCGAATTTTCAAAATTATGATGAGTACCTAATTTAAACATTTGCATGCTATTTAGCAGAATATGGAGGAAATTTTATGACATTGTTAATAACATCTAACTATACTGTACTCATATTCAGCAAATAAAGTTTCATTTCATTTCATTTCATTTCATTTCATTTCATTTCATTTCATTTCATTTCATTTCATTTCATTTCATTTCATTTCATTTCATTTCAATATTTTCCTTTTTCGGCTAAATGAAAATGATTTTAAGGTCTTTAAGTGCCGATTTTACCAACGTCGACTGACGTTGCTTGGTTCGAGGAAAAAATTGAGCGTTCTGGCAGTTTTTGTATTGAAAATACTGTCAAAATATCAAATTAACGCTCGGATATTCTACGTTGGTGAAATTGGACCTTAATACCATTATATAATTTATTTATTATTTTAATATATTTAGTACCAGAAAACAAACAAAAACATTTATAGGTCATGCACAAGAACAGCTTATCTCTAAGGAAGGGATTTATTCCAGAAGCTCTTGAATAGAATATTATGTTTAACAGAGCAGTGATAACTAGTAACTAGCTCATGCCCGCGACTTTGTCCGCGTGGATTTTTATTGTAATATACTAATAAAGCTTTTTAGCAGTTTAAGTTTTCAGAGCGGTATCTGGATTTCAATGGTGAAGTCTGTACCGATTTAATAGGTAGGTACCAAGGTTATTTATTTATTTTTGGAACGTAAGTTCCTTATCGCGCGGTACGGAAGGGGGCTAGACGGAAAAAATTAAGGAACCGACACTCGACACTTTTTTGTTGAATGTGAATTTTGCATTGTGTTCGGTATTTTCGCGATACAACATTACAGACAGACAGACTGAATTTTCTATTTTCTATTTTATTTTAAATAATTTCTACATGTGGAATTTTTCCCTAATTTTTAGGGTTCCGTACCCAAAGGGTACCAACGGGACCCTATTACTTAGCCTACGCTGTCCGTCTGTCCGTCCGTCCGTCCGTCCGTCTGTCAGCGGGCTGTATCTCGTAAACCGTAATAGATAGACAGATGAAATTTTCACATATTATGTATTTCTATTGCCGCTTTAACAACAAATAATAAAAATTAAAATAAATTAAAAAAATTAAATTAAAATATTTCCATGGGTACATGAAAATATTTTAATTTAATTTTTTTTAACGGAACCCTAAAAGAGCGAGGCCCGACTCGCACTTGGCCGAGACCCAATGTTGTATCGCGAAAATACCGAACACAATGTAATCGAAAGGAACTACGTTCCATCCGGGTGTCCTTTGACACCTCTCAAGTTTTTATACTTTTATTTTGTACTTATAAACAGTGTTAATAGCTATTTATGCAACTGCATCGTAATGAGGGTCATTTTAATTCGAGTGCTGTTTTTTGATACGAGGCTTGCCGAGTATCAAAATAGGATAGTACGAGAATTAAAATGACTAATTACGTTCAGTTGCATACAAGATTTTATCTACGACAAGGAAAATAAAATCACTAACAAAATACGCCGTAGGCTCAATAAAGTAACAAAAAGTAACTCCGTAAGCCGCCACCAGCTGCTTGTGGCGCCTCTTTCAACAAAAAGTAACTCCGTAAGCCGCCACCAGCCGCCTGTGGCGCCTCTGTCATATGAACGGTACAAAAGTGCCAGAACTTAGAGCCTTAGCTTTAGGTATCCTATTTTAAGAAGATAACCATTTCGATTCAGCTCCCATACAACGAGCTGCATCGAAATGAGAAGCAAAACCGAAAGAGGGTTCATTTCGATTCAGCTGTCAAATTCGAAATTGGAACTTTTCGATGCTCGAGTAGATAAAAATAATAATAGAATTAGTGGACAAAGGTAAAGCTTATCTCTAAGTAGAGATTTCTTCCAACTTCCCTCGATACCAATTGATCAAACGTGCGAACTGTCAAACTAGCGAAGTTAAAATAGTCGTTAAGTTTTCTGAAATTATCCACTTTTCTGCGCAATTATTTTAACTTTTCTTTCTTTAAGAACCTTCTACAAAGCAAACTTTTCAAAAAAAAGAGGAATGAGAAGTCCTTCTCAAGTAATGGCACAGAATATATACCTAATAGTACTACGTAGTTATGGCGTGACCAAGAGATAAAGGGATTCATTTTTATATGTATAGTATAATTATAATATAGATATTGCTCTATCTTAATATATATAAATTACGTGTCACGTTGTCTGTCCGCGATGGACTCCTAAACTACTGAACCGATTTAGATCAAACTTCGTAACTATCTGTAATTTGGTCCAACTTGAAAGATAGGATAGTTTTTTTTTGATTAGGATAGTTTATTTGTTTTATTTATATAGATAAGTTGGCGGTACGAAGTTCGCCGGGTTAGCTAGTATAGTTATAAATGTACATGTTCATAATGGTGTTAAGAGTGGGTGTGCGCTCGTTAACAATAAACAGATTTGATTTTTACAGTAGTAGATCAAGTTTCAAGTATCCGAAAAAAAACGCAAGAATTACATCATGCTGCCAAGGGACGTGTTTGGGCAAAAACATAAAATGATGAAATTTGTTCGATTATAAAAAATCGCGAAGTTAGGTCTAATTTTTAACCAATATTCATTTATTTTCAATGTGTTGCATATTACAGAGCCAAAACTTTTACATTAAATTCCGATTGATATTATCAAGAGAGTAGCCTAGTGAATTGAAAAGAAAATGAATATTTTACGAGTTACAAAGTATTTGGCGCTTACTACACTCCTATTCCGCGCAAAACGCTTTCTTTTGTCGCGCCTCACATGAGGTTGCGGCTATGTTTTATCTCATCGCGAAATCTGATTTTTTTTTTTTGGGGTTACACGCGCTCTTTAGTCAAGCAAGCCACTTTCTAGTGCAGTTCAGTCGTACTATGCATTATAAATGGGTATTACAAGGTTATTTTCTAGGAATTAGTGTTAGCCAGTTAATTGCAGCTTCCACTAAGATTACCGTAATAAATAGATGCTATCATGGTGCTATCAAATTTAAAAGATTAATATGTAGGTATGTGTAACTATGTTAGATACAGTTTACATTCTAAAGTACAAGTTAGTGTAATAATATAATACATAACTTTAACCATTTTAATATCGTTGCAATATCAACAAACTCATAATACATAATATGATTATGTTATGTAATTAATTAATTATGTTCATTCATACATACCTATTTCATTGTTCCTAGAATATAAACCAACATAAAAACTATCGAAACGTGATTTTTTTATTTATTTTTTAATAGTCACCTTTAGAAGAAACCTTTCTTATTATTATTAGTTTGGTCAACACAAAGTATACTTATTATTTGGGAGTTAGAAAAACCTCAATAACCCAACGGTTAAAGGTACGGACTGAAAACTGAAAGATCGCAGATTCGCACCCCACCCGTTGCACTACTTTCGTACCCACTCCCAGCACAAGCTTACCGCTTATTTGGAGGGGATAGGGGGATAGTAGTCAACTTCAGCTGTTATTCTTTTCTAAAAAAAAAGAAAACTAACTACTGAATCTAAATTATTTATTTTTATTATTAATTTATTATAAGGCACTTCGTTTCAGCCGAGTGTTCCACGACACTCACGCATTTTATTTAGTTTAAATATTAAACAAGAGACTCAACAATATTAGCACCACTATAGAGCTTCATATTTTTACAGACAACCGTAGTGCTTATTCGGCGAAACGCATTTTTTGGAAAAAAAAATTGGTACGCCGTACGTGACGAATCTACTGAAAACGCACGCGAACAATTAACTGAGACTGACGTCTGCAGTAATACGTGCACTGAATCAACGAAACCTCGTTTCGATTAAAATCTGAATAAATACGTCTCAATGTATTGCCAATTTATCACAAACGAATATAATATGTTAAGTGCAATTAAACCGGATATTTTGAAATCTCTTCATGTTTTGAGCAGTCGTTAAGATTTATAAAGTAAACAAGTGTAAATTAAAAATTTAATTTTTAAAATATGTACCTACAAGCATTTAGTAGCTGGCTACATCATCAAACCCTGGATCATCTAGGACCAGAGTACTTAACAAGACGAATCAAACGAGCCAAAACTCGACGGGGTTTCGACGACGACCTTCCAGCTCAATCATCAGACTCTGGATATCATTTAGGAAAAGAGTACTTGGCAAGACGAGCCCAATCAAATCAAACGCGCCCAAACTCGATGAGGATACGTCGTTTTGTTACAAAGTTTCCATATCCACCTTTCAGTTCCATCATCAGACCCAGGATATCATCTAGGACCAGAGTACTTGGCAAGACGTGCCCAAACTCGATGGGGTTACGTCGTTTTATTACAAAATTTCGATATCCACCTTCCAATTCCATCATCAGATCCTGGATATCATCTAGGACCAGAGTACGTGTCACGACGACTCAAACGAGCCCGAACTCGATGGGGTTACGTCGTTTTATCACGGAGTTTCCGTAACAATAGAAAAAAATATATTTCATGTAACTTTCTTAGATTGACGAAAATAACTGATATGTAGCTACATGTGCATTGTGCAAATAACGCGCAAATAGCAGCTGTTATTTTGCGTCTCAAAAATTTAACAAGCTTAATTGCATACATTTCACGATAAACAAACTATACGATGTTGATAAGAGTCTTAGGAAGGCAACGATAACTACGTTGCGATTAATTATGCTGACTTCACTATTTCTAGGAAATTAAATGCTATTGCTGCGAATTTCATTTCCAACTTGATATTTCTTGGCAGTTTTCAAGCAAGAAAATTAAATACAGCTAAAAGCTATGGATATACTAACGTCTTAAATTAAATTTCCGCGTTGTATAACCACATCATTGGACTTACGAGAATTGAGATAAATCTTTGATAGAACCAAAACTGATATTATTCTTAATTATAATCAGATTGGAGTTATGTGCGTGATTATTTATATAATTACATATAATTTAATCCCACGGATATTCGAAACGCACCCCAATGGAAGAACGAAAAATGAAAAATGTTGAAAAAGAATGAAAAATGACAACAATACCAGTATAAACAACAGTATTTTATTCTTCTTCTTCTTCTTCTTTATCAACCGATAGACGTCCACTGCTGGACAAAGGTCTCTTGCATGGAATTCCACAGGCCTCGTTCTTGCGCCGCCTGAATCCAGCGGCTCCTTGCGACTCGTTTGATGTCGTCAGTCCACCTGGTGGGAGGTCTGCCAACACCTTGGGACCCCAACGACCATCAGCTCTTCGAACTATGTGCCCCGCCCATTTCCACTTCAGTTTCGCGACTCGCTGAGCTATGTCGGTGACTTTGGTTCTCGTACGGACCTCCTCATGTCTGATTCGATCCCGCAGGGACACTCCGAGCATAGCTCTCTCCATCGCCCTCTGAGTGATCCTGAGCCAACTTATGAGGCCTCATAAGTATTTTATTACTGGCTGATTATTGTCAGGCAATCATAATAGTTTCTAGATTCTGATCTACAACTTCAGCTTGGTAGTCTTGAAAGCGCGGCAAAATACGTCAGATACATATAATATACATAATTTTAAATAAATATCTATTATACCTACTCATAATATTATACATTTTCATGCGTATTTTCTATGAGTTAAAGAATGAAATAAAATAATTAACAATTAAATACTACATATTTTGTCGTCCGACTGCCCTGTTTTTTTACTCGACTACAGCAAAGCCAAAAGGAAGGGTCATGATTTTAGCAGTATAGGTATGTATGTATCTATTTCTATATGTGTTCTCCCGTAGCGCCTAAACTACTACGATAACAATTTTCCGTAATCAGGTTGTAGTTTTTAATTTTTATCCTTGTTAGATTTATGAGGTAGAGACCTTTGAGTATGTAGATCAAGTCATAGGTCATCATAGCATTGTCATATCAAGGCTATCCTTACACTGTGTTCATAGTATGGTATCATAAATGGTCATAGATAAGGAAGGTACCTAATTAATTTGGTTTCTGCATTTGGATTGGAACCTTATTAAAAATCAAATTTAGTAACGATAAGTAAAATAACAAAGTGTTTTAAAATTTAATTTTAATAAGATTAATTAGATACTTCAATCAAATAATATAATTTAATGTGTCCTTTCTCTAGCTTAAAGTGCTAACTTTTATATTATTTTGTGCATTGAGCATAATATACGTTTTAGCAAATAAGTCTTTAGCTATTTTAATAAAAGAGAATGAACTGCGAAACTGTTTACTGCATGGGAGAACAGTTCAAAAGTAGCATACATTCTATTTATGACCCGCATTAAAGTTATTTAATAAAACGTAGCTAGTTTCTCTTTCAAGAAGTGTATTATAAGTTCTACAATATGATTTTTTTCTTAAAGTAAGCTATTTTCTTTATTAGTTCGTTGCTACAATAAGTTTACCTAAAATTTTTATGCATGTTTTAAATTTTATTATACAATGATATTAGCCCTTGACTTGAATCTCAATTTCGGGTCCCAAGTGACGACGCAACCTAAGATGGAAACGAACTACTTTCGAAGGGTATGGTATGAGTTTTATCCTTAATCAGGGTTTATTTTGCATCATACGTCTTTGTCGTTAAGGTTGTAACTACGGCCAAAGCCTCTTCGTTGACAGAACCAGAAATATTTTAGAAAATATAAATTGCCCCTACCGTGAATCTAACCCGGAAACTCGACCTACACTTTTATTCAGCGCTCACGACTGGGCTAGGAAGGTCGTCAGAAGAATAGCGACAGTTGGTCTAAAATAATATATATAGATTCTTTTAAAAAAACCGTCTTCAAACGCCACTGAAAAGTATAAAATAATTTCAGTTTGTACACGTATGTTGAATCGGGCGGACCTAAATAGAAACAATGAAACGATGAAATGAATGCGCCACGCTAGCCAAAATTTTAGTTTGTAGGTCCAGGCAGAGAATATAAGTACTTGGTACAGGTACGTTGAAGTCGGGCGAGCGTTGCAGTTTCATAGTTCTATTGAGGACTTCAACATACGTGTACAAACTGAAATTATTTTATACTTTTTAATACCGTTTGAAGTCGGTTTTTTTTTTTAATTTATAATTATATATACACTAAAAAGCTTAAAATTTTTTAAAAAGCTTTTTAGTGTAGCTTCATAGGATAAATCTACACATTCTCTGATCGCGAGCGATTTGTTTCTATTAATTGATCTAAACGAATCCAAACACTTCATAGCTGCTATTATTCTTTCAAGAGTGAACTAGTATGTTAGATATCCTGGCTACAGCATCAGCTCATCGTGTTGCCACCATTGCATTCCATGTAGAATCAAATACTGATCAAAATTAATCCAAACACGACATATTTGCTATTATTTTTAAAGACTGTACTAGTATGTTGCATATCCTGGCTGCAGTTTCAGCTCGATCATCAGAGTCATTCCATGGATATCATTTAAGACTACTTATCAATATGGATGAAACAAGCCCAAACTAAATATGGTTAAGTAGCTTCATACATAGAGTGCTCATAACCGTCGTTCAGCTTCATCATCACACCCTGGATATTATCTAGGACTATAGTACTTCTTAAGACGAATATAACGTGCCCGCACTCCGTGGTGTTACATCGTTTTACTACAGAATTTCCATAGCCATCTTCCGCCTCCATCATCAGATCAGCTCCATGTTACAATAATATTGCATTGTAATCCGATTTACATGTACATGCACATTTTCAGCTCAATCAGAAACCGGGAATGGTTCTAATACACCTTGCAAGACTTGACTTAAACATACATTGCAAGATAAATAAAAGCTTGTAAAAATAAGATGGTAAATAGAAATTTAGCTAATGTATGCATGTTATATACTAGGCATGGTTAAAAGTCTACACATACTCTGATCGCGAGCGATTTCCACTCATTCATTGAGGAGTTCCGTCCTCCATTTCCGAAGATATTCATCAGATCTTTACCAAATTTAAATGGGACCTACCTGCAAATACGTCCTTTCAAATAAAAAAAAATATTGAACTCGGTTAAGATTTGAGGGAGATATGGAGTAACATCGACAAAAAAAAAATACGCGTCGAATTGTGAACCTCCTCTTTTTGTATTTTTTGAAGTCGGTTAATTAATCAACATGCATCATCATTATCAGCAACCCATCAACGGTCTATTCTACTACTGAACGCAGGTCTCCTCTCAGAGAAGGGTTATAGGCCGTAGTCCTCCATGCTGCGCGCTTGCCCAATGCGAATTGGCGGCTTCACACATATTCGAGAACATTATGGAGAACTCGTGTGCTGGTTTGCTCACGATGTTTTCCTTCACTGCGCCGTTGAAGCATGTAATATTTAATTGCTTAACCGCAAATAACTCCGAAAAGTCCGAGGTTAGGAATCGAACCTGCGACCCCCCGAATAGGAGACCACAGTCCTAACCACTAGGCTAAAATTAATACTGTCAACATAATATTATGTTCAGAATAAACCAAAGGTGTTGTTGGATGTATAGTTCAAAGGTTAAATGGAATAGTCTTTCAAAAAAAGATTCAATTAAAGAATAAGCTTTTAAGGACGGTTAATCAATTTTATAGGCCGTAAATTTTTAGCCTCGGGAAATTACCTCCTATCATGCAATAATAAAACTCGTTTTCTTTTTCTGTGACACTATTAAACCTATTCAGAAATCCAAAGTTATTTGTAGTTTGTAGTCTAAAAGAAAATCAACGTAACATATCCTTGAGATTAATGTACTTATAACGAGTAGGTATATACGATTTTTCGGTGTTTTCTTGATATTTTTCTAAACAAATTGCCACCCTAGAATACCTACAGTATGATCGTCATAGGACACTCGGCAGATGCGACACATGAAAAGCACGCACAAGGGAGTAGAAAGCGGCGATGAAGAGGGGGCATCACAGCCTACGAGCGAGAGCTTCATACCATTAATTGTCGTCACGGCTTACGACTCAGTTTTACCCCGAAGGCGCGCCAATAGATGTTCTACATTTAAAATTATACAATTATCGACCAGGACGAAAAAATGGCAGTCACAGGGACTGCCGATAGAAGTGAAAACTAGATTTGCTAATAATTAAACAAGAAAAGCAGCCACGACCACTCTGACAAGAGTGACCGATTGAGAAGAAGAAGAAGAAACGCGCACTGGTCACGATTTCGTGAGTGAGATTCGAACCTGCGACATCATACATTAAACGGTAAGTAAGGCGGCTGCTTGCCCGCTGCGCTGTACAAGGTTGCTTGGGAACTTCTAAAATGTTGAACGCTTACTGAAATCTCCACGTGACGATTGTGAAGGTGACGATGACGCGAAATCCATGTTTTTTGCTCACCCAAAAAAAGTGCTCAACGCGCCTATATAAGTTTTCACTTCAAAAAAAAAAGGTTAGCACACTTTTATTCTTATTTTCATTCAAATGCCGGCAAGCAATGCAAGTTAAGTCATTATTATAAGCCTCGCATCATTTCTTCGGGTCAAAACCGGGCTTTTTACTGCAATAAACTTCCAGCAAGCCATTTGTGGTCGGGAAGTGTTCTCTCAAATTAATCACAAGCCCACTACAGGCTTTGTTTACAGTCCCGCTGACTTTTAATAACTTCTTTATTCCAACTTTTCATTTACACAAAGGATTATGGGAAACTTTTCCATTTGTAAGGTATTATTCTCCTGTGGTTTTGGGAACGGGAATAATTTTATCTCCTCATTTATCAAACTAAAAACTGTGGCCTATGATTTCATCGGTGGATTAACCTAATTAAGTTTTAATAATATCTGTAGGCTAGGGTCAGACTCATTGTAGGTACTATGACCTGTAACAGTATGAAGATAATATTAATAATAGTTAAAATACATCTTTGTATCACACTTCATCACATATCATCACATCACATCACACTATCACATCACATCACATCACACTAATATTATAAAAGCGTTATTAAAAAGGAAGGTTTGTGTGTCTGTGTGTATGTTTGTTACTCTTTCACGCAAAAACTACTGGACGGATTTGGCTTAAATTTGGAATGGAGATAGGTCATATCCAGGATTAACACATAGGCTACAATTTATCCCGGAAAAGTAAAGAGTTCCCGCAAGAATCAAAAAACCTTAATCCACGCGGACGAAGTCGCGGGCATCGTCTAGTTGTATTATAGAAGTTATGCGATACAAACTTACAAAGGTCCAAAATTCACGCTTTACTTAACACAGCTTTGCTAAATTGTTCGAATATTTATAAACAGAATTAATTCGTATGACCTGTAAACACAAGGCAATTCGTGTACGCTAATTAATTATTTATTATAGTATCAAATTACTAAAACTAAAGTTTTCTTAGTTCAGTGTTGCAGCATTTCACAGTAATCCAGCGAGACGTAAAATTAGTCAAATCAAAGCTCGTCAGCTACACTGGGTTTCAAAGGAGTTTTAATGCGAGAGTCCGGAAACATGCCCGGGTACTAAATGGCACTCACTGAAATTGTTAAGCACTCACTGAGTTATTATACATTCATTAAAGTAATCCTTTTCCGTTTGCATAACATGTACAGTACCCGGCGATATATATTGCACATCGGCCTTTGGTATAAAACGCTATTTCTATTCTATTGCAAGGAAAGCTAGCCAGAAATTCATGTAGTAATTACTGAAATCTCTTCACAATCGGCGAGCACATCACGTAACATATATAAAAAAATGCAGTCGAACTGTGAATAGAATAGAATAACGTTTTATTCCAAAGGCCGATGTGCAATATATATCGCCGGGTACTGTAAGTACGATTTAGGCTAACTTCAAATCAAATCATTTGTTTCATCAAAGATACTAGATTAGTGATCTAATAACTAACAATACCTTATTTTTGTTTATTAGGATCAAAACTGGCTGTCCTTGCTACTTTTTGTCGATCTGTAAGTGTATCCTGATTCCTGAGTAAAACAACAGTTTTAACTGTTACATTACTAATTTTACGAAATGTTTGCATATTTTTATGCTTACCTGAAATTATAGTAATAGGTATAGATAGATAGAGCCATCGTATTTACGTACTCTTTTGTTTTCCATGCGTTGATGTTGGTCGTGTAGTTTTTGTTCCTCGGAGTTGCTTCGAAACCGGGCTTAGTATTTTTGAGTACCGTAAAAAATGGTAAAAAAACCGGCCATCTGCGAGTCGGACTCGCGCACCGAGGGTTCCGTACTCCAAAAGTAAAACAATAATAGTATATTAGTTTGCTTATTTATCGTTAACTTTGTTTGCAGAGGGTTATTGTTAATATAAAAAAAAACTATACTAGTTAGAGCGTTGGTTTTATTATTCCTGTAAAATATACATAAACTTCTATTGAGCATAATTAATTTTGGTAAACTTCGGAGATAAGGGGGGGGGGGGGGGGGGAATTTTTTAATTTTTTTTATCACTTACTATTATACGATTAATCACAAACTATTATATTTGAAAATAAATAAAAATCTATCTATCTAATATATCAAGTAAAGGCCTTTCATATGATACCCCGCTCGGTATAGTTATCTTACTTTGAAATTTAAAACTCCCGATTTTCCCTCTTTTTTAATTAAACTAAAAATAATTTTTGATTTTTGAATTCCAATAATGTTGGGCCCCATTATACACAACTATGCCAAATTTCATGTCGATAGCTTTAATAGTTACTAAAATAATCAACTGTGACAGACGGACGGAGAAAGTCTCACCGTAAGGGTTCCATTTTTACCGTTTTGGTACGGAACCCTAAAAAGAACCGTTATTGTGTTTGTAAACTTTGTTTCTCTGTCGGTCTGTCTAAACTGGTTATTTCAGCTACTAAAAATAATGCTAGCTTATTATATGGAGTAGTTTTAAATAAAATAATTCACGGTGAGTTTTGTTGCAAATGAATTCAAAAATATTTTTGTACTTAATTCCAAACGAGGCCGAAATGGGTGGTTCAAATTTTATAGCGGAGTAAATAGGTCACACAGTTAATTATTATAATTCATAATAATTTGAAAGGGATATGCTTCACTTGCATATAATTCTACATTAGATTTCAATATTTTTTGACTTACTTTGAAAAATTGCAAAAAAAAATATAAATAACTGGAAATAAAAGTGTACCTAAGTAGTTTTTTCTACAATTCAACCGATTTCTTTTCATCTGTAACACGCTCGCGGAAGGTATTTGCTCCTTTTGCTTTTCCTCAGTACATTTCCTACGAACACAAGAGCCCTGGAGTTGAAAAAAATATTGTCGTTGACGTTGCTGCAATTCTGAACGCCAAAACTAATGCACTCGTAATATTGTGCCGTTTCATATTTCCTACTCTTTGGAGTGGCGGAAAGAAAATCGTTTTGCACAGGAATTTTACTGAAAGTTCTTTGTTAAATTATAAAGCATAATTATATTGTACATCTAGATCGGGTCGTCGAGGACGCTCACTCTAGGTCTCTTTTAATGCATATTTCACAGTCTCGTTCATCACTTTACGATTAGCACCTGTTTGTAAACTTGCTTATTGTCTGTTCATTTAGTTACTAGGTAAGGGAAAACGGTAATGGTAAGTAATGGTGAGTTTGAAGTTGGGGTCCCAAGGTGCTGTAATGGCAACTGCAGTGTTACAAGACCCTCACTAGGTGGGTAGACATGACGTCAAACGCGTCCCATTTAGCCGCTAGATTTAGTACAAGATGCGTTTGTAACAAACAGTCAAACTTCTACATACTCCTATATCGGTTAACGAAGTAGACGTCTAGACACTCGTATATCTACTAATCCTTACTAATATTATAAATGCGAAAGTATGTTTGGTTGTTTGTCCCTCAATCGCGCAACAACATATAGGTACTATAGACGTGATTTTTTGCTTGAGTATACTTAGTTGAGGACTTCGAGAGTGACATACTTTTAATCCCGAAAAAACAGAGGGTTCCCCTCCGGATTTTTAAAATCCTGAGTAGGTACACACGGACGAAATTGCTGGCAAAAGTTAGTCTTATATATTTTTAATGAAGTTTATTTATTTATTTATCTTCAGAAATATTTTTAGCACAAAATCAAACAATGTAGGAGTTTTTAATACAACGCCTGCACTCCTTAAGTTTAATATATTGAATTATTTTTAGAAATAATCGATTTGTAAGTTTGATCTGATAAATAACAATCAGTTGTTAATTTTTCGTTTTTTTTTTCTCTATAATTTTAAGGCTTTCAAGTCTTGCGTATGCATATGCATTCTAAAAGCACTGCAACATGTCGCAACTCACAATGTCGACAAATTAATGGAAAAAATAAAAGCGTGCCCTTGCTTTGTTGAACAATTATATGAAGTCAGTGACAAACATCGAAGAGTTATTCAGGTGCATTTTGTTTTTTGCACGAGCGTACTTAGAGTGAACCTTTTTTCTGAACATATTTTACGTTTTAAGTATTCGTTTTTCATGAAGCGAAAAGAATATAAAGCAATAGAGTTGTAATTTTTTCAATGATTATGATATTGTGCTTGAGAGTATCTGGATGATATAAAATAGTTATTTGTGTTATATGGGGCCAAAGAAATTTTTTGTTCCCCGAGGGCGTTATTTTGAATTCAGAGCGAAGCGAAGGATTCTATAGTAGAATCCCGAGCGCAGCGAGGGATTCTAAAGTAGAATCCTGAGCGTAGCGAGGAATTCAATATACGCCGCCCGAGAACAAAATATTTTGGCCCCGAATGACACACAGTATTTTTCATCATTACCTATGAGAAAAAGCTAGGAGTATCAAGCTAGGAGTAACAACTATGTATAGACATTGTATATTGAAAGTTATATAAAACACAAATAAATTAGTTATTAGTTAGTTTAAAACACAAATAAATTATTATTAAATAATTAAACATTAATATTTATGTTGGATTCAGTATGGGCGTATATTCGATTGACAAATTGATCACGTGACTCATCGAAGACAACAGCTTCTCAAACATTTTTGAATTTCGACACATTTTTGAATTCTCTCTTCTGATTGGTCCGCGTTAGTACTTTGGTATGCTAAAGCACGAACGCGGACCAATCAGAAGAGAGAAATGAAAAGTCCCATGGGGTTAAAATTAAATTTTGCTCCCGCTATCCTCTGAAACCAATATTCGTTTTTCGAATAGGTATGATGAAAAATATATTTACTCGTATTGGAGTGGACCTACATAATTATAAAATTAAAAAGCATTTTAGTAGTGCAATAATCAGAATTTATAAATGAAAAATGTTAAATCCTAAAACTCTCTATATTCAAATTCAAATTCAAAATTATTTATTTCATGTAGGCCAACCTGTGGCTCTTATGACACGTCAAGATTCTACCACCGGTTCGGAAAGCGGATTCTGCTGAGAAGAGCCGGCAAGAAACTCAGCAGTTGCTCTTTTCAAAATAATCATTTTACAATATTAATAAGTAGCTTTTACATTGTAATAAGCTTTTATACTATCTTGTGGGCAGCTGGATGCCAAGCTGATTTAACCCGTGCATCTTTGTTAGAATAGAATATGACATTACCACAAAACGTACTACAATTCAATTCATGTCAAAGACGGGCAGACAGAAAGTAGCCCCATTCCCGCCGGCGGCACCCGTATACTCAATCTTTATTACCTATTTTTGACTTACTTGCAGTAATACCCAATACACTTTCGAATTTTTCAAACAAGTATTAAAATGTTCGATGCTGGCGGGGATCAAACCACTACAGCCTTTATACAACATTCCCGTCATATGCCAGTCAGTGCTGAAATTAATGATATTACGTAGCTAATCTCAATAATATGTTTAAGTACTTCTTTAAGGCCCGAAAAGTTTAATTCCCCGAACAACCAATGTATCTTAACTGCACACATCGCAGCTATCAATCTACTTTTCAAAGATCGCTTTGAAACGAGAGATGCCACACTGCTTTTTTTGTTTAATATAACATATTTTAAAGCATTTACCTACACTTGTAGCAAACCGGATTCATACATAAAATAGATGTGTAGTGAGGTGGATGTAACACTTGAAAAATATAGAAAACTAAATGATATTAACAGACTACTATAGCTTTACTATAGCTTTACTATAGCATAGCTTTTATTTTTTTCTTATTATGATAATGTTCACTGGAAATACAGAAAACCATTTGAAATAAACTTTTATCATATTTCCGCAATAT
The DNA here is from genome assembly GCA_029955525.1 of Oeneis ivallda. NCBI lineage: Eukaryota > Metazoa > Arthropoda > Insecta > Lepidoptera > Nymphalidae > Oeneis > Oeneis ivallda. The sequence continues at coordinate 12,639,450 of JARPMR010000009.1, forward strand.
AGCCTTTTTCTTCTATTCGACCGCAAGTGCACTGCAGTAGCTCATATGTTTCGTCGATTAGATTTTTATTGCTATCCATACTAGGATTTTTCAGTGGGAGTGAAGTTTGGATTGATCCACAGTAGAGATTAAAACTCTGATGAAAATGGGCGAGAATTTCTGAATGTTTCATCGAGAATAGTATTTCAACAGCTTGACTGTTATTAATTTTTGTTTAATATCCTAAAGAGCGAAGATGTCGTTCACTTTGAGTATTAATTTAAAACTCACAGATCGTTCAGTACTTCAATGATGAAGGATTATTATCCACTAGCTTTTACCCACGACTTTTAAGACAGTTTTGTCTTTTAATAATTGCGCAGGAAACTTTTATTTTCCCGGGATAAAAAGCTCGGCAATCCTCTGTCACTCTCTAAGTCTAAACTACATCCAAGCAAAAAATCAAGCCCATCAGTTTCTCCGTAGCTCATTTGTTGTAGGACTAACCAACAAATAAACACACTTTCGCATTTCTATTTATATTAAATACCTTATGCAACACACTTTCCATACACTTTAAATAAAAACACACTTTCACATTTCTATTAATCTTAAATACCTTATTCAGTTTTGTAAGCAAGAAATCTTTGAAATTTTTGAACATAATATTAGTTAACATTATTTTTATCAAACAATATTAACCGAATTCAAAGGTCAAAGGTTTTAAGGTAACGAACTTTCCTCTTTGATTTATTCTTGTCCTAATTAAATAACGAGAACCTTAGATAATGTATTTCAGTGGCTCTATGGAGCCTTGTATAGCCTCCTACAAATTAACGTTGACGAGATCTGAGCGTATTTCAAATGATATAAATTAATTTCCCGAAAAATACTGTTATGAAGTTACATAATACAGGTATTATTACAACATTCTAAATAAGTCACTTTTTCGAATACGTCCCCGTGAAGTTGGAGTTTTTAAGAATACCCTTTGTTTGTCCAGGATAGATAGAAAGTAATTTATTTCACTCTCCAGGTCCTCAACTCTACTTCAATCACCTCAATCCGTAGCTCTATACGGCGTGGTTAAAGGACAAACTAACAAACAAACGCACTTTAACGTTTAAATATGTATTACTAGCTTTTGATCGTGACTTCGTTCACGTGGAGTTAGGTTTAAAAAGTTCCGCTGAGACATTTTTTTAAATAATAAGAAACTTATTATGTTACTCTTATTATGTTTCTCTTCAGGTCCTCAACCACTATTAAATAATCTGTGCCTCAACTGTATCCATGCAAAAATCACATCGTTCCGTTGCTCCGTTGTTACAAACACACCTTCGTAGTTATAATATTAGTAAGGATTTCTGGACTCTATATAAATTAGTCTAGTAATAGTAGTCTAATTTATTTAAGCAAACAATTAAGCTTGGAAACCTTTAACAGAACCGCTCAACTTATTCGCTCATTCTTATGGTAATTCACCCTCTGAGTCACGCGACCTTCTGCCCTGGCTCCGATAAAATGCAAATTGATTCCTCTATAGACTGACCTTAAAATTACTTCCTTATTAAATCTATTTGGTTTCAGACAATGAGTCAGCGATTTCAATGAAGGCACACATTTTATGTTTATGTATCCCACTTCTGTACCCAAGCTTATTTTGCTGATTAATTATTCAATATTTTATATATATTTCAATTATTCATTCTTTAGCACACTTCACATCACACCAATATTATAAAGACGAAAGTTTGTATGTGTGTGTGTTTGTTTGTTACTCTTTCACGCGAAAACTACTAGACTAATTTGGAATTTAGATAGAATATACTCTGGATTAACACATAGGTTACATTTTATCCCGGTAAATTAAAGAACTCCCGTGGGAATCAAAAACTCTTAATCCACGCAGACGAAGACGCGGGCATCTATAATTCTTTATTTATCGTAACCTTTGTCAGGTCTGCAAAAAAGCAAAATAGTAAAATATTATAATATTTGTTATTAAAGTTATGTCCAATATGTTTCAATTGTAACTCTTATTAGGCATACTCAAAAACATAGTAAATACTTACTACATACTTTACTTGACAATACTATAAAATTTTTTGCTATATCACATATTAGTTTTTGAAACATGTCTGTGAATTGCGATACCCTACCATGATAATATGCATGTTCTTTAACTGTATTGGATTTGTCAGCTAATATCAATTGCAGTCAGAGTCAATAATAATATCATATTTCATAGAGATACGGATAATTTTCTAACAATACCAAAGCCAGATGGAAACTAAAAGCTAATATTTGACATCAAATAGCTCCACCATTTTCATTAGCCCCGGGAACACTGTAGTTTAAAATAAATCAACCTGTGGTTAATCGAAAATTAGTTGGTTAACCGCAAGCTTCAGTTACTGCCTAGCCGATTATGGTTGAAATTACACGCATTACCGTTTCGGTGGCAGTTGATCAATACTCGCAAGGATATGGATTGAAATGTGTTTACCATTATTGAAAATTCATCGAATCAGATCGATTAGCCATGGATTAGTATGCTAAGTCAAGAACAGAGTGGCTAAGTTACCCTGTTCTTAACTTCAGTCAGCCATCGAAAACTATCACAGCACAGAATCGACCGTTCTCTATGAAAACCAACATTGCTCGAACAAACTATTAACTCGAGCTGCGGTCGAAACCCAAATCAAATAAACCGGATTAGATGATCGCTTTATGGCAACGGCAGAATAGGCGGGTGATCTCAGAAGACGCAATTCTTGTGCCAGATTGAATGCAAAATTGGATGATGCCACTCTTTTTATTGTAAGGGCTCCGAAATTGTTGGCACAAAATAAAAACGGGTAACTAGACACCCAATTTTATGTTCCCGCCTTACATTGATGAGAAGTTTGAATGTGTCTGACAATAACGATTCTAACTGATCCTTTGAACGTTTTATTGCTTTTTTACTCGTAGTTTTACTTCTTTTTCTCACTATTTCTTTATTATTTATTTCTTTATTTGTCGTGCTGATAACTACCTTAACTGTGGTTGTTTATTGATTTCCGCAGTAACAAAAACGCAATTTTTTTAACTTATAAATACGAATAATATTATTATATACCTACTAGCTGACCCAGCGAAATTCGTACCGCCAACAAAAAAAATTAGGGGTGGGTCACCCTTATAATTTAGAAGTATCAAAAATAGATGTTGGCTGATTCTCAGACCTACCCGATATGTACACAAAATTTCATAAAAATCGGTCTAGCCGTTTCGGAGTTTGGTAATAAACACCGCGACATGAGAATCTTATATATTAGATAATATTACAGTAGTTCAGTGACACAGCCCCCTTTGAAGTTCATTTCAAAGTTACATTTCAATAAAACGTGAAGTGTTGCTCTTTCCAGATGTGCAAACGTAACTAATTCATACTTTTACACATTTCTAGAAGAACATAAAATTTCTACTAGATCATTGCTGTCTTCAATTTTTATTTATTTATTGACAGATTTTTTACCTCAATCTACCCAATGCTGTACCAAATAGTGGTTGGTACCCACGTGTGATACTTACTATGAACCCACAAGGATGATATTCGCATATGAATATACTAAGTTTTTACGCAGTATTTCTCACATGTGTGAAAATATTCATACTCTACACGAACGTTTTCCGCTCATGCAAGTATTGGAGTTATAATAAATAAGACGACTATGACTATAAGGCGCTAAATTGCTCTCACCAAAGATAAAAAAGCCGCCCAAGTGCGAGTCGGACTCGCGCACCGAGGGTTCCATACTCCAAAAGTAAAAGTAAAACGATAATATTATATTAATTTGCTTATTTATCGTTAACTTTGTTTGTAGAGGTTTATTGTTAATATAAAAAAAACTATGCTAGTTAGAGCGTTGGTTTTATTTTTCCTGTAAAATATACATAAACTTCTATTGACCATAATTATTTCAGATTTTTCGATTGGTAAACTTCGGAGATAAGGGGGGGGGAACGGTATTTTTTTCGACATTTTGGCCGATCAATCAGAAACTATTATATCTAGAAATAAATAAAAAACTGTTTTAGAATGCACAAGTAACGGCCTTTCATATGATACCCCACTCGGTATAATTATCTTACTTTGAAATTTCAAACCCCTGATTTTCCCCCTTTTTTAATTAAACTAAAATAATTTTCGCGTTGATTTTATTTTTCCTGTAAAATATACATAAACCTCTATTGACATAATTATTTCAGATTTTTCGATTGATAAACTTCGGAGATAAGGGGGGGGGGGGGGGGGAATGTATTTTTTTCGACATTTTGGCCGATTAATCAAAAACTATTATATATAGAAATAAATAAAAAACTGTTTTAGAATGCACAAGTAAAGGCCTTTCATATGATACCCCACTCGATATAGTTATTTTTCTTTGAAATTTCGAACCCCCGATTTTCCCCCTTTTTTTATTAAAACTAAAAATAATTTTCGATTTTTCTTTATTCCAATGATTTTGGGCCACTATTATACACAACTATGCCAAATTTCATTTCGATAGCTTTAATAGTTACTGAAATAATCGACTGTGACAGACGGACGGACAGACGGACGGAGAAAGTCTCACCATAAGGGTTCCATTTTTACCTGGAACCCTAAAAACAGTTCAGAAGTTCACACCTTCAATCTTCCTGACATCTTTGCTCAACGACTCTATGATTTAAAAACGTAATCGATTGTGTCAAATATTACGGTATTAATTCTTACAATTAAGTAGAATATTTAACATGGGAAATGTAAATTGCCGCAATATATTACATGAAATTTGAAAACCAGTAAACTGATATTGAGTAGTTACTGATTTTATCACCTGCATATTAATAATATTATCTACAATAATAATTTTATGTATGACACGCCACATAATTGTTAGATTCTACAGTTCAAAGTACCCAATAGCATAATCAGTTGCTAAAATACAGGTTTTAGCTAAATCTGTTATCAACGAGATTAACAGGTTCGTTCATAGAGTTATAAATATTTAGCAAGAAAAGGTTAGAATTATTTTGCTATAATCCGCCAACAGAAAAAATCTGTATGGTCAAACATGCAATTAAAAGCTAAGCACCACTCACCTACCCAGCCAAGCAAAAAAGCTAAGTTCCCAAGCAAGCAATGCCACCACCACTCACATGCACCACCACACAAGACTTTTACACTACTCTCGACGCACGTTTCGCCCCGACACCAGAGCATCCTCAGGAGATGTCGACTTTACAATGCTGTATTGTCTAGTGAAGCTTGTGTCAAATGCGCGGTATTATATACCTTTTTCCTACCCCCACTACTGTTGCCCCGCCCACTAACCCCCGGACCCCCCCACTACCCCCCGGATCCCCCCACTACCCCCCGGATTCCCCCCTCTCTTTTTTCAAACAAACGAAGCAGTGGTGAACTTGAGACGTTCACTTGTTCATTAAGTAATTTAAACTGCTGATTATTATTGTGTTTTATTATTTCTAATTGTTCCAACATGCTCAGTCGAAGTCCTTTATCGCAGGTATGTAAGATTTTATATGAATGATCGGATGATAATTTGTGTCCACTATCACTATGTGTAAATCCTGTGTATGAGCTACCTCCATTCCAAATTTCAGCCAAATCTGTTCATTAGTTGTGGCGTTAAATTCGCCTGCATTCTGGTGTAGGTTCTTCTTCATGATTTTACTTGATTTAACTCAATAATATTATTAACATTTGTTATTTTGAATATTATGTTTTTAAAGCTCGATTAATTTTAAAGACTACTAATTTAATAACTACAAAACACAATAGACACAATTTTTGAAAAAAAAAATCACGATTTTTGAGATAAAAGAGTGTTGCGGCACGCGAGCGTTTTGTGTATTCTATCAGTTTTGGTCTGTATGGAGGTTCAACAAAGTTTCAGCACAACGTCGATCGGAATGCAGTGCATGTTCGGGTCGCTAATAAACTCGTGAGATGCCATGCGTGGCAAATAGCACTATGTTGGGTAGCGACGCTTCGTTTGCGATCTTATGAAATTGACTCGACGAAATCTAATTCAGTTGGCGTACGTGACGGCAATATGGAGAGACGCAGAATTAACGAACTGCTTTACAATGAAAAACGGTTATCAGTGTTTGCTGATTTTTCTTTATTCGTTTCAGATAAACTATTTATGACTAAGTATTTACTATGTATGTTTATTTACTGAAATATTATCAGCACAATACATTGATAAAGTATTTATTACTAGCTGATGCCCGCGACTTCGTCCGCATTGATTTAGTTTTTAATATTCCTCGGGGACTCTTTGATTTTCCGGGATAAAAAGTAGCCTATGTCACTCTCCAGGTCCTCAACTGTAGACAAAACTGTACAAAAATCAAGTCAATCCTTTGCTCCGTTGCGGCGTGATTGAAGGACAAACCAACAAACAAACACACTTTCGCATTTATAATATTAGTAAGGATTAGTAACAAAAGGAGTCTATTTGGGTTTTTGGTACGAATTTTGATCAAAATTGGTTCGGTAGTTTTCGAGTGTATCCTTAACATACATCGTGACACGAGTTTTTTATTTTATATAGATACGCCCATACCAAAAGAATGTTTGAAGAGCTTAATTGAAAATTCTTACCCTTTATATAACTAGGTATTATTATTTTGCAGGAAATTTTTGTTTCGTTTTTTGAAAAATTAGCGCTCGTAATATTTTTCCTCTTTAAATGGCTGTTCTATTTGCTCAGTTTATTTTCCGGGAGTTCAAGAGTTCTCGAGTTGAACACACAGTCTCTGTTCGAGAGAGCCGCCCCGCTGATATGGTTCCGAACGATATTGAATATAATAATGAAACTCGTATTCACAACTTTTCTTTTTCTTATTTCTCACTAGCTAAGGACCTATACTTTGCCCATGTATTTTCTTTTAATTTGGGGATAAGATATTTTCTGGGAGAAAAATAAAAAAATCTAGACAACAGTCACAATATGAATTATTTTCTCTTAGTATTTAACCTTTGAGTTTAACTCTCAACTAATTATAATATCTGTGCCTTTCATCCAGATCGGTTCACCGGCTAGGCTAGAAACCTTAGTATGGATTTTCTTGAAAAATAGTTTTCCTTTAGTGACAATTCCAAGTTCCTTTTTCACAAATACCTACCACGTAAATTTTGATATCTGTGTACTTGCTATTCAACAATTCCTCAGAAGACCACTTAAGGGCAGTTTTTTCCCGACCCCGTGACATATAACCGCTATAAACTTCTTCAGGTAGGGCAGAGTCTGTATAATTAAATCTCGTGGAAATTTATGTGTTGACATCTACTTAATTTAATTTTGGGAGGCGACGAGGTGTCGTACTTATTATTTTGTGAAAAAAAAAACCAGACAAAAATATTAGCATTTTTTTTTGCAAAATGGATTTCCCGTTCATCTAGATCTCACACAAGTCCTAGGGCTAACCCTAACTAACCACACCTTTGAGTGTGTGGTATCCCAATGTTGTTTTTGTTTTAATAATAATTTTTCATTTTTGTTTGGTGTTAGAAATTTGTGATAATAATAATAAGGATAAAAATAAAATAAACTTATTTATTTCACCTGTAGTTCTTATGACACGGTTTAAATCAGAGATTCCCAAAGTGGTCAACATCGACCTCTTGGGATCGAAATTGGTTTCCCAGGGGTCGACATAAACGATAACTAATTTTAGGGGTCGACGAGGTCTAAAAATCGACCCCTATTAACCCATGTTCTTATTTGAAACTTTCAAGATACTGAATAAGTTGTGTTACGTGTACCAACTTGTCATAAGGATGACTAATATTTTGGTAGCAAGTATCATTAATTGTACTTTTAAAAGTCGATAAGCGTGGAGCTGAGGCGTGGAAATAAGCGGGGGTCTAAGGTATCAGTTCATTTTGGAAGAAGGGGTCTCTTGCCCAAAATAGTTTGGGAATCCCTGCTCTAGACTCTACCACTCTCCAAAATACGAAACAAAAGTTTTTGGAGTAGGCAATTTAGGAAAAATTACTATTTTGATTTATTCATTCGTTTTCTCATATTCGTTTCTAATAACATACGAGTTACAAATACTAAAAATCTGAATTAAAATCTAAAATATGAAATATTAATAGGAAAATATTAAAAAAAAATGCGTGAGTGTCAAGGAACACTCGGTATTGGAAAAAAGTGCCTTTTAATAATAAATTAATATTAAAAATAAATAAAATAAAAAATAATAATCTGAAGTTAGGATTCGAACCCCCGAACCGATAGTTTCACTCCTTCGTTTATCCGCTACGCCACCAAAGCTATAATGGAACGTGTGTGATAAATGAAGGCAACAAGTGTCGTGACGGAAAATTCTTACATTTTTTTTCGCCTAGCCTCCATCCGCCAAACTGTCCGAAAAGGTACCTAGGTACTTCGTTCCAAAAATATCATCTAAACCACTGAATTATGCTGAACACTGAATTAAGGAATAATTCTTTTTTAACTGTCGGATTAGATATAGGATTTTTTTTTGTGTTACAGTTTTTGCAATTCACGAAGGCGAGTGAGCTTTACTTGTGGTTACTTCGTGCCTGTCAAAGCCTAGGTGGGAGCGGGCTGGCACGAGCATTGCGCTCGCTCACACTTATACAGATACGACACACACACAAGTCACACAACCATAAGTCAGTCGCCCTCGTGAATTGCAAGAACTATACCTATTATGGGAAAATAAAATCTTTTTTCTATTTTCTCCGTCGACTTTTCTGTTAGATTGCTAACATCACAAATATACATTACACACCCTTTTAGGTAGGTATTGCTATTAAACCACACTACACTAAAAGCACTTACGTATCGGAACACAATCGCATGCCGAACCCTTGTAGAAACATCAAGTGTTATTATGTAAATATATTTCCAACTGCAATTACAAGCTACTGTGCTTTGTTCTATTACCATTTACCAACTTTAATTTCAATTGGAGCATATTTACAACTACCTACTTTTAATTCGAAAATTACAAGTCTATAATTAAGTACTTCGGTCTCGCATTGTATTATTATTTTAACAACCTTATTAAATTTTGGAAAGTATTTTAGGAAAAAGTAGGCTTGAAATATCAATTCAACAATTAGGTGATCCTTAGACGAACGCGTAACAGATAAAGATCACAAGATGAAACTTATTCTACTACTACTACTACTTAGTCAAAGTAATCTTATAAGATCAATAAGATCCAGTGAACGTCTATCGCCTGTTGAAGAAGCAGAAGTATCTAACAGATTAAAGTATCGGTCTTACGGATTCACTGAACAGAAAATCTGCATTTCTCAATCTGTTAACAATATAACGTCCTTCCGTCTCTACTGTAGAATAAAGACCAATAAAAATTTCCTCATCGACTCTTGCTCAGTGGAGTGGAGAACGCTGCATTTTACACTCAACGTCGCTACTGGTGCGCTCGCTTTTTTCTTTGCTTTGCACCTGATATCAATAGAGCTGGCAGATTGTTTATTCAGTGGATCCAATATTATATGCGGGAGCAATATTAAACTTTTGACGTGCTATTTCTAATAGATAAGTTTTTAAAATAATGTTAACCATGTTACGGTAATATCATCAAGCTTGTAGGCAAGGCTTGGATAAGACTGTTACAACATTGAAAACAATGAATAGCATGCACATGAGAAGGCCTGTGCCCAACAAATCCAACGATGGACGAAGTGACGGGCTAGCAAAAAATAAGAAGAACTGTTTTACATGTTCTCATGTAAAATCTCTATTTTTCATGTTAATTATTTTACATGTTGTTACACAAATATACCCATCTCTTCTCGTAATTAGGCGTAAAGCTTGTATTAATAGTAGGCATGATTACAGTGCAACGAATGGAGTTTGAACCATCATTTGGTCGAGTATTTTGGGTTCATTGTTAGTGCGGCAAGAACTTCCTAAGCGCAGTGCTAAACGTGTCACTTACACCTTTTTGACTTATACCATTGAAGCACAGTATAAGGAAGAGATCAGTATGTCGACGCCTTTGATCTCGTCGTAAATGCCGCCAGCGTCTAGACATGCGTCGCGACAGTGTATTTATGCTAGGGTTGTCACAAGGAAACAATCTCTCTTAATATTTATAATTTGTACTATATTTCACATCAACATAACAATAAACAATAATAATTAATCAATAACCAAAAATTAAAAATAAATTTGTAATTAAAATATTATTAGGTAGTTGAATCAATAATAAAACCAGTTTCTTTGCTGGCCGCTTCAGCGGTCGCATGCAAATAAACTCCGCCGCATGCAAATAAACATTTATAAACATAAATATTTTAGACTTAAAAGCTATACTATATTATGATAGTTATATAGTTACTTATACACGAAAACAAGAAGTTTGAGCTCCATCAACATGGGGCCGCGCCCCACAGTGTCGGAGATATAAGCTTTCAAAAAGCTGATCACGTGGTCACATAGACAACACGAAATCAAGAAGTTTGAGTACCATCAACATGGGGCAGTGCCCCATAGTGTCGGAGATATAAGCTTTCAAAAATCTGATCACGTGGTCACATAGACAACACGAAATCAAGAAGTTTGAGTACCATCAACATGGGACCGCGCCCCATAGTATCGGAGATAAATAATTATAAGCTTTCTAAAATATGATCTCGTGGTCATCTAGTAATTACTATCTGTGCACAGCACGAACACATTAATAATGATATCTGATTATAAATATAATAAAACTATTAATAATTATTAATAGTTTTATTTATGTTTGATAATAGAATAATAATAATAAGTATCACTTGATAGATAAAAACGTTGATGTAAAACTGTTTTTACGATAGTACATGACAGCGCCATCTATTAACATTATTGTGAAGTTAAGTTAAAAATACTGATGCCCATTAAAAATTAAATTATTTCGTTGTAATATTTCATTTCCTGTTTAATATTTTTCTAATTTTAGTATTTGTTGTTCAAGTACATAGTTGTAATTTTAAGGGACGAAAGGACGTGACTTAACTATGATAGTTGCCTATATAGCTCGCGGACTTTATTGTAGGTAGGTAATAATTAGTATTTTAATCATGTAGTACATAATTTTTATGTATCATCAATAGTTTTCTCAGCGCACGCCGAATAATGAATTTTATAGGCAAAATTTTGCTATTTTGGGATTACATTACTGCAATTTTCATAAGGATCTCTAACATTTTGAAAAATAAATTATAGCCTATGTGTTATTTCCTGATAATTTAGCTTTCTATTGGTGAAAAAAGGTTAAAATCGGTGGAGTAGTTTCAGAGCCTATTCGGTACAAACAAACAAACAATTAATTAAATTAAATATAATTATAATACATAATAATGTGCATTTCAATTAATTATCTATAAAATTATGGCAGAGTAAGGAAGGATTATTAAAAATTTTACGCAAGCGTAATATGTCAACCCTTTACTATAGCTCCCAGGTAACTGAGTCTTACACGGGAGCGTACCTCGCTCCGCACTTACCGCACTCACCGCACGATTGCCCTGTCTAGACGGCTTCGTCGAACCTCTGTATGAACCTTACATAAGTTACTCTGTGATTGAAGGTAAGACATCTAATGAACAATAGGTTGCATGCTTAGAATAAATACTCCTAGAATCGCAATAGTCGACGCGATGATAAGCCATTTTTAGTCGGTCGAAAGCATATTCCTACGCAGTATCGTCGCGTTAGTACGACGAGCTCGCAGAAAATCATTAAAAAATAACGTACTGTGCTGTGAAAAGGGTATCATAATTCATCACAATAACCATCAAACACGTAATTAACAGTTATACCAGTACAGAAAATAATTACATGTCACTCACATATGCAATGCTTGTTTTGAGCCTACGTTTGGAGCGGAACTTTGTTACATACTTCTGATCTATGAGTATTTAATCTAAGATTACAGGACGTATTTACTTATTCCAAAATCAATGGTCTCAATTCCACATATATCAATAATGGTATCTGCTACTGTTCTATTTGGAAGCTTTCGTAAATAGCTGGCAAAGATTTCTTTCGGTTTCGGCGTTCTATTAAAACATAGGAAATACGACGTTAGTTATTTCAACTGTTAAACAATAGGGCACTTTAACAATATTTTGTATGAAACAAAAGGGAAGGCGCTGCCCTGAATTTTGACCTTAATGGTTGAAACAGAAGTATGACAGCGCAAAAATAACAACAGACGCATAATGAGAAACTACAATAGCTTTTATTCTCAACTATATCCAAACATCTTAAAATGAAAGCTTTTAGTAGGTATACGACGTTTGCGGCTGTATAACAATACTGACTGGCATTTGAAGGATAAGGGGGAAGATAGACTATTTATTATAATTAAATAATTGGGATAAAAAAATGTCTAAAGTATGCTCTTTTATGCCTACTTATAAAAGAGCATACCTACTTTGGACATCTTTTATTTTTCATTTAACACAATTAATTTTCCGTAGACAGTGACCTCTTCTTCTAGTTTCTGTTTTTATTAGATCAAAGTTTATTTCAAAATATTGATGGTATATTTATCTGAAATTTACAAAAATTATGACCTTTTTACCCCCTTACCCTTCATTTCATTTATTCAGGTATTTATTTACAGTATTAATTTTGTGGGCTTGTACGTAAAAAACTATTTTCAAAGAGCGATTACTTACTTCATTATTTATTAATGGTGTGAAAACGCTTTTCTCACCAATAAAAGACCTGAAATCTGCCTTTCTCAGGGCAAACAGCTCAAAATGAAAGCTTTTCACTTAGTGTTTCTTACATTTATTTATATATTCCATTATCGGGATCATTCCATGAATTACCCTGTAATTACTGTATCGGTTTTGTACGGCGCACGAAAAGCTAATGTAGATAAACTACCACTTAAATATGCGCGACTTGCGTGTAATGCTCACTTTATCTATTGCAATTATAGCTTAAAGCTACACTCCATAATAGTAATATAGCGCTTTAATATAGCGTCTAGCATAGTGTGTGTATGTTTGTTAATCTTTCACGCAAAACAACAGGACGGGTACGGCTGAAATATGGAATGGAGATAGATTACCCTGGATTAACATAGGCTACATTTTATCCCGGAAAATTAAATGGTTCACGTGGGAATCAAAGAGCCTTAATTCACGCGGAAGAAGTAGCGGGCATCATCTAGTATAAGATAAGGCCTAAACTATGGGAAAACAAGAAAAAAGTTTAAAAATTGTCACCGTCTACCGAAAGAAAAAATTCGTCGAAAGTCAAATTGATTTTGTTCATATTTAAATGTAGCCTATGTTAGTCGGACTATAAGAACAGACGTAGTCATAATTCCTACTTCCATTATAATAACGGATCGATTGCCACCTCAATCATCAAATTTAACTCAGTAATTAAGGCGCTACGTTGAATTTACGTAAATACTAACATACACACATAGACTGCTAAAATTAAAAAAAAACACTTCTTTTTGGCTTTGCCGTAATTGGGTAAGAAGTGAATTTATACACATCCATACACATATCACACGTCGTTGATGTTGATAGTATAGGTAGAGTCGAGCATAACTGCTTAACACGAACGCAAAATAAGTTTTCTTTCGTCTATTTTATTATCCTTATTTTGTTTTCGAGAATTTTCTGATAAAGGATTATGTGCTTCCTCGTTAGCGTGTGGGATAAATATAGAAAATCAAGCTATTGTAACGTAACTACAAAGCTTAAATGACGTAACTATGTAGTTATGTGGGGTAAATATAATGCAAATCCCCAGGAGCAGCGATACATCATGTTATTATGGAAATAGTTTCCAAACTGCAATCGTATATCACACACTTTGTTTCTTTGGAACGTCCATTTCATTTTACTCCGAGCTTGCAATGGATTTTTCCCATGTCACTATCTTTGAAGCGAATATATGAAATTGGATTCCATTGAAATATGTTTGTCATACTAATTGCGAGCGATAGTGAACGAGGTAGCTATAATCGATAACTGTAAGATATGCAGATATCCACATTTGATGTGCCACGTTAACCGGAGAGCCTATAGGATTTTTCTAGAAAGTGCTAGATAAAATTAAAAATGAGGAAGTTGATAAGTAGAAGAGTGATCTAGCTGTGTAGCAGATCCCATACTAGGGGGTCATATGAGATCAAACGAATCATAGGAGAGGAGCTTAGCGGCAAGAGAGAGACCGAGGCGTATGGAAATCCCTTCAAGAAACCATAATATAGTCGAGCGATGGACGTCTATAATATGTTGACGAAGAAGTAGAAACCCGATAAAAGCTAACAGTAAGGTGTTTCTTTTGCATTATTTGTGTATAAAGCTAAACTTGCCTGCTAAATTATAATTAAAAAAAAGCCCGCCAAGTGCGAGTTAAACTCGCGCACCGAGGGTTCCGTACTCCAAAAGTAAAAGTAAAACGATAATATTATATTAATTTGCTTATTTATCGTTAACTTTGTTTGTAGAGGTTTATTGTTAATATAAAAAAACTATGCTAGTTAGAGCGTTGGTTTTATTTTTCCTGTATACATAAACCTCTATTGACCATAGTTATTTCAGATTTTTCGATTGATAAACTTCGGAGATTCGGGGGGGGCGGTATTTTTTTCGACATTTTGGCCGATTACTCAAAAACTATTATATAAAGAAATAAATAAAAAACTGTTTTAGAATGCACAAGTAAAGGCCTTTCATATGATACCCCACTCGGTATAGTTATCTTACTTTGAAATTTCAAACCCCCGATTTTCCCCCTTTTTTAATCAAACTAAAATAATTTTCGCGTTGCTTTTATTTTTCCTGTAAAATATACAAAAAATTTCTATTGACCATAATTATTTCAGATTTTTCGATTGGTAAACTTCGGAGATAAGGGGGGGGGAACGGTATTTTTTTCGACATTTTGGCGGATTACTCAAAAACTATTATATATAGAAATAAATAAAAAACTGTTTTAGAATGCACAAGTAAAGGCCTTTCATATGATACCCCACTTGGTATAGTTATCTTACTTTGAAATTTCAAACCCCCGATTTTCCCCCTTTTTTAATCAAACTAAAATAATTTTCGCGTTGCTTTTATTTTTCCTGTAAAATATACATAAACCTCTATTGACCATAATTATTTCAGATTTTTCGATTGGTAAACTTCGGAGATAAGGGGGGGGGGGGGGACGGTATTTTTTCGACATTTTGGCCGATTAATCAAAACCTATTATATATAGAAATAAATAAAAAACTGTTTTAGAATGCACAAGTAAAGGCCTTGCATATGATATCCCACTCGGTATAGTTATTTTACTTTGAAATTTCAAACCCCCGATTTTCCAATTTTTTAATTAAACTAAAAATAATTTTCGATTTTTCTTTATTCCCATGATGTTGGGCCACTATTATACATAACTGCCAAATTTCATGTCGATAGCTTTAATAGTTACTGAAATAATCGACTGTGACAGACGGACGGACGGACGGAGAAAGTCTCACCATAAGGGTTCCATTTTTACCATTTTGGTACGGAACCCTAAAAAAGTTAAATCAAAATATTTTTTTTGTCTTTCTGAGTATTTACTTATACTTTAAATTTCAATTTCAATTTTTTAATTACGTAAATCGATGACCCAAAGCCGAAAATTTGGTACATAAAAATGTGTAGCGGCCATAGAAGCAACTTTTTTCTTTATGTTTTCTTTCTATATTTCAAAAATTTATGAATTGATGTTGTTTTTGTTCAGGAGTCAATTTAGAAAAGCGGATTATAAACATGAAAAAACTATTTTCAAGTTTTCAACCTTGTGTATAACGTGGCGTTTAAGATATTTTATGCAAACGCAGATGGCTCAGAGGCGTCGCTGGAACGGAAATTGTCGGCGGTCGGGAAGTTCCCGCTCGCTCTAAACGGCCTAACCGACCCTTCGTTAATTAGCGGCTGCCACTAAAAACAATTAACAACACCTGCGCTAACAGGCACCTACATGGTTGCACATCGATCAATGCAGTATAGCAGTAGGTATCTAAAGAAATTGTGTTGGTTATTTAAAATTTTGCAGTACCTAATTCAGTTCACCTATAAATAAGGATATAATATTATGTATATTATTATCTCTACCACCTCCACTTAGCACCTTGTTGGCGTCTTCTACGTCATTTTTTTCAGAAAAGTGTTCTTGCGAAAAAAGAAGGAGGGTAGGTAGTGTTATTAAAACAATATAAAACAAAATAAAGTTAAGATCCATTAGCGTTCCATCAGCAGATCATCAAGTTTACATAATCTTACCAAGAGTTGGCACTAACATTTCACAATAAGGACTCCATTGGCTCTATCGTATATATATATATATATATATATATATATATATATATATATATATATATATATATATATATATATATATATATATATATATATATATATATATATATATATATATATATATATGTATATGATGACGAACAAAACTGTATCGAATTTGGTATCAAACAAAATATGTATCTTGCGATCAGCGATTACTTCATTTGAACCTTGTCTACGACTTCGTTCGGGTGCAGTTTAGCTTTTTCATATATTTTTAAAAGGATGGTGCTTTGATATTTTTTGTTTGCAATATTTGCGATGCAAGAATAGAAATACCTACAAGAGACAATATTGGTATTTGGCTTACGTCTGTAAAGTGTAAACAAACACAGTCATTTCTAGGCGAAGAAGTCCATTAAAACAATAGGACGCTCAGACAAATTGATAGTACGCGAATGGAAAGGCTCCGCCCTGGACTTTAGACCTTAATGACCTCCACCCAAAGGAATGACGATGCATTATCGAACAATAGACCCTGAAACGTGGTCCTTTATCTTTTATGACTGTTGTAAGCAAAACCTTTAAGCTAAAAGCTTTCATAATATTATTAAACGCGTGTGTTTAAACATTAAGCAGATCGTGTTCATTGGAGGAACTAAGGGTATTTCAATAGAGAAAAAAGAAATCTAAATATATAAAAGGAAAAGGTGACTGACTCACTGAATGATCTATCGACGCACAGCTCAAACCACTGGAAAAGATTTTTAGCCGAGGCGAGCCGATCCGAGCCAAGCCGAGCAGAGACGAGACGAGACGAGACACGACGAGACAAGACGAGACGAGACCTGACGAGACGAGACGAGACAAGACGAGACGAGACCTGACGAGACGAGACGAGACGAGACGAGACGAGACGAGACGAGACGAGACGAGACAAGACGAGACAAGACGAGACAAGACGAGACAAGACGAGACAAGACGGGACAAGACGAGACAAGACAAGACAAGACAAGACGAGTCAAGACCAGACAAGACAAGACAAGGCACGACAAGACAAGACAAGAAAAATTTTCGATTTCTTTTAGATTTCGTTTCAATTTCGATTCGTTTTCGTTTCGATGACGTTCGATTACGTTTCGATTTCGTTTAGATTTAGTTCCAATTTCGTATTTTACGCGGGATTTTTGGAAAACTTACTCCACATGGACAAAGTCGCAGGCAACAGCTAGTAATTAATTTATTATTTTATCAATTTTGGCAGCTGTCAGGAATAAGTTTTTAGTTTATTGTAATTTTTATGAGCACTGCCAAAGCAACTTTATTTTGCTCTCCTGAAAACTTGCAAAATTGTAAATCCGAACATATGCCAAATCCAGATATACCAAAAGAAATGTAGGTTATATTTACATACTATTGCTTTGCTAATATTATTTTTATATATTGCTGTGCTAACTTTATTAATGTATAGTTGTTTTTTGAAAGTTGAAGATTAATGAAACTGATGATAATAGTTTTGATTTGGATTTAAAAAACAACTAGTTATGTAATGATAGATAATAAATAATTATTATGTTCTCTCTGCACTGGAATTTCACCAGGTTTATTCCTGAACTAATGTGGAAAGGAATCACCTAAATACTCGATCATTTATATTTAAAGTTTATGGCAATACCTAATTCATCATCATCATCATCATCATTAGTAACCCATCAACGGCTCACAACTGAGCGCAGGACTCCTCTCAGAGAAGGTGGTCCACCACGCTGGCCCAATGCGAATTGGCGGACTTCACACACCTTCAAGAACATTATGAAGAACCTTCAGGTGTGCAGGTTTCCTCACGATGTTTTCCTTCACCGTTGAAGCAAGTGATATTTAATTGCTTAAGCGCACTTGACTCCGAAAAGGCAGAGGTGCGTACCCGGGATCGAACCTGCGGCCCCTCGAATAGGAGACCACAGTCCTAACCACTAGGCTATCGCTGCGTATTACCTACTTATTAGCTGGATGTATTCAGCGAGAGCTAATCAACATGTAAATACTGTTTGCTAATTATGCCGAGATCCCTTAATTCTATTTTTTTAAGTGGCTAACAACCAGTGTTAGACCAAACTTGGCAATGTATACGTTTACAAGTTCGCCAAGTGTATTTGCCAAACATTTTGGGCCAATTTGTATAAGTTTCTTTAGAAGTAACTTTTAACAGTTATGTATATTCATGGCAACCTCGAAATAGGAAGGAAATCTTTTTCATGAAGTTACTTCAATAAAACTTTTAATTCACAGAACGTTGGCTTTCATTTAGCCATAAAGATATTACCATTTCATGTCAGTTAGAATTCATAGTGATGGTTTCATATTTATAATTTGCGTAGAGATATTACTGTCAAGTAGTCAAAAGAAGAAAATAACGCTTTTATTGAATGAAGCTTTTCCATGAGCTTTTCAGAGAGCTTGATTTAGACTTGATCTATAAGTATGTGTGCACTAAAACTTTGTTCAGACGTTGAAGCATGATTGAGTAACATACATTCAAACATCGTCGGCACAAACTTTCGAATTAATGATATTTAAAAAATATACATATTGGCTATTATATATATATTATATATTATTATTTTAATTATGTCATTCTCAGTGTTCCGTAAATAAATGTAGTTTCATAAAATTGAACAATGTACATGCAAATTAAAGAAGATTGGCAGGGGTTCATATATCACTTTACCTGAAAAATTGTTAAAACCGTAGAGGTTCCATTACTAAAACATAATCACTGAGATTTTTCGTTTGAGGAACTCACAAAAAAAATATATTAACAACTTTATTTGTATTTTGTGGTTATAAAAATATATAAAGTATAAAGACATACCTAGTCGTAATTCCTACTTCCATATTATTTTAAGTTCTAATTTGACATTGGGATGTGTTACTTAGTAGTCTATAGAACTCTCTACATAGACAAACTCTTGAATTTCCGGGCGAGCAATGTCATCGAGAACGATCCAAACCAATCCAAACTCAAAGCGCGATATGAATTAGTAAGATAATGGTTCATTATTTAATAATTAATTAACCAAGGCAAAAGATTAAAACTAATTTCATATAAAAAATCGGCCAAGTGCGAGTCGGGCCTCGCTCTTTTAGGGTTCCGTTAAAAAAAAATTAAATAAAAATATTTCCATGTACCCATGTAAATATGATAATTTAATTTTTTTAATTTAATTTAATTTTTATTATTTGTTGTTATAGCGGCAATAGAAATGCATAATATGTGAAAATTTCATCTGTCTATCTATTACGGTTTACGAGATACAGCCCGCTGACAGACGGACGGACGGATGGACGGACGGACGGACGGACAGCGTAGGCTTAGTAATAGGGTCCCGTTGGTACCCTTTGGGTACGGAACCCTAAAAACGAACAAATTTAAATACTTTGTTTTGTATAAATCATATTCGTAGACGCCTCCTAAAACATTCAGGTACAATTCTGCCATTATTCTTTTGTGTGTTTCCATTTTGAAAGTACATAAATATTACACACACCATAATATGTGTGAGACTGATGTTAGTTCCACTAAGTAGGTTATTAAATCATTCGCTTATATGGAGTGGGGGGGGGGGGGGGGGGGTGTTGCTCTGACTATAGCCCTTACTCGTGTGCTATAGCCTATAGCTTCGTCTTCAGTAGTTACTTTATAGCAGTTTCGCGCAACCGAGGAAAATTTGTGGCACATTCTTCACAACATGAATTAATTATATGGGAGGAAATAATAATAACGATAAATAATGTGTGTGTAGTCTGTATATTAAGTGCACGTGTTCGGAATTACTCCTGTGTCGTAAATAACAGCTGCAAGTTATTTTCCAAACGATTAAATGGGGCAGTAAATAAAGCCCTACGTTTATTGTGGTGACATTCGAGAGCTTTGAATTTGGAAGCGTCGATGGCTCTTTAATTTATTTAAGGCCGAATGGTTTCTTAACACGACTTCTACAAATCAGAATTACTTACCTTGCTATGGAGAATTAATTTTCAGTAAAAAATTTGCGATTTTCTTGCTGAAAATTAATTAAGAAAGGATTGGGATACTAATATTATCTCTCTATATATCTTGAATAAATGGAAGTTGTTATAATAGTAGTAATGTATAGGCATTTTGTAAGGTTTGCAATTTGCGCGGAACCAAATGTGCGTGCACATTCAATGTGAAATAGGTTTGATGTACGAGTTATTGGTTTGCTTGTGATTAGGAACCAATGGAATTTATAATACCAAATTCTCCGATTTATTGGACTGTAGACTTCACAATGAAAGATTACGAAGACTAATGCAACCTCACCTCCGTGTCCGTGCTAGTGTGTGATAGGTGCTAGACTTCAAAATATCCTACCTCCGCATTGTAACGTACCTACGTAAAATTTTTGCGGTGTTGCATCGAAGGTTTATACAAGGTACATTGTTTAGGTATTTTGACTTACAATACGATTGGAGCGACCTGCAACCCGATTCAGAACATTATGATAACATAATTATCGATCGATTCGGTTTGTTATCGAACGATAAGATAAATTTTCAATTCAGAATAATCGTATCGACAGAGAAGTTGTCGAAATCGAAACCGAATCGAACCGACGTAGATATCGTTCCAGAGCGATATTAGTATGGATTTCTCATTTGTACGATACGTAGAACAATTATAATTATTCTACAGCACATTGTTTTTATAATATAAATAAATCGAACTAAACAGCTTTCACCAGAAAAAAGGAGCTATATATATTGATCGGCATTTTTTTCAAATTCACTGACATCGTCGTGTCGTGAGTCGTGAAGCAGAAGTGGAGATGGGCGGGGCATATAATTCGAAGAACTGATGGTTGTTCGGGTCCCAAGGTGCTGGAGTGGCAACCCCACTCCGGTACATCCCCATTAGGTAGACCGACGACATGCGATGATATGCAGAGAGTTTCTGTAGACTGCACTGTAACGTTACTTTGCTTCGTACAAAAGGAACTCTACGAAGCAGCTCCGGTTCAGCTCTGAGTGAGAGTTCATGCAAGAGACCTTTGTCCAGCAGTGGACGTCTATAAGAACGTCTAAAGAAGAAGTGTTTGAAGCGTCGTCCGCGAAGAGTTAGATTTTTACAACGCTCGGGAATGCTCTGTTTTTCCAGGTAGAAGGTAAACTATGTCACTCCTTAATTCCTCAACTAGACTCATGCAAGAAATCATGTCGATCCGCGCACCATTGCTGCGTGATTTAAGGATAAACCAACAAACGAACACACTTTCGCATTTATAATACCTATTAGTATAGTGATTATAATAACTTATTATATTATAGTGACTAGTGTCTTCAGTGAGTGCGGAGCGTCGATCATGCTCCTCGACGTGCCATAGGCAAGCGCGTGCACTTTATTTCTTTACTTTGTACCTGATATACCCATCACCGGCGCGCAAACATTGTTTATTCAGCAGATCCGATATGCGATAGCCATGTTAAATATTTTACGACATGCAACTTTGTTTACATTCTGTACCTATTGTATTGTTTACGGTGAAACTGTAATATTTATATTATATTTTTATCGCTAGCTATCACTTGATGCCAGTTCCCTGGGGAATATAATATATTAACATGATGTAAAGTATTCTGTTTGTATATCAGGATGCAAGCTATTTCTGTGCTAATTTATAGCTCAATCGAACGAGAACGCATAGTGGACACCGTTCCCAGATAATCTTTTCCAGGAATATTTATTGTCCGTCTTCAGAATGCAAGCCCACTTTTAACCTAAAGTACCTAGTACCTTTTATTCCTAAAGTACCTAGTATATACCAGTCATCATCATCATCATCATCATCAACCCGTCAACGGTTCACTACTGAGCGCAGGTCTCCTCTCAGAGAAGGGTTAAGTATAGGCCATAGACCACCACGCTGGCCCAATGCGAATTGGCAGACTTCACACACCTTCGAGAACATTATAGAGAATTCTCAGATGTGCAGGTTTCCTCACGATGTTTACTTTCACCGTTGAAGCAAGTGATATTTAATTGCAATGCTCATGACTCCGAAAAGTCAGAGGTCCCCGGGATCGAACCTGCGATCCCCCGAATAGGAGACCACAGTCCTAACCACTAGGCTATCACTGCTTCCAATATACCAGTACAGACATGTTATTCAGTAAAGTTTGCGCAACTGAAATAAAATTCGAAATAACTATATCAGCAAAGAGTAAAAAATAAATTAATAGCTTTAAAAAAGGCGTACAGTCGAATTTGGTCGAAATACTCCTACCAGCCTTCATTCTCTTCATAATATTGTATTATGATTCGCATGAAGCGTATTTGCCAGTTTTTAGAGTTCCGCGTCTCATAATATAAAATTACAAAGCTCAATAAAGAATCACTTGCATGTCTGTATGTCGAGGCACTTTTTTTCAGAAACGGACGAAGTTGACTTTAACTATCCTACTACTCAGGTAAAATACTGAATTAATTTTATGAATCATCATTCAGTGCTAATAAGGCTAATTCAGTGAAAGTTTTCAAAGAGTGTTTCATACAAACATTCATGTCATCAAAACACAGCTCACTTCCCCAGTGATTTTAGAAACAATCTTGGGCACGAAGGGAGGTCTTATGTAAGTATAGGAAGAAATCCTAAAATCAACTTATTATACTTTTCATTTTTTTTAAGCCACATAGTTTCAGACTCATCATGAAAAATTCTAAACAATACCTACTATTCGTCCTTTTCAAAGAATGCTAAGCAAAAAGTAATTCGGTTAAAGAAAGGTTTAAGGAAATATTATAACAATTTATTATATTAATTAATTATTATATTAATTAATATTATATTATATTAATTAATTGAAACTAAAACGAAGTTTGTTACTAGCACTCTTTTGCATAACAAGAATTCCATGCGAATTTCAATTATACGATCCTACACAAAAATGATTTTTCAAATTATTAAAAAAACTAATATTATAAAAGCTTCCCTCCAAGATACGGAAATCTCCGTGCGCAAGTCTGACTAGCCCTTGACAGGTTTTTAGGGTTCCGTACCCAAAGGGTACCAACGGGACCCTATTACTAAGCCTACGCTGTCCGTCCGTCCGCCCGTCCGTCCGTCCGTCCGTCTGTCAGCGGGCTGTATCTCGTAAAGCGTAATAGATAGACAGATGAAATTTTCACATATTATGTATTTCTATTGCCGCTATAACAACAAATAATAAAAATTAAATTAAATTAAAATGGGTAGGTGGGTAGATGGAAATCTTTTAATTTAATTTTTTTAACGGAACCCTAAAAGAGCGAGGCCCGACTCGCACTTGGCCGATTTTTTATGAACCCATTGAGTTGGATAAAATCATACGGTAACGCTCAAACCTGAAATGTATTTGTTTTATTCATCGAATGTACCTACTCTAAAGTGTGCCACAAAATCTTTTTATATTTTCACAAGCCAAATAACCTGATGGAAAATCGAGCTTTTTAATGCTTGAATGTTTAACTTCATCCTTTAATTCAAAGCAATAACGCTGGAGCGAGGTGCTGGAAGGCGGTAGCAATGTTGGCAGACCGCCCACTAGGTGGACAGACGACATTAGACGTGTCGTAGGGATCTGCGAGATTCAAGCAGCGCAAGACCGAGCTGTGTGGGAGTTCTTACTAGAAACTTATTTCCAATCTTAGACGTTTATTGGCTGACTAGCGTTTGCCCGCAGCTTCGCTCACGTTAAGTTTGATTTTTCACACCCCTAATTTTACAGCCTGAATTTTCAAAAATCCTTTCTTAGCGGATTTCTGCGTCATAATAGTTACCTGTAGGTATGCCAAATTTCAGCCTTTTTCGTCCAGTAGTCTGAACTGTGTGTTGATAGATCAGTCAGTCAATCAATCAGTCAGTCACTCAGTCACCTTTTCCTTTTATATATTTTGATGACTATGGTCACTATGAACCAAAGCAAAACGCGATTAATATTATAAAGATAGATAGATTAGATTGGATACAAAACACTCAAACAGAAAGCTGTCGCATAAATCCGAGTTGCGATTATTTTTAACCCCCGACGCAAAAAGAGAGGGGTGTTATAAGTTTAACGTGTCTGTCTGTGTATCTGTGTATCTGTGTATCTGTGTATCTGTCTGTGGTAGCGTAGCTGCCAAACGGATGAACCGATTTTCGTTTAGTTTTTTTTTGTGTCATAGATAATTTTATCCAGAGTGTTCTTAGCTATGTTTCATGAAAATCTGTTCAGCCGTTTGAAGATTATCAGCTCTTTTCTAGTTGATGAGGGGATCTGACTACCTTCCATATGTCCTATCGATTCGAAATTTGGTACCGTGTTACTTCAATGATATTGAAAGTATATGATAAAGTAACCATGACCTGATCAGCTGTTTGAAGATCATCAACTCTTCAATATTTGATGAGGGGATCTGACTACCTTCCATATGTCCTATCGATTCGAAATTTGGTACCTTATTACTTCAATGATATTGAAAGTATATGGTAAGGTAACCATGATCTGAAAGCCGTTTGAAGATCATCAGCTCTTTAATATTTGATGAGGGGATCTGACTACCTTCCATATGCCCTATCGATTCGAAATTTGCTACCGTGTTTCTTCAATGATATTGAAAGTATATGGTAAGGTAACCATGACCTGATCAGCCGTTTGAAGATCATCAGCTCTTTAATAGTTGATGAGGGGATCTGACCACCTTCCATATGTCCTAACGATTCGAAATTTGGTACCGTGTTACTTCAATGATATTGAAAGTATATGGTAAGGTAACCATGACTTTAAATATGACATGTTAGAGTAAGGTTTAGATTTCGAAGGTGGGTAATTAAATGTCATCAATTAGGCTCAATAACCACTGTGCTAACTAATCACTATAAATACCTTCCTAATATTTATACCTACTTTAAAAAGGACTAAATAAAAATAAAATTAAAAATTTTAAAAACACCCGACACAAAAAATAAACTCTAAAAACTAACAAATAATATATTAAACCTATTATAATCATTATCGTCACATATAGTATTATGTAAGTTCAAATTTTTTTATTTTCCAAGCGTCGTCGTCACGTCGGGGGACCGCTAAGTGAGAAAAACAGGTGTAGTAGCAGATTGCAACAAAAGAATTTACTCCGAAAAATTCACAAATCGACACAACCGTCAACGTCGTCTGCCCTCACGTGTCGCGCGCGGCATTACGTAGAGCGTAGACTATGCATGAAACTTAAGATCGCTCGTACCTAAATGTAATTCGTAATAATTAATTAGCTGTTGGAAAAATACTTTTATAAACTTTAGCGGTCCCCCGACGCGTCGACGACGCTTGGAAAATAAAAATATTTGAACTTACAGAATATTATATGTGACGATAATGATTATAATAGGTTTAATATATTATTTGTTAGTTTTTAGAGTTTATTTTTTGTGTCGGGGGTTTTTAACATTTTTAATTTTATTTTTTATCCTATTTATTTTATCATAGAAACGGGTGCTATCGTTAGATACATAAATAATTAATTATTACACTCTTAATTGTTGTATCGGTTTGTAGAGCACGGCTTGTTTAATTCAGATGTATCGCCTACCTGCAGTTACGTGACCGAGATGTAATGTCGCCTTTATCTACAGCGCAGTAAAGGTTATTTAAGGCATCCGATTAGGTACTTATTTATACTAGAGGAGTTGAGACGAATTACAGAACCTTCTAAAACATTTAAGTCGATAAAAAAGCTTATTTTAGTGTACCTAACGGTTTGATTTTAAAGTTAACTTTCCCTGACACGCATAAAAGGTGAGGTAAGGCAGAGCACGGTAGTAAGACAAGGCTGAGAATAGATCGTACTCTGGCTCTGCTCAAGACTTAAATAGAGTTAAAATGAGACACAAATATGTCCTGACATAAATCTGTCTCGTTTTAACTCAGGTAGAGATCTATAGATCGTACTCTGGCTCTGCTCAAGACTAAAGATAGATTTAAAATGAGACACAAATACGTCCCGACATAAATCTGTCTCGTTTTAACTCAGTCTTGAGTCTCAGCTGAGTGAGAGTGCCATCTATAGATCTCACCCTTAGTCTTGAGTTAGAGCTGAGCTTTGAGTATTAAACCAACACTTTAATACTCAAAGGAGCTGAGTATGTGTGTTTTCTCATTAGATCTCACCCTTAGGTATAGACAGGTAACCGCCGGCGTGCTACTTGCACTCACTGCTGTTCAGCTGCAGTCACCAATTCAGTAACCTAATAATAATGGTTAAGGGCGGTAGCCTCGATGCGTGCAACCTACCATATGATTCATTCGTTAACCATGTTAATACCAGTCTCATTTCCAGTAGCAACACGGAGAAAAATCGTATTAATTTGACAGCTTAAAACGTATGGTTTCATTTATCTCAAATGTATAAAATTTTCTTACGCATGGCTTTTATAACAAAAAGTTATTATTCCGGAATAAAAGTATTCCTAAGTAAATAGGTATCCATCTTCGTAGTGTCCTTAGGCTGCACGCTCCTCGTCAAATCGACACTGTCGTAGAACATTGTCGCATATGAATATAATTCCAGCGAAATCTTGATTTTGACAGTAACGGCTTGTATAAACACTGCTTAACACCTCAGCAAAAGAAAAAATAATAATATTCAGTAGTTTGGAGATATTCAATCGGACAAAGTCGTATCTGAAACTCATTCCGAAGAAAAACGTCGCTTGTAAAGAAGCGCTGCTGTCGCTAACTTGTCAAATGCCGGCGGCCACCAGTTGATTGTCACTTGCGATGTTGTTAGTTGGAAAGTATGTTTTAATTTTAATTAAAAATATACTTTTATATAAGAAATACTCAAAAACCATGTCGTATAATATGGTTCTACGGAATGTCGAAAAAACGAGAGCAGCTTAAAGTTCAAAATTTTAAACTGCTCTCGTGTAAAGTAGCAATTTTGTAGAAGCAACGTTGTTCTATTACAGTGTCGAAATGTCAAAATCAGTTGCGCGGCTTAAACTTTCTTTCTTTGAGTTTCACATTTTTGTAGGTACGACAAAAATATATGAAGTCATAAAATTTAATGAGTTAGGATTACCAACATCCAACTACATAATACATGGTATGTGTGTTTGTATGTTGCATAGACTATACGAAATAATATAGCTACACTAGCGGCACGCTATGATGGCCGGTTTGACGTTTGTCCGCTCATGAAGTTCCGTATTAATTGATAACGACTTTGAAGGAAATAATTCTATTACTTTATTGACGATAGTGATGTGCAGAGATTCATAAATTTTATCGAATGTAGTTTTAGGTTTAGGACTCAAAATTTATTTATTAAATTGATTTCTAAAATGTATACAAGTGTAGAAAAATCAGTTTGCACCATTTAAGGGGTGAATGTACTTGTGAATATGAACAATTTTCACTATGTGGACAAACCTCTGAAATCGCAAAAAAATATCAGCTGTTTCATACAAAAGGTAAAATTTTTATTTTTATATGATATATACCACAACTCGGCATTTGGTTTTCTAAATTGAAAATTTTTAAAAATGGAATCTAATACGATCGTCACATAGGATCGCTGGCTAGCACAACTACTACCTCCGGCAAACTCGCGTCAATGCTCAATGCAAAACAAAGCAGTTTCGAATTGACGTTGCTTCGAAAAGTATAAACTGTCAGTGCAATGCGATTGTGATATAGTTTTGACCTGGCTTTGGATTTCAAATATTGATACTGCATTACTGTTGACCCTTGCTCGTTAATTTGGACTCTGTTCAAGCCCTTTGTTGTGGATTTCGTCGATATGACCGAACGTACGCAGAGAACTGTTCTAAATAGTCAGACACGTGAGTTCGTAATACGCCTTCGTAACTATTTCGATCGTGAAGCTCAAAATGGAGGGCCAATTTTACCTATAACGTCAGTGGTTGAACGCGTAGCTGATGCGCTTAATATTGGACAACGAACTGTTAGACGGATAACTAAAAAAAAATATGGCGAGACTGGCACAGAAGAAAATAAACTTCACACACCAAAAAAGAGAAAACGAGCAAAACCAGTCGTAGGCATCGATAGCTTTGATGCCGATGCTATCCGAAGACATGTTTACGGCTACTATTTACAGAAGGAGTATCCAACAAGAAAAAAGTTGGTGCATTCACTGAAGGAAGCTGGATTATTCTTCGGTGGGGAAAGTTCTTTAACGAAGATTTTGAAGACCATTGGATTTCGATACAAAAAATGTAACAAACGCAAAATATTGATGGAAAGATTTGATATAGCGATGGCAAGGTATACTTTTTTACGGCAAGTGAAAGAAATCAAAAATTGGCAAAATGTTGTGTTCTTGGATGAAACATGGCTTAATGCTAACCATACTGTAGGCCGTTCTTGGAACGATGACACAGCAGCATCTACTTCCAAAGTTCCTGTAGGAAAAGGATCGCGACTTATAATTTGTCACGCCGGAACCATCAACGGGTTTGTCGAAGGTTCTCTCATGGCTTTTGCGTCAAAAACCACTGGAGACTATCATGAAGACATGAATGGAGAAAAGTTTACTGAATGGTTTACCTCAATGTTGTGTAGCCTCCCTGAACCATCTATTATAATTATGGACAACGCCCCATACCACTCGATGCAAATTGACAAGCCACCTGCCCAATCCCAAAAGAAAGCTGATATCGTCGCATGGCTTCGTAAAAATGGCGTAGATGCAAACATGAATATGTTAAAAGCGGAATTAGTACGTCTTTTAAAAGAAAACAAACCAACCAAGATCCGATACGTCATTGACGAAATAGCATTAGAACATGGGCACAGAGTTATACGGTTACCGCCTTACCATTGTGAGTATAATGCGATTGAGTTGGTGTGGGCTCAAATTAAGGGATATGCTGCAAGACACAATACAGAACCCCCATTTACCACAAAAAAAAATGCTAAAATTATTAGAAGAAGCTTGTGAACATGTGACTAAAGGAGACTGGGAAAAGGTTGTGAATAGAACTGTTAAATTAATAAGGGAAGATTATGAAAGAGATGTGAAAATAGATAATATTATAGAAAACGAACATATAATTATTAATGTAGGTGATGATAGCAGTGACGACAGTGAAAATAGTAGTATGGACGAATCTGATTAATTATGGCCTTTTGTGGCACCTTTTTTGGTATCTTTTGTATTCATATGTTTCTTGTGTGCATATAAAGTATGTATATTCATTTTCATTCAAATATTCAGTTCGTTCAAATAAATTAAATAAACATATACATTTTTGTTTTATTAAACCTATTTAATCAGGTACAAAAACAAAACTTAATTGTTTTTTGTTCGAGAATAAATTGACATTCCACATCACTATTGTAATGTGTCAAACCGGCCATCATAGCGTGCCGCTAGTGTAATAGTGCTGAACCAGCAGTATGAGGTTATTTTCAGCTACTAATACTAGAATAACCATTTCAGATGACCTTTTAGAAACAGTAACTACCGTAAAAAGCTTAGTAGCACCATTTTAAATGGATACGTTTAATATGT
The DNA here is from genome assembly GCA_029955525.1 of Oeneis ivallda. Classification (NCBI taxonomy): domain Eukaryota; kingdom Metazoa; phylum Arthropoda; class Insecta; order Lepidoptera; family Nymphalidae; genus Oeneis; species Oeneis ivallda. The sequence goes on from JARPMR010000009.1 coordinate 12,669,362, forward strand.
AAATCGTCTAAGCTTATCGCTTGCGTTGTAGGTATGTATACCGATGTCACAGAGCTAAGTGCTGTAGGCCAATGGAAGGCGCAGGCCTTTCCTAGACCGTCTTAGATATATCTTCACTGTACCTCGGAACACCTCTACGCAATTTAATCAATATCTGTCGAATACACCATACGAAGTCTATAGAATATTACCAGCTTGTGCCCCAGGCATACTTTGTTGATAAGATCACTTGATACTCTGGTGAAACTGCGTGATATTCTTATGATATAATGTATCTTATCTCGCATCGTCATCGCAGAGCTGATATTCATGTACATTATGTATAGGTACTATATCATTTCATATAAAAAAATATTTTTAAATAAAAATCGGCCAAGTGCGAGTCGGGCCTCGCTCTTTTAGGGTTCCGTTAAAAAAAATTAAATAAAAATATTTCCATGTACCCATGGAAATATTTTAATTGAATTTTTTTAATTTAATTTAATTTTTATTATTTGTTGTTATAGCGGCAATAGAAATACATTATATTTGAAAATTTCATCTCTCTATCTGTTACGGTTTACGATATACAGCCCGCTGACAGACGGACGGACGGACGGACGGACAGCGTAGGCTTAGTAATAGGGTCCCGTTGGTACCCTTTGGGTACGGAACCCTAAAAACCGACTTCAAACTCCCGCGCCACTACACAATATACAATATATAATTTATTGTTGATATTTTAAAAACCGCTCGATCGATTCGATAAAATTTATATGGAACCACCTGGGGAGTATACCCTTTCAAACAAAAAATAATTTTTGTAATCGGTTCAGGCGTCTTCGAGTAATCGGTGGACATACAGAAAAAAAAGATTCCGACGAATTGATTACCTCCTCCTTTTTTGAAGTCGGTTAAAAAATGGGGACCTATAACTGAAAATTCACGAACTGCTGCCCGCAATAATTACTTACCTACCCACAGCCCACTCACAACTTGATGCCCCCTAGGATCAAATATACCAAAACAAACCAATGCCTTTCATTTGAAACAGAGTTTAACTCAGCTCTTTGAAACTAGAACAACGCGCTACATTTAGTACGTCAAATATCATGACGTATATCTGAAAAACCGACTTTAAAAATAAATTCGGTCGAATATTCTTTAAATCTTTTTTGTATGTGTACTTTGATATAATTTTGATTCTTAAATATTCACTAATCAAAACTCAAACATAATGAAAATATTGTAAACATTCTTTTAAAAACGAATACTATCTATGTTTGTGATTTATCCGATTTTGTAAATTATGGTGTCCAAATTACCACAGCTTAATTATTTGTATGAAAATCTGCAAAGTTAGAATTGTTACTGGTTAGTTTATTAGTTATAAGTATTCAAATAAGAATCGAACTTCGTTTGTGTGAAGTATGCTAGAAAATATAGGTAAGCTCTCTGTGCATGTATTGTCTCAACTCGAATTAACCAGGAGAATGGCGCCAGGTCCAATATTTATTTCGAGTATATTGTTATTTAAAAACTGAAGCAAATTATTTCGAAGTCAAAAGAATAACTTCCTTTACTACTGATCCTATTTATATTTGGGTACGTATCAGTTAATTCAGACGAATGACCTGATACTCCTTTCAAGTATCATTACTATGGTTATTTAAGCAAATAACAGTATAAAAGTGCCAACAATATACCTAGCTAGGGCGGCCGCGTGAAGATTAAAGTAAGACATTCATTAGCAGTAATCAGTCAAGTGACTAAGGAGGGGCGGCTTTCGACGGCTACTTATCTAAATAAGATCAACGACATGCTTGATGGATTTTAAGGCCTTTGTTCGTTCAGGGTTCAGCCTTTTTCAAATTAACAATTCGCTACCTACTAAATCTTTTTGAGTGTTATTGAAACGTATTTCGACGTTTTATAAGGGTTATTAATATTTTATCATGGGAGGTAAAATATTTTTAAGTCTATATAGGTATTTCCTACTAATATTATAAATACGAAAGTTTGTGAGATGGATGGATGGATCTTTGTTAATCCTTCACGTCACAATGAGTGAATCGATTTGGCTAAAATTAGGAATGGAGATAGCTCATATCCATTGATAGCTCAAAGCATTTGGAATGGTATTACCCAAGATTAACACTTATGCTATATTTTATCCCGGAAAATTGGAAGGTTCCCGCGGGAATTTGAACACCTTAAACCGCGCGGACAAAGTCGCTAGTCGCGGGCATCATATTTTAGTACTACTTAGTAAAACCATATTGCGAATGGTTGCAAGACCTACAGAGAGCACAACGCCCCTAAAACTGTAAACAGACTACGAAAAATTAGATATACATATTAAGAGTGGGTGTACGTTCGTTAACAGTAAATAGATTTGATTTTTACAGTAGTAGATCAAGTTTCAACTATCCGAAAAAAAAACACGCAAAAATTACATCATACTGCCAAGGGACGTGCTTAGCAAAAACATAAAATGATGAAATTTGTTCGATAATAAAAAATCGCGAAGTTAGGTCTAATTTTTAACCAATATTCATTTATTTTCAATGTGTTGCATATTACAGAGCCAAAATTTTTACATTTAAATAAATAAATAAATAAATCGTTTATTTCCATCATTATACAGAAACATCAATTTGATCTTGAACAAAACTTGATACCTATCTATAAAAATTGATGCCTACTACTAATTGAGAAGTTTACAAAGAGTACAAGATCAAGAACTGGCTATCCTAGCTAGATTTTTAGATCTGTGTTAAGGAAAGCCTGCCCTCTCCCTCGAATAGCCAAAACTGTGCACAAGCACATGTTTTTCAAAAATAAATAGCCTTAGGCATTATACAATACAATTACAACATTAATAGATAGTTTACACACTTTAAAATCTAATAACTGGCGTGTAATATGTGTGTGTTTGTGTAAGTTTATGTGTGTGTTTGTGTGTGTGTGTGTGCGTGTGTGTGTGTGTGTGTGTGTGTGTGTGTGTGTGTGAGTATGTTTGAGTGTGTGGGTGTATGTTTGTGTTCAGTGTGGATGCATGTGTTTTATAAAAAATTATAATATGAACGAAGAACTGGTGAATTAATTTATGTAACAATATAGTTTTTATTATAGGAAAATATATAATTATATATGTATCAGATTGTAAGGAAGTCTTCTATTTCTTCATAAGATTTACCCAGCAAGAAAGATGTTACTAGTTTTTTGCACTGAGTAAGTGGGAGATTATAAATGGGTAATATTGCATTAAGCTTGTTGTACAAGAATGGGCCAAGATAATAAAGAAAGCGCTTTGTGAATGCTAATTTAGGCGCATGCAAGGTACAAATCTTGTGTTTGCGACGCTCCTCAATAGGTCGAAACGGAGTCACCTTGTGCTGATACAGAATCACATTAAGAATAAACAGCTTTCTAACACTAAGGACGCCACAGTCTTTGTACAACAAAGTGGTAGGGAAGAGTATTGGTCTAAACGTTGACACTTTTAGTATGGCCCGTTGGGCAATTTCAAGGGGCTTTAGTGTGGTTTTAGCGATGCCCCCCCAACAAGTTATGCAGTATTGAATGATGGATTGGCACAAAGCAAAATAAACATTACGGATTACGAGTGGATTTGCAACGTTTCGTAGATTTTTGAAAATAAAAATCAATTTACGGACCCTGCTTGTAAGTAGATCGATATGGTTTTTAAAATTTAAGTTTTGATCTAAAACAATGCCTAGATATTTAATTTTATTAGTAGAAGCTATAGACTCACAGTTACAATTTGAACTAAGCCTATCAGAGCAAGAATGAACTTTAAGAGTTACCGGAGTCTCAGGTTGTGAAGCATTTCTTACTGAATAGGTTATAAGTTTAGTTTTTGAGATGTTTAAAGTTAAAGAGTGCGATCGTAGCCAGTCGTTAATAGAGTTGAATCCAAGTTGAGCAGCTTCTTCAAGATCAGACCAAGAATTAGCATAGAAGGTGATGGCAGTATCATCGGCGAAGGAGACTATTTGGGCATTTTTAATGCGGAGATTGCAAAGATCATTTATGAAGATTAGAAAAAGTGTTGGGCCAAGAATACTACCTTGTGGGACGCCATACGATATTGGTAGCTCGTCACTCAAGTTGTTATCGATTTTGGTCATTTGCGTTCGACCAGAAAGGTAACTGCAGAAGAAATTTAGTTGATTGCCACGTACACCCATTTTTTCTAGCTTATTTAAGAGAGTGGGAACAGGAACTGTGTCGAAGGCTTTAGCAAGATCCAAAAATACTGTAAGGACTTTGTGACCATTATTCAAGAGGCTAATGATATGGTCTGTTAATACTAAAACAGCATCATTAGTACTTCTTCTTTTCCTAAATCCAAATTGTTGTGTAGAAATTAATTTGAAGTGCTCCAGATAAAGAACAAGTCGATTGCAAACCAATCGCTCAAGTACTTTTGACAAGGCTGGGAGTATAGCAATAGGTCGGTAATTGTTAATTGATTTAGCGTCACCACTTTTGTAGATTGGAATAATTATCGCCTTTTTGAGGGCCGTTGGGAACAGTCCTATCGCAAAACTTAAATTGAAAATATGACACAGAATGGGGGCCAAAATTTGGGAATACCTTTTTAATATTATTGAGGAAATCCCGTCCCATCCAGTAGCGGCGTTAGTTTTTAGGGATTTAATAATAGAATTTATTTCATCAGTGTCAGTAGGTTCTAAAACAAAAGAGGACAAAGAATTTATTGAAGTGTAATCTGTAGAAAAACTTGTACTGGGTAAATTTTGCTTTATTTTGTCAGCGAGATCTTTACCTATATTTACAAAAAAAGTATTTGCATTGTTACAAGACTGTAGTGCAGAACAATCATTGGACAACAATTGAGTACTATTTTGTTTTTGTTTTGAAGAAAAGCATATTTTTTTAATCGTATCCCACAACTGCTTTTTATTATTTCCTGCTCTGTTTATTTCATGAGAATCATAAAGCTGCTTTGCTTTTTTTAAAATTTTAGAACAGTAATTTCTGTACCGTTTATAAGTAACTTTGAGGATTTCATTTTCTGGAGATTGTTTTACTTTTTTGTGCATCGAGTCTCTGTTTCGCATACATCTTAATAGACCTTCTGTGATCCAGGGTTTCAAGATCCTCTTTTTGCTTGGCACCCTTGAAACAGCCGTGTTTTCACTGATAGCTTGAGACAGAGACCTAATAAGACAGTCAGTTGCTATATCAGGACTAACTATTTTATAAATATAGGACAAATCCAATTTATCAATAGTACTATCTAAAGTTTCATAATTAACTTTTGTGACTGTACGGATTGTTGGAGGTGAATAAACTTGTTTAGGAAGACTAATTAGGGTTGAGAAATGGTCAGTTATAGTGGTATCTAATATAAGTGTTAATGATGATAATCTAGAGCGTATTATAACGTGGTCTAGACAGTTATTTCCACGAGTTGGAGTTGTGTGGGCTGGTAGATATCCATAAAAAGCAAGGGTATTTAGGTAGTCCTGAGAGCTCGAAACTAGAGAACCGGGCTTTATATCTAAGTTTAAATCGCCTGTAATCACTACTGTTTTAAAACCACTAAGTGAGGAAAGTATACTACTAAGAGAAAGAATAAACGTATCAATGTTATCATTTGAAGGAGATCGATAAATACTAAGAATAGCTATATCACAAATAAATTTAATGATTAGTCCTGAAGCAGAAAATTGAAAATCTGGCTCTTCAATAGTATGGCTAATGTCAGAATTCACAAAAACAACGACACCGTCACTCTGGTTTAAATGCTTTGAGGTCTGGTACCTAGAGTAATTTTGAATGGACGGTATAACTTGGTTATTATTACATGGCAGCCAGCATTCCGTTAAAACAATGATGTCATTCTCAAAAGGTATACGCTCCAATAGAGATAAGAAACCATTGAAATTGCAATTTATAGATCTTATATTTTGGGTTAAGATTTTTAAATATTTTTCCGGATTTTGAAGGTAAGTGTGTGCTAGTTCAGGAGTACTGGTGTAAGAATCGGATACAGAAAATTCATCCACGCTTGCATTTAAATCATTTATTTGGTTATGCACTGTAAAAGTTATATAAGTTGTTGGGTGAAAGATTTATACGAGACAGGAATAATATAACTAGCATAATTACGGTTATAGTGGGTTGATTAAAAAAAGTTTGGTAAAAATTCAAAATAGTGAATAAACTGATAGTACAATAAAAAAATTTAGTTTGTACTTTGTATGATGTGGTACTTAAGGTTGATATATTGTGTGTTTGTGTTGTAGCTTGTGAGTGTGAATTATGAATGATATGTGATATAATACTAAGTTTAAAAAAGTTTTGTGTAATATGTGTAATTATATAATGTAAATCAATGACACTAATTGCATAACAATATCTTGTATTAATTAAGACATGCAACAAAAAATAAAGAAAGGAGAAAGATTTTAAAAATAAATTAAGCATTTTTAACAAGATACAGAGCTCAAGACATCGATTGTGGTAATATAGTCATTTAGGCGTTAAATTAATTCGTTCACACGCCACTTGCTTTTGTTGCGCGTGCATCAATGAATTAGCGCTCGGGGTGAGACGAGCGGGGAACGCGGGCGCCTCGTCGGCCGGCCGCTGCGACGAGGCGAGCTCGGACAGTTGCAGCTCGCTGCGGACCACGATCGCTGGTTCTGCTTTGTGTTTACGTAAATAGATTCTGCCATTCTTCACCCAGCAGTGTTCATATTTATGTATTTTAGCAAACTGGCGGGACTTAAAGTAAAGGAACTTTAGTTTTGGGCTCAGAAGCTCAGATATATAAATATTCCTTATTTCACTGTGGATACCCATGTGCTTAGTGCATAATTTCTCTTTATTTTGTTTGATATGCTGCTTCACAGCGGACAGAATATCTTGTTTGTAACTGTCATTATTCAGTTCTAGCAAAATGTGTTGAGAGTTCTCTTTATAAGTGCGCTTACGGAAAATTTTACATATGTAGTTTGGCTTAAAGTCAATGTTTAGCGAGTTACATAATTTGCTGACGTAATCCATAAGGTTCTCTCCTATTGTAGGTGTTACATTACGGATTTCAATAAATTTAGACGTAATGTAGCTTTGCGCGTCATCAAGTTGCTGTTGCATTTCGTGCGAGCTCTTTGTCATTTCGGCGATTTGTGTTTTCAGATGATTATTTTCAGTGAAAAGGACCTTATTTTGCTTACAAAGATCGTCGTAAAAACCTGACAAGCCATTCAGCGAACCCTCCAACGCTTCCTGCTTCTTTTCAATTAAACTGACTTTACTATTAAAGTTGCTTAGTTCTTTGCTCAATTCTTTTTGCGTAGCCGCCATTTTGTCTAAAATTTCAGTTTTGATTACATTCATGTCAGTTTAAAACTTTTGTAAAAAATTATTGAATAATTCTCTTAGTGAGTCGGTGGTGATATTTGAATCTTCACAACAAAATTCGTTTATAAGTTCTTCGTCACTGGAATGCGCGTCATCAGGTTCAGCTGTTGCTGAAGCTACCGGCGTTTCGTCGCCGCGTCTGCCCCGCGGAGTTGAACATTTTGCACATTTCCATGACGATTTCTTAATCTTGTTGTAATTGGTAGAAGAAATATTTAAACACTTGCAATGAAATGACAACTTGCAATTTGCGCAGGTCAATACGTTGTCTCGCAGGTTCTTAGCACAGCACTCCATTGTTGTTGTTAACACGTAATCTAACAATTTAGCAACAAAAACAGCACTGAAACACTTATATTTATCAAAATACTAAACTTAATTTTATGAAAACTAGTTGATATTTATTTGGTACTTGTTAGATATATATTAATTTACTAAAGTTACAAACAACACGTCCGTTCGTGTTGACAGCTGACGGGACAGGAACATTAAATTCCGATTAATATTATCAAGAGAGTAGCTTAGTGAAATGAAAAGAAAATGAATATTTTACGAGTTACAAAGTATTTGGCGCTTACTACATTCCGCGCAAAACGCTTTCTTTTGCGCCTCACATGAGGTTGCGGCTATGTTTTATTTCATCGCACCGCGCGGGTGAAATCTGATTTTTTTTAGTGTTCTACGCGTTCTTAACATCCGTGATATTATTGATTTTGTTTGTATAAATTGAAGTCTGGACCACACCAACGAATCGATTGACACCAAACGAATAGATTGATAGTTTAAGTGCTACCGTGGAACATACGTAAATAGACACATACGTACATACATAAAATGATAAAACCATAACCCTGTTATTTAGCTTTGACGTATTCAGGTAAAAATAAAGTAAGTTTCATACTCAACGAACAAAAGAAACAATCCATTTCCAAACACGATATTATTTAGATACGAATATCTTGACATGAAATTGCACATGTAAACAGATTCCATTTTGCTTAATTTCATACATACAGCTCTAAGTATCAAGTGTATAGGGAAAATTTAGATTAAATGCGACAACCAGCACTCTTGCTTCGAGTTCTAAGATTAGAGGTGTATTCACACAAAGTGGGAAACGAATGTTTTGATTGAAAATGTCTAAAAGGGTAAATATTAAAATAAATGAAAGGAAGACCGAGCACAATTATTCTCACTAGAATAATAGAAAATATAATATTATGTTGTAAAGATGAGTACAAAATCTTAACATACAATTATTATTAGAGACGACGTAGTTTTCGAAAATAGGAAGAAAAACAAATGATTAAGAATTTTTGGTTTAAAATAAGTAAATAATATTGAAGTATTTGCTTGTGATTTCTAAAAAGCTGTCGTCTGTGATTTCTAAAAAGTTGCCTTTTTGATAATTTGAAAATTAGCATTATATAAACCAAACAAACGTATTTTAAACTCTCTGTCTGTCTATTATTCAGGAGTTCAGGACTATTATTAATCTGCGGAACGGCTGCATCGATTTTGAAGGTACTTTAACGGGCATGTTTTATCACGAAAAATTAAACAGCCACGGAATTAATGATAGCATTAACCCTGGCGACGTTGTGGCTAAACCTAGTATTTAATAAAAAGGTTTAGACAGATTATTATCTGCTAATTTGAGACAGTTTATATGGAAAGTCCATTTGGGGTAATTCGCAATAACACAGCGCTAATGACCCGGCATTCACAAGGGAGAATTCTCAGCTAACTGCGACATTAAGACCTTCTTATTTGGCTATTTCACTTCGTTATGGGACCTTTGTGGGAGTTAAGGAAAATATAGTTTGCAATGACCCTAAAAAATCTGTAAAGCAATTTTATCTAGACAGGCAAAAAGTATTCCAGTAAAAGATCATTTCAAGGATAATAGACCGATATTATATAAATGTAAATCTCTACTTGTTTATTTATATCTTTTTATTACGTGTGTTATACTATATTACTGTTTCGCTTCGGGTCACGAGCGACCGACGTCACCAAAGGCTATGCCTGAAAATCAGCACTGCTTTACTGCAACAATATGCTGAGGCAGTAGCTTTTTCAGTTATAACATGCAATAGATGTTTTTAGGGTTCCGTACCAAAATGGTAAAAATGGAACCCTTATGGTGAGACTTTCTCCGTCCGTCCGTCCGTCCGTCTGTCACAGTCGATTATTTCAGTAACTATTAAAGCTATCGACATGAAATTTGGCAAAGTTGTGTATAATAGTGGCCCAACATCATGGGAATAAAGAAAAATCGAAAATTATTTTTAGTTTTATTAAAAAAGGGGGAAAATCGGGGGTTTGAAATTTTAAAGTAAGATAACTATACCGAGTGGGGTATCATATGAAAGGCCTTTACTTGTGCATTCTAAAACAGTTTTTTATTTATTTCTAGATATAATAGTCCCCCTTATCCCCCTTATCCCCCTAACCCTCGGTGCGCGAGTCCGACTCGCACTTGGCCGGCTTTTTTTGTTATATACCTAGTTAAGTTCAATATGTATAATAGTTTTAGTGTTAATCAATCTTTGTATTTTCATTTTTAATTATGTTAAACTGAATAAATGTTTATTTATATATTTATTAATAAAAATCTAGTTAATATCTACGCGACTACCTACTAGATACAAAAAAAATATTGTTTCACGGTTTCACGTACCGATTTAGTTAGCTTGTCCGCGTGGAGTTAGGTTCTTAAAAATCCCGCTTGAATTGATGCGGTAGTTCTTTTTTCCGGACCAAAAAGTCCTCAAAAAATCACTTCGATCGTTGCCCTGGTACTTTGATAGAAGAAACCCATAAACGAATAAACCAACAAACACATTATAAATTGGGATCGCATTATAAATTGGCAGGATAATTAGATAGGACATCGAAAACAGCATAATAAAATAATATTTGACTATGGAAGTTTCTACTAAGTTAGTAGTTACTAAGGGCCGATTTCACCAACGTAACATAAATCTTATTCGAGTGTTTTGATATTTTGGCAGATTTTCAATACAAAAACTGAAAAAATATCAAAACACTCGGATAAGACTTATTTTCGACCCCAAAGTAAATTGTATTTACAAATAAGAAAATAAGTAACTTTTTTCTCGTATTCACTATTTACTTACCCAAAAAAGCTTGCAGTTTTGTTAGAAAACCGACCTGTAACTATTTGGTTCTAATAGATACCAGCTAATATTGGTATTTATTCTGTAATAATAGTCTGCAAACCAACATGAAAGGGCTTTTACTTAGTGCTCATTCAACCGCAAGCAACAATAAATTACGTATCCATTAAAATACCAAACGGGTGATAAATAGAAGGTCGATCAATATTGCTGGTTTATTCAATAGAACTACAGACTACGGTGATTATTTAACTGTAGAAGGGAGCAGGATTTTCCATTAAGCACCAATTTAGAATTTAAGAGCTTACATTATCCGGTAGACATTTGCAATGTTTTAGTGTATATTGGTCGCTAACTAATTATGGGCCTCGTAAAAAGGCTCAGGGTCGCTCAGCGGACGATAGAGAGAGCTATGCTCGGAGTATCCCTGAAAGATCAAATCAGGAATGATGAGATAAATTATGTACCTACGGGAATCGGAGATAATAGTAATACAATATGACGGAACAATTTCAGTTACATTATGATTTCAGTAGTCAGTAGTAGCTTAGTTAAATTATACCTAAGCACATTGCTAAGTGCAATTATAATGTAACTAAATACTCCCGTGCTAATGAAATAGAGACGATCAAAAATCCGTGCAGTTATAACTTTGAGTATTAAACCAAGTTATAATACCACTAGTGACATCCTAATATCACGACTTTGACAATAACTTGACTTTGATAAATCTATCTAAATACGCCCTCGCTTCGCTCGTGCACGTAATAGGTCACTTTGAAGCTCGTTAAACAATCTACTATTTCCTCCCGACATTCTTGAATCATATTTTGGTTAACTAGACTTAGTTTCTCGGCGCCGAACCCACAATTCGATTAAATGTCAGGCTAAACGTATTATAGGCTTTCGTACGTCACGTTCGGGAATCCTAATTCTGAACAATGTGACACACGTACACAGTCACATGACGTAGCTTTTGCAAAAGTTTTGCTTCCAGAAACTACTATTCGGCAATAAAAAATTGTGACACATACCTACCTATTAAAATTCTACCTTAAATTATAAAAAAAAACGGTCAAGTGCGAGTTGGGCCTCGCTCTTTTAGTGTTCCGTACATATAACCAAATCATTTTTTTTTAAACTAGATACATATTTAGATACTTATCTTAGTTCTTAGAAAGTACTAAATTAGCATATGCGGAATAAATGCTCGTTTGTTTTGGTCACAGCTTTCAAACCGCATATAAAAATCGGTGTTTTCAGCATTTGTTGTTTAAATACACTATAATATAGTACATAATATACCAAAATTACAAATTTCTAACTAGTTTAGTTTTTGAGATAGACCCCTTAACAAAATTGGTCTGAGACCGACAACTTTGACGGCCCTCCATTTCTATAACTAAAAAATAAAAATATATATATATTTGAACTCCACTTAATATACTCTAGAGTCTAGACAATGACACCCCTCATGCCAGGGTAAAAAAAAATTATTTCGATTCCTTTTCCATGTATAGGAGCCCCCTTTATTTTTAAATTAATTTTATTTTTATTATTTGTTGTTATAGAGGCAATAGAAACACACTATATGTGAAAATTACAAATGTCTATCTATTACGGCTTATGAGATACAGCCCGCTAACAGACGGACGGACGGACGGTCGGACGGACAGCAAAGGTTTAGTAATAGGATTCCGTTGGCACCCTTTGGGTACGGAACCATAAAAACCGACTTCAAACACCCGCGCTATTACAATGTATATATTTTATTGTTGATATTTTAAAGACCGCTCGACCGATTTCTATAAAATTCCAATGGGACCACCTGGAAAGTATACCATTTGAAACAAAAAAGAATTTTCCAAATCGGTTCAGGCGTCTTTCAGTAATCGGTGAACATACAAAAATAAAGATTCCGACGAATTGAGAACCTCCTTTTTTTAAGTCGGTTAATAATTTAACATGACTAGACTGCATCGCTTGACTGCGATCATACCTGATGATAAGGGTAGTGAGTAGCTTATCATGAAACGCGCTTGCTTCTTGATTTAAATGTAAGTAATCCATTCTTCTTTACTTCCAAGTCATTATTTTGATGATTATGAGCTCCAAAAATCAAAATACCAATAGCTTATTGGATAGAAGCAGGCGTTACTTGACGGAAGTTCATGATTAGCAAGAAAAATACCTTTATACTACTTTAATAATATATAAAAATTCTTTAAAAAAAAACCGACTTCAAACGCCACTGAAAAGTATAAAAGAATTTCAGTTTGTACACGTATGTTGAAGTCGGGCGGGCCTAAATAGAAACGATGAAACGATGAACGATGAAACAGTTTCATAGTTCTATTGAGGCCCGCCCGACTTTTTTTCACCGTTGGTTTCGTATAGAGGACAAAAATTCATTCGGAGGAAAAATATGGAGAGAGCTGATGATCGAGGATTTCGGAGACGGGTAAGTGGCACGGCCAGGGTATTGAAGATAGGTGGGGGATGCTCGAACAAATGTCACTCGAAACCTCATCCAATTCACAGTGAGCTGAAAAAAAATTCAAAATGGCGGAAAAAAGATGGCCGCCATACAAATTTCGTCGGTGTCTATCTCGGGGAGTATAAGAGATGGAAGAGTGGTTTCTTGGCAAAAGATTATCAGGACCCAAAGGTCTATTTGATGAATAGAAAAAAATCCAAGATGGCGGAATGTTTTTTCTCCATACAAAATGCAAGACTTTGATACGACTTCTTTTCAAAGTTTTTATAAAAAAATTCTCATTCTGAAAAATGATGAGATATGATGATCAAGGGTTTGGAAGGTGGGTGAGGAGCACGGCAAGAGTATTGAAGATAGGTGAGATGTGCTCAAACAGAAAATACTCGGAAACTCATCCAATAGGGAATATGCATAAAATTTAAATTTGTCTCAAATATTTTTTTCTAGAATCTTTATTGCCTTAACATTATACTTAAAAGGTATTTTTTTATTTAGTTATTATTTAAACCCAGAAAATATTATATAGAAAGTGAAAAATAAAGGAGGGAAATTCAAACTTTCAAAACGCGTCGCCATTGGTCGAAACGAAATGTGACGTCATTTGTTTTACGGTTGATTTACGGCGTCGATATTCATACAGTGTTTGTGAGAAAAATTGTTTAAAACTGTATTCCTGTGTGATTACTTGTAAATTTATATTTGTAGTCAATCTAGGTCGATGACTGAAACTGGTTTTGTCAAAGCACAATCGGATAATCTACCGAAAATAGATGCATTTATAATGTCAGCATATTTTGTATCAAATCTCGATTTTACGAGCGCAGAGATCAAAGGAGTGAAAGCTGCAATGTAATTATTATGTAACATGGTATATTTTAGTCCTTAACATAGATTTTTATTCTTATATGTTTAAATAATACTTAAAACAAAACATAACCTTTAAATAACCATCTGTGTTCCTAAACTCCTAATTTACGTCTATATCATGATAATTTATACGTAATATTATGTTATTGAAGCTCACTCAAGTTTGATATGTTTATATATTTTTTGGTTCCGTACTCTAGTTGTGTTCCGTACTCTAGAAGTAAAAGTAAAACGATAATATCAAATTAATTTGTTGTCGCTAACTAAGGGCCTCATAAGTAGGCTCAGGACTGCTCAGCGGGCGATGGAGAGAGCTATGCTCGGAGTGTCCCTGCGGGATCGAATCAGAAGTGAGGAGATCCGTAGGAGAACCAGAGTCACCGACATTGCTCAGCGAGTCGCGATACTGAAGTGGAAATGGGCGGGGCACATAGTTCGAAGAGCTGATGGTCGTTGGGGTCCCAAGGTGTTGGAGTGGCGACCCCGCACCGGGAAGCGGAGTGCTGGCAGACCCCCCACCAGGTGGACCGACGACATCAAGCGAGTCGCAGGGAGCCGCTGGATTCAGGCGGCGCAAGACCGAGGCCTGTGGAAGTCCATGCAAGAGACCTTTGTCCAGCAGTGGACGTCTATCGGTTGATAAAGAAGAAGAAGAAGAAGAAGAAGATATACTTTTTGCAAATAAGTATTAGATAAATACGATATTCCGATTTACATGAACAATTTTCTTACACTTTTTTAGGGTTCCGTACCCAAAGGGTGCCAACGGGACCCTATTACTAAGCCTCCGCTGTCCGTCCGTCCGTCTGTCAGCTGCCTGTATCTCGTAAACCGTAATAGATAGACAGTTGAAATTTTCACATATTTTGTATTTCTATTGCCGCTATAACAACAAATAATAAAAATTAAATTAAATTAAAAAAAATTAATTAAAATATTTCCATGGGTACATGGAAATATTTTAATTTTTTTTAACGGAACCCTAAAAGAGCGAGGCCCGACTCGCACTTGGCCGATTTCTTACTTTCGCATCTCGTGGAATACGAAAAATCTCTATCGGGTGTACTAATAATAGTGTTTTTGTACTTAGGTACCATACAATATTTGTAAGAAGGTTTTTTAACTTCTTCCATGGTTTGTGTAGCAATTAAAACTGAAAATAAGTATGAAGTAACTGAAACGCTATAGTAAACAAACACGGGACATGTCGAATGACGTCATCAAAAGCGCGCGCTAATGGTGGCGTTTGAACGGCTCAAATTTATTCAATGTTTTAAATTTCACTTTGAAAAATCATTTGAATATTTTCAAACCTATTTGTATTTTTTATATGTTATAAAGATGTAAATGATTAATTTAAGAAATTAAAAAAAAATCATGCATATTCCCTATTGGCAGTGAGCTGAAAAAAATTCAAAATGGCGGATTCAAGATGGCGGCTATACAAATTTCATAGGTGTCTATCTCAGGGAGTTTAAAAGATGGAAGAGTGATTTTTTGATAGAAAATTATCAAGACCTGAAATCTACTTGACGAGTAGAAATACCGCGGTCCGCTTGCGGGCCGCGCACCCACGCGCCCTACTAGTTTTTATATATTATTTTAAGCTTTTTAGTGTAGCTTCATAGGATATATCGGATATATCTACACATTCTCTGATCGCGAGCGATTTGTTTCTATTAATTGATCAAAACGAATCCAAACACTTCATAGCTGCTATTCTTTCAACTAGTATGCTAGATATCCTGGCTGCTGCATCAGCTCATCGTGTTGCCACCATTGCATTCCATGAAGAATCAAATACTGATCAAAACGAATCCAAACACGACATATTTGCTATTATTTTTAAAGACTGTACTAGTGTGTTGCATATCCTGGCTGCAGTTTCAGCTCCATCATCAGAGCCATTACATGGATATCATTTAAGATTACTTATCAATACGAATGAAACGAGCCCAAACTAAATATGGTTACGTCATTACAGTCGAATGCTCATAACCACCGTTCAGCTTCATCATCACACCCTGGATATTATCTAGGACCAGAGTACTTCTTAAGACGAATCAAACGAACCCTAACTCCGTGATTGTTTTACTACAGAATTCTCATAGCTATCTTCCGCCTCCATCATCAGATCAGCTCCATGTTACAATAATATTGCATTGTAATGCTATTTACATGTACATGCACATTTTCAGCTCAATCGGAAACCGGAAATTGTTCTAACACACCTTGCAAGACTTGACCTAAACATACATTGCAAGATAAATAAAAGCTTGTAAAAATAAGATGATAAATAGAAATTTAGCTAAATGTATGCATGTTATATACTAGGCATGGTTAAAAGTCGACACATACTCTGATCACGAGCGATTTCCTCTCATTCATTGAGGAGTTCCGTCCTCCATCTCCGAAGATATTCAACAGATCTTTACCAAATTTAAATGGGACCTACCTGCAAATACGCCCTTTCAAATCAAAAAAAATATATTATATTGAAATCGTTTAAGATTTGAGGGAGATATGGAGTAACATCGACAAAAAATAAGTGGTGTGTGGACCACCACACTCCACCAATACTCACATGCACCAGCATGTGAGTATTGGTGGCATTGCTTGCTTGGGAACTTGGCTTTCTTGCTTGGTTGGGAAGGTGAGCGGTGCTTATATAGCTTGTAACGTTTTGCTTGTTTGACCATACCTGTTGGCAGATTATAGCAAAATAATTCTAACCTTTTCTTGCTTACCAATAGCTTAATTTGCAATTGCTGTAGTACACACCAAATGTGTCCCTATACGTAAAGTAAAGGTAGAAGCACTATATATATGTAGGTATCCTTTATTATCTAATTGTATAAAGGGAACACAGTATTTCGGTCACGTCTCCCACTAAAAAAATAAATCTAAATTATCTTTTCGTGCTCTACAAACCAATACTACAATTAGCGGGATTCACTTAACATTAGCCGATGGCATAAGTAAAACATACAATACGGATATATGTGAAAGCTTTTAGTTCGGCTTTGTTTACAACAATCGTGTAAGATAAAAAGCTTTCCTTGCTTGTCTATTGTTGCTAATGTAACGCGTTTTCCTTCTCTCCTTCGAGATCACCAAGCTCTACCTAAAATTCAAGACGAACTCTACCTACTGAGTCTTTTAAGACAAATGTTAGGTAAAGTTATTAGGTACCTACTACCTAATTATGAAAAACAAATAACTGCATAAAAAAAGGTTTTAGGGTGCAACTTAATAATTCCCACTAGTGTGGTGAGGCAGGGGGCGAGGGGATTGAATAATAACACGCGTGCGGACTCGTCTAAGTGTATTTAATGACTGTTCGTACAAATGCATCTTACTTACTACTACACCATCGGGGTAATTATTTAAAAAAAATGAAGATTACATTTTTTTTTCTTAACCTAAATAAATTGTAGAAACTACAAACTTGTTTTATTTTCTTATCACCTAAAACATTCGTGCATATACTTAAGTCCGTAATGAAATATAACACTATCTTAACAATTCTAGGTAGCATTACAATACAATGCTAGTACTTAGGCTAGTTGGTTGCCGGCTATGATATCGGATAGGTACCTATCATAAGTAAAACAACTTAGCTAAACATTTAATACTAGGTTACATATGGTTTTGTCCTATTTTTATGGACAGTCTCAACTTTGTTACCTTTTTGCACTGTAACGTTAGGTTCACTTTCACTTATCACTGTATAGGGTCCATCATACAACTTGTCTAGTTTTTTCCCAGTTTCATTTTTGATTAAAATTAGATCACCTTTCCGATATTGAATCGGGTTACACTTTTTATCCCACATATCTTTCCTTTTCAACTTGCTTAGAACTAAATTCTTATGTGCTTCCTTAGATGCTAACTGTAATCTATATTTAAGTTCAAGTGCATAATTATCTGGATTATATAAGGGTTCTACTACATTACCTCTTAAATTACTAGGTAAATTACAACTATTGCCGAATACGAGTTCGTATGGCGTATACTTAGTCTGTGTATGGACAGTAGTATTAAACGAAAAACACCAGAATTGGAGCCACTGACTCCAAGTTTCCGGATGTCCGTCACATAAGGTTCGTAAGTATGCCGCGAGGTGTTTGTGAGTGTTCTCTAAAGCGCCTATCGACTCATGGTGATAAGCCGTAGAGTTTATCTTTTCAATTTTAAGTAACTTGCACACCTCTTTCATCGTTTCTGACTGGAACTCAGACCCGCGGTCTGTGGCAACAATCCGGGGCAGGCCGTATCGTAATATGAAATTATTTACAAAGGATCTTGCCACGCTTACCGTATCTTTACGTTGCAAAGGATATGCCTCGACGTATTTACTCAACTCGCATTGTAAACTTAAAATGTAAACATTATTGTCTATATCTCTATCTAAAGGACCTATGATATCTAGATATACTTTTTCGAACGCTTTAGTTGCTGTCGTCGTTACGACCATTGGCTCTATTATATTCCTAGAATACTTACTGGTTTGGCACTTGCTACACTTGCTTACGTATTTTCGTACATCTTGCTCTAGTCCTGGCCAGAAGTACTTACCTTTTATATTGTTGACCATGCGTTGTACACCCGCATGTCCACTTGTTGGTAGTAAGTGATAATCATGTAGTATGCATACTTTTTCTTCATCACTGTAGACTCGTTTTACACCTTTTAATATACTTATCTGTGGTCCCGACCACTTTTCTCTACCTTTTATTTCATTTATTAATTGCTTTATAAAATCTACATTTTTTTCATCTTTAATTATACATATTCTTTCAATATGTAGTTTATTACAAAATTCGCTCAATAAATTCGCAAATTCGACTCGCGTAAAATGCGACATATAATTGAGGTTTATGTAAATAGAATTACTTGACTCATCATATGCTAAACATTCTTTCTCATACGTTAACTT
Source organism: Oeneis ivallda (assembly GCA_029955525.1). Taxonomy (NCBI): domain Eukaryota; kingdom Metazoa; phylum Arthropoda; class Insecta; order Lepidoptera; family Nymphalidae; genus Oeneis; species Oeneis ivallda. The sequence continues at coordinate 12,688,209 of JARPMR010000009.1, forward strand.
TTTCTTAGTCAATTTACTCCCTAAAATAAACTTCAGCTCTACGTAATCACTAGGTTTCCTTAGTATCTCTGCGACTCTTGGTTGGCCAGACCTCGATTCGACAGGTATACAAGGATCCCTCGTGTCATCATTGCTACATAATTTTTCTTTTTCTAGCCTTGCTTTCTGTCCTCTTGTCATTACTAAACTAACTTTATTATTTAATGATTTCAACTCTTCCATGCTTATGGTCACCCTACTTAAGGTATCTGCCACATTATCACTGCCTTTTATATATTCGATTTTAAAGTCGTGTTCTTCCAACTGTAATCTAAACTTCAAAAGTCTTGTTGAAGGATCTTTCATACCAAACAGGTAAATTAAGGGTTTATGATCGGTTTTAACGATAAATTGCTTTCCGTACAGATATGGTCTAAAATGTTTTATACTCCAAACTATTGCCAAAAGTTCTTTTTGAATAATGGGATATTTTAATTCCGCCTTATTAAGAGGTCTACTAGCGTAGGCTACAGGTTTTAAATCTTTATTACACAAAACTGATCCGATAGCTGTGCCTGACGCGTCAGTTTGAAGAACGAAAGTGTTATCATCTGAAAAATCTGGGTATTGTAAAATAGGGGGTGTAATTAATTTGTTTTTCAATATCTCGAAACTATTTTGACATTCCTGAGTCCATGAAAATACTGCATTTTTTCTAACTAATTTGTTTAACGGTAAAGTAATTTCGGAAAAATGTGGAATGAATTTTCTATAATAATTGCAAAACGCTACAAATCGTCTAACCTCGTCTGAATTTGTAGGTACTGGGTAGTGTTGTAACACCTTAATTTTTTCTGGATCGGGTAGAACACCGTCAGCTGATACCACGTGACCTAAATATAATAATTGTGTTTTCATAAATTCACACTTTTGTGGGTTAAGTTTAAGATTCAATTTCCTGAAACGCTCGAACACATCCATTAGATTTTTATTGTGAATTTCTCTATTTCTACCGAACACTATTAGATCATCACAGTAAACAAAACATTTTTCGTAGGTCAATCCTGACATTGCTATTGACATAACCCTGGAGAATGCACTGGGACTAATTTTTAAACCCATGGCTAAACGTTTCATTCTATATTGACCTGTACTCGTGCTGAAGCTAGTAATGTCCCTGCTCTCGGGGCTTAAACTAACTTGATAAAATCCTTGATATAAATCCAAATGAGTGAAATACATATATCCCGACAATGAATCTAAAATGTCTGTTATGTTGGGTAAAGGGAACTTATCGTCCTGAATCGAATCATTAACTCTTCTATAATCTATCACTTAACGCCATTTTTTACCATCTTCTGACTTTTTGGGCACTAATAGAATTGGGCTATTCCATTCGCTATTAGAGGGTTCTATGATGTCATCATCGAGCATACGCTGAACTTGTTTATTAATTTCTTGCTTGGACGCCTGAGGTAAGCGATAAGGTTTTGTATACACGGGTTTCGTATCACGTTTCACCATGATCGACTGCTCTATAACGTTCGCCGTACCTAACTTATCGCCTTCTAAGAAAAATATGTCTGAGTACTTGCTACATATTATTTGAAGTGACTTTTTATCGCTTGAATTCAAATGATTTAATTTTAATTCTGTTAATAATTTCTTTACACGATTAACATCCTTTTGAGATTCGCTAAATGAACATACATCATAGTTTTCTAGATAATCAACATCTCCCGAGTGAATAATATTAGATTTAAGAATTTTCATAGATTTTTCGCCCGTATTCAATATTTTTACTGGTATTTTACCCCTTTTTGGTTTCACGATACAACCTGCTAAAAATATATTTTCATGTAATTGTTTCGGATATATGACCAGATCTTTATATAAATTTTTACCAATGCTCAAATAATGAATTGATTCACTACGTGATGGAATCGTTAAATACTCCTCTGATTTCATATTTTTATTAGTATGTCCGCTTATTATTCTCAAAGTACATGTTTTATGATGATTTAATTGTAATGTAACTTGATTCGTAAGTAAATCTATGTTTGCGTTATAAGTTCTCAGAAAGTCTAAACCGATAATACCGTCCGCTCCGCATGGAACGTGATCAAATAAGTATAACTTGTGACGAAATATAAAACCGTTTGCTGACTGCAATGGAATATACGCGAAACATTTCGATTGAATTTCTCCACCTATACCTTTTATGACCGTATTACTGCTATATTTTGTTATGTTGTTTTCAATAATTTTACTATTAATAATTGATAATGAGGCGCCAGAATCTAACAAAAATTTACATTTCCGATTGCCGATAGACAGATAGATGAAGTCTAAACCTTCGCACACTGATGTATAGTTAGCCTCGAAAAAACTCTGCCAAATTTAAATCTTCTTCCCTTTGCTCTGATGTTGTGACATAGGTATTGCCCTGGCGATGACTGTTATTTGAACCTCTGTAAGACCGTGAGCTGTTTCTCGGGTAACGAGACTGATTAAACTGCCTTGTAGGTATCGTATTAGCTGGATAATTATATCGATTTGTATTGGGCTGGTAGTAGCCTCTCCTGACCTGATGTATGGGCTGATACGTGCCTCGTGAAGGGGCACCGGAGCGGTGAAAATTCCGACGACCCCGACCGTATCTAGGATAACGATACGATTGATATCTATTACTTGAATATGAGTATACCATACCTTGTGACGCAGACCCGGAGCTCGCCAACTCCTCGTCCTCAGCTGCGCGCACGGCATCCTTCAGTGCGCTGTAGTTCCTAGCTGATATTATTGTGCTTAGCCGTCGGTTGCGAAGACCGTCTGCGAATCTTTTTATTGCTAACTGCTCATTTATTGGTCTTAATATTTCGCGAGCCTTTTGATTTTCGTCGGCTTGCGCTATGGTGAGGCCTATAAAAAGTTCTTCTAACTTTTCTCCGTATTTACCAATTGACATGTTATTTTGGGATATGTTGTTAATTTGTGACAGCAAGGAATTTGCCGATTTTTTTGTTAGTAAATATTTTCTGATATCTGATAATAAACCTTCCACTGTAGTATATTCCGAATTTAATTTTAGTTTAGCTGTTTTGGACAATCTAGTTTTGAGAACAAATGAAATCAGTAATTTTTTGTTGTCCTCACCTTTCAAATAGCTGTTGTACATTTCTATCCCATCTATAATATGTTCGATGTTTTCTTGTTTCCCATCCATTAAGGGAATTAAAGTACTCGCGATTTTTAAATCAAAACTATCCATTTTGTTTAAATTTTCTACGTTACCTATTTCCATATATTTAGTAATTTTCTTATAAATTGTCTCAATTTTCTCACAAATCAACTCTATTTCTGATAACGATGCACTAGAACGTAATGTGCTTAAAAACAATTTATAATCATTATATAACTCTGTTACACTCTCGTATCTCTCTTGACCTAACTTTTCTTGTCGCCTTTTGGGACCTAGCTTTCTAATGTATTCACAATCATTTAAAAGACAATCATAGATCTTTACTAACCTATCCATATACCTCTTTGACTATTAAACCTCTATCATCTCTATAAATGCAGTAATGTTATAATAATCATAGTTATATATATTAGCATAAGGTTACACAGTTACATAATTAAAGTTACACAGGTTATAGTTTTATAAAGCTTACATATTATTGAGTCACATATAGTTACTTCACTTCACTAATCACTTCTCATCTTGATGTAGTTCTGGGCCGACCATTTCCAGATCCACCGGCCGGTTGCCTCTGCCTGATAACCTTGACTGAATTCGACGAAGCAGCTCTCTCCTCATCTCTTTCCTTATCCACCCGGTGTGGAAAGCTTTATAAATTTTGATAACGACAAACAGAACGCCGATGGCCACTATCAGTAATATAACGCTCAATAATATTGTATTTGTGTAATCCTTTTGCTCTGCCTGGTTGGAGCCAGCACCAGCAGACTGTGCTATAATTACTTCTTTTGAGCACTGTTTACCCATTGTCTTATTCTTTCTATGATGATCGTTTATAGATTTTAAATAAATACACGCCACACATTGTGCGTTGCACATATCATATCATTTTTTTTTTATATATAGATTTAGCACATTTTTATTTTATATGTATGTCCCGACGCGGCACTTAATCTGAACCGTGCCACCGCCGGACATGGCAGGGTCGCCATGTGGTGAGGCAGGGGGCGAGGGGATTGAATAATAACACGCGTGCGGACTCGTCTAAGTGTATTTAATGACTGTTCGTACAAATGCATCTTACTTACTACTACACTAAACTAGCGGCAAGCTATGATGGCCGGTTTGACACATTACAATAGTGATGTGGAATGTCAATTTATTCTCGAACAAAAAACAATTAAGTTTTGTTTTTGTACCTGATTAAATAGGTTTAATAAAACAAAAATGTATATGTTTATTTAATTTATTTGAACGAACTGAATATTTGAATGAAAATGAATATACATACTTTATATGCACACAAGAAACATATGAATACAAAAGATACCAAAAAAGGTGCCACAAAAGGCCATAATTAATCAGATTCGTCCATACTACTATTTTCACTGTCGTCACTGCTATCATCACCTACATTAATAATTATATGTTCGTTTTCTATAATATTATCTATTTTCACATCTCTTTCATAATCTTCCCTTATTAATTTAACAGTTCTATTCACAACCTTTTCCCAGTCTCCTTTAGTCACATGTTCACAAGCTTCTTCTAATAATTTTAGCATTTTTTTTGTGGTAAATGGGGGTTCTGTATTGTGTCTTGCAGCATATCCCTTAATTTGAGCCCACACCAACTCAATCGCATTATACTCACAATGGTAAGGCGGTAACCGTATAACTCTGTGCCCATGTTCTAATGCTATTTCGTCAATGACGTATCGGATCTTGGTTGGTTTGTTTTCTTTTAAAAGACGTACTAATTCCGCTTTTAACATATTCATGTTTGCATCTACGCCATTTTTACGAAGCCATGCGACGATATCAGCTTTCTTTTGGGATTGGGCAGGTGGCTTGTCAATTTGCATCGAGTGGTATGGGGCGTTGTCCATAATTATAATAGATGGTTCAGGGAGGCTACACAACATTGAGGTAAACCATTCAGTAAACTTTTCTCCATTCATGTCTTCATGATAGTCTCCAGTGGTTTTTGACGCAAAAGCCATGAGAGAACCTTCGACAAACCCGTTGATGGTTCCGGCGTGACAAATTATAAGTCGCGATCCTTTTCCTACAGGAACTTTGGAAGTAGATGCTGCTGTGTCATCGTTCCAAGAACGGCCTACAGTATGGTTAGCATTAAGCCATGTTTCATCCAAGAACACAACATTTTGCCAATTTTTGATTTCTTTCACTTGCCGTAAAAAAGTATACCTTGCCATCGCTATATCAAATCTTTCCATCAATATTTTGCGTTTGTTACATTTTTTGTATCGAAATCCAATGGTCTTCAAAATCTTCGTTAAAGAACTTTCCCCACCGAAGAATAATCCAGCTTCCTTCAGTGAATGCACCAACTTTTTTCTTGTTGGATACTCCTTCTGTAAATAGTAGCCGTAAACATGTCTTCGGATAGCATCGGCATCAAAGCTATCGATGCCTACGACTGGTTTTGCTCGTTTTCTCTTTTTTGGTGTGTGAAGTTTATTTTCTTCTGTGCCAGTCTCGCCATATTTTTTTTTAGTTATCCGTCTAACAGTTCGTTGTCCAATATTAAGCGCATCAGCTACGCGTTCAACCACTGACGTTATAGGTAAAATTGGCCCTCCATTTTGAGCTTCACGATCGAAATAGTTACGAAGGCGTATTACGAACTCACGTGTCTGACTATTTAGAACAGTTCTCTGCGTACGTTCGGTCATATCGACGAAATCCACAACAAAGGGCTTGAACAGAGTCCAAATTAACGAGCAAGGGTCAACAGTAATGCAGTATCAATATTTGAAATCCAAAGCCAGGTCAAAACTATATCACAATCGCATTGCACTGACAGTTTATACTTTTCGAAGCAACGTCAATTCGAAACTGCTTTGTTTTGCATTGAGCATTGACGCGAGTTTGCCGGAGGTAGTAGTTGTGCTAGCCAGCGATCCTATGTGACGATCGTATTAGATTCCATTTTTAAAAATTTTCAATTTAGAAAACCAAATGCCGAGTTGTGGTATATATCATATAAAAATAAAAATTTTACCTTTTGTATGAAACAGCTGATATTTTTTTGCGATTTCAGAGGTTTATCCACATAGTGAAAATTGTTCATATTCACAAGTACATTCACCCCTTAAATGGTGCAAACTGATTTTTCTACACTTGTATACATTTTAGAAATCAATTTAATAAATAAATTTTGAGTCCTAAACCTAAAACTACATTCGATAAAATTTATGAATCTCTGCACATCACTATCGTCAATAAAGTAATACAATTATTTCCTTCAAAGTCGTTATCAATTAATACGGAACTTCATGAGCGGACAAACGTCAAACCGGCCATCATAGCTTGCCGCTAGTATAGGCCCGCATTGTAAATTTTTACTTAGTTGTTAGTAAAGCTATGCTTTTGACATCTAGGTACTTTAGTTAAACAAGTGTAATATAAATAGTGTAAAAGTGTATTGTAAATAAAAATTGTAAGTATTTAAAAAAAAACAAGCTTTCAGTAGCTGGCTACATTTTCAGACCCTGGATATCACCAAGGACCAGAGTACTTGTCAACACGAATCAAACGAAAACCAAAGTCGATGGGGTTATGTCGTTTTATTAGAGAGTTGCCTAAACCACCTTCCGGTTTCATCATCAGACCCTGAATATCATCTAGGAGCAGAGTAGTATGTTAAGACAAATCAAACGAGCCCAAATTCGATGGGGCTACGTCGTTTTATTACAGAGTTCCCATAGCTATATTCCAGCTCCATCATCAGATCGTGTCCATGTCACAATAATATTGCATCGTCACCTGATTTACATATAATTGCAAAATTTCATCTTAATCGGAAATCGGGAAGTGGTTCTAATTCATCTTGCAAGATTTGACCTAAACATACATACATCCATACCTACATACATAAATACATACATGCATACATATAAATTTTTTGTGTGGTGCAAATAAAGAATATATCTATCTATACATACACACATTGCAACTTAAATAAACGCTTGTAAAAAACATAGTGTGCAAAATGTGTTTTTGCTTTGAAGCTCGAACCCATAGTCATTCATTGATACATGCCGACGAAAAATTCCAAATCCACGTTAAAATCTACTAAACTAGCGGCACGCTATGATGGCCGGTTTGACACATTACAATAGTGATGTGGAATGTCAATTTATTCTCGAACAAAAAACAATTAAGTTTTGTTTTTGTACCTGATTAAATAGGTTTAATAAAACAAAAATGTATATGTTTATTTAATTTATTTGAACGAACTGAATATTTGAATGAAAATGAATATACATACTTTATATGCACACAAGAAACATATGAATACAAAAGATACCAAAAAAGGTGCCACAAAAGGCCATAATTAATCAGATTCGTCCATACTACTATTTTCACTGTCGTCACTGCTATCATCACCTACATTAATAATTATATGTTCGTTTTCTATAATATTATCTATTTTCACATCTCTTTCATAATCTTCCCTTATTAATTTAACAGTTCTATTCACAACCTTTTCCCAGTCTCCTTTAGTCACATGTTCACAAGCTTCTTCTAATAATTTTAGCATTTTTTTTGTGGTAAATGGGGGTTCTGTATTGTGTCTTGCAGCATATCCCTTAATTTGAGCCCACACCAACTCAATCGCATTATACTCACAATGGTAAGGCGGTAACCGTATAACTCTGTGCCCATGTTCTAATGCTATTTCGTCAATGACGTATCGGATCTTGGTTGGTTTGTTTTCTTTTAAAAGACGTACTAATTCCGCTTTTAACATATTCATGTTTGCATCTACGCCATTTTTACGAAGCCATGCGACGATATCAGCTTTCTTTTGGGATTGGGCAGGTGGCTTGTCAATTTGCATCGAGTGGTATGGGGCGTTGTCCATAATTATAATAGATGGTTCAGGGAGGCTACACAACATTGAGGTAAACCATTCAGTAAACTTTTCTCCATTCATGTCTTCATGATAGTCTCCAGTGGTTTTTGACGCAAAAGCCATGAGAGAACCTTCGACAAACCCGTTGATGGTTCCGGCGTGACAAATTATAAGTCGCGATCCTTTTCCTACAGGAACTTTGGAAGTAGATGCTGCTGTGTCATCGTTCCAAGAACGGCCTACAGTATGGTTAGCATTAAGCCATGTTTCATCCAAGAACACAACATTTTGCCAATTTTTGATTTCTTTCACTTGCCGTAAAAAAGTATACCTTGCCATCGCTATATCAAATCTTTCCATCAATATTTTGCGTTTGTTACATTTTTTGTATCGAAATCCAATGGTCTTCAAAATCTTCGTTAAAGAACTTTCCCCACCGAAGAATAATCCAGCTTCCTTCAGTGAATGCACCAACTTTTTTCTTGTTGGATACTCCTTCTGTAAATAGTAGCCGTAAACATGTCTTCGGATAGCATCGGCATCAAAGCTATCGATGCCTACGACTGGTTTTGCTCGTTTTCTCTTTTTTGGTGTGTGAAGTTTATTTTCTTCTGTGCCAGTCTCGCCATATTTTTTTTTAGTTATCCGTCTAACAGTTCGTTGTCCAATATTAAGCGCATCAGCTACGCGTTCAACCACTGACGTTATAGGTAAAATTGGCCCTCCATTTTGAGCTTCACGATCGAAATAGTTACGAAGGCGTATTACGAACTCACGTGTCTGACTATTTAGAACAGTTCTCTGCGTACGTTCGGTCATATCGACGAAATCCACAACAAAGGGCTTGAACAGAGTCCAAATTAACGAGCAAGGGTCAACAGTAATGCAGTATCAATATTTGAAATCCAAAGCCAGGTCAAAACTATATCACAATCGCATTGCACTGACAGTTTATACTTTTCGAAGCAACGTCAATTCGAAACTGCTTTGTTTTGCATTGAGCATTGACGCGAGTTTGCCGGAGGTAGTAGTTGTGCTAGCCAGCGATCCTATGTGACGATCGTATTAGATTCCATTTTTAAAAATTTTCAATTTAGAAAACCAAATGCCGAGTTGTGGTATATATCATATAAAAATAAAAATTTTACCTTTTGTATGAAACAGCTGATATTTTTTTGCGATTTCAGAGGTTTGTCCACATAGTGAAAATTGTTCATATTCACAAGTACATTCACCCCTTAAATGGTGCAAACTGATTTTTCTACACTTGTATACATTTTAGAAATCAATTTAATAAATAAATTTTGAGTCCTAAACCTAAAACTACATTCGATAAAATTTATGAATCTCTGCACATCACTATCGTCAATAAAGTAATACAATTATTTCCTTCAAAGTCGTTATCAATTAATACGGAACTTCATGAGCGGACAAACGTCAAACCGGCCATCATAGCGTGCCGCTAGTGTAAGTAATCAATCATGCAATCTTCTTATTAATGGGGAGAGGTGTTTTATCTATCATTTGGAGAAGAAATCAGTTCAATTAAATATCTACCTTTGTCTAACTAAAACTATCCAAACGTAAGTTTGAGCGCATTTTTACACCCAGATTTTCAATAAACCTACTTACCAACAACATATACGCACTTTCATATTTATATTATTAGTAAAGATTATATCCATTTCTGAGTCAGAAGCAGTGATAGCCTAGTGGTTAGGACTGTGGTCTCCTATTCGGGGGGTCGCAGGTTCGATCCCGGGTACCTCTGACTTTTCGGAGTCAAGTGCGTTTAAGCAATTAACTATCACTTGCTTCAACGTTGAAGGAAAACATCTTGAGGAAAACTGCACATCTGAGAATTCTTCATAATGTTCTCGAAGGTGTGTGAAGTCCACCAATTCGCATCGGGCCAGCGTTGTGGACTATGGCCTATAACCTGCGCTCAGTAGTGAGCCGTTGATGGGTTGCTAATGATGATATCCATTTCTAAAGTTATAGTTTTTATTAATATGTTATATAGTTTTTATTATATTTTATAAGTAGATAAGTAGATACATGTATACATTTAGTGCTGAGTACAATGGGTTCAATAGTTCGTATTACTTTGATTCAGCCAGTATTCATCTATTCACATAGGTGTTCTTAATTGTTTTCAAAGTCGCCCAACTTATAAAGCGAACTTCGTCGGAGGCAGTTAGCGCTGGCTTGTTTCCGACTGACGGAGGTTTCCGCTTTAACGATGCCTATTAGTGCTACATTAACATGAAACTAAAATAGAGAGAACCCAATCCCGACGTACCTACCTCTAATTCTTCGACTGAACGTTATTCCACTCGGTGGGATCCGCTTTGCAGCATAATTTATTATTAAGCGACCACTGAACTCATTCTTTGTCTTGATTGGACCACTATAACACTCCTACAAGTAGCCAGGATTCAGAAAAAATTATAGTAGGAAAAATAATGTATCTACGTGATTTTTGTGTTGGCATATATAAATAACTAGCTGACGCCCGCGACTTCGTCCGCATGGATTTAGTTTTTAAAAATCCCGCGGGAACTCTTTCATTATCCGAGATAAAACGTAGCTCTCCCGGTCTGAGGAACCACTACTACATCCATTACTATACCCATGCAAAAATCGCATCAATCCGCTGTTCTGTTGCGACGTGATTGAAGGACAAACAAACACACTTTCGCATTTATAATATCAGTAATGCTTTATTAGAACACTTTTTATAATTGTCAAATTTTTTACCATACTTAACCAAAGACAAAATTACGTTTAGCTGTCATTTACGTTTTGTTATTTAACTGTCATTTGCGTTTTGTTATTCCATGTCAGATGCGTTTTTGATATACCACGTTTTATAGTGACTTGACGGGAACGCGGTCGAACGGGATAAAAAGTATCCTATGTCCGTCTCCTGGTTCTAAGCTACCTCTCCACCAATTTTCAGCCAAATCGGTTCATCCGTTCTTGAGTTATAAATAGTGTAACTAACACCACTTTCTTTTATATATATAGATGTTAGAAGTAGGTAGGTAGGTACGTAGGTGTACATGCAAAAGATTAATTTTTTTTTCAAAACTTCGCAGACCACACTGACAACGCCCGGAATACTGGTTTAATGAGGTATCTACTACTACAACTATTAGACCATTTTACCCAATCTTGAATGAATGAATTAATTAAAGAATGCACGAATATACTTACTTTTATTAATTTCCACTAAATATACAGAACAACACGAAAACATAACAATAGGTATTTTATAGGTAAGTATCCAATTTTTAAGAGTTACTAACAAGATGTCTTACCAGCCCTTTCTTATGCCGGCCGCAAGTTCTAGCTCCAGGGATGGCGACATATTTTAGACATCAGCTGTTACGCAAGCGATGTAACTTTGTAGTTTCGGCACTGTATGACCGTAGTAACATCTTAGATAGGCTTCTTGTAACTTTATCTCATGTCACGCACACAGGTGGAGGATTATTAGAAGGAGTAACTTAGGCTATATTCTATCGCGGATATTAGGGTTAGTGCAGGATTTCTTCGTAAATAAATAACAACGTTTGATATGAGGGGCCATATGGTCTAAAGTCTAAAATTAAGGCTTTAAGTTTAGACAATATTGTTCAATTGCGAATAAATTGAATACTTATGTCGTGAGGACCATCTAGTTTCAAATAAATCACTCAATTTATCAATATAAATTGCATGAACTAAGCTATTCGCTATTAAATATTTACACGCAACTTTAAACCAAAATTAATGTCAACTAACAATTTGATAACGAACTTGTGCGTGTCAAGCGAGCATTGGATGCTTTTAATAAATTAAACGCCATCAATACTTCCGAATTTAGAGTGCTCGAATGTCACCACAATGAAAATAAAGCGAGGTTTACCGCCTCTATTTATTAAATCTCATCCCTAAAATAGGGGTTGCTAACAAGGGTTTGCTTTAACGTCGAAAGCCTAGCATGACTTCCAGGAATGTAGATACCTAGTCTTTGTGGTAACAGCAATTTTTATCTTAATCAAACAGCCTCATAGACTCTATAGCGTAACGCTTAAAGGTGCGGACTGAATACTGAAAGGTCGAAGGTTCGATACCTACCCGTTACACTATTGTCGTACCTATCAACTCCTAACACAAGCTTACCGCTTATTCAAAGGCAAGAGAAGAATATCAGTCAAGGTCAGCTTTGCTAGTATAATTCGTTAAAAACTCCCATTCTTGAAATCATTATTGGCGTTGTTGTTTCAACTGTAGATGTTAAATGGTGGATGCAAGCAAGGATATCCACAAAACTCAGTCTTGTGATGCTCGTATCCAGCTTTTATCATCGGTATTTAGTGTCGGATCAGTTTGGTCATGTCAAAGAAGTAGGGTTTTGTAGACCTAGCTGTCTATAGACGCATCTCAATGCATCACCAATGGATGGACCTATACAAACGTCATGAAAAACAAGCATAAACTTCCAACTTTGTAGAAACTCGTTAACTTCAACTATGTCAACCACTGCAGAGACCCGGCTATTTTCACTCTAATTTATTATTAAATTAATTTTGAGAAAGGCTGTTTTATTACCTACAGACAAAGACTATTGGTAAAACTAAAACCAAAACAGTTTCCACACGCACATACACGTAATATTCACAATAATAGAATTAGCATGTTTTGATAGTAAATGATTTGATAAGCAGCTTTTTTTTTCAATTATTCGCAAATAGTACAAATTTTGTACAGCTACCTTAGCTTAAAATATTATTTAACTTTATAAATTCATAACAATACCAAAAATACGAAGCGCTCATAGTTATTGAATATTTGATACGAATTCATTTTAAACTTGTACACGCGTGAATTCCAAACTCTATGGAACTGAAAATACCTTCGAAACAATTTTACAAAAAGCTTTCCGATGTATTTGGCTGGCCTGAATATACGTGAATGTAGGAATGTTAGCCCGCGATTCACATTCAGAGAAAGTTATTCAAACTACCGAATAACTAGATATATGTTTTCTCTCAGTTTAACTGATGGTTTAACGATTAGTTGTATACAACTATCCGTGCTATAGCACAGAAATATTCATTTTCATTCATTCAACCCATCGTTGACCACGCTTAGTTGGCAGTTGAGTTTATATACAACGTCATACACCGTTCTGAAAATAACGGACCCTCAGACATGCAGGTTTCTTTCACCGTTTAAGCTTGATAAACATTTTGATAGATTGATTTTTTAAACACACAAAACTTCGAAAATTCGTCGAAATTTGAATTCGAAAGAAAATAAATCGCGATAGAATATTATAATCACCGTTTCACTTTGGATTAGTAGTACAGATTCAGGCGTATCAATTTCTGGATAAAACCGCGCCCCCTTTTTTGACAATTACCTGGAAGGTAGAAGTTTTAATGAAGAGTAAAATATAATACATTTTCACGGGTTCATATTCAATGTGCCAGAGTCTCAGTAGTCACACTACGCTTAGGATTCTTAGAACTTTGTTCGGGAAACCCTTTTGTTCGGGATTGAAAACAAACTTTGCTCTCTTGTTGAACAAATATACTTTTCACCTTTCTAGCTCAAAAAGGGCGCCTTTGCTGCCCAAAACCAAAACAAAAAAGTCATTTTTGCTCACCCAGTGAGAAAAAGTGTTTTGAATTTAGAACGCAGTGGATGTAAAATATTTTTAATTCTCTATTTTATTATTTAAACAATTAGTACCTATATAAATATTTTTAATTCTCTATTTTATTATTTAAATTAATTGGTAGAATCTTGACGTGTCATAAGAGCCACAGGTTGGCCTACATGAAATAATTTTGAATTTTGAATTTGAATTTGAATTTGAATTGATTTTTTGTTAAAATGTGTTTTTAGGGTTCCGTACCCAAGGGTACCAACGGGACCCTATTACTAAGCCTACGCTGTCCGTCCGTCCGTCCGTCTGTCAGCGGGCTGTATCTCGTAAACCTCAATAGATAGACAGATGAAATTTTCACATATTATGTATTTCTATTGCCGCTATAACAACAAATAATAAAAATTAAATTAAATTAAATTAAAATATTTCCATGGGTACATGGAAATATTTTTTTTTTTTTTTAACGGAACCCTAAAAGAGCGAGGCCCGACTCTCACTTGGCCGATTTTTTACTTCATAATTCTGTAAAACAACATGAAACATTAAGTTAACACTTAACGTATTAAAAGAAAATTAAAATGAATTGATTACTGATTATTTATTTAATGAATGACAATTATTAACGCAGACAATAAAGGAATAAAACATGGCGGGAAAACTAAAGAAAAATTGTCTGTGTGATCTATAACTTATAATAATTACGTACCTAATTTCTTTGTCGATAATTGTTATAAAAGTTTTAAGAGAAACAAAATGAGTGATTCTAGTGATAATTTAACACTATCAGAATTAAAGGAATCAGTGTATAACGCTGAATTAAACTAATTCTTCCGGAAAAGTCACGTGAAAAATACTTGAAAGCCTGTGAATTATTTAACGATTGGAGACTTGCTAAAGGTGTAAAGACCTGCTAATTTAGATTCTAATTTAGAATGCTTCGCTCGCTCGGGATTCAAACTAGGCACTCGCAACAAAAAAAATCTTTGCTATCTTGTTGAACAAATAACCAATAACTATTGTAGACTGGTAAAAAGGAAGCGCCAAAAAATTATATTAATGACGACAACTTTTTATACAAAGTTGTCGTCATTAATATAATTTTTAACAATAAAAAAGAACTACCTACTAAACTTTCTATTAAAATATTACTAAATCAATAGGATTTCATAATTAATTTTTGTAAAGTTAAAAATAAAAATTCATAAAGCAATGTTATCCAAATAATAATTTAATATTCCGCTCCGAAAACCTGCAAATAGAGAGAAGCTCATTCCGCTTAGAATGTTCTACAAAGAATTACAAAGAAAGTGGTGTCGTCGAGAGGCAAATTCGTGGGAATCTCGACGGCTGGTTTAATTAGTCGGCTTAATGAATGTGGAGTCACGTACGGTGTAAACGCGGCCCATTACCTGCGTAATTCACGCACCGATAACAAAGGCGCCGGTGAAATTGCTCGGCGACTTCTGCGACTGAAATGGAAATGCGCGGGGGTTCCTTATCTTTTGAGAAACGGACAGTTAAAATTTCCTTTTTAACCGACTTCAAAAAAGGAGGAGGTTCTCAATTCGCCGAATTTTTTTTTTATGTGTGTTCACCGATTACTCGAATACGCCTGAACCGATTTGAAAAATTCTTTTTTTGTTTCAAAGGGTATACTTCCCAGGTAGTCCCATTAAAATTTTGTAGAAATCGGTCGAGCGGTTTTTAAAATATCAACAATAAAGTATATACTGTGTAGTGGCGCAGGTTGAAGCCGGTTTTTTAAAAATAATTTCTTAGTATTAAATTAATATAGTAACAGCTAGTGTGTGGGTCTGTGTCTTCTTTTCTATCTTGCAGATTAATACGAAGAAAATGGATTGGATGGACTTTTAAAAAATCAAATTACTCTAAAAATTATTCTAGATGGTGTTACTAGGATTGAAGGTTTTTTTTGTTTTTTTACTGTTGAAATCGACGAAATGTTATCGTATTTTATTGTAAGTATTTAAATATTTCTAGAATCAAAATTTAAAAGTTTATGAAATCATAAAAAATAGCAAAAATTTAGTGTTGTGTTCTTCTCGTAGTTTCATTGAACGTCCTGTCGTGACATCAAAATAACACAAAAAAATCGGCCAAGTGCGAGTTGGGCTTCGCTATTTTAGGGTTCCGTATATATGATCAAATCACTTTTCTAGTCGAACTAGATATTTAAATATCTTAGTTCTTAGATAGTACTAAATTAGCATGTATGGGGAAAAATGCTCTTTATTTTGGCCACAATTACTTATAAACCGCATCATAAATCGGTGTTTTCAGTATTTTATGTTTAAATAGTCTATAATATAGTACTTTTTTTTTTTTTTTTAATTATTATCAAATAAGAGGAATATACAAAATGTTCTTATTAGCACACGAAAAACCACTGAGGTTTAAATTGTGAGCTATAAACCGATTCTGTTAAACACAAATACCTATACTAACATTAACAAACCAACTTATCCAAAAAATATGATTTTAGTTTACGTTTTAAATTATTTTCAGTGAATTGTAATCTTACTTTACTATCTAAATTGTTTATTAGACGAGGGACTATGTATGCAGTGGTGCGTTTACCATATTTATTTTTAGATCTAATAGTAAGTAAAGTTTTATTATTTACTCTACGTGTATCACATTTAATTGGAATAATATGTTGTATATTTAAATTAAAAAATTGCTCCTTTAGCAGCTGATATTGGACCTTGTCATGAATGGGTATTACTTTGCAATGCTTAAATAGATATTTTTCATCCGTTTTAGCTATAATTTTAATATTTAAAGGTACAATTGTAATCGATAAATATGCTGAAGATATGATTTGTCTGTTCGACCATAGCTGCTAAGACCATAAGTTATTATCGAGTCTGCAAGTGCATTGTAAAGCATAAGTTTGACTTTATAATTTAAACGCTTCCTATACTAGCGGCACGCTATGATGGCCGGTTTGACGTTTGTCCGCTCATGAAGTTCCGTATTAATTGATAACGACTTTGAAGGAAATAATTGTATTACTTTATTGACGATAGTGATGTGCAGAGATTCATAAATTTTATCGAATGTAGTTTTAGGTTTAGGACTCAAAATTTATTTATTAAATTGATTTCTAAAATGTATACAAGTGTAGAAAAATCAGTTTTAAATCTAAAATTATTAGAAGAAGCTTGTGAACATGTGACTAAAGGAGACTGGGAAAAGGTTGTGAATAGAACTGTTAAATTAATAAGGGAAGATTATGAAAGAGATGTGAAAATAGATAATATTATAGAAAACGAACATATAATTATTAATGTAGGTGATGATAGCAGTGACGACAGTGAAAATAGTAGTATGGACGAATCTGATTAATTATGGCCTTTTGTGGCACCTTTTTTGGTATCTTTTGTATTCATATGTTTCTTGTGTGCATATAAAGTATGTATATTCATTTTCATTCAAATATTCAGTTCGTTCAAATAAATTAAATAAACATATACATTTTTGTTTTATTAAACCTATTTAATCAGGTACAAAAACAAAACTTAATTGTTTTTTGTTCGAGAATAAATTGACATTCCACATCACTATTGTAATGTGTCAAACCGGCCATCATAGCGTGCCGCTAGTGTAATAATAGACATATTTACATACATAATATACAGAACTTTCAAATTCCTAAGTAGTTTAGTTTTTGAGATAGACCCCCTAACAAAAGTGGTCTAAAATTGAAAACTATGACGGACGGCCCTCCATTTCTTCATTTTTGTAGCTAAAAATTAATAAAAAATATATTTGAACTCTACTACTTAAAGAGTTCTAGACAATGACATCCCACATTCCAGGGTCTTCTTCTTTATCAACCGATAGACGCCCACTGCTGGACAAAGGTCTCTTGCATGGACTTCCACAGGCCTCGGTCTTGCGCCGCCTGAATCCAGCGGCTCCCTGCGACTCGTTTGATGTCGTCGGTCCACCTGGTGGGGGGTCTGCCAACACTGCGCTTCCCGGTGCGGGGTCGCCACTCCAGCACCTTGGGACCCCAACGACCATCAGCTCTTCGAACTATGTGCCCCGCCCATTTCCACTTCAGTATCGCGACTCGCTTAGCTATGTCGGTGACTCTGGTTCTCCTCCGGATCTCCTCATTTCTGATTCGATCCCGCAGGGACACTCCGAGCATAGCTCTCTCCATCGCCCGCTGAGCGGTCCTGAGCCTACTTATGAGGCCCTTAGTTAGCGACCATGTCTCGGATCCGTAAGTCATCACTGGCAACAGGCACTGTTCGAAGACTTTAGTCTTCAGGCACTGAGGAATTTTGGACGAGAAGACATCTCGGAGCTTCCCGAACGCTGCCCAGCCGAGTTGGATTCGGCGGTTGATCTCTTTCTCGAAATTGGACCTACCTAGCTGGACTGTGTGTCCCAGGTAAATATACTCGTCGACAATTTCGAGTGCAGAGTTCTCAACAATTACTGGGTGGAGCGGTGCATGAGCATTGGACATGATTTTCGTATTGCTCATGTTCATTTTCAGGCCCACCTGTTGAGAAACCCTGCTGAGATCATTGAGCATTGTATTGAGGTCTCTCAGAGTCTCTGCCATGACTACTATGTCATCGGCAAATCGCAGGTGAGTGATGTACTCGCCGTTTATGTTGATGCCAAGCCCGTTCCAATCCAGAAGCTTAAAGACGTCCTCCAACGCAGCGGTAAAGAGCTTCGGGGAGATAACGTCTCCCTGTCGCACTCCACGCTGCAGGTGGATTGGCCTCGTAGTCTGGTCCTGTATACGTACTGACATTGTGGCGTTTTCATACAAGCACTTCAACACTTGGATATACCGGTAGTCAATCCGGCATCTCTGCAGCGACCTCAACACAGCCCAAGTTTCCACCGAATCGAAGGCTTTCTCATAGTCCACAAACGCTAAGCAAAGTGGCCGGTTATACTCTTACGTCTTTTGTATAACCTGCCGCAGCGTATGAATGTGATCTATCGTACCAAAGCCTTTTCGGAATCCGGCTTGTTCGGGAGGCTGGAAGTCGTCGAACCTACGAGCGAGACGATTCGTAATGACTCTCGAGAACAACTTATAAACATGACTCAACAACGAGATGGGTCTATAATTCTTCAACAAGGTATTATAACCCTTTTTGAAGAACAGAACCACCACGCTCCTGTGCCATGCTTCCGGTGTTGTGCCCTCGTGGATGACGGAATTGAACAATCGCTGAAAGATCTTAAGTACCGGTTTTCCACCCGCTTTCAGGAGTTCCGCAGTGATTCCGTCATCACCTGGCGCCTTGTTGTCCTTGAGCTGTTTGAGAGCCATTCTAATCTCGTATAGGCTGACGTCCGGGATATCTTCGGTATAGTGTCGGGTCAGTTTGGTTCTGGGATCTTTCGCCAAATCTTCAACAGGTTTTTGTGTCGTGGTATATAACTGTCCATAGAACTTCTCAACCTCTCCCAAGACCTCAGGTCGAGAAGAGACGAGACGGCCGTCATCAGTTTTCAGCCGCGTCAGCTGGCTCTGTCCGATAGACAGATCTCTCGCGAACACTTTTGAGCCTTTGTTCCGCTCAATGGTATCTTTAATACACTTGGTATTAAAGACACGGAGGTCGCGAGTTTGTGCCTTAGAGATCTGCCTATTAATCCGCCGGTAGGCAGCCGCGTCTGCCGATGACTGCAGCCTCATCTCTTGTCTCTCCTTCATTAGCTTGAGAGTATGGTCAGAGAACTTTTCGGTTCTTTTCCTGCGATGGGTCTTAAAGAATTTAGACCCCACAGTATGGACAGTTTCCACGAACCTGTTGTTTAGATCGTCCACAGAAACGCAGTCTGCTAGGCACTCGAATCGGTTCTGCAGTTCGAGTTGGAAGTTTTCGGGATTTTGGATATGAGCACGAGAAGGTCGGAGAGTGGACTTCACCAGTCTGGCCCTTTCCAGCTTTACATTAATATTCAACGTGCCTCTTACCATCCGGTGATCGCTACCGGTTTTCACCCTATTGATCACAGAGACATCATTGAATATATGCCGCTTGGTCGACATAATGAAGTCGATCTCATTTCTCGTGGAACCATCGGGACTCAACCATGTCCATTTTCTGTGTGGCCGCTTTCTGAAGAAGGAGTTCATCATAAAGAGGCCCTCCTTCTCCATGAAGTCGGCCAACATTTGGCCCCTTTGGTTCCTTCGCCCATACCCAAAATGCCCCACTCTCGTCTCTGCACCGCTTCGTTCGCCCAGCCTTGCATTGAAATCCCCCATCACAACACTGTAATGAGTGGCAGAGGCGTGTATGGCTTTTGATATATCCTCATACAGCGCCTCTACCTCCTCGTCAGAATGTGTCGATGTCGGTGCGTAGACCTGTATAACCTTCAGCGAATACCGTTTGGTGATTCTGAGTATGAGGTACGCTACCCTACTCGACACACTCTCGACTTGTACAATGTTGTTGACGAGGGACTTGTGGACGATGAACCCGACACCACCCTGGGACTGTTGATCGCCCTCCCGGTAGTAAAACAAGTTGCCGGAATTGAGGATTATCGAGTCCTCCCCCTCTCTTCGGACTTCAGACAATCCTATAATATTCCAGCGCAACTTGCTCACTGCTTCTTCCAGCTCGATGATCTTCTCGTCGGTCCTCAAAGTGCGTGCGTTATACGTCACCAGGTCCAGTCGTCGGGTTTGGCAGCGGAATCTCGTCCGGAGATTCTTAGCACCCCCTGCCCCGCCATTACCGTGACCGCTGCCAGGGTCAGGAATAGCGAGGCCGCCGGGAACTAGGGGACATGGTTTTCTGTGATTATCCATTAAGGTTTTGCCCATAATGACCACGCTGGGCAGGCGTGTTGGTCATAGGGCTAGACTGATCGCACCAGTGTCGCTGCTGCCCGACACCGGCCTGTGCCATTTGCTCAGTCTAGCCAGTATGAAATGGTTATACCGCCATTTGTCGGTCGTCATAGCCTCGTCAGTAGACTAGCAGGGGGCACCACGGGCAGGTGAGGTTGACGTTTGGAGCGCTAGATGGAGTTGCGCTCCCTTACCCCCCAAAAAAAAAAATCCAGGGTAAAAAAATAAAATTTTATTTCGACTCCTTTTCCATGTATTTCCCCTATATTATATCCCCGACACAAAACCTATAGGGTACTTCTGGTTGACCTAGAATAGTCAATTTTGATTAAAAGCAAGGTCTTACAGCACAAGTAAATAGAAATTTCCGAAAAATAAAAACGTTGAAAATTAAGGTACTTACAATTTATCGCGAAAATCTAAAGAACAAAGGCAAGGGTCCATACTTCAGTTTACCTGAAATCGACTAGAAGCGTCTATACATAAAAAATTGTTAAAACCGTAGAGGTTCCATTACTAAAACATAATCAGTAATCACTGAGATTTTACTTTTGAGGAACTCACAAAAAAAATATATTTATATCTTTATATGTATTTTGAGGTTATAAAAATATGTAGATAGGTATAAGACGTAGTCGTAATTCCTGCTTCCATGTTATTATAAGTTCTAATTTGACAATGGGATGTGTTAGTAGTGTATAGACTTCTCTACATAGACAAACTCTTGAATTTCCGGGCGAGCAATGACATCGAGCAACGATCTAAATTCAAAGCGCGATATGAATTTAATCAGATGATGGTTCATTATAGTAACCAAGGCAAAAGATGTAAAACTAATTTCATATAAAAAACGAACTGATTTTAATTCTTTGTTTTGTTTATATCATTTTCGTAGACGCCTCCTAAAACATTCAGGTACAATAATTCTGCCATGGTTCTTTGCCCATATCTTTTTATCGTGTTGACTCAGGACCTTGATTTTTATACACCTAATAGAGTCCCTAGAATAGACCTCAGTATCCTTACTAATATTATAAATGCGAAAGTGTGTTTGTTTGTTGGTTTGATGGTTTGTTGGTTTGTCCTTAAACAAAAAATAACGTCGATCCTTAGCCCTGTTGCGGCGTGATTTAAGTTAAATCACGCCGCAACAGGGCTAAGGATCGACGTTATTTTTTGCAGGGGTATAGTGACCTGTGTGTATATGGGACTTGGAGAGTGACATAAGCTACTTTTTATCCCGTAAAATCAAAGAGTTCCTGAGTTCCTTTTTTACCTTTTGAGGTACGGAACCAAAAAATTAACAAATTTTTGGGTTACGTAGAGCCGTAAGTGCACTTCATGCTGTTGTGTAAATCACCTGCGGCTTGCTTTGTCCACAACACTAAGTGATGTGGTATTTGGCAACAACATAAGCGGTTCGCAACCTGCGAGAAAATTAGGTTTACCTTTTGAAATTAACACAAAGCTTACATAAAAAATATCTGTAGAAAAGTAAGTCATACATATACCTACCTAGGTATTGAAGATACTATATTTTGTACTACTATTAATAATGTAGGTTTGGTATAGGTAGAGAGATAAATAATCTCCATTGCTACACAGTAAATGAAGTTTGACGACCTCCCTGGCGCAGTGGTGAGCACTGTGGTCTTATAACTGGGAGGTCTCTGGTTCAATTCCCGGCGGGGTCAATTTGGGAATTCATAATTTCTGAATTGTCTCTGGTCTGGTCTGCTGGGAGGCTTTCGTTGACCGTGGCTAGTTACCACTCTACCGTCAAAGACGTGCCGCCAAGCGATTTAGCGTTCCGACACGATGGCACGTAGAAACCGATTAGGGGTATGGGTTCAATTTTCACTGCCATACCCCAAGTTAGTCCGCTACCATCTTAGACTGCATTGTCACTTACCATCAGGTGTGATCGCAGTCCAGGACTATCTTGTCATCGAATAAAAAAAATTACTAATAATTAGAAAGAGCAGTAAGAAAACACAACGTTAGGCTGTACATAATACATATAGTCCAGGATCCCTAGTACATTATTAATATAAATAAGTAGGTTCATAATATATATATATATACCTCTGCAAATTCCTACCAACTAAACTTTATTCTTAGTTTCTCGACAGCATACGCCCAGCCCAATTCGATTAACTGAGAGCAATCAGAATTAAGGACGCCTCAAATTGTCACATCCGGAAATTTTAATTATAAGTGAAGTGACAATTACATGAGGATGTAGTTAGCTGAAGTTTGAGGTACTTTAAACATTAGATTAATTCGTTGTATGTGACTTTCGTCACATAAGTATACCTAGTGTTCTCATCTTATAAAAGGTTTTCGTTGTTGATTTATTTTGGCATTTGTTCGACTTACTATATAATAGATACTTCATTTGCTTGAGCAAATAAAGTACCTATTATATTACAAAATATCATTTAGGTACACTAAGTTAACCACAAAAAAATTTGCTTCGTACACAGTGACTACTTTATTAGTAACTACTACGTCTTGCGAAGCTTTGCAAATATGAGTATGTACCAAACTAACATTTTATTTTGCACAATGTAAGTATGCTTTGTAACTTACAAAAGATTTTACTGAAACGAACGCTCGGATGTTTCCTCTTCTCGAATTAAGTCTGGTTCTTTGCACCGCACGTCCAATTCTGTTAAACGCTAGAGCAAATGTGAGCAAATGGATTAAAGCGGGCCTCCACACGTCATACTGGTAAAGGGGCATCTTAGCAAAGTGACATCTACGAGACGTACCTACACGTGAAGCTTTTGCAGCGCTATGCTGTAACAGTTACTTAATTTAAAATAATATGAGAACAGAAACACATAAATACGTCTACAAACAATTCCAAATAACTCACTAACTAGTTTACTGTGATCACTGATAAGGTCATAAGTAGGTAAGTATACCTACATACTATTATAATATTAATAAAAAAATACATGTGGCACTCGGGGACTGCCGCGGTAAAGCTATTGCATAGCATTTTCTAGTCGCACGCACACAAACACCGTGCCGAAGTCTGCCGAACTGAAACGACGGTGTTAGGTTTATTTTCGTTACGGAATTTCTTGATTCGGTCGCCGCGCTCAAAGCCCGCGATAAAAGCTATGCAATAGCTTAAAAACTTTTTTTTTTTTAAATAAAATCGGGCCTTTATCTGTAATCAATATTTTGATTCATTTTCTTATCCGTGTTTGTTGAGGAACTCAGTGTCATAGGTAAGAATTTTCTCAGAAAGACTCTAATGTTAAATTCTATAACAAATAAACTGTATCTTATTGATAAAAAAATATACCTTTCCTTTTACCTACCTCTTTACATTGCAATACGATATTTGATAAATATTTTTATCTACTCCAACATCGAAAAGTTCCAATTTCGAATTTGACAGCTGAATCGAAATGAACCCTCTTTCGGTTTTGCTTCTCATTTCGATGCAGCTCGTTGTATGGGAGCTGAATTGAAGAAGATAACCATATCTTCTTAAAATAGGATACCTAAAGCTAAGGCTCTGAGTTCTGGCACTTTTGTACCGTTCATACGACAGAGGCGCCACAGGCGGCTGGTGGCGGCTTACGGAGTTACTTTTTGTTGACAGAGGCGCCACAGGCGGCTGGTGGCGGCTTACGGAGTTACTTTTTGTTACTTTATTAAGCCTACGGCGTATTTTGTTAATGATTTTATTTTCCTTGTCGTAGATAAAATCTTGTATGCAACTGAACGTAATTAGTCATTTTAATTCTCGTACTATCCTATTTTGATACTCGGCAAGCCTCGTATCAAAAAACAGCACTCGAATTAAAATGACCCTCATTACGATGCAGTTGCATAAATAGCTATTATACTTTCTATATGATTCTAGTCCTACACTAGGGTTGAGACTGATATGTAGGTAGTATTAGGTACTTAAGCTAGAAATATTGCTATTCACTTATTACATTGCAACTGTGGCTCGTTAGGAATCCATTGGATAAATGAAAGAGGAAAAACACTTTGCAAATGACTCTAAGTACATATTTTAGCTGGATGTGTTTTCAAATATAGGTTTTAGTTTTCATGCATTAGATAACGAAAATTCAACTTAAGAACGCGTATAACGCCAAAAAAAATCAGATTTCACCCACGCGGTGCGATGTAATAAAACATAGCCGCAACCTCATGTGAGGCGCGACAAAAGAAAGCGTTTTGCGCGGAATAGGAGTGTAGTAAGCGCCAAATACTTTGTAAAATTGTAACACGTAAAATATTCATTTTCTTTTCAATTCACTAGGCTACTCTCTTGATAATATCAATCGGAATTTAATGTAAAAATTTTGGCTCTGTAATATGCAACACATTGAAAATAAATTAATATTGGTTAAAAATTAGACCTAACTTCGCGATTTTTTATTATCGAACAAATTTCATCACTTTATGTTTTTGCCCAAGCACGTCCCTTGGCAGTATGATGTAATTTTTGCGTGTTTTTTTTTTCGGGTAGTTGAAACTTGATCTACTACTACTGTAAAAATCAAATCTGTTTACTGTTAACGAACGTACACCCACACCTTCTCTTTTCAATTATTAATATTAATAAGCTGTTGAATTTCTTCTTCTATTTTTCTCTTTTTTTGTTTCTCTATTTTTGTTTTTTTTGTTTTTTTATTTATTCTGTCAAATCAATCATCATCATTTTTACCAAAAACTAGGTATTTTCACCAATCTGGTATTTTATGAGTAAAATCGATTGATTTTTATTTATTGTTTATAATTAAGCTACTTGGAGACGTTAGTCAGGGTAAATGTATGTATTTAATAAACTTATCGCCGATTTCACCAACGTCGAGTGAGGTTTATCCAAGGAATAAATTGGGCGTTCTGACAGTATTGAAAACACTGTCAAAATATCAAATATTATGCTCGGATAAGTCTTATATTACGTTGGCGAAATCAGCCCTTAGGTAATAGCGCGGTCCTAAAACCGAAAGGTCGACGGTTCGAACCCAACCCGTTGCACTTTTGTTATTTGTTGTGTCCACTCCTAGCATAAGCTTTACGCTTTGTTGGAAGGAAAAAGTGAATATTAGTTATGTTCCTTCTGGCTAATACTATTTAAAAACGTATTAAACTTTTAGGTCTCTTTACCTGCATTTTGCCATAAAAACTTTAATTTAAAATGATGTCGTTAATGATAGGTAGATTTACTGCCACTATAATTAAAACGGTTGGTTGACAGCAAAATGTTACACAAGAACATTATTATCAAATGACTTACTTGACTTGACGAAGACTTGTTTTACGTAAACATTCCCTCCAGAATTCTAAAACTGTCGGGTTGTTTGTTGAATCAACAGAATTTAATTTACTCTACTTAGTTATTTTACCAAAGATAACTTCAGTCATAACAAACCAAAATTCGTACCTAATATTGGCTGATAATGGGGACCAAATTAGCGTACAATTGTTTGGTGCCACATTTACTAAATTTACGAATTGCTGGTTGTTTTCATATTGATCGGAAGTCGCCAAAATTTTACCGAACTCTTCACGTATGCTTCATAGCTATCACTTTTGTCTGTATGCTTATTTATATCTCACAACAGGCTATGAAACTTTTTGAGGTAGGCACTCATACTACTCGTATTATACCTACTTTTTGAAACTATATTCGTCCGCCTGTAATTTTTGAACCGGGTAGAACTAGCTAAAAATCTGTCGTGAACTCGTTGATCTCTCGGAGTAACATGATAGTAGGTATAAGATTAGTAAGGTATCATAGGTGATCCTATGATAACTAATAAAAATAAGTGACTGAAAAGATAAAATCGGTACAGAGCGATGTAGATCATAAATAGTCTTTGATATTATGAAACATTTTTTTTACGAAAGAACGACATTATTTTCAGGGTAAAATGTAACCTAAGTAATTTCTTGTAAAATTCTCTACCTCCCCTTAAAATTGGTTCAGCCGTCACAAAGATTAGATTTATAAGCAGATAAAAATTTAAACACCCGAGTTTTGGATTACGTTTTTGTTCAAATAATTCATCAGTCATTAAAAATAAGTCAATAGAAAGAGCTAGGCATGACGATTATTTCGTAATAACAAAACCTTCAATTTTATTTATTTGTATATCTTTAGTTTAATTTTAATATGAAATATCTATAGTTTTTATGATCTAACTAGGTGCGGGATGATATAGATAAAGTTATGGGGGCAATGTTCCTGTTTCTAACCTATTCCGATTCGATTTACAAACAAGTCGTAATCAAGAACTCTTGGATATCATGAAAGGTAAAACGATTGCCCAGCACAACTACAACATAATATCATACAAACTTCGTCGTCCTAATGATCGACGTCCACTGCCGGACAGGTATAGTAAGAATTTCCACGCACATTGGGTCCTATGGACTCAGGCCTGTGGCCTGTTGAGACCGAGAAAAAGAAATTGGAGGCCTAGTTACGTGGAGGCCACGAGGTATTTGATAGTTACGCTACAAAGGTATTTTGTACGCATTATTGATACTTACAATAAAACTTTTATTATTAAAGAGAAAAGAAATCCTCCAAGGTTATTTCTTGTCTTGTAGGTACTAAACGCAATATAATACAGTCATCATCATCAACCCATCATCGGCTCCCTACTGAGCGCAGCGCAGGTCTCCTCTCAGAGTAGGGTTATAGACCATAGTCCACCATGCTGGCCCAATGCGAATTACCAGAATTCACACAACTTTGAGAACATTATGAAGAACTCTCGGGTGTGCAGGTTTTTTCATTTCTATTATTTTCTATTCTATTCTATTCATTAAACGATTTTCTTATCTAAGTCTTCAAAAAGGTACTTAGAGATAATAATTAGCAAGATAATTGTACATACGTAACGTGTCTTTTACTTGTTGAAAGTGAACATTTATATGTAATGTTAACTAAAGAACTTGTACGAGTATATTAAATATTCGATTTAATGGATAATCTTGCATGAAAGATGAGTGTAAGACTTATTGTTTCTTGGAGAAATTTTATCTTTAACATCGACTGTATCGACTAGTGCAAAAAATAGCGGGTGTTTATTTTTTGGATTTTTAGCTGGTTTTATTCCCGGGTGAGACAAGCGAATTTTTGAAAAACTTTGAATGCAGTTTTATTTCTTTTTAAAAATAAGGGATGTTTCCTTTAAGTAAAATGATCTAACTTAAGGATTTAAGGTAGTTCCCCTCCAGGGCCCATAATTTTTTTCCACCTGTATAATGTACTCTGTGCTGACAACCGGCTTGAGTTATAGTCTAGTCAACAAGTTCAAAAACGTGAAAAATAGAGATAAAGGTCCTAAAAATATGAGCGATGGCTCATTCGATTCGGAATCACCTCTAGAAACATGTTTTTGAAGGATTTTGGTGCGGGTAAAAAATTGCAATTGTTATTAACAAAATAAGATGAAAAAATATATGATATTTCGTTTTTTGTGAATAACTCGAAAAATATTAACATTTAAGCAATTTTGAAAAAAGCTCGTGAAAGAGGAGGAAATTTCCAATAAAAAAACCAAACTCTCAGAATTCTATCTCCATTATTTATAGTTTTAATTTGACGTTGAAAATAGGGCTCCGCACGGCTGTTACGGCATGCGCGCGCCGCCGCTAAAGAGAGTTCAGCAATAAAAATAATTGTTTTATAACATAAAAAAAAAAACATAAAATCCGTCGCAATAAATAATGGAAATAGAATTCCGGGAGTTGGGACTTTTTTATTGGAAATTTCCTCCACTTTAACGAGCTTTTTTCAAAATTGCTTAAATGTTAATATTTTTCGAGTTATTAACAAAAAACGAAATAAGTATCATTTTTTTTTCATCTTATATTGCAATTCTTTACCTGCACCAAAATCCTTCAAAACATTTTTCTAGAGGTGATTCCGAATCGAATGAGCCATCGCTCATATTTTTAGGACCTTTATCTCTATTTTTCACGTTTTTGAAATTGATAGACTATTAAGGTGGATTAACTATACGGGTCTGCCCGCGAAATTCAAATTCAATTTGGTTTTTTTGCAATTTGTAAACTAATACGACAAAGTAGGCTTACGGCATTCTTATTGCGACGATGGCAGTATCATCTTCACAGGTTTATATTATGAAAATGTTTACTTGAAAGTGTCCAGTTTAAGAAATTAGTCAGAAGATCAAGTTGGACGTGAGCTACTCACTTTTAGTCGATATTCTGACTAATTTCTTAAACTCGACACTTAAGGTGGTTGTCTTCCACCTTAAGTGGAAATACTGAGTTGGACGTGAGTTACTCACAAATTAGTCGATATTTTGATTAATTTCTTAAACTGGACACTTTCAAGTAAAGATTTTTTATATAAACCTGTGAAGATGATACTGCCATTGTCGCAATTAGAATGCCTTAAGCCTACTTTGTCGTATTAAGTTACAAATTGCGAAAAACCAAATTAAATTTGGATTTCGCGGGCAGAACCGTGTCTTCCACCTTAAAAGTAAAGATTTTTATATAAACCTGTGAAGATGGCGTTGGCGCTATTAAAATGCCCATAAGCCTACATTGTCGTATTAGTTTACAAATTGCGAAAAACCAAATTAAATTTGAATTTCGCGGGCAGTACCCGTATACCATAGGTGCCAAAATAACGACAAGGAACAAATTTGAACGGTCTACAGTCTGTAGGTACTCTAAAGGTACCTATAATTTCCATCCATTCGTATCATTCAAATAGAATTCATAGCATAGAAGTAGGTACTCTCTACCTGTCACTTGTCAGCTGCAGCCAGCTATAGTCATTAATCTGTGGCCTGTTCAGTGTTGCCGGCACAGGTATTTTTACCCAATTTCGGCTAATTTGGACCTTAATTGGGTTTGTTGTGACGTGCGGGTAAAGACAACTGCTGGGTAATTTTGCTTACAAAAAAAGAGCATTTTGCTAATTCATTTTCCTACACCGATCTAAACTACTTAGACAAAAAGTAGTAGAAGGCATAAGGATTGGTTGCCTCTTCACTCGCAGCGCGAAGCTACCACAGACAATATTTTTACCTTCTTTTATGTACAGAATAATTTATTTAATAAATTCTATACTTCTGTAGTCTCAAGTCTGTACAATGTAGTCTTTTTGCGTCTGTTGTTACACATAAACACTTTAAATATTAAAGTGAAAACTGAAAACTTTGATACATAGAATAGAATAGAATAGAATAGAATAGAAATGTTTTTTTATTCAAATAAACTTTTACAAGTACTTTTGAATCGTCAATGAGTCTACCACTATATAGAAATTAGGTAATACAATATTATTGAATTAAAAAGCACCTGTTGCTATTTTGCTGCATAAAACTATAAACTTAATAGCGCCGGTGTCAAATTTCATCATTTTTGTCAATGATTTTCAAAAACTCAAAATTCGGTTAAAATGTCATTTTAAAAAAACTATCGGATTGCAAATTAGATTTAATTAAAAAATAATAGAAAAACAAAACGAGTAATTTATTTCGGGTAATTTCTGATTACTTGCATGACTGCCGGCAACACTGCCTGTTCAATCCAAATAAATTCCTTATTCCAATGATATCAGATATTCGTCTGTGACCTGTCTACTGCGGGCTGCCTGCTGAATTCTGAAATATTTTTGATTTGCCTAGTGTTCGTGGTTTAAGATTTGCATTTTGCATTGGAATTTGGAATCTAATGTTGTGTGATAGTTTATAGTACCGTTAAAAGCACTTACAGCACTTATTTTGAACTGGTTTTGCTATTTGCGTACCCAGTAGTACTGTTTGGTTTGTTTTAATCATGCATATTGTGATCGTTACATTATTTTTAATACATGGATTTCACCATGGCACAGGGCTTCCTGTGATGCCCAACGACTCCAGTCCGTTGCAACAGCTTGCAAATACGTGTGAAAACGCCTTTCTCGCGGATATTATCAATAAGAAAGGTGAAAATTGCAAAATTATTAATGGCTCGGTCACAAGTCAAAGCGATTTGGTGTGTTACATGTTTTACGATATAAACACTCAGCTCTGTGCAGCTTTCCAACATTCCGAATTCGAAATAAAAGAGAATTATGAAACGAGCATGAAAGAGAGGCAGAATGTTGCTACACTGTGCGATGGTGCCAAAGCATGGAAGTTTGCAACAATACAACCAAATTCTGCATACAGTGTGCTACTTAAAGTGATGAGTGACCCAGTGAATTGCCAAAAGTTATGTGGCGTAGGTGACATCCTAAGTGATGATGCTAATGACTACTGCACATACTTTAAGTGGGGTACAGAAGTGATACAAAGCCAAGCACAAAGATTAGCACCACAGGATAACAGTTTAGTATTGCCTCCAGCACCAGTCTTGAATTCAGGTAATAGTGCAGTATCTATGAATACTACCAATGTGGCAGTTGGAGCCAAAACATATGTAAAACCTGTTGCTACAAAATTGGTGAAACTGGATGAGACAAGCAAAGAAGAAAGTCCGGAAAAGTCTGAGCACAAAAATCCACCATTGTCAACTGCTAATCAGACATCTGGTGTAGAAAAAACATCAGAATTAAATAATGGTGGGAAGGTTGTTGAGCCGTCTACAGCTCCTGTTGTAGTGTCTTCTGTGAAGGATGATGCAGATCACCCTGCTGTGGAAGAAGAGCCGCCCAAGAAAGATGAAGTAGAGAACAATGGATTGGAAGGTCCCAAGGATCTGAACGATGTTAAAGAAAAACTTGAGGATACTAATCCAGAAGATGATGAGAATGACAATGATGGTAAAAGTTCTTATTTTTATATACTACTAGATGATGCCAGTGACTTCATCCACATCAATTAAGGATCTTTAATTCCCACCTATATAGCCTATGTGTTAACACGTTCATGCAAACAACGTATATGTACATCACATATTGGCACATGTGTCGTGGCACAACATATTATCACGTCCAGCGAAAACTTGGTTTATTGAGCACACTGTTATAGCGGGTCTGGCCATACTAATAGCTAAGAGTAGGGTTGATATGCCACTACACCGCAAACTCTCTAAATTCTAGTGCTACATCCCACCTATTTTTTTGTCATCTTTGATGGCTCTCCTTTTTCGTACTGTGGTACTTTGTTTGCAACATCACTATATTTCACTTTGCTTCCTTACGTAATGTCAGTGCAATATATTTTTGCTAGCTATTAGCACAATGTCTCTAAACGCCGCTCCCGTTTCTACGAAAAAAAGATGTGCAATATTGTGTAGAGCTACAATATTGATATGTTCACTTGAACATGTTAATCCTGGGTATGAGCTATCTCCATTTCAAATTTCAGACAAATCATTTGTTGTGGCATAAAAGAGTAACAAACATCCATCCACCCATACATCCTTCCTCACGAACTTTCACATTTATAATTAATTACAGTTAAAACCGTTTACGATGACATCGTTTAGAACAACATATCGGTTATATTGACCAAAGTCAAAAGTCCCGGCTGAATGCTATATGACCCCCTTATTAAAAATATCGCTTTTTAAGACATCGCTTTTTAAGACATCGCTTACTAGGACATACCTGATTAATCGACTACATTTTACTAATATCTTCAGAGAATGAGATCTGTTAGAACGACCAGCTGTATTGTAAACAATTTGAATAGGTAACAGTATCCACATCTGGGGCACAATATAATGGTCAATGGCTCTTAAGATCGCAAACTAAACAAAAACGGGTCGAAATTAGGGTCTTTTGTAATTCTTAGAAACAAAATACATGTGCATCCAGTATAATCAAAGCCTGCTTTTCATATCCCTTCAAGCAGTTTGTTACTTATCTGTACACAAGATGCACTAAAACAGATTTTGACTGTAGTATGATAGGATGTACATAATATAGCTTGCATCATTGAGATTGAATAGAATAGAATAGACATGTTTTTTATTCAAATAATCTTTTTACAAGTGCTTTTGAATCGTCGATGAGACTACCACTGGTTCGGAAAGCCGTTCCTGCTGAGAAGAACCAGCAAGAAACTTGGCAGTTGCTCTTTTCAAAACAATTGATAAAGGCTACTTTTTATCCAGACTTGTACGATTTTTAAAGAACTTAGGTTCCTGTAGATTAAATTACAGGCATCACCTGGTAATTACAATTGAAATACTAATTTTTATTTATTTGCACATAGATGCGTTGCATATTTTAAGTTACTTTTCTATTAAATTTTTCAATGTTAAAAAATTTACGATAAAGATTAAAGATTACGAACAATTATATAGAGAATCTCCTTATAACATTATAGTAACATTATTAGTTTTTACTTAACAAATAATTACAAAATGCTTTTGCTTGTTTTAAGATCTTAATCTTAAATAATGATTCCATTTCACCTACTTATCTATTTCATAATATAATTAATTGACCGAGCGAAGCGAGGTCTCTGAGTCTACTAGAGTGAATTTGCACTTGTCCGTCCGTCCGTCCGTCCGTCCGTCCGTCCGTCCGTCTGTCAGAGCCTTATAACTTTTGAATTACTGAACGTAATTACTTCAAATTTAGATATAATATGTAAACTGATGGCCTTCAGCCGAATATTGGATAAAAAATTATAAAAACCTTTATTTCAGGGGGGCTCTCATAGAAGTGAATGCGAAGTAAAAAAAATTTTATCGCGTTACATAACATTGTTACATATCATTTTAAAGATAATTTTGAACCGAGTACAAAAATATATTTTTTTTAATTTTTCCCTTAAAATTGACGAAATGGGGGGCTTTCAAAGTTGCGATTTTATACGCTCGCTTGAAGACGCTCTCTAGAAAAATCCGCTATGAATTTTCAAGCTGATTTTATTTTTTTAGGTCACTTATATCCTGTACTTGAACAACAAATACTAAAATTATATGAATATTATAAAGAAACGAGATTATTTAATTTTTAATGGGCATCAGTAATTCATATAGCATCAACATAGCTTCACAATAATGCTAATAGATGGCGCAGTAACTATTCCCTGGAACTATGAGTTACGACTACGACCTATCCCAAAAACAGTTTTGCGTCGACCATTATTATTTAGTTACATAATATAATACTTACGTAATTGTAATTACGTAATTGTAATTTTTTTGTACCATAGTATTCAATTAAAATTATTTTTTAGTTAAATTTTAGTTAAATATTGTATATTTTCTATTCGCGTCGATAGATGACGATTTGTACAGATGCCAGTAACCCGGTTTCACTCGTTAGTACCTACATGATAAGTTAGGTGATGTTTTCTGTCAACTTATTTATCACGATCCTGTACGGGACACCTAAAAGGACATTGGGACGGATGTTAGGACTTAGGATTGTATTTAGGAGCTACCTACGTTAAGAGACTCCTACTTAGGGGATGATTTAGGTATGTTTGGTGAAAACGGGCATAATAATAATGTCAGTTTTGGTTATCATGTATCGATTAAATGAATAATCATGGGATACCGTTACCGCGAGGTCTCAGTTCGGGGCGAACCACTAGTTTTAGTAAGTAAATAATAATATATCAAATTATTTGCAGATTATGATCAACATGATGAACTGCCAGTGGATAAGATAAATAAAAATGACAGTAAGTGGTCTTTGAAACTACTTATTAGTATATAGTACTATATAGTTATATACAGAGTCTATCATACTAATATTATAAATGTAAAAGTGTGTTTGTTTGTTGGTTTGTCCTTCGATCACACCACAACAGAGCTATGGTGGTTTGTCCTTCAATCATGCTGCAACAGAGCTACAGATCAACATAATTTTTTGCATGGGTGTAGTTGAGGACCTGGAGAGTGGCGGGCTACTTTTTATCCTGGAAAATCAAAGAGCTCCTGAGGGATTTTAAAAACTAAATCCACGCGGACGAAGTCGCAAGCATCAGCTAGTATATTATAAGAGTCCTTTTAATTGGCCAGTTTTGACAGTTTCTATGGATTTGGTATTGTATTGTATTTGTGGAGGGGACGCCTGCTAACGCTAGGCGAACTATTCCACCCAATTCCCCATGTTTGGACACAGGTTACTGGTGCCCAGGCAGCCCACCCCGCTCAAACCTACCTGTAGCTTTCGTAAACCTAACGATGTCTCCTATTGAAAGGTTTGTCAGGTCTTCTTCACTTAATCTATCCTTACCTTGCAGTTCCCATCTTACCAATGAGTACATAGGGCACAGCTATAAATTGGAAGCTGGTCTCTTCCTCACCACACCCTGGACAGGATGGGTCTTCTTGAATTCTCATTATTGTGAGATGTCTATTTAACAGACAGTGTCCTGTTGCTATTCTTGTCCTTACTTAATCCGTTGCATTACCAATGCAATATTGTTCCTACTTTGTGACATAATTTGTCTTGTCTTCTTTTTATCGAATGTTTCAGGAACAATTTCGATTGTCTTTATTGAATCGAGTTGTTCCATCTCGAGTTCAATTCTCTTTCTACGATTCCCTCTATCAGTCTTTTGGTAATCGTGTACGGAATGGGTAGGCAAGGCTCAGGTCTATGATATTGGATACTTGCTTGCATGGCTTTGGTATGGTATGGTATGGTAAAGTATCAGCAGACAGGCTTATTCAACCTCTTCCTCATAAGACTTTGTGAAAAGGATGGCACTGGTTTTATTTTACTTATATTTGGCTCTGTACTCAAACACCAGTCAAATCTCAATATTCATGGTGTACAAGGCCAACTGAATGGCCGTTTTGCTGAATACGATTTTGCAAAAGAGGTAAAGTTTAACATGAATGAGAAAATTTAGAAATAAATAAGCCTATGTCTTCAGTATGGAGATGCAGTTAACATTCTTGGTACAATTTATATTTAAAACTTTTAGTATTTATGTTAAAATTATATTTTAATCCTGCTGCAGAAGTTGGAATTGCTCATATCGTAAATTATACAGTGAAGTTAAATAACAAGCTAAATTTTCATGATTTTCAGATGTTGGAGTAGAACCCGATCCAGTAGTAGTTTTCAAGGGAAACAATAATCCTATTTTGAAAATTGAGTCCATTACATTTCCACCTCAAAGAGGTAAGTTTTAAGATTTTTTTTCATTTACATAAACTTCATACTATACAGGAAACCTGAATGCCTGAAAGTATTTTCTGAAGTACTCTCAGTCATTCAGGTTTTCTGACAATGCACAATGTTTTCTTCAGTACAGAAAGTGATAAATACTTCAATACATAAAAATATGCACCCCAGATAGCCCGAAAATATCACAGGCATACTTATATATATATATATATATATATATATATATATATATATATAGATACCTTCACGGTAAATGTTGATCAGACGCGACTTCACGCGAGCACTTTGTTGATCCAAAAATGTATGTTGATCCGGCGCCTTTTGTTGATCCAATATGCATCATTGGTAACAAATGTGGATCCGACCGGATCAACATCTACACTCACGGAACTTCTTACTAGCGTTCGCCGAAGTTGATCCGATATACAAATCCACCTTGCGATAGTTACGGAAAATGTTGATCCGATTTAAATGAGCCAATCAGAGCATAGCAAACGATCGGATTGGCTTAAAGCAGCCGCGACGTTGCCGTTTCGTATCTTGGCCGTACGAACGTTTAAAGTAAAACTGGAGACTGGCCTTATGGAGAATGTTTATATTATCTTGCAATTTAGAATAGAATAGAATAGAATAGAAAATACTTTATTGCACAACAAGAAATAATGGTTAAAATACAACAAAAGAAAATAAGTACAAGGTGCAAAGGCGGCCTTATTGCAAAAGCAATCTCTTCCAGGCAACCCTTGTCTGGAGAGGAAAACACCAAAGAAAATGGGATAGTGCAAGCTAAGATCGAGGAAAGTTGTAAACATTATAGACTATTATTATTATTATTATAGACTATAGTAAAATAAATAATATGACATAATACAATACATAAATATAACATTACATGTATATCATACATAACAAAAAAAAATATATATGAAATAAAGTAAATATATAAATATATATATAATGTAAATATATATATAAATATATATATACATAAATATCCACTATATACACTTATGGTTTCATAGAAAGAAAATGACTTTTCAGACGCTGTTTGAAGATAGGGAGTGATTTGGAGTGTCTTATTTCGAAGGGGAGGGAGTTCCATAGTAAGGTAGCCTTATAGGTAAAGGACTGACCATAGGAGCGGGCATAACAGGTGTTAAAGGTGAGGCGATTATCGTTGTGCGATCTTAAATAGCGGCCAGGTGCATTAACACTGTTGAGGAAAGAAAAGCGTTCTTTAAGATAAGAAGGAGTAGCGGGATTAAAAAGAATGGAATAGAGAAGAGTAAGGATGTGCATGTCACGACGCTGCCCTATCGGAAGCCACTCAAGCTGGGCACGGTAGCAGGATACATGATCAAACTTTCGCAGACCAAAGATGAACCTGATGCAAAGGTTTTGTAACCGCTCCAGCTTGTTAAGTTGTTCTTCCGTTAAGTCAGGGTAACAGCAGTCAGCATAATCGAGTAACGGTAATAGAAGGGAATTAGCTAGAGAAGTTTTAGTTTTAATTGGTAAGAGGTTTTTCCAACGCTTTAGCGAACCAATTGTTGCAAATATTTTGCGGCTCACTTCCGACACTTGTGGGATCCAGGAGAGAGTGTTATCGATTAGGAGGCCAAGATTTTTAACAGTACCGCTAAGTACCAAATGACCCGCCTCAAGTCGAATGGGGGGCAAAGCGTTGGTATCCACCTTAACCAATTGCTTGGGACTGCCAATCAAAGCTACCTGGGATTTACCAGCGTTAATGCTAAGCCCATAGGATTTACTCCATTCACAGATCCTTTGTAGTTCAGTATTTAACCTGTGAATGGCCGAGTTGATGTCATGGGCAGGAGCAGCAACGTAAACTTGTAAGTCATCAGCATATAGATGAAATGATGATGAGAGAAGTTGAGTGACAGTATTAATAAATATTGCGAAGAGGAGAGGAGAAAGGACACCACCTTGTGGGACGCCAGCTGCAAGTGATAGTGGAGAAGAGAATTTATTATTGAGAGTCACACACTGCCGGCGGTCACACAGATAGCTAGCAAACCAAGAAATAGTGTTAGAGGAAATATTAAAGGATTCTAGGACAGCTAACAGTAAATCAAAGTCAACAGTGTTAAATGCATTACTGAAGTCAAGTAAAGCAATGACAGAGACAAGTTGTTGGCCCATATTGTCACGGAGATCATCACAAACTTTGACGAGAGCCGTGGTAGTACTATGCCCTTTCCGAAAGCCAGATTGGAACGGACTAAGGATGTTATTCTTAGTTAAGTAAAGGTTAAGTTGCTGGCAGGCAATACGCTCGAGAACTTTAGAAAGGAAGGGTAGAATGGAAATAGGGCGATAGTTAGTATAAGAAGTTGGATTTTTAATCTTTGGAATAGGGATAACGTGAGCGTTCCGCCAGGCACTGGGAAATTTATTGGAAGCGAAGGAAAAATTGAAGATATGGGTGAGAATAGGCAAGACATTATCAAGAAGAAGTAAAATCATCTTGCGATTTAAACCATCACACCCCACAGCGTCCGACTTGATCGCGAGAATATGTTTCTTTATGTCATCTTTGGAAACAGGATCAAATCGAAACTGTGAGCAAGATAAGGTAGGTAGTGATCTAAGATGATTTAGTGTCGAGGCTTTTGCTTGACTGTCAATGGGAGTGATTGAGGTGAAATGTTTGTTGAGTGCATCAAGATCGAGATTGTCTGGAGTATCTCGTTGTTGACGCCCAATCCCAAGAGTCTCCAAAAATTTCCAAGTCCTTTCAGGGCTTTTTTCAATAGATGAAAAAATAAAATTCCTTTGGGCTTCTCTGCAGACCTTGTTACAGTGATTACGCAATGATTTATATTTATTACGATTATTGTCAGTTGGACGTAACTTATATTTTGATTTAGCAGCAATTTATGTGAGTATGTAGGTATGTTTAGGTCAAATCTTGCAAGATGAATTACAACCACTTCCCGGCTTCCAATAGAGCTGAAATTTTGTATGTAGATGTAAATCGGATGACCATGCAATATTATTGTGACATGGAGCTGATCTAATGATGGAGCTGAAAGATGGCTACGGGAACTCTGTAATAAAACGACGTAACCCCATCGAATTTGGACTCGTTTGATTCGTCTTGGCAAGTACTCTAGCCCTAGATGATATCCAGGGTCTGATGATGGAGCTGAAAGGTGGTTAAGGGAACTCTGTGATGAAACTACTTAACCCTATTGAGTTTGATCTCGTTTAGTTCGTCTTGATAAGTACTCTGGTCGATGATTTGGGCTCGTTTGATTTGTCTTGGCAGGTACTCTGGTCCTAGATGATATCGAGGGTCTGATCATGAAGTTGAAAGGTGCTTAAGGGAACTCTGTAATGAAACTAGGTAACCCTAAAGTGTTTGGGCTCGTTTGAATTGTCTTGACAAGAATTCTGGTCCCAGATAATATGCAGGGTCTGATGATGGAGCTGAAATGTTGTTAAGGGAACTCTGTAATGAAACTATGTAACCCCATCGAGTTTGGGCTCGTTTGATTATAATCTTGACAAGTACTCTGGTTCTAGATGATATTCAAGGTGTGATGATGTAGGTCGCTACTAAAAGCTTGTATATTAAAAATCATTTTTTTTATTTACACATGTTGAAATTTGAATAAATATGTAAGTTAACTATTGATATTGTATAAATGGACTGCTATAATTTGGACATAATATCCATTGACACAGTGATATTTAATACTTTTCAATACTCATATTTAACAATATCTAAATACTTATCCTTATGAACTGTTTTCATTTTATTTTTAACTAGCAAAAAGCTGAGCTTTGTGAGGGCTCGCGTAGTTTTTCTAACGGGTACTATGTTCTGTTGCAACTTGCAGTGATGTTAACTCTTTGGTTTTCAAATTAAAATTATTATAAAATATATATATATTTTAAATATATATTTTAAAATATATATATTAAAAAAATATATATATATATATATATATATATATATATATATATATATAATATTATAATATATATTTTAAAAGTAAAATTATGCAGCAATGTATTTTTCAAATTTGCATACTAATGAATTACTTGAATGCATTAGTGCAAATTAATTGTAAGACCTGATTGTGTTCTTCTAAATAACATTATTGCAAATATTGTATTCTATTCTAGGTACTCTACTCCACTCTACTCAACTCTACTCCACATTACTCCACTTTTCTCCACTCTACTCTATTCTACTATACTCTACTCTACTCTATTCTATTCAAGCTACAGATTAAACGGATAAAGGAGAGGCCCCACTCCGATTTTTAGCGGCAGTGACCGAGGCGTTTTTATTGCCTTTTGCGTATTTGCGTCTGTTGCGCGATTCCGCGTTTTCGCACTACTTACAGTACTTACAGTACTTACAGTGCTTACAGTACTTACAGTACTTATAGTACTTACAGTACTTAGGCTGCATTGTGAA
Source organism: Oeneis ivallda (assembly GCA_029955525.1). NCBI lineage: Eukaryota > Metazoa > Arthropoda > Insecta > Lepidoptera > Nymphalidae > Oeneis > Oeneis ivallda. The sequence continues at coordinate 12,728,330 of JARPMR010000009.1, forward strand.
TGACCAAAATGATCATAGCGTAGAAATTAAGTGCCGGATAGAGCAGGCATGCAACGCATTTATGAAGTTGCGCCACTTACTCTGCAACCGATCCTTAAAGATCTCGATCTCTACCAGGGTGCACGATGCTATGTTTTTTCGGTTCTTCTGTACGGTGTCGAATCATGGACTTTAACTCAAAAGGGGCAGAAGTTTTAAAGACAATAAAGCAACGAAAACTGCAATATTTGGGACATATAATGCGTGGCGATAAGTACAAATTGCTCCAACTAATAATACAGGGGAAGATACAAGGTAGGAGACCCCCTGGAAGAAGACAGACCTCTTGGCTTAAGAATCTCCGGACATGGACTCAGACTGAGTACTCGATCCTTATTCCGCGCAGCTGTGTGTAAGGTCCGAATAGCCAACTACGGCTATCATACGGCTATCATAGCCGACCTCCGGTAGGAGATGGCACCTCAAGAAGGAGAAGAATGGCTTTTGCGTTTTTATGGCCTTTTGTGACTGCAACGCGTTTTAGCGATTTTTGAATACAAATATTCGGCGATTCTGCGATCCATACAAGACTATAATATTAATATTATAATATTCTTCCTATATTGAATAAGAATACGCTAGTGTCCGTGTATCTGTCTGTCCCATCGTAGCTGCCTAACGAATACACCGATTTTGATGCGGTTTTTCTATTTGAAAGACGTGATCGAGATGGTTCTTAGCTATGATTTACGAAGATCTGCTCAGGCCTTTGAAACCATCAGCTCATTTCATACTCGATTAAGGGGTCTTACAAGTTTTCACTGGTGCGTTTGATTTGAAATTTGTATACTGTTACTTCGAATTATTTCCTAGGTAACCTAGGATCGAGCAGGAGGATCTGATGATAGAGCAGAAAACTGGTTAACAGGATTTCTGGTACATTCACATTTCGGGGATGTTTTAAATTTTTAATTAAAATTTATACTTGTTCCATGGTTTTGTTTGCGCTTGCGGCTACGTGACGTATTGTATTGTTTTTAATTGTTTTGTTGCTGATCAATGATATATTATTCTACTATTTTAGACACAAAAAAAGCAAAAAAGTTGTTTCGCCGCGTTGCACATATTTTTAGGTTTTATTATTTCACTTAATTGCCAAACTATTTAAAAGGGATGGCGCTATAGCGCTATTCACTCGCGGAATGCCATGAGAGTCCAGCCTCAACGCTGCATCTACTGCCTGCCTACATACAAGCGACGCAAGAGGAGAAGAGGAAGCTGCGAAAGCAATGGCAAAAACTGCGGTGCCAGACCATGAAGACGCGGCTGAACGCTCTGGCCGCCAGGATCTCAGATCAGATCTCGCACTGGAGACAGTCGCAGTTGAATCTTGGCACTCCGCCATCGAGCGAGCCGGCGACGACCGGTCCGGCATGCACCGCCTCTGCCGCCAACTCTCCGGGAAGCCGCCTCCGATTAGACCCTCATGGCCAGTGACGGAACCCCACGTTACCGCGCCGAGGATCGAACGGAGATGTTCGCGGGTCGCCTGGAGACGGAGTTTACACCCAACCCGACTGCGGATGTGCAGCACGTAGAGACCATCGAGCGACATGTGAAGGACTACTTCGAGTCGCCCATACTACCGACAGAAGAGTGTTCTCCCCGGACTAGTCCAAAGGATGGTTTGACGAACTAGACTGCGCAAAGCACCCAGTCCCGACCCAGTCACCAACGAAACCCTGCGTCACCTACCCCCGCGAATCCTCCGTACCGGGAACTTCCCATCATCGTGGAAGCTCGGCCGAGTCATCCTGATCCCCAAGCCAGGCAAGAACATCATGCTGCCTGGGAATAACCATCCCATCACTCTTCTGTCGAGTACCTCGAAAGTCTTCGAGAAGCCACGCGACGAACAGTAGCCTAAGCACGAATATTTTCACTATCGAATAGTTAACGTAAAGTTAACGCCGACAAGATATTTTGTATGAAAACGACTGCACCGCCCGCACAGTGCAACGCCTGTTTTCATACAAAATATCTTGTCGGCGTTAACTTTACGTTAACTATTCGATAGAGAAAATATTCGTGCTTAGGCTACTGTTCGGTTTCCGTGCTGAACACTCCACCACTTTACAAGTGACGAGGGTACTGCACCACCTCGCTACCGCCTACAACAAGCGAGAGCAATCAGTCGCAGAATTCCTCGATATGGAGAAGGCGTTCGATTGCGTCTGGCACGCCGGACTCGTGTAAACGTTTAAACCATAGAACTCAAAATATTTTCAATATTCATAAATCAAATAAAAGCACTATCCTAGGTCAGCAATGATATATTTTGTGTCTTGCAATTACTACGGAACCCTACACTGCGCGTGGCCCGACACGCACTTGGCCAGTTTTTTTTATTATTCTGATTCGGCTTCTGGCAGACAGCACTGGTGAAAAGATGGCATCTTTGCTGGTCCTATTGTTATTTGAAACGCATATTGAATACCTAGGTAGGTACTTACACGTATACCTAAACACAATCACAACTCTTTTTTCGTCCGAGGTTAAAAACTGGTAGGTAGCTACAAATACCCGCGCAAACTTCTTTCCGCAATAAAATCTGTTAAAGTTTGATCCTCAAGCAGCTAACGCATCTTTCTTAGATTACTCTACCGAAGTAGTCTACTGGGTTCTCTGTTACACGCAGAACGCGACGTTGCCGCTTTGTGTTCGAGTACCTATTCGTCAATTTTGGCTCCGGATCAACTTAGTCTAAGTAAATGTCGCATATAAGTTAAATATATTCTGGATCTAAGAAATCATACTCAGTATGATTTTTTCGACCGTTGATGGATCAACAAATATTGGTCAAATCGCTGGTCAAATGAGTATATTGAAAACCTGTAAGTGCAAATCCACCGACGTCACGCGCGCATCAAGGACGGATCAAAGTATATCAATTTGCGCGACGCAGAGCTGAGTAGGTAAACACGTAAAATAGGTGGATCAACATTTACCGTGAAAGGATGATTATATATATATATATATATATATATATATATATATATATATATATATATCATAGCTGATAAAAGCATTGAAGTGGAAATTGGCGGGGCACATGAAGATCTGATGGTCATAGGGGTCCCAAGTTGCTGGAGTGGCGACCCCGCACCGGGAAGCGCAGTGTTGGTAGATCCCCCACTAGGTGGACCAACAACATCAAACAAGTTGCTGGGAGCTGCTGGATTCAGGCAGTCCAATACTGAGGCCTGTGGAAGTCCATGCAGGAGACCTTTGTCCAGCTGTGGACGTCTATAGGTAGATAAAGAAGAAGAAGAACATAAAAGCAATTAAATTAATCAAATAATATAGTTAAAATATTTTCCTAGACAATCAAAGAGTTCTCAGAAGATTTCTGAAAACTAAACCCACACAGATGAAGTAGCATCAGCTAGTACTTAAATATTGTTTTGTGATTGAACACACTTATCTGTTATTTATCTACTGCATAGACAATTTTATCTTTTATCTCTAATTAAGTATTTATTAGTTAAAAAATATACATGCTTAGGGTAGATAATAGATATTATGCATTTGATTATACAATTCCCGGACATGAAACAGATCTGTGACACTTATCTGAGGTACCAGGTGTAGAATATTTTTTCTCAGTTCCAGAGATGTACCCCAATGGCATCCCAGAATCGTTCACCGATGATGACGATCACTTCTTCCCGATTTTCTTGACTGGAATAATCATTGTGGTACTGCTGTACATATTGTATCACAACAAAAGTAAATTCACCAAAGTGGTAAGTAGAAAATTTCCTCCTGAAGTAATGACCACGCAAAAAATGCATCATGGCAGCCTGATGAGTTTTTGCTATGACGACAGCCGCCGTAGATTCGTTTGTTTTTCATGCAAATCGAATTTGAATTATTTATTTATTTATTTTGGATACCAGTTTAGTAGTTTACAATTCTAAAACAAACAACAGGAGCATTAACCAATGGTCTTTTTATGAGATGTCACAATAATATTAAAAATAGAGCCACATCTGTTGGGGTGTGGGACAGTGCCCATACAATTTTTTGCATGGTCCTTTGACAATCTGTTTAACCTGAAGAAAAAGAAGCCTATTCTCCCATGGATCTTAACATGAGCTCAGGGAAGATTGCATCAAGCACTAGTAGTTAAAAAAAATGCCTTTAACTCTGACACTGGTGTAATAATAATTATTATAAATGCAAATTTAGTAGTGTCTGCTTTCTTTCACGTCTCAACCGATGAACGGATCTCTATGAAAGGCACAGAAATAGCAGGCATTAAACGGTGAAGGAGAAGCAGTGATAGCCTAGTGGTTAGGACTCTGGTCTCCTATTCGGGGGGTCGCAGGTTCGATTCCGGGTACGCACCTCTGACTTTTCGGAGTCAAGTGCGTTTAAGCAATTAAATATCACTTGTTTCAACGGTGAAGGAAAACATCGTGAGGAAACCTGCACATCTGAGAGTTCTTCATAATGTTCTCAAAGATGTGTGAAGTCCGCCAATTCGCATTGGGCCAGCGTGGTGGACTATGGCCTATAACCCTTCTCTGAAAGGAGACCTGGCTCAGTAGTGAGCCGTCGATGGGTTGTTAATGATAAAACGGTGAAGGAAAACATTGTGAGGAAACCTACACACCAGAGAGTTCTCCATAATGTTCTCAATGGTGTGTGAAGTCAGCCAATTTGCATTGGACCAGAGTGGTGGAATATGGTCTACAACAGCATGGTAAAGCTACAGGTAGGTTTGAGGGGGTTGAGCTGCTTGGCCACCAGTAACCTGTGTCCAAACACCGGAAATTGGGTGGAATAGTTCTTACACAGGACTGATCACCCGCCTGGCGTTAGCAGGCGTCTCGGGACTCCACAAATACAGTACAAATACAATGGTCTACAACCCTTCACTAAGAGGAGACCTGCGCTCAGTAGTGAGCCGTTCATAGGTAGCTGATCAATTTTCCTTTTCAGATTCTAGGGCTCCTAGTAGAAGGTAGACAATCAGGTCGGCGAAGAAACAGCCGCGGCCACGCCTACCGCCGCCTCGACACGCTGGAGCAAGCCATGAGCTCCAACACCGAAGCGCCGCCCAGCAAAATTATATACTGAGCAGCATCACTAACTGTCTGTAGGCGTACAAAGATATACATTAATAATTATTTATATAAGCTAATAGGGTATTTTACTCTTTTTTGAAAAGTGTCTAAAAATATGATCCTAAGGTATATGATAATATAGGTATAGTACTAGAAAATTTACTAAAATTTATTCAATCGATAAGTACCAATACAATGCATTTTAATTTATAGCATAGGAAGAAAAGTGAAAACTTTGAAATAAAACATAAAAAAAGCTGTATCAGATCCCATACAAAAAATACCCAGGCCCGGCGCAAAAGTACTAGGTATATCCTAAAATTAAGCGTATAAATTGTATAACTTTTCTAAAAAAGAATAAACGCTCAATTCGATAGCTAAAGTGGTAATTTTGCCTTATGAAGTTTTGCAGGCATTCACATCAAAAACTGTTTTTTTTTTTTACAATAAATCGTTATTAATATCTGATTGGTTAGTTTAAATAATATTAAATATTTTCAAAGTCTAATAATACGATAATTAAAGATAATTAGTACCTATCTAAGACAACATTCAAATATATTGGATGAGTGAGGCGCGCGCGCGTTTTAAAGCGCGAGAGAGAAACATAAATTATAATGCCTGTATAGGTAGCGGCAAAAAAACTTCTTCAAAATCAAAATCTTAAAACCCCACAAAATATCCTAAATAGGTATAGATTTAGTGCGTTGATACTTGAGCCAATCAGTTATTATTAATTATGATTTATTTTCAAGAAATCAGTTTTTGAGATTCTATAATTTTGTAAACTGAAACTTACATTTTCCGACTTCGTATTGTCTAAACTATTACATTTTTAGATTATTTGGATATATTAGGAGTAAAATACCCTATTATTGGAAAAAGCCAACTGTGTTAAAAAGTATCAAGTGAAAATTCAAATCGGTTCAATAGTTTTTACTTCCACACAAAAGAGAGTTTCTACATATATAATCTATTTTTTTTCCTTGAAAGTGAACAAATCGGAGAAACGCGTAACCGACCAACATAGCCGAGCGCTTACGATGTTTTTTCAAACAGTTTCAACGGTTTAAAAAGAAGATTGTCTCATCGTTGTTGTTCCTCTGAGAGATCCTCTTCTTTCTGATCTGATCTGTGAGATCCTCTTCTTTTAACGAAGATTGTAGATCTGATAGATTGCGAAGGAAATGACACTGGTGACAGCAGATTTGACTTGCTCAGTTTTTAGAACCATGTCTTGTTCACAATGTAAGCAGCATGATGTACTTTTTGAAAGCAAATAAAATTATCGTAATAACTTGATTATTATAACAATTTGAAACAAGGTACTGTAATATCCACTCTTTTTCATAGTGATTGTACACTTACATTTGCTTTTCAAATTGGAAACATTCGACAAATAAAATATTGTAAATATAATATTATTATTAGGTATATTAATTTTGCGAGTATTATAAATGATGATAATTACTGTTAATTAATTAGCGATTATTTGTAATTCTCATCACGGTTCGGTTTTGATCTCGTGTACTCTTACTTCTTACTAATATAAATGCGAAAGTGTGTTTGTTGGTTTGCCCTTCAATCACGCTGTAATAGAGCTAGAGATCGACGTTATTTTTTTCATGGCTGTAGTAGAGGACCTGGAGAGTTATTTAGACTACTAACATACTTTCTATCCCGGAAAATGAAATAGTTTCTGCGGGATTTTTAATACCAAATCCACTCGGACGAAGTTGCGGGCATCTGCTAGTCAGCTAGTAATTGATGGGATTTTTGGGACTCTGTGCGCTGAGGTTAAAGGATATTTTACGGCGCATTACTAGTCTATTTAAATTATAACGCTTACTTTGATAAATTTTTGTTAGATTTACAATTACTTTTTAATAATGGTGGCGGTTTCAAACAATTCGATCGACCCCTATTTATTTAAGTGTGTCATGTTGATCAAAAATATTTATTTCTTTATTTTAGTGTATGAAGATCTATTAAGTTGATTTTAAGTACAATAAAGTCTGGTAAAACACAACGCATGGCGTCAGTTCGTGGCTCAGGGTTTGACTTGTACCTACTTCATATTATAGTTCCAAACCGTATTTAAATTCACCTAAAGAAAGCAAGTATGGAAACAAAAACTTTTAAACAACGTAAGAATTAAAAAAAAGCTTTAAAATAAACATTCTAATGACACTCGGAACTAACCGTGGATTGGGCATTCTCGGGACAAGACCTATAAAAACGCACCCTGAGCTCTTGGAGGTATGTAGAAAGAATATTTCAAACAAAGGAAAGATAATATTACGAGTATTCCAAAAACGGTTCCTCAAAGAAAAAGTAGAAACCTGAGCAATTTTTCTGTAAAAGTGATTTATCATTACTACGAACTACTAGTGTCACTGGTCAACTTTAATTCCATGTATTCTTATATGCAGATCAACAATGACAATGTTATATCCGGTTTTTTTTTTTCTGAAGCACATCTGTTAATTTCACCTGGCTATATTACAATTTCTTTGACATCTATGCCTATATTGCAGTCTCACCCTGCTCTGACAGAGTTAAAAAGAGACAGATATATGTATTGACAATTGCCTTAAAAAATATTTCATCAGCCTGTCTGCCGCCACGCGTTTTGTCTCACCACGGGTTCATAGAAATAATAATATATTTCATTATAGATAACATTGTTGCTTCAGACGCTAAAGAATGAATCGGTTAGGTTCTTTTAGATCTCAAGATTCGACTTGAAATCTTAATAAGAATATCGACATTTATTTATTTCATGCCGATTTTCTTTCAATTTGTCTGTGTAATTAAGTTTAATCGAGTTATTATGCACTGTGTAGTTATTTTTTTGAGCTAAGTAATAGAGATCTTCATGGTGTTGATATTATGATATTGGAATTTTTTTGAAATATGTCAGGGAATGACTGAGATATATGGAGATATAGATAATCAAAATTGACAGTGTTAAATAATGGTTGTGGATCATGGAAGTAGACGTCATAATTCCTAGTTCATGTTGTGGAGCGTGTAAGTAAGTATATTACGCGCCAATTTTCTCGTCACTGGGCGCGGCACGTTTAAGCTTCCAACTTTTTCTAAGAAATACTGGCATACTTCATAAATAATATTGTAAACGATTGCATACTATAATTATATAAATAACTTGTGTTTTTAGAGATATAAATTATAATTTATTTTACTATCGTCCTTTTTATATTTTAAATTAAATTTTGTCAAGCACAAGACTGTCTATTTCTCAGTGAAAAATAAAATAACTTCTCCATTAATGTAATGATAGGTATTGTCAGATTTATTATGACAAATAGGTTGAATCTTACAAACTTAAAAATGTAGGTAAACTACGGCCGTCCAGAGAATGCGTTCCTGACACGTCGCGATTGAACTGACTACGTAACTTTGTAATGGCGTTGCAGTTACGATAAAAATATTATTGCTGGTTGTTTACCGTTTTAACAATTGATGAGCATTAAAACAACATTATTATATCAATAATCAATTAATGTTATAATTTTGGGCCAAACTGAGTGTCAAATAACTTGGTAAACAATATTTTTCTAAATCTAAACTGCGCTATTACAAGGTTATGTCAACCGGATATTTTTGTTTTGTATGGCAAACTGACAGGTGTCAAAAACGTATTCTCTCGGTGGCCGTACTTTAAGTAAATGATAGTACATTTAAAAAATTGATTCTAAGAAATTCTATTCTACGGTTTAAGACTTTTTGATACAATAAAATATTTATATCACTTTACTTTATCTACTCGTATGTTAATCCTGAGCTCTATATTATTAATTTACTAGTGGTTTGCCCCAAACTGAGACCTCGGGGTATTCCATAATTCCCATAAGTTTTGACTGTACCCTATTTTTAGTTATGTAAAGCAATTTTGAATGAATAAAACGTAATTAATAATGAATATATGTAGATTTTTTTTATGATAATCCAAACTACGTATTTTCACGTGTGCAGTACGCGTACCTATGTAGCTGTACTTAAATTGATTTATTACATCGTATTAATACATGACAACCATTTACTCATTATGTTAATAATTGAATAACATAATTAGTACTTGTTATAAGACTGTTTTTGCGATAGTAAATGACGGTGCCATCTATTACCATTATTGTGAAGTTATGTTAAAAATACTGATATTTCGTTTCTTTATCTCATTTTAGTATTTGTTGTTCAAGTACAGGATATAACTGAAATTATATACACAATTTTCAGCTTTTAATATAAAGCCGTTTGTGACATAAGAGTCTCGAATTCAATCTCAACTTTGAAAGCCCCACATTTCGTCAAATTTAAAGGAAAAATTTAAATAAGATTGTACTTGTCTTCAGAATCAAATTCTTTTAAAAAAAAATCTTTGAAAAGATCCCACATGCCTATGTACCTAATGCCATGAAAAAAAATTTACTTCGCATTCGTTTCTATGAGAGCCCCCTGAAATAAAGATTTTTATAACTTTTTAAACAATATTTGGTTGAAGTCCACCGGTTTACATTGTAAATATTGTTTAAATTTGAAGTAATTACGTTCATTAATTCAGAAGTTATAAGGCTCTGACATCAAGCGGACGGATGGACGGACGGACAGACGGACAAGTGAAAATTCACTCAAGTAGAATCAGAGAACTCGCTTCGCTCGGTTAACACTTGAGAGGCTGCCGTGTCGACTCACTTTATTGACGCCATTTTGGCGCTTTAAGCAGATACGAGGTTCTCTGGAATCTGGAACTAATAATAATGCAAATGGCGCACCGACCTCTTTAATTAACTTATGATTCCATAGATTAATTATTACAGACCTCTTAATCCTATTAATCTATGATTTCATAGATTAATTATAGAGGTGCGCCATTTCTTAAATTAGTTCTAAAGAACTTTCCGTACTCATTGAGATACCGTAACTATGCTGCTGGCGAAATAATCTGTGCCCAGTTGGTACGGCTAAAATTCATTACTTGGGAATTGAATTGAAGAGTATCTTTTGTATATGGACAGCTAATCCAGAGTTAATCATAGATAAGGTAAATATAGAGATCAGTGGATGTAAATCTAATGTTTTTATAATATTACTAGCTGACCCGGCGAACTTCGTACCGCCAACTTATCTATATAAATAAAACAAACAAACTATCATAATCAAAAAAAAACTATCCTATCTTTCAAGTTGGACCGAATTACAGATAGTTACGAAGTTTGATCTAGATCGGTTCAGTAGTTTAGGAGTCCATCGCGGACAAACTAACATGACACGTAATTTATATATATTAAGATTAGTACCTACCTTACTATTAATTTTAATGACTAGTATTTTATTTTATAATAAACTAGTGGTTCGCCCCGAACTGAGACCTCGCGGTAACGGTATCCCATGATTATTCATTCAATCGATACATGATAACCAATACTGACATTATTATTATGCCCGTTTTCACCAAACATACCTAAATCATCCCCTAAGTAGGAGTCACTTTACGTAGGTAGCTCCTAAATACAATCCTAAGTCCTAACATCCGTCCCAATGTCCTTTTAGGTGTCCCGTACAGGATCGTGATAAATAAGTTGACAGAAATCATCACCTAACTTATCATAGGTAGCCCGTAAAGGTTAGGGAACGTTACTGAAAACATTGAATTATTATGTAGGTACTAACGAGTGAAACCGGGTTACGGGCATCTGTACAAATCGTCATCTATCGACGCAAATAGAAAATATACAAAATATTGTAGTAATTAATAGTTTATTGAAGTTTGATATTTAACTAAAAAATAATTTTAATTGAATAATATGGTATTATATTATTATGTAACTAAATAATAATGGTCGACGCAAAACTGTTTTTGGGATAGGTCGTAGTCGTAATCTAGTTCCATGGAATAGTGCCTAATGTAATGACTGCGCCATCTATTAGCATTATTGTGAAGCTATGTTGATGCTATATGAATTACTGATGCCCATTAAAAATTAAATAATCTCGTTTCTTTATAATATTCATATAATTTTAGTATTTGTTGTTCAAGTACAGGATATAAGTGAAATAATAAAAATAAAACAGGTTGAAAATACGTAGCGGATTTTGCTAGAGAGCGTCTTCAAGCGAGCGTATAAAATCGCCACTTTGAAAGCCCCCCATTTCGTCAATTTTAAAGGAAAAAATAAAAAAATAATATTTTTTTACTCGGTTCGAAATTATCTTTAACATGATATGTTACAATTTTATATAACGCGATAAAATTTTTTTTACTTCGCATTCACTTCTATGAGAGCCCCCCTGAAATAAAGGTTTTTATAATTTTTTTCGTACCACTTGCTCAAAAAAGTGACATTCTGTGCCACAAAAAGCGAACATAACAATAGTCATATTTAATCTGTTAAAAACAGGGAAAGAAAATTGTACTGAATTTCATTCATCCTCTAGGGGGAGAATGTGATTTAAATTTGGAATACTTACCGAAATTTATACTGAACTACATCTGTGTTTACACCATTGAGTTTGTATATAAAGCATTATACATCTTTTTGAAAAAGGAATACGCATTTATTATGCAGTTATGATTATTAAATAAAATTACGAAAACCGACGAGGCCGTATGAGCTTGATGCCTTTGCTTTTCCGACAAAAAAATATTAGTCTAGGAATTTGCCGCGTTTTTGTTTTCTTCAAATACATAAACGTTAAGTTTTTTTTAATTTATTTTTATAAATAAGTAAATGTTCTAAAAATACGTTACGATGTTAAATCAAAGTGACAGTGACAGTGAATTGTCGGATTCCATCAGTGCAAATGCTCAGACGCAAGAACAGAGAAATACTCAAATCAACTCATCAACAATAAATGTACCAAACAAAAATGTAACTCTCTCTATCAATAATAATTGGACCAATGTTTCGAATGTTAACTTTTACTTTTAATTGTCATTATTTTTAATAAATGCTTATCTCATATTATTATTGTGTTAATTTTTTCGCAAATGGTACGAAAAGTAGAGTATTTTCCTCGGTGATAAAGCTGTCTTAGTCTTGGGTGAACTTAAATCCCTCGCTACACTCAGAACTCGTCTTAAATCCCTCGCTTCGCTCGTGATTTAAGTTTTTAACACCCTCGCTACGCTCGGGAGTAATCCTCGAGTCCTTCGTTACGCTCGCGATTTAAATCGTCACCCGCGACAGAAGACACTGCTTTATCCCCTTGGTTAATAATCTACTATTATGCAATATTCGGCTGAAAGCCATCAGTTCACATATTATATCTAAATTTGAAGTAATTACGTTCAGTAATTCAAAAGTTATAAGGTTCTGACAGACGGACGGAGGGACGGACGGACGGACGGACAAGAGCAAATTCACCTAGTAGACTCAGAGACCTCGCTTCGCTCGGTCAATTAGTACTTATACGGTATATTATAAAGAATAGAAGAGGCATATTAATTAAGAGTTCTATTTAGTGAGCTGTTGATCGGTTGCTGATGATGAAACATGGATATATTTCAAACTAGTTGATGCCCGCGACTTCGTCCGCATGGATTTAGTTTTTAAAACTTTCATTATCCGAGATAAAAAGTAGCTCTCCCGGTCTGAGGAACCACTACTACATCCATTACTATACCCATGCAAAAAATCGCATCAATCCGCTGTTCTGTTGCGACATGATTGAAGGACAAACCAACAAACAAACACACTTTCGCATTTATAATATCAGTAATGCTTTATTATAACACTTTTTATAATTGTCAAATTTTTTACCATACCTACTCCAAAGACAAAATTACGTTTAGCTGTTATTTACGTTTTGTTATTCCACTGTCATTTGCGTTTTGTTATTCCATGTCAGATTAGTTTTTGTTGTACCACGTTTTATAGTGACTTGACGGAAACGCAGTCGAACGGGATAAAAAGTATCCTATGTCCGTCTCCTGGTTCTAAGCTAGCTCTCCACCAATTTTCAGCCAAATCGGTTCATCCGTTCTTGAGTTATAAATAGTGTAACTAACACCACTTTCTTTTATTTATATATATATAATATATATATAGATATATAGATATCGAGTCAATATAACGGCAAAGTAACATGCATCTTAATGCCTTGTTTTAAGGCCCATTTATTTACAGCCAGGTCTATCGACCCAAGCGGCAACTACGAGTTAAAGATAGATCAAGATCACGACTGTAAAACTAAGGTAAAACTAGAGCGTTTAGTTCCATTTTACTCTGACATCGGTTTAAATCTATGAACGTCTATACCTAAGTCTAAACTCAAGTTTACTTTTATAAACGAGAATAATTATGTGAAAAAAAGTTGCAAAGGGATAAAAATATTCAACAGAAAGCGAACCTATTATTATATTTATTAGTTATAAGTAAGGTGCATCGGGGGAATTCCGATAGAAATTTTGATGAGATGACAGGCGGCTTAACGTTGTCGAATTAATTTAAAATATTTATAATTTTATTTACTAACAAATTTTACTACCGTTTTTTTAAATAAATGACCTATTGATCCTTATGAAGAGATTCAATAAAAATGCTTATTTAAATTGAATACAAATATTCAAAAATGTAGTTCGTATTTTTTGTTAACAAGAGTAATTCCGATATATGTTGGGGTTATTCCGAATATTTTAAAAAATGAGTTTTATTAAGTTTAAGTTTAGAGTTCATATTTCATTTTTACCCAAGATAGTCCTTATGTCAATTTAGTTCTTATTACTGTTGTCGATGACCGAGAACATCGATTTAGCCATCTAATCATAACCATTAGACATAGTACATACTAATTTAATTAGTATGTACTATGTCTAATGGTTCGGAATAACCCCGCCAAGAACCTCAAAGAAATAATGGTTCCCAAATTTCAAGCATTTACTTACCTTTTCAACCACAATATGTTACTAATTAAAACAAAATAATAATTACACGCAATTCTTTATTGAGATCAATTTGAGCAATTATAATTAATTTTTAAGCTTAAGAGAACTATTAAATAGTTAATTCACTTTATTATTTATGTGCTCTGGAATCGTTTCTCGAGCAATAAATAGCTTTCCATTTCAGTATTTTCTTCTTCCATCTTTAATATCTGCAATGGCTTGAACCAAATCTTTTGGTTGGTCCTTTTTATTTTTGCAAACATAAGTACGAGGCATAATTCTGAAAAAAAAAGTACAATAAATACTATAATAATAATGTTAAAAAACCGAAGCGGCTTACCCATACGAGGGTCCAAATTCCATTTTAGGGTGAACCTATGCTTTGCTTGGTAAGCTAATTATTAATAATAATGTTCTAAATAAAAATAAAAATCAAAATTGACTTAATTACATTTAATACAATAATTAAAAAAATACTACAATATGTTCCATTAATCAATTTAGTTAGCTGAAGCACCTAATATTATTATGAGCAGTCAACTACAATATTTATTTTGCCAATAAAATATATTCACAGTTTGACAACCACTGACAATAACTGTAAACGAGGTAGCTCTATCGGAATTGCCCCGCAGGGGTTATTTCGAAAAAAAACCAAATATAGAGCTACGATATTCTGAATCATTTCATAATTTAGTAAAAACGTCAATATATTTGAAAAACTAATTAATATTTCAATAACTTACCAGATCACTGAGAAAAATTGCACGGGGTAAATCCGAATGTCGAAAATGGCGCGAAAAATGAGTAGGCTCAGAGAATTTGAATTTGCACGCGTCCATTCGATGGTAGCGGCTAGACTCAACTGAAGCGGCGGATGCCATCTATTGCAGTGCTACCGGCGTTTTGTAGAAATTTTAGACTTTCGGAATATCCCCTTTTTCGTAATTACCTCAATGCACCTTATTTATATCAAATATTATTGGCAATCTTCGGTTGGAAAGAAAAAAAAGGCAATTTACGATTTATTATTGGCGTCTTGGCTTATATATTTTTATGTTTTTTTGGTATGTGGTAACCTACCATAATAAAGTTGATACCTACAATTTAAACTTTTTTTAATTTCTAAACGATTATGACTAATAATTTTGATTGATCCTTGCTTTCAATGAGTAAAATAAACAATGATTGCATAATAGTAGAAGCTCGTAGTTTTCAGGTAAACGCCATCTATTGCATTCTCCAAAAATTATTTTAAGTTTTAATTTGGCACAAAAATACCGTCCTTGTAAACAAGTTTTAGAGCCAAGGAACTAGGAATTACGACTACGTGTTAGTGCTTGTTTTTTTTCCTTTCAATAGATGACGTTACTTATATCATCTGTGCTCATGGAAGTAGGAATGATCTGTGCTATGTATTATTATAGGTACGTACAATATCGACACGAAATACTGTGGGGCATCCATTACTAATATCTATGGATAGGTCATACTAAGACCTAAGTTTAAATCGCAGGTACCTACCTCGTATATTAGCGTATCGCCTCAACTGATGCATTTAGGAACTAGGAAGTCTATGTTTGCAAATTTGCATCAATCAAACTTCCAACGCCTTATTGCTTTTGCACCTTTTTTATTCGATGAAAGCGTTTGACTGCGATCTCAGCTGTGATTCTGTCTAGTCTAAGATGGTATGAATATGATGAGGGACGATGGATCATCATCCATCAGCAGTAAGCGATTTTTATACCTAGGTACCTACTTGTCAAATCAAGTGATGAAAAGAAACAAACTCAATAGCGGAACCCACACTCGGAAATAGTAGTGGGCGTTTTGTAACGTAATCGGTTCGAGAAACTAGTTGTGCGACTGATAATCGAATACGTAGTTTCGTGGTTCAGAATGTAACGATTATTTTACGTAAGCACTTCATAAACAACGCGTTGAAGTGACGCGGCGCGTAACCGAATCACAGACACTGGGTACTTCAACTCACATCACTTATCACATCCACTTAAACAAGTTACAAGTTACAACCACTTCAATTGATTGTATGCGTATGACACACTTAACATAAATATTTCGCCAACGTCTCGGGATATTTGAGCTAGCGAGCAGGTAGGTCGGCTGGTACGTAATCTGTACAATAAAAAGAATGAGTTATAGTTTGTTTTACTACAAACTTTGACATGGCAAATAAAGATTATGCGAACTTGTGCGTTATATGCTTGCGACAAAGTTCATTATGTTTCTTAAGTATGTAGGTATGTTTCTTTAATAATAGTAATTGTCGGGAGAAAACTTGACCTGGGATTGGGTTTTTTTAGTTCTAATTTTAGACTTATTTTATTAGTTTACCTGTGTAATGGACTATTGATGAATGTTGCGTCACGTGCATATCTAACACACAGTTAACATCCTTACTAATATTATAAATGTGAAAGTGTGTTTGTTTGTTGGTTTGTTGGTGTTTTGGTTTTTTGGTTTCTTGGTTTGTCCTTCAATCACGCCGCAACAGGGTACGGATCGACGTGATTTTTTGCATGGTTATATGGTATGGTTGGTATACCATGAATTTTAAAAACTATATCCACGCGGACGAAGTTGCGGGTGATGCCCGCTAGTAATATTTAAATGTAAAACTATTTTAGATCCAAATTGATTTAAAATT
The DNA here is from genome assembly GCA_029955525.1 of Oeneis ivallda. Lineage (NCBI taxonomy): Eukaryota > Metazoa > Arthropoda > Insecta > Lepidoptera > Nymphalidae > Oeneis > Oeneis ivallda. Next base: position 12,745,020 of record JARPMR010000009.1, read on the forward strand.
TACTAAAAATTGCATATTTATGTACCTATTTTGTATACTTAAGTATACATAATAGACCTACTTTAAATAGTGTTCTGTAAAAAATAACTCATAACTATACATTAAATTTAATTAATCTAAAATATTAACTTCTAAATACGCCTGCATAACGTAAACAATAAAAAAATATATAAAATACTCAAATTTCTAATCCATAGATTTGCCAGTTCTAAGCCTGGATAGAGGAGGAAAGTTCATTCACTTACTAAATTTTTCATTCGTTTATTTACTATTGCCCGATTGGACAAAATTATTTAAAATTTAAAATAATAAATAAAACTGATAATTTTTAACTCGTAACAGTTTGTCTTGTAGATGATATTATATCGTCTCTATAGTCGTAAGCGTAACGATCATGTAAGTAGTAGGTGTACAAATCGTCGCTTTGTTTATGGATGTAACTAGTTACGAAAATAATCGTTACTGAAACAGATTACGCGTACCCGCGAAACTACGTACAACCGATTACGTGTAAAAGCGATTACGACCCACCGCTACTCGGAAACCGTAGGTAAGTAGGTAGGTACCTACTACTATAGCTGCCGAGCATACATAATAAATAGCATAGGTACGTCATATAAACTAAAGTTAGTCTCTATTATCACAGAGTAAAGATAGGTTATTTATGACTTAGTAGGTAGGTACCTAACTACCTACTAAGCTTTCTTGTACTGTAGGTACCGTAAACTCATATAACCTAATGAGTAATGACTTATGTTTTGCCTAACTAAATCAAGAAACTTGTTTGAAGAGATATTATTATAAAGGTCTACCAACCGAAATAGGTACCTTAGGTAATACATTAGGTAAGTACTTACCTACCCGTGCCCTAAATCTCGATTGAAGAAATACTTCTTGTAGACATCTACATTAGACCTAGGTAGTCGTAATTCCTAGTTCCATGTCTACATTGCCCTAGCTCTATCATTAGAATGTGTCAGATTCGTTTTTAAAATTAGAAAGAAAAGATATCATCCTAATAATTATTCAATGAAATTAGTTTAATTAATCGATAAATCGATATTTGACTGGACGAGATACATTTGACGCTACAAATTCTGTCCCTGTCTGAGAATCATTCGACTACCTAATAGCTGATGGTCTCGCGTCTAGGTCACTAGATTTGATTGAGGGATTGCGACAGCAATCGCACCCTAATCGAATAAATTAGGCTTAGATGAGTGTTTGATTAAATAGCACTGATATTTTCGATGACTATCGCCCATGTCTGTCCTACCTGTCCTGCGCGGCCTGCGCTGCCTGCGTCGCTTCAATGCGTTCAGCTTTAGGATCTCGTCGTAGCCTCGCTGTGTTTATTTATTTATTTATTTAGGAAAGTCAACAGTTGATACAATAATACATTTATAATAAAATTAAATAACCAACTTAAGAGAGCTGAGAGCCACTTGATTAAAATTCTCAACTAATTTTAGGATTTCACAACATGCTTTAACAATTACTTAACCTGCATACCTACAATAAGAATAATTATTACATAAAGCCTCGCTGTGTGTGTACGGGTAGTTCTTCAGAGACAAAATTTTCGATTTCTATGGGTATATTTCTGTAACCAACTAACAAAACGGCATGTAATTTTTTTCTTGTACAGTTTAGCTTTATCCCTAACTGGGGCAAATAATATTTTTGAAATAATTGCTGTCTAGGTACAAAAAAAAATTTTTTGAAGTGTGTTCTTCTGATTCATATAGCGCGTCCGTTAGCCATTTTCCGCAACAAAATGGTCGATATCGCGTTTTCCCTTTGATACATTAATATAAACTGGTTCGCCCCGAACTGAGACCTCGCGGTACTTATCCCATAATTTCCATAAGGTAGTTTTAACTATATTATAACGCGCCGAATCTGATGACGTCAATCGTCATCTGCTTTCGTGGATGGGATGCGTATTTACAATATTAAAGACAGCGCCATCTATTAACAGTATAGTGAAGTTTTGTTAAAAACATTGATGCCCATTAAAACTTAAATATTTTCGTTTCTTTATAATATTTATCTTATTTTAGTATTTGTTGTTCAAGTACAGGATACAAGTGAAGTAAGAAAATAAGTAGACCTTGAAAATATATAGCCAATTTTCTCAGAGAGCGTCTTCAAGCGAGCGTATTAAATCGCCACTTTGAAAGCCCCCCATTTCGTCAATTTTAGGAAAAAAAATATAAAAAAAAACGTTTGTACTCTGTTACAAATTGTCTTTAAAATGATAAGTACACAGAAAATCTATGAATAGCAAAAAAAAAATTTTTACTTCGCATTCGCTTCTATGAGAGCCCCCCTGAAATAAAGATTTTTATAACTTTTTAAGCCATTTTCGGCTGGAGGCCATCGGTTTACATATTATATCTAAATTTGAAGTAATTACGTTCAGTAATTCAAAAGTTATAAGGCTCTGACAGACGGACGGACGGACGGACGGACGGACAAGTGCAAATCGCTCTAGTAAACTCAGAGACCTCGCTTCGCTCGGTCAATTAAGATTTATTCGAAAGGTAATGAATTGTCCTCTTACAAAAAAAAATATGTATTAGTTATAACTACGTTAGTTTGTTTTTAAATAATTAAATAACAAGTGTCCGGCGTATAATACTGATTAATGTGGCGTAGGCTGCGCTTGACCGTACTTGGTCAGATAATAATAATGAGACTCTCTCCGCTCGAAGGGAAGCCAGTCGTGCAACGGACGAGCTAAAAGACGAATGAGAGGCTGGTTGGCTTAGATCCCGGTGTTACGAAGGTAAATATCTGATTCATGTGTGCTTGGTTCAGGTGGCATTCTGATTACAATGCCTACTTTTAAAATTTATTTTATTGTTTTACTAAAACTTAATTGCGTTTCGTGTGATGCTTTTGGGTTTAAGATTCGTGTAGAAAAATGCAAATACTGAAGTCTGTATGTATGATGAGTTATGCATGATTATAGGCAAAATCCTAATTCATCTGTGCCTGATTCATATGGTCAAACCCCTATATGAATCATAAAGTAATCTAGTTTTACCCTTCTCCAGCACAAAAGGAGTGCTTTTGTTGCATAATTCTCCTTCTTCTAGTGTTATTTTATTATATAGATACATATTTACTTAGCTATAACCTTTTGAATAATTCAAAAATCACATAAGTAAACTTATTCTATATAAATTAATGAATAAACGAACTCATAAAACATTCGCTGATTGTACAGTATGACACGAAGTCATACTGTACAATCAGCGAATGTTTGCGCCATGATGCCGTCGCAATTTGGGAACATTTACAACCAATTATCTGATTTCCGGAAAACTAAGTGCCAAGCGTAACAATCTGTCACTTTATTTCGGATTCACCATCGGCGCAATATCGTAATCGCAAAATGTTTTACATAATGGCGAAAATGCACTGGTACTTTCCAAGTTTGCAATTATTAGTGTGGATTTATTCTGAAAAAGGACACGGGAAAGGGGCTCCTGATGGTGTCGGAGAAGTTCTTAAACGAACTGCTGATCAAATAGTTGCAAGAGGGAATGACATTCCAAACATTGAAATTCTTGTCAGACACCTAAAAGAACGTTGTCAAGGAGTTTTACTATAAGAAGTTATTATTCATGAGTCAGGCATATTAGAGAAAGATATTCTGATTCATCGAAGAAAGCTACATGCATTTTGTGATTAAAAGGCCAAAGAAATTATATTACTTTTAGTAACTTCTTAACTTTGACTTCAAAACTTATTATGTTCATTATACCAATATGTATGTTTCTTTGAAAGTTAATAAGACAGATTAATGTCAAAAATACCATTTAATTAAAGTTGATCTAATTTTTGTTACTTTATTGTTAGTAATAAATAAATATACTGTTGATTGTTTAATAATTAAGACTGTTTAATTAAGACTGATGTCAAAAGTGCCATTATTAGAATAAGTTTTAACTTCTGTGATATTTGAATTATGAAAGGTTAAAGCTAAGTAAGTAAGTAAGTCAATAAGTATAATAACAGGACTAATGTACACAGAAAAAATTAAACAGAGAGAATAATATTGTAAAGTAGCAAATACAATAACTTTCTAGTACCTAGCAGAATTTATTGTATTACAAAATATTAGCAATAGATATTCTCGCTTTCCATAAAATACAAGAATTATTTATGTATTATATGTTAAAAACCTTTTTGAAACTCCAGTATACATACTGGAGTTTCAAAAATGTTTTACAAGAATTATTGTTGAATTCACCATATTTATTTCCTTGATATTATGATCACTGATAATAATTGCTCATAAAAACAGATTAATGTTGTTAAAATATGATTTTTTTTAAATATATAGAGCCCATCTACATAAAGTTTTTCACTTTTATTTCTGTTTCTGATTCATCTGTAACAAATTCTGATTCATATGGGCACAAAATATTTGAACGTCCATATCTTGAAAACTACTTTATAAAAACGAGTCCCTCATTCAAATATATGTTATTTGGTATACCTATTTTCATATGAGTACGTTTTACAGAGCTGAAAGTGAAATTAAATTTTGGCCATATGAATCAGTTGAAGAATGAAATTTCGAAGAACTACCCTTACGCGTTATGCTTCCAGAAAAACTAATTTCATAATAATATAAAGATTGCTATTGGGTGCATGTTGTTTGTTTAAATATTCAGCAGACCACAGATGATACTAATATTGTGATTCAAAAGTTGTGACATTTTTTTCCCGGTTAGCGCCTCTTATCGAGAAGCGTGGGAGTTTACCTACTACTTTATTACCGCCCACACGTATAATAATATTAATATTTTATTTCAGACTATCTTGTCCATATTTTGTTAGAAGCAATTAACTTATTTATCTATGCTAGTATAGTTTGTGTTAGTAACAATTACTTATTCTATGTTAAGTCCTTATAATCTACCTTAACCTATTCAGGGCCACCAGCGTACGATGCCGCGCCGTACTAGTGCCGATGTGCACACCATTCCAGCTCCTCTAGAGGGCTGTCCAGCTTACCGGCCAACGTATCTACCAACGTTAACTATCATATTTTTACTCCAACAATCAATGATAGCGGTTAGGACTGTGGTCTCCTATTGGGGGGTTACAGGTTCGATCTCTGGCGTACCTCTGACTTTTAGAAGTTATTTGTGTGCGTTTATGCAATTTAATAATATCACTTGTTTCAACGATGAAGGAAAACATCGTGAGGAAACCTGCCACACCTGAGAGTTCTCCTTACTATGAATTAGAATAACATGGTGTGTGAAGCCCAATTTGCATCAGGTCAGCGTGGTTTGCTATGACCTATAGCTGATCTGTGAGCGCAGAATAAGAACAATGTAATTTTTTTATATATTGTGTAGTAACACAAGGACATTGAAATAAAATGAAAAGAAAGTGCTTCTTTTAAATGCGCTCTATATAAAAAAGTCAAAATGTTACTAAAAATGTATGTTAGACAAGTTTGGCGTCCCACAAATAATATAAATAATTAGGATTTTTTTGTCTCTTTAAAATATATTTTCTTATCAGGCAAATCTATACATATAATAAAACTGTAACTGGAAGATTTCTGTACATTTAATATATTTTGAAAATTTTAATTGGGGGATGCTTTACTATCGATACTGAGCCCAAAACAGATTTTTATTTAATTTTTGTCTGTTTGTTTGTCCTTCTTTCACGTAAAAACTACCGCACAGATTTCTACAAAATTTTATACCGTGGTAGCTTATTACTCGGGTCAACATCTAGGCTACTTTTTATCCCGGAAAATCAAGGAGTTCCCGAGGGACTTTAAAAACTAAATCCACGCGGACAAAGTCGCGGGCATCAGCTAGTAGTAAATAAATGTTGAAAGTAGACTTTCAGGATATTTACTTATAGAAAACATCAAATCGTAGGACCTAATTTTTTTCGTTATTTTGGGGCGGAAATCAGGCTTATCGATGATACCCTTCCTTCTACTTATTAAAGACTAGCTGATGCCCGCGACTTCGTCCGCATGGATTTAGTTTTTAAAAATCCCGCGGGAACTCTTTCATTATCCGAGATAAAAAGTAGCTTTCCCGGTCTGAGGAACCACTACTACATCCATTACTATACCCATGCGAAAAATCGCATCAATCCGCTGTTCTGTTGCGACGTGATTGAAGGACAAACCAACAAACAAACACACTTTCGCATTTATAATATCAGTAATGCTTTATTTTAACACTTTTTATAATTGTCAAATTTTTATACTTAACCAAAGACAAAATTACGTTTAGCTGTCATTTAAATTTGTTATTCCACTGTCATTTGCGTTTTGTTATTCCATGTCAGATGCGTTTTTCTTATACCACGTTTTATAGTGACATGACGGAAACGCGGTCGAACGGGATAAAAAGTATCCTATGAGGCTATGTCCTTCTCCTGGTTTTAAGCTACCTCTCCACCAATTTTCAGCCAAATCGGTTCATCCGTTCTTGAGTTATAAATAGTGTAACTAACACCACTTTCTTTTATTTAAATAATAAGATGTCGAGAAAGATGATGAGAGCAGGTAAAGTAAGTAGGTAAGTAAGTATTTTGTTTAATTACTGGTACTACTTATCTTCGTTATTTTATTAATTAACCTGACTTAACAAGGGTCCTCAATTATAAGTTTTGACAGGTTTTCGCCTTTTCCTGGTAAAACTCTCTTTACAAATAAAATTAATTCAACTAGTGATAATATTATGTTGTATGAAGCAAAATATTTAACACTTCAGAAGGTACCTATATTTTTTAAATTACTGATAAGTACTACTTATCTTTATATTTTTTTTAACTAACCCGACTTATCAAAGGGCCTTAATAATAATTAAAAGTAGGTATGTACCTCAATAAAGCAGGTTGCGCCTTTTCCAGATAAACACTCCCTTTATAAATAAAATTAATTCTACTTGTTAATTCTACTTGTTGTATGCGCTTTGATAAAATTTATCAAAGGATGTGCGTACCAAAATAATTAACACATAACGAGCATCCATATTTTTTTAAAATGACCAACATAAGACATCAATTTATTTGGAGACTATAATATGAGAACTTGCTTGTTTATGATGTTATCGTTACTCATAAATAGGTTATAGGTACCTACATAAAAATAAATGAAGTCATAGTGTCTGTTGGTGTTGAAAATCTATTGCCTTGGGTTGAAAGAGGAAAGTTGCCGTTCACGAGTTCCTACCTTTCTACATTTGCGGGCAAAGTTTTTTAGTTACCTACTTAAAAACAGTAACAGCTAATAATGATGATGACAATGATCATTTTACTCCTGGTAAACTTTATGTAGGTAGGTACAGTTCAAAAGCGATGGAATCCTAGGAGTTCGGCCTCCTTTTCGCGGGGTCAGGGATCCGAACCCAGGCACGCAAGTGATTTTTCGGCGTTAGCAATCAAATATAACTTGCTTTAACGGTGAAGGAAAACATCGTGAGGAAATCTGCATGTCTTAGGAGTTCTCAATAATGTTGTCAAAGGTCTGCCAATCCCCGGTTGGCCAGTGCGGTAAAATATGGCCTTTCGAACCCGTGCCTAGTACCAGAGTACAGACAGTGAGCGAGTAGATGACTTTTTAACCGACTTCAAAAAAGGAGGAGGTTCTCAATTCTTCAGAATCTCTTTTTAGGGTTCCGTACCAAAATGGTAAAAATGGAACCCTTATGGTGAGACTTTCTCCGTCCGTCCGTCCGTCGGTCACAGTCGATTATTTCAGTAACTATTAAAGCTATCGACATGAAATTTGGCATAGTTGTGTATAATAGTGGCCCAACATCATTGGAATAAAGAAAAAATCGAAAATTATTTATAGTTTTATTAAAAAAGGGGGAAATTCGGGGGTTTGAAATTTCAAAGTAAAATAACTATACCGAATGGGGTATCATATGAAAGGCCTTTACTTTTGCATTCTAAAACAGTTTTTTATTTATTTCTAGATATAATGGTTTTTGATTAATCGGCCAAAATGTCGAAAAAAATACCGTTCCCCCCCCTTATCTCCGAAGTTTACCAATCGAAAAATCTGAAATAATTATGGTCAATAGAGGTGTATGTATATTTTAAAGGAAAAATAAAAGCAACGCGAAAATTATTTTAGTTTGATTGAAAAAGGGGGAAAATCGGGGGTTCGAAATTTCAAAGTAAGATAACTATACCGAGTGGGGTATCATATGAAAGGCCTTTACTTGTGCATTCTAAAACAGTTTTTTATTCATTTCTATATATAATAGTTTTTGAGTAATCGGCCAAAAAGTCGAAAAAAATACCGTCCCCCCCCCCCCCCCCTTATCTCCGAAGTTTACCAATCGAAAAATCTGAAATAATTATGGTCATTAGAGGTTTATGTATATTTTACAGGAGAAATAAAATCAACGCGAAAATTATTTTAGTTTAATTAAAAAGGGGGAAAATCAGGGGTTTGAAATTTCAAAGTAAGATAATTATACCGAGTGGGTGTGGGGATATATTAAAGGCCTTTACTTGTGCATTCTAAAACAGTTTTTTATTTATTTCTATATATAATAGTTTTTGAGTAATCGGCCAAAATGTCGAAAAAAAATGTTCAATAGAGGTTTATGTATATTTTACAGGAAAAATAAAACCAACGCTCTAACTAGCATAGTTTTTTTTATATTAACAATAAACCTCTACAAACAAAGTTAACGATAAATAAGCAAATTAATATAATATCATCGTTTTACTTTTACTTTTGGAGTACGGAACCCTCGGTGCGCGAGTCCGACTCGCACTTGGCCGGCTTTTTTTTATGTATGTTAACCGATTACTCGTAGACGTGTGAACCGATCTGAAAAATTATTTTTTTGTTAGGTACTTCCCAGCTGGTGGTCCCATATACATTTTATCGAAATCGGTCGAGTGGTTTTTAAAATATCAACAATAAATGAAATACTTTGTAAATGTGTGTGTGTATTGTAGTAAGGCGGGGGTTTGAAGTCGGTTGTTTAAAAATATTTTTTTATATTAAATTATCTATCTACCTAAGTACTTATTTGTCAGATAAAGGCAGATCCTATTACCTATCTAAAGGTTTTCCGGTAAAAAATTCCAGGTAATTTTGAAGTAGGTATTTACTTAGTTGTTTAACGAAAACATCCTTTTACCTAACGATAGGTACGTGTACCTAGCAAACAGGTTTTATTTGTTTAGTCAATTATTATTATATTTTTTGACTACGTAGCGTAGGTACAATTTTGATAGGTAAACGGGTATTTAAGTGATTTTATACCTACTTGAATACGTGATGGCAGACTATATTACTTACTGTTCAATACATAAACATTTATTTTTTTTATCTGTGAATAATTTTCTAATTCATCTGCGTTACTGGCTACACTGTGTGTTGCCTACCATACTTAAAAAATTTGATTATATTGCATTTGAGAACAAATTAAAAATTCTTTTAATTTTCCTGTTGGCTCAATAAACCAACACTTACCTTTAAATAAAATAGTATTAGGTACCTACCTACCTACTTAGGTTTGATTATTTTGACCTGGTATAATTTTTAATCCCTGAAAAAAAGAGAGATGTTGTAAGCTTGACGTATGTTTCTGTGTATGTGTCTATGTATCTGTCTGTTCCCTCGTAGCAGGCAATGGACCGATTTTGATGCGATTTTTCTGTTTGAAAGCTAACGTAATCGAGATGTATCTTAGCTATAATTTATGAAGATCTGCTCAGTTGTTTGAAGATCATTAGCTCATTTCCTACTTGATTAAAGGTTCTTACAAGCTTTCACTGGTGCAATTGATTTGGGTGTACCAGTGGGTATAGGTACTAAACTATTGAAGGACTGCTATCAGTTGAAACGCAGACGACTATTTACAAACGGTATAATAAAAATTGGTATCAACTAATTAGGTATCAACCATGCATCAAGTATCTACTTTGCTCGTGAACATCGTCATTGGGATTTGGTCATCAGATAGATGGAAGGCAGCGAGTATGGAGACGTAAAGGAGAGCGTTATATCCAGTCTAATTTTGAAAATACAGTGGCATATGGCGGCGACTCAATTATGGTCTGGGGAGGGATATGTTTAGGAGCTCGCACGGATTTGGTGGTGGTCGACGGCGGGAATCTGACTGGTGATCGGTGTATCTAGGAGATTTGCCCCCTTTATTAGTAACGACTTCATTCTAATGCAGGATAATGCTCGGGCTCACAGTGCTCGCTCAGTTCAGGCATACCTATACCATTGGTGTGACGGTGACGAGTGGCCAGCACGGTCCCCGGATCCATTTGAACATGTTTGGGACTAGCAAGAAAATGTTAGAATTTTTTTGCTGTAATCCGCCGACAGAAATAATCTGTATGGTCAAATATGCAGTAACAAGCTAAGCATCGCTTCAAGCAAGCAAGAAAGCAAAGTTCCCAATTTTTGACCTGCTTTGATAGGATTTTTTACAGTTTCTTTTGGTTTATTAAAATATGTTTTCCTATATTTTTACTGTCTAGGTTTGTAGCTACAAAAAGGAGTGTTTACCTACAGTTTTTATTAAAAATCTAGCCAAGCGAATGAATAGCCTAGGCATCACGTGCGTACCAGCTTGGCGTAAGGCTGACCTTAAACTTATTTAGATAGGCAGGATCTAAAATCCAGTCTGGTTTTATTTTTTATATAGGTAGGTTCATAAAATAAACTAAATTACATAATATTTCCAACGGGCCCATTTCTTGGGACTAAAGTCTAAAGCCTTGGTAATATCACACGAGTAAAGTAACTCGTGTGGTAATATAGTACTTAGGTACCTACTTTTTAGGGTTCCGTACCAAAATGGTAAACATGGAACCCATATGGTGCGACTTTCTACGTCCGTCCGTCCGTCAGTCGGTCACAGTCGATTATTTATTTTAGTAACTAAAATGTTTGGAATTGTTTTGTATAATCCCAACATCATTGGAATAAAAAAATCGTAATCGTAAGTCGTAAGATAAAATATACCTAGTGGGGTTGATATCCTATGAAAGGGCTTTACCTGGAAATTCTAAAACAGATTTTTATTTTTTATAGTTTTTGGTTAATCGTGCAAAATGTCGAAAAAAATACCGTTTCCCCCTCCCCCTCCCTTATCTACGAAGTTTACCAATCGAAAAATCAGAAATTATTATGGTCAATAGAGGTTTATATTTTACAGGAAAAATAAAACCAACGTTCTAACTAATAGTTTTTTTGATATTATTAACAATAAACTTCTACAAACAAAGTTAACGAATAATAAGCAAATTAATATACCTAATATTATGGTTTTACTTTTACTTCTGGAGTATGGAAGCCTCGGTGCGCGAGTCCGACTCGCACTTGGCCGGTTTTTTATATAGACGACGGATAATGATGCAAGCAGCGCAGGTCTCCTCTCACAGAAAGGTCAAAGGGCATAGTCCACCACGCTGAACCAATGCGAATTGGTAGACTCCACACACCTTTGAGAACATTATGGAGCACTCCAGGTGTGCAGATTTCCTAACAATGTTGATGTTTAATTAAAAAGAGAGGAGGTGCTCAGAACTAATTATTATTGAAAAATCTTTTAAATTCTAGTTCCTATTAGTTTCGATGCGCCGATTGCGCTGTATTTGCATAAGCATTTTTTATGGTACCTACAGCCTGTCTAGCGTATTAAGTATTAAATAAAACCGGCCAAGTGCGTGTCGGGCCACGCGCAGTGTAGGGTTCCGTAGTTGAAAGTCTCAAATATTGCTGACCTAGGATAGTGCTTTTATTTTATTTACTAGCTGATGCCCGCGACTTCGTCCGCGTGGATATAGTTTTTAAAATCCCTCGTGAACACTTTGATTTTCCGGGATAAAAAGTAGCCTATGTTACTCTACAGGTCCTCAACAATAGTACCTATGCAAAAAATCACGTCGATCCGTGGCTCTGTTGTGGCGTGATTGAAGGACAAACCAACAAACAAACACACTTTCGAATTTATAATATTAGTATGATTAGAATATTAAATTGCATAGGAAAACACTGTAACATTACGTCCATACGATGTATTACATCCATACCTACTATGTAGTATGTAGGTATAATGATCGTTTGGCAAAATCTGACGCCTTTAGAGTAGTTTTACTTTGACAAAATAGGGCTATCCATGTCGCGACGATAGGTCGCGAGTCAAATAAAAGTATAATATGAATGACCATGCGTTGTTAATCTGTGTTCAGATCATAAACCGTGTGGTAATACCATCTGTGGTAACCGCAAGGTCTATAGTCTGTGAGTCTAGGAATGTAGGTAGAATCATAAAGCTGGAAACAAACTATCGGACGCGGCTGACGGACGCGGCTTACGGACGCGACTGATAAGGGATCTGGTTACTAAACGTACACTGAACTGTGCACACTATCGGACGTAAGTCGCGGACGTGACCTTGAGCGTTCGGACGTCCGAGAGCAATCTGGCCCGCTGGATGCGAAAACGTCCGCGGACGCTATGCACGGGGTGCGGGACGCGTCCGTGCGTCAGAATGACCACAGAGAAGGACTTTAATGAATATTCGGGAGCTCGCACGTTCGTGCCAAAGAGAATATAAAGTACACTACGATTTTCGTGCGTGACATTAGTGATTAAATTCTGCGGGCAAGCCGTCACAAGATCTTTTTAATGCATTTTCACTATAATACATTGATGCCAAGTCACTAGACATCTTTCTTCGACGAAGAATCTTCGTCAACAGCAAAGACCATCGATTAGACATAGTCGTAATTCCTTGTTCCATGTAATAAACACTGTGTCTGTAGAATATTCTGGGGTTGGGTCTGTGGGCGCTCGGACGAATCCGCAAGACGCGTCTTATCGACTGTGCACACTTATCAGTCGCGTCCGTAAGCCGCGTCCGTCAGCCGCGTCCGATAGTTTGTTTCCAGCTTAATTCTGATATACGAGGATAGGATTTGACAGATTGGTATCTATAGTGTAAAAGGTAGTTGAAGGTAGATGAAAAAAAGCTTAAGTGACATTCGACAGTCGACACGCTTCGCACATCACGCTTGCTAAAACTCATATATATAGCACGATTCCATGTCTAGAGAACCAGTTTACCGCTAATCGCGGATCAAGTTACCTATCTATTAACACCACGTGCTAAGTAATGATTAATTAGTGTGAACCATGAGTGTTGGCTGATTTATCCGGTAGCCTCTTCCGAGACTAAGGTCAGTGGCTTCAGTGGTTTTTATATTCTATGTAAAGATTGACATAGTCAGTAGCTTTCGTAACGTAATTATACTACGGCCGTTCAGAGAATGCGTTCCTGACACGTCGCAATTGAACTGACGACGTAACTTTGTAATGGCGTTGCAGTTACGATAAAAATATTATTGCTGGTTGTTTACCGTTTTAACAATTGATGAGCATTAAAACAACATTATTATATCAATAATCAATTAATGTTATAATTTTGTGACAGTTGTCGTGACTAACTGACAGGTGTCAGGAACGCATTCTCTGAACGGCCGAACTTTAGTGGTAAATTTTATATAGAGGTGTAAAGATTAACATAATTGCGATAAACACTTAGTACTAAATATGCACAAGTCACAGCCGTTAGGTAGGAAGCGTGAAGATTGATGCCATGCGTTAGGTAGGAAGCGTGAAGATTGATGCCACGCGTTAGGTAGCAAGCGTGAAGATTGATGCCACGTGTTAGGTAGGAAGCGTGAAGATTGATGCCACGCAAGCGTGAAGATTGATGCCACGCGTTAGGTAGGAAGCGTGAAGATTGATGCCACGCAAGCGTGAAGATTGATGCCACGCGTTAGGTAGGAAGCGTGAAGATTGATGTCACGCAAGCGTGAAGTTTGATGCCACGCGTTAGGTAGGAAGCGTGAAGATTGATGTCACGCAAGCGTGAAGATTGATGCCACGCGTTAGGTAGGAAGCGTGAAGATTGATGCCACGCAAGCGTGAAGATTGATGCCACTCGTTAGGTAGGTTATCACCAATATGAGCCGCCTCCGTCGTCAGTCGAGCTGATGACGGAGGTGGCCGAAGCGACCCGGCGCAGGCGTCGCTCGTGGAGCGATGTCTGCCCGGGTGATAATTTGGGTTACAGGTGGGACAACCGGTAAGGCGAAGCAGAATAATTCGAGAGTCCATAAAGATGGCTGCCTGACGAGCAGAAGTGAGTACACGAGCAAACCCTCTCTTGTTTAACCTTGACTAATACGCCTTAATGAAATACAGCTAAATACACATTTTGACTTTCATCCCCTCTCCCAAGGAAACCGTACTGAATTTCGGGATAAAAAGTATCCTATATTATACCTCGTAGTATGAACTTAAATCATGCCAAGTTTCATTTAAATCCGTCCAGTAGTTTCGGCGTGATGCACGGCCACGATACAGACAGACAGACAGACAGACAGACAAAAAATTAAAAAAAAATTGTTTTGGCTTCAGTATCGATTATAGAGTGTTCTCAAACAAAAATTTTCAAAATATCTTCAATGTACAGAATTGGACCTGTTACAGTTTTATTATTATTATTATTATACTATAGATAAACTAGCGGCACGCTATGATGGCCGGTTTGACACATTACAATAGTGATGTGGAATGTCAATTTATTCTCGAACAAAAAACAATTAAGTTTTGTTTTTGTACCTGATTAAATAGGTTTAATAAAACAAAAATGTATATGTTTATTTAATTTATTTGAACGAACTGAATATTTGAATGAAAATGAATATACATACTTTATATGCACACAAGAAACATATGAATACAAAAGATACCAAAAAAGGTGCCACAAAAGGCCATAATTAATCAGATTCGTCCATACTACTATTTTCACTGTCGTCACTGCTATCATCACCTACATTAATAATTATATGTTCGTTTTCTATAATATTATCTATTTTCACATCTCTTTCATAATCTTCCCTTATTAATTTAACAGTTCTATTCACAACCTTTTCCCAGTCTCCTTTAGTCACATGTTCACAAGCTTCTTCTAATAATTTTAGCATTTTTTTTGTGGTAAATGGGGGTTCTGTATTGTGTCTTGCAGCATATCCCTTAATTTGAGCCCACACCAACTCAATCGCATTATACTCACAATGGTAAGGCGGTAACCGTATAACTCTGTGCCCATGTTCTAATGCTATTTCGTCAATGACGTATCGGATCTTGGTTGGTTTGTTTTCTTTTAAAAGACGTACTAATTCCGCTTTTAACATATTCATGTTTGCATCTACGCCATTTTTACGAAGCCATGCGACGATATCAGCTTTCTTTTGGGATTGGGCAGGTGGCTTGTCAATTTGCATCGAGTGGTATGGGGCGTTGTCCATAATTATAATAGATGGTTCAGGGAGGCTACACAACATTGAGGTAAACCATTCAGTAAACTTTTCTCCATTCATGTCTTCATGATAGTCTCCAGTGGTTTTTGACGCAAAAGCCATGAGAGAACCTTCGACAAACCCGTTGATGGTTCCGGCGTGACAAATTATAAGTCGCGATCCTTTTCCTACAGGAACTTTGGAAGTAGATGCTGCTGTGTCATCGTTCCAAGAACGGCCTACAGTATGGTTAGCATTAAGCCATGTTTCATCCAAGAACACAACATTTTGCCAATTTTTGATTTCTTTCACTTGCCGTAAAAAAGTATACCTTGCCATCGCTATATCAAATCTTTCCATCAATATTTTGCGTTTGTTACATTTTTTGTATCGAAATCCAATGGTCTTCAAAATCTTCGTTAAAGAACTTTCCCCACCGAAGAATAATCCAGCTTCCTTCAGTGAATGCACCAACTTTTTTCTTGTTGGATACTCCTTCTGTAAATATTAGCCGTAAACATGTCTTCGGATAGCATCGGCATCAAAGCTATCGATGCCTACGACTGGTTTTGCTCGTTTTCTCTTTTTTGGTGTGTGAAGTTTATTTTCTTCTGTGCCAGTCTCGCCATATTTTTTTTTAGTTATCCGTCTAACAGTTCGTTGTCCAATATTAAGCGCATCAGCTACGCGTTCAACCACTGACGTTATAGGTAAAATTGGCCCTCCATTTTGAGCTTCACGATCGAAATAGTTACGAAGGCGTATTACGAACTCACGTGTCTGACTATTTAGAACAGTTCTCTGCTTACGTTCGGTCATATCGACGAAATCCACAACAAAGGGCTTGAACAGAGTCCAAATTAACGAGCAAGGGTCAACAGTAATGCAGTATCAATATTTGAAATCCAAAGCCAGGTCAAAACTATATCACAATCGCATTGCACTGACAGTTTATACTTTTCGAAGCAACGTCAATTCGAAACTGCTTTGTTTTGCATTGAGCATTGACGCGAGTTTGCCGGAGGTAGTAGTTGTGCTAGCCAGCGATCCTATGTGACGATCGTATTAGATTCCATTTTTAAAAATTTTCAATTTAGAAAACCAAATGCCGAGTTGTGGTATATATCATATAAAAATAAAAATTTACCTTTTGTATGAAACAGCTGATATTTTTTTGCGATTTCAGAGGTTTGTCCACATAGTGAAAATTGTTCATATTCACAAGTACATTCACCCCTTAAATGGTGCAAACTGATTTTTCTACACTTGTATACATTTTAGAAATCAATTTAATAAATAAATTTTGAGTCCTAAACCTAAAACTACATTCGATAAAATTTATGAATCTCTGCACATCACTATCGTCAATAAAGTAATACAATTATTTCCTTCAAAGTCGTTATCAATTAATACGGAACTTCATGAGCGGACAAACGTCAAACCGGCCATCATAGCGTGCCGCTAGTGTAGATATAGATAGATGAATATTGAATACATTTTGAGTTCCATGGTTTAAATACTATAATATACTGCAAAATATGCAACTGACACTACGTGTAATACCTAACTTAGAAAAAACAGATATAACTCCTTAACCACTGAACCCTACTTAGCCGTGATAGTTTTCCTTTAAAATTCATTATATATAGGTAGATACCACTGCTGTGAATTTTTTCTTGTATCCTTTATACAACCATTAAGCTGTCAGAGGGGGGGGGGGGGACACTTGACTCTAATAAAATTTTGCACTTTAAAATATCATATTTCACAATATTTTTGAAAGACCTATTCAACGACACCCCACATTATGGGATAGACGAGAAAAAAAAATTCATCCCCACTTTACATGTAGGGGAGGCACCCTAAAAAAATATTTTTCACAATTTTATTTCACCACTTTTTTGGCGTGATTGATATTTATACCCTTGTCAAATTACAGATTTCTAGTACCAATAGTCTCTGAGCTAAACCGCGGACGGACAGACAGACAGACGGACGGACATGGCGAAACTATAAGGGTTCCTTGTTTATTACGGAACCCTAAAAAAGAGGCCGGTGACTTCATCATGTCATAATAAAAATGTTATTGGACTTTTCATACCGATTTTGTAATGCAGTGCTAGAATTTTATGGTTTTGGCCAAGAATCTAGATTCCAGAGCCTTGTTTGTGTGTTACAAAAATATTGATGCCTTATCTTGTTTTATGATTGCCCCAAGCTTATATTTTTATGCGTCTGAATACCGTCTACAACTGCACAAGCCGATATAATTATTATTGACCTATTGAGTAAGACTGCAAAGTTTTGATTGCCAAATTAAATTCTCTACTCAATAGTAGTCATCCATCTTCAATATTGAAATTAATGTGAAAGTGGTTTTGAGTGATTTTGATTTCATCAATGCTGTATATTCACGGAAACTGTATAGACATAGTGTCAATTTGGCCTTTTTTGATAGAAATAGATATAGGTAGGTGCCTACCTACCTATAGCTATAGGTCGTATAGCTATAAGTAGTTATAGCTCGTAGGTTTAGCCATATTTTGAAGGCTTGTATCCTGATGATGCAGGAAGACGGTAAAAAACCTATATAGCTCAACGTCGGCGTGTGGATTGAAAACTAAAAGGTCAGTGGTTCAAACTCAGGTCGGGAAACGCTGGTAATGTTGTGAGTGTCCAGATACTCGTCAGATTTAAAATAAAAACGGCCAAGTGCGTGTCGGGCCATGCGCAGTGTAGGGTTCCGTAGCTGAAAGTCTCAAATATTATTGCTGACCTAGGATAGTGCTTTTGTTTTATTTATGAATATTGAATAAATTTCGAGTTTATGGTTTAAATACTATAATATTCTACAAAATATGCAACTTACACTACGTGTAATACCTAACTTAGAAAAAACAGATATAACTCCTTAACTAATGAACCCTGCTTAGCCGTGATAGTTTTCCTTTAAAATTCATTATAACTACTGCTGTGAATTTTTTTTTGTATCCTATATACAATCATTTAGCTGGCAGAGGGGGGGGACACTTGACTCTAATAAAATTTAGCACTTTAAAATATCATATTTCACAAACGGATCCCTGAATTGAAAAATGATGTTCCCACACCCACAATATTTTTGAAAGACCTATTCAACGACACCCCACACTATGGGATAGACGTGGAAAAAAAAAATTCATCCCCACTTTACATGTAGGGGAGGTACCCTAAAAAAATGGTTTTTCACAATTTTATTTCACGACTTTGTCGGCGTGATTGATATTTATACCCTTGTCAAATTACAGATTTCTAGTACCAATAGTCTCTGAGCTAAACCGCGGACGGACGGACAGACGGACAGACGGACGGACATGGCGAAACTATAAGGGTTCCTTGTTTACTACGGAACCCTAAAAATGGACAGTTACTAATTTCTACCAAAAACTAAATAAAAACTTTTTATGGCAACATATTTGTGGTAATATTTCCCATGATTGGTATGCAAATATTTAGTCAAAACTTTAAAGGTGTCGTAGAAAAAAGCAATGAAGTTTGCGTTTTCGAATATTGGTGTTTTTGTCATGGGTTAGGCACTGATTTGTAGTCCTGAACGCCAATATTCGGGATAAGTTTTGCAAGATCTGTTGGCGACTTTTGTAAGTCTGATTTGACGGCAAAGACGGCAAATAATCTACTTTTTAAATGCTAAAAAAACAAAGTGTGTTGAGTTTTTATTGCCTAACACCAGAACTGTCAGTAAAAAAAGATAAGTAATGAATCTTGAATCGAGAAAAATCTAAAGAAATAGGCATTCTTACAGTAGCTTCACAATATATTTATAACAACATAATATTTGTCAGACAGAACCTTGTGAATTACAAAAAAAGGGTGATTTACACGATAGGCAGGTTCCAGATTCAAACAGGCTTGTGGTTCCTCGACTGCGCCTCAAGAGGGTCCGAAAGACATTTGTGGGAATAGGCGTGACGTTCTATAATCAAATTCCACAGTCGATCTTAGACTTGCCTTTACACAAGTTTAAGAAATCAATTAAAACTACGCTCATGAAAAAAGCATATTAAATATATAATAACTATATAAATGACAAAAAAGCGTGGCTATAATTCGTTCCAGCGATTCATGACACAGTAGGTAATGATTAACCTGTATATCAAAAAATTATTCTATTCTATTCAGTGTTTCCACTTTATTTGAGTCCTAGTCATTTTTTTTAATACATTATAGGCACACGCTTGACCACTATCACACCCGATGGAAAGTGATGATGTGGCCTAAGGTGGAACGTGTTTGCCTAGAAGATGCCTATTCACTCTTGCTTTGGGACATTTCCCTTAATACCAACCAGTCAAATAGGTACCTAGGTTACCAACTCTGTGAGCTTCGCTTCGTCATTTAAACACGACATCGGTCTCTTGCAACGATCATCACAGAACACGATCTTGTGCTGCTTGTGTCTGGCTCCAGCGGCTCCAATGACTCACTGAAAATCACAAACAGACGATTTCCAGTGAGACCCCTGTTTACCAACGCTACCAATACAGGTGCGGGGTCACCATTCAAGCACCTTGGAACCCGGATGTTTCTCGGTTCTACGAGTTTTGTAATCCAGCCACTTCCGATTGATTGAGCTCGATGATTTTCGTTTTCAAATCCTGGTTCTGCTTCGGATCTCCTCATTTTCTGATTAAACCAGCAGACCTAGAATGCACGTCGAAGTGATATCTCGCGAAGAGAGAGAGAGAGAGAGATATTGTCGATGTAGACAGATTTCTCGTTTACTCGTTTAAACTTCAACATTCGAGGAAATAACTTAGCCACTCTCCATGTTAGAGTTCGGAAAGAAAAATAGAGAAAATAATTTGATCTCTTTTTAGGGTTCCATACCAAAATGGTAAAAATGGAACCCTTATGGTGAGACTTTCTCCGTCCGTCTGTCCGTCCGTCTGTCGCAGTCGATTATTTCAGTAATCATTAAAGCTATCGACATGAAATTTGGCATAGTTGTGTATAATAGTGGCCCAAAATCATTGGAATAAAGAAAAATCGAAAATTATTTTTAGTTTTAATAAAAAAGGGGGGAAAATCGGGGGTTTGAAATTTCAAAGTAAAATAACTATATCGAGTGGGGTATCATATGAAAGGACTTTACTTGTGCATTCTAAAACAGTTTTTTATTTATTTCTATATATAATAGTTTTTGATTAATCGGCCAAAATGTCGAAAAAAATACCGTTCCCCCCCCCTTATCTCCGAAGTTTACCAATCGAAAAATCTGAAATAATTATGGTCAATAGAGGTTTATGTATATTTTAGAGGAAAAATAAAAGCAACGCGAAAATAATTTTAGTTTGATTAAAAAAGGGGGAAAATCGGGGGTTTGAAATTTCAAAGTAAGATAACTATACCGAGTGGGGTATCATATGAAAGGACTTCACTTGTGCATTCTAAAACAGTTTTTTATTTATTTCTATATATAATAGTTTTTGAGTAATCGGCCAAAATGTCTAAAAAAATACCGTTCCCCCCCCTTATCTCCGAAGTTTACCAATCGAAAAATCTGAAATAATTATGGTCAATAGAAGTTTATGTATATTTTATAGGAAAAATAAAACCAACGCTCTAACTAGCATAGTTTTTTTTATATTAACAATAAACCTCTACAAACAAAGTTAACGATAAATAAGCAAATCTTCTATCTATAATATAATAAAACTGTAACAGGTCCAATTCTGTACATTGAAGATATTTTGAAAATTTTTGTTTGAGGGCACTCTATAATCGATACTGAAGCCAAAACAATTTTTTTTTAATTTTTTGTCTGTCTGTCTGTCTGTCTGTCTGTCTGTCTGTCTGTCTGTCTGTATCTTGGCCGCGCATCACGCCGAAACTACTGGACGGATTTAAATGAAACTTGGCACGATTTAAGTTAATACTACGAGGTATAATATAGGATACTTTTTATCCCGAAATTCAGCACGGTTCCCTTGGGAGAGGGGCTGAAAGTCCAAATGGGTATTTCGCTGTAATTCATTAAGGCGTATTCCGATTTAATCCATTCTTTTTTTGTTAGAAAGCAGGTTCTTTAGAAATTGTCCTGTAATTATTTCAAGGTCGTCAATTTCGTAGTTCAGAAATAATAGACAACACGATCTTCAGTATAATGTCCAAATAACTTGAACCCCGGAATCTACAAGATACTTTGAATGAACGGCTCATCTTAAGCTGGCAAGTGTACTTTATCGTATATAGCCATCGTGGATAGCCCTATTTTGTCAAAGTCAAACTACTCCAAGTCCAAAGGCGTCCAGATTTTGCCAAACGATCATTATACCTACATACTACATAGTAGGTATGGATGTAATACGTCGTATGGACTTAATGCTACAGTGTTTTCCTATGCAATTTAATATTCTAATCATACTAATATTATAAATGCGAAAGTGTGTTTGTTTGTTGGTTTGTCCTTCAATCACGCCACAACAGAGCCACGGATCGACGTGATTTTTTGCATGGGTACTATAGTTGAGGACATAGGCTACTTTTTATCGGAAAATCAAATCTTTTTCTCGGAAAATCAAAGTGTTCACGAGGGATTTTAAAAACTAAATCCACGCGGACGAAGTCGCGGGCATCAGCTAGTTAATATAATATTATCGTTTTACTTTTGGAGTATGGAACCCTCGTTGCGCGAGTCCGACTTTTTTTGACGTAATGAGACGAATCATTGTGTGCAACCATGTTAGTTCCTATAGAGATAATTTATAGAGATAATACGAGGATATTAATAATGGTAGGTACTTCAGGGGAGAAAATAGGGCGTTATTATTCTAAGATTAAGGAGTTTATAATATTTATTTAAATGAAAATAGCAATTCCATAATTTTTATTGAAGAAATAGGCATTATTAATAATGCTTGATCTTGGACTTAATAAAATTAAGATTTGTATTGCACTTTAATGTCATTTTGATGAAGAGCAAGAATTAATCATAATCCAGTCATTTTATATAGCTAACTATAGGAAAACTTGTACCTATAGCCTAGGTCCTAGACTGCTTTAATCCAAAATGTCCTTACCTACATAAATGCATTTAGTTACTTAGAATAGGGTATTTGACTATAATAAAAATATCGTTTCAACTGGTGTCATCCTAAAAGATTATTATCTAAAAACATTATTCCATACGACAAAACTAAAAAATAAAGCTTTATTTAATTAGAAAACATTAAATAAAATTGCTATAATTCTGGCCATGGTCACGTGATCGAAAACGTTCCGTGATCTCGAATGACGTCACAGTCCACACCACCTATGGAATTCTCATTTTGTCAATACATTTCGACGTGTTTGTGCGGCGTAATAGGCTAATTTCGTCTGTTTTTCATCGTTACTATTTTATTAAATACCAAATAGTATGCGACACGCGGCCTAAACACCTATTATAAAATTGTCATTGTTTGAAATGTGAACTGTTACGTCATGAGAGCAAATGGAACGTTTCGGCGGCAATTTATTTTTTTGAATTTATTTCTCGATTTTTATGAAAAATAATGAAAATTATGCCGAAATATATGTTTTGTTAGCTTCAGCATAGCATTATTAACAATTTAAGATGATTTTCTAAAAGTAGTCAAATAGCCTATTGTCTAGACTCTAGGGTCTATAGACTTTCATGTATTTCTTCTCAAACCATAGCCATTTTGTATTGCACTCTAATGTCATTTTGATGAAGAGCAAGAAATCATAATCCAGTCAGTTTATATAGCTAACTATAGGAAAACTTGTACCTATAGCCTAGACTGCTTGAATCCAAGATTTCCTTACCTAAATAAATGCATTTAGTTACTTAGGATTGTCTAGACTCTAGAGTCTATAGACTGTCATGTATTTCTTCTTCTCAAACCATAGTCATCAAACACCTTTGTTTTTGTTTGTCACAACTCACAGTCTACACACATTTTGTAACACAGATTAGGTAGGCAGGTATAAGTTACTGTTGTAACTTTACCTAGCACGAGATAATACGTTGCGTTTCTAATAACATCCTGTTAATCTAAATACTTAGGGACAATTTTGCCTGATGCGAAAGGAAGTACCTACTGTCGCAACATTAAACACCAGCTGCGAACAATACAATATAAATAATTTTTTTAAGCCCGCGCGCCGCGTCGTCGTGACTGTCCGAACATTGTTAGTGACAAATGTTAGTGAGGTACTTAATTTAAACTGTTCATCTAAAATCACGATTTGGAAAACGACTACCTGCCTAAGTATGAACGATGCATACCTAATACAAAAACTACAAAAATAAAAGTTATCCGATTACCTAATACAAAATATGTAATATAGCTGCTGCGATGCGGTACGCTTCTACCATCTGCTACTATGGATGTATAAATAAAAACGGCCAAGTGCGTGTCGGGCCACGCGCAGTGTAGGGTTCTCAAATAAGTTAAGTCTCAAATATTATTGCTGACCTAGGATAGTGCTTTTGTTTTATTTATGAATATTGAATACAGTTTGAGTTCCATGGTTTAAATACTATATTATACTACAAAATATGCAACTTACACTACGTGTAATACCTGACTTAGAAAAAACAGATATTATAACTCCTTGACTAATGAACCCTACTTAGCCGTGATATTTTTCCTTTAAAATTCATTATATATATCCTACTGCTGTGAATTTTTTCTTGTATCCTATAAACAACCATTTAGCTGGCAGAGGGGGGGGGGGGGGACACTTGACTCTAATAAAATTTAGCACTTTAAAATATCATATTTCACAAACGGATCCCTGAATTGAAAAATGGTGTTCCCACACCCACAATATTTTTGAAATACCTGTTCAACGACACCCCACACTATGGGATAGTCGAGAAAAAAAAATTCATCCCCACTTTACGTGTCGGGGAGGTACCCTAAAAGAATTATTTTTCAAAATTTTATTTCACCACTTTGTCGGCGTGATTGATATTTATACCCTTGTCAAATTACAGATTTCTAGTACCAATAGTCTCTGAGCTAAACCGCGGACAGACAGACAGACAGACAGACAGACGGACGGACATGGCGAAACTATAAGGGTTCCTTGTTTACTACGGAACCCTAAAAAGGGCTGCTACCTTGAATCATACCTAAGAACTTGAGGTGATACCCGCCAAAAAGCCACATCAAAACCGGCCCAGTAGTCTTCAGGTAAATGGTAATTCTACGAATTATAATTGTATCAATAAGCGAAAGTTTGTTAGCATGGATGGACTATAGAGGGATGTTTGTTACTCTTTCACACCACAACGAATGTATCGATTTGGTTGAAATTTGGAATAGAGATAGCTCATACTCAGGAATACTCACAGGCACTACATTTTATCCCGGAAAATTTAAACTAGACGTAGGTGCATTTCGGCTTTTAGCCGTAACATAAAATATAATAATGAAAAATCTTCCGTTGATATGAAAATTAAATGTAAGTAACTTGTACGTACTCAGGTATACAAAGCCAAGTCCTTAAGTCTCAACTTCGGCCGTTGGTATCTTGAACTTTAGTTTGGTAAATCAATGTTTGCTGGTAAATGTTTTCCTTTACCATATAAATTACTGCAAAGTGTAACAATAACATTATTTAAAGCGCGAGACTTTTCGTAAACATTTGAGTTAACAAACTCTTACTAATACGACTGAAATACTTTTATGAGAGAAATAGAAGACATGATTTTTTTATCATCGTAATAGAAAGCGTCTTGGGGAAGCTACTACATTTATCTATATCAGTGGCCTTGGGTCATTGTGTGTTGAATACTGAACACTTGAAAATTTTTTTTTTGTAAATACATAATATTTTAGCAAGAAAAGGTTAGAATTATTTTGCTATAATCCGCCAACAGAAAAAATCTGTATGGTCAAACATGCAATTAAAAGCTAAGCACCACTCACCTACCCAGCCAAGCAAGAAAGCCAAGTTCCCAAGCAAGCAATGCCACCACCACTCACATGCACCACCACACAAGACTTTTACACTACTCTCGACGCACGTTTCGCCCCGACACCGGACGGTCGACTTTACAATGCTGTATTGTCTACTAGACAATACAGCATTGTAAAGTCGACATCTCGGAGATGTCTGTGGGTAGGTGAGTGGTGCTTAGCTTTTAATTGCATGTTTGACCATACAGATTTTTTCTGTTGGCGGATTATAGCAAAATAATTCTAACCTTTTCTTGCTAATCATGAACTTCCGCAAAGTAACGCCTGCTTCTATACAATACATAATATTTTGTTACGTCTACATCCATATGCCATACCTTTTGATTTGTGAGGTGAGTGTATTTGATTGTTCCCTAGTCCTCTACGTCTCAACTAATTACCTACCTACCATAATAATTTCAATAAAGTTCAACCTGAACAAGGACATGGGATTCTTTTTACAATAAGGGGTTAGGTACTCAGCATGCAGGAAAGCTAGATTTTTACACAGTCTTTTACCATTTTTGCGTTTCTTTGATACTTAACCGAAATTGTAGGTGGCATTTCCTCAAAGATTCCGTCGACTTATTTTTATGATTATTACGGTCAGATTTCACTGCGGCCAGTAAATTCCGGTCTCCAAGGACCACCAAGGACAGTTTATATGCGCTAGAATTACCTATACTGGGGGAATGACGCGTTAAGCTTTCGAAGTCCTTTTGCCAACTATTTCTGTTGCTAAATGTAAGATTTTTATTGAGATAGCCGGAATTGAAATGCGAACAATTAATAATTCGTTATCAGTAAATCAGCATCCACAATCGGATAAACACAAGTTACGCAAAAGAACCACTTTTTTACTAATGGCAAAGTAGCCTTTCACTGCGATCTTGCCTGACGATAATTGGTGAGGATGCAGATGAATTTGAAAGGGGATATAATACGGCAATTTTAATTATACCCATACATATTATCGGTTTGAGCAGGGCATCGTGCCGGAACGTCTTTGGCAGTAGGGTTATAACGTGAGCCACGGCCAAGCGTTCCAGAGCACTTCAGAAACATCTGCAGTGGCCAGGAATCACGCTGAGATCAAAACGTCTCAAACCAAAACGTAGAGGTCGTCAAAAACTATACAAACTTTCAAAGAGTACCAAAAATCCTCAAAATTTTCTACAGGCTAATTGTTTATTGGCGATGGATAGAGCGATGCTTGGAGTAACCCCGCGACGGGAACAATTTAAAAAATAGGTCATATTTAATATTATTGGGTTATGGTGCCATGAACCGATACATAATACTTATTAAGGGGATTCCTGCACGCCTAGCATGCACGCGCGTTATAATTTTGTCTACGCCTTTTCTCGTATTATCTCTATCGAAACTAACATGGTTGCACACATGATTTGTCTCGTTACGTCAAAAGTAGAGATAAAATTATTTTCTCTATTTTTTTCTACGAACTCTTACATCTAATTTCTCGAACGATATTTCTTGACATTTTTAAAGGTTTCACACATGGAAATAGTAAACCATGGTTTCTGAATGAACGAAATCGGCGTTGCAACATTAGATTATCGTATGGTGTTGTGAAACGGCTACACCGTGCACCGGTTTGTCGACGTCTACTGCCACGAGAAAGCCAAGTCTTCGACGAGAAATTAGTCACTCGTTGCGTGTCACATGTTAGGGTAAACGACAAATCAGTCTACGTCGACAATATCTCTCTCTCTCTTCGCGAGATATCACTTCGACGTGTATGCTAGGCCTGCAGGTGTTCAAGTAGCGTTCACATACCGTGAAACGCAGCGTTTGAAAACCCTCAACTAGCCGGAAAGACGATCTTAAGCGAGTGCGAATAGCAGTCGCTGGATACCAGAGGCACAAGTTTGTGTTCTGTGGCGATTCTTAGAAAATACCTCTCTATGACCGCGGATGTCTATCTGTGTTGAGGCGACGATTATTATCTGTGGAATTCAAATTAAATTCCTATTAGAGACGCGTTAACTTTGGATGGACTTCACCGAACTGCTGACTAGTCGACTGCTCGGAAACTCGTTTGATGCGGGTTGTTACATTCCCTCAAATATGGTTGAGCGAAGCAATGGCTGGGTCATGCGTCATGCTCGTGAACGGGTGCCACCGGCGGGAACGCGGCTACTTTCTGTCTGCCCGTCTTAACATGTGTTAAATTATAATTAGGTGAGTATGCTTTTGTGGAACTTCCCCTCATTGTGGAAACACTGCATACATAGCATAGTATCTATTATATTGTAAACTTGTTTTGAAAAGAGCAACTGCCGATTTTCTTGCTGGTCCTTCTCGGCAGGAAGGGCATTCCGAACCAGTGGTAGTCTCATCGACGATTCTAAAGCACTTGTAAAAAGTTCATTTGAATAAAAAACATTTCTATTCTATTCTATTCTAAACCCATAGCTCTCTCGTCTTCAGTTGCATTTCTATTTTTTATTGATTTACGCTGTGAATCCCGAACTTTAAAGTTATTCACAGTCATTACTTCAGAGTTCATCTTTGCTCAACTTGGAGCTTTATAAAAGTGCACTTTTATTTTGTTACATAATAAACAACCAAGATAAAGCATATCCCCGCTTGTTCAGTATATATTTCGACGGCCTCCCTTCGCACGGCTTAGTTCTAACAAGGTGCGCACGCGCAAAGAAACAACGTTAAGTTGGTTTGCGCCTTCACACTTCTTGAAATACTTTTTGGTTAAATATTGTTTATGTTTGTGGTTTGTGTTTTAAAGTTACACGTTTTGGATGATCAAAGTAAGTTATTCATATTATTATCTTATGCACAAAATGTCATAAGTGCGGCGTTGATTTGAAACTTTAATAAGCGATTTTGAATGTAACGGTTCTACTCACTGATATAAATGTAGTACCTACTGAGTTCGTTGGTTTACTTGATATATAATAATTGAAGTGTTAAGCTGATGGTCTACCTACACACTAGCTTAAAATACTTTACACTAATATTAGCGCATTATACTAATGTATGTAAGTAAATATTTATTATTATAGAACGGGTATCGTTGTCTTTGTAAGTCAAACTGCAAGCTTGATATTTAAATCATCTATTTAAGCCTCAATAGCCCAACGGTTAAAGGTGCGGACTGAAAACTGAAAGGTCGCAGGTTCGAATCCCATCCGTTGCACTATTGTCTTACCCACTCCTGGCACAAGCTTTCCGCTTATTTGGAGGGGAGAGAATATTAGTCAAGTTCAACTTGGTTGATATTCTTTAAAAAAAATCTATAGAACGATAAAAGCCCTTAGGGAATCTAATCCACTGAGAAAGGTTTATATACCCCGGAATCAAAAGGGTTCCTGTCACTTGAGCTATGGGGCTTTAAAAAAATCACGCGAACAAAGTCAAGGGAAAACTGGCAAAGGTAGTACAGTACCCGGCGATATATATTGCACATCGGCCTTTGGAATAAAACGCTTTTCTATTCTATTCACAGTTCGACTGCATTTTTTTTATATATGTTACGTGATGTGCTCGCCGATTGTGAAGAGATTTCAGTAATTACTACGTGAATTTCTGGCTAGCTTTCCTTGCAATAGAAGTAGTAAGTAGTAATTCATGTTTAAATATGTATCGAAATTTTCGCTACACAATTTATTGCGAATGGATAAATTATTATGTACCTAATTAGTTAATTACATTTTAATGAGTTTTGACCATATAACATCGTTGGTTTTGACGCATAAATATGATTGATTGATAAAATATAATTATTATTATAACATCGTTGTTATTTTGGTTTACAATCTTTTTTGTATGACGTGCGATACTCGATTCGCTACTCGCTACGTAAACCCCTGGAAGTAAAATTGCAACAAATTACTAGAAGTTGGTACATGTGTAATTGAGTATTAATACTCACAGATAAGAACATAATATGTCAATTATGTGTACTACACGAGTACGGGTAAAAACATCCGAGAGTATCCTTCGGTTAAAGGTTTTACTAGACTGCCAGATTTAACAATATTAAATGCTCTAGCCTAGACTGTTTTGTATCAAGTTACGGCTATTCTGGTAAAAGCTAACCGTAAGTTTATTTATGACACTTTTTCAAGCTGTGGGTAAAAGAACAAGTCCTGTGGTCCTACACTAAAATAAATAAAAAATCAGCCAAGTTTGAGTCAGGCCTCGCTCTTTTAGGTGTTCCGTACATATGACCAAATTACTCTTTTTAAAACTAGATACATATTTAGATATCTTAGTTTTTAGATAGTACTAAATTAGCATATGGGGAAAAATGCTCGTTTGTTTTGGTCACAACTTCGATGGCCCCCCCATATCTTCATTTTTGAAGCTTAAAAATATATTTGAACTCCATTTAATGAGCTCTAGACAATGACATCCCATGTGCCAGGCTAAGAAATTAAATTTTATTTCGACTCCTTTTTCATGTATCGGAGCCCCCTTTATTTTTTTATTTTATACTTGCTGACGTCCGCGTGGATTTAGTTTTTAAAATCCTGCGGGAACTCTTTGATTTTCCAGGTAGTTCACCCTCCAGGTTCTCAACTATACCTATCCAAAAAATCACGTCAATCCGTAGCTTTGTTGCAGCATAATTGACGGACAAACAAACAAACAAACAAACAAACAAACACACTTTTGTATTTATAATATTATGTACCTAAGTATTTGTGAGGAAGGATTAATACTACGATAATAAAGGCGATCAAATTAAATTTTAGAACACAAAAGCTACTATTGTGACTTAAATATGATAGTTATACATATTCCCTCGGGAACTTTTTTGTGAAAAATAATGAATACTTTAATTCATTACATTATTCATGTAGTACATCATTTTTATGCATCATCAACAGTTTTCTCAGCAAACGCCAAATAATGCATTTTATAGGCAAAATTTTGCTACTTTGGGTTACATTATTGCAATTTTCTTAAGGATCCCTATTTTTTTAAACAAATTATAACTTTTGTTACTTCCTGATAACTTAGCTTTCTATTAGTGAAAAAATGTTAAAAATCGGTCCAGTAGTTACAGAGCCTATTCGGTACAAACAAACAAACAAAAATCTTTCCTCTTATAATATTAGTATAGATAAGTATAGATTTTATTTTTATTAGTTTTTTTTATAGCGGCAATAACACACGCTGTGTAAATTTCAACTGTCTACCTGTTACGGTTTACGAGATACAGCCCGCTGACAGACGGACGGACGGACAGACGGACAGCGGAGGCTTAGTAATAGAGTCCCGTTGGTACCCAACCCTAAAAAACTACAATTTCAATGAGAAGGCTGTGCTTGTTTATTTTATTTTTTTAACAATTTCACGATACGTGGTTTTATTTTGATCAAGTCGTTCCCTAATTTGAGCTTATTTTGTTTTTTGTTTGTTTTAATATTCACCATTTTAGAAAATATTATTGAAATATAGTAAGGCCCTGGGGGGGGGGGGGGGGGTTGCCAGAATTTTGTTACTTGTAAAAGGGTCGTATTTTCAAGAAGGTTGAAAAGTACTGATGTTAGAGCTTTTTGGGAAAATTTTCCATTAAATTCATAAAATCAATAGGTCGGTAGGTACCTAATACCTACTAAACACTAATGGTAATTATGTAAATTTAATTATCGAGGTATTTTGCGAAGATGTTATGATAGCACTTTATTTTATTTTTTATGCTAATTAGGTAAATAGGATCTCAGCGATTAAAAGGTCTTAATAGACCGTACCTACAATTATTATATTTATCTGTTACAATAAAACATAGCTAAAGTCATCTAATTACTATACAAATCATGCCCGCGTGGAATGGTGTCAACAATACTGGCTGCATTTCCGCGTTGGACAGCCAGGCTGATCCTTTGCGTAATAAAATAAGCCAGCCCTTCTGTCACCACCCCTCTAGCCAAGTTACACTTCGTTGTATCGTTTCTCTTTCTACGTTCGTGAGAGTCGTCTTCGCTGGCCGTGGCCAGCGGAGGGTACGGGCTTCGAGGCAGGGCCTCATTACCCGGGCGGGGCGCGGGGAAGAGCACTTCCCCGGTGGTGAGTTTTCAGCCGTCTTGGAAATCCATGGCGGCTGAGGCTCCTGGTCCGTGGGGAGCAGGGGCCTTGCGGAGAGACTTCTTAGGAGAGCGCTCCGCTCGCTGGCGGGCAGGATTGCCGCCGCGAGCGGAGCGGTGTCGGATCCAGTATGTGAGCCCACGCTACGGGCGATGGTGTCGCCACCGTGCGATGGGCCGACGTCAGTCCAGGGGGTTCCGCTCGCTGGCGGGCAGGATTGCCGCCGCGAGCGGAGCGGTAATCTTTCTACGATCTTCGGTCTTTCTACGATCGTTGTCACTTGAAATTTTGGCTAGAGCTAGACTAGATGGCGCTGCAGCTGATCAAAGACAGAAGTGTATTGATAATACATATTTCGTGGCAATTTGTATTATAAATGTTTTAAATGCTAAAAAAAACAATACAAAATACAGCCATTTGAAATGATTTAAATAAATTAAAATTTTAATAGTAAAGATTTTTTATTAGGTACTTACTTTAAATTTATTTAATTTATTTCAAATTGCTGTACCTACTATAAAGTTAGTAAAATGCAGCTATACGTCGTACGATTATGACGGAATATATCAGAGAACCTGATGCCTAGAAGTGATGCTATACTTTGCTGTACTTAATCGAAGAGACTACTTTTTAAAATCAGGTCATAATTATTTCAAGCAAACAAAATAACGCACACACACGTCTGTGTATATTGTGTGTATGACTTTGTGTGTATGTGTATAATAAAAGGTATAATATGATTCTCTCTAGCGCCATACGCTTAAATCATGATTAAATCATCTCCGTTCTTTCGTATTTAAATAATTTCTTACTGAATTTAAATGTTTTATTGACTAGAATTAAAATATAATTTATAATCATCGAAATTGAGAAAGAATCTTGTGCATCACACTACGTGACTACTACTTACTGCATACTTATTACTTACCTACCTAAGTTTAATCGACTTGTACAGTGCATGCTAAAGTAAATTATTTATGTTTGCAAACGGAAGATAGCTCTATAGGCGTGAAAACAATAATTGACCAGAGCATAGGGTCAGAACACATTACCACAGCGCGCCGTCGTCATCAACCGTGAAACGAATCGGCTTCGCCAACGTATCCCGGGCGTGGCGGTACGATGAAATGCAGTGAAATCGTGTGAAGAATTGGAAACACTTTCTTGACAGCGATTCCAAGATATATTCTCCCTCTGTTATCAGTATAAATAATTAAAATTGAAGTGTCTGTCTGCAATTTCGAAAAAACTGTCTGTCTTGATTATTTGAAGAAAAGCATCAATCACTTGTTTTTTATTTATTTTGTATCCGTCTAATTTTCCAGCTAATAAGACTTTGAAACAACTGAACCCATTTTCACGAGACTTTCAAAAAAGCTAGAGTATGTTGTATTGTGATGTACTGATGTCCGTAAAGGAACTTAATGGCTCTATCTAGGCTACTTTCTAATAAATTGTTGAATTTAGGTGCAAATTGCAATACTGTGGGCTAGGCACTAGTCACAGAGATAGTTTACATCCCGAAACGATTATAGAATTTATAGACTACTTTTTATCTCAGTAAATCAAATAGTTCCCACGAGATTTTTATAGGTACCCCATATTCACGCCGACAAACCCGCTAACATTAATCCAATGAATATCGAACTGATTATTGATAAAACGGTGCGGTTTCGCCGCCAAACCTTGGCACCGCTAACGGGCGCCGCGCCTTGATGATGTGTCGCAGCCCTTAGCCATACCTACTAAACTAAAGTAATGTGCATGCATGTAGTTATACAAGCACAAACGTAGCACACGAACGCAAGATAGGAGAAAGAAAATTCTTACTATATTTATGTACTGCATATCTTAATAATTGATTTGTATAACATATCGACCCTACTATGCAACATGTTAGAAGCGCAAGTATGTTTGCTTGTTGTTTTATTGATTTGTCCTTTAATCACGCAGCAACGGAGCAACAGATCGACGTGATTGTTGCATGAGTATAGTTGAGGTCTTGGAGAGTGACATAGGTTACTGTTTACCCCGGTAAAACAGAGAGTTCCCGCGGGATTTTGAAAAACTCAAGCGGACGAAGTCGCTGGCAAAAGCTTGTACATTACCTACTATTTTCTATTTCCGGGAGTTGTATCTCTCGAACACAAAATTGCTTTACTTACTTATTAATTTGTTCCTTGATATAATTAGGTACTTGACCTTCCTTATCGTCACTTTCCTTATTTTGTCCTAGAGACGAAAACGCCTTAGTTTGTTTGTAATAGAATTTATGGTAACTAATTATTATACTTAGATAAAGTACAAGGAAATGCAAATAGTTATTACTTATTAACCTTCAGTAGGTGTTGAGTTATGAGTAGTTAGTCAATGCTTGATTTCAAAACAATTTCCCTTGATCATTAAATACCTAAGTACATTACTCTACTCTGTTTCTACATCTAAGTACATCTTATTATAGTATCTACCAGTTATACTAATAAATATTTTCATCATAAAGCACCGAAAAAAATCGAATATAAGGACAAGAAACCTATTAATACTTAGTTCTTGAATGAGTATTGAAAGGCATTAGAGAAAGCATTTTGAAAGCTCTAGAAACAGGTTGAAACACCTTTTACATCAGAAAAAGCTAATTACTCCTTTGTAATCTCATCATCATCTCAACCCCAGCTGTGTCACCGCTGGACAACGGTCTCCTCTGAGAATTAGAAGGGTTTAGAACATAAACCACCACACCGGCCAAGTGCAGTGAGAACATTATGGAGATCACAACGTGCAGGTTTCTTCACAATGTTTTCCTTACTTCACCGTTAAAGCAAGAAACGGAAGCCGGTAGACTCCACCGTACTTTTACTATACTGTCTTTGAAATTTAGCAATAATAAAAATTAACACGTAAAAACTAAAATCAACACGAATTTTCACGGCCATTCTATCTCAAGGTCGCCATTTAAAACGACTTATTAAGAAGTTAGGAACTACCTATTGCTATTGTGTATTCATCTATGGTAATATTTTAATAGTGATTGTATTGCCGTCTTTAATGGGAACATAGCTGGCACGATATCGAACTATCTCATGCAATCGTTATGAATTGTAGTTTAAGAGCCGACCAAGTACGAATATTGCAAAAAATATATACTTATGTAAACCTACTTAGGTACCTATGCTAACTTGAAATTCTTTCACGTTTAATTAAATTATGATACTATGCACCTACTAAAATAATGAGACGAAAAAAACGAGACATTAACTGCAGTAAAAAAAAGTTAAATATTTCACGAGAATTTTCCGGGATATAAAATGCAGCTTTGTTTCTTCAGAATTTTTGTTGAAATTCAATAAATAGACTGTCAAACGGACTAAAACTGTCACTTTCGTATTTATATTATTAGTTTCAATAGTAGTATTGAAAGTGTAATCTACTATATAAAAATAAGTCGGGTTTTCCTTCCTGACGCTATAACTCCAGAACGCACGAACCGATTTCCACGGTTTTGCATTCGTTGGAAAGGTCTCGGGTTCCGTGAGGTTTATAGCAAAGAAAATTCAGGAAAACTAGGAACAAACTAAATCCACGCGGACGAAGTCGCGGGCATCAGCTAGTAGCGTATAATATTAATGCTGTAGATTTTTGCATGTATAATACAGTACAGCATTGTGCAGTGCCATCTTCGTTTTTATGTTCCCTCTACTGGAAAACTCATTGTAGTACATACCCACCTAACCGTACAACTACAACTTAATAGAAGGCACCTAAGACCAACACATAAAGTCAGTCAGTGACGTGGGTCAATAGTATTGAAAAGAGTTACTATCGACTCGTCTATGGCGTGCAATGGCTTGCAAACAGACAGTACCGACTTTTTTGGTATGCGATTTATTTGGAAGTTTATTTGAATAAAAAATTGGTTGTCTGTAAAGTCGGTTTACGGACGATAGTTTTACGTGATAAAGTCATAAAGAAACATTGATGACTGGCGGGCGGCGGCAGCCGCTCTCTATAAACGCTTGGGCCGATCGTGCCTCTCTATCGCTTGTTCCGCGCTCTCGCTTGCACGCTCAGGTCAGGCGGAACGTGACACTTTTTCGTGCGTGCAACCGGTGTTCATCGATTTAAAAGACGTTATCACGTCAAAAACTATTCTCTTCTGTGTGTGTAAGTAAGTGCAGTTACTCCGGATAAATTTTAAACGTATAATTTATTGTGATCCCTAGCACGTGTTCATATGGAATTTCCATTTGCCTGCCCTACGGCACTGGCTCTTGGCCTACAATCGTTTGGCGTGGCGGCGTTAGAAAGACAATGTCAAATTTAGCTATTATTATTATTGTGGGCCACAATGCCTTATTATTTTCCACTGTCGCACGTTTTTCCTCGACACAGTTACGGCTGATAGGAAACAAGTCAATTGTTGTGAAATAATTCTAGATAGGTACCTAATAATTTAGTTTGTCCCGTTAACTTTAATGCTTACATGCAATATATTAATTTGGTTGTATTTAGAGCTAAGCGATTGTATTTAGAGGCTACCTACGTAAAGATACTTTAGAAAACGTCAACTAATTTAGCTTGGTAAAAGTTAAAGGAACGTTGGTGAAAACGGGCATAAGTGATTTTTTTATGTTGTATTATTAGGGTTCCGTACCTAAGGGTGCCAACGGGATCCTATTACTAAGCCTCCGCTGTCCGTAATCCGTATGTCCGTCTGTCCGTCCGTCCGTCAGTGCGGGCGGTAACTCGTAAACCGTAATAGGTAGACATTTGAAATTTTCACAGAGTATGTATTACTATTGCCGCTATATCAAAAAATAATAAAAATTAAAACAGGAAAAAGGAGTCGAAATATAATTTTATTTTTTTACCCTGGCATGTGGGGTGTCATTGTCTAGAACTCATTAGGGGGAGTTCAAATATATTTTTAGGGTTCCGTACCGAAAGGGTACCAACGGGACCATATTACTAAGCCTATGCTTTCCGTCCGTCCGTCCGTCCGTCCGTCTGTCAGCGGGCTGTATCTCGTAAACCGTAATACATAGACAGATGAAATTTTCACATATTATGTATTTCTATTGCCGCTATAACAACAAATAATAAAAATTAAAAAATTAAATTAAAAAAATTAAATTAAAATATTTCCATGGGTACATAGAAATATTTTTTTTTAACGAAAACATAAAAGAGCGAGGCCCGACTCGCACTTGGCCGATTTTTTATAATTTTTTAGCTTCAAAAATGAAGAAATGGGGAGCCATACAAGTTGTGACCAAAACAAACGAGCATTTTTTCCTTAAATATATGCTAATTTAGTACTATCTAAGAATTAAAATACCTAAATATGTATCTAGTTTTAAAAAAGTGATTTGTTCATATGTACGGAACCCTAAAAGAGTGAAGCCCGACTCGTACTTGGCTGATTGTTTTTGCTTATATATTTATAACTATGAATAC
The DNA here is from genome assembly GCA_029955525.1 of Oeneis ivallda. Taxonomy (NCBI): domain Eukaryota; kingdom Metazoa; phylum Arthropoda; class Insecta; order Lepidoptera; family Nymphalidae; genus Oeneis; species Oeneis ivallda. Next base: position 12,781,880 of record JARPMR010000009.1, read on the forward strand.
TTATATGTCTAGAAGGAGTATCGCGCTACTAAAGAACGAAAAAAAACAGGCCAATGAGAATATGCTAGTGTGCGTGACGTGAGTGCCGCGCATGCGCGGCGTGTGTAATTGTTACCGAACTTATTCGATTATCGATTAATATTTCCATAGAACTTCGAATCGATAGTCGCATGGATATTCGATATTATGTTGTATAGTCAGATAATAAATCAAACTATTTTTTGGAACTAGTTCCTTATCGCGCGGTACGGAAGGGGGCTAGACGGAAAACATTAAGGAACCGACACTCGACACATTTTTGAAACCGACACTTTTTTGTTGAATGTGAATTTTGCATTGTGTTCAGTATTTTCGCCATTTAACACGGCGTCTGCATGGCCTAGTGGTTCCGGCAGTCGCCTAAAAGTTCAACGTCGATGGTTCGAATCCCAGCTCGACAGACTGAATTTTCTGTTTTCAATTTTATTTTAAATAATTTCTTCATGTGGAAATTTTCCCTAATTTTTTATTGTATAAATTGGATAAAATGTTATTGTACTACTAACGCCATCTGTTAAAAACCAGAGTAACTCTTTGGTTTTGTAACAGTGCAATAGAAATAAACTAATAAATATAATTCATCGTAGTTAATCAATTTAATACTAGATGACACCACTAGTTTATTACAAATCCTTCACTAAAATTAATCGAAAGGAACTACGTTCCACCCGGGTATCCCTTGACACCTCTCAAGTTTTTTTCTATTAAATTAATATAATTTATTAATTAATATGACTATAAAAGTCCTCCCACAACGACAATTTCGATTTGTGCGTATTTTTGTTTCATCAGTCAACCTTGTAGCGCGGAATACATACGCGTAAGTCGAAATTGTTGCTGTGAGAGGGCCTTTAGGGTGAAATGAAATAAGGAATAAATATTTAAGGCTACTTAATACTAGTACAACGGTGCACAACCTAAACAATGTTTATCGATTTATTTCATTTCAAAATCGATTTTCTATTATCTGTGGTTATTCGAGAGGTTTGGCACTTTACTAAGTGGGCGGTACCCATCAATGAAGTACGAAATTAACTGTAGTACATCTACCGAACAAAAAAATACGAAACTTCATGTGCGTGATCTGCCAAAATTATCATCCTAAATTTGACAAAGCATAATTTAATTATTTTCGAAAAATTTCAATTTCTTATTTTAACTGATGTGAATTAATGTTATTTACTTATGGTAGGTGATGTTATTGGTTATTTTAGATGGTCCTGTTTAGTTTTTTCACATTTTATTGACCAAAACCGCCATTTAAAAAAAACAAAATATTGGCTCGCGAGCTCCATATCTGGTGATGACCTAATTCAAACTGAGCGCGGGAAAAGGGCGTGAACCACATGTGGCAGCACAAATTTTCGACGCGTTTACAGCCTTTAGGCTCCATCTTGTAAATCTTTGATTTATAATTTAAAATCATAAAATTAGTTATTTGTTCAAAAATATAGCAAAGTTGTTTTTGGCGAGTGTGTAGTTTGAATCCTGAGTGTAGTGAGGGAGGATGTCCTCACTACACAAAGGCACAAGAAAGAAAAAACTTTGTTATTGTGTGACACATACAACTTTTCACCTGAATAGCGAAAAAATACAAGATGTAAGAAAAATATTTATTGAAACACTAAGGAATTTTGACATTCATTTATATTACGTGCTAAAATGTGATAAAACCACAGCTTCTGAGCAGGTCTTCACACCTTTAGCAAGTCTCCAATCGTTAAATAATTCACAGGCTTTCAAGTATTTTTCACGCGACTTTTCCGGAACAAAGTTTAATTCAGTGATAGACACTGATTCCTTTACTTCTGATGGTGTTGAATAATCCCTAGAATCACTCACTCATTTTGTTTCTTTTAAAACTTTATAACAATTATCTTAAAAGTAGGTACGTAATTATTAAGATAATATACAAATTTTCTTTGGTTTTCCCACCATGTTTTATTCCTTTTTTGTCTGCGTTCAGAATTGCGTCATTCATTAAAAAAAAGTAATTAATTAATTTTAATTCATTAATTACTTTTTTTCTTAATTCATTCAATTCTTAAATCATTTACGTTTTATGTTGTTTTACAGATTTATAAATTCTAAAACACATTTTAACAAAAACTCATTAGTTTAAATAATAAAATAGAAAATTTTGATGAAATAAAATTTATACAAAATTTCCGAACTTTTCTTGAGATTATGGATAATTGAAGAAATGACAATCCAAAGCGTTCTAAATTCAAAACACTTTTTCTCACTGAGAGAGCCAAAATGACTTTTGCTCACTGGTTTTGGGCAGCAAAGGCACCTTTTTTGAGCTAGTGAGGTGAAAAATAAATTAGTAAACTACTCCATTGCATAAATTAACGACTCCAAGATGTCTGTGCATAAGCTTCAGAATTCTAGGTATTTAGCTTCTCTTCATGAGAGGATGTCCGTGCCCAGAAGTGGGCTGGGCGAATGGAAGGAGAACTTAACTTAACTTAACTTGGGTGGAGAAAGATGATGATTCTATTTGCTACGGTCCTAGTAATATTGTGACTTGTGAGACAAAAACGTAAACAGAGCAAAGCATCGAATAGGAAGCAGACTACGTCATATCGTTCATCATGTGGTGTCAGTTTCGATGTATTACTTAGGTACACAATTTAGATAATTATGTTGCCCGGTAGCGGTACGTATACGCGTAATTTAAGTACGCGTACACGCATACTTTATCGGGTTAGTGACGGGTCGTTACCCTTATGCAACCGGAAATTAGAGGAAAACATATTTTAATTATTTATTATTGACAAGTAGTACCTATGGTAAGGTAACATAATAATGTTACCTTTTTAACTTTTCAGGAGTAGACTAAGTATAGGCTAAATAGGGTTACAAAAAAAATAAAATCTTAATGTATATAAATTACGTGTCACGTTGTTTGTCCGCGATGGACTCCTAAACTACTGAACCAATTTTGATCAAACTTCGTAACTATCTGTAATTTGGTCCAACTTGAAAGATAGGATAGTATTTTTTTTATTAAGATAACTAGCTGACCCGGCGAACTTCGTACCGCCAACTTATCTACATAAATAAAACAAATAAACTATCCTCATAAAAAAACTATCCTATCTTTCAAGTTGGATCAAATTACAGATAGTTACGAAGTTTGATCTAAATCGGTTAAGTAGTTTAGGAGTCCATCGCGGACAAACAACGTGACACGTAATTTAAATATATATTAAGAAGATTTATTCGTTTTATTTATATAGGTAAGTTGGCGGTACGAAGTTCGCCGGGTCAGCTAGTTTAATATATGGGTCTATAAAAAGTTACATAATTATTTAAGGAGTGTTATTATGTCTTTGTTTTTTTTATTTCACCATCATCGAAGAATGTTTATCTGATGAAGTTTTTAAATAATGCCAAAACGTCCAATTTATTCCTCGGTTAAACGTTAAACGGCTATTCTTACATTGGCTTTTCCTAGTTTAAAAATGGAAACAAGTTCTGTTTGATAAATGCATAATAATAATATTATGATGCTTTTTGTATGCATTTATTAAATAAAACTCGTTTCCTTCGCCCCTCGCGCTTAACCATGAACTCAACAAAAATTCTGAGAATTAAGGCAATTTTTTCGTAGATCGTATTGAGATAATCATAATATTTTTTATTTTAACGAGATAATTGTCTTGTCTTGAATTTCATTATAATAAATTAACGCTTTTGTTTTTGGTATTTATGTACCTAATCATTCGTTACGTTAATTTTAATTTGTCTTGAATTTCACAATAATACTTATTCATATATTAATGTTTATCTGTTTATGGTATTTAGTAATCAATCGTTATGTTAATTTTAATTAATTACTTCACTTAAATTTTTAAATAATTTACTTTATTACAGATTTGGCAGGAAATAAAGAGTGTAGGTAGGTATACCTACCTACACTCTTTATTTCCTTACTACATAGGTAGGTGATTGCGCATACACCTGTGCACTATAATATCTGAATTGGTTATTAATAGATATAGATATAGTAATTGAGACGACGACATAATAATACGCTATGAGTACTTATACTTAATAATGTTTATGTGTATATGTCGCAGTAATATAGTTGAAGCCGAGTTATAGCTATAAGCCTAGGTTTATAGCTATATGCCGGAATATAGCTATACGAAAGGGATTCATAGCTATCTTACTAGGAATATAGCTATAATACGAACGCGATCTAGTAATATAGCTATCCGAGTAGACTGTAGACTAATCTTGTAAAATGGTTACTACAAGATCAAAATAACAGTCAATATTCTCTCTTATTATTTGTGGTTTGAACTACAAATTGCTTTCGATAATTATTATATTCGAAAGTTAATAAAGTATTACGTAAAACTTCATAACAAGTTTGCGTCAAGGGTCAAGTTGTCGTTCATTCAAGTTTCACATTGATAACATTACTATGTCATTACATTGACACTATAACCTGCTATTACGTCACTTAAAAGTTTCTCTTAAAAAACTAGAAGGAATTAATCTTGATACCAATAACCAACGTAAAAGAAAAAAATTCTTATATTGTTTTTTTTTAAGTTTGAAAATAGATAGTATTTTGATATAGGTCTCTAAATATCTAGGTAACTACTTGTAATTACTATTTTATCGAGTCAGTCCATAAAAATCCTTGGGCATTATAATAATAATAATAATGATTGTAGTGCAAAGCAATTCACTTTGCAATGAATTTTTCTTTGCTTTCATTTATTTGACCACAAAAGGTTTCTAAATAGATTTTCTGTAACTTAGCTCGGGTAGAGGTACAAAAGGGGTATAATCCTATTAATATTTCCTATTAATATTATAAATGCGAAAGTTTGTGAGGATGGATGTTTGGATGTTTGGATTGATGGATGGATGGAAGGATGGATGGATGGATGGATGGATGGATGTTACTCTTTAACGCGACAACGAGTGAACCGATTTTGCTGAAATTTGGCACAAACATAGATTATAGTCTGGAATAGCACATAGGCTACTTTTTATACCGGAAAAGCAAAGAGTTCCTGCGGGATAGCATCGCTATTTTTTACGCATTTGTCCCTCAAAATACGCGCAATGGAGTTTTAGATTAACGTGGTTTTTTTGTACAGGTAAAGTTGAGGGCCTGAAAAGTGACAAAGGCTACTTTTTATCCTGGGAAAACAAACGGTTCCTGCGGGATATTAGTATTCTACATTTCACATATTTATCCTTCAATTATGCGCCAACGGAGTTACAGATTGACGTGGTTTATTAGATAGGCATAGTTGAGGACTTGAAAAGTGACAAAGGCTACTTTTAAACCCGGAAAACAAACAGTTCCCGCGGGATATTGGTATGCTACTTTTCACATATTTATCCTTCAATTATGCGCCAACGGAGTAACAGATTGACATGGTTTTTTGGATAGTCATAGTTGAGGACCTGAAAAGAGAAAAGGCTACTTTTATCCCGGGAAAACAACAATGCCCGCGGGATATTCATATGCTACTTTTCACATATTAATCCTTCAATTATGCGCCAACGGAGTTACAGATTAACGTGGTTTTTTGAATAGGCATAGTTGAGGACCTGAAAAGTGAAAAGGCTACTTTTTACTCCGGGAAAACAAACAGTTCCCGCAGGATAATCGTTTGCTACTTTTCACATATTTATCCTTCAATTATGCGCCAACGGAGGTACAGATTGACGTGGTTTTTTGAATAGGCATAGTTGAGGACCTGAAAAGTGAAAATGCTACTTTTTATTCCAGGAAACCAACAGTTCCCGCAGGATATTCGTATGCTACTTTTCACATATTTATCCTTAAATTATTCGCCAATATGCATGCATGCATACATGTATGTATGCATCATACTTACATACATCAAAGGGTATACTTCCCAGGTGGTCCCATTTAAATTTTAACGAAATCAGTCGAGCGGTTTTTAAAAAATTAACAATAAATTATATACTTATTAGTGGCGCGGGTGTTTGAATGTATGTTTCCGGGACAAAAAGTAGCTTGTGTTATTTTCCAGGTCCTCAACTTTAACTGAAATAAGTCCCGTAAACATACATGTTACTTCAAGACTCAAGTACATACGAAATCCATTATAAATTTAAGGGTAGGTTTACCCTACCCTAGGTGTACCCTACATATATTGTGAGCAGCTTGTACCTCAGCATTAGTTGTCGAATTTTTATGGTTGAGGTTAAAGGTCAGGTTAAGGGTAAAAGTTACCGAACCCTGACTTATGCAACTCTTTCCTCTTCTCTCTCTCTAAATTAAAGTTAAATGAGGCCACTAGAAAAGAAAGAGTTTTCTTTTCTAGTGGCCCACAATGTAACTGGCCCCTAATGGAAGATGCACATGACAGCTGCAGATTACATAATAGAGACGTTTAAATATACCGTGAGAAATTGAAACGGTGGAAAACAAGTGGAAAAGCGTGACCTATCGTATTGTGGGAGCGATCTTACAACTTTCTTTGATCTAGTCCCGATTTGTATTACCTACCTAGGATAAATTGTGAGTTTACTTGGTATTCATCTGGTAGATTATCGCCATGTAGCGCATAGTTTGACAAAAATGGCAATTGCGTAACTTTTATCGCTGTCCTTTAAGGACTATTTCAATGTCAAAACATGGTTTTGGCCAATAGGAGAAGCCTAAAATCATATTGGGGTCTAAATTCTTTAAGACCCATCGCAGGAAAAGAACCGAAAAGTTCTCTGACCATACTCTCAAGCTAATGAAGGAGAGACAAGAGATGAGGCTGCAGTCATCGGCAGACGCGGCTGCCTACCGGCGGATTAATAGGCAGATCTCTAAGGCACAAACTCGCGACCTCCGTGTCTTTAATACCAAGTGTATTAAAGATACCATTGAGCGGAACAAAGGCTCAAAAGTGTTCGCGAGAGATCTGTCTATCGGACAGAGCCAGCTGACGCGGCTGAAAACTGATGACGGCCGTCTCGTCTCTTCTCGACCTGAGGTCTTGGGAGAGGTTGAGAAGTTCTATGGACAGTTATATACCACGACACAAAAACCTGTTGAAGATTTGGCGAAAGATCCCAGAGCCAAACTGACCCGACACTATACCGAAGATATCCCGGACGTCAGCCTATACGAGATTAGAATGGCTCTCAAACAGCTCAAGGACAACAAGGCGCCAGGTGATGACGGAATCACTGCGGAACTCCTGAAAGCGGGTGGAAAACCGGTACTTAAGATCTTTCAGCGATTGTTCAATTCCGTCATCCACGAGGGCACAACGCCGGAAGCATGGCACAGGAGCGTGGTGGTTCTGTTCTTCAAAAAGGGTGATAATACCTTGTTGAAGAATTATAGACCCATCTCGTTGTTGAGTCATGTTTATAAGTTGTTCTCGAGAGTCATTACGAATCGTCTCGCTCGTAGGTTCGACGACTTCCAGCCTCCCGAACAAGCCGGATTCCGAAAAGGCTTTGGTACCATAGATCACATTCATACGCTGCGGCAGGTTATACAAAAGACGGAAGAGTATAACCGGCCACTTTGCTTAGCGTTTGTGGACTTTTTAGAAAGCCTTCGATTCGGTGGAAACTTGGGCTGTGTTGAGGTCGCTGCAGAGATGCCGGATTGACTACCGGTATATCCAAGTGCTGAAGTGCTTGTATGAAAACGCCACAATGTCAGTACGTATACAGGACCAGACTACGAGGCCAATCCACTTGCAGCGTGGAGTGCGACAGGGAGACGTTATCTCCCCGAAGCTCTTTACCGCTGCGTTGGAGGACGTCTTTAAGCTTCTGGATTGGAACGGGCTTGGCATCAACATAAACGGCGAGTACATCACTCACCTGCGATTTGCCGATGACATAGTAGTCATGGCAGAGACTCTGAGAGACCTCAATACAATGCTCAACGATCTCAGCAGGGTTTCTCAACAGGTGGGCCTGAAAATGAACATGAGCAAGACGAAAATCATGTCCAATGCTCATGCACCGCTCCACCCAGTAATTGTTGAGAACTCTGCACTCGAAATTGTCGACGAGTATATTTACCTGGGACACACAGTCCAGCTAGGTAGGTCCAATTTCGAGAAAGAGATCAACCGCCGAATCCAACTCGGCTGGGCAGCGTTCGGGAAGCTCCGAGATGTCTTCTCGTCCCAAATTCCTCAGTGCCTGAAGACTAAAGTCTTCGAACAGTGCGTGTTGCCAGTGATGACTTACGGATCCGAGACATGGTCGCTAACTAAGGGCCTCATAAGTAGGCTCAGGACCGCTCAGCGGGCGATGGAGAGAGCTATGCTCGGAGTGTCCCTACGGGATCGAATCAGAAATGAGGAGATCCGGAGGAGAACCAGAGTCACCGACATAGCTAAGCGAGTCGCGATACTGAAGTGGAAATGGGCGGGGCACATAGTTCGAAGAGCTGATGGTCGTTGGGGTCCCAAGGTGCTGGAGTGGCGACCCCGCACCGGGAAGCGCAGTGTTGGCAGACCCCCCACCAGGTGGACCGACGACGTCAAACGAGTCGCAGGGAGCCGCTGGATTCAGGCGGCGCAAGACCGAGGCCTGTGGAAGTCCATGCAAGAGACCTTTGTCCAGCAGTGGGCGTCTATCGGTTGATAAAGAAGAAGAAGAAGAAGAAAATCATATTTTGACAGTGATGCAGTCCTTTAAGGACTGAGAAAAAATTACGCGATAGACCCCCTGGTATATTCAGTTTTTTAGTCGTAAACCTTAATTGCTGTAAGTTGTTACTGCATCCGTTAAATACCTTCGTACTGATGGGGATGCGTATGGACAATAATGACGAATAATTATTTTAAGTATTTAAATATCACTTGATTTAAAAATGGAAAATGGTTTTTTTTTTGTAAAGGAAAACATAGTGAGGGGAAACAATGCATGTCTGAGAGTTCCACATAGGTCATTACCATAGACTTATTAAGTATATTTACCTATCCATCTTTAAGGTGTGTGTGGGACCTTCTGAGAAGAGACCCGTACCCAGAATTGAGCCGGCAATGGGTGCAGATGAATAATCTAGTCTATCTCTTGCGGCTCTTACGCCTCTTGCGGCTCTACGCCTCTCGCGGCTCTAGGCCTCTTCGGGCGCTGTAGCTACCTACTCAGACACCAGCCAAGTCTCTTCATTTGGGTTCGCTATACCTATTACAAGTATTGCAATAGAGTATAGTATAGAGTAATATCATCAAAATTGAGTGGGAAAGAGATTAACTCTTTGTATTACAACAGGCAGTTTTTCGCTCCTGGCGTAAAACGCACAAGTCTTGTGTTGAGTTGAGTTTAACAGAAGTCTACTATATGATGTAAATATTATAGGTAGCTCCATAACTCACTTTACACACACACCTGGTGCATTTGAACTAAATAGTCATATTACAGACTACATACCTACTAATGCTTAAGATATAATCTATGTAGGCAAACTTACCTTACGAAATGTTTAAATCTTGTGGCAAATAAGGAAAAATTTGGAAATATCTACTTGGAAAAATTTTGTGCTGCTCGTTACCTAATTTTTAATTTATTATACCGTCTGAGTAGCTCCACAAGGCCACCAAGTTTTTAACAAAGTAAACTCTATTATTATTATAAAACAGCTTCTCTCCGCTGAGTTTGTCTGTCTGTTCGTGGTAAAGTCAAAAGACTTTATATCGGATGTACATTATAATTTATGGATGTACATCTAATATCTAAACGAGCAATTCTTGTATATTATATACCTACTAGCTAACCCGGCGAACGTCGTACCGCCAACTTATCTATATAAATAAAACAAATAAACTATCCTAATCGAAAAAACTATCCTATCTTTCAAGTTAGACCAAATTACAGATAGTTACGAAGTTTGATCAAAATCGGTAAAGTAGTTTAGGAGTCCATCGCGGACAATCAACGTGACACGTAATTTATATATACTAAGATATAAATATAAATAATCTGAATCTCGGAAACGGCTCCAACGATTTTCATGAAATTTGGTATGCAGGGGGTTTCGGGGGCGATAAATCGATCTAGCTAGGTTTCATTTTTAGAAAAGGTCGTTTTATCCGTGTTTTCAGGCAATGAAAAACCCCTTGCAATATCAGAATACGAAGGTAAACGCCATCATCTATTTATAAATTCCCGATAGCTCGGTAAGTCCGGCCCGAAGCAGAAGACCCCGGTTCGAGTCCAAGACGATTATATTTTCCCCTATGATTTTTTTTTTAATTTTTTTAATATATCTATAATTTTCAAAAAACACGAAATACCAAAAAAGATTTTTTTTATTTTTTTTAATATATCTATAATTTTCAAAAAACACGATTTACCAAAAAAAATTTATTTTTTATTTTTATTTAATATATTATGTATAATTTTCAAAAAACACGATTTACACAAAAATAACCCAGTAACCCAGATATTTATTATTAAGTATGACTGTATCTAAACTGTATGTAGCCTGTAAGGTAAAAATCAGAGCGTATATAATATATACATAGCGTATATAGGAAATACATAATATTTCATTTATCACAACCCATCACCGGCCCATCTAGGCACAGGTCTCTTCCCAAATGAGAAAACATTCTCACTAATCCATTACGCTGGCCAAGTTCGGATTGGCAGACTTCACACACTTTTGAGAACTACCTATATTATGGAGAACTCTCAGACGACAATTTTCTCACAAGTTTTCCTCCACCATCAAAGCAGATGACAGTTAAATGCACATAACTCCGAAAAATTCGTGATCAGCTCAGAAAAGAAGTTGATGTCTACCACTGCTGATCCATACAGTAGTAAGTAGTAATGTACGAATTTAAATTCGATTTTCATAATCCTAGCTTAATATATCGTTAAAATTCGCTGATTCGATAAAAATCTAAGTTAATTAAAAACATAACGCAACCTATAAAATATAGTTATTGACCCAAAAATTTCAAATGTTGATCTTTGTACATACGATCAGATCACTAATGTCACCTAATAAAAATTTATTATGAGTTACATAATATTATGTCCTAACTTTTGCTTACGGTAAAAGTAAGCCTACCAAATTCTGTTCACAAGTGACATGCATGGGAGAAAACTATAGCAGCGTAAGTTTTGGCGTTGTTTCATAACCTTAACTGACCGGTATTGGTTATCGTCGTGTTCAGTCTCACGTCAATTCGAACTGTACAAATATTTTATAGCATCCGCGTCAACGTCCATTTTGTGCGGTAAAATTATTTTGATGAGATAACATCTCTCTCTGCATTATATACCTCATTTCTGAAGGTCGTGACCCTTGCCCATTAAATAATAGTAGGGATGATAATTATTTAAGCGGGTATACACCGATGTATATTATGTTACTACTAATTCTTTGGGTATGGTAGTCAAATATGCGTAAGTATTCCCTTTTGTCATTAAGGATGTAGCAATCTACATCCACGTCGGAATATTGCTTTACTTCCGAATTCGATTGTTTTGCCGAGTCTCGATGTCGAAACGTTTGCTAAGACAGTCGAGTATACATTTAATGGACAACTTTTTTTTCAACTAACTTTATATGTAGAAACATTCGAATACAACAATCTAGCTAATCAATAGAGCTGATTGCCGCGACTTCATTTGATTCAGTGGTTGAGCCATGAAAAGATAACAAACAGGCAGACATGACGTCAGACACTAACTATGTAGGTATGTAATGTACTAGCTGACCCGAACCATCCTTAGCCTTCTACTTAATATATTACATTTATCTTATCTATATCTTCTAAAATTAACCCCAAATAACGAGAACTTTTATAAAAGTTCAACCACTGAAATTCACTTTCCGTGCGTACAACAAGGGATCAACGTGTATTTCACAGGGCTATTTATACATTTGAAGTTGTAGTAAAGCAAGTAAAGTAAGTAGTTAAAGAAGTTGAAGACCTGAGTGGCGTAAGCTACTTTTTATTCGAGAAAACACGTTGGTTTTTTAAAACCCACCATGCGGATGAAGTATTTGCTAGTAGGTAATTTATAAGTGAGAATTGTATGCATAAAAGCTCTTAAAAATTCAAAAATATTAATCTAAGCTAAAAAAGCAGTAATTTAACCGACTTAATTTACAATAAACTTTAATTTTAATTAGTAATATTCACAATCAAAATATATTAAATTTAAGTCAGCAAAGCTTTACCTAATGTTAAAAGGAAAATAGCCCTACATTAAATTGTCATACTAGATATCTCAAATTACTCAGAGCGGTGGCTGGAAAACGATGAGCCAGATTCAGATTCAATCTTGCTTAAAAAAGTAGAGCAAGAAGAGCTGCATCTTTTGTTCATTGCATAGCACCTGCAAGGCTGGCGACTGTCTGATTCTTTTCCCTCCGGTTCTTTGTTATCTTCTCGTCTATTGTCCTTACGGCGACGCTGGTCTTTGTATACCTCGAGTCCTTTAGCTGCACTTTCCACGCACGACCTCCTAGTTTTGATTCATGAACGTGGTATTTACGGTTGATGTACTCCTTCCACTTAAATACCTACCATATCACTCAGACCATTGGTAAAAACCGCATGAACATCCGTAAGTACACTCGTTTTGACATTACAATGCACAGATAAACAATTAAGACGTGGAGACTGTTCAGTGTTCTGTATCTGTTACACGTAGCGAAGTAAGTGTGCGTTTATGACTTACTAGCTGATGCCCGCGACTTCGTCCGCATGGATTTAGTTTTTAAAAATCCCGCGGGAACTCTTTCATTATCCGAGATAAAACGTAGCTCTCCCGGTCTGAGGAACCACTACTACATCCATTACTATACCCATGCAAAAAATCGCATCAATCCGCTGTTCTGTTGCGACGTGATTGAAGGACAAACCAACAAACAAATACACTTTCGCATTTATAATATCAGTAATGCTTTTTATAATTGTCAAATTTTTTACCATACTTAACCAAAGACAAAATTAGGTTTAGCTGTCATTTACGTTTTGTTATTCCACTGTCATTTGCGTTTTGTTATTCCATGTCAGATGCGTTTTAGTTATACCACGTTTTATAGTGACTTGACGGAAACGCGGTCGAACGGGATAAAAAGTATCCTATGTCCGTCTCCTGGTTCTAAGCTACCTCTCCACCAATTTTCAGCCAAATCGGTTCATCCGTTCTTGAGTTATAAATAGTGTAACTAACACCACTTTCTTTTATATATATAAGATTTATTGATTTCTTTTATTGAAGTTTAATAGAAGTATAGATTCGATAACAAAATTACTCAAAATATACTATAAGATAGCTCGTAGGTGTCTTTTGGAAACCAAAAAAATTTGAAGCGACCGAATATATAAAAAAGAGACGTGTCAAGGGACACCCGGATGGAACGTCGTACCTTAGTAGTAGTAAGTTAGTGAAGGAATTGTAATAAACTAGTGGTGTCATCTAGTATTAAATTGATTAACTACGATGAATTATTTTTAGTTTATTTCTATTGCACTGATACAACACCAAAGAGTTACTCTGGTGGAGTTATACTGTTTTTTCACAGATGGCGTTATCCAATTTATACAATAAAAAATTAGGGAAAAATTCCACATTTAGAAATTATTTAAAATAAAATTGAAAATAGAAAATTCAGTCTGTCGAGCTGGGATTCGAACCATCGACGTTGAATTTATAGGCGACTCTCCTAACCACTAGGCCATGCAGACGCCGAGTTCTAAGGCGAAAATACCGAATACAATGCAAAATTCACATTCAACAAAAAATGACGTTTCAAAAATGTGTCGTGTCGGTTTCCTTAATTTTTTCCGTCTTGCCCCCTTCCGTACCGCGCGATAAGGAACTACGTTCCAATAAAATATTCTACGCGTGAAATCTTACAACGATTTGTTCTTGGCGCACATTGCTGTAATATATTTCCTAATATGTTTTGGCTACACTGATGACTGAACACTTTATTAGAACAATCTAGAATTCATACTTGTCACGTCAGGTACTTTAAATGGATGGTTTAAATGGTCTAAGACTAGGTATAATAAAACCGTCTGTTGTCTGCATAACGAAACACAAGCGTTGCCCTACTTAGCACTAATGATAGTAACGTTGAGCTATAAAAATTGTTTTCTTTGTATCTATCAGCATTAATGGTACTAGAACACAGTTGCATGCATTTGAAATTAGTGTGCAGTTTCTGTGTAATACCATGTTTCGCAATAAAATTTCTTCTGAGGTGAAGGCTGGTTAAGCACTTAAGATTATTTATCAAGTACTAGCTGATGCCCGCGACTTCGTCTGCGTGGATTTAGTTCATAACATCCCGCGGGAAATCTTTGTTACCCTCCAGGTTCTCAACTATACCTATCCAATAAATCACGTCAATCCGTAGCTTTGTAGCAGGAAACATTTGATCGTCTTGCTCGCGGCATTGTTAATGATGATTCAAAGAGAAAACATATTACTGATGATATTATCAATTATTATGTTAAACTATAATTGTTATAATTGTTTTTACCATAATTAACCAAATACAAAATTACGTTTAGCTGTCATTTACGTTTTGTTCTTCCACTGTCATTTTCGTTTTTTTTATTCCATGTCAGATGCATTTTTGTTATACCAGGTTTTATATTGACTTGATGGAAACGCGGTCGAACGGGATAAAAAGTATCCTATGTCCGTATCCTGGTTCTAAGCTACCTCTCCACCAATTTTGAGCCAAATCGGTTCATCCGTTCTTGAGTTATAAATAGTGTAACTAACACCACTTTCTTTTATATATATAGACTAGCTGATGCCCGCGACTTCGTCTGCGTGGATTTAGTTCATAACATCCCGCGGGAAATCTTTGTCACCCTCAGGTTCTCAACTATACCTATCCAATAAATCACGTCAATCCGTAGCTTTGTAGCAGGAAACATTTGATCGTCTTGCTCGCGGCATTGTCAATGATGATTCAAAGAGAAAACATATTACTGATGATATTATCAATTACGTTAAACTATAATTTTTATAATTGTTTTTACCATAATTTTCTACCATAATAATTAACCAAATACAAAATTACGTTTAGCTGTCATTTATCTACGTTTTGTTCTTCCACTGTCATTTTCGTTTTTTTATTCCATGTCAGATACATTTTTGTTATACCAGGTTTTATATTGACTTGACGGAAACGCGGTCGAACGGGATAAAAAGTATCCTATGTCCGTCTCCTGGTTCTAAGCTACCTCTCCACCAATTTTGAGCCAAATCGGTTCATCCGTTCTTGAGTTATAAATAGTGTAACTAACACCACTTTCTTTTATATATATAGATTTTAACATTTATTAGGTATTTTGCCTAACGAAAATTTTCGATCGATCGATATAACTACGATTAATAGATGACTGATGATATAAGGTATATTATTTAAATACTTCATCTGTGTTGATATAATAAGGGGTAACATATACTTATGGATACCAACGATCTTATACATAATTATTTTCATATTAATTCACTTATTATTACTGTTGTGTTTTTAGTTATACCTAATTTACGATTTATTTTACTGATGTATTTTAGTTTGATTTATGTCCACAAACATAAATTAGTGAACTTCTTTCTCCATTGTAGTAATGCGCAAACCATAAAAAAAAGCATTAAAATTAAAAAAATATATTTTATGTAGGCCAACTTATGGATCAGTATATTATTATGACAAGAGCAGACTACCATTGGTTGGAAAGCAGATTCGGCTGAGAAGAGTTTCGTAAGATGATAATACTACCTACTCATAATAATATGTATTATGAACTCTAGAAAGTCGCGCAACCTACTTGGTCGGATATTGAGCGCAGTTATAGTGCACTGATGTCTTAAACATTAAATTGCATTACATTTGGCAGTTTCCTTTTTATTGTTGCATAATAATCACCTACATGCATTCTTGAGATTCAGGTGATTTAAATGTTTCTTCTTTAGTGACGTAAGGCGTAAGTAAATAGTTTTAAATTCTTCACGACTTCAAGCGCGAATTTTTGACTTTCGTGATAATTGAGTTGATATTTATGTCATTATAAATACATATTATATACAAGGTGTAAGACACATATTAACTTAAACTTTTTGAGTAGGTTACACTATTGACCACTATTCGTATGATAGGTACCTACTCCTTTAGATCGAAAATAAATAAATAAATGTGTGTACACTCCCGCAGTTTATATTAAAACGGTATTATCCCATCGGTACATGCTGTTACTATTCTTTATTGTCCTTCTTATAACCACTTGACATAGAAAATATCAGGCAAACACAGTAAAAAAAATAACGTGGGTTTTATGAAGGTCATGGCGAAACATTAACTTTTCCCATCCACTTACAATACATAATTTACCTGTAAAAGCAGCAGGTTGCACTTGCGTGGTAGCTACCGCTTTTTGTCATACCAAATAGGTAACATGAAATAAAACATAAATCGATTGAAATAAAAGTTATTAAAAAATTTATTATTAACGACATAATAATTAACTAATAGATACCGATACCGAGAATCCAAAGACGCAATTTTATAAATGAACCTAATCGAAGTAAAATAAAGAGCGCTAAAAAAATTTTATCTACTCCAACATCGAAAAGTTCCAATTTCGAATTTGACAGCTGAATCGAAATGAACCCTCTTTCGGTTTTGCTTCTCATTTCGATGCAGCTCGTTGAATGGGAGCTGAATCGAAATGGTTATCTTCATACCTAAAGCTAAGGCACTTATTTATTTATTAGTTCTGGCATTTTTGTACCGTTCATACGACAGAGGCGCCACAGGCGGCTGGTGGTAGCTTACGGAGTTACTTTTTGTTGACAGAGGCGCTACAGGCGGCTGGTGGCGGCTTATGGAGTTACTTTTTGTTACTTTATTGAGCCTACGACGTATTTTGTTAATGATTTTATTTTCCTTGTCGTAGATAAAATCTTGTATGCAACTGAACGTAATTAGTCATTACGATGCAGTTGCATAAATAGCTATAATAAATATGTTTATCAGACAAAGAGGTCTACTATGGTCAATCCAGTATCCGATCGAAAACTTTAGTTAAGTATAAGACTTCCTTAATTGCTTGTTGTTAAAAAGTCTCTGCTTCGCCTCATTAAAATACTGTTACAAAAAGTTGAATGCCTCTCATGATGGAAAGCACAGATGACGAATATCGCGCTTGCTTAGTAGATGCATATTCACTTTTGCTTTGAAAGTACTCAAGTTATACTCGTACGCACAAATACGAGCGGGAGACATGGATGGCTGAAGATCGTTTCACACATTAGAATTTAGCGGTTAGCTTCCGAAACGTTGAAAGGTTGGTTGGATTTCAACCACTTAAGAGTGGGTGTGCGCTCGTTAACAGTAAACAGATTTGATTTTTACAGTAGTAGATCAAGTTTCAACTATCCGAAAAAAAACACGCAAAAATTACATCATACTGCCAAGGGACGTGCTTGGGCAAAAACATAAAATGATGAAAATTGTTCGATAATAAAAAATCGCGAAGTTAGGTCTAATTTTTAACCAATATTCATTTATTTTCAATGTGTTGCATATTACAGAGCCAAAATTTTTACATTAAATTCCGATTGATATTATCAAGAGAGTAGCCTAGTGAATTGAAAAGAAAATGAATATTTTACGAGTTACAAAGTATTTGGCGCTTACTACACTCCTATTCCGCGCAAAACGCTTTCTTTTGTCGCGCCTCACATGAGGTTGTGGCTATGTTTTATCTCATCGCGAAATCTGATTTTTTTTGGGGTTACACGCGCTCTTAAGGATGCCAAGTGCTCAAGACTTTCGCAGTTTTGTGGTAGAACAGTGAAGACAGAACAAGGTACATAAAAATTTAAACATACTTGCGACAGAGAGATGAATTCCTGACCATGAGGGTTCTTTTGCCCATTTCGGTTTAGTCTTTTGAACTTATGCAATCGCAATCACACGTTACGCATTAGGTACATTTGAATACCTACGACATAACCAAGAAGCTCGCATTTTAATGATAAAAATTCAAATGGTAGGTACCTCTATGTGCTCTTGTCATAAAACAAACGAATTGTAGGTGATTTACAAATAAAAGTCCTCAAACATGTTATGTGATACGACGAGCGTACCTAATCGTTAAAGTTTTTTTATGACTCATATTTTTGTCTGATGAATTTAAATTAATTTTAGAGAATATATATATTTACCGCCACAACCAAAAGACACACAAGCAAGATGGAATAACTCAACTTTTTTGAAACTCGCTACTTACCTACTAGTTATTGTTAAGCCATTTTACAGTCTAATTTTTACATTCTGATGAACTGCATTACTTTATGACTTTGTGCTAAATTCTCTAACCACATATCCAATTTGAACACCAAAGAAAACCTCAAAGTAGATAACTAATCATTCTATAAAAATCGGCCAAGTGCGAGACGGGCCTCGCTCTTTTAGGGTTCCGTTAAAAAAAATTAAATAAAAAAATATTTTCATGTACCCATGGAAATATTTTAATTTAATTTTTTTAATTTAATTTAATTTTTATTATTTGTTGTTATAGCGGCAATAGAAATACATAATATGTGAAAATTTCATCTGTCTATCTATTACGGTTTACGAGATACAGCCCGCTGACAGACGGACGGACGGACGGACGGACGGACGGACAGCGTAGGCTTAGTAATAGGGTCCCGTTGGTACCCTTTGGGTACGGAACCCTAAAAAGTCTTTCTAATACAAATTATTTAACAAAAATGTTATTATTTTTATACATTTTATATCCGCCTAAGGACCTCTTTCACAACCAGGCCATCATTAGTATGGCCAAAAGCCGCAAAGTCCAGGTAAAGTATCGTAAGTCGTAACCCAATACGCATCGTGCACTTGGCCACAACGACGAACTGGATGCAGCCGTTGCCGTAATTAGTTGTTGCACCTAACATGACCTAACTAAACTTTGTGAACTTTACTATGAACTTCCGCTGGATCGTATGAACTTCTGCGTACAAGACGCCTTATAATGAGACCAAACTGCACTACAAGTTTATAACTAGCTGACCCAGCGAACTTCGTACCGCTAGCAAAAATATCATCCTTATCATTTAGGGGTATGAAAAATAGATGTTGGCCGATTCTCCGACCTACCCGATATGCACACAAAATTTCATAAAAATCGGTCCAGCCGTTTCGGAGGAGTTTGGTAACAAACACCGCGACATGAGAGTTATTAGAAGGTATTTTAATATTTTGCCTTTTTTATTCGATGACAAAGTAGCCCTTGACTGTGATCTTACATAATTGTAGAATGCCGATGCAGAAAGGGTATGTCGCAAAAATCGCAACCGTCAGAAAGCCGTCCAGCTCAAGAAAAACTTCTCTGGGGTAGAAGAAGGTGGGTAAGAAGGATATTTGACAGCCAAATTCAGCCACTTTCACCTTGGGGTACGGTAATCATAAATTTAAATTAGTTGCTTACAAAATTCACAAAACGTAATCCAATACGTTCACTGAAATGAAAAATATAATAAAGGGTTTAAAGGATCAAACCAAAATTTCTCCGAATTATGTTCAATATCACCAACGCACAGGATTGTGGGATTATTCAGATCTAAGGATTATTCTCGTCCTAACAGTAGCCTCATTCAATCGAATCGGTTATGAGCTGGTTCGTGAACAGAATTTTCATGCCCAGCGATATCAGCGATAGAAAATGTGGTCGACTGAACCTTCGCCGAACCTGCACAAAATCGCTTTTCAGTTTCCGTGAAAATGAGAACAAATCCGTGCTCCAGGAAATAGTGGAAACAGAAATAACGTTTGCTGCTTTTAACTTAGACTAATAACGCATAGACCGATAGGACGACCATACATGTAACCACAAAACGAACTATAGGTATTGTGTGCTAAGACGCGTCGTTTATTTACGCTCGCCGACACGTTTTACACTAGTGTGCGTGACGAAAGGGTTTACTTTCGCTCACCGATACGTGCGTGCCGATAGGCGTAGGGAGCCTTTGAAGGCCTCCATGAAAGTGTTACACTCTTTCTATGCGTTCAGCGTCTTTCTATGCGTTATAATTCTATGGTTTTTATCATTTGCCTAGCGCGTGGTACGTGCTAAAAATATTTTTAGAGCTGTGTGTACTTTTTGTTTTGATAGAGGCTCTTTCGCAATTTTTATCATTAGGTATTTTAAAATCCCACACTAAGCGCTTTGCTTCCTTGTTCCTGATACGCCCCGCTATAATTTGGAATGCCCTTCCGGCCTCCGTATTTCTGAATAATTATTAATTACAAAGTGTGGTACGTGTACCTTTAAATGAAGAATTAATCTAGGCATTTTCTTAGGCAAGCTTTTTCTATTTTAGGCACCATCTTCCCTTACCATCTGGTGTAATAGCAGTCAAGTGCTAGTCTATGTATTTAAAAACCCTATGTATAAGGGTTCCGTTTTGAAACATGGAACCCTGATACTTTCATCCAGTTCGTCTGCCTGTTATTGTGTTCAGCTATAAAGCAGATAAGTTGAAATATCGATTAAAATTTCTTTGAGGTTTCTAAAACTAAATCGATAAAGTTTTCGAAAAAAGTTATACCGTTTACGAAATAGTGCCAAAGTCAGTTGGATTTTTTCCTCCCTAACTCCTAGACTACTTATACTGTAAAATCTAAAAAAAGACAATAATTAGTACATTAGTATGAAATTATTAATTGCGATGTTCGTGCAACAAATAATAATATGATGTATTAACCGATTTGAACAAGCATTATTGTATGTATTAACTATTAAGCAATTAAATATCACTTTCTTTCACGGTAAAGGAAAACATCGTGAGGAAACCTGCACATCTAGTATAACAATAAATTACAGCGGAAGTGTTTATTTTTTTGAACCATAGACTGATTATATTTACTAACTTGGGTAGTTTGAACGCGCTACTCTCTGGAACTATTAGTCGTTTTAAAAAAAAATTTTTTAAATGACTATTTACTTTAATAAAAAATGGAATTGATAGCCCAATTCTTGAAGAAGGCTATTCAACATCACGATACGACAATTAAAAGTAAAAAGAAAAAATTAATAGCGCGGGCGGGCATGCGATGCCCATGTGACGAGTGGTCAAGGCCGAGGGCAGTCATCCGATGAGAACCGACCAAGAGCCGAACTGAAGGCTACAATTTATTGATTATTGCGGAATATCAGTTCTCACGGGATTATTAAAAACTAAATCCGGACGAAGTCGCAGGCACCAGCTGGTATAGTACCTAAACCTTCAGTATTTTCAATAGGACTTTCTTTACACGCTATAGTTGTTAGGTTGGTTAAGGTGTTGTAGGTCGTTTTAACCCCCGACAAAAAAGAGGGGTGTTATAAAGATGACCCCGATTCAAAACATTTCGATAATATTAACGTTTCGATACGATTAGATATCGATCTCGTATCGAATATTTTTTGTCGTGCGACTAGGTATAATCGGTATCGACAAAGTACATTGCAAATTACATGTGCATTTACGAAGTTTGTTATTTTACCAAAATTTTACTTGTTAAGAAACAGGTTTTAATCATTTTCGAAGGTAATTAAAGTAGGTAATTATTTAAAATGATAACTTGTTAAATTATTTATTGACGGCCAATTTTCATTGTCGTCGATAAGTGACGCTTAGTTGAAGTTGAACCCCTCTGGGTTCTTATTTTGTTTTGTTGTGCTGTACATAATATATTATTTTTAACCCCCGACGCAAAAAGAGAGGGGTGTTATAAGTTTAACGTGTCTGTCTGTGTATCTGTGTATCTGTCTGTGGTAGCGTAGCTGCCAAACGGATGAACCGATTTTCGTTTAGTTTTTAATGTTAAAATACCTAAAAAATGGTAAGTAAACATTTACCTGCCAAAATCATTCATCATGATCATTTTTATATGAAAAACAGACGCAGTACGTAAGCAAAAAGATACCGGATGCCCTGTAGCTTTCAATATGTAACTAACAAAAAATTGTCTTACGTTCGGAAAATTTTATTAGATAAAGGTTGTGAATAGCGTTTCATATGAGAAATGGAACGATATCTACGTCGGTTCAATTCGGTTTCGATTTCGACAACTTATCGATACGAGTGGGTTCCATATGCCGTGATCGAATTATACACCATCGAAGCTCATGAGATCAATCACGTTACATCGATAGCTTTTGATATCGACCTTGCATGAATTGAAAATACATCTTATCGTACGATAACAAACCGAATAGATCGATAATTATGTTATCGTAAGGTTTTGGGATGCTGGTCGAGATGGATCTTAGCTAGGTAGGTATATATAAAAAAAACGAGTGTGCTTTAGACCACACGACTGAAGTAAAACTTACGAAACGCAACTGGCTATGAGAGAAAGAGAGAAAGAAAATGTGTGCTCGCACCTCTCATTCTTGCCTCTACAGTAATATACGAAACGTAACTCTCTCTCTTTCTAAGTTTCTATCTTCACTAACTTATATCTCCCTCTTAACTTCCGTTCGCCTCGCCCGATTACACTTTTCGTAACGCATTCACCAGCTTACTCCCCAAGTCAATCATGCGTAAAGAAGTTTTACTTCAAAAAATTCCTTATCCTTATCCTAGCGGCACGCTATGATGGCCGGTTTGACGTTTGTCCGCTCATGAAGTTCCGTATTAATTGATAACGACTTTGAAGGAAATAATTGTATTACTTTATTGACGATAGTGATGTGCAGAGATTCATAAATTTTATCGAATGTAGTTTTAGGTTTAGGACTCAAAATTTATTTATTAAATTGATTTCTAAAATGTATACAAGTGTAGAAAAATCAGTTTGCACCATTTAAGGGGTGAATGTACTTGTGAATATGAACAATTTTCACTATGTGGACAAACCTCTGAAATCGCAAAAAAATATCAGCTGTTTCATACAAAAGGTAAAATTTTTATTTTTATATGATATATACCACAACTCGGCATTTGGTTTTCTAAATTGAAAATTTTTAAAAATGGAATCTAATACGATCGTCACATAGGATCGCTGGCTAGCACAACTGCTACCTCCGGCAAACTCGCGTCAATGCTCAATGCAAAACAAAGCAGTTTCGAATTGACGTTGCTTCGAAAAGTATAAACTGTCAGTGCAATGCGATTGTGATATAGTTTTGACCTGGCTTTGGATTTCAAATATTGATACTGCATTACTGTTGACCCTTGCTCGTTAATTTGGACTCTGTTCAAGCCCTTTGTTGTGGATTTCGTCGATATGACCGAACGTACGCAGAGAACTGTTCTAAATAGTCAGACACGTGAGTTCGTAATACGCCTTCGTAACTATTTCGATCGTGAAGCTCAAAATGGAGGGCCAATTTTATCTATAACGTCAGTGGTTGAACGCGTAGCTGATGCGCTTAATATTGGACAACGAACTGTTAGACGGATAACTAAAAAAAAATATGGCGAGACTGGCACAGAAGAAAATAAACTTCACACACCAAAAAAGAGAAAACGAGCAAAACCAGTCGTAGGCATCGATAGCTTTGATGCCGATGCTATCCGAAGACATGTTTACGGCTACTATTTACAGAAGGAGTATCCAACAAGAAAAAAGTTGGTGCATTCACTGAAGGAAGCTGGATTATTCTTCGGTGGGGAAAGTTCTTTAACGAAGATTTTGAAGACCATTGGATTTCGATACAAAAAATGTAACAAACGCAAAATATTGATGGAAAGATTTGATATAGCGATGGCAAGGTATACTTTTTTACGGCAAGTGAAAGAAATCAAAAATTGGCAAAATGTTGTGTTCTTGGATGAAACATGGCTTAATGCTAACCATACTGTAGGCCGTTCTTGGAACGATGACACAGCAGCATCTACTTCCAAAGTTCCTGTAGGAAAAGGATCGCGACTTATAATTTGTCACGCCGGAACCATCAACGGGTTTGTCGAAGGTTCTCTCATGGCTTTTGCGTCAAAAACCACTGGAGACTATCATGAAGACATGAATGGAGAAAAGTTTACTGAATGGTTTACCTCAATGTTGTGTAGCCTCCCTGAACCATCTATTATAATTATGGACAACGCCCCATACCACTCGATGCAAATTGACAAGCCACCTGCCCAATCCCAAAAGAAAGCTGATATCGTCGCATGGCTTCGTAAAAATGGCGTAGATGCAAACATGAATATGTTAAAAGCGGAATTAGTACGTCTTTTAAAAGAAAACAAACCAACCAAGATCCGATACGTCATTGACGAAATAGCATTAGAACATGGGCACAGAGTTATACGGTTACCGCCTTACCATTGTGAGTATAATGCGATTGAGTTGGTGTGGGCTCAAATTAAGGGATATGCTGCAAGACACAATACAGAACCCCCATTTACCACAAAAAAAATGCTAAAATTATTAGAAGAAGCTTGTGAACATGTGACTAAAGGAGACTGGGAAAAGGTTGTGAATAGAACTGTTAAATTAATAAGGGAAGATTATGAAAGAGATGTGAAAATAGATAATATTATAGAAAACGAACATATAATTATTAATGTAGGTGATGATAGCAGTGACGACAGTGAAAATAGTAGTATGGACGAATCTGATTAATTATGGCCTTTTGTGGCACCTTTTTTGGTATCTTTTGTATTCATATGTTTCTTGTGTGCATATAAAGTATGTATATTCATTTTCATTCAAATATTCAGTTCGTTCAAATAAATTAAATAAACATATACATTTTTGTTTTATTAAACCTATTTAATCAGGTACAAAAACAAAACTTAATTGTTTTTTGTTCGAGAATAAATTGACATTCCACATCACTATTGTAATGTGTCAAACCGGCCATCATAGCGTGCCGCTAGTGTACTTACTTAATAATTCAGAAATTGAATATTATGTATTTATTTCCTTTAACATATTTTTTGCGTCTATGGTGTTTATGTTTGTAGTGTCTATTTTTGCCTTTCATTATTATTAGTATTACCTTCGCAATTTATAAGTAGGTACAATACGCGTATACGTAATTCATAAAAACTATTTAATTGAGTTATGAAATATAAATTGATTTTCAACCTCTTGAGAAATCTAATGGTATTTTTGGTATAACTCGAATAAGTATATAAGTATTTGCGAAACTTCTCAGCACAAAGCAATGCGCAAAGTAGTATTCTGTATTAATTATTCATACTAATATTATAAATGCGAGAGTGTGTTTGTTGGTTTGTCCTTCAATCACGCCGCAACAAAGCTATGGATCGTAGTGATTTTTTGCATGGGTATAGTTGAGGACCTGGAGGCCTGACATAAGCTAATTTTTCTCCCGGAAAATCGAAGATTTCCCGAGGAATTTTAAAAACTAAATCTACGCGGACAAAGTCGCGAGCATCAGCTAGTAATGAAATAAATGTACTTAAACTTTGTGTTTGTCGTCTACAATTAAATATTGTATATAATCAGGCGTTACTTTGCGGAAGTTCATGATTAGCAAGAAAAGGTTAGAATTAATTATTTACTACTAGCTGCCCGGACAGACTTCGTTCTGTGAAAAGTTAAAAGTAAAAATTAATTTTTTTTGTTTATTTTTTTTTTATTAAAACCTTCCGTGGACCTTAAGGAACATACAAAAAAATAAATTAACCTAATTGGTCCATCCATTCTTGAATTATGCGCTTACCAACATTCATTTTTATTTATATAGATAATATTATTTATATTATAGCAAGTTAATACTTAATTCTAACCTTTTCTTGTCTACAATTAAATTGCGCTAAGAAGTTTCGCGACTTATTCGTAGAATAATATATTATTATAATTTTAACGAGAGTACATAGTATAACTGGTGAACTGATCAAAAGTGTAAATTAAAAATAAATCACCCCCATGTGAATCGTCGGACGGGCTATGTTCAATATTCCTACCCGACGTCCTATTACCATGCCAGTATAAGGAGATACTATTACCAAGTTTGCTGCTCCATCATTAGATCCTCCTCCTAGCTCATCATCTATCTAAACATCCATAGAATGGTCTCGATGAGTAGCCCAAACACACTAAGTATACATATATTCTGCTGTAAGTTGCTAGGGAGTTGGATATCCCGGAGATTACTTGATTATTATCCCATGGTTACCATGTCTTAGAAATTATCCGAAGTAACAGTAAATCAAATTTCAAATCAATCGTACCTGTGAAAGTTTGTAAGATCTTTTAATCAAATAGGAAATGAGTTCATGATCTTCAAACGCAGAACGAATCACCACAAATGTATACCTAGGTACTTCTTAAACTAATGTGAACACTAAATACCACGAATGAGTCAATCCTTTTGGGCAGCTTTTACTTGTTTCAAACTTATTTTTTGCCAAAATCAGCGACACTTTTTTTTTTAAAGAATATCAGCCAAGCTTAACTCGACTAATAATATTCTCCTCTCTCCTCTAAAATATAAGCGAAAAGCTTGTGTTAGGAGCGGGTACGACATACATTAGTAGGTACGACGGATAGGGATCGAACCTGCGACCTTTCAGTTATCACTTATCAGTCTGCACCTTCAACTGTTGGGCTATTGAGGCTATAAAAAATATCAAGTTATTAATTTTTTATTAAATATACTTACTAACGTAATGCAACATTATCAATGATAAGCGATTTTGTAATTAAATATGATACAGAAAAACTACCATTAAAGTAATATTTTTTAAATAACGAATAAGATAGGATGTCAGATAAGTAACAGATCTCTTTTATCTATTGGATACATCATCAGTAACGTGGCTGTTGATTTATTCTTCAAGGTACATACTTATTAAATAATTTACTTAATTAACAATACCTAACAAATTAGCTCCAATAATAGTGCACCAAATTAAAAACCCTTAGTTTTATTTATCATCATCATCATCATCATCAACCCATCAACGGCTCACTACTAAGCCTGAACACTACTGAAGTGAGGTCCCCTCTCAGAGAAGATTTATAGGCCATAGTCCACCATCATAGTACCACCATATACCATTAGTATGTAGTTAGTTTTATTGATTAGTTATTATTAGTTCTTGGTGTTCTTTGTGTGACGTATCCTGCAACGTGCCTAGTAGTAACTAGACACTGTTTTCTTTCTCACGTTTGTATTAGATTTAGAAATACTACAAATCTAGGATGACACTACAAGCAACTTAGAAATCAATTTCCTCTGTGCTTTTTTTTTTCTATTGAGAAGCTGCCGCTTTCGATGTGGCGGCACACTTTATACTTTTTTTTTTAATAAACTTTTGTCAAACTTACACTCGGCGTGCTGTTTTAAAAAAAAATCCTCTGTGCCTTGCAGTTAGGTAAAATGGTCCGAAGTCCCTTTTTTTATGTGAATGGATTTTTAAAAAGTCTTTGTGTAAACATTGTGTAACTTTTCAAAGATAATTAGGATGCATACTGACGAACATATTAAATATTCTTCAGCTTTAGGTCCATATCACTTTTTTCACTTCACATCGAAGTTCGAACCCTTTCTGAATGAGATGTGCGAAAGCCCCAAATAATGTCAACTTTAGTCTCAATGCTCCAAGGAGCACTGTAAAGTTAACTTATTTTCCCCTGGGAAAATGTTCCTTTAAATTTCTCTTAAAGAATTTCATTACACCGTATTCTTTGTGCCATCCTTAAATTAGGCAGACCCAAATTACAGTTCCCTATTTCCTGAACGTCACTGAAGACTTGATTAGGAAAAATTCCGAAACATTTCACGTCTTGCCTTAATTCTGATTTTGGTACATACCTAGTTACTTTACCATTTGCATTACCTACTTTTTCAAGTGTACTCTCACTCCGACGACTATACGTTTGTCATAGATGGGATGACAAACATACACGGCTGGAAAGAAATTTAGGTGCAGCACTGTACATAAATGTGAAAATTGAGTTTCCTACAACTAACACGCTCACCCATGGAGCGCTAGTGTGGCAAGTGGTAACGCGAAGAAACATCTTATGTGCAACCGATGTAAATTGTACTTTACTTATGAGAATCATTATAGCACAAGGATGCATCTAACACCGTCAGTAATAACTTTTCATCCTAACTCCTGGGAATCGAACTCATGACTTGATTTACAACAATAACTTATTCGACTGCGAAATAAGTTGACTGTTTATATAAATACAACAATCAATTAATTACAATATAGCCCAATCATGTTTTTGTCGCAACAGAATTCACAAACATTAACTACAAAACCTAGGAAGTTGATATTTTTTATATTGCACCTTTTGTTCGTTTTAATAGACTGGATTATACCTATTTTATTTTGAGCTTTTTAGGGTTCCGTACCCAAAGGGTACCAACGGGACCCTATTACTAAGCCTACGCTGTCCGTCCGTCCGTCCGTCCGTCCGTCCGTCTGTCAGCGGGCTGTATCTCGTCGTAAACCGTAATAGATAGACAGATGAAATTTTCACATATTATGTATTTCTATTGCCGCTATAACAACAAATAATAAAAATTAAATTAAATTAAAAAAATTAAATTAAAATATTTCCATGGGTACATGGAAATATTTTTTATTTTTTAATTTAACGGAACCCTAAAAGAGCGAGGCCCGACTCGCACTTGGCCGATTTTTTATATTTCCCGTTCACGAATGTGTGCGACATGTGAATTCACATTCGTGAATGGGAGATAAGATTGAGAGATTTTGATTGAGAGACCCGCTCTCTGAACCAAAATAATATACTCACGCCCTCAGCCTTTGTTATGCCATAATAATTATAACAAGATACATGCTTAGGTACGGATAACATTAATTAGAGGTTTAACGGAAGTGGCCGATTCTTTAAGAACAATATTATACTGATACGTGTACCGTTGTACCTACTTATCTTGATAAAAAAATTAGCACAGATGAATTTTCTCATCTCACAGAATTTCCACATTATATTTCGTCGCTCCTTATTCAGATAATTATAATTGTTGGTAACTATCTTCGAATGAAGACTCATTTTATAATATCGATTGAACTTTACTCGGAAGTTCGTTTGATCATAATACCTACTTCCAATGCAATGAAGTCCCACGTTAATAGATAATACTATAAGGATTTCTTTAAATCTACAACCCTTACAACATTGTGCCATAGATTGTACCTATAATCACATCGCATGCATTAAAATATGTATGGCGCTACTGAACCTGTTACGTAAGATTTAACAAGTTATAATTAGGAAGGAAAACCACGCCTGAATTAGGATTGTAGATATAGGAAGAAAAAGTATTGGTAATTACAATAGGAAATTTAATTATGTACGCTTCAGCAAACTGTTTAGTTACCGTGAAGTCATGAGGCAATTTCTATTAAGTGTTATTATGTTCTATAACGATTTTATGTTATAAAAATTACGTCAGTGGAGACGCGAAGATATTTCAAGTTTTGTTATTATTTTATTATCGCAATCCTCATTTTATTGTTTGTGTCAACTGTCATTGACGGAAATCATCTGTAGGATTCTCTTAAAATCATTGCTACAGTGTAATGCATTGTTGCAGAAAGAATGCGATGAATTCAGCCAATTCAAGCCAAAATTTAAAAATAAGCCGAATCACCATAATGAGACTGTAGCCATGATTGATATGTAGCCCATATGGGACTATCTACGTATTCCCTCCTTGAGTTCCTACTTCTCTCAGCAATAAAACATCGTTGTGTTTCACGTAGCTATAGGTATATTGATAGAACACTACTAATTTACTTGAATCACATCAAAGTTCAAACACTTATTAAAAATATCGTAATGGCTAAGAAAGCTGTTGGTAGGAAACGCTCTTTTACTGGGCGCTTATGCGTCTATGATAAAATCTTAAGCGACACTGTTTGATACGGAGATTCGGGTCAGACTCTGAATGTAAATAAATATCAAGCAAGGCGCGGAGATCTAGCTATGATGGGTCGCGAAGTTGTAGTGTGTCAGAGAGGCGGAAAATGCCAACCCATCATAACAAAAGGTACCCGACAGCTTTCTATTTACAAAATATCTAGTTCCTAATTCCTAATATAAAAATATATCAGTTTAAGAAAAATATTCTGTCGAAGGAGTTCTTTGCGAAAACTCAGCCAGCAACAAACACCACGCCGTCTTCACGAAAACCGAAGATCACCACAGATACAGGTTTTACATAATCGGCCCGCCGAATAGCGACGTGATCAGTAATCATTATTGCTAAAGCTAGAAATAGGCATTTGCTTTCATTTGCAATCGATGAAATATCCAAGTTTATTTTTGAAGTGCATTCCCAATGAATCTTCCTATATTGGCTTCAGTAGCATCGTTTATCATTCATCGGTAGTCAACGACAAGTGAAGCGAAGTGTGCAAACAGTAAAAGCTCCTCATTCATTACAGCGTGCTGGTAGTTGCGAATTCGGGATAGATTTACCCTGATCCTGTCTGATTCACTGATCGAATCTGAAACCCATAACGGGCGCCTTGATCAATGGCTAAGCGTTTATTTTTGAATTAGTGGAGAAACCATTGACAATTTACAAATTAACATTGACATTATTACAAATCCGAAAGTAGGTGTTTCTGTTTGTTTCATTGATTGTTATTATAATTATTTTATCTTAGTTTTTATGCCTGGTAAAATATACCCGGAACCGGTAACATTAAAAGTACCATCTCATGCAGATTCAAAAATTTTGTATTCGAATTGATAGTTAAACATTATATGTTTATAATACGCTCGGTATGCGTTAATTTGAAAAGCCTAAAAAATGTTAAAAAAATATTTTTTTTTCAAAATTTCAAAAAACTTTTACCGTCTTCGCGGATGTTGATTTTGTGCAGTGCATTCGATAGATTTCTTATCCTTTCGGAAGAAAATCACGCTAACAATTTTTTTTGGCCGGAAGAGTCTCCCCCCCTATCACATAGGTACTTCAAGCAGGTATTCGAGACTTAGGGCCTGTATTACCACCTTCTGATAAGTGTCGGATAGCCTAACCGTAAATTTTGTCACATTCTTACTTTATATCAAGTGACAAAGACAAAATATGCGAATAATCTATCCGAAACTTATCAGAAGGTGGTGAAAATGGCCCTTAACCTTCTACGAAACAGACAACGACTCGAAACTTTATTTATTGTGTTTGGTTTGTCAGGTTTCCGTAAAAATATGTACAAAGTGTTCAGAATTAGATTTGACCGTAGGTAGGTAGGCACCACATACCAAAATCTTTGAGAACATGTAACATATTTTGAACTACATATTTTTATGGTACCCAATCTGGAAAACAGACAATGATTAAGCTATCACAAAGACGATTCAAATCAAAATCCATATCCTTTGTATGGGGTGCGCTCGAGAGCTTTTCGGATAGATATTGTGTACCTAGAAAGTGAATGTGCATTGATCTAAATGCAAGTTAAGCAATGAATGTCTAGTGTTGAAGGAATGGTCTAAATAATTTGTTATGCTAATTCGATTTGGTATACCTACTTTAGGTACCCTAAGTTCTTTCCGTTATAACCGTTTCAACATCAAGGCCCTTTCTCATGTTTATTAGAAATACCTTCCGCGTCTGTGCTACCACTTTATTTCTTTTTACACGATTGAAGCAATTCAGTAGTGAATTAGTGATACAATCACATAGAGTATCTATTAAGCTTGGCTTAGCTTTCTGTACATAAATTTTTGATTATTTTATGATTATTTAACGGACTATGACATTTTAAATTATTAACTTTTAATATTGATTGTGTAAATATTCATAAACCAGTCCAGGTTAAATGGCTCGATTTTCTGAAGCTCCATCAAATTGTACCTGCATTTGGTGAATTATTATCTATCTATGCAGCGTCGCTTCGAGATCGATGCAAATGCGACTGTAACTATACATCGATGGTAACTATTAGTTTAGCTTCGTTATTACCGCTTCGTTCTAACTCGGACGACATCGGGTAAAACAAGAGTCAAAAATTAAATTGTGTTTGACTCAAAAATCACGCAAATCGGAACCACATAGGAATTGGAAGTCAGTTAAAAATTAAAATGTTTTCGGCTGCATTTTTTGGTCTTCGAGTTACTGAAACGCACTTGAATAGAACTTCACAAGTAGGAAGAAGACTGCAAGAGTTCAAATTTTAGCCTATTTTTTATCTCAGGGAAACAAACGGTACTTTGGGATGATTAAAATCCTGAATCCACATCCACGCAGACCAAGTTGCGACCAAAATTAAGTGCCTATTGTAAACTATGAATGTTGCAAACTTTTTCTAATTACATAAAAAGTCATAATGTAATGAACTAACTACCTTTATATTGATTGAAAAATAACTATTAAAATAGTTTTATTTTAATTAACTCATTGTATAGGCACTATAAACATTGTACAAAAAATGAAAGAGCTAATAGATTGACTAATGTAAAATATTTATATATCCCATAAACATGACTGACTGAGGAAAACGCTCTTTCCGCCTCTACGCCTTAAAACGCTTATAGTTAATTCCCTTTTCAACTCTCACAATAGATTCATTATCAGGAAGCTTGGGGTTTAGATACTTTTTTTTTTAGTTTTAGCCTCCATTTCTGCTTCCAGTTGTTTTTCAGTTCAAATCAACTCAATATTGGGCTGCAGGTATTTCTGCAGATATATACATGCATGCAATACCGGGATCCCGGTATTGGAAGCCCTATCACGCAAGAGGCCATAAAATCACTAAAAGCCATTTGAGTTTGAGTCGCGAAGAGACGATGCAGTCGCAAAAGGCCATAAAACGCTAAGGGCCATAAAACGCCGCGATCGCTGCCGCTAAAAGTAGCCAGTGTAGTCAACCTAAGTCAACGCGGAAGTTTTTGGTAACGGTTAAACACCCGTAAAAGTGAAACAAAAATCAATATATACTATAGTATTATATACATATTGTATTTAATAAATACTGAGACAATAGTATTGATAAAATATGATATAGGTTATAAATGATGATAAATACTAAAAGATCATAATAATAAAACATAATATTATGTAATT
Source organism: Oeneis ivallda (assembly GCA_029955525.1). Lineage (NCBI taxonomy): Eukaryota > Metazoa > Arthropoda > Insecta > Lepidoptera > Nymphalidae > Oeneis > Oeneis ivallda. The sequence goes on from JARPMR010000009.1 coordinate 12,814,924, forward strand.
ATTATGAGCTTGACTAATACCACATATTAAGTCCCAGTTTAAATGATTCAGTAAGATTAACTCTGATGGAAATTGGGAGACTTCGTCATCATCATCATTAGCGAATGCATCTAAAAGCATTATTTTTGTCACATTTTCTCCTTTCATTTTTTCATTTCATGCATCGTTATATTATTTTTCTTTTTAACGCTTAAAGTTATATAAAAATAATTTCATGAGATTTTTTTATGGTGTGTGTGTGTATGTGTAAATATCAGTGAATAGTTATGCTAGACTGTACAGTGCTAGACATTAAAGTAACATTGTTATGCAAGAGGAATGTAATATTACAATGATTAATTCGTTAGCTTAACATCGTGATCGTTAATTTGAAATTAACACTTCGCCGGCGCAGACAAGCCGCAATTAGTACTTGTTCTGATTTATTATCATGCTACACCCATGTTTATTATGTACGGGAAAAAGTTTACTGTTATTATAAAGACGGATGCAATTTATGTTTCTACTAGCCCGTGACTTGAGTCCGTGTAGATTGTGGCACGTATTCACCAGGCGGACTGCCTTTTTTTGTGGGTAGGTTAGGTTAGGTTATCCTCATGAATACCTTTGCATCCGGAGAAATGCAAAGGAATAAAATGGAAATGTTATGTCGGACTCCTACCGGCTAAGACCCCACAGTTTTCCGTCTCATCACTGGAAATGCTACTTTGGCATTCTTGTAAATAGTGAACTGGCACCCTCGTGATTTGAAGAGGACTTCAACTTCAACACGAGGGCGGCGTAAAGACTGACTGCCTAAGCTAAGTTAGGTAACTCTACGAACTGACAATTTCATTTTCACCGATGTCTAAATAACATCTAAAGGTTATTTATAAAGACATTAGGTAAGGGGTTATTAAGATACTTTTATTAAGGGGATGATTTAAATTTAGCTGGGGAACTATTAATTTGATTTTTTACCATCTGCCAATTGTTGCAATTGGCTGAATTTATCGCGTTCTTTCTGCAACAGTGCATATTTTCAGCCAATAGCGAGCTAAAGACCAATCGGAGACGATTGCAATCGCCACACTGGAGCAATAATTTTTAGAAAAGACGCACCACAGGATGCATGATAATAATCTCTATGACAAATCTCAACAATTACGCGGGAGACCCGTGAAAAGGACAAATCATACTAACGCATTTATACTAAAAATATTATAATATCAGTAGGTATATTTACCCACTTAGTCAATATGTATGATGACTTTAATAATGTTGGAAATGATTGGATGTACTAATCGATTGATGTTGGATTCTTACTTGTAAGTAAGCACTGAATATTAAAATAATCGCATATTTATACAGCTACGATTATCATAATATTATCATATTTTTGTGAATTGCAATAAGTATCTGATTATTTTTCTAGTGCGTGCGTTGTGACCGCCAGTAGGGTAAAAACAGGATAGTTGCCCCAGTGGTATAGTTGCCTCGATTGTAATTACTGTAGTTTCCCGGAAGAATCACAAGTTACGTAAATTTTATTTATTTATCGAGAGAATCTACCACTACCACTAAGTTGGCCGTGCTGCAAGTCTCAATGCGATTGCATACAGAGGCAAGGTGCGATCAAAGTTATTGCGGTGTAAATTTCTTCTTTCTCTGCGGGGCATCTATCCTAAATGTAATTTTTATGGATTAAGCAACTATCCCCTATATGGGATAGTTGTTCCAAAATTTATAATTTACTTTCATAAAAATAATAAACCATTGTGACTATCCGTTTTACAATTATAGTATTTTGCGTTTTTTACTAAGAAATATAAAGGAATTTCAAAAAGTGGGGAATCTATCCCGGTTTTACCCTATAGCTAATGAGTATGACGCGTACGGACAACAAATGAAGATATTTTCGCGGAGTAGGTACCAAATGAATTACTTACCACGCCCGGTTACATTATTGTAACTTAATTATTTGTGGTCGACCATTACAAACAAATAAAACTGATGTCTGTCTGCTTTCTAAATAACTACCTACCTGTTAATCGTAACCCAAAATAAATTTGATTTAAAAACTTTTGTGTGTGTTATTGTATGGGCTAAACGTCAGAAAGGCTGATCCGTTTGTGACAAGAATCATATTCTTAGGAAGATAGAGAAGCATACATACAAAGAGTGATACTTTATTTAAAACAAAAACATAGGGTTCCTTTTTAAACAAAACACTAATAAGTATAAGTAATACATAGTTCAGAGACATGCCTTACCGATCTTCATGAAACACACAACAGCGTTGGCTTGAATCCCGGATAAAGACTACTTTTGTCTCACGTAAAGAGTTTCCACCCGATTTTAACCTAAATCATCGCGGATGAAGACGTATAGTAATATCTAAGTATATAAATCCTTGGATACAGCTCCCATGCTGGACATAACTAAATATATCCATTATAATATTATAATGCTTGCAACAGGTGTTCGGAGTTACCGCGATCACAGAATATATAATTGCCGCGATTAACCCAAAACTTGTTGTATTATCAGAAATTTGTCCCCGTGGAATAATTAAATTCAATCTTCATAAGAATAATACAATCCATATCAACTAGGTATTTTTGGGGTACCGAAAAAAAACGGAACTCTTATATTATTAGGCTCACTCCGTCGTCCGTGTGTATGTCCATGTGTCAAAGCCCTTTTTCTCAAAAACGGCTAGAGGCAGGTACTAAGTTGAATTGATAAAGATCAATTGTCTCTTAATGTGAAAATTCTAGTTCAATTCTGTGATGAAATTTTTACCCCAAAACTGAAATTTATGCGGTATTTGTAGCGTAGCGCCACCTAGCGCTATTCCTGAGAGTAAGTTCGTGGCCATATTCGAGGTTTCAAGAATGCTTCATCCTCACAAGCTACGGAACCCTCAGTGCGCGAGTATGACTCACGCTTGACCGGTTTTATTTATCCTGGAAAAACAAAATGTTCCCCCGAGATTTTTCAAAAAATTAAAATCCATGTGAACGGAATCGCGGACAAAATGTAGTTCATTAAATAAGCGAACTGCGTAGTCATATCCCACCTAAACCCACACTTCCGTAAAAGTTTTTACTTTTTTATTATCCGTGGTCTATTTCTGACCCAAATCACGCTTTATTGAACCACGTAGTTTTCTTACAAAAACTGAATTATTTCTGATTTATCTATGCTCCTAACCTTGACTTTACTTTAATATTAAACAACTGTTTGTATTATGCTACTACATTGCATCAATTATACAACCAGTAAACAACAGTTCTTCTTGTGAAAAATGTAAATGAACTGCAAACACGAAGATTGGAAAAAAGTAAAATGAGCTTATATACGTGCACCGAACTACAAGTTACAACGCTTAGAACAGAAGTTTCAAAACAACCAATGAATGTGTGAGTGCCGAGTACCATATAAATATTTTCTTGCAGCCTGCAGGTACTGGTACTGGTAATTACGTTTTATAAATCGATGAACACCGGCTGCACGCACGACAAGTGTCACATTCCGCCTGAGCCTGAGCGTGCAAGCGAGAGCGCGGAACAAGCGATAGAGAGGCACGATCGGCCCAAGCGTTGGCTTGTGATACATTTATTCATCAATATTTCTTTATGACGTTATCACGTAAACCGACTATCGTAACTATCGTCCGTAAACCGACTTTACAGACAACCAATTTTTTTTGGTTATTGTGATGAATTATGACACCCTTTCACAGCAAATTACGAATTATTTAATAATTTTCTGCTAGCTCGTCGTACTAACGCGAAAGCGGCGATACTGAGAAGTCGGCCTTTAAACACTTAGTAAGCCTAAATAGCTTATCATCGCCTCGACTATTACGCTTCTAACCGTTTTAGTTCGATGGATACGTTATTTATTTATTTTGTTTGTTTTAAGATAATTATTTGTGTGATTGATTACAACTTACTTAGGTTAGGTAAACGAATTACGTATAATTTAATTAAATTAACCACGCCTAACTTTAAATGCGTTGTATGCACGAATAAAGAAAAAAGTAGGACGGTGCGCTAATAACGTATAAAATAGATTACAAGGTAAGCATGCGTCAATAATTGATACCTACCTATACCTACTTACCGAATAATGCTCACAACTGTCCCCATCGAAGATCCTCACGATATATTGGGTTGTTACATATCATAAATTCATAACACATTAATTTTATTTTAGACCCTCAAATAGCTCTGTTTTTTACCACAAACTATAAAAGCAAAACCGCTGAAATACCTACTCTATCATAACATGTCCATTGTATGACATACTACCTGTTCTAACGTAGAGAATTATTGATTAATTGTTATATTATGTACTTATTTATGAGTCTCTTCTTCCACGTGACTCTGGTGATGAATGCAGACGCCTGCCTCATCTCCACGATCCGTTTCACTTTTCTTTCGCGGCTGAGGTGTGTTAAAACTTAAGGTTGATTATACGGGTCTGCCCGCGAAATTCAAATTTAATTTGGTTTTTCGCAATTTGTAAAATAATACGACAAAGTAGGCTTATGGTATTCTAATTGCGACTATGGCGTTCTAATTGCGACGATGGCAGTATAAATTTCACAGGTTTATATTAAAAGAATCTTTACTTGAAAGTTTCCAGTTTAAGAAATTAGTCAGAATATCGACTAATTTGTGAGTAACTCACGTCAAACTCGATACTTTGATAAATTTCTTAAACTGGTCACTTTCAAGTAAAGATTTTTATATAAACTTGTGAAGATGATACTACCATTGGCGCAATAAGAATGCCATGAGCCTACTTTGTCGTATTAGTTTAGTTTACAAATTGCGAAAAACTAAATTAAATTTGAATTTCGTGGGCAGACCCGTATAATCAACCTTAAAGGCCTACGTTATTATGGGTGTGTAACAACCTAATAGGTATATCGTCACGAATTTCCTCAAGAGTTATCGAGCATGAGGATTATTTGCTAGGTATAAATATTACCTAGGTATCCCTCGTAATATTATCAGTTTATCATATTAAGATCGACGATTCAAAAGCCCTTGTTAAAGTTCATTTGAATAAAAAATATTTTTGTTCTACTTATACTATTTTATTTTAAAAGAGCTACAAGTTGGTCTACATGAAATAACTTTGAATTTTTGAATTATTATCACCTAAGCCTGAATCCATCGCCGAACTAGTGCGGTGAGAGACTTAACAGGTTAAATTCGCATGTCACACAATGGACAAGTAATGTCGAAACGGTTTCGCTATTTGGCGGCTGAAGTTTGCTATAGATAGGACTGCATTCCAAAGGCCATCACATCACATCGGTTCATATGATTCAAATCCCACCCGTAGATCGAATATTTTTTGCAGATAAACGCTTAATTCAAGAACAGAATACATACACGTACCTACAAGTAGGAAAGTTTTTTGACATGGACTTGTACTTCATTTACTGTGGCTTAAGTTTATATTATCTTGAACTCCTTAAAATATTATGCTAGATATTAGAAGTAGAGCAAATGTCAGTTAAAAAATTTCCTTGTAATAAATATTTCAGTCTTGCCACAGAGCAAAAATTAATAACAGTGACACGTAATATTGCCTAATGCAATACAAAATGCAAAAGATATTTCTAGTCAGCCTGAATATGACCTGATAAGGCTTTATATAACAGACAATTGATTTATAACAATTAAACCTACAACCTTAACCTCGATGTAAAGAAAAAAGTACAAAACGGATATTAATTAACCACCGTAAAATAGGTTTAGTGAAGCGCGATTTATTTTGATTTCGAGCTGATTCAATCGAGACAATGAATATTCATTAGCAAAGAAATTTTTCCCGTATCTTACGAAGAAAATGCGTAGAAAAAGAAAAGTTTTTACCGATTTAATGCCTACCTGTAGTCCAGACAACAGGTAGTTTCAGATGGAAAAAGGTCGATTAAAAAAGTTAATGAAACTTTGGGATGTTTAAAGATAGTTAATTAAAATTTTCTCAATTTTTGGACCTCGAGGACCCTGTGCTAAAAGAGTCTCTGAGAGAGAGAGAGAGAGTTGCTCTGTAATCAAAGTTATAGGAAATATAACGATCTACTAAAAAGTATAGAAATGCTTTTGCCGTAGGAAGTAAAAAAGTTATTGAGGAAAAACCGGAGGAGGGTCGAAAATTTTCCTCCTGCTTCCAGGGTCCAAAACTTGAGAAAATGTTAATTAACCATCTCTGAACAACATCCTGAAGTTTCATTAACTTCCGACCTTTTTCCACCAAACCCTACTTATTCCTACCTGACGACTGGACCACTGCTTCAAAGAATGCAAATGAGACATATTACATGATAATTTCCTACCTTCGAGTAGGTACCTACTTAGGTAAGTAAATAGTTATAAGCGGTGTACGAGTCAGATGAACGTATCTACAAAAAAGTTAAAAATAATTTTTTTTCTTTCTTTGGAATTGCCAAAACCATATTTATTCAATATTTCACAAATTCCAATAACACGAAAAACATAAGAACCACTTTTAATAGAACCAGAAAAACGTATTATGTATGACTGCCGCTAAATTAGTTTTATTTATCTTGCTACCAGTAATAGATATATGGACGTATTTGCAAAAAACAATGTTTTTAATCATTTTAAATTTTAATATTGTTTGTTTCCCAATATCATATTCATACGAACCATGTCAACGTACCTACAAGCTTATACGTTGTTTTGGGTGTTACAAATTGTGATTTGATGAGCTAAGTTCAAAGAGCCAAAACAAAGTTTATCTATGTAGATACGTTTTATTGACAGATACATAAAAAAAAAATTTAACACACTGACGTGTGTCAACCAAATTAAAAAAATCAAATACTATGTCTAAGTTAGCATATAATTCGTGTTCTTATCTATATTCTCAAAGCTCTAATAGATGCCAATATATCAATATTATGTATATATTTTTTCGTCAACTGTAGGTACCTATATTAAATGTTGAAGAGGTCAATTGTGACAGTATTTTTTGCTCTCCAGTAAAATTGAGATATTGTACATACGCTTATCTGACTCTTAAACCGCGAATTTATTTATTATTGATGACTAAAATCATAATCAGAGTTGTTTCAGAAAGATAAATAATAATATACCAATTGTACCTTTAAAGTTGTTGTTGGTTATCTTCCGGTGGCACGTGTAAAGTTTTCAACTTTAAGGTTGATTATACGGGTCTGCCCGCGATATTAAAATTTATTTTGGTTTTTCGCAATTTGTAAACTAGTACGACAGAGTAGGCTTATGGCATTTTAATTGCGACGATGGCAGTATCATCTTCACAGGTTTGTATAAAAATCTTTACTTGAAAGTGTCGAGTTTAAGAATTTAGTCAGAATATCGAGTTGAACTTGAGTTACTCACAAATTAGTCAATATTCTGACTAATTTCTTATACTGGAAACTTTCAAGTAAAGATTTTTATTTAAACATGTGAAGATGATATTGCCACTGGCGCAATTAGAATGCCATAAGCCTACTTTGTCGTATACGTTTACAAATTGCGAAAAACCAAATTAAATTTGAATTTCGCGGGCAGACCCGTATAATCCACCTTAAAAAGCAAGATGCACTAACGAATTTATAGAAAACTTAGCAACAAGAAAATAATATAAAAATTATATTTGCGAAGAACTTAATCATTAAAAAATATTATATAATTACAAAAATGTTTCTTCAAAATTGTAATACCTTTATATCACAAGCTAAATATGAATTTGAATATCAAAACGAAACTATACCTACTTCGAATTGGAACTATATTTCCATTGCATTGCCAATGCAATTGCAAATTTATTGAATAATAAATTATATTCTAGGTTAAATTCCCCGCGACTAGTTCAGTTTTTAAAATCCCTCGGGAATCCATTTTTTCCGGAATACAAAATACCCTCCATGTGTCACTCTTGGTCCTCAACTATACCAATGCAAAAAATCACGTCAAATGTCGATCCATAGCTCTGTTGCGGCGTGATTGAACGACTAACCAACAAACCGACAAACACGCTTTCGCATTTATGTCTATTAAGGATTTAAACTGCAAATTAAAATCATTTTTCAAGTAAAGATGCAAGTAAAAATAATAAAACCTAATAATAGCTGTCGCATTTTTTCATTTGTATGGACTTTTATAAATACGTACTATACCCTAGGCTCACATAAACTTTATGTAATAAAATGGCGATGAGAATTGCAAAAAGCTTAAGGGATATCGGTCCGAAAAAATTAATAACAGGGAATTGGCTCGACGTAAACCGGCAGGCGCTCAAATACGACGTAGCTGTACGCTTTTGTTTTCCATGGTTTCCATGATTTTTAGGGTTCCGTAGTAAACTCTTATACTTTCGTAGTTTCGCCATGTCCGTCCGTCTGTCCTTCAGTCCGCGGTTTAGCTCAGAGACTATTGGTACTAGAAAACTGTAATTTTACCAACAAAGTGGTGAAATAAAATTGTGAAAAATAATTTTTTCATTAATAATTTTTTTAGGGTACCTCCCCTACATGTAAAGTGGGGATGAATTTTTTTTTCTCGTCTATCCCATAGTGTGGGGTGTCATTGAATGGGTCTGTTCAGGGATCCGTTTGTGAAATATGATATTTTAAAGTGCTAAATTTTATTATAGTCAAGTGTCGTCTTCGTCCCCCCGTCCCCCCTCCCTCTGCCAGCTAAATAGTTGTTTATAGGATAACATGACAAAAATTACACCAGTAGTATGTATAAAGAATTTTATAGGAAAACTATCACGCCTAAGTAGGGTTCACAAGTTAAGGAGTTATATCTGTTTGTTTTTTAGGTTAGGTATTACACGTAGTGTAAGTTGCATATTTTGTAGTATATTATAGTATTTAAACCATGGAACTCAAAATATATTCAATATTAAATAAAATAAAAGCACTATCCTAGGTTAGCAATCATATTTGTGACTTGTAACTACGGAACCCTACACTGCGCGTGGCCCGACACGCACTTGGCCGGTTTTTTATTAAAATATTTATGTTACTATTCATAAATATTTTTAAATTAAAAGCAGGGAACCAAGTGATTCGAATTCAATGTCCTCTAGGAATCGCGCCATCTTTCATGACGGGATAGCCCTTGGTTGCCATCTCACATGATGGTAAGTGACGATGCAGACTAATTTGGAAGTGGGTTGGGCAGTTTTTAATTAAACCGTAATCCGTAAAATAGTTACACGTAATCGGTTTCTACACGCCATAGTTCTGGAACGCTAAATCGCTTGGCGGCACGTCTTTGACGGTAGGGTGGTAACTAGCCAAGGGGAATGCCTCCCACCAGACCACACCAAAGACAATTCAAAAATTATGAATTCCCAAATTGCCCCCGCCGGGAATCGAACCATAGACCTCCCAGTTATAAGACCACAGCGCTCAACCCTGCGCCAAGAAGGTCGTCAAAAACATACAACAACTCTTTTCAGATTTAGATTCAGTACAGTATTTCAGATTTATCGATAAGCAAACTTCACAAAAAGAGTGAATGGTACTTTTGGGTTGTTGGTATAAGTCAAAAAACTCAAAAATTATGCAGTTTTAACGAAAATGACAACTTTTTTAAAAAATACGCTTATGAAGCGCTGTTAAATAAGATTACACGGGCACTAGGCCGATTGCAGAAACGCCGGGTTATCCTTTTAACCCAGATTTAGCTGCTGCTTTGACAGAATTCGTATACAACTTCTGTCAGTGTTTCAATTATTATTTATTCCAGGGTTAAACCACACGAGTAAGTGTGGTTAAACGTAACCCGGCGTCGCAGCAAGTGGGCTTTAGGGCCTAATATTTTCACCATCGTAGCGATGAATGTAATTTGAAGTTCTCTTGAAGTTTGAATCTGTAATGCCACGCACACTAACTTAAAATATACTTAGTTATAGAAAAAGGAAAATATTATGTTGAAGCATTAATACCATAAATAATCCTTTAAATGTTATACGAATGTAAAGGATATGGCATCTTCCTCGCTCGATAAACTTTTACTGATCATAAACCATCATATTATTATTGTACATCTCTGGAGATTCTTAAAACATATAAACTTATATTTTTATGTGCTTTTACATCAACTAAAAATAATTATCTCCTTTCATATGGATTAGATGGCTTGTGAATGGTACACGAGATAGCATTTAGTATGTTTATAAGTATATTCAATTTTTCTTACGCTGTCTTAAAAGGTAAACAAATCTAGAAAACGTTTCGGAGAAACGTGTAACCGACAAATGTACAACTTACAACATTCTTAAGTTTGCTATCACTAGCACGATTTCATTGTCAGTGCGCGATAAGAACGTCCTATACTGACTACTAGGCTTAGCGCGTCGCATTATGCATTTCTTCGAGAAATGCATAATGTTCTCGGGCGGCGTATATTGAATTCCTCGCTTCGCTCTGAAATCAAAATAACGCGCCCTCGAGGAACAAAATATTACTTTGGCGCCTTGCAACACAAATAACTATTTACATATTTGAATTTTCAGTAGACATATCGGGCTTTTTAATAACTCGCTTGTTTGTTCAAAGTTGATTTGAAACGCCAAGGTTATTAACGCCATATAACAGGTATAAATTGTTGATGGATTGTGTATTATGTACCGAGCAGTTGGCGTAACGACATTTAGGTATACTCAAATACATTGTATCCAGTGGCAGGTACTTAATCGAACGCGCACAATAGGCGTAACTCCCTTTGTAGCTACCTTTTTATTACTTCGTTTTAGCGATATTTATTGTGTTTCCGACGTGTATTAATGCCTGATTTAGCGCCGAAGTTTATTGTGAAAATACCAATTCTACTTTCATTTAAGATTTCAAACGTAAATTGGTAGCCTTGAACTAACCTTTTGTTTATGAGTAGGTAGGACCTCTTATTTTAATTGACCTATTATTTGAGTTAAGTAATTAATAAAAATATGCCGTTACTTCCTAAGCTTCCAAGGATGGAAGTAACTTATATTGTATTTGTATATTGTGGTATTATCAACCCACTTACAATAAGATAAGCTACTTCCCCCGTAATCCTGTTACTAAAACGACCAAATTCCAAGCCATTTAATTCATAATTGTCTGCCTTTCTCTATTCTGAAAAGTATACAGCTGTATTTCAACGTCTTTCTGTGTATGAGCATTAAGCAGCTTTTTAAACTGCGCAGCATATTTTGATGCAATTTTCACAATCATTTAAGTGCATAAACTTTGTTCCAGAAGGCATAATAGACTATAATATTATTTTAGAAAGTAGGTACCTACTACATAATATACATCATTGATACCTAGTACCTACCTACCTAAGCAAAAGTACCTAGTAGTTACTACTTGTCCAAAAACTTGAAAATTATGATTATGATGCCACATAAGTACATTGGACCCATGTAAAGCCGAGGCGAGAAACACCTTCGAGAACATTATGAAGCACTCTCAGCTGTGCAGGTTTCCTCACGATGTTTTCCTTCACCGTTGAAGCAAGTGATATTTAATTGCTTAAACGCACTTGACTCCGAAAAGTCAGAGGTGCGAACCCGGGATCGAACTTGCGACCTCCCGAATAATAGACCACAGTCCTAACCACTAGGCTATCACTGCTTCAAAATAACTAGTGGTTCGCCCCGAACTGAGACCTCGCGGTATCCCATAATTCCCATAAGGTAGTTTTAACTATATTATATTGTAATTAAAACGCGCCGAATCTGATGACGTCAATCGTCATCTGCTTTCGTGGATGGGATGCGTATGCCTACAGTATTTTACTAAAATTCAGCTGGTTCGCTTAACGGGTGTTACGTAGTATACGATTTCATAATAAAAAAAATTATAAACTGCCTTGACTGCGCGCTTGCGGCTTCTGCGGCGAGCATGTCTAGACTCTAGATGCGCGCTCATCTTTACATTCATAGACACAGTACCATCATACGGTAGTAAATAGGTGCTAACGTCTAATTATTGTAAATAGAAACGGATTTACTTTTGCAAAAACAACGTGATAATTTATTGATATTAATTTGCTAATTGAATAACATAATTAGTAATAGACAAAATAAGAATAGCTGACGCAAAACTGTATTTACAATATTAAAGACAGCGCCATCTATTAACAGTATAGGGAAGTAAAAAACATTGATGCCCATTAAAACTTAAATAATTTCGTTTCTTTATAATATTTATCTAATCTTAGTATTTGTTGTTCAAGTACAGAATATAACTCAAATTATGTGTAAGTTTCAAGTTTTAAAATAAAGTGGTTTTAGAGATCTAGCCTCGAATACAATCTCCACTTTGAAAGCCCCCCATTTCGTCAATTTTAGGAAAAAAAAAACTTTTGTACTCTGTTCCAAATTATCTTTAAAATGAGGTACTGCAACCCTATGAAATGCAAAAAAATATATTTTACTTCGCATTCGCTTCTATGAGAGCCCCCTGAAATAAAGATTTTTATAACTTTTTAAGCCATTTTCAGCTGGAGGCCATCGGTTTACATATCATATCTAAAATTGAAGTAATTACGTTCAGTAATTCAGAAGTTATAAGGCTCTGACAGACGGACGGACGGACGGACGGACAAGTGCAAATTCACTCAAGTTAAGTTAGTGGAAAATAACTTCCCTCGGGACGCATTTGTATTTGGTACTAATTAATTGAACGCGAGTGCCAATTTATGTGAGCATTATATATAGGTACCTGTATTAGTGAAAGTTTGAACTGTTAACCTCCAAAAGTCACGTTGTTTGCTATTTCATATGATGTAACCAGTGCAAATTAAAGCCATTAAACAAAATTTTTAATTGAACATTTTAAAATTATGGGCGTGCAATTTTGTATTTTTAGATTCAAAGTTTCAAAAATTCTTAAAAAAGCAAAGGCATTGCTTCGCCTTGTATACCAATGCCTAACCTATTGTGTCGCACTTAGAGTCGTTACAGACGAGCCACAATAACAAAGACATCACAGCGGCAAAAAATCATCATTTTATTCACATGTACAACATGCATTCGCCTACAATCGGCTATCGCGAAGGTGGGGTCAACCTACCACATCATCACCTTACGATTCTAAGGCATCTGTACAGCGATCTAAGCTCGGACCTGAAGCAAGACACATACCATAGCTATGACATATACAAGAATCTAACTCATTAAAATATACTTTAGAAACAGTTGAATCAGCCTTGTATGTGCCAGCCGTGTCTCGTGGTCGTAGTGTGGTCCTTCTGTTCTGTATAGACCCTTACACTTCATGACAATATGCAATTACACGGTACAGTGAACTTTCCGGGTGTAAATCAATGCATGACATTACACCATAATTAGTTTCTGTCGTGCTTTGGTACTTAAGCAGTTTTAATTTTCAAGTTAATGGACACTGTCGGAGGCCTGGAACTTTGTCGAACTTGTGAAAGTTCGCTCTCAATTGGTTTAAAATACCAACTGTACGAATAACTGCACCCAATTACTTCAAGAACAAGATACTATAAGATTCTATTACTAAAGAATACCTACTCAGTTTTTTTTTTAAATTTGCATTTGTCAACGCTATTTCTCGTCTAAAAAAATTTATTTGTTCTGAAATAATAATAATTATTATTGTACGTACCTATAGTAGTAGTATAATAATATTATTGCAAACGCAATTTGATTTAACTTTATACTACTTTTGATGTAGGTACTAATCCTACTACTGATATTATAAATGCGAAAGTTTGTGAGGATTGATGTATGGATGGATGGATGGATGGATGGATGCATGGATGAATGGATGTTTGTTACTCGCGCCACAACGAATAAACCGGTTTGGCTGAAATTTTTGAAAAGAAAGTTGAAATATTAACACAGGCTACATTTTATCTCGAAAAATTGAAGAGTTCCCGCGGGAATTAAAAACCCTAATCCACGCGGAAGAAGTCGCGGGCATCATCTAGTATTATCATAAATGTGAATGTATAATAAGAAAGTCTGTTTGTCTATTACCTAATGCCAACATTACGCCACTTCACGGGCTAATCGTTGAACCGATCTTGACTTCTTGAACTGAGATAACTTGCATCCCTTGACCTCACGTACGGAAACTACCTATACTTGTTACCACAGAAAATTTAAATACCAAAAAAAAATGCGGCAATCCCTATAGCGCGATATATATTAGTTAAAAAAACCAGCCAAGTGCGTGTCGGGCCACGCGCAGTGTAGGGTTCCGTAGTAAAGGGATAGTGCTTTTATTTTATTTATGAATATTGAATATATTTTGAGTTCCATGGTTTAAATACTATAATATACTACAAAAGATGCAACTTACACTACGTTTAATACCGAACTTAGAAAGAAACAGATATAACTCCTTAACTTATGAACCCTACTTAGCCGTGATAGTTTAGTTAATTTAGCACTTTAAAATATCATATTTCACAAACGGATCCCTAAATCGAAAAATGGTGTTCCCACACCCACAATCTTTTTGAAAGACCTATTCAACGACACCTCACACTATAAGATAGACGAGAAAAAAAATTCATCCCCACTTTAAATGTAGGGGAGGTACCCTAAAAAATATTTTTCACAATTTTATTTCACCACTTTGTTGGCGTGGTTAATATTTATACCATTGTCAAATTACAGTTTTCTAGTACCAATAGTCTCTGAGCTAAACCGCGGAGGGACGGACGGACGGACGGACAGACGGACTGACAAGGCGAAACTATAAGGGTTCCTTGTTTACTACGGAAACCCTAATAAAAAGCTTAATAAAGTTTAAGTTTCCGGTGAAAAAGCCGTGTTACTCCTAGTACTTACCTTACTTACCTACCTACTCCATTTAAGTTTAGCTTAAGTTTAAGTTGCATTTTTGTTTTGTTACAGATGAAAACGTGTACATCTACAATGATATGCCTGCTGGCGATGGTCAGTTTGGCGATGGGGCAGTACTTAAATCAGTTTCAGAGCAACCCGTCTCAGGCGTTTTCACAGGGCTTTCCATCCAACTTCCTGGGTAACAGTGGTGGCTTTCCACCACAAAGACTTCCAGTCAATGGACTTGGGTGAGTATTCTGAGCTAAAAATATTGGAAGAATTATCTATTAGTATGCTTATAAAGAAGGCTACTTAGTTTTTTCACAGTATTCAAATTTTCAAGCGACACATTGCCTGATGCTTCTGTCTGCAGTCGGTTACGAACACGTACCTTAATATTTCATTAATACCTAACCAGCTTTTACTCGTGACTTTGTCCGTGAGGAGTTAGGTTTGTTCAGAATCCCTCGGGAATCCTTTATTTTTCTGGGATAAAAGAAAGCCAGTCAATTTCACTCTTCATTATTCAAGTTTAGTGTAGTGGTAGAGTCAGACTATTCAAAAGCACTTGTAAAAAAGTTTATTTGAATAAAAAATATTTCCATTCCATTCCATTCCATTCCATTCCATTCCATTCCATTCCATTCCATTCCATTCCATTCCATTCCATTCCATTCCATTCCATTCCATTCCATTCCATTCCATTCCATTCCATTCTATTCTATTCTATTCTATACAACTATACTTAGCAAAAAAATCACGCAGAGCTGTTGCTTCGTTGCTGCGTGATTGAATTCCTTCAATAACAAATAACATACTTTCGCATTTATAATAATAGGTGGGATTATGGAAGAAATTAAGACTTAGAAATTGCTTAAAAATGCCTTGACATGGCTCCACATTCTGGCCGCTACGTTTTCTCAGTTTTGCCTCAACAATATGAATTAAGAAATCGTCATAACCCTACCAACTCTGCATAGCATTGGCACGATTGCTACCCTTGCCTATAATCTAGAGTCCATATGTTGGGGCAACAGTAGGTATTAGGAGTTGGGATAAACGTGTGGAGCCAGGGTCAAATGTAGGTTTTTTGTATAGCTTTCGTAGGACCCCTGGCACATTGAATGTCAATGCACCATTTAGTAACTACCTATCTAATAAATATTTGTGTAGTTCGTTATCCTCTATAACTTAACTAATAAAAATTTAACGAATAACACTGTCACGTCAATGTACAAGAATTCTTCTTTACAAAATTAAGGGTCACATTTCTTTTTATTGAGAATACTAGCTGATACCCGCGACTTCGTTCGCGTGGATTAAGGTTTTGTACTCCCGCGGGAACTCTCTTATTTCCCGGGATAAAAAGTAGCCTATGTGCTATTCCAGACTACAATCTATCTGTAACAAATGTCAGCAAAATCGGTTCAATCGTTGCGACATGATTGAGTAACAAACATACAAACTTTCACCTTTGTTATATTCTAGCTTCTGCCCGCGACTTCGTCTGCGTGGACTTCAGAATTGGATCCAAAAAAAAAATGATAAATGTGAAAGTAATAAAAAATGGAATAAAATTTACACCCATGCTATCGCTTGCGCTGTAATAGAAAAAATAGCTGTAATAGAAGAAATAGCGCAGATAGCTTTGAAATTATAGCGGATTATAGGGATAGTTTGTAGTCAGAAAAGTGACATAGGTTACTGTTTATCCCGGAAAAACATCTTATTCCTACGGGAAAACACGTTTAGAGCGTGTTAACCGAATTACACGCGGACGAAGTTGCGGGCGAAAAGCTAGAATTATATAAAAATGAATTACTGGTTCGCTTCGCTCGTTAACAATTTTTAATCTTATCACAGGAACTATTTGAGAGATCGGTATAGAAAGTATAGCCTTTTCAATAGCATAGGTGACATGCATACCAAATTTCAAAACTGTCTGCCCGCGGCTTAGCTCGTTAAAAAATTTCAATTTTCCCTCGGGAACTCCTTAAGGAATCGGGATAAAAGGTAGCCTATGTTCTTTTCCATGTCAAAGGCTACATGCATGCCAAATTTCATCCAAATCCGTTCAGCCGTTATTGCGTGATTGAGTAACAAACATCCAAACATCCAAACATCCAAACATCCACACTTTCACATTTATAATATTAGTAGGATAAACAGCTGTTTGTTATAAATACAGTAAGGCCCAATTTCACCAACGTAAAATAAGTCTTATCCGAGTGTGATATTTTGACAGTATTTTCAATACAAAAACTGTCAGAACTCCCAATTTATTTCTAGGCTAAACGACACTCGACGTTGGTGAAATCGGCACTAAAAGTATTAAATAAAATATCCTGAGCTAAATATAAATGAGTAACTTTTTAAACTTAAATTCGATCACATTTCAGTATACTTAATACTTTTCAAATGAATCGGTACTGAAACATTATTTGAAAGATCAGATTTAAACGTCTTCTGAGTGCTGAGGTGGAATGTGTTCTAAGTGCTCATTCTAGGCTTCTTATCTATGTTAGCCATTAATTCTTTGGCTGTATTTTTTGTACTTTCAGAATAAGCTAAGTATAGAAAAATCTAGTATTTTATGGAAAGAGTAAACAATAGGGAAGATAATAATATAATGTAAGATAATATCTTTATCAACATAAATCTTAATATGGAGGGACCCGAAATTCAGTACAATACTAGGTAGATACTATAATATTATTATTGTACCGTTGCCAACCCTATCCTAAACCCTTCTACACTTTGCGAATTTTTTTTCTTTACTTACGCCGTTCGTCAAGCATAAGAGCCATATCTCATTAGGATGCCATGGCAGCGACTCCGGCTGCGCCGCCAGTCAAAACGTGTCAAATTGTATTACAACGTACCTAACCATACCTCACTTGACGTCAGCTTGGCGTCACATGGAAGCGCTGCCGGCGTCGCTGCCATGGCATCCAATGAGATGGCTCTAAATGCATTTTAACCTTCAACCCTTCGAGGAAACTGACAGTTTTATTCGTTTTAAGTCCGCCAACCAACATTAAGTCCATGTTATTAATACTCGTCGTTGCATTTTGTATGTTGCATGAACTAAATTTTGCACCAATTTTGTTAACAGCTACCCCCAACAGCAGAAATTTGAAGAATTGAGCTCCACAGACCAACAAAGGTTATTTATGTTATGCATTTACTTTTTTATTTACAGGAAATTTTAATTGTACATGCATAAAGGTTCTATGTAAATATTAAATAATTTTGTACAAGTATTAGGATTCAGGAGATATTTTCGATTAGGTATGTGTAAATACAAGTATTAGACTATGGGCCTCATAAGAAGGCTCAGGGTCAATCAGCGAGCGATGGAGAGAGCTATGCTCGGTATATCCCTGCGAGATCAAATCAGAAATGAGGTGATCCGTCACGAAACTGAAGTGGAAATGGGCGGGGCACATAGTTCGAAGAACTGATGGTCGTTGGGGTCCCAAAGTGCTGGAGTGGCGACCCCGCACCGGAAAACGGACTGTTGGCAGACCTTCCACTAGGTGGACCGATGACATAAAACGAGTTGCAGGAAGCCGCTGGATTCAAGCGGCGCAAGACCGAAGCCTGTGGAGGTCCATGCAGGAGACCTTTGTCCAGCAGTGGACGTCTATAGGTTGATAAAGAAGAAGAAGAAGATTAGACTACCTACCTACTATACTTACATTATTAAAGATAGGTAGGTAAGTACCAGTAAAGAACCAAAATTACTTGTATAGTATTTTATTTGAAGGAATGAAGATGAGGGAATACCTCACTATTTTCCTCGAGCGCCAATTACTAACAAGGGTGGTGGCGTCACAGTGTATTCACGTGCGGGGTGCACGTCTCTGTTTTTTGCCAATACACTACTACCCGATTTTTTAACTTGACTTATTTTTTCAAAGCAAATCTATAGGGATTTTCTTTCATTTTTAACCTTATACGTAGTCACTAGTCAGTACCGTTCAGTTACAGTAAAAACAGTTCAGTTACAGTAAAAACCATTCCAGTAAAAATAAAAATGAAATCGGGTTTACTTCCTTATTGTAAAGTTTGATTTTTACTAAAGTTTCAGCAATCCACCCCCACCGCTGGGATCTGCGCAAGACCCAGCCACGCAGACCTGCGGCATCGCTCCCCCTTTCTGCGCAAAGTCCCGATATCGCTCAATAGATGGCACCTGTAATAACTTACAACGACCGACGTGGGGAATCCCACAAACTCCGTACGGAAGATTAGTCAAATACAAATACGGTGATGGTGAGTTTTCAAGGAATTTACAACGTATAAGGCTTTTAAGAAGCCTTTCACACAATTACTGATTTTTACGAATGTTGGATGGATATTAGTTATTGTACTCGGATGTTGTAGTTGATGCCCGCGACTTCGTCCGCGTGGATTTAGTTTTTATAATCCTACGGGAACTCTTTGATTTTCCGGCATAAAAAGTAGCCTATGTCACTCTCCAGATCCTCAACTATACCCATGCAAAAAATCACGTCGATCCGTAGTTCTGTTGGGGCGTGATTGAAGGACAAACCAACAAACCAACAAGCACACTTTCGCATTTTTATTATTAGTATAATAAATATTATGATAAGATAAATAATCGTTTTAAAAATTCTTTAAAAAAACCGACTTCAAACGCCACTACAAAGTAAATATTTTAGTTTGTACAGGTAGGTGTCTTTTAAGGTCCACCCTTATCTATTAGTACACTATCATTCCCACTATTTTGAGTGAACAAAATATCTAATAGATTGGTTGATTGTTTGCTCTTGATCTAAACCTCTAAAAAATTGGTTGTCTGTAAAGTCGGTTTACGGACGATAGTTTTACGTGATAACGTCATAAAGATGAACAGCGTGCTGCTAGAACCATAGAATATAAATACTAGTACTACGTACTAGAACTAGCTCGCGACACATCCACTAACCACAGCCAGAATAGCGGGCGCCGGGCGGCGGCGGCGGTCACATGCAAACGCTTGGGCCGATCGTGCCTCTCTATCGCTTGTTCCGCGCTCTTGCTTGCACGCTCAGGCTTAGGCGGAACGTAACACTTTTACATGCGTGCAGCCGGTGTTCATCGATTTATAAGACGTTATCACGTCAAAATATTACTCGTACTTTTGAATTTGCAGGTGTTAGTTCATTCCCAAGAGCTGTCAGTGGCAAGGACCTGCCCAATCCTCGGGAGATCAGCACTTACTTGTTCCCAAGCGCAGATCATCTCGACCCAATATGGAACTTAAATGCCCAGCAGTGGGGTCAAATTATTACCCATGACATGTCCTTAACTGCGGGAGTCGCGCAAAGTCGTAAGTAAAACTCTAGATATTAATAAGAATTTCAAGTTTAGATAGTTAGGTATTATGTGACAAGACATTTCTTATAGTGTAGACTCTTCACTAATCGACTGCAGGTGGACTTGACGTCAACTGAACACGGACTATTTAGTCGGACGACAGATACAGAAACATGGTAATATTTAATTTTTTTTTTATGAAGTCCGTGTACAAACCTGAAATAATAAAATTCTTTTTAAAAAACCGACTTCAAACTCCCGCGCCTCTATATAAAGTATAATTTATTGTTGATATTTTAAAATCCGCTCGACCGATTTCGACAAAATTCATATGGAACCACCTGGGAAGTATACCCACCTGGGAATTTTCCAAATCGGTTCAGGCGTCTTCGAGTAATCGGCGAATCGTACATAAAAAAAAAGATTCCGACCGAGCGACTCAGAATCATATTATTGTACCAAATTCCTGGTTTCAGTTGTCGTCAGCATGTCCCTTAGGACCCTATATAATTAGTAGGACAATAACTAAGAGGTTTTCTTTATTCCCACAGATAAAGACTCGGTGGTATGTTGTGACGACAACGGGCAGCTGTCCCCGGACGCGGCCACGAACCCTCTGTGCGCACCCATCATCTTCCCACCCACAGACGCCGTGCACTCACAAACCGGCACCCAGTGCATGAACTTCGTGCGCACCGGCTCGACTCGGGACAGAGGATGCACACCGCCTTTCGCACCAGCTGAACCGGTATTTAATTTTTTTTTCTGCACTATTATTCTGCACTTAATCTCTAATATTACTAACTACGTTCCCTCAAGTATGGTCGAGCGAAGCACCGGCTGGATCATGCGTCATGCTCGTGAACGGGTGCCACCGGCGGGAATGGGGCTGCTTTCTGTCTGCCCGTCTTAACATGAATTGAATTGTAGTACCTACGCTTTTTTTGGAACTTCACCTCATTGTGGAAATATTGGAACGTAGTTCCTTATCGCGCGGTACGGAAGGGGGCTAGACGGAAAAAATTAACGAACCGACACTCGACACATTTTTGAAACCGACACTTTTTGTTGAATGTGAATTTTGCATTGTGTTCGGTATTTTCGCCTTAGAACACGGCGTCTGCATGGCCTAGTGGTTAGGGCAGTCGCCTAAAAGTTCAACGTCGATGGTTCGAATCCCAGTTCGACAGACTGAATTTTCTATTTTCAATTTTATTTTAAATAATTTCTAAATGTGGAATTTTTCCCTAATTTTTTACTGTATAAATTGGATAAAATGTTATTGTACTACTAACGCCATCTGTGAAAAAACAGTAACTCCACCAGAGTAACTCTTTGGTTCTGTAACAGTGCAATAGAAATAAACTAAATAATATAATTCATCGTAGTTAATCAATTTAATACTAGATGACACCACTAGTTTATTACAATTCCTTCACTAAAATTAATCGAAAGGAGCTACGTTCCACCCGGGTGTCCCTTGACACCTCTCAAGTTTTTATATTATATTCTATTCTAACAAAGTTGCATGGGTTAAATCGGCATGGCATCCGGCTGCCCATAAGATAGTATAAAAAACTTATTACAATGTAATAGCTGTATAATAATATTGTAAAATGATTATTTTGAATAGAACAACTACTGAGTTTCTTACCGGCTCTTCTCAGCAGAATCCGCTTTCCGAACCGGTGGTAGAGTCATGACGTGTCATAAGAGCCACAGGTTGGCCTACATGAAATAAATAATTTGAATTTTATAAATACGAAAGTTTGTGAGGATGGATGTATGGATGGATGGATGTTTGTTACTCTTTCACGCTACAACGATTGAACCGATTTGGCTGAAAGTTGGAATGGAAGCAAATAGGCTACATTTTATCCCGCAAAAGTAAAGAGTTCCCGTGGGAATCAAAAAACCTTAATCCACGCGGACGAAGTCGCAGGCATCATCAAGCAATAAACTATACCATAGCCGCGGTCGAACTACACGTCAGCATCGAAATTGGTGATATGTATCTACTTTTTTCAATCAGTTTAAGCAACTGTTAGCGACATACATACCTAGATACATATCACTAATTTCGATGATGACGTGTAGTTCGACCGCGGCTATGGTGTAAGTGGCTAACAAACTCGGACGCGATTCCCAAGAGACGTGGGTTCGAATACCGCAGGCCTCGGAATTTTTGATTTGTGTTTATAAATTTATTTTGATATTTCCTTGAGTGTAGGTTAACACTTTAATAAAAATAAAAATAATAAACTATAGTTAGTCTAATGGTGTAATAGTAAGGAAACCAGTTCGAAGATTTATTCGTCTGATAGTAAAATCAGCATCTCTCTACATCCTAGCTAACTGTAGGGCAGCTTGTAGCGAGCTGTTGGCAAGTGGCGATGTCACTTGCCAACGTCGGTGGTTGGCGAGGTATATGACAGACATCAGGTACCTATCTCAGCTAACCAATCCAATAGCACAATTAAGGCCCGCTTGCAGAAATGCCGAGTTATCCTTTTAACCCAGAGTTAGCTGCTAGCTCTGGGTTAAAAGGACAGATTTGACAGATTTCGTATAAAGCTTCTGTCAAAATTATAAATTTATTCCTGGCGTCTCTGCAAGTGGGCCTAAGTCCATTTATAAGGGCGATGAGGGGTAATAGGGGGAGATATCAGTAAAGTATTGAAAATCATAAATATTTAGGTACACCACAATACAAATACCATAATACAGGTGATTGTGATTAGATACAATCACTTTAGACAATCTTACAGCTGGTTATAATAGGATTAGGAAAGTTGAGGAGATTGAATAATAGTAGAACTGAAACATAACGGCCAAGTTTAATGAATCCTCTTCAATTCTGAGGTGTATTATGAACAGTGTCACGTTTTACATTCCACGTGTTCCAAGCGCGCCCGTGAGCCGCGATTAACATAAGGTAGTCTAATAATATCCGCTTGTGAGCTACCTAAGTAATTTAGTAGATAAATTATCTCTGCTCCGTTGGTTTCAGGCTCTACTTAATATTAGCTGAGTTTTGCCACTCAAAAGGAAATACTCAATATACTTACTTAAGTAGAGTTTCTCGCAAGAAAATTTAATATACCTAAGTGAGATATTACAAGCCAACTGCATTATAATTATGTAGGTACTAGCTGATGCCCGCGACTTCGTCTGCGACGGTTTTTATTATAATAAAGCATTTAAGCATTTAAGGCTTTTTAGCATCAGGATTTGATTTGAGAGCGGTATATGGTATTCAATATTTTAAGTGTATATCCACTTAATAAATTGGATATACACTTAAAAAATTGAATACCAGATAATAATAGTAAGTACCTCTAGTATCAATTCACAATCGACAGTTCCCCAATTACCACGATGCGGTCCCTTTCAGTACCGGTATTGAGAAGTTGGGTCCTGGATTTCAACGATGTATTCTTTAGGTACTTGGTACCTATAATATCGACAAAGTATCGAGTTTGACGTGAGTTACTCACAAATTAGTCGATATTCTGACAAATTTCTTAAACTGGACACTTTCAAGTAAATATTTTTATATAAACCTGTGAAGATGATTTTGCCACTGGCGCAATTAGAATGCCATAAGCCTACTTTGTCGTATTAGTTTACAAATTGCGGAAAACCAAATTAAATTAGAATTTCGCGGGCAGACCCGTATAATCCACCTTAAAGCTGACTTTATTATTACGTAAACGACGATACGCCTCCTAACAGAAATTAAACAGATCCGAATGTTTCTAAAAATAAAAATAAAAAGTCTGTAAAAGCACCCTATAACCCTTCTCTGAGAGGAAACCTGCGCTCTGTGAGCCGTTGATGGGTTGGTGATGATGATGATGATTGATAAAAGGCACTCTAAAACTGCTTTTCTATTCTATTGTAGATCTCAACTGTTACTGCATACATGGACGCCTCGTTTTGCTACGGGAGCAGCGAAGGACAGGCCAGGCCAATTCGTTCTTATCTCGGAGGTCGCCTCAGAACGATTCTGAGGGGCGGGCGAGAATGGCCTCCTCAAGACCCTAATGTGACGATGACCTGCGAGTCTGCGCTGTCACCTAATGAGCCTTGCTATTTGGCTGGTAACTTTGTCTTATTGGAAATTATCATAAAAATAGTTGACCCAGCGAACTTCGTACCGCCAACAAAAATATTTAGGGCTGGGTCGGTCACCTTTATCATTTAGGGGTTTGAAAAATAGATGTTAGCTGATTCTCAGACCTACCCGATATGCACACAAAATTTCATAAAAATCGGTCCAGCCGTTTCGGAGGAGTTTGGTAACAAACACCGCGACATGAGAATTTTATATAATAGATTGCAGACAGCTTCTCAAACATAAAAATCTATGTTTTCTAGATAAAAGTACCGTTATAGCCTAACCTAGCTTAATTAGCTTAACGCGCCGAACAAAGAAATCAGAAACGGTACGGTTAAGGTAGTTAAATCTTGTCATATCGTCTTTTCAATGTACCTAGTTATTCCACTTAAGTCTAAAATCCATAGATAGATAAGATCTTGAACTATTACAGAATACTTTTGCAGGATTAAATTTATATCATATTCATAGTTTCGACATGCTCTTGACATTCACAGGCGACGTAAGAGTGAATCAAAACCCTCAACTGACAATACTCCAGATAATCGTCCTTCGAGAACACAACCGGATTGCCGGCATCCTATCCGCCATCAACCCGCACTGGGACGATGAGACCCTCTACCAAGAAGCACGTCGTATCGTTATAGCCGAACTGCAATATATCAACTATTACGAATACTTGCCAATTTTCCTTGGTAAGTCGCATAAAGTTACTCATATGAATGATAAAGTTGTTGTTTGATTTTGTGGTTTTTTGTCATGCCACACGATTCCATTTACTGCGACAATACTGCGTAGCTCAGAATTTATTTTTATAACAATAGAGGATAGTAGACGTAGGTTTATGAGAGTCCGTCCCGGAATTATGAAAAGGCTCCTTTTTGTGCAAAGTTGAGGGCATTGTGAAAATAAACATTAAATCAGAATGGTCTTTGTTTTGGACAGCTTTTTGTGTCTTCCTGTGAAATGGTTCATAAATCTGTTGCAGCGTGATCAAAGA
The DNA here is from genome assembly GCA_029955525.1 of Oeneis ivallda. Classification (NCBI taxonomy): domain Eukaryota; kingdom Metazoa; phylum Arthropoda; class Insecta; order Lepidoptera; family Nymphalidae; genus Oeneis; species Oeneis ivallda. Next base: position 12,840,192 of record JARPMR010000009.1, read on the forward strand.
ACAAGCCAACAAACGTTTTTTTTCGTATTTATTATTATGAGATAGACTTGCGCTTAACGACTAACTGATGGAAAGAACTGATGAGTTCTAGGGTGGAGCGTGCTTGCCTAGAAGATCTTTTGAATTTAGGGAACTTTTCATTTCATTTATTTCATAAACTCAATTTGTACGTGGTAAGTATCACGGACAACGGAAGAGTGTTCCACGCTGTAGCGGTTCGTTTCAGAAACGTAGAACCTCGTTGAACTAAAACATAAATATGCAAACGTTAATATCGTCTTCGTTTCTAATAGGCTACGAAAATATGGTCAAAAACAAGCTCATATACCCTGGAGCTCACGGGTACGTTAATGACTACAATCCCAACGTGGACCCGAGTGTCTTGGATGAACACGCCACTGCTGCTTTTAGACATTTCCATAGCCTTATTCGTGGATATCTAAAGTAAGTACCATACAATATTATAGTGTTATCGTAGAACTAACAGATCATCAACTTCATCCGTATAAATTTAGTTTTTACAATCCCGCGGAAACTCTTTGATTTTCCAGAACAAAAGGTAGCCTATGTAACTCTCCAGGTCCAAAACTATACTTACTCATGCAACAAATCTGTTGCAGCGTGGTCAAAGAACAAGCCAACAAACAAACACACTTTCGCATTTATAATATTAGTAATCGTAGAATTACCAGCATTTAGGACGAAAGGATCAAAATTCTAGCAATCAGAATTACTTGAGCGGTTTTCAACCAGTCCAGTTGATTTGGTTGTTTTAGCTTAGTAAGTGGCTGCCTTGTTGGTTTAGTGGCTAGCTGATTTGGATGAGGAACTTTAAATTCCAATTAGCTAAGGCCAAAAGAAATGACCAGAAATTCTCAGTAGCAGCCCGGAGTTGGGAAGTTAGCAATGTGCCCCTACGCCTCGGAGAGCAAGTAAAACCGTCGGTCCTGCACCTGATCTTCTTCAAGTCTTGCCAGATTACGTCCCATTGGATTTTGATGGTATTCCATCAAAATCCAATAGGACGCACTCTGTATTTTGTTCGCGCTATTGCGCGAACAAAATACATTTTAGTCTTGCGTACTAAAGTGCATAATATCTCCTGCATAGTTGGCTAAGCTCTGCTGATATTGCCTCCGGTGGTCGAAATTCGGTCGGGAGAACATTATTAACATTTATAGTCACTGGTTTGTAGAAAGGGCGAGTGAGCGATTTTTGTATGTATAGTTGATTTTTTTTTATAAAATAATGTACGTCATAATATTTGTATTCTAAAATAAACTAATTAAATTCATCATCATCATTAGCAACCCATCAACGGCTCACTACCTTAGGGCAGGTACTGGCCCAATGCGAATTGGCGGACTTCACACACCTTCAAGAACATTATGAAGAACTCTCAGGTGTGCAGGTTTCCTCACGATGTTTTCCTTCACCGTTGAAGCAAATGATATTTAATTGCTTAAACGCACTTAATTGACTCCGAAAAGTCAGAGGTGCGTACCCGGGATCGAAACTGCGACCCCACCGAATAGGAAACCACGAGACTATCACTGCTTCTAATATAATTAAATTATCAACCCATAAATCTATAAAATACTAATGATCAAAACTGATAAACGACTGTCTTGAAAGTTTTGTCCCTGGCGGATTCGCCTTTTTATACAAACCGCCGACAGTTTTATAATTTATACTTTTACTTACAAAGGCAAAAAAACCTACTTTGTCTTGGCACTTGGACAACTTTGTGTGATTATTCTAATAATTATACACCAATGCCGATTTTTGTGAAGGATACCGTCCTAATATCTTATCCCAATTTTCGCATTAGGTCACAAAAACAGCATTTTAAATTGGCCACAAAATGGACCGCAGTAAAAAGTTTCATTACAAAGTAGGTAGGTACTATCTTTCAACTTAATTTCAGACTAGTTTCGGAGAATAGACACCTGGCTGGAATCGTACGTCTGAGTGACTGGTTCAATAGACCGTTGTTACTGGAACTCGAGAACGCCTTTGACGACTTGACAAGAGGGCTCACTTATCAGCCCCAAGACTTCAGTGATCAGTTTTGGGACAACGAAATCACCCAGTTTCTCTTCAGGTAAGTTATCTTTTACAAATGGGGATTTTTGATACACAGAGGATCAAGACTAAGTCCAATTTTTCTGCATATTTACTTTGGCGTGGCATGAAAAAAAGATGTTCTCATTAATCATAAATCTCCGTAAATATAATAAGTCTATGTAAATGTCACATCAAAATTGTCTCTCTCAACTCATCTCAATTTATTTATTTAAGAAAAAGGAGAAAAATCCTTCGATCTTCTTCGGTCTTGCGGTCTTATTGTAAAAGCAATCTCTTGCAGAAAACCTTTGATTGATCATGTATGTATATGTGGGCGCAATTGATTTCCGTTTAATTTATATTAATTATTTAAAAGTATTGTTTTGATTTCAGTATCCTTTTATTTTATATTAATTATTTAAAAGTATTGTTTTGACTTCCGTTTCCTTTTAATTATTAAAATTAGTTTAATCATATATATAATAATAATAATAATAATAACCGCCGTGTGGCACCGGCAGAATAGAATAGTGCCACCCCTTCCTATCCCGTGGGTGTCGTAAGAGGCGACTAAGGGAATAGGGGAAGTTACATCTAGAATCCCCCACAATCCGGCTAGCTGGCTATAGAAACAGCCTCCTCGGGGACATGAGTGGACCCCGGGTGATGTAACTGCCACTCCCCCCCCCCCCCAAATATGATGATGGAACAAATAAGAAATTTACGTATAAGGCCGCTACCTGGGGGTCGCCAGGGCGCGTCTGGGGCTGGCGCTGGACGTGGCAGCATGCGATCCGCCAGTCACGCCATTCGACGGCCTTTACCACCTGGCCAGTCGACAGATCCATCATCCCCACCATTCGGAGCCCGCCGCTGGTGGAGTGCGCCGCATGAGATGGACATCTCCAATGAACAGAAATGTCATGCGTGCGTACTACAGGGCGACAGGAGGGGAAACCGGACGGACTGGCTACCGAGCGGCAATGTACCGCGAGTTCTTGCTGCTCGAGCCGATGCAGAAAGCGGTGTTGCTAGACTCGGCTAGGATAGTCCGTCGGTTTCTCAGCCTGTCGCCCTGACCCCCGGCCGTCTGGTCTCCCCTGCCGGGGCGTAATCCTCCGCCCGCTACAAGTATTTATTTATGTAATCTATATGTAAGTTTATTTATCTGTGTGTATATATTTATGTTTATAATACTTTTTGGCCCTATATCTATTTATTTTGTATGCGGGTGTGAGAGTCATAATATATAGAGAAATAATAATAATAATAATCCATCATCCCCACCAGAGGGCTTGGCACCGACAGGGTCCTCAAGGACCCAATCTTCGGAGCCCGCCGCTGGTGGAGTGCGCCGCATGAGATGGACATCTCAAATGAACGAGAATGTCATGCGTGCGTACTACAGGGCGACGGGAGGGGAAACCGGACGGACTGGCTACCGAGCGGCAATGTACCGCGAGTTCTTGCTGCTTGAGCCGAATCTCACTGTCACGGAACAAAACCTGGCAGACCGGGCTCGGTATATTCAGTGCTCGAACATCTTTAGCGCTACCGAGCTCGAACGGTTACGACGTGAGGCTGTTCCCGAGGTGACAACCCCAACCACAGAGCAAATTGTCTCTCTGGCGGAACCTGTCCGCGAAGAGACCGACGCTATCCGCTATCGCGCAAGATTTGCCTGTGGAGGAGGACACGGAGGAAACAGTCTCCCTTGACATAGAGCGGATGAGAAGGATTTTAGAAGAGGCGATTTCGGAGTTCCGGAGTGCTCCTCTAGAGATCCGTCCGCGGCTCTCAAGACTCACATTAAATGTAGCGACGCGGGATGTCATTGAGGCCATAAACCAAATGCTGCCTCAATACCTTGAGCGCAGCACTGGCCTGGATGATACGGCTTCTATTCTCTTTGGTGCGGCCTTAGCTGTTCACCGTTTCATGGGTGTCAAGACCCAGGAACGTGGACGTGCTACTCTAAGGCGCAGCACGGAACCAGCCTGGAAAAGGAGAATAGAACACCGTATCACCCTGGCCAGAGCTCTCATTGGCAGACTGCAGAGTTTCAGATCGGGCAACACTAGGCCAAGGATTGTGCGCTCCGTTAGAATAGCCTTCAATGGGCTCGGGGTGCGGCTAGATCAGCCCGATATAGCCCAAAAACTAACGGAGCGCATCGACGACCTGAAGCAGAAAATCGCTGCATGGGGGAACCGCATCCGACGATACTCGGAAAGAGTCGAGCGCTTTCAGCAAAATCGCCTCTTCTCGAGTGATCAGAAAAGGTTCTATAAAAAACTGGAGTGCCCAGCAGTCTGTTCTACCTCTCAGCGGCCGAGCCCGGCTGACCTCGTCGCCTTTTGGCGAAGTATATGGTCAAGAGAGGTGGAGCATGAGGAGGGCCCTTGGATTGCGGCGGTAGAGGAAGCATGTGCCTCAATAGAGCCGATGAACCCCGTCACCATCTCTTCGGAGGATGTAGCTGGTGCGGTGCGCCGGGCCCCGAACTGGAAAAGTCCGGGACCCGATGGGCTGCATCACTACTGGTTGAAGGGTTTTTCGCTCTGCCATGCTACTTTGGCTCGACAATTCCAAGATGCTCTCGAGCAAAGGGCACTCCCGAGCCTTTTCACCACCGGGATCACTCATTTAGCTCCTAAGTCAACTGATACCGCTGACCCAGCTAAGTACCGCCCCATCACATGTCTTACTACCATCTATAAGACATTGACATCCGTTCTGAGCCTTAAGATTTCCCGTCACGTAGACGAGAACAACATCATGTCTGAGGCTCAGAACGGATGTCGGGGCGGTGGTCGTGGTACTAAGGAGCTCCTTCTCATAGACTCCGTCGCGGGCCAACTGGTCAAACGCAATCGCCGGAATTTCTCTGCCGCCTGGATTGACTATAAGAAGGCATTCGACTCGGTGCCCCATTCATGGCTCTTGAGGGTCCTTGAGCTGTACAAAGTCGATAGTACAGTTCGAGACTTCCTCGGAGAGTGTATGGGGCAATGGAGTACGATCCTTTGTCTCCATGGCGAGCGGTTGGCGGCTGCGGGTGACCGGATCAAGATACGGCGGGGTATCTTCCAGGGCGATTGTCTGAGTCCATTATGGTTTTGTCTGTCGCTGAACCCTCAGCTCTTTGCTGGAGAGATCAGGGACAGGCTTTCAGTTTCGGAGAGGAGGGACAAAAGTGCCTCACCTTCTCTACATGGATGACCTCAAGCTGCTAGCACCCAATGCCACCCGCCTGAGGGAGTTGCTGAATATCACCACTGAGTTCAGTAACTCCATCAGGATGGAGCTTGGACTAGACAAGTGTGCGGTCTTACATGTGGAGAGGGGACAGGTTACTCATTCGGCCGAGATCAATCTCGAGCCATCCAACATCAGGACCCTCTCTGAAGCTGAGTCATACCGGTATCTGGGTATGTCACAATCCGTGGGGGTAAAGGAGGTGGACGTGAAACAGTCAGTTTGCGAGGTCTTTTTTGGCCGCCTGACAAAAGTTTGTAAAAGCTATTTGTCGGGCGCCAATAAGGTCCGAGCATATAACGGCTGGGTCATGCCCGTTCTCATGTACACCTTTGGCGTACTCAGATGGACTCAGACCGAACTAGACGCACTGGATAGAAAAGTCCGCACGACTATGACTCTCTACCGCAAGCACCACCCCAAATCGTCTGTTATGAGGTTGTATATACCCCGAAAATGTGGTGGTCGAGGCGTATTAAGCGTCAAGACCATGCATAATCGGGAGATATCCAGCCTCAGAACCTACTTTGAGACGAAGAGGGAGTGTCCAATGCATAGAGACGTCATAGAATGTGATAAAGGACTCACTCCCATATCTTTGGTCAAACTCGAGTGGCAGAAACCGGTGGTACTAAGCACCTCTGACCGGGAGACCGTATGGAAGGAGAGGGAGTTGCATGGACGCTTTTTTAAAGCTCTTAATGAGCCTCACGTAGATAAAAAAGCGTCCGTGCAATGGCTGCGCTTCGGTGACCTCTTTGGGGAAACCGAAGGTTTTGTGTGTGCAATACAAGATCAGGTGGTTAAGACGCGGAACTACCGAAAGTACATCCTGAAGGATGGCACTCACGACATCTGTCGAGCGTGTCGCCATCCCGGTGAGTCACTCAGGCATGTGCTCTCGGGATGTTCGGCTCTTGCTAACACTGAGTATCTGCACAGACACAACCAAGCGGCCAAAATCCTTCACCAAGAGCTTGCTCTGAAGTACGGTCTCCTGGATGAGAGAGTGCCGTACTATAGGTACACACCGGTGCCGGTACTTGAGCGTGACGGAGTCCGGCTCTATTGGGACCGGTCCATCATCACGGACAGGACGATTCTGGCGAATAAGCCTGACATCGTGCTGATGGACCGGGCACAGTCGAGGGTGTTTTTAGTGGACATCACCATCCCACATGACGAGAACCTCGTGAGAGCGGAGACAGAGAAAAAACGAAAGTATCTAGATCTGGCTCACGAGGTTACTGGCATGTGGCATGTGGAGTCCACTGAAACCATCCCAATCGTCATTTCTGCGAATGGGTTGATCCCAGTCAGCCTCGCTCACCATCTGAGGCGGCTGGGGTTCCGTGGCAGTTCGCTCGCGGCCAAGATGCAGAAAGCGGTGTTGCTGGACTCGGCTAGGATAGTCCGTCGGTTTCTCAGCCTGTCGCCCTGACCCCCGGCCGTCTGGTCTCCCCTGCCGGGGCGTAATCCTCCGCCCGCTACAAGTATTTATTTATGTAATCTATGTGTAAGTTTATTTATCTGTGTGTATATATTTATGTTTGTAATACTTTTTGGCCCTATATCTATTTATTTTGTATGCGGGTGTGAGAGTCATAATATATAGAGAAATAATAATAATAAATAAAAATCAATAATTGACATTTGACTTTGACAGCGTGGGTACGCCATTTTGCGCGCCATCTTGAAATATTAGTATAAAACGGCTGTTTTGACGATACGAATTCAGTCTCTGACCAGAGACTCATTCGACTAGTAGATGCCTTCGCATCTAGGTCGTTCCCTTTTGATTGAGGGATTGCGATAGCAATCGCTCCCTAATCGAATAAATATTGTCTCTACGCTTAAATTAAAGTAAATGATTAATTAATACTTTGATATTTTTGATAACTACCATCACGTTCAGATGGTGGTTTGTCTGTCGTGCTGTGGTTATTAGCTGAGTGGAAAGAGGCCGTTATTGGGGATGGTGGCGACGGCTTTAGGTACGGGTTTCAGCGTTTTAAGAGACGCGTTCTCTTAAAGCCTGATTAGTTTTGAGTAATAATTCCCGCTTCTGGTCCATGGCTAATAAATGTAAAAGAGGGGCTTTTGAGGGTACTTTGTGCGAACAATAAACATCCTAAGTAATGAAATTATCTTTCCGCGCTACGTTTCCTCGTTGTGCGCCAAATGTGTCTGACTTTGTTGCCGACAAGGATACCCTGGCTCCGACAGCAGCGGTGGTATTCACCTCTCCCTTTTGAAGATCTTAATACTGTTCGATCATTATTTAAGTTAGTTAAGGATGGACGAGGGATCATTTTGGGAAATTAATCTTATTTCATTTATATAAATCCACTTTTCCAACCTAAATATTTGATGATCACTATGCGTATCCTTTTTCCCGGTCTTGTCCAAAACATCCTTCCTTAAGCGCTGGCTGTTTGTCAAGCGTATCCTTTTTCCCGGTCTTAGGGCTATATCCCAGGCGGGTGATGCCATGAAGTGATATGGCTATATCCAAGGCGGGTGATGCCGATTAGTCCAAAACATCCTTCCTTAAGCGCTAGCTGTTTGCTAAGCGTATCCTTTTCCCGGTCTAAGGGCTATATCCCAGCTGGGTGATGCCGAATTTTCTAAAACATCCTTCCTTAAGCGCTAGCTGGTTACCAAGTGTATCCTTTTTCCCGGTCTTAGGGATTATCCCAGGCGGGTGATGCCATGAAATGATATGGCTAGATCCAAGGCGGGTGATGCCGAGTTGTCCAAAACATCCTTCCTTTAGCGCTGGCTGTTTGCCAAGCGTATCCTTATTCCCGGTCTTACAGGCTATATGCCAGATGGGTGATGCCATGAATGTGACATATGGGTAGATTCCAGAGGGTGATTCCATTCAAATACTAATCGACAGCGCAGAGAGCGCGCTGGATCAGAATGGCCGTGTGGGCGCAATTGATTTCCGTTTAATTTATATTAATTATTTAAAAGTATTATTTTGATTTCCGTATCCTTTTATTTTATATCAATTATTTAAAAGTATTGTTTTGACTTCCGTTTCCTTTTAATTATTAAAATTAGTTTAATAAAATTGACATTTGACTTTGACAGCGTGGGTACGCCATTTTGCGCGCCATCTTGAAATATTAGTATAAAACGGCTGTTTTGACGATACGAATTCAGTCTCTGCCCAGAGACTCATTCGACTAGTAGATGCCTTCGCATCTAGGTCGTTCCCTTTTGATTGAGGGATTGCGATAGCAATCGCTCCTTAATCGAATAAATATTGTCTCTACGCTTAAATTAAAGTAAATGATTAATTAATACTTTGATATTTTTGATAACTACCCTCACGTTCAGATGGTGGTTTGTCTGTCGTGCTGTGGTTATTAGCTGAGTGGAAAGGGGCCGTTATTGGGGATGGTGGCGACGGCTTTAGGTAGGGTTTCAGCGTTTTAAGAGACGCGTTCTCTTAAAGCCTGATTAGTTTTGAGTAATAATTCCCGCTTCTGGTCCATGGCTAATAAATGTAAAAGAGGGACTTTTGAGGGTACTTTTTTCGAACAATAACCATCCTAACTAATGAAGCGATCTTTCACGCTACCTTTCCTCGTCGCGCGACAAATGTGTCTGACTTTGTTGCCGACGAGGATACCTGCTCCGACATGTACCTCTAGTTTTTTTATGATCATCGATCATGTTCTCAACGATGACCAAACATGGTCGCGCCACAAGTTTTTGTTGCCTGAGACAAGTCCATATCATTATCTCAATTCCCAACAGGCAGAAATCAACTGCTGGATTCGGTCTCTCGAATGGATTACCTCAGAACACTTATGCCGGCTGTATAGAGCGACTCGCTTGAGATCGTCCGTCCAACCATCCGAGGTTTCCAATGCTGCGTCGCCTGGCGCGGGGCCGCCTCCCCAGCACCTCAGACCCAAACATCCATCGGTCTTCGATCCATGTACCCCGTCCATTGCCATATTCAGCGTTTTCATTTAGAAAATAAAACGGTCTACAATGAACGCCCATTTTTAGGGTTCCGTATCCAAAGGGTGCCAACGGGATTCTATTACTCTGTCCGTCTGTTGAGCAGGGTGTATCTCGTAAACCGTAATAGTTAGACAGTTGAAATTTTCACAGAGTGTGTATTTCTATTGCCGCTATAACAACAAATAATAAAAATTAAATGGAATTAAAAAATAAAGGGGGCTCCCATACATGGAAAAGGAGTCGAAATAAAGTTTTCTTTTTTTTACCCAGGCATGTGTAGTGTCATCCTTTAGTATATATTTTTTAATTTTTTACCTACAAAAATGAAGTAATGGGGGGCCGTCAAAGTTGTCGGTTTTAGACCAATTTTGTAAGGGGGGTCTATCTCAAATCGAAACTAGTTAGGAATTTGAAATTTTGGTATATTATGTACTATATAGTGTATTTAAACAAAAAATACTGAAAACACCGATTTATGATACGGTTTGTAAATTGTGACCAAAACAGACGATCATTTTTCCCCCATATGCTAATTTAGTACTTTCTAAGAACTAAGATATCTAAATATACTTAAATATGTATCTAGTTTTAAAATAAATTATTTGGTCATATCTACGGAACCCTAACAGAGCGAGGCCCGAATCGCACTTGGCCGATTTTTTTAGCCACAAAATCTTTACAGGAGAAACAATACTTTCGGCGGCGACCTTCGAGCCACGGACATTCAGCGCGGGCGTGACCACGGCCTCGGGAGCTACGTGGCCACGCGCGCTGCCTGCGGCTTGCCCGTGCCCAGGACCTTCCGAGACATGGCCGACTTCATCCCTAAGCAGGTAAAATAAACAAAAAAGGATTGTGTGGTTTTATGAAACCACGGTAAAAATGAAACTTTTTTCACATTATAGACATTTAAATAGGCGCCGCCATATTGGCCTTGGCTGCTCTGACGAGCGCCTTTCACTTTATCCCTACTCCGCGGCCGACCGTCACGCAACATGCAACACACAGACGAAAAAGTTTGAGACGATGTAATAAAAGTTTCACTTTAAAAAAATTGGTTGTCTGTAAAGTCAGTTTACGGACGATAGTTTTACGTGATAACGTCATAAAGAAACATTGACGAAAAATTGCATACATTTATGTTCTAACCTAATATTTATATACACTAACTAATTTTGAAAGTTAAAAACTAGATCGCGCCCGATGAACAGCGTGCTGATAGAAGTAGCTCGCGACACATCCGCTAACCACAGCGCGCACGCGATATATCGGTATCGGATGCATCCCTAATAAACTAGTGGTTCGTCCCGAACTGAGACCTCGCGGTAACGGTTTCCCGTAATTACTTATTCATTCAAAAGATACATGACGATCAAAATTGACATTATAATTATACCAGTTTTCACCAACCATACCTAAATCATCCCCTAAGTAGAAGTCTCTTTACGTAGGTAGCCCCTAAATACAATCCTAAAGTACATAATAATTCAATGACCCAATGTCATTTTCACCTTTAGTTGTCCCATAGAGGTTCGTAATGACAAAGTTGACAGAAAGCGGCACCTAACTTAACATAGGTAGCCCGTAAAGGTTAGGGAACTGTAGTGAAATCAGGCATCAATAGGTACCTAGGTACTTAGGTATAGTTTTCTGGAACATTCAAATTAAATTATTTGTTCACAGCGTCGTGTATCGACACGATCAGAAAACATGCAAAAGCAACAATGCAACTTTACGTCGCGACGTGAAGTTTTATTGATGTTTGATATTTAAATATATAATAATTTTAATTTAATTGAATATTAAGTTATTATATGTATTAGTACTTGTCATACAAAATAATGAAAAAATTGTACACCAACCGTAAGTACAAAGCCTATGGAATGTGCAAACGTAAGGTTGCCTATATTTTTCCTGGCCTAACTATTGGGTTGCCAGGTATAAACAGGTATTTTGGTGTAAGTTATTTTCACCTACTTGTTTATTCTATTAAACATAAAAATAAGCGCTGTTTTATTGCGAACACAATGATATAAGGTTGCTCGCAAAAAGCCTGTCCTTAATGACGGTTGTCGAATTTTAAAAATAAAATTTTAATGTGACTCTGAACGTGCGTCAAAGAGGTCCGAGACAAATATCTCGTGCGATGGACGAAGACAAAGTTGAAGCGGCGCGCCGCGCGCGGCGCGACCGCAGGATGTAAGAGAGTGCGCATGTCAGTAGTTCATGCATTATTTAAAACCAACAGGATTTATTGGGGACCAAACGCCTTTGACAGTACAAGACATTATCGAAATGAGGGAAGATGATAGTCAATCTACCGAAATCCTCAATGAAAATTTTACTTCAGGTGAATCACGCACGCACGCACGTTCACAGTCGCATTAAAATTTTATTTTTTAAAATTCGACAACCGTCATTCAGGACGGGCTTTTTGCGGATAACCTTATATCATTGTGTTCGCAATAAAACAGCGCTTGTTTTTATGTTTAATTTATAGAATAAACAAGTAGGTGAAAATAACTAACACCAAAATACCTGTTTATACCTGGCAAACCAATAGTTAGGCCAGGAAAAATATAGGCAACCTTACGTTTGCACATTCCATAGGCTTTGTACTTACGGTTGGTGTACAATTTTTCATTAAACTCATCGGTAGAATTAAAAAAATATGATTTTTAAATTTTTAAGTAATTATAGCCTGACCAGGATTTTTTCAGGCAACCCATTTTTTTATAATTTTTAACATACTAATTTACTTATAAAATTATTTTCATCCATTAAACAGATGGGTGAAGGTCGATCTTACTTCGGATCCTCTACTATTAAAAATTAAATAATTTAGTTTCCTTATTATATTTATCTAATTTTAGTATTTGTTTTCAAGCACATGATATATCGCTAATAATTATAAAAGTTTCAAGCCCGGCCTTTCAAGCAATTATGACTTCTGAAGTCAAATATAATCTCTACTGTGAGAGCCCCCATTTCGTGAATTTTAGGGAAAAAATAAAAAAAAAATACTTTTGTAATCTGTTCCAAATTATCTTTAACATGATATACTGCAACCCTATGTAACGCTAAAAAAAATTTTACTTCGCATTCGCTTCTATGAGAGCCCCCTGAAATAAAGATTTTTATAACTTTTTAAGACATTTTCGGCTAGAGGCCATCGGTTTACATATTATATCTAAAGAAGTAATTACGTTCAGTAATTCAGATCTTATGAGGCTCTGACAGACGGATGGACGGACGGACGGACGGACGGACAAGTGCAAATTCACTCAAGTAGACTCAGAGACCTCGCTTCACTCGGTCAAAAAAATTTTTATTTCAGACACTAATATAGATATGATATTTGCAGAACTTGGAGATACTAGAACTTCTCTATGAGAACCATGAGGACGTGGAACTTGTGGTTGCCGGTTCGCTGGAGAAAAACGTTCCGGGCGCACTGGCTGGCCCCACTTTCCTGTGCATTCTCACCGAGCAGTTCTACAGGACGAGAGTTGGTGACCGATTCTTCTTTGAGAACGGCAACGATCCGGAGATTGCTTTCACTCCAAGTAAGTCACTCAGCGGGCTATGGAGAGAGAGAAAGAGAGAGAGAGATAGAGTCACACAGCTCAAATGGTAATGAACGCAGCACATGAGACGATGAACCGATAGGAGTTGGGGTCCCAAGGTGCTACAATGACGACCCAGCACCGGGAAGCGCAGGTTTGATAGACCCCCTATTAGGTGGACGCACAACAGGCGAGTCGCTGTCAGATGCTGACTGCTAGGATTTTTGTTAATTTCTTGGCCAATTTGCATCTAAAAAAATCCTTACCGATTTTGGGAAATGTAGTTACCAATAATATATTGTAATAACTAGCTGTACCCGGCATACGTTGCAACTTACAATGCTACGTAAAGTATAAAGAAATCTTAATATATATATATAACGGAGGCCGAGGAGGCACCTCATTATCGTGGGCATGTTCTTCTTCTTGATCTGAATTCATAGTTGTGGGTACTCGGGCAAATAAACACGAGAAGCAGATCACATAATATATTGCACACAAATCACAATATTTACACTTTGTAGAATTAAATTAACACACAGTGGGTCACACAGATATCACTTTAAACACTTTGTAAATAACTAAGTAAATAGAAGCACTATATAGCGAACGATGGGTTTGGCGCGGCGCGGCGTGACTGGGAGACCATGCTCTACCAAATTCTCAACGATAACTGCACTGTACTATAACTGTCTGATGACTAAATGATAACTGAACTGTCTGTTGGGCACCAGCCCTACTTATAAACCATCACCACCGGCCCACCAACTCCATCCAGGTTTGAAAGGATGTCAGTTGACTATTGAGTCAATTGAGCAATTAAATAAAGTGCACAAACAATACCTGAGTTCGCTATAGAGGGCGCTGTCGAGTCAATTGACTGATTGAATACTTAGTACAAACAATAGCTTAGTTTGCTTATAGAGGGCGCTGTTGAGTCAATTGAGTGACTCAATAAACTTAGTAAAACAATACCTCATATAGAGGGCGCTTTAGAATCAATTGAGTGATTGAATAAACTTAGTACAATGAATGCCCGATAGATGGCGCTTTACAATATTGTGTAGTACGACTGTTTCATAATAGATGGCGCTTTAATTAATAATCACTAATTTTAATCTTCGACACGGCCAGAACTGACAATCACACGTCCCCGTGTGGCAGCGTATCTGTCGACAACGAAAAGAAACCTTTGAGGCACCTTAGCTACAAGGTTCGGCCTACCTGACATGTTATTTAAAATGAAGCAACGTAATTCATCTGTACACGATAATTAATTAAAATCAAAATAGTTTTCCGAATGAAAAGTTCCCATTAATCAAAATTAATCAAAATCGATCAAAGTAACAGCTGCATATCAGTACACCATAGTACTATACCATCCATTAAAGGGATCAATAATTGCTTAATCGTACATCTTGGCCCAACTGCCACATGCAGCGCATAAGTAGCGACCATTGGTCACCCAGGTTAACACCACAATGTGTGATTTAACCAAAAACTGTAGTCTCATCAGAGACCCCGGCCACCCTAGGCCAACACAGTAGTCTCATCAGAGACCCCGGCCACAAAGGCCCCGGCCGCAAAGGCCCAACACCGTAGTCTCCACGAGACCCGAGCAACACCAAGTTGCCAATCGTAGTCTCCACTGAGACCCAAGCAACACCAAGTTGCCAAACGTAGTCTCCACTGAGACCCAAGCAACACCAAGTTGCCAAAAGTAGTCTCCACTGAGACCCAAGCAACACCAAGTTGCCAAAAGTAGTCTCCACTGAGACCCAAGCAACACCAAGTTGCCAAAAGTAGTCTCCACTGAGACCCAAGCAACACCAAGTTGCCAAAAGTAGTCTCCACTGAGACCCAAGCAACACCAAGTTGCCAAAAGTAGTCTCCACTGAGACCCAAGCAACACCAAGTTGCCAAAAGTAGTCTCCACTGAGACCCAGGTTTCACCACATAGTCGGACGCTCATTACACCAATACAAAGTTTGGAAGCGACACGTCCGATGTCTGCAGCTACGCCTAGCCAATGTGTACGTTTAAGCTTCATCATCAACATACTCGTCACTATCGTTATCCAACTCTAAGGGAACTTCACATTCAGGCAACCTTCGGAGCCTGTCGTGCGCGTACTTGTAAGTACGGTTACCAGTTAAAGATTTCAAAACATATCTGTCACCATCAAGAATTTCAATAACCTTAAAAGGTCCCTTAAACTTAGGATCAAGTTTAGTCTGGTTGCGTTCTTCATTTTTCAACAAAACATAATCGTCAACATTAAACCTTACAACTTTAGCTTTAGTTGCATCAAACCTAACTTTATCATAATTTGAATTTTTAGTTATGTTCTGGACCGCCTGCTCTCTTACGTCAGAAAGATCTATTTCAACCTCGTTATCATCAGGACTCAATAATGACAACGGTCTTGCTACACGCCCTATTAGAAGTTCTAAAGGACTCGACTTTGTCACACGATTGATTGTACAATTGATAGCAAGTTGTACTTCACCAAGTGCGTCTTGCCACGAACGCTCACTTGTCTCTACCGCAGTAAGCATTCCTTTTAAAGTACTCATCACACGCTCTACTTGGCCATTGGCTCTGCTGGAGCCAGTAGCTATGAGGTGTAATTTAATATTGTGCGAATCGCAAAACTCCCTATACTCTTTACTAGAGAAACATCTACCCTGGTCTGCAATGACACGAACTGGCGACCCGAACAACGAAACACTTGCTTTAAGAGCTTCGATCGCATTTTTAGCGTCGATACGCACGGTGTGGTTTAAAAGAACAAATTTAGTAAACGCGTCAATGTGTACTATCACATACTCTTTTCGGTCACTTTTGCCGCTTAATTTTCCCGTAATGTCCACGTGGACCGTGTGCCAGGGGACACTTATTTTTGGTATAGGGTGTAACTCTGCCTGTACTTTTCCGGAACTAGTTTTCGAAAGTCTACACGTCATACAATTTTCAACAAATTTTCGAACAAATTTAGACATCTTTTCAAACCAATAGTGTTCAAAGACCTTCTCAAGTGTCTTCTCCCAGCCTAAGTGTACGATAGACTCGTGCACCTGATTAACAACAGACCAGCGGAACGCCCTAGGCACTATCGGTAAACAACGAGTACGACCATTTCGTTGTACTTTACGAAACAAAACACCTGAACGCAGTTCGTAGGTTTTAGCTATCTCTTTAGGTAGTTCGTCGGTTTTAATCTTATTAACGAGCATTTGAATTTCGGAATCGCGTTCTTGCTCTGCAAGTAACCAATTATCGGACAGAGTCGCTATGTCTACACGTTTCTGTTCTACCTTATTTAACGTAACCGGCTTAACTGGAGCAGAAGGCTCGTGAAGGTGATTTCTAGACAGAAAATCTACATGGTTCATCCTTTTGCCTTCTCTATACACAATATCGAACTCAAAAGCCTGTAAGAAAGCCCACCACCTGTGGACTCGGGGGGTTAAATCTATCTTGTTACGAGACATTTTTAAGGATTGACAATCTGTGAACACAGTGAACTTGCGACCTTGCAAGTAATGCCTAAAATGTTTTATGGCATTAACGACCGCTAGAGTCTCCAGCTCATAAGAGTGGTATCTAGACTCTGGACTGGTGGTACGTTTGCTAAAGTATTCTACTACACGCAAGACACCGTCAACTTTTTGAAAAAGAATGGCACCGTAGCCATCAGCGCTGGCGTCCGTGTGCAACTCTATGGGATAGTCAGGGTTAAAAATCATCAGTACGGGTTTGTCGCTTAAAATCGCGATAATTTGCTGGCGAATCTTTTCATGCTCTGGTTTCCAATTAAGTTTACCTTTACCAGTCGTCAAAGAGAAAAGAGGTTTCATTACTTTCGAAAAATTTGGAATAAATTTTCGAAAATAAGAAGCAAGTCCAATAAATTGCTTTAATTGTTGGACAGTTTCAGGGGGAGATAAATCTGTAAGCGCTTTAACTTTACCAGGATTTGGCTTAACTTGTCCTGCAGATATCTCATAGCCAAGATATTCGACCTTACGTTTGAGAAAAGAACACTTCGAAAGTTTTAGAGAAAACCCACATTTGGTTAAAATGTCAAGAACTGTACGTAATCTTTCGAGACCCTGATCAACGTCTTGTGATGGGATCATAACATCATCGATGTAAATTATAACATACGAATGAACTAAGTCACCAAGTGCCTGAGTGACTGAACGTTGGAAAACGCTGGGTGCATTGCGTAAACCAAACGGCATTGTAAGATATTCAAATTGACCGTCCGGTGTTACAAATGCAGTAAGCTCAACGCTATCTGGATGGACTTTAATTTGGTTAAACCCACTAGCACAGTCTAGACACGTAAAATAATTAGCACCACATAAGCGTGCGATTTGATCTGAAATAATAGGTAAAGGAAAGCGATCAGGAACGGTGTTGCTATTTAGTTCTCGATAATCCACACATAATCACTCTGTACCGTCTCGTTTTTTAACTAATATTATAGGACTCGAAAAAGGTGAACAACTAGGTTGGATAATACCCGCATCTAACATTTCATTAATTTTATCACGAACTACTTGCCGCTCATCAGGCGAAAGGCGGTAAGGACGACGTTGAACCGTTTTACTAGGATCTACTAAACGAATCTTTAGTTCTCCGGTTGTGATTCTTGAACGCGGTAATCCGTTAATAAAAGCATTTGAATATTCTTTAAGCAATGATAGAAGTCGCGGTCTATCCTCAGCTGGTATATCCGTATCAATATTCGTAAAATCAGTATCCGGATTAGAAATACTACATTCATCAACAATCTTACTCTTTGAAATAGAAAAACTATCCTCAGTCATCGTAATTGAAAACCCTAGCTTTAAAATATCACGACCTATCATAATATCAAAATGTAAAGATTCATCTGATATAACGTGAAATAAAATTTCTAAACTGTGTCCATCAATCGTAACCTTACTTAAAATTTGCAATTTACAATCAACACTTGAATTTCCAATACCGGTAATGTTAACGACTTTATTATGACGCACACCCGATAATTTATTCGCAACACTTTCTTTGACGAGAGAGCATTCGGCACCAGAATCATAACAAAATAAAAACGACTGACCTGATTGATTTAACCGACCAGTGACCGGGCTAATCTCGCATGTATCCACGCGTCGCCGCTCGGACGCCCCAGGACCGCTGCCGCCGCCCGCTGCGTCGCCGCCCGCTGCGCCGCGCGCGCTGCCGCTGAATCGGCCGGCGCCGCCGCCGCTTGATGAAGGAAGGTCACATAAGGTTGATACGTGGCCCCGCTGGCCACATCGGAAACAAACCACTGATTTGCTTAATTTGGAAATCTTGTCAGAGTTGGGTTGAAATTTCTTTGCCAGATTTTCTCGATATTTCTTCTTTCTACAAAATGCTGCCTTATGGCCCAGGATCCCGCAGAAATTACAGCGGAAGTCTTTTGATGTTGTAGGTTTGAATCTTTTATTCTCAGAACATGAGGGTACTTCATTTTCGTTACTTTTTCGTTTTAAAATAGAAAACGCCATCAATTCTTGTTGTAACTTGTTACGAGTGGTGATATCGGTAGTGAAGGCCAGTCTCTGCAAGCGAGTATCAAATCGCGCTAAATGGGCGAGAACATATGACACCGCTATCTCCTCAGTGTTAAGATTTTTCCATGTAGTCATAATTGTCGACATCAAACGACTTCCGTATGCAGCTAGACACTCGTTTTCTTTCGGACGAGTATTATTCAAATTAATTAAGGTTGCAGCTTTTGTTTCACTAATGTCGAATCTCGCTAAGAAAATGTCCTTAAACTGGTCCCAAGTAATACCTGCGTAAGATACTTGCGATAACCACGTAGATGCAGTTCCTTTCATCGCCTTACTCAAAGCAATCACAAGCGCGCCGCCCTGTAGAGGCTTCTCAGACATACAAAGGTCTACCGTGGAGCACCATGCTCGTGGATCCGTATCTTTGTGTTCAGGATTAAATTCAGGCAGCGATAATTTCGGTTCGGAGGGTAGTTTGATCGCCTCGATTAACTGTTTCATGTTTTGATTTTGTAACTCTAGTAATCCACTCAGTAAATCATTAGGCTTCTCTGGAGCCCGAGGCGATCCCACTTCTGATAACGGAGGCCGAGGAGGCACCTCATTATCGTGGGCATGTTCTTCTTCTTGATCTGAATTCATAGTTGTGGGTACTCGGGCAAATAAACACGAGAAGCAGATCACATAATATATTGCACACAAATCACAATATTTACACTTTGTAGAATTAAATTAACACACAGTGGGTCACACAGATATCACTTTAAACACTTTGTAAATAACTAAGTAAATAGAAGCACTATATAGCGAACGATGGGTTTGGCGCGGCGCGGCGTGACTGGGAGACCATGCTCTACCAAATTCTCAACGATAACTGCACTGTACTATAACTGTCTGATGACTAAATGATAACTGAACTGTCTGTTGGGCACCAGCCCTACTTATAAACCATCACCACCGGCCCACCAACTCCATCCAGGTTTGAAAGGATGTCAGTTGACTATTGAGTCAATTGAGCAATTAAATAAAGTGCACAAACAATACCTGAGTTCGCTATAGAGGGCGCTGTCGAGTCAATTGACTGATTGAATACTTAGTACAAACAATAGCTTAGTTTGCTTATAGAGGGCGCTGTTGAGTCAATTGAGTGACTCAATAAACTTAGTAAAACAATACCTCATATAGAGGGCGCTTTAGAATCAATTGAGTGATTGAATAAACTTAGTACAATGAATGCCCGATAGATGGCGCTTTACAATATTGTGTAGTACGACTGTTTCATAATAGATGGCGCTTTAATTAATAATCACTAATTTTAATCTTCGACATATATATTTCTTGTGTGCGTGTGTATGTCACTGAACTCCTCCTAGACGGCTGGACCGATTTTGATGAAAATTTTTGTGTGATTTCAAGGGGATTCGAGGATGGTTTAGATTCACAATTTGGTCCACTGGAAAATGTTTATTTAACTAATTTTTCATTTATAAGTAGTGGCGGTACGAAGTTCGCTGGGTCAGCCAGCTAGTTATATAGCAGACTTCGAAGCATACAAATATGCGTATAAAAACCTATAGGTAGATACAGTCATAGTATAACAGATTGAAATCCATTTATTTTTAAATTTTGGATGATTTTTTGGATGAACTCTCGCAGGCGTGCCCAAAACACCCTACCAAAATTTTATCACAATCTGCCCCCCGATTGTCTAAAAGTTGCCGATCAAAATCTTATACATTTCATGGCATTAGCGTCAAAGTAAAATAAACCACAAAGTCATTAAATTAGAGCTCAATTTCGTGTATGCATTCTCATACGTTTAGATATGTACGATACGCTCCAATGTTAGAATCGGTTGTACTGAATTTGTGACTTTATATCAATACAGTCAAGTAATATTTTACAGTCAAGTAATTTTTGACAATCGCACCTCAGATATCATAGAAAACAAACATAGATACAAACATTGATTTTTATTTATATAGAAGATATAAAATCCTTCAATCACGCAGCAACGGAGCAAAGGATCGACGTGATTTATTGCATAGATAAACTTGCGTGCAAAAAAATCGACCCACTCCGCGCTTTTCTGTTTTTCTATTTCTTTTTAAGCCTATAAAGTTGGTAATCAAGTTTCAGTTCCAGTTTGCGATACGGTTATTGAAACCTCGCCTTTTCGTCTATCAAACGGTAATAAAAGTTATTTATTATTTACGGATATTTTCGAGACATATTATTCCAAATAGAAAAGCGCTGGGTGGGTCGATTTTTGCACGCAAGTGTAACATAAACTACATTTTATGCTGGAAATAATGATGCGTGCGAGAATTTAAAAAAACCGAACTCCACGCGGATGTAGTCGATCACTGAAGATACTCGTATCATCATACTAATATTATAAATACGAAAGTGTGTTTGTTTGTTGGTTTGTCCTTCAATCACGCCGCAACAGAGCTAAGGATCGACGTGATTTTTTGCATGGGTATATTTGAGGACCTGGAGAGTGACATTGACTACTTTTTATCCCAGAAAATCAAAGAGTTTCCGAGGGATTTAAAAAACTAAATCCATGCGGGCGTCAGCTAGTTATTTAATAATTTAGCAATCAGTAGTACAGACTTCGAAGCATACAAATATGCGTATAAAAACCTATAGGTAGATACAGTCATAGTATAACAGATTGAAATCCATTTATTTTTAAATCCTAGTTCAGTGCACGCTAAATTCTCGGTCGACAGGAGCTCCTACCTCGTTAAAGAAAAGCAATTTAAAATTAGGGTTCGTTGCCGCGTAGAGAATTTACACTAGTTTTTACCAGCGACTTCATTAACTTCAACATTTACTTTTATAAGAATTTAACCTTGTCCACCTCAAAATACCCCCGACCGATAAATTAAATTAATTTCAAATATCGCGGACTTTTTTGTAATAGTGTGTAGTGGTTGTAGAGCTGAAAAGACCTTTTTAAGGTTGATTGGGTCTGCCCACGAAATTCAAATTTAATTTGGTTTCTCGCAATTTGTAAACTAATGCGACAAAGTAGGCTTATGGCATTCTAATTGCGACAATGGTAGTATCATCTTCACAGGTTTATATAAAAATCTTTACTTAAAAGTGTCCAATTTAAGAAATTAGTCAGAACATCGACTAATTTGTGAGTAACTAATTAGTTTACAAATTGCAAAAAACCAAATTAAATTTGAATTTCGCGGGCAGACCCGTTTAGTGCGCCTTATGTCGTTGGGTATAATTATTTTTATTTTCATACAGGCCAACTGAAATCAATTCGCCAAGGATCGTCCATAGCACGAATACTCTGTGACAATAGCGACAATATACATCACATGCAACCTAAAGCCTTCCAGCAAATATCCCACGGGTAAGATTTGAATCTATTCTTATTTTTAGAAACGTTGAAAGAATTACAGAATGAATAAATGATAATAATTTATCCTTAAAAATGTACACTGGACAGTGTACATTTATAATATCTAGTTATTATTATTAGCCAACGCAATCTATAGATACTTACTTATGACCAGTCTGTGACCCAAGGTCACAACAGGGTATGTATCATAATATGTTTGCCCCAAACATAAAAGATCCTAAAAGGGTTGTCGAAGGTAGTGGGGCACTGAATCCTTTAAAAATAAGTAGAGTTCGCAAAATATAGCCGAAGCGACTTAAAAAGTCTCGTTAAGTTCCTCTCCACTTGGTTAACCTGCAAACTAATGCCAACCATACCTGTTCTATTGAACCCGCCTTTGGTCAAATAACATGCACCCGAGTGAATGAAATCAATCAGCACAATGTGTGCGACTACATCATCACTTATTTGTATGGTCTGATCGACGTGACCTGCGTAGACGAAGGTGAAAATAATATTATCTGGCCAAGTTTGGTCGGTCCAAACTCCAAGAGGAGGTTACGTTTTGTGTCTCCACAAAAAAAATCTTATTAATTTCATATCTTTGAGTCAATGCACCATCATCCTTTCTACTATTCACCTCACTTCAATTCGAGTAATTTATTATGTTAAAATTTATTTTCATTTTCAGTAAAATTTTCAAATTTCAGTTAAAATTCTACTATTACTTAAAATTCTGCCTTCATTTCTAATACCAAGCCGTCAGTAATCATATTATTTGCCATAATTTTGCAACCCAAGAGTGTTCAAGCAAAATTTCAACCCATTTATGATTTACAACATTAGAAATTCGGAGAAAGCAGAGACGGTGCCAAACTTCGTGAAATAATATCGAGAATTCGTTCCAATTCAGTCTACAAGGAAATAATGATTTCCAGTCGATTTCTTGAACAATACTTTTAGCATATTGAAGTTTGATTGACCAAAATGATACGAAATAATATTTTGTTAGAAGTTTTCACAATTCTTCTTTTCAAAATTCAAAATGGCAATATTAAAATAATAAAAATATAATTTTCATAATCTAAAATAAATATTTATGTTCTTTTTCATTGGAATCTCAGAGGAGGTCACAACCTTGTAAATATAACATACAAATGTTTTTGTTTGACCGACTTGTTTACTTAATGAGGGATAAAACAGAAAACAAAAACGAAAGCCCTTGACGAAACTTATTTTCATGTCTTTGCAAAAACCCATAAGCTACATTTGCTTTACGCAATTTAATGAAAATACGAGTAAGCTCAAACTCATCCAGTTCCCAAGATGAAAGGGGCAAATAACTCGTAGAACAGATGGGCATTCGGCACATTGACGTCTCAAGGCTCGAATGGTGACCTCGCACCGGGAAATACAGTGTTGAAAGCCCAAGCAAGTTGCTATAGTAGCCACTGGATACAGGGGGCACAAGATCGTGTCCTGTATCGAACCTTTCGAACGACATATAGTATATATCCAATAGTTAAGTATTTATATAGTCTAGGTCGCCCATTGGTCGAATTCGAACCGTTAATGTTCTATGTCGAGGCATAATAAAAGTAGGAAAAGCTTTCATTGTGGTTATGTTTGACATTCAGTAAGATCTATTCTCAATTTGACGTGTGTGTGTGTCAAATGTAATGGTTTTTTTATTTATTGGTTTAATACTCAAAAATATTTTATGCATAATTTAAAAAAAAATATTAGCATTCTGCACTCCTCTGTATAAACTACGTGTGGGAAATTTCATACTCCGGACGGATCATAATTCATAATCGCGCGGACGGACCGCGCAATTTTCGTAAAAAGTTTTTGCTTCAAAATATTATGATTGGTTGAAATGATGATGATGATATCCAACAGTGGATGCCGGTTAAGATGAGACCTGTGTACAATGATAACATTTTTTCAAAATAACGTATAAAAATGGAAAAATTTTTACTCAGTTTATTCATTAAGAACTTTTTTCATTATTTACAGGAATATGCCGGTGTCATGTGAAAAACTGCCTATGATTGACCTTAATTTATGGCGTGATGTGGGTTTTTAAGGGGTATCCACTTTGTTAAATTATTCATGTGTGATAATCATATTTTATAGATATTATCTTCTAAGTTATGTGTTCTGTGTCATGTGAATCGGCAATGTTGCCATGGTAAAAGATGAAAAAGTAATGTATTTTTATTATTAATGTAAATATTATTAATAATACAGTATTAAATTTTTTCTTAGTTGAGTTTGTAGGTTTGCGCCTAAAAGGATATTTTTAAGCTCAATTCAGACGATGCTTTTCTATTCTGTAACCGTATGTAATTCTTAGTATGAAATACTGTGTTAAGTACCTAACTACTTATAGAATATAACTAGCAAGGCAATAATTTAATTTTCATCTCCCCATCTCGGAAAGAGTATTTTTGCTCTTCGATATCGGAGTGTAAAAGCCGTTTTTATCCTCTAGAGGATAAAGTAAATTGAATTTAGAACATCGTGTGCACTAAGTTTGTGAATTCAAAACATCATTAAACCTATTTATTTCTACCTCCATTGTGCCGAATTTATCATACAACCTTTTTTAATTTGTTAAAAACTCAGACTTGGAACCTTCTTGGTGTACTTTTTTTTAATTTGCTTTGCGCGCGCCATTTTCTTTTCACGTCATATTGTTTGAATGGGGAGATGAAAAATTACGTGTTGCACTCGAGTGCAAAGATTTTTCACCTTGTGCTCTTTTGATTCCCTCGCTAACGCTCAGGATTCTAATTTTTAAATCACTCGCTGCGCTCGTGATTCAATTTTAGAATCCTTCGCTTGCTCGGTCATCAAAACTGAGCACGCGGTTAAAAAGCAACTTTGCACTCTTGTATAACAAATAACTATTATAGGAAGGTATTTCAGTTTATTGGGTACCTAAGCTATGTGTTCATACAAAATATGAATGCTGGGCAGATATTGTTGTGCTATATAGTATTTAATTCCTGCTATTTGTTAGAGCGTAGTCAGAACTGGCCTATATACCTACACTCTACAGTCATGTATTTCAGTAAAAAAAAAAAGTTTTATACTTCAAATATTATTTTTTATAGCACTGTTTTCTACTAACTACTTACTGTTTTCTTTTTCTCTGCTTTTTAGGGTTCCGTAGTAAACAAGGAACCCTTATAGTTTCGCCGTGTCCGTCCGTCTGTATGTCTGTCTATCTGTCTGTTCGCGGTTTAGCTCAGAGACTATTGGTACTAGAAATCTGTAATTTGACCAGGGTATAAATATCAATCACGCCGACAAATTCGTGAAATAAAATTGGGAAAAATAAATTTTTTTAGGGTACCTCCACTACATGTAAAGTGGGGATGTATTTTTTTTTCGTCTATCCCATAGTGTGGGAAGTCGTTGAATAGCTCTTTCAAAAATATTGTGGGTGTGGGAACATCATTTTTCAATTCAGGGATCCATTTGTGAAATATGATATTTTAAAGTGCTAAATTTTATTAGAGTCAAGTGTCCCCCCCTCTGCCAGCTAAATGGTTGTATATAGGATACAAGAAAAAATTCACAGCAGTAGTATATATAATGAATTTTAAAGGAAAACTATCACGGCTAAGTAGGGTTCATTAGTTAAGGAGTTATATCTATTTTTTCAAAGTTAAGTATTACACGTAGTGTAAGTTGCATATTTTGTAGAATATTATATTAGTATTTAAACCATGGAACTCAAAATTTATTCTATATTCATAAATAAAACAAAAACACTATCCTAGGTCAGCAATAATATTTGAGACTTTCAACTACGGAACCCTACACTGCGCGTGGCCCGACACGCACTTGGTCGGTTTTTGATTCTTATTTCTTGTGCGTGTGTTTTTGTATTTATTCTTTATGTGTAGTAGGTACTAACAATGTTTGAGTGAAATATATTTTTGTAAATGTAAATAAAGGAGTCACTAAAATGTTACTGATTTTTGTTTATCTTTTATTAAGATTTCATGACACCTAAAATATTTTGAATATGAAGCTATCTCATTATATTTATTAAAATACAAAACATACTTTTTTATTTATAGTTCAAGAATACAACTTGAAAAATAGTAGATTATTAACAAAGGGGATAAAGCAGTGTCTTCTGTCGCGGGTGACGATTTAAATCGCGAGCGTAACGAAGGATTCGAGGTTTACTCCCGAGCGTAGCGAGGGTGTTAAAAAAAAAAGACGAGTCCTGAGTGTAGCGAGGGATTTAAGTTCACCCAAGACTAAGACAGCTTTATCACCGAGGAAAATACTCTACTTTTCGTACCATTTGCGAAAAAATTAACACAATAATAATATGAGATAAGCATTTATTAAAAATAAAATAAATTAAAATAAACTTAACGTTTATGTATTAGAAGAAAACAAAAACGCGGCAAATTCCTAGACTAATATTTTTTTGGCGGAAAAGCAAAGGCATCAAGCTCATACGGCCTCGTCGGTTTTCGTAATTTAATTATAAGCTGCTTATTAAATGCGTATTCCTTTTTCAAAAATATGTATAATGCTTTATATACAAACTCAATGGTGTAAACACAGATGTAGTTCAGTATAAATTTCGGTAAGTATTCCAAATTTAAATCACATTCTCCCCCTAGAGGATGAATAAAATTCAGTACAATTTTCTTTCCCTGTTTTTAACAGATTAAAAATGACTATTGTTATGTTCGATTTTTGTGGCACAGAATGTCACTTTTTTGAGCAAGTGGTACGAAAAATATTTTATCTACTCCAGCATCGAAAAGTTCCAATTTCGAGTTTGACAGCTGAATCGAAATGAACCCTCTTTCGGTTTTGCTTCTCATTTCGATGCAGCTCGTTGTATGGGAGCTGAATCGAAATGGTTATCTTCTTAAAATAGGATACCTAAACATAAGGCTCTGAGTTCTGGCACTTTTGTACCGTTCATATGACAGAGGCGCCACAGGCGGCTGGTGGCGGCTTACGGAGTTACTTTTTGTTGACAGAGGCGCCACAGGCGGCTGGTGGCGGCTTACGGAGTTACTTTTTGTTACTTTATTGAGCCTACGGCGTATTTTGTTAATGATTTTACTTCCTTGTCGTAGATAAAATCTTGTATGCAACTGACCGTAATTAGTCATTTTAATTCTCGTACTATCCTATTTTGATACTCGGCAAGCCTCGTATCAAAAAACAGCACTCGAATTAAAATGACCCTCATTACGATGCAGTTGCATAAATAGCTATTATAGTTTATCCAACTACGATAAACTTTAAAAGTATTCACATACTTGTACACTTTATATACTTACTTTCGTATTTTTAAATTTATGGAGAACTTTATGTATGCTTGAAATACCCCGGTATTATTTTAAAGAAAGTTACACAACTGTTAAAACTTAAGTAGGCACATCTACTATCCTCTTTTTATACAATCATAATATTATAATACCATTGGGTAAGTACTCAAAAATATTGGCTGTATAAATGTACATCTTATTAGTGTCGTTGTAGGCCCTTAAAACTTAGGTAATAAACTAGTGGTTCGCCCCGAACTGAGACCTCGCGGTAACGGTATCCCATGATTATTCATTCAATCGATACATGATAACCAAAACTGATATTATTATTATGCCCGTTTTCACCAAACATACCCAAATCATTCCCTAAGTAGGAGTCTCTTAACGTAGGTAGCTCCTAAATACAATCCTAAGTCCTAACATCCGTCACAATGTCCTTTTAGGTGTCCCGTACAGGATCGTGATAAATAAGTTGACAGAAAACATCACCTAACTTATCATAGGTAGCCCGTAAAGGTTAGGGAACGTTAGTGAAAACATTGAATTATTATGTAGGTACTAACGAGTGAAACCGGGTTACGGGCATCTGTACAAATCGTCATCTATCGACGCGAATAGAAAATATACAATATTTAACTAAAATTTAACTAAAATATAATTTTAATTGAATAATATGGTACAAAAAAAATTACAATACAATTATTGTATTATATTATGTAACTAAATAATAATGGTCGACACAAAACTGTTTTTGGGATAACTCGTAGTCCCATGGAATAGCTACTGACTGCGCCATCTATTAGCATTATTGTGAAGCTATGTTGATGCTATATGAATTACTGATGCCCATTAAAAATTAAATAATCTCGTTTCTTTATAATATTCATATAATTTTAGTATTTGTTGTTCAAGTACAGGATATAAGTGACCT
This sequence comes from Oeneis ivallda, assembly GCA_029955525.1. Taxonomy (NCBI): domain Eukaryota; kingdom Metazoa; phylum Arthropoda; class Insecta; order Lepidoptera; family Nymphalidae; genus Oeneis; species Oeneis ivallda. The sequence goes on from JARPMR010000009.1 coordinate 12,868,238, forward strand.
AAAAAAATAAAATCAGCTTGAAAATACAAAGCGGATTTTCTTAGAGAGCGTCTTCAAGCGAGCGTATAAAATCGCCACTTTGAAAGCCCCCCATTTCGTCAATTTTAAGGGAAAAATTTAAAAAAAAATATATTTTTGTACTCGGTTCAAAATTATCTTTAAAATGATATGTAACAATTTTATGTAACGCGATAAAATTTTTTTTACTTCGCATTCACTTCTATGAGAGCCCCCCTGAAAAAAAGGTTTTTATAATTTTTTATCCAATATTCGGTTGAAGGCCATCAGTTTACATATTATATCTAAATTTGAAGTAATTACGTTCAGTAATTCAAAAGTTATAAGGCTCTGACAGACGGACGGACGGACGGACGGACAAGTGCAAATTCACTCTAGTAGACTCAGAGACCTCGCTTCGCTCGGTCAATAATTAATAGAAATAGCTTAGCTAAGATTGTATTGATTTCATAATATCTCACAAACCGTTGATTTTTAAATAGGTTAGTTAAGGTGGAAGACACGGTCCTGCCCGCGAAATTCAAATTTAATTTGGGTTTTCGCAATTTGTAAACTAATAAGACAAAGTAGGCTTATGGCATTCTAATTGCGACAATGGCAGTATCATCTTCACAGGTTTATATAAAAATCTTTACTTGAAAGTTTAAGAAATTAATCAAAATATCGACTAATTTGTGAGTAACTCACATCCAACTCAGTATTTTGATTAATTTCTTAAACTGGTCACTTTCAAGTTAAGATTTTTATGTGAACCTGTGAAGATGATAATTCCACTGGCGCAATTAGAAGGCCATAAGCCTACTTTGTCGTATTAAGTTACAAATTACGAAAAACCAAATTAAATTTGAATTTCGCGGGCAGACCCTTGTCTTCCACCTTAAGACCCAGAGAGTGACATAATATGCTACCAGGCCGGCTTTTTCCTTAGACTTTTTATCCCGGTAAATCGATTATAGTTACCGAGGGATTTTCAAAACGGAATCCACGCGGACGAAGTCGCGGGCATCAGCTAGTATTTTATAATGTACAGTTACCTAAAAAATACTCTGAACACAACTGTCACGGATAAGCATATCGATGACAAAGTTGGGTTCGCAAGAATAGTACAAGATCCCGAAGACAGGTCGTCCTTCACCCATCTGTTTACCAAATGAAAAGCATTTTTTATCGAATATGATCTATAAAAAAACAAATCGCAATTGTAATGCCAATTTAAATATGGTCAAGGCCATTTTTAATTAAAATTTTGAAATTTTAAAGCCTGGCAATAAATAGTAATTCATGAACATTTTTCAAAGGCAATATTTATATACCATCGTATTTGCAATAAAATTATCTTTATTTTAATATAATTATTATAATAATTATATCAATTATAAAAAACAGATCGGTGTAATTACTTGTGCCGAGTTACCTATTTATATCTGCTTGCCCGATGCATGTTCGTTATGTTTTATAATTTTATGTTATTTTAAGGTCATTCGGTAAACAAGAGAGTGAAACATGGACAAAAATTGTAATCTTAGTTTTTTTAAAATAGTAAGGCTATTTAAAAAAAAAAAACAAGATTAAAATTTTTGTATTTTTGTTATAACACATTTTAATAGGCAATACAATTGCGTTTTTTTATAGATAATATTCGATAAAAAATACTTTTCATCTGGTAAACAGATGGGTGAAGGACGACCTCTGTTCGGATCTTAGACTAGAAAGAAACTTGATTGTTCAACTTTTTCAATAAAGCGATGACAGAAACGAATAGGTTACAGTGATTCTTTGGTCCCCCTTTCTGTCAATTTGTTTGACCCATTCATCTCCTGCAGTATTATTAATATTTTCATTTCTTCAAAATTGTCTTGGAGATAAAAATATCTTCATGCATTTGTCTGTTATTGTTGTATTTTGTATGGAATACATAAACTAGTCACGTAGTTATTTACCTACACTTCAAAACGTTCAAGATTGTTGAATGCGCGTCAGTTAATTTCTCTTAGCCTGAGGACAGTCAACATACCTACCTAAAATAAGGAAAAGGAAAAGTACTAGGGCTATCTGTAAGAAAGAAGTGACAAAACTTGTTTTTTTAATAATATTGCAAATATACGTAATACAACGTTATTTCCACTATATATTTTTTATTTCATGACAAGATAGCCCTTGACTAAGATCTCACAGCGGGCTAACTTGGAGGTATGGCAATTTTTAACCGACTTCCAAAAAGGAGGAGGTTCTCAATTCGGCCGGTATCTTTTTTTTTTCTATGTATGTCCACCGATTTCTCCGGGATTACTGGACCGATTCGCGTGATTTTTTTTTTCGACAGAGGATGTTTGCGAAATGTTCCCATAAAAATGTTAACCTTCAACTCCTCAAGCCTGATGCTGCAGGGATATTGCTCACCTAAAACTATGGCGATTTAGGAAATTTCGATTACGAATTGATATTGTAGGTAACAAGTAGGTATGGACTACATCATGGAGCTCCAGGTCCTAGCTCCTCAATCATAGGATACTACACTTAAAAGCTTAAAATAAAAATTCTTTTCAAAAAACCGACTTCTAACGCCACTACAAAGTATAAAAATAATTTTAGTTTGTCCACGTTTGTTGAAGTCGGGCGGGCCTAAAATACAAACTATGAAACCGACTCGCGATGCTCGCTCGACTTCTACAAACGAGTCTATCATATTCTGTAGCGTCGCGCATCGGTTTCATAGTTTTTATATAGGCCCGCCCGACTTCAACAAACGTGGACAAACTAAAATTATTTTTATACTTTGTAGTGGCGTTAGAAGTCGGTTTTTTGAAAAGAATTTTTTAATTAAACCCATAGGTAAGCCTGATCGGTTTCTACAGGCCACCGTTCCGGAACACCTTAGAATCGCTTGGCGGTACGTCTTTGTATCTATGGTGAGGTAACAAGCCATGACAAAAAACTACCAGACCAGACCAAAGACTTTTCATCATCATCATAAGCAACCCATCAACGGCTCACTACTGCGCGCAGGTCTCCTCTTAGAGAATGGTTATAGGCCATAGTCCACCACGCTGGCCCAATTCGAATTAGCGGACTTCACACACCTTGGAGAATATTATGATGAACTCTCAGGTGTGCAGGTTTCCTCGCGATGTTTTCCTTCAGCGTTGAAGAATGTGATATTTAATTGCTTTAATGCACATAACTCCGAAAAGTCAGAGCGTGCCCGGGATTGAACCTGCTATCCCCCCGAATAGGAGACTGCAGTACTAACCTAACTAGGCTACCACTGCTTCTATGACGTGCCTGCGGGAATTGAATCTCAGACCACCCGCTTGAAGACCACAGCACTCACCACTCTGCGCCTTGGATGAAGTCAAAATTATCGAATTCGTGATTCGTGGTTTCAATTAGTCAACGTTAATATTGTATGAAATATAAAGAAAACTCGTTCTTCGACAAAAATGCCATTTTGACAGAATGCCAGACTGTCTCCTACGATACACACGCTGAAACAACGTTGAAGGCTTGGCTGTTTATATTAAAAGCTAGTCTTTTAGATAGTTTTGCAGTTAGTCGTTTAGTAGTTAGTTTAGTGTAATATTATGTCGTTTTTTATGCACTCACAGCCTCCTTTAATTATCATACAGGTTATTAAAAAAGCTCGAAAGCTTTTACAACGCTACATAAACATTCTTTACTTACTTTTATTTTTTGCTAGGTTACCTACTGGTATTATGTAAATAGGTTTTCCCGTGACTTGATCCGCGAAGAGAATTTTTAAGCACGTCCGCAGGAACTTTATTATTTTTCCGGATCAAACTAGCCCTTTTTATTTCATTTCGAGGTTCTTTATTGCCATTCCCTACCCATGCAAAAATTGTGTACATGCGTTGCTGTGACGATGAAGGACCAACCAAGAAAGAAACACGTCTTTAAGTCTTATCCAAGCGTAAAGTTATTTTGACAGTTTTTGTATGTGTAAGTCTGCCAAACGCTCGGATAAGGTTTATTTTACGTTGAGGAATGTTTAAATTAAACCTTTGATTGCGGCATAATCTCATAGTAAAAGGATGAATAAAATTTAAATACATATCTGCAGTTACATTAACAATAATAAATAATTACTACAAACATCCATCCATCCATACATCCATCCTCACATACTTTCGCATTTATAATATTAGTAGGTTTTATACCTGAGCCATTTAAAATCCACCGTCATTGAGCCGAGCCGAAAAACTTTAAGGGTTGCTACTCCCAGCATACTCCCTTATTTCACGCCACGTTTGAAAAATTTCTTAAAATAACTTTTTGGAAGTTCTTTAATAAAATTCGCCGTGTAACGTTTTGATCAGCGCCTGAGGAAGCGGAAGATAGGACGCTGAAACGGCCACTTATTTTAAGTTATGTCAAGTTGTGCCTCGAATTAATTCACTGCCAGTCTCTACTTCGCCGACATTATATGCTTGATTCGTGTAATTTTTAAATTATTAAAAAAAAACGGGCCAAGTGCGAGTCGGACTCGCGCACCGAGGGTTCCGTACTCCAAAAGTAAAAGTAAAACGATAATATTATATTAATTTGCTTATTTATCGTTAACTTTGTTTGTAGAGGTTTATTGTTAATATAAAAAAAACTATGCTAGTTAGAGCGTTGGTTTTATTTTTCTTGTAAAATATACATAAACCTCTATGGACCATAATTATTTCAGATTTTTCGATTGGTAAACTTCGGAGATAAGGTGGGGGGGGGAACGGTATTCTTTTCGACATTTTGGCCGATTACTCAAAAACTATTATATATAGAAATAAATAAAAAACTGCTTTAGAATGCACAAGTAAAGGCCTTTCATATGATACCCCACTCGGTATAATTATCTTACTTTGAAATTTCAAACCCCCGATTTTCCCCCTTTTTTAATTAAACTAAAATAATTTTCGCATTGCTTTTATTTTTCCTGTGAAATATACATAAACCTCTATTGACCATAATTATTTCAGATTTTTCGATTGGTAAACTTCGGAGATAAGGGGGCGGGAACGGTATTTTTTTCGACATTTTGGCCGATTACTCAAAAACTATTATATACAGAAATAAATAAAAAACTGTTTTAGAATGCACAAGTAAAGGCCTTTCATATGATACCCCACTCGGTATAGTTATTTTACTTTGAAATTTCAAACCCCCGATTTTCCCGCTTTTTTAATAAAACTAAAAATAATTTTCGATTTTTCTTTATTCCAATGATGTTGGGCCACTATTATACACAACTATGCCAAATTTCATGTCGATAGCTTTAATAGTTACTGAAATAATCGACTGTGACAGACGGACGGACGGACGGAGAAAGTCTCACCATAAGGGTTCCATTTTTACCATTTTGGTACGGAACCCTAAAAACCGACCACACTAATCGGTCGCTGTACAATTAACAATGCTGCCATCCATTTTCTTCTTCTTTATCAACCTATGGACGTTTGTCGTTCACTGCTGGACAAAAGTCTCTTGCATGGACTCCCACAGCCCTAGTTCATACGCCATCTGTATCCAGCTTTATCCATTTTAAAATAAGTTATTTTTAAAGCTATTTATCATTTGACGACCTCCCTGGCTCAGTGGTGAGCGCTGTTGTCTTATAACTGGGAGGTCTCGGGTTCGATTCCCGGCGGGATCAATTTGGAAATTTATAATTTCTGAATTTTCTCTGGTCTGGTCTGGTGGGAGGCTTTGGCCGGGGCTAGTTACCACCCTACCGTCAAAGATGTGCCGCCAAGCGATTTAGCGTTCCGGCAGGATGGCGTGTAGAAACCAATTAAGGGCATGGATTGAATGTTCACTGCCATACCCCTTCCAAGTTAGCCCGCTACCATCTTAGACTGCATCGTCACTTACCATCAGGTGAGATCGCAGTCAAGGACTAGCTTGTCATCGAATAAAAAAAATTTATAGTCTATATACCTATAACAAAATTGCTTTTTATGTATATAGTAAGAAAATTGTTTAGTCAGCAAACAGTACGTGCTCGTTTCTCTTGACCGTTCGCAGACCCTATTACACCGGGAGCCGGTATCCGTCATGCGGAATCGAAAACTCTTTATGTAAATTAGCAGTTAACAATCATACGATTAAATTAAACTTGGTATGTGTTAGTTTAAATAGCCGAAAAAATTAAAAAAAAAAATTTTTAATGCAAAAATGTATGACCGTCATCGTGGATATTGATTGATTTCATTCGATAGAAAGTTTCGTACTCTTTCTGGAGAACATTCATGCAAACAACTTATTTTGGCCGGAGCGATATCGCATACCTACTTAAAGTGTACGATATGGGATAAAGGAAAGTACAGGAAGTAAGCGATGCGAATATAACCTTCTTAGCACAAGAATTTGAATCCTGTTCCAATTGTCAAAGTATGATGAAAAAGTATAAAATAAATTTTATTTTATTTTTATCAAAATAAAAGCTCTGTGGACTCTGCATACGATCTATAAGCCTATAAAAGCAGACTTTTCATATAATCATCCGTTAACGTTCCTCCGTCATCTTATGCATTTGCATAATGTTTTTCTGATAAAGTACAAATACTTCTGTCGAATACAATGCACACAATCAATATCCGCGATGACGCTAATACATTTTTGCATAAAAAAAAATTTTGACGTGATAACGTCTTATAAATCGATGAACACTGGCTGCACGCACGATAAAGTGTCCCGTTCCGCTTGAGCCTGCGCGTGCAAGCGAGAGCGCGGAACAAGCGATAGAGAGGCACGATCGTCCCAAGCGTTGGCTTGTGACTAGAGAAAATTGTAATTTTCAATTAACTCCTTTATATTATACAAAATAATGATGATTCAATTCAATTTATAAAAGTATGCAATTTTTCATCAATGTTTCTTTATGACGTTATCACGTAAAACTATCGTCCGTAAACCGACTTTACAGACAATCAATTTTTTTAAACATTTTTTTGGGTTATTTAAATTAACGCATACCAAGCTTAATTTAATCGTATAATCAACTAATTCCCATAAAGAGTTTTCGATTCCGCATGACAGGAAATTTAGTGTAACCGGCTCCTGGACCATAAGCCTTTCCCACGTAATAATTCCACGTCTCCGAAGATCTTCAACTGTTTGTCAGTCCTTTGTTTTAGAGCGTTGTGTTTGCTGTGTGGTATTGTGCGCGTGTATCTTATTTATGAGGATCGCTTAGAACAGGGATTCCCAAACTATTTTGGGCAAGAGACCCCTTTTCCAAAATGAACCGATGTCCGAATGACCTCAGATATCCAAATTACTTTAAAAATCCGATCACTAATTTATTCCTATTGATACAAAACACCAATTTAAAAACTTTGCGGTTGGTTAAGTGAGGAATCTTGGCATCATTTTCTCATCAAAATTGTAAAAAATAAATAGACGTACTTCCTACTTAAATATTAATTCTTATAACAAGTTGGTACTTGGTACACGTAACACAGCATATTATAGATTATCTTGAAAGTTTTAAATATGAACTTGTGTTAATTAATAGGGGTCGATTTTTAGATCTCGTCGACCCCCAAAATCTGTTTTCGTTTATGTCGACCCCTGGGAAACCTATTTCGACCCAAAGAGGTCCACTTTGGGAATCCCTTGCATAGAATATATTAATTATGACAGAATCGGATTATAACTGTGGCGACCGCTCCGTGTTATGTTAAGTTCTTAATAGTTTCTTGTGTGAGTCTACTTATTCATGGATGATTTATAGAGCGGTCGTCATCGTAGTTGTAACAAGTTTGCTGATGTACTTACATCTGCTCGTCAGGCAGCTATCTTCATGAACCAATGGCTCTCGAATAACTCTGCTTCGCTCTACCGGTTTCTTCATCTGAAACCCAAATTATCACCCGGGCAGACATCGCTCCACGAAGCCACGCTTGCCCCGGGAGGTTGTCCACCATCTCCTTTCGCATGGACATGGGCTGCGGACAGAGACGACATGAATACAATTTTTTTTTATTCGATGACAAGATAGTCCCTGACCGCGATCTCACCTGATGTTAAGTGACGATGCAGTGTCTAAGATGGTAGCGGGCTAACTTGTAAGGGGTATGGCAGTGAACATTCAACCCATAACCCTATAATCGGTTTCTACACGCCATCGTGCCGGAACGCTAAATCGCTTGGCGGCACGGTTTTGATGGTAGGGTGGTAACTAGCCACGGCCAAAGCCTCCCACCGGGCCAGACCAGAGACAATTCAGAAATTATAAATTCCCAAATTGCCCCCGCCGGGAATCGAACCCGAGACCTCCCAGTTATAAGACCACAGCGCCCACCACTGCGCCAGGGAGGTCGTCAACAGCAATGTCAATGCAAGTCTTAACACAGTCGGGCCGCGGCCAGAGCCCACATGAACTCAATGCAGGTCTCAACACAGTTCACAACGACTCGCTCCCGCTTAGCGCTAAGTTATAACATTCGAATCCACTCACCTCAGTTCCAGAAGAAGCAACCCAGATAATTTAGCCATTCATGGCTCACAATTAACCACTACTTAGCACGTGGTATTAACTGATATTCTACGTGGTGCGCGCCCGGCCATAAAATGAATCTCCACACGTGAAACGTAGGTACTATATAATGTGAGCTTGGCGCGAAACGTGTCAAGTGTCACTAAAACTTTTCACCTACCGTCATCTACCATCACCTACGGTAGTACCATAGACCATATCCAACCAATCCTAATCTCGTATATCAGAATTATTATCCGACCCGCATTCCTAATCTCACAGACTATAGAACCTACGGTTGCCACAGATCATAGCTTTACCGTCTACGCTTCCAACATATTATTATACCAATTTATTACACATTTATTTGACTCGCGACTGATCGTCGCGACAATAACATCGTAAAGAAATAGAGACATACGAGTTGTGTCCTATTCCGTAAATAGGTAGTAGAAGGTACCAGGACCTTAAATAGTATGCCATTTTGCGTCCGATTTTGCCACAGCCATCGCATCAAAACGTGTAATACATTTTACATAATTTACATTTATTTTACATAATTATAATCACTCAGACAGACAGATTTTCGAGACATTAATTACGTACGTAGCTACGTACAAGCAAGTACAAGTATTTTGCTATGTTCATAGTAATAAGCATTTTATGGAATAAAACTGAAAAGTTATTTAAAAGCATGATCAATAGCGGCATAATGTATTTTTAATCACTAGTGGTTCGCCCCGAATTGAGACCTCGTGGTAACGCGAATGGTATCCAATAAGTATTCATTCAATCGATACATGACGACCAAAATTTACATTATTATTATGCCCGTTTTCACCAACCATACCTAAATCATCCCCTAAGTAGGAATATCTTTACGTAGGTAGCCCCTAAATACAATCCTAAGTCCCAATATCAGTCCAATACCATTTTCACCTTTAGGTGTCCCGTGCAGGTTCGTGATAACGAAGTTGACAGAAAGCATCACCTAACTTAACATAGGTAGCCCGTAAAGGTAACGAAAAACATTGACTTATTATGTACTAATGAGTGGCAACGGGCATCATACTTTATCTGTGCAAAGCGTCATCTATCGACACGAACAGAAAATATACAAAATGAAGTAAATAATAGTTTAGTTTATTTAGTTATTTAGTTAAATATAAATTATCTATAAGATGATTTATATTTAACTAAATAATAATTTAAATTGAATACTATGTTATTATATGTATTAGTACTTGTTATACAAAATAAGAATATTTGACGCAAAACTGATTTTGCGATAGTCAATGACAGCGCAATCTATTAACATCATCGTGAAGCTATGTTTAAAATACTGATGCCCATTAAAAATTAAATAATTTCGTTTCTTTATAATATTCCTATAATTTTAGTATTTGTTGTTCAAGTACAGGATATAACTGAAATAAACATAAGTTTCAGCTTACATATAGCCGATCTTGACAGAAAGCGTCGAATTCAATCTCCACTTTAAAAGCCCCCATTTCGTCAATTTTAAGGGAAAATTAAAAAGATATATTTTTGTACTCTGTACCAAATTATCTTTAAAATGATATACCGCAACCCTTATGTAACGCTATAATAAATATTTTACTTCGCATTCACTTCTATGAGAGCCCCCCTGAAATAAAGATTTGTATAACTTTTTAAGCAATATTCGGCTGAAGTCCTTCGGTTTACATATGATGTTTAAATTTGAAGAAATTACGTTCAGTAATTCAGAAGATAAAAGGCTATGACAGACGGACGGACGGACGGACGGTCAAGTGCAAATTCACTCAAGTAGACTTAGAGACCTTCGCTTCGCTCGGTCAATGAATCACGTTATCGATAAGTGTAAATTAAAACACCTCCGACATGTGAATCTATGGCCGGACGATAAACCTGACATCCTGATACTCAAATCGACTAATCATACGCCAATAATTACTTACATCATTTTGGAAAAGAGCTGATACTCTTACACTGCTGGACCAAACATAGCCAGACACACACGCACATAGACAGACAGACAGACAGACAGACAGACAGACAGACAGACAGACAGACAGACAGACAGACAGACATCGACGTCAAACTTATAACACCCCTCTTTTTGCGTCGGGGGTAAAAAATCATAAATTAAACCAAAACAGAGAACTTTTTCAGCACAATATTATCTGTTTAACAAGTTAGTTCAGCGGTAGAGTCTTGACTTATCATTAGAATCACACGTAGGTTTCTAGTATAGCCTGTGAAATAAACCATTTTTTAATCAAATTTGACTATCCTGCAAAAATATCGTTGGGTCTCACAAGTTACAAATACAAGTTTAACTTGAACTTATCCCTACGCAAGTATCAAAAATAGTTTTGTTACTACAAAAATCGGTTTAAAAAAGAAAACACCTTTTTTTATTGATCTCTGCCGACGACCCTTCAAACATTTCAATTTGAACAATGTATTTGAACGTTCCCTTCGTCACAAAGGATGCTTTACTATTTAGAATTGATGCGCATATTCCAAGTAGGTAAGTATGTACTGTTTATTTCTTTCGCAGTTGAAAAACTAGTATTTGTATTTATAGCACCAACTATTTTTGATTTCAATTTATGTATAATAATACCAATTAATATAAGTTTCTCCAACCGCTTCGTCAACAACCCACAAAGGGAGATTCACTACACTAAGCGCAGGTCTCAGAGAAGAGTTATAGCCCATACTCGTATCTAATCCACCATGGCGTGCAAGTTTCCTCACGATACTCTCTTTACCGTTTAATTATGTGATATTTAATCTCCAACCACATTACTTCACCACTATCTACCTACACTACTTTCCCTAAACTCTAAGTAAGTAAGGTGTTAAAGGAACATCGTTAAATAACACATATATCAAAAATACTTTTGAACAGTTACTTACAAAACAAATACGCGTATGGAGAACGATATGTCATGAATTTTCCTCTTTAACATATTATTTGGTGTTAGGATATCGACAGTGATTTATGCGCTATGGCTCATGATACTATGTCGTTAGTAAACTTGATAGAACCTTCGAATATCTTGTATTTGTGTAGGTAAATCTTTGAAGAACCAGTTCAGATATAATTCTGACGTTATAGAGTAACATCGACAGAAATTGAGGAGTTTCGTCCTCTACCACCGAAGATATTCATCAGATCTTCACCAAATTTAAATGGAACCACCTCTGAAGTATGCCCTACCATTTTTTTGTTTCAAAAAGAATTATCAAAATCCATTCATAATTGGCGGAGTAATCGCATAACAAACATACAAAAAAAAACATACAGTCGAATTGAGATCTTCCTCCTTTTTTGAAGTCGATTACAAATTTAAATAAGGGTCCCATATACGGACAGTTTTGCCTTCATATCTAACTGACCGGATGCAAATCCGTATCGTGTGTGTGTAATTTCGCCTTAAGGTAAGCTCACGTCAGTCGGCCGGAGCGACTGAAGCAATTCGTTCACATCGGCCTGACCGGAAGGACTGAACGGATCATGACAAGTCAGTTCAGTTTGCAACTGAGCTCTAGCTGTGAGGACGTGGAACGTTTTGAAATTGTGAATTAGAAATGGCCTCGTGGTCAAAAGAATTTCTTTTGGACTTTATTGAGTTATTCAAAATGTTAGAGCCGCTATGGTTAATAAAAAGTAAAGATTATTTTAATAAAAATAAGCGAAATGAGTGCTTTGGGCAAAGCTTTAGTTCTAGTAAAAGATTTGTGTGGGAATACTGCTTCCATTGTCGTAGCCAAGGTTTAGCCCACAGTGTTCTTTTTTTCTTTTTTTTTTGAATATACTAATGTTAAGGCAGCGTAACATAATAACTCACTTTCGTCCATTATTCACGACCACTCCTTGCAGCGAACCGGAGTGAACTGATGGGATTACGCCGTGTATGTGCACCAATCCGTTCAGTCCGAACTGACGCAGTTTTGTCTGTTCAGTTTTACCTCCTAGTGTATGGGGATCTTAAAAGAAGAGCTATTTTTATTTTTGTTTACATAGTACTTACCAGTCATTTGGTGCTCAAAAAGGGGGTTACCTGGAAAGTTTTCCGGGAGTTCTGAAAATTAGTGATTTTATAGATTTCGACGTGCTCTTTCCGAATTTTCATTTTGCCATCTCGTATCTTTGCCGCTCGCGCCGCCATATTGGAAAAATAACTTCTTTCCAACTCATTTTACGATGAAAATAGATATAGTTTCAGCGTACGAGAGCCGCAAACCAGGATACATCGTTATTGATAAATATTTATAGAATTTGCTAGAGCTCGTAATGATGATTGGGGTAGAGCGATTCTTGAGCGTCTTGAGCATGTAATTTATGATTTGGTCGCAGTCGATGCACATTAACACAATTCCTGCATGAAAGTACTATACCATGCACCACCAACTGAAGAAATAAAAAAGGCCGTATCTTTTGATTGCGTCGACTTAGAAGTTAGATTTTTTCACTGCTGCAAGGGAATGCAGACTTGAGTATTTGATATTAATTTCAACTTGATACCTCCACGCGTTCCTGAGAAAAACGGTCTTGACCTATCCTGAGATATATATAGATATAGATATATCTGATCCTATAAGAGTTCCGTTTTTAGTACGGAGTACGGAACCCTAAAAAAGAGGAATATATGTATGCAAACGAGAACCAAACTGCAATGCAGTATATTTACTCTTATCTTGAGCAGTATTCTAAAGTGTTAATTTTCAATGGACGATCTTATGGCCAAAATTGAAGGTCATTACCGCCCGCATATGAAAACTGTGAAAGCACAACAGCGATGGAGAATGCGCAAAATTTTGTAATAGTGCATTACATGAAGGTAGCAAACCTACCATGGTGCATTACAAGTGGATTACAGTAGGCCTATACTCTATCTAATCGTAATTCGTTTACGACAATCTCGTGTTTTTGATTTGATAATATAACTTACTAGCTGATGCCCCCGACTTCGTCCGCGTGGACTTAGTTTTTAAATCCCTCAGGAACTCTTCGATTTTCCGGGATAAAAAGTAGCCTATGTCACTCTCCAGGTCCTCAACTATATACCCATGCAAAAATTCACGTTGATGGCTCTGTTGTGGCGTGATTGAAGGACAAACCAACAAAGCAACAAATACACTTTTGCATTTATAATATTAGTAATAGTATGATGATAAGTTATAATTATTGTCAAAATGTAAGTAGCACAAGGGGCAAATACTACTACAGTACCTATCCAACGTAAAACATCGTATTATTCATTTATTACGTATCAGTATTTAAAGCAGATTCAAATACAAATTCTTTATAATTTTTTTAGTGTCTGGAATGTTTTATTTCAAATCTTCTTTGCAAAGGTTTATATTGCAAATTTTTTGAAGTCGTCGTTGTACATCTTTATCAAAATAAATTTTTTGGCTTTGATTTTTATTTTCTTCAAAAGCATTGTTATCCGTTTTAGGTTTAGGACTCAAAATTTATTAATTTATAAATTTTAAACCGGCCATCATAGCGTGCCGCTAGTATAGTGGTTCAAATGTCAAAAATCCCTTTATTAGGAAAATGGCAAATTTCTTTATTAATGCAAAGGTGACTTGGTTTATCGTTACTGTGACAAACGAAAACACTTTATTTGATGAATCCTTAAAGAAAATTTTAATTAATATCAATCAGGAGAAAAGTTATTGTAAAAATATATGTTGATCCCTAGACACTTTTGATGTGTGTATTTATTACGAATCAGTATTTAAATCAGTTTTAAATATATTAAATTCAAAAACAAATTATTTATAAAAATTTTACTGTCTGGAATGTTTTATTTCAAATCTTCTTTGCAAAGGTTTATATTGAAAATTTTTTGAAGTCGTCGTTGTAGTTATATCTTTATCAAAATAAAATTTTTGGCTTTGATTTTTATTTTCTTCAATAGCATTGTTATCCGTTAGATCTGCTTCTTTACTATCGCTTGTAGTTTTAAGAAAATCTTTATTCTCATTTTCAATTTTTGCTTCAATACGGGAATTTTCTTTCTCTAAAATTTCATTTTGTCTTGTTTTCTTAAAATTTTTGTTTGTTTGCAATGAAGGAATTTCATTGGCATTTATACTATCGTCTTCTGGGTGATAAGGATTATTATAAACATGATCACGTCTAGCTGCTTTTCTATAGTTCACATTTTCTATTCCAGCCAAACCTTTTAATATTTTTAGCAAATCATCGGAATCAATCTGTATTGAAATACTTTTGCCACTGACTTGAATTCCGATACAAATACAAAATACCACTGAAATTATTTATGAAATTAAATTTTAGGTTCTATTGTGGTGATATCGCACCGGCATCGTATCGTATCGTAATATTGGCAGACTGTACCGACAACATCAGACGTGTCGAGGGGGGGGGGGCTGAGTATAAGCGGCATAAGAACGAGGTCTAAAACAAGTCAAACATACGGGACGATGTCCAGCAATGGATATCTAGGTACCCGTTGATAAAAAAGATAAAAATTATGAAAACACTTACATAATATCGTACTTGTTTTCGATTTCATCATGAGTTGTATTAGGTTGTATAAAACGTAATAAGGGAGATTGCTAGCTAGAATAATACTAGTTGCTTTGTTATTAAACACAGTGCTAAAATAATTTTATTCATGCCTCGTAATTGCTTTGCTATACTTAATTAAAATTCAATTTTCTCATTTTTATTTTCCATTAGTGCACTTCGATCAAGTATTTAATTTTCTTGAGGAGTAGGTACACAAAGGGCAAAATCGTCCCCACCCTTATAGCACTTCTTTTCACATTATGTCATACTTATTAGACTAGACTAGACTAAGTGCCGATTTCACCAACGTCGAGTGACGTTTATCCGACGTATAAATTGGGCGTTTTGACAGTTATTGTATTGAAAACTCTGTCTAAATATAAACTTAGACTTATTATATTTATTACCGTCATTATGTATGTCAAATGAAAGAGCATACAAAATAAATCATTTCATTGTATGTCATTAAATCTGTGAAGAATATTCACCTTGTTTTTTTTTCAAGATCATCAGCCAAGACCCAAAGAGTTACTTAGGACTTGACCGTTCACTAAAACTTGTCCATTGCCGTCATGTTGGCACCGTTGCTTATCTCAAGCCGTCGTCAGGGCTTTCATTGTGCGAAGCAATGGTGTCAACGTGACGGCAAGGGACAAGTTATAGTGAACGGTCTGTACTAGGTATATTTTGTCTCTGGTAAAACAAAGAGAAACCTGATTTCGCGAGGACAAGGTCGTGAGCAAAAGCTTAGTAGTTTTGCTAATTTCGTAACAAAACATTTTGGAGTTTGAAAACCTTTTATACACCACTGTTCGAAACAATACGCCTCGTAGCGACATCATGTCATCAACTCGCACAAACTTTTGTTTTTCGCAGAACGTACGTACCTACTCAAACTCAAAGTCTCAAACATACGTCTAAGTTATGTATACACGTTTTAGTGGTTTGCAAATCTTTTTGGATGCTAGAGTTTTAGATCGTTTACAGTAAAAGTTTTGAAGTGATGTAAGTACACATAAAATTTTAGTTTTAGTAATATTATTTCCGTAAGGAGCAAATGTCTGGCGAGACATAAATGTATTCGTTTATTAGTTTGTAGTTAGCCCAGTGGTTTATACTGCGTTCCCTATTCGGAGGGTCGTGGGTTCGATCCCGGACACGAACCTCGCACTTTTCAGAGTTATGTACGTTGAAGCAATTTAATATCACATGCTTTAACAGCGAAGGAAAACATCTTGATGAAAGCTTCACGCCTGAAATTTCTCCATAATGGAGGCAATTCAAAGGCGTGTGTACCAATTTGTATTGGGTAAGCATGGTGGACTATGACCTAAAATCTAAATCCCTTTTCTGAACTGGAGTGCCTTCAATCACGCCGCAACAGAGCTACGGATTGGCGTGATTTTTTTCATGGCTACTTATAGTTGAGAACCTGGATAGTGACTTATAGGCTTCTTTTTATTCTGGAAAATTAAACTTCAAGTTTTAAAAGCTAAATCCACGCGGGCATCAGCTAGTAACTACTATAAACAATAAATAATTGTTTGAAAAATTCTATTTAGAATTTACATTATTAGAGGGTACATAAATAAACAAGGGACCCTACTGTCCATAAATTGTTGTTTGTTGATATTTATCGCTGGAAATAGGTCGGCGTTTGTTTAAAGACGGGCTATATTCTAAAGTCTAGTTAAATTGATTTAACAGAATAGTATGCGAATTCGTTCACAGGATTAATTTATTTATTTTTAGGTCAATAGTTTTCATCACTTTCATGTCTGACCGGATATTATGTAGGACACAGTCCATTCAAGATTGAATTCATACTAACATATTAAATTAAATCTACAAACTGTAGAAGTAGTACGTCTACTTCTACAGTTTGTAGATTTAATTTTATATGTTTGAATATGAAAAAATATACGCGACGAATTGAGAACCTCCTCCTTTTTTTCGTTGATTGGAAAAGGTTACAATGCCTCGATTTCGCATCACTGCACACTGGTGCAATAAAGACGTTAAGAGACAAATTCATAAAACGTGAGGATATTTTCAAATCCTGATATTATGGCCTCGTTTTAAGTAGGTAAGTAATCTGGCATTACGTCAGACTAGGATTACTTTATGAATGTGTGTTTTGCGATACGATATATTGGACCGTTTTGTACTTGTCAAGCTATCACTCGCGTTTTGGTAAGATCTCGGATCAACCCATAATCCGTCCATCCTATTCTACTAGACTTTTCATCGCACTCGCTCAAAAAGCTCGCCTTTGTTGCCTTGAGATAGTGAGAAAAAGTCTATTTTGTATGTATTATATAAAAATTTAGTCACGTGGAGCAGCAAGTGGTTTAGAATTTTTTGCTTGCAAAGTCGGCACACGGCAAAGCCTCAGATCACATGTAATTGTTGGCCGAGGCGAAATTTCTTACTTTACTTCCCTAGGTGTGTAATATACTATTTCGTTTAGTTTTAGCATTTCGCGATAAACGCGAAATTATGGACTTGCAGACGATAGCTCAGCCTGATGTAAGGAATACACATCACAAAGCATTAATTGCAAATACGAAGCGATGACTTCGGACGTTAATTGTTGCGCGGTTAGTAGTCGACCTTCACCCAGGGATGGAAGAGACATTACATAAAATGACCATCAAGTTAAAAAAATGACAGACTTTTCAACAAAAACTTAGATTTTTGTGTGAATTTATTGAGTTATGTGAAAAGTGGTTGAACAAATGTTGTTTCCAACAAATCCCGCTGGCCTCAGAATTTTTGATATGTGTTTATAAATTTATTCAAATGTTGTTCAGTATCATGCACAGAAATTACAAGTGGGAGGTTATTGGTAAATTAAAATTGACCCTGTACTTATATACAAAAGAAGAGGTTTTTTTAAATTGTTCATATTTATTAGATGTACTTTTAACTATTCGCAAGGGCAACAAATAATTCATCCAATATCTACATAATTACAGTTACAGTACAGCCTTTCCATATCGAAATTAGGGTAGGCAAGGAATATGAAAAAATATGTTCGGGACATGTTTTTTCATCGAATAACTTTCCTGCAAATAAGGAAATCCTTTAGAGGTGCCCTTATTCGGAAAGGGACAAAGGCTGGTATTGTGTCGAAAATAGATGTCGAAAGCACTGTTGAAACTATTTCTATCTTTTTCATTAATTTGCTACTCTTATTAAATCAAATGAAGAAGTAAGTATATAGTATTTAAAGGTTAATAAAATAATCTTCATAAATTCTTAACACGTAATTAAACTAATAAGCTACTTTTGACGACCTTCCTCTGGCGCAGTGGTGAGCGCTGAGTTATTATAACTGGGAGGTCTCGGGTTCGATTCCCGGCGGGATCAATTTGGGAATTTATATTTTCTGAATTTTCTCTGGTCTAATCTGGTGGGAGGCCGTGGCTACTGGCTAGCTACCACCATACCGTCAAAGACGTGCCACGAAGCGATTAAGCGTTCCGGCACGACGGCGTGTAGAAACCGATTATTATTGGTATGGGTTGAATGTTCACTGCCGTACCCCTTCCAAGTTAGCCCGCTACCATCTTAGACTGCATCGTCACTTACCATCAGGTGAGGTCGCAGCCAAGGACTATCTTGTCATCGAGTAAAAAAACAGAATTTTCAGCACAAATATCTTCCTTCCTAAAAGTAGGCTTAAATTTCCTATTATACCTAACATAACTTTTATGTAGCTTTTTCCTGCAACTTTGTCCGCGTGGAGTTAGGTTTTTAAAGAACCTGCGGTAATTATTTATCTTTTCAGAACAGAATAGAATAGAAATATTTTTATTCAAATATTTATTTATATTATTATAAATATTAATTACATATTTTCGCATTATAATATTAGTAGGAATTCAAAACAAATCCAAAATTTTTTCTTGCAAATCAAGATTTAAGATCGCGTCACGTCGTGTTGGTTATATACTCAAAGGTCACGTCTGATAACATGACAGTTTTAATACTGCTGAATGATAACAAAAGAGCAATACTTTTAGGTTTGATAACATTAAAGTTCCCTGAATTCTGAGATCTGATACAGATAGTTGTAAGCTTACTGTAGCTATAAAATGTCAATAAACGGATGAGATACAAAAGTTCTATTTGCTACCCTATGGCAGGCACCCTAATGATGAACAGTAAAAGTAGTAGTGAGTAGCGATACAGGTGAGGCAACAACAATAATATAGCAGGAATACCTCAGAATGTCGGATATAAAGTTTAGTTGGTTTATTACTAGCTATAGTAAGACATAAATTGTCTAAAGGTTTTTAACACTTTAATTTATTTAGATGCCTACTTAGTTCCGACGTGCCCTGGAGGTCACAAAAGGTATAAACATCAAGGTTTATCAGTTACGTTACCGATGCACGATGGTGAAAATAGGGCAGAAGAGAACTTTATTTACCTACAGGATTTTATTTTGGAACTAGCTGATTCTCGTGACTTCGTTCACGTGGATTTAGTTTTTAAAATCCCTCGGGAACTCTTTGATTTTCCGGGATAAAAAGTAATCTATTTCACTCTCCAGGTCCCCAACTATACCCATGCGAAAATTTACGTTGATCCGTGGCTCTGTTGCAGCGTGATTGAAGGACAAACCAACAAAGCAACAAATACACTTTTGCATTTATAATATTAGTAATAGTATGATGATAAGTTATAATTATTGTCAAAATGTAAGTAGCACAAGGGGCAAATACTACTACAGTACCTATCCAACGTAAAACATCGTATTATTCATTTATTACGTATCAGTATTTAAAGCAGATTCAAATACAAATTCTTTATAATTTTTTTAGTGTCTGGAATGTTTTATTTCAAATCTTCTTTGCAAAGGTTTATATTGCAAATTTTTTGAAGTCGTCGTTGTACATCTTTATCAAAATAAATTTTTTGGCTTTGATTTTTATTTTCTTCAAAAGCATTGTTATCCGTTAGATCTGCCCAACACACTCCAGATCTTCAACTATACCCATGCAAAAAATAATGTCGATCCGAAGCTCTCTTGCGGCGTTGGTATGTCATTTTTTAAACTTTTTTTTAACCTTTTTTTTTCTCGCCTTTTTTAAACCTTCCTTGTACTTCTACAAATATTAACCAAAATTAGGCAAATTGGTTCAGCCGTTCTCGAGTTTTTGTGAGACTAACATACGTCAATTCATTTTATATATATAGAGATAAGAATTTGGATTTTATTTTGGATTATTAACAAAAAATTAAGTCCATACAAAAGCCAAAGTTAGTAGAAAGAAAATTGATAGGGATATTGAATTATTAGGTTTCACAGATCAAAAAATACGTAAAAATCATTTCGAGAATTCAACTTTTTAAGAGGTTACGTAGAGGTCCTAATTGAAATAAACAACACTCAAATAAAGATTAAATAATTAAAATCTGCTTAAAAACTAGAATAGAGCTTACTTCTTTTGTAAATTCTTGGTATTCAATATATTTGATATAATTATTATTTACTGTATTATAGACAAAAGTATACATATGCCTAATTATAATTTATTGATGTCCTAATAGGTATAGTAAAATTTTCTGTCAATCAAGATTTGGATCGCCAAGAACAATGTATTAACATGACCGGCTTGTCTGAAGATGTACTCGCGAAATCATTCATTCCTAAGTCATGCAAATTTCATATTGACACCTGGCCATGCGGATTAAAAGAAAATATCTTTTACCCTTATTAAACAAGTAAACCGAAAAGAATCCACGTCACTAGTTTCAATAAATTAATCATCAGCAACCAAACACTGGCTTACTGCTGAGCGGAGGTCTCTCAGGAGGCCATGCTCCATCATGCTAGCCCAATGCAAATTTTCAGACATTACAAAGCTAAACAACATTATGGAGAACTCTCAGGTGTACAGGTTTCTTCCATAAACATAGTAAGGCGAAGGGATTCCTCACGTTGTGTTCCTTCACCATTGAAGCATGAGATATTTAATTTATTTTATTTTATAAACAATATTGAATTTATTTTACTGTCTGTGAATTGTTTGTTCGCAACAAATGCATTCTTTATGCCCTCACTCTCATAGTCCGAAGAGACTGTCATCCGATATGACCAGAAAAAATCTGGCGCAGAACGCACAGAGATGAGAGATTCTAACAGCACCAGCTTTTCAATTCAGAAAAACCCAATAAAATCTCTAGGCATATTATTTTTAACAATATCAGGGATATTTTCGTTATCCAAATTTTTTTTTCGACTGAGCTTTTAGTATAGGAACCTAAAAAGTCCCAATAAAACTTAACATGAATTCATTATGGCTTCAATATAAATATACTTATTGAAAAAGTATTGCGTCCATGAATTTCCATATTATTTACATTTTGTTGATATCGAACTTTATCAATATCTCATCATTATAATGGAGGAACGTATACAAATACGAGCACAAACGAATATAAAGGTAAAACAGCTTCAACGATTTTAGCAAAATTTTGCGTTCTGAAAAGCCCACAATTCCCATGGGAGTTCAAAAAAAGTGCAATTCTTAAGAAAACGACGTCAGTGGTCCATTGTTTGCACGACAAGTGACGAGACGAGTGACGTTTCTTCGAGGAATAAATTGGGCGTTCTAACCATGTTCTAAGAGTTTTAAGTCAAATAGTTATTTGTGTTATATGGGGCCAAAGAAATTTTTTGTTCCCCGAGGGCGTTATTTTGAATTCAGAGCGAAGTGAAGGATTCTAAAGTAGAATCCTGAGCGTAGCAAGGAATTCAATATACGCCGCCCGAGAACAAAATATTTTGGCCCCGAATGACACACACTATTTTTCATCATTACCTATGAGAAAAAGCTAGGAGTATCAAGCTACTATGTATAGACATCGTATATTGAAAATTTAAATAAAACACAAATAAATAATTTATTATTAAATAATTAAACATTAATATTTATGTTGGATACAGTATGGGCGTAGATCCGATCGACAAATTGATCACGTGACTTATCGAACAGCTTCTCAAACATATTTGAATTTCGTATACTAAAGCACGAACGCGGACCAATCAGAAGAGAGAAATGAAAAGTCCCATGGGGTTAAATTAAATTTTGCTCCCATGGGTTTCAAATTGAATTTTGCTCCCATGGGGTTAAAATTAAATTTTGCTCCCGCTATCCTCTGAAGCCAATATTCGTTTTTCGAATAGGTATGATGAAAATATATTTACGCTCGGATAAGACTTATTTTAATTTTACGTTGGTAAAATTTGCCCTTTGTCTGCTTATTACAGAACTCTGGGAATTATCAAGCTTAATACTTAATAATCTTCTACTGAATAATAATATAACTACTATAATATTATAAATGCGAAAGTGTGTTTGTTGGTTTGTCTTTCAATCACGCGGCAACAGAGCAACAGATTGCCGTAATTTTTTACATAGAGATAGTTTATGGGCTGGAGAGTGATATAGGCTACTTTTTATCCTGAAAAAATGCACAGTTCCTATGGGAAGACACGCTTCCGCTTACGTTTGTCCTTCAATCACGCAGCAACAGAGCAACGGATCGACATGATTTTTGGCATAGAGATAGTTAATGGGCCGGAAAGTGACATAGGCTACTTTTTATCCCGAAAAAATGCACAGTTCCTATGGGAACATACGCTTGTGCTTACGTTTGTCCTTCAATCACGCAGCAACAGAACAACAGATTGACATGATTATGGAACGGAGAGTGACATAGGCTATTTTTTATCCCGGAAAATCAAAGAGTTCCCGAGGGATTTAAAAAACTAAATCCACGCGGACGAAGTCGCGGGCATCAGCTAGTATTAATATAAAAAGATAATTATTATGATTACTATACCTAGTTAGTTTTTCCTTAGCTGCCTTAAAAAGTAAACAAGTAAGTAGTTTCTCGCTGAAAGGCTTAACGTGAATGTGACGCTAAGCACAGCGCTTGGCGAACTTAAACGGGTCTGCCAGCGAAATTCAAAAATTAGGTTTTTCGCAATTTGTAAACTAATAAGACAAACGATTTGTTAAACTGGACACTCTCAAGTAAAGATTTTTATATAAGCCTGTGAAGATGATACTGCCATTGGCGCAACTAGGATGCCATAAGCCTGCTTTGTCGTATTAGTTTACAAATTGCGAAAAACCAAATTAAATTTAAATTTCGCGGGCAGACCTGTTTAGTTTGCCTTAAGAGGTTCTTACCGCACTGAAAATGAATCGAAATGAATGAATAACCGAACTTAAGAACGTCGTAAGCGCCCGGCTACGGGCTATGTTATTTAGTTACGACTTATGAATTTCTCAGAAACATTTTCTGTGATTGGTTTACCTTTTATGACAGCTGAGAGTTGAGTCTATATTTAAGTGTAGTGTAATCTATACTTAAATCGAACGAATTGAAATACTAATTATATTTATCTGTTGGTAAATTCTTAATTGTTTGATCTTGCCAAATGTGTACTGAACACGTACTGAATAAACTTTGCAAGTACCTACTAACACTTAGTATCGGTATTATTATAGCCAAAATAAACTATTCGCCTGTCTAGTTGAAACTTTGTGTATTAAACCAACAGTCGAAAGTAGTTAATTGCTTTTCTGTGTATGGTATGATACTAAATGAATGTCTGATTTGCATCGTGCTGCAGCTAGGTACTCCGGAGCAATTAACTTTCATATTTACTCAGCAATTAGGAATGATTTCGTATTATGACTGACCTAAAACCTATTTATACATATAACTCAAGCATATACCAAGCATATTATGATTACCTTAAATACCTAGATGAACTCTGGGAGGTGTGAACGAGTCGGAAAAACTAAGCAAAAACTCGACCCTCACTCCTTGCGCGCGCTTAGTGTCAATCGCATCGTCACATCCTTTTTTTCTGAGCACGAAAGTCACAACATACGTTCATACCGCTGGGCAAAATTGTGTTATTTGTCACACACACTATCTAGGTAAATAATCATATATAAGTAATCATAGTACCAAACCTACCAAACATATAAAAATTAGGAATAATATATTATAATAATATAAATATTGCGTGTTCTCAAACACTCTTGAGCAGTTATTTTTTATATCATCATCAACGGCTCACTACTGAGCGCAAGTCTTCTCTCAGAGCTGGTTTATAGGCAGGCAGAATTCACACGCCTTTGAGAACATTATGAAGAACTCTCAGGTGTGCAGTGTTCCTCACGATGTTTTCCTTCCCCGTTGAAGCTTGTGATATTTAATTTTTTAAACGCACTTAACTTAGAAAAGCTAGAAGTGCGTGCCCGGGATCGAACCTGCGACCCCCCTGAATAGGAGACCGCAGTACTAACCACTATGCTACCACTGCAACTGCTTCATACAAATATATTATGGCGCTTGAAATTCAGCTATGACTCTGGATTCTGGATTTGTATGGGCACAATATTAAGTACAATACCGTGTACGCATTCCGTTGCGGTGGTATGAGGTTTAATAATATATAAGCATGTCTTTTAAAAGAATTTCAAGTGGAGCCTACCTACACATTGTTCAGAGAATGAAACTGAACTGGGTTAACTCCTTCCTTTTATTTTTATAATATTACTAGCTGATGTCAATTTGATGATTCCATGTCAGACATGGAATAAAAAAACGAAAATGACAGTGGAAGAACAAAACGTAAATGACAGCTAAACGTAATTTTGTATTTGGTTAATTATGGTAAAAACAATTATAAAAATTATAGTTTAACGTAATTGATAGATAATATCAATTACGTTAAATTATGCATTTTTGTTATACCAGGTTTTATATTGACTTGACGGAAACGCGGTCGAACGGGATAAAAAGTATCCTATGTCCGTCTCCGGTTCTAAGCTACCTCTCCACCAATTTTGAGCCAAATCGGTTCATCCGTTCTTGAGTTATAAATAGTGTAACTAACACCACTTTCTTTTATATATATAGACTAGCTGATGCCCGCGACTTCGTCTGCGTGGATTTAGTTCATAACATCCCGCGGGAAATCTTTGTCACCCTCCAGGTTCTCAACTATACCTATCCAATAAATCACGTCAATCCGTAGCTTTGTAGCAGGAAACATTTGATCGTCTTGCTCGCGGCATTGTTAATGATGATTCAAAGAGAAAACATATTACTGATGATGCCCGCGACTTCGTCTGCGTGGATTTAGTTCATAACATCCCGCGGGAAATCTTTGTCACCCTCCAGGTTCTCAACTATACCTATCCAATAAATCACGTCAATCCGTAGCTTTGTAGCAGGAAAAATTTGATCGTCTTGCTCGCGGCATTGTTAATGATGATTCAAAGAGAAAACATATTACTGATGATATTATCTATCAATTACGTTAAACTATAATTTTTATAATTGTTTTTACCATAATTAACCAAACACAAAATTACGTTTAGCTGTCATTTACGTTTTGTTCTTCCACTGTCATTTTCGTTTTTTTATTCCATGTCCACAGACCTTATAATACTGACGTCCATGTCAGATGCATTTTTGTTATACCAGGTTTTATATTGACTTGACGGAAACGCGGTCGAACGGGATAAAAAGTATCCTATGTCCGTCTCCTGGTTCTAAGCTACCTCTCCACCAATTTTGAGCCAAATCGGTTCATCCGTTCTTGAGTTATAAATAGTGTAACTAACACCACTTTCTTTTATATATATATAGATATATTCAAAAAATTAATACAATACAGTGAATATTGATCCTTGTCATTAACATTCAAGTTCTTTCTTGAATCTTTGACAAACTACTTATGTAAACTTTTATACATCAGGATCTGAAGATTATGACACTGTAGAAAACACACCTGATTGTACTTCTAACCTGAAATCTGTTCAAGAAGATCAAAACACTGTAAGTACTTTGGTACCTAACTTGAACGTGATTTATTTTAATTTGTCCTTAGTTTGTGTTTCTAACAGAGCTAGCTGTAGAGAGAGCGAAGTTTTCATATTTGAGAGGTCTGCAAAATTCATTTGTTTCACTAGTTTTGTCAAATGTATTATTAACCGACTTCAAAAAAAGGAAGCTATAAATTAAATCCTTATGTATGTTTTTATTGTTGCAAACCAGTGTTATCTGTAGTTCTGCACTAATCAAATGAAATCCCTTAAATATTTTATTTTTTGTGTAACTATAACTGTATAACTGCATAAAATTTAAAAAAATAACCTCCTCCTTTTTTGGAGTCGGTTAATTAGAGAATTCCTTTCATATAAGCCTCACTTCTATACACTAAGGACTATATAATTTTATATGTATGTTTTTCGAATTGCAATAATTCTTTTAATTATGTAGATAAGGAATCTTTCAACTTAGGGAACGGTGCAAAGGAGGTTGACGAATTTTTTAAAAACCATTCAGAAATAATTTCTTGTTTTTCTTGGCTTAATAATTTCTTGGCTTTTGATGTCTATAATTTCTGAATTACTAAACCGAAGACCTTGAAATAATTACAGAACAATCTTTAGTATCCTTTCTAACAAAAAAAGATTGAATGAAATCGGAGTACGCTTTAATAAATTAGAACTAAAGTAGATGATGAACGCGACTTCGTCCGCGTGGATATAGGTTTTTGATTCCCGCGGGAACTTTATAATTTTCTGGGATAAAAAGGAGCCTATGTTTTAATCCAGGGTATAATCTATCTCCATTCCAAATTTCAGCCAAATCCGTTCTGTAATTTTTGCGTGAAAGAGTAAACACACACACACACACACACACACACACACACACACACACACACACACACACACACATACACACACACACACACACACACACACACACTGACACACAAACTTTCGCCTTTTACACATTTTGACTTTCATCCCCTCTCCCGAAGGAACCGTGCTGAATTTCGGGATAAAAAGTATCGATAATAGAGTGCCCTCAAAAAAAATTTCAAATTATCTTCAATGTACAGAATTGGATCTGTTACAGTTTTATTATAAGTATAGATAGATTGTAACAGAGCTTCACAATTATGTCAGTAGATGGCGCTCTCATAATGTAATATGGCGGATTATACAATCCGATTACGACATGATGATGAGGGAGAATGATAATTTTGGGATACAGTTACCGCGAGGTCTCAGTTAGTTTAAAAAATATAGACCAAAATGTAATATTATAAAGTCTGTTTAATTTGTAACTTTTGGTACCTCAAGTTGTGTGAGTATCTAATTTATACTTGTTTGTTTCAGGTGAAAAAAATTCTCACTGTAATTTTTTTTCTTTTTTTATTATTTGTAGTGTTATCATTTTTCTGTAGCAATCTGTAGTTCTGTAACTTTTGTAGTTTATAGTCCTGGAAAAATACCATTTGACCCCAACATAATTTCTCCGAGTTATCACTAGATCATTGCATTGCAATATACTTGTAAAAATTACATTACATATTCTCATGAAAATAATTGAGATTTCGTTTATTAAGTTAGGTTAGCTGCCATCTTAACTGCTTATTTATTAGATTTGACATTAAATTACTCTTTGTTTGTAGTTAGTATCATAATTAGGCACTCTATGTACCATTTTGAAATGATTTTATTTTTATTTTAGGAAAGTTTAGATGGGAGAGCACTTATAAGGGAAGGCCAAACAGATGGAGGGCTTTTAAAGGAAGGATCGAGAAGAAAATTAAGCCAGATTGTAATTAATCATTATATGGAAAATAAACCCAACTTCAAAATCTCTACAGAGGAATTCTACAGACTGGCTTCAGATATAGTTTTTACGCTATTTCCTAGGGAATCAATAGTCGTATATTATTCAGCTTACCTTTCTGGAAAAGATGGAATAGCTAAAAAGAATGCAAGCGGCAAGCTCTATGAAAGTTATATAAATAGAAGAAGAAAGCTACGACAGAGTGGCGATCTCGCCGATACACGAAGATCATCTTCAACATCGTCCTGTTCTTTAAGAAGCAATGATACTGCTACTGCTAGTGATATCAGTGGTAAGTAGCACTTTTGATTGGTTATTTTGTAAGTGGCGTATTTGGTGTTTTATCCTTGTTTTTTTATTATTTATAGAACCTGAAGAGTACGACGACAACCTATCTTTCTTAAAAAACAATGTGGAGCCATGGGGAAAAGTAGCAGAGTGTTGGAAAGCAACAAGTACGCACAGGTTGAAAAATTTATACAATGGACAACAAGGTGGAATACACTTAAAGTACCCATCTTTAAAACAACCTGAAGGATATACCCTGGTAAGTACGACGAATATAACTGTTCACCTGTTTGTCTTAGCGACTCAAAAAGAGTCATACATTGCTTCCATGACATGACAAATTCAATGACAGAATTCCAAAAATGTGTGACTTTATTTATAAACATCTTTTTTGCAGCTTTTGAGTGACTTCGACCAGTTGTTTTCGCAAAAGGAAAACAGTTTGTTTTCCTCTATAGAAATACACAAAGAGAACATCATTAATTACGCAAAACTCAAAGCCCACAACAGCCGTGACAGAAATTTAAAGACAAATATACATTGCCTATTAACTCTGATAAATGGTAAGTACCTATACCCACTCAAATCTTCTTCTTAAGTTCATGCACTCAATTTGTGGCATTCACTGACTGGCGAGAGACTAGTAAGAAAGTGAAGCAGTAAAGGATGATTTATTATTTTATTGAAGATCATATAATCATTCATAACTCGAGACTGGACATACAGGCTTTCTGTAGCCCAATTTGTATAAAAGCACCTCTGCTAGAGGTGAAGGAGGTAGTGGGTTTGAATCCCGCCGGCTGCCAAAATTTTTGCATGATCTTTAATAAAATATTTTTTTAATAAGAGCTAACTTTAAAAAGAAATATTTATGTTTTCTTATTTATAGGGACCCCAAATTAATATACAAAAAATAGCATTTAAGTAAAAGGCACACAAAAAGTTAAATTTTGTAGACCAGTGTAATTGGCTTTGACTAATAAGACATGTTAGAATTTTTTTTGTGACTCCATAGTTTTCTTTATTATATTTAACGTTGCCTTATAGCCTGTTCGTATTCCTTTTCAGAAGAAGAACCGGAATCTATAAAGAACGTGTGCCTAGTGTTGCTACCCTACATCATCAACATTTCGCCAGCGAGGAAGAGGAAAGGTAGAGATATCGTTAAATTTTCACGCTCTGAGATTACCTATGCTTTTATACATCAAGTGGCATCAGAAGGTGAAGTGACGTCGTCAATCATAGAACGCAGGGAAGTATTGGCGAAACAGCAACGGTCGGTGCAACCCTATGTCATATATGTAGGGGAAGACTGTACTAAAATAAAAGCATCGTATGTTGTTATTAACGACACTGTATATAGATTTTCGCGACTCATTACTGCTGTAGACTGCGCGTTCAAAATATTCCACTCAACCGGGGCGTGCTATCCGGAGGAGTGCGAGAATGTTTGGCTATTTATTCAATTAGGGTTTTTCAACATTCATACCAAATACGAAAGGAACATCCAAGTTGTTAACACTCTTATGAGTGACCTGGGACTTATTTGTGACAAAAAGTAATTTTATTTAAAAAGATGGTATTCGTTTGTTACTACTGTAAAGAAGCTACATCTTCTCCATCTCTATTAATTAAACATATAAGATATTTTTGCAAATCAACTGGAACAAATTCTAATTTTTCTAAAAGTCGAATAACAGTGTGTTACATTCTTACGATGCTCTTATTTCACCTTTACCTGCTACAATGACCTTATTATCCAACTTGAAACGTTATATCACATTGCGTTGGACTTTAGACTAATATGTAGAGACTACATACTAATCTAAAGTCCTAAACTCGATATTTAAGTCAAGTGGGGCTTGTCTAACGATACAAAAAGGATTTTACTTGAAAGGATTTTACTTGTTGCGTACAAAATATTATGACAAAGAATCGATATCTTTTAATGTTAGGCGCCACTTTGTAGGAGCATTGCCGGCCTATATGGTGTTAATTTTTGGGCTACAAATTAAATGCTCGCCAAAATAGATTTAAGAAAGTGTATTTTTATCTACCTAATTGGTGAGCAATTAAATTGTAAGCCATTTTTATTGCAGAATCGCTCCGACGCAGTGGCTACCACCCCTAGAGTCATAGTGTATTTCACATACCATTATATATATTTTTGCATCTCAGTGCCTAAGAGCATAAACAATTTGTCTAACATGGCTTTTTATGTTGCATCTCATTGGTGTCGTGATTAGATCACAGAGATAATTTATCTTTTAATGTTAGGCGCCACTTTGTAGGAGCATTGCCGGCCTATATGGTGTTAATTTTTGGGCTACAATTTAAATGCTCGCCAAAATAGATTTAAGAAAGTGTATTTTTATCTACCTAATTGGTGAGCAATTAAATTGTAAGCCATTTTTATTGCAGAATCGCTCCGACGCAGTGGCTACCACCCCTAGAGTCATAGTGTATTTCACATACCAATATATATATTTTTGCATCTCAGTGCCTAAGAGCATAAACAATTTTTGTCTAACATGGCTTTTTGTGTTGTATCTCATATCTATCCACGATTTGCCCTACTAGTTATGACGTAGCTAGTGTGGAGTTTATGTCAAAATAGTATCTCTAATAGGGCAAATCGTAAATTGATACCTTATTAATTTCGGCCATTAGAAATAGGTGTTTAGATTAAGATTAATAACAATGTGATAATAAACATAGATAGATAAATCTGAATTTTTATCATGTAACTTTTATGTAACATCTCGTTGGTGTTTTTAGATTAAGATTACTAATAAATAAAACCATTAATAAAAGTTATGAGTTTTATTGAGTACGAGTAGACATGTATTAACATATATATAACATATATCCATACTGTACAGTTCAGGTCTTGTAAACTATTTATGGTGAATTCTGTTAAATAGAGAGAGCTGAGAGCTCTTTTTATTTAACAGCTGTTGCACATGAAGGGTATTGGCTCGGTTCTATTATAAGCATTAATACTTTTAAGCTATTTTGTAGTAGTATAAGTACTTTGCGTCCTACACAATATGTGAACGTTTGTTGTACATTTATTCTGATTCTGTATTGATATGGATAGTAAAGAATGATGTATCTATCCTACAGAAGCTGCTGAAAGCTTCACATATGTAGATATTATGTTGCACTTTACCGTACTGGCTGGGTTTAGTAAATCCATGGTGTATCTTACGTACGTAGGTAAGTTGCACTGGTACTGTTCTGGCTCGGGTCTAGTAAAACATGGCAATAATTATTCTTGCACTATCACTGTAGTGCACCGTCATCTATTCAGATAGATAAGATGACGGTGCACTACAGTGACAGTGCAAGAATAATTGCCATGATTTTACTAAACCCGAGCCAGTACGCTACCTGTGCAACATACCTACGTACGTAAGATACACCATGCTTTTACTAGATCCGAGCTGGTACGCTACGTGTGCACCATATTTACGTACGTAGTATTTACCATTTTTTACTGAACCCGAGACAGTACGGTACCTGTGCAACATATCTACGTACGTAGGATGCACAATGCTTTTACGAGACCCGAGTCAGTACGCTACCTGTGCAACATATCTACGTACGTAGGATGCATAATGATTTTACGAGACCCGAGACAGTACGCTACCTGTGCAACATACCTACGTACGTAAGATACACCATGCTTTTACTAGATCCGAGCTGGTACGCTACTTGTGCAACATATCTACGTACGTAGGATGCATAATGATTTTACTGAACCCGAGCCAGTACGGTACCTGTGCAACATATCTACGTACGTAGGATGCACAATGCTTTTACGAGACCCGAGTCAGTACGCTACCTGTGCAACATATCTACGTACGTAGAATGCATAATGATTTTACGAGACCCGAGACAGTACGCTACCTGTGCAACATACCTACGTACGTACGATACACCATGCTTTTACTAGATCCGAGCTGGTACGCTACTTGTGCAACATATCTACGTACGTAGGATGCATAATGATTTTACGAGACCCGAGACAGTACGCTACCTGTGCAACATATCTACGTACGTAGGATGCACAATGATTTTACGAGACCGGAGACAGTACGCTACCTGTGCAACATACCTGCGTACGTAAGATACACCATGCTTTTACTAGATCCGAGCTGGTACGCTACTTGTGCAACATATCTACGTACGTAGGATGCATAATGATTTTACGAGACCCGAGACGGTACGCTACCTGTGCAACATATCTACGTACGTAGGATGCACAATGATTTTACGAGACCCGAGACGGTGCGCTACCTGTGCAACATACCTACGTACGTAGGATGCACAATGCTTTTACGAGACCCGAGACAGTACGCTACCTGTGCAACATTTCTACGTACGTAGGGTGAACAATGCTTTTACGAGACCCGAGCCAGTACATTACCTGAGCAACATATCTACGTACATAAGATGCACAATGCTTTAAAAGCCTGATTGCTACTTATGTACGTAGTAAACTCAGGTAAATTACGTAGCTCTATGTAAGTATCTCGGCTACTTAATTGAAGCTACGTAATCAACATGTACCGAGTCAGGTAAATTACGTAGGTCGATGTAAGTATGCCGGCTACTTAATGAAAGCTATGTAATCAACATGTACCGAGTCAAGCAAATTACGTAGCTCGATGTAAGTATGCCGGCTACTTAATGAAAGCTACGTAATCAACATGTACCGAGTCAAGCAAATTACGTAGCTCGATGTAAGTATGCCGGCTACTTAATGAAAGCTACGTAATCAACATGTACCGAGTCAAGCAAATTACGTAGCTCGATGTAAGTATGCCGGCTACTTAATGAAAGCTACGTAATCAACATGTACCGAGTCAGGCAAATTACGTAGCTCGATATAAGTATGCCGGCTATTTAATGAAAGCTACGTAAGCAACATGGTGCCGGCTACAAACGTAATAGTATCCTGTTTTGCTACGTAAAATAAGTATGGCGGTCCAGGAAATTTTTCTCAGTGTGCATACAGTTGTTAGCATGGACGGGTAAGAAACGTATTGCTTTCAAACAAAAAACATTCAAATTCAACCCTTATTTAAACTTTTTGAGGGGAAGTCTTTCGGACATATAAATTCTACAGTTTTAGCAAACGTCCAATCCATAATGAAATAAAGTAGGTAATTAAGTAAAAAAGTTTTTATACAAATGTTCACGAACAAACAAAATATGTTCCCAACATATGAGACCAAGCAAGATTAAGTACCGGTAAATTGGGGTGACTGCACCAAATCCGAACAACTTTCAAAATGAAATTAATAAATTACCTGTGCCACGATTTACAACGTAAAATTTGAAATTTTTTCAAAAAGAAAGTCTTGTAAATTCCATGTGTACCTGTACAATCATTGTACAAAAGCAGGTAAACCTAATAAAATTTTACGCGGTTCTATTTTACTTTAATGAAGGAATTTTAGCCCCTAATTCAATCGATGTAATTTTGAGCTTTGTTTTTATCGTTAGATCGAAATGTCGGTAAAATGGGGTGACTTTGCACCAGACTCATTTTGACTTATGTGAAGAAATATTTGACTACTTTGGTTAATTAGCATATTGAGGTTTCTAAGCTTACGTACCTAGTCCACTACCGTCTTAAACTGCGTCGTCACTTACCATCAGGTGAGTTTGCAGTCAAGGACTATCTTGTCATCCGATAATAAAAAATTATGGCATTCAGTTAAGATTTTCTCCATAAAGTATGTGGGGGCGTGTGTGTTGTGCAAAGTCACCCCTTCAAAGGGGATACTTTGCACCAAATTTAATTTACATAAAAATAATTTTACTGATTATGTGCCACTGTTTATTAGTCACAGAGCAGTTTAGAGCAGTGATAGCCTAGTGGTTAGGACTGTGGTCTCCTATTCGGGGGGTCGCAGGTTCGGTCCCGGGTACGCACCTCTGACTTTTCGGAGTCAAGTGCGTTTAAGCAATTAAATATCACTTGCTTCAACGGTGAAGGAAAACATCGTGAGGAAACCTGCACACCTGAGAGTTCTTCATAATGTTCTCGAAGGTGTGTGAAGTCCGCCAATCCGCATTGGGCCAGCGTGGTGGACTTATGGTCTATAACCCTTCTCTGAGAGGAGACCTGCGTTCAGTAGTGAGCCGTTGATGGGTTGCTAATGATGATGTTTTTTATTAGTCAATAAAAATCATGTTAGATATCCAGTCTTTCCGTCACTAAAACTCCTTTAGTTTAAATTAAAGTATATGACATTTTATTTGATATTTAATAGGAACATAACAAAAATTGGTGCTATGTCACCCCAAGTTACGTTACGCGAACATCGTGTGCGTATGCCGCGCCGTTTCGAATCCGTAAATGAAAATAATTTAAAACAAAACAAATTTACGAACGCAAATTGTACCTACTGGCATTCAACTACATTCAAACTTCAAAGACCCAGAATGTAATTAAGTACATAGATAATCTCCCGTCTGCCAATTCAACAGAGGCCAAGAACCTTACAGTTTTAACACTTGCCTATCACAGAGATTAGCAACTAATTACTCTTAGGGTGGGTTGCATGAGATGCTGTTGTACCAAAACAGACCAGTCAAAATGAAATGAATTGCGTGAGTCACATTTCGTTAACTTTTTACTAACTAAGTACTAATAACTTGACCGAATGAGATCGGTTAGTCATCAAAATAATAAAAATATTTGTTACGAGCGCCTGTGGCTTCGCTCACGTCAAGTTCTAATTTTTAAACCCCTATTTTACCCCCATATGAGTTGATTTTCCAAAAATCCTTTCTTAGCCGACACTGCATTTCAACCTAATCCGTCCAGTCCAATTATTTTATTTGACGCTTTTGTTTAATTTTATTCAAAAATTCTCAGGATTCTGTCAAATTGAGACTGTTAATGTCGTTCAAATTCAGATTGTTAATAATTATAATGTTATTTATTATAAAAAACGACTATAATTCATTATCACTTAAAGCTCTAAGATAATAATTTATAATGATTAAATTTCCTGTTAATGATTCATTTAATAGAATTTGTATAAACCAGAAAAACCCCTAATTTTCGTTATTGTTCGAAATACTTGGACTGTTATTAATAAAAACAAAATTAACAGAAGCATATTTTTATTCGTGAAATAAACGTTAATATCGGTTGGTTTTCATTTTTTTCTCAGTTTCCTGTCTCTTGATTTCCTTGAAATGGCCATAAATCTAAAATTTTAAAAAGATCGTATTTAAACGTGCGAATTTAAAGTCAAATTAAAGGTTAAAAAAATACCAATGAATACCAACTTCTGAATTAATAAAATATGGTCGACAGTGGGTGACTACAAATATTAAATACGGTTAACTTGAAAATACTTTGCATAACTAGCTATTCATACGATCAGTACATAATTACATATTATTTAATAATTCTTAAGCGAAGTCTCAGCTCTCACGAGGTTCTCGTCATAGGGATTAGGGGATAGTGATTCCCTATTATTATTGATGTTATTAACTTAAGTAGGTATATTAATCCAATAGAAACTAAGTGCCCGGTCCGGGGCCGGGCACCTGGATATTTATGTACAATCCCTACCTAACCTAAGATTTTGGTAAATATACCAATCTTGCAGTGGCTACAGAAAAAGCTGAGTTAGTTTATTAGAAGCTTTATTTTCATTTATTTTCCCGTTGCTTAGTTAAAAAAAAAACTTGAGAGGTGTCAAGGGACACCCGGATGGAACGTAGTTCCTTTCGATTAATTTATTTTAACATTGTGTTCGGTATTTTCGCGGTACAATCATGGGTCTTCGTAGCCTTGTGGCTTCTGCAGTCGCCTAACAGCCAAAGGTCTGTGGTTTTTTTATAACTTATAAGTTATAAAAAATTAGGGAAAAATTCCACATGTAGAAATTATTTAAAATAAAATAGAAAATAGAAAATTCAGTCTGTCGAGCTGGGATTCGAACCATCGACTTTTAACTGTTAGGCGACTGCAGAAGCCACAAAGCTACGGATACCCAATATTGTACCGCGAAAATACCGAAACAATGCCTTCAAAAAAGTGTCGGTTTCAAAAAAGTGTCGATCCGTCTAGCCCCCTTCCGAGTTCCGCAACGCGCGATAAGGAACTACGTTCCAATTAGAAGTTAGGTTCCACCAACAAACCCCCCCTGAACCCCGAAATCATTTTCTATACTTACTCATGACTCATTTTCGTCCGTTTGAGAAGTCTGTCTGTGTACATTAGTCTGTTTCCTCGTAGCAGCCTCCCCAATGGACCAATTTTGATGCGCTTTTTTCTGTTTGAAAGCTAACTTAATCGAGGTGGATTTTAGATATAATTTATTTTGACGATCATCAGCTCATTTCCTACTTGATTAAAGGGCTTTAAAAGCTTTCATTGGTGCGAATGATTTGAAATTTGGTGTACTGTTAGTTCGGATTATTTTCATGCATGGTAACCTTGAGCTGATACTGCAGCATCAAGTAGTCTGCGGAATAACCAACTCCTCGGCAAATTACAACAAATATATAGTGTTTGGGCTAATTAGATACTACCGCCAATAGATTCACATGTCGGGGGTGTTTAAATTTTAAATTTACACTTTGACGTGAGTTGAGTGACGGTGGCAAAAGCTTTTAAATAAGATTGTTTTTTTTTTTTGAAATTTTTCTTCTCTATCAACAATCATAGAAAGGAAAAAAAGAAAAAAATCTTCTGTTGAACAAAGGTGCGCCACCTGCATCCAACGGCTCCCTGTGACTCGTTTGATGTCGTCGGTACATCTACCAACGTACTATGGGGAGGGTCGGCCAACACAGTGCTTCCCAGGTCCCACACCACTCCAGATGAAATGAAATCAAATTGCCTTTAATGAAATTGTTGATGAATAATTCAATGTTCTGTATATGTAATTGGTGATTAGAATAAATGCGCTGCGCAATAAACCTCTACGCAACAAGGTGTGAGACATGAGTGTGGCGCCCTATTGCGGTGCGAGGGGGTGCGCTACCCACCCGGGTGGTGCATATGGGGTTTGTACCCCCGTTGCCCTTCACACGTAATCCTTCCTTGTCGCGTACCATGGGCCCGGTCATGACCTCACCGCTATCAGTTTAAGTTTAGAGCGGCATAGCGAACGGTAAGAATTAAACTATAAATATTTTACCCTTGCGCGATTATAGAGTGTAAAATAACTTTAACTGTATTTATTAGATATGTTTTAAAAACTTTAACAGCTAGTAAAATTAAAATGTCGCTATTAGTGACAAGATTGCCAAAGCTTTCTTTCTCCTTTTTTGTGTGTATTTAATTTAAAAAAGAAACAATATTTTGCAGAATATCTTCTTTTTCTTTATCAACGACCGATATACATGTCCACTGCTAGGCACAGGTCTCTTGCATGGACTTCCACATGCCTCGGTTTTACGCCTCTTGAATCCAACGACTCCCAGCGACTCATTTGATGTCGTTGGTCCACCTAGTGGGGGGTCTGCCAGAATATGAAGGTGTTTAATTAAAAACTAATTTATATTGTAGTAAGAACTTAGTAAGTATACCAATCCGTTAACTAACCCCTAATGCTACTGAGCAGTACGTAGTAGCATAAACAACGCCTTGCCTTTCGTCGCGCTGCTTCCCGCTAGGCAAAAGTCGTGACCGGGCAGTATAATACAGGGTGTGTGTTTAGCATAGCATTTCAAATGAGTTTCCAAACGTTTGACTTTTTAACCGACTTTAAAAAAGGAAGAGGTTCTCAATTCATCGAATTTTTATTTTTTTTATGTATGTTCACCGATTACTCGAAGACGCCTGAACCGATTTGGCAAAATTTTTTTTTGTTTGAAAGGTTAATCTTCCCAGGTGTCCCATTTTTTTATAGAAATCGGTCGAGCGGTTTTTAAAAAATCAATAATAAATTATATACATACTTTGTAGTGGCGCGGATGTTTGAAGTCGGTTTTTAGGGTTCCGTACCCAAAGGGTGCCAACGGGACCCTATTACTAAGCCTCCGCTGTCCGTCCGTCCGTCCGTCCGTCTGTCAGCGGGCTGTATCTCGTAAACCGTAATAGATAGACAGTTGAAATTTTCACATATTGTGTATTTCTATTGCCGCTATAACAACAAGTAATAAAAATAAAATAAAATTAAAAGATAAAGGGGGCTCCCATACATGGAAAAGGAGTCGAAATAAAATTTTATTTTTTTACCCTGGCATGTGGGGTGTCATTGTCTAGAACTCATTATGTGGAGTTCAAATATATATCTTTTTATTTTTTAGCTACAAAAATGAAGAAATGGGGGGTCGTCAAATTTGTCAGTTTTGTTAAGGGGGTCTATCTGAAAAACTAAACTAAACTAGCGGCACGCTATGATGGCCGGTTTGACGTTTGTCCGCTCATGAAGTTCCGTATTAATTGATAACGACTTTGAAGGAAATAATTGTATTACTTTATTGACGATAGTGATGTGCAGAGATTCATAAATTTTATCGAATGTAGTTTTCGGTTTAGGACTCAAAATTTATTTATTAAATTGATTTCTAAAATGTATACAAGTGTAGAAAAATCAGTTTGCACCATTTAAGGGGTGAATGTACTTGTGAATATGAACAATTTTCACTATGTGGACAAACCTCTGAAATCGCAAAAAAATATCAGCTGTTTCATACAAAAGGTAAAATTTTTATTTTTATATGATATATACAACAACAAAAAATGCTAAAATTATTAGAAGAAGCTTGTGAACATGTGACTAAAGGAGACTGGGAAAAGGTTGTGAATAGAACTGTTAAATTAATAAGGGAAGATTATGAAAGAGATGTGAAAATAGATAATATTATAGAAAACGAACATATAATTATTAATGTAGGTGATGATAGCAGTGACGACAGTGAAAATAGTAGTATGGACGAATCTGATTAATTATGGCCTTTTGTGGCACCTTTTTTGGTATCTTTTGTATTCATATGTTTCTTGTGTGCATATAAAGTATGTATATTCATTTTCATTCAAATATTCAGTTCGTTCAAATAAATTAAATAAACATATACATTTTTGTTTTATTAAACCTATTTAATCAGGTACAAAAACAAAACTTAATTGTTTTTTGTTCGAGAATAAATTGACATTCCACATCACTATTGTAATGTGTCAAACCGGCCATCATAGCGTGCCGCTAGTGTAGTTAGGAATTTAAAATTTTGGTATATTATGTAGTATATAGTGTATTTAGACAACAAATACTAAAAACACCGATTTATAATGCGGTTTGTAAGTAGTGACCAAAACAAACGAGCATTTTTCCCCATATGCTAATTTAGTACATTCCAAGAACTAAGATATCTAAATATGTATCTAGTTTTAAAAAATCGGCCAAGTGCGAGTCGGGCCTCGCTCTTTTAGGGTTCCGTTAAAAAAAATTAAATTAAAATATTTCCATGTACCTACCTACCCATGGAATTTTTTTAATTTATTTTTTTTAAATTTAATTTAATTTTTATTATTTGTTGTTATAGCGGCAATAGAAATACATAATATGTGAAAATTTCATCTGTCTATCTATTACGGTTTACGAGATACAGCCCGCTGACAGACGGACGGACGGACGGACAGCGTAGGCTTAGTAATAGGGTCCCGTTGGTACCCTTTGGGTACGGAACCCTAAAAAATGATTTGGTCATATGTACGGAACCCTAAAAGAGCGAGGCCCGACTCGCAATTGGCCGATTTTTTACCTCTTTTTTCACCTTTCAAACCTTCCCTGGTCTTCGACAAACATTTCTAAACCAAAATCAGCTAAATCGGCCCAGCCGTTCTCGAGTTTTAGCGAGACAAACGAACAGCAATTGATTTTCATTTATATAGACAGATTATTCAACACTTTATAAAAAGACGTGCGAATTCTCGATATTATATCTGTGAAGACATACATGAGTAACAGTAGTAACATTCAAGTGCCTACTTAAAGATGATAGACACTTCATTGAATATTCAATATACGTTTCCACGGTGGCAAAACATCGCTTAGACGTTGTCTTAGCCTGCTATATAAGGTGACACGGGTAGCGAAATAACATTATCAAAGGGTAGGGTATGGGTAAAGGGTATTTCTAATGTCATGCAAAGGGAACGCACGCCGGTAGGTACCAATTTAATTCTGTGAACTACTAGGCGTGCACTGAATAATTTAATCGTAAAAATTATTTTTAAAAAACCGACTTCAAACACCCGCGCCACTACAATGTATGTATAATTATAATTTAATATTGATTTTTTAAGAACCGCTCGACCGATTTCGATAAAATTTAAATGGGACCACCTGAGAAGATTACCCTTTCAAACAAAAAATAATTTTCCAAATCGATTCAGGCGTCTTCAAGTAATCGGTGAACATACATAAAAAAAATATAAAAAAAAAACGATTCACCACGACTGTGTCGGAAACTTTCTTTTCTGGAATGCTATAAAAAAATGTATTTTATTTTAAAAAAAGCGTGCGGTGCATGGTGTCAATAGTTATATATATTTTATTGACAGATATGAGTAGAGTGATTATCATTTTGATAATATCTTGAAAAGCACCCCACGCTTTTTTGAAAATAAAATACATTTTTTTATTTACACTATTATTAATTTATATTTATTGAAATTTTTGGACCCTATTCTTAATTTAAATTTATTAAAATTTATTTTCTATTTTTTAGTTTGGTTTTCTATAAAAAGCGTGTTTTTAGTTTTTCAAACTATTATTTATTTTCTACTTTTTAGTTTGGTTTTTTTTTCAAATTAGTGTATTGTCATCGGTCCTCGATAAATCTACAAAGTTTGAACGAAATCTGGCCGTTTAAAGTGGGTCAAAATCGCGCCCAAAGAAGTCGGTTACAAGTTACAAACATACAAGTGAAATCGCGCCCAAAGAAGTCGGTTACAAACATACAAGTTTTTTTTTTTATTTTTTTATCAAATTAGTGTATTGTCCTCGTAATGGTCCTCGATAAATCTACAAAGTTTGAACGAAATCTGGCCGTTTAAAGTGGGTCAAAATCGCGCCCAAAGAAGTCGGTTACAAGTTACAAACATACAAGTGAAATCGCGCCCAAAGAAGTCGGTTACAAACATACAAGTTTTTTTTGTTTTTTTTTTTTCAAATTAGTGTATTGTCATCGGTCCTCGATAAATCTACAAAGTTTGAATGAAATCTGGCCGTTTAAAGTGGGTCAAAATCGCGCCCAAAGAAGTCGGTTACAAGTTACAAACATACAAGTGAAATCGCGCCCAAAGAAGTCGGTTACAAACATACAAGTTTTTTTTTTTGTTTTTTATCAAATTAGTGTATTGTCCTCGTAATGGTCCTCGATAAATCTACAAAGTTTGAACGAAATCTGGCCGTTTAAAGTGGGTCAAAATCGCGCCCAAAAAAGTCGGTTACAAGTTACAAACATACAAGTGAAATCGCGCCCAAAGAAGTCGGTTACAAACATACAAGTTTTTTTTTTATTTTTTTATCAAATTAGTGTATTGTCCTCGTAATGGTCCTCGATAAATCTACAAAGTTTGAACGAAATCTGGCCGTTTAAAGTGGGTCAAAATCGCGCCCAAAGAAGTCGGTTACAAGTTACAAACATACAAGTGAAATCGCGCCCAAAGAAGTCGGTTACAAACATACAAGTTTTTTTTTGTTTTTTTTTTTCAAATTAGTGTATTGTCATCGGTCCTCGATAAATCTACAAAGTTTGAACGAAATCTGGCCGTTTAAAGTGGGTCAAAATCGCGCCCAAAGAAGTCGGTTACAAGTTACAAACATACAAGTGAAATCGCGCCCAAAGAAGTCGGTTACAAACATACAAGTTTTTTTTTGTTTTTTTATCAAATTAGTGTATTGTCATCGGTCCTCGATAAATCTACAAAGTTTGAACGAAATCTGGCCGTTTAAAGTGGGTCAAAATCGCGCCCAAAGAAGTCGGTTACAAGTTACAAACATACAAGTGAAATCGCGCCCAAAGAAGTCGGTTACAAACATACAAGTTTTTTTTTTGTTTTTTTATCAAATTAGTGTATTGTCATCGGTCCTCGATAAATCTACAAAGTTTGAACGAAATCTGGCCGTTTAAAGTGGGCCAAAATCGCGCCCAAAGAAGTCGGTTACAAACATTGTTACAAACATTGTTACAAACATACAAGTGAAGCTAATAAAAAGCGTATAAAAACACTGTACTGACAATCGCGAGCGGTACGTTGCTATCTGTACTAAGTGGGTCTGACTTGAGGTGCGGTGCGGGGAAGTGCGACGGGAAGTAGCGGCCAACTTGAATCGGACGTTCAGTTTTAAGACGAGACACTTCTTCGGCGGGTAAAATTATCCCTAGGCGGTTGATGTGACACACCAAATGCGCCGAACAGTCGGAATGACGCGGCGCGCGCGGGTTTTGCTTAGATCGCTACGTGAACTTTCGCTCATATAAAGAGTTCGTGTTGTGTCGCTTGCTATGCAAAATACATTGAATTATTAATGCGTTTTTGTGGAAATAGTCGCTCGATGAAAGGGAGGGCTCTACGCCGTAATTTGGCATGTGTCTAGGTTAATTAAAAACACAGCGTGTTGAGCCGAAAATTCAGGTACGTAAATTACGCAAGTGTACAGCTACACTTACTATTATGTTCACTTGTAAGGGACAC
This sequence comes from Oeneis ivallda, assembly GCA_029955525.1. Lineage (NCBI taxonomy): Eukaryota > Metazoa > Arthropoda > Insecta > Lepidoptera > Nymphalidae > Oeneis > Oeneis ivallda. Next base: position 12,910,970 of record JARPMR010000009.1, read on the forward strand.
TTCTTACTATCACATATCGTACAAAAAGTACAAGCTAGAATATGTCCACTTGCAGGGACTGAAACTTAGAAGCGACTTGGGTGTTACAACACTTGTAAATATACCAAGTTATCAGCAGCTGTCATTCACTAACCTACGAAAATAATAGTCAGATTCAATAACTTTTAGAAGATCGACATGCATAAAATGGATAAAATAAACCACTGGAAATGGATTTTTGTTTGAAACGGAGAAACTTATTTTGTAATGGTGGAATCGGGATTTGAAGAAACGGAATTTTGGAAAGGATCAGAAAAACTATGGACTATGGCTCAAACCACTAACAACCACTAAACAAACGAAGAAGAACAGTAAACATAAATGAAAATAGAGTATGTCGTAGTTCCTAGTTCCATGTAAAATACCTACTGAAACTTAATTGATACTTAATACAGGGCTCTGATGCTGAATTTTCGAGCAAAACAAGTGTCATAATAGTATAAGTAGTTATTATCAGCTAAGTTACACGTACCACTTTACATAACTTAGCTGATAATAACTATAACGCAAATGATAATTCTATCAAACGGTTGCAGTTATGAAAATGAAGAAGTAATACAATTATTTCAAGTTAATAAAAAATTTTAAAAAATTTTATCTTCTTATCCATCAAATATAATATTATTATACCTACTTAAGCATGCAACTTACATGATTCTGTATGCTTGTTGTTAAGCTGGCACAGTAAAAGTTTGTAAAATACCTTTATACGTCTATACTCTACATATGTACGTTCCTATTATTGTCAAGTAATAGTATATATATGTTTATGTCAAAGATGTAATAAAACGCAGCCGGCTCTGTGAAACAAAGCCTTAGTTACTGAAACTGGCAGTTGCCTGCGTGTAAGACCGCGTGTTACATTTGTGATTTTGCTAGAGGTAAACAAGATTTCCGCATGAGATGTGCTGATTGTTAAAATAAAGCTTTGTTGAATCTTATGCAAATTTTTATGAGTGTAAAAAGTTCATTATGACTTAGTTGAAGTTTATGGTCCGGGAACCGGTAACACTAAATTTGTATTTACACGGATTTACAATTTTTTTATATACCTACCTAAATTGAGAGTGTATAGCGAGGTATTACAATACTTGATATGCCAGGATTTATTTTACAGTATTTTTTATATTATTAATAAACAATAGTAATTTGCACTTCATTGTAAGTAGACCATTTTATAACAAATTTTATCTAAGTATTTTGAGCAAAACTTGGTGTGCCAACTTGCTTGCTGGCTGGCTGCTGCTTGGTATACTGTACACTACTACTTCTTCTTCTTTATCAACCTATAGACGTCCACTGCTGGACAAAGGTCTCCTGCATGGACTTCCACAGGCTTCGGTCTTGCGCCGCTTGCATCCAGCGGCTCCCTGCGACTCGTTTGATGTCCACCTGGTGGGGGGTCTGCCAACACTGCGCTTCCCTGTGCGGGGTCGCCACTCCAGCACCTTGGGACCCCAACGTGCTGGAGTCCACTTTAGTTTCGCGACTCGCTGAGCTATGTCAGCGACTTTGGTTCTCCTACGGATCTCCTCATTTCTGATTTGATCTCGCAGGGATATACCGAGCATAGCTCTCTCCATCGCTCGCTGGGTGACCCTGAGCCTTCTTATGAGGCCCATAGTTAGCGACTATGTTACACACTACATAGTTAGACACTACTACTACTGTGTTGCATTACAAAAAACAGTTATTAACAAATCAAATGGGCTTCACCTACTTGAAGTTCGCTCCACTGCTACCTATTAGGTATATTATATTCTGTTCTCGTAGGCTCGCTTCATTCAGGACCTCCTTCGCAAGCTTCTGGCTCCGCGCTTTAAAAAACACTCCAGGGGATAATGCAGACAAGACTGCGTGGAATCGAAGCGTTTGCATTTCGTCTTTAGGCAATATTCGAAATTTTGTTTTAATATCGGAGTTAAAAATATTGTAAAACATATTTTATTATTATTCTGCCCAGTCGGTGATTTATATATATCACAATCTTACGGTGACATATACATAGTTGAATATACTACAAACTCAAAGACTAGATAGGTACTTAAATTAAAAATTCTTTTTAAAAAAACGCCAACGCCAACGCCACTACAAAGTAGGTATAAAATAGTTTTAGATTGTTGTTGTTTACATTATATTATGTTGAAGTCAGGCTAGCGTCGCTCATCGGTTTCATCGTTTCTATTTAGGCCCGCCCAATTTCAACATACATACTTGTAATACAAAGTAAAATTATTTTATACACTCTAGTGGCGTTTGAAGTCGTTTTTTTAAATAATTTTATTTCTTTGTCAGCTGACGTCCACTGCTTGATAAAGGCCTCCTGTATGGAGTCCCACAGGATTCGGTCTTGCGCCGCGTGAATCCAGCGGCTCCTTGCGACTCGTTTGATGTCGTCGGTCCACCTAGTGGGGGGTCTACCAACATCACGCTTACCGATTACGCGGGGTCGCCACTCCAGCACCTTGGGACCCCAACGACCATCAGCTCTTCGAACTATGAATGGAAAAATAATTTTATTTATTGAATTGAAATTCTTTAATAAATTATTCTTACCTTACGTTTCTTAGACTTGGTTAATGTCTTTAGAACTTTACGCCTCTGTTTTTAACTTTTGAGTTTGTGTTGTTTCTGAATCCTGTTTAATTTTAAGTCCATTAACGTCAGTCCTTATTTCCGGAAAAGTAATAAGATTCCTCGTTCATTATTCAAACAGACGTCACATTTCTTTGAAAGTTGAACTTCACAACAAAAAGTAAATTAAATTTAAAGTCCTATAACTCAGGTGGGCAGCGTTCGGGAAGCTTCGAGATGTATTCTCGTCTAAAATCATTCATTGCCTGAAGGCCAAACAGGTCTCCGAACAGTGTCAAAAGCCAGTGATGATTTAAGGATCCGGAACATGGTCGCTAACTAACAAGTAATACCGATAGATGGCATTCTATCGGTTTATAAAAACTAAAAATTATACCTAAATGCGAAAGTGAAACGCCCAGATCTTCATAAATTATAGCTAAGATTCACCTCGATTAAACAAAAAAACCGCATCAATATGGGTCCATTGGAGAGGCTGCTGCGAGGCACCAGACAGACATACAGATAGACTCATACACAGACACACACTCAAACACACGTTAAACTTATTACACTCATCTTTTTGGATAGGGGTAAAAATAAACTATGCGGGCATCAATTAGTTAAATGAGTATTAATATGCTCATAGTGTCCGCTAAGCTCTTTTTAAATTCAAATTCAAAATTATTTATTTCACGTAGGCCAACCTGTGGCTCTTGACACGTTATGACTCTACAACCAGTTCGGAAAGCGTAAGATAGTCTTCTCAGGCATTTCATCTGAACACGTTCAATATTATTAGACTGTACAGCATAGCAAGGGATCGGGGGAACGAAACTGATTTTATCAAACAGTACACCGAGGTCCTTGAGAGGAATGAATTTATTCTCATTAGAAACTCATTCATTGTCTCAGTAGAATGAATTTGCAATTTCCGAACTGAAGTGAAAAATATCCGCGTCGGAAATATTAACACACATTTTCATGAAAATTGGAGAATACGACTCTTCACTGTGTAATCGAAATCAAATAATTCTGCTGTAGGTTTCGTCAAGGGAATATAATATAATTTTATAATTTTATATGACTTTTGCATGGGTATACCTAGTTGATGACCTAGAGAGCGACATACACTAGGCACCTACTTTTAATATTGGAAAAGAAAGGGTTTTAAAAAAGTAAAATTAAAAATTTTAAAAACCCCCCGACACAAAAAATAATGTCTAAAAACTAACAAATAATATTTTATACCTATATATAATTATTATCGTCACATATATTATGTAAGTTCAAATATTTTTATTTTCCAAGCGTCGTCGTCGCCTCGGGGGACCGCTAAAGTTTATAAAGTATTTTTCCAACAGCTAATTAATTATTACGAATTACATTTAGGTACGAGCTGTGGTGGTACGGCTGTGATCGTCTAAGATTGATGATTTGTGATTAAGTATACTTGAAGAAAAGTTCATAAAAAACAATATTTCAGGAATAAGAGACACGTTGGTAGTTGGCATGTTATCTGTAACTTCGCGGATTTCCCAAAATGAACGGAGACGCATCGCTCACCTGGGCAATACATTTGCGGGTGGACAATTCAGGCTATCATTCCATTCTATCTGGATACGCGAGGCCCATTTGTATTGTATGGACCTACCTTAGTAGAACAGTGGAATAGCGTCACTTCGACACTCGGAAGTCCAGAAGGACTCAGTTAAAAGGTATAAGCTAACGATCAGTATAGAATGCATGATAAGCTGGTGAATGTATGAATGCCTTCTTTGGGCCATCGCAATCCGACCGATTCTCTCGAACACTGGGGAACCCTACACCCAGCACAGGGGTCTTTGAACATTGTTATTGGGGCACGGACCAGATCACCCTTTTTCGCTGCGAAGCGTGTATTGCCCTTGTCTTCGAGAGACGGGTTCTTTTGAGAGCCGTAGCTCGCCCCATTACCATGGTTTTATTGATATATTCATTTGTTATATTTGATATTTGGTTTGGCCAAACCAGATCGGGGCTGGTCCGTATTTAAGAGGGCGTGTAATTGTGGTGTAGGAGAATCGCCGCCGGTGCGCCACACTGGTAGCCATGTACTGATATTGTATCAATCTTTGACTATGAAAGTCAACAAGTTAATATTTAAAAGCCCACATCAACCTTAATGTCTCTCATTCCACAATATCGTGGTCACCCTAGCCATCTCCAGTAAAGTCTCTCCTTTTCACAATACCCTACGGTCACCCTAGTGCCTGGCAACTGCATAACAATAGGACACAAAAAAGGTCCAAATCCCCTACCTGCTTTTGAGTCGTTACCCGTAGGATGTGTACGAAGACTCGATGTAACTGCGGCTTCTTTTAATACCTAATTAAATGCCCTAATCGGTCCATCGTATTGAGCTAGATGGAGTCTAGCCTTCATAGACTGCACAGTAATTCAGAGACTATAGGCTTAATCTTTGATTCTGAAATAGTCACGTAGCTCTTCGAACTAGACCTGTTTAGTTCACTATGAAAGGGATTTGTCTGCCTAAATCAAAGTAGCTTACGGTAATTGTCTAAGTTGGAAATAATTAATTACTCACAACACAGAACTTCTCTCGTCTGGGAGTCGAACCCGTCGAGAAACGTAGAAATATCATAGCTATATTTGACCTGACTTAATTTGTAATATCGGAGTATGTAATCAGCCTGAAATAAAGTTATTGACCTTTAGTCTGAACTTCCGTAATCTGTGGGAATCGAACCCATCTCGGAAGCTTAAATATTCGTATATCTACACCTAATAGTTATCTGAGCTTAGCTCTCTGAAATGAAATCCATGATCGTACATAGGTAACATGAGGGAATTTATAGACTATATTAATAAAAGAAGTGTTTATGGATAAAAGAATGAGATTTATTATCAGTCTCTTAAAGATTATTAGAAAGAAACTGTTTGATCATTTAATTCATGTTTAAGGCGCTAAATTACCTTAAGCCATTAATAGAATAGAATAGAATTATTTGTTATTCATTTAAATTTTTACAAGTACTTTTGAATAATTAATGAATCTACCACTGGTTCGGAATGCCATTCCAACCGAGAAGAGCCAGTAAGAAACTCGGCGGTTGCTCTTTTCAAAACAGTTACAATACAGTAATTACTATGTTAAATATGTAGTATTTCCACTATGAGGAAAATTCGAGAATATATACAGACTTACTTCTATCTTAAGATAGTCAGACATACTGAGTTGGTTATAATGCAAAATGCTAGCTAAACTGTCTCGAAGAGAAAAGACACACACACACCTTAATTTTACAGTAGGAACAATACATAATATTGTGCTAAGATTCACAGATAGTTAATTCAATTTAATTCAATCTTTCCTTTTAGGATAAATAATTTTACATAATTGAACAGGTGGTCTACTGGTGTACTAGGTTATCGGCGGGTTTATGTCAGACTTTCTCCCTCTATTATCCACGCCACACTAGTCTGTAAAGTAGTATTAATAGGTACAAGATATAGACCACCCCTGTGAGAAGAATTACCCAATCTACTGGGTTCCATGCCACATTCCTATCTCTCTGTATTGTTCGGCCCATAAGCTCCAGCGAACTGTCTGCGTCCATTACCATCAGCCTTTGAGACCTAGGCCTCTCAATTCAAGTCTTACAATTAACTCGAGTCTCTGTGGATCTAAGCAGTCTATTAATTAATTACGAAATTGAATAGAGTACATTACCAATTTACTGCATCGCCTCACTTAATCACTGTAGCTCTTAATTTATTAAATTATATTCTCTACCCTGAGTTATTTTTTTACAATTTCTTTCTTAAAAGGTTTACAAAGTTAATCAAGTCTATCTTAAATTAAGGCTGTTGGCTTAGATAATACGCGCACTGCCAATCAGCTTGTAAAGGACCCTCGAGTGTGCACTGGACCGCCACCCGGAGCCCTCAGAGCTCAACTGTGTCCGGTCTCTCGCCAGCTATGCGCTCGCGCCTTCGCATCCCCACTCTCGACTTCAGCCTCTGTGGATTTAAAACACGCCCAAAGTCAACTGTACAAGATATAATTGGTCTAATTGTATCCGTCACCCGTTGTTCTCGACCAATCCTGTCGCCTCACTAGATGTCACGCCTCCCAAACCGATCACGTCGTCAGTGCGTGCCTAGCCAAGTTTCTATTTTTTTGTTTGTTTCCATAAATCTGGTTTTTTTTGTTATGTCCAAGTTCGCACGGCTTGTAAAGGCCACAAAAAATATAGTTTACGATGCATTTCCTAGTTAAAATTTCTTATCGTGCCTTTACTCAGATTTCTCCTAATTTCTATAGTTTATTGCTTTCAAAGTGGTTTCGAAGTTTTGTGCCTTTTGTCTTATTTTGGCTTAATTGCCTTCCACATGCGCGCACACAATTTAACTTGTCTAAATTGTTAAATTTATAGGTCTAAATGTTTATTTTACGAGTCGCTTTTAATATTAAGGTGTTGTTATGTTCGAAAAATTTATTTATGAGTCTATTCGGCGAAGAAAGAAAAAAATATACGTTGTAGGTATGGGCGGACCACCTCACACTCCCCCAAATAGATTTTTAATACACCTAGTCTTCCCTAATGCCTCAGCATTTTGGACTAGTCGTTTGGAAATCTATTTCTCCTCTGTAATCACTCACTAAGTTCCTAATAGAACCCTCATGTTTACACGTTCTTATAGTAACGGAATAGGTGAATAGCGTTATAATTTCCTTTTGTCTTATTAGTACGAGCGTCGATCAAGGTGTATACGTTATTATATGGGACTGCTCCTATTATGTAGGGCCCTTCATATAGCCGCATGAATTTCTTTGTCAACTTTTTGTCGGCATCCGACTTCGCAAAGACCTTAAGTTTTACTAAGTCTCCTATTTCGAAATGCACTAGCTTATGCGTTTTATTATAGTAAGACTCTCTACTCTCCGCCGCTTTAACTATGTTCCGTCGCGCCTGTTGCCTAATTTGTTCTAGCATTTCCCGCTGTAGTTCGTTTTCCTTCACCATGCCTCTATCAAAGTCAGTTGATAATGAAGTCCGTTTTCCCCACACTACCTCATTTGGTGTATAGCCTGTCGTGGTGTGTACCACTTGATTATAACAATCCTCTATACTAGGTAATGCATCTACCCAAGATTGATGAGCCTTCTCGCAATATGTTCTAAACAGTCTCCCTAACTCTTTATTAACTCTCTCTGTAGAGTTCGGCCGCGGATTTCTGACAGATGTGTGCGTTAGTTCGATACCTAACTGACGAACGCCTGCCTCGAAAACTCTCGAAGTGAAATTCGCGCCTCGATCCGAACATAATGTCCTAATCTTGATTTGATTATGGAACTTTCTTACACATGTTAACGTTGCCTTTCCACTTGCCGCACGTAGTGGGTATAGCCTGATTAATTTGCTATACGCGTCCTGCATGACGAATATGTATTTGTATCCGAAACGACCCGCTGGCAAAGGGCCATAAATGTCACAAAAGACCCGTTCTCCTATTTCTTTCGCTACCACAGTCTTAATCGGCCCCGTATGTGTTTCTAACACGTGTTTTGACCTCTGACATATCTCACAAGCTCTCACAATTCGACCTATTATACGAGACATATTCGAAAAATAATAACGGTGCTTCATCAAAGCATAAACCTTATATCGTCCGAAATGACCTATCTCTTCATGTATACTAGCAATCAAGTCTCTCTGTATGTCCTCGGGAATGTATAGCCGTAAAGTATTCGTCTTCCCGTCGGTCCTATAAAGAACACCCTCCTTAAGCGTATAATACCTAGATTCAGACGTGCCCGTTACTTCCATACGCCTAATTATTTCGTTGGCGACCTTGTCACGCTCTTGATAACTACCTATTTCCTTCCATTTCGCCTGTACTACTCGTCCTAACGACGTTTTAAATAGATACATCTCTGGTCCCGTAATCTTATTAGTTAACACGTCCGTTGTCCCCTTTATATGGCGGGATAATACATCCGCTACCGTGTTTAGGTTACCTTTCACATGCTCAACTGTATAATCGAACCGTCCTATGTAGTGTACCCATCGTATCATCCGTGCGCTTAATAACTTACACGTTTGTAGGAATATCAAGCTCTTGTGATCAGTCCTAATCACTAAACGTGCTCCTCTTAAGTACGTTTCAAACTTTGATAGACTAAAGATAATTGCCCACAGTTCCTGTTCTGTGACTGTCCATTTCCTTTCCGTTTCCGTTAAAGCCTTACTACAAAATCCTATTATTCGTTCTTCACCTACATCGTCTAACTGATAAACATACCCGGAAACCCCCAAATTACTGCTATCGGTTTGCAGGTAATAGGTTTCCTTCGGATTAGGGTGTACAAGAAGCACTGTGTCTAAGAATAGTTTCTTGACCCTTTCGAAACAATCGTTTGCTGCCTGCGTCCAACGCCATTTGGTATTTTGTTTCAATAAATCGCAGAGTGGCCTAACCTCCTCACTATACTTCGCGATAAATCTCCTGAAATAGTTTATTAATCCTAAAAATCCTCGTAATTGTTTTATTGTTCGAGGTATGGGGAATTCTTGTATGGCTTCTACTCGCTCAGGATCCATACGCAATCCGCTAGTATTCACTATGTGACCTAGTAACTTCACCTCTACACATAAGAATCGACACTTCTCTAGCCTGCCGGTCAGTCCTGCATTCTCTAACTTATCTAGTACTCGATCTAAGTGCTCTAAATGTAACTTTATATCCCCTGTAGTAAATATGACAATGTCATCTAAATAATTCACGCAAAACTCGCGTACTTCCTTTAATATAGAATCCATTGTTCTAGAAAACCCTGCCACAGATGTCTTTAATCCTTGAGGCAAGACACAATAGGTATAAGTTCTCCCCATAAAAGAGAAACCTGTATACTTCCTAGAATCCCGGTGTAGAGGTATTTGAAAATATGCATTATTCAAATCAATCAAACTGATATAATTCACTCCATGAAAGGATTGTAAAATCTCAGATGTGAGTGGAGGTGATCCCGCATCACCTATCATTTTCTTATTAAGCTCGCGTGCATCTAATAAAAGTCTTATTGACCCATCTCGGTTTTTTGTGAATGTGAGAGGACTACAGTACGGTGTCGCCTCCTGTCTGATTACGCCTAATCTCTCCAACTTCTCTAATTCCTCCTTAACTTGTTCCCTATACGCTAAAGGTACCGGATAGCTGTGCTTTACAAAAGGGATTTCATCGGTTAACTTGATAACGTGCTCGTACCTGCTAGCCAACCCTAACTTGTCCGTAAATACCTTACAATGCTTGTCTAGTATAGGCAATAACATCTCCCTTTGTTCTGTGCTTATACCTGACTCGTCCAGATGGTATTCCCTGTTGAGTTTACCGCCCGATTCTTCAATCGATAAGCAATGTCCCACCGATCTAGGATTATGACTCAATATAGAATTAATCGTGATTGCATTCGCCTCTCCCCCTAACCTTTCGACCTTACAATCGGAGTTTAGCTTAACGCAAGATTTAACTCCCAAGTGTTCAATCGTCAACGTTCGCTCACTACCGCAGTTCACTACTCCTTTCACCCTTTCCAACCAATCATACCCTAATATTAACGATCTAGGTAGGCGTCGCATGACTAACACAGGTGTTTCAACTAATGTGCTACCTAATTGGAACTCTATTAACACCAATCGATTCGCGCTCTCGCTTCGCGATCCAAATGCTCCCTGTATCCGAATTGCCGGAATAGCGATCTCAGGTAGAGACCCGCTTTCACTGAGAATAGAGTCGTACAATTCTCTAGTCATTCCGCTAATTTGACTTCCCGTATAGATAAGTACATTCATGCTTCTCCCGTACAATGACACGCATACTTCAGGTAACTTAGGTAAAGAATAACCAACCTCTTCGTCAATCGATTCATCGAGTTCGTGGAACATCGTATTTGAACTCACTCCTCGCTTAACACAATACTCGCACGTAACGCCCCGTTCGCTACACTCTATTACGTTGCTAAACTGGTTTTCCAATAAGATTCCTATGCCTCTAATTTCCGACTGACAACTGTAATTGACGTCATTTACGCCGCCTTTTAGTGCTCGCTTCAGACCCTTTCCACCGACTCCTAAACTCTGTCCTGGTTTCCATCCGCTCCTAGTTAAAATATTATAAGCTACACCTGCCCGTTCGCTCTCCGAGATCTCTATATTCCCTGATTTACACAAATTTAATTTACTCGACCTCGCTTGTGTAGGGGAACCTAGTTTTTTGACGTTCCCTCCCCCGCATTTTCCGATGAAGTAAGGCTTTCGCCCTCTTTCACAAAAGTGATAGCCTGTCTGGTTCGCTCGGTTTCAGGCAATGCTGGCCTGTTAGAATTTCCCCTATAGCCTGATCGACCTCGTCGATAACCCCGACCTCTGTTCGAGTCTCTAGTACTCCACTTCCTAGCATTCATAGTAGCAACAATGGGACGCGCCAACGGTGGTCCGTTATACCTTTTTCCTCTAAAACTACTACCTGCTACCTCTCTCGCAATTCCTCTAGGCTTCTCAACAATATTTTGCTCTATACTTCTTAGAAACTTTGCCCCACTCATAATGCTAACTTCCTCGGTCCTAGTAAACCATAACCGTTGTATATCTATAGCATAGTGCCGCATAATAGCGTTTACTAAATCACGTTCGCTAAACGCAATAGTTAACGATTGCATCGACTCAACCTGCTCGGCAAAATGTTCAGACATCGTCATTCCTGAGCTACTCGTATATACGGCATTAATCAATCGATACCTCACAGACTCCTGGATCTGTTCGGTCCAATACGTGCGTCTAAAATCAACTTCAAAATCAGCAAAAGTAGTCCAATCTTTTGAATATAATTCCATAACCTGTCGCGCGTGACCTGTAATGCACCCAAGCGCTATGTCGATCTCGCGATCAAATCCATTTACCGCCCTAATATACTTCTTTAACCGTTTTAAAAATGAAATAGGGTTCGTGAATGGTTTTCCATCGAAATTCGGTTTGCTAACCGACGGCTGTACCACATATAAATTTCGAGTTTCAGAAGACGCTATGCTGTGACTCGCGGACTCATAACTAGACCCCTGTCTAACATCTCGATCACCCTCACTATTCGTCAACCCAACCGATGCGTGTGACGTAACACTCACGTTTTCGTTTGATACCGGATTCACTTTGAACTAATTTGTTGTAACTTCCCTTCGAACTCGCTGATTTTCTCCAAAATCAACTCTAAAGTCGAGCTACCTACGGTTCCCGTTTGCTCACTATCCTTTTCTGCACTGCCGCTTGGTAAGTCTATCGCTACCTGCTTCGCCTTACGTCCCTTTCTACCTGCCGACATATTTTATTTCGTCTTAAACCCCCTTTTACTTTACCGCCTAACTTCGCCAAGTGCTAAAATAAGCTGTTTATTACCGTGCCGCTTTCACGAAACTTGGACAAAACCTTTTAGATAATAGAACAATTCCGATACCAGATGTTTGGAAACGCTCGGGATGTGTCTTGTTTTATGTGAAGTCTCTGGGTTCAAAATAAATTCTAGGGAATAAAACAAGGGCAGAGAAATAAATCTAAGAAATAAGCAAAAGTAATATCTCCGATACTGCAATCTCCTCCTTAGAAACCTGTAAATTGCACATTTATAAGACATACTGCTTATTTCTGCTCCCTCTATACACGGAATAAATGTACAACATAATAATAACATGCACAGTGCTATTTCTGCTCCACCTATATATGGAATAATTTTATAACATAATAATAACATGCACGGTGTGTGTCTTAACTCCGTTTTTTCTTTAATGACTACACTCCTCATATACCTAGTCACGATTCCTACGTTGTGTTCTATTTTTATACTATTATAGATCTAGTCATACCGTTATTTCGAATACGTACATAGACCTCTGGTCAATCGGCAACAAATTCTGTGACCTTACAGGGTCACAGATGTGACACAGGATGATACACGCATCCTGGTCACGGCACCAAATTCTGTGGTGGTACGGCTGTGATCGTCTAAGATTGATGATTTGTGATTAAGTATACTTGAAGAAAAGTTCATAAAAAACAATATTTCAGGAATAAGAGACACGTTGGTAGTTGGCATGTTATCTGTAACTTCGCGGATTTCCCAAAATGAACGGAGACGCATCGCTCACCTGGGCAATACATTTGCGGGTGGACAATTCAGGCTATCATTCCATTCTATCTGGATACGCGAGGCCCATTTGTATTGTATGGACCTACCTTAGTAGAACAGTGGAATAGCGTCACTTCGACACTCGGAAGTCCAGAAGGACTCAGTTAAAAGGTATAAGCTAACGATCAGTATAGAATGCATGATAAGCTGGTGAATGTATGAATGCCTTCTTTGGGCCATCGCAATCCGACCGATTCTCTCGAACACTGGGGAACCCTACACCCAGCACAGGGGTCTTTGAACATTGTTATTGGGGCACGGACCAGATCACCCTTTTTCGCTGCGAAGCGTGTATTGCCCTTGTCTTCGAGAGACGGGTTCTTTTGAGAGCCGTAGCTCGCCCCATTACCATGGTTTTATTGATATATTCATTTGTTATATTTGATATTTGGTTTGGCCAAACCAGATCGGGGCTGGTCCGTATTTAAGAGGGCGTGTAATTGTGGTGTAGGAGAATCGCCGCCGGTGCGCCACACTGGTAGCCATGTACTGATATTGTATCAATCTTTGACTATGAAAGTCAACAAGTTAATATTTAAAAGCCCACATCAACCTTAATGTCTCTCATTCCACAATATCGTGGTCACCCTAGCCATCTCCAGTAAAGTCTCTCCTTTTCACAATACCCTACGGTCACCCTAGTGCCTGGCAACTGCATAACAATAGGACACAAAAAAGGTCCAAATCCCCTACCTGCTTTTGAGTCGTTACCCGTAGGATGTGTACGAAGACTCGATGTAACTGCGGCTTCTTTTAATACCTAATTAAATGCCCTAATCGGTCCATCGTATTGAGCTAGATGGAGTCTAGCCTTCATAGACTGCACAGTAATTCAGAGACTATAGGCTTAATCTTTGATTCTGAAATAGTCACGTAGCTCTTCGAACTAGACCTGTTTAGTTCACTATGAAAGGGATTTGTCTGCCTAAATCAAAGTAGCTTACGGTAATTGTCTAAGTTGGAAATAATTAATTACTCACAACACAGAACTTCTCTCGTCTGGGAGTCGAACCCGTCGAGAAACGTAGAAATATCATAGCTATATTTGACCTGACTTAATTTGTAATATCGGAGTATGTAATCAGCCTGAAATAAAGTTATTGACCTTTAGTCTGAACTTCCGTAATCTGTGGGAATCGAACCCATCTCGGAAGCTTAAATATTCGTATATCTACACCTAATAGTTATCTGAGCTTAGCTCTCTGAAATGAAATCCATGATCGTACATAGGTAACATGAGGGAATTTATAGACTATATTAATAAAAGAAGTGTTTATGGATAAAAGAATGAGATTTATTATCAGTCTCTTAAAGATTATTAGAAAGAAACTGTTTGATCATTTAATTCATGTTTAAGGCGCTAAATTACCTTAAGCCATTAATAGAATAGAATAGAATTATTTGTTATTCATTTAAATTTTTACAAGTACTTTTGAATAATTAATGAATCTACCACTGGTTCGGAATGCCATTCCAACCGAGAAGAGCCAGTAAGAAACTCGGCGGTTGCTCTTTTCAAAACAGTTACAATACAGTAATTACTATGTTAAATATGTAGTATTTCCACTATGAGGAAAATTCGAGAATATATACAGACTTACTTCTATCTTAAGATAGTCAGACATACTGAGTTGGTTATAATGCAAAATGCTAGCTAAACTGTCTCGAAGAGAAAAGACACACACACACCTTAATTTTACAGTAGGAACAATACATAATATTGTGCTAAGATTCACAGATAGTTAATTCAATTTAATTCAATCTTTCCTTTTAGGATAAATAATTTTACATAATTGAACAGGTGGTCTACTGGTGTACTAGGTTATCGGCGGGTTTATGTCAGACTTTCTCCCTCTATTATCCACGCCACACTAGTCTGTAAAGTAGTATTAATAGGTACAAGATATAGACCACCCCTGTGAGAAGAATTACCCAATCTACTGGGTTCCATGCCACATTCCTATCTCTCTGTATTGTTCGGCCCATAAGCTCCAGCGAACTGTCTGCGTCCATTACCATCAGCCTTTGAGACCTAGGCCTCTCAATTCAAGTCTTACAATTAACTCGAGTCTCTGTGGATCTTAGCAGTCTATTAATTAATTACGAAATTGAATAGAGTACATTACCAATTTACTGCATCGCCTCACTTAATCACTGTAGCTCTTAATTTATTAAATTATATTCTCTACCCTGAGTTATTTTTTTACAATTTCTTTCTTAAAAGGTTTACAAAGTTAATCAAGTCTATCTTAAATTAAGGCTGTTGGCTTAGATAATACGCGCACTGCCAATCAGCTTGTAAAGGACCCTCGAGTGTGCACTGGACCGCCACCCGGAGCCCTCAGAGCTCAACTGTGTCCGGTCTCTCGCCAGCTATGCGCTCGCGCCTTCGCATCCCCACTCTCGACTTCAGCCTCTGTGGATTTAAAACACGCCCAAAGTCAACTGTACAAGATATAATTGGTCTAATTGTATCCGTCACCCGTTGTTCTCGACCAATCCTGTCGCCTCACTAGATGTCACGCCTCCCAAACCGATCACGTCGTCAGTGCGTGCCTAGCCAAGTTTCTATTTTTTTGTTTGTTTCCATAAATCTGGTTTTTTTTGTTATGTCCAAGTTCGCACGGCTTGTAAAGGCCACAAAAAATATAGTTTACGATGCATTTCCTAGTTAAAATTTCTTATCGTGCCTTTACTCAGATTTCTCCTAATTTCTATAGTTTATTGCTTTCAAAGTGGTTTCGAAGTTTTGTGCCTTTTGTCTTATTTTGGCTTAATTGCCTTCCACATGCGCGCACACAATTTAACTTGTCTAAATTGTTAAATTTATAGGTCTAAATGTTTATTTTACGAGTCGCTTTTAATGTTAAGGTGTTGTTATGTTCGAAAAATTTATTTATGAGTCTATTCGGCGAAGAAAGAAAAAAATATACGTTGTAGGTATGGGCGGACCACCTCAGAGCGATCTTAAGTTTCATGCATGTATAGTCTACGCTCTACGTAATGCCGCGCGCGACACGTGAGGGCAGACGACGTTGACGGTTGTGTCGATTTTGAGTAAATTCTTTTGTTGCAATCTGCGACTACACCTGTTTTTCTCACTTAGCGGTCCCCCGACGCGACGACGACACTTGGAAAATAAAAATATTTGAACTTACATAATATATGTGACGATAATAATTATATATAGGTACTAGTAGGGCGCGTGGGTGCGCGGCCCGCAAGCGGACCGCGGTTTTTCTACTCGTCAAGTAGACTGTCAGGTCCTGATCATTTTTTAATCAAAAAACCACTCTTCCATCTTTTATACTCTCCGAGATAGAACATGACGTTTGTATGCCCGCCATCTTGAATCTGCCATTTTGGTTTTTTTTCAGCTCACTCCCAATTGGATGAGGTTTCGAGTGACTTTTGTTTGAGCACACCCAACCTATCTTCAATACCCTGGCCGTGCTCCTCACCCACCTTCCAAACCCTCAATCATCTTCTCTCATCATTTGTCACAATGAAAATTCTTCTATAAAAACAAATTTCTTGCATCATCATTCAAAAAAGTCTTGCATAGTTCCCAACTCTTCAATATTCGCCATATATTTTGTATGGGGAAAAATAAACTCCGCCATCTTGAATTTTTTTCTAATCATCGAGTAGACCTTTAGGTCCTGATCATTTTTTGCCACGAAACCACTCTTCCATCTTGTATCCCCTCCGAGATAGACACTGACGAAGTTTGTATGGCCGCCATCTTTTTTCCGCCATTTTGAATTTTTTTTCAGCTCACTGCCAATTGGATGAGGTTTTGAATGACATTTGTTCGAGCACCCCCTACCTATCTTTAATAACCTGGACGTGCTCCTCACCCGTCTCCGAAATCCTCAATCATCAGCTCTCTCCATAATTTTCCATTATCTATACAAAACCATCGGTGGAAAAAAAAGTTTTCATACAAAATTTTACAGGAGAGGTGATCAATCAGTCAGTCAGTGAATCAGCCCCAGCAGCTATGTATATATTAATAAAATATTATTTGTTAGTTTTTAGAGATTATTTTTTGTGTCGGGGGTGTTTTTAAAATTTTTAATTTTACTTTTATTTAGTCCTTTTTAAAGTGGGTATAAATATTAGGAAGGTATTTATAGTGATTTGTTAGCGCAGTGGTAATTGAGCTTATTGATCCCATTTAATTACCCACCTTCGAAATCTAAACCTTACTCTAACATGTCATATTTAAAGTCATGGTTACCTTACCATGTTCTTTCAATATCATTGAAGTACCTAATACGGTACCTTTCGAATCGATAGGACATATGGAAGGTAGTCAGATCACCTCATCAACTATTAAAGAGCTGATGATCTTCAAACGGCTGATCAGGTCATGGTTACCTTACCATATACTTTCAATATCATTGAAGTAACACGGTACCAAATTTCGAATCGATAGGACATATGAAAGGTAGTCAGATCCCCTCATCAACTATTAAAGAGCTGATGATGTTCAAAGGGCTGATCAGGTCATGGTTACCTTACCATATACTTTCAATATCATTGAAGTAACAAGGTACCAAATTTCGAATCGACAGGACATATGGAAGGTAGTCAGATCCCCTCATCAACTATTAAAGAGTTGATGATCTTCAAACGGCTGATCAGGTCATGGTTACCTTACCATATACTTTCAATATCATTGAAGTAACAAGGTACCAAATTTCGAATCGATAGGACATATGAAAGGTAGTCAGATCCCCTCATCATCTATTAAAGAGTTGATGATCTTCAAACGGCTGATCAGGTCATGGTTACCTTACCATATACTTTCAATGTCATGTAAGTAACACGGTACCAAATTTCGAATCGATCGGACATAAGGAAGTAAGTCAAATCCCCTAATCAACTAGAAAAGAGCTGATAATCTTCAAACGGCTGAACAGATTTTCATGAAACATGGCTAAGAACACTCGGGATAAAATTATCTATGACACAAAAAAAACTAAACGAAAATCGGTTCATCCGTTTGGCGGCTACGCTACCACAGACAGATACACAGATACACAGACACGTTAAACTTATAACACCCCTCTCTTTTTGCGTCGGTGGTTAAAAACCAAACACCACGCGAATGAAGGCGCGGGCAACAACTAAAACGGTTATATTTTCAGCGGAATGCCGAAGGAGCATCTCACTTAAGGGTCCTATGTGGCGCCGGCCGTTGTCGATTGTAGGCATTTTCGCGCATACACACATTGATCGGCGTGATCCGCGCGCGCTCACGCACACCTGTATACAGGTACAGTGGGAAACCGATACAATCTATGCGGCATAAACAAATTGATGTTTAAAATTATTGTCAGTTTACGAGATTTCGCAAAACTAATTACCGATTAATAAAATGATGAGTTTAATTACAATTTATTAATTACATTACAAATTACTAATTTATTAATTTAAGTCAAAAAACTCATTTAGGCTACTTTTTATCCCGGAAAATTACAGTTCCCGAGGTAATTTAAAAACTAAATCCAAGCGGACGAAGTCGCGGGCATCAACTAGTAATAAGATAAGGGCAAGTTTAAAAATAGTATGTACCTACATACAATTGCCTCGTTGGTCAAGTAGTTATTAGCGTGTTCAAAAGCAGATGACGAGGTTCGTGGGTTCGATTCCTGTCGGGATAATAAATTAAGTATTGGGGTTTTTTGCCAAGAAATTCTCTGTACTAGCCCGGAGTTAGGATGTTGGCGGTGTCACCCCCGGGCCCCGTGCCTAGAAGAGCACGTAAAGCTGTCGGTCCTGCTCCTGCGCCTGATCTCTCTCCGGTCGTGTCGGATTTTCCGTCCCATCGGACTATGAGAGTGAGGGAATAGAGAGTGAACCTGTGTTTGCGCAATATCTCCCGGCCGCGTTAATCTCTGTGAGGAGGTTGACCGCCGTGGTCGGATTCGGTCGGGAGGACGTATTTAGTATTTGTATTTGTATTGTTTATTTCTTCGATTGAGGCTACAAAAGCGCTTACGAATGTCAAAAATGTTACATCATTAAATAAAATACAAAATATACAAAAATACAAAATCTAACACTTTAACAAATAAATAAAATAAAATAAATTAATTTGAAGTCATAAAAATTAGGTACCTACTAGGTATGTTATAGGGCTAGGTACATTATTATTATTATGTAGTATACATACAAGCTAGTATAATAGCAGTGATAGCATAGCTCCTATTCGGGGGGTCGTGGTTTCGATCCCGGCTATGCACCTCTGACTTTAGGCTTCGGTGGGGTCAAGAAAGAGGAAATGGTTGCCACTATTTTAAAAAGTCACCGCCATATTGAAATTCTTTGTTATTGGGCCGATTTCGTTCAAAATCGATATTTAGGCTTCTCTGAGGCCAAGAAAGAGAAAATGGTTGCCAAAATTTTAAAAAGTTCCCGCCACATTGAAATTATTTGTTATTGGACCGATTTCGTTCAAATTCGATATTTAGGCTTCTCTGGGGTCAAGAAAGAGGAAATGGTTGCCAAAATTTTAAAAAGCCCCCGCCATATTGAAATTCTATGTTATTGGACCGATTTCGTTAAAAATCGATATTTAATGTTCCCTAGGGTCAAGAAAGAGGAAATGGATGCCAAAATTTTAAAAAGTCACCGCCATATGGAAATTCTTTGTTAATCGACCGATTTCGTTCAAAATCGATATTAAGGCTTCTCTGGGGTCAAGAAAGAGGAAATGGATGCCAAAATTTTTAAAATTCACCGCCATATTGAAATTCTTTGTTACTGAACCAATTTCGTTCAAAATCGATATTTAGGCTTCCCTGGTTTCAAGAAAGAGGAAATGGATGCCAAAATTTAAATTCTTTGTTATTGGACCGATTTCCTTCAAAATTGATATTTGGGCTTCTCTAGGGTCAAGAAAGAGGAATCTTGGAAAATTTTTGGAATCCATTTCCTCTTTCTTGACCCCAGAGAAGCCTAAATATCGATTTTGAACGAAATTGGTTCAGTAACAAAGAATTTCAATATGGCGGTGAATTTTAAAAATTTTGGAAGCCATTCCCTATTTTATGACCCCAGGGAAGTCTTAATATCGATTTTGAACGAAATCGGTCTAATAACAAAGAATTTCAATATGGCGGGGACTTTTAAAAATTTTTACAGCCATTTCCTCTTTCTTGACCCTAGGGCACCTTAGATATCGATTTTGAACGAAACCTGTCCACATAGCATTTCAATATGGCGGGGACTTTTTAAAATTTTAGCAACAATTTCCTCTTTCTTGACCCCAGAATAGCCTAAATATTGATTTTGAACGTAATCGGTCCAATAACAAAGAATTTCAATATGGCGGGGACTTTTAAAATTTTGGCAACCATTTCCTCTTTCTTGACCCCAGAGAAGCCTCAATATCGATTTTGAACTAAATCGGTCTAATAACAAAGAATTTCAATATGGCGGGGACTTTTTAAAATTTTGACAGCCGTTTCCTTTTTCTTGACCCTAGGGCACCTTAGATATCGATTTTGAACGAAACCTGTCCAATAACATAGAATTTCAATATGGCGGGGACTTTTTAAAATTTTGGCAACCATTTCCTCTTTCTTGACCCCAGAATAGCCTAAATATTGATTTTGAATGAAACCTGTACAATAACATAGAATTTCAATATGGCGGGGACTTTTTAAAATTTTGGCAACCATTTCCTCTTTCTTGACCCCCTAAATATTGATTTTGAACGAAATCTGTCCAATAACAAAGAATTTAAATGTGGTGGGGAAAATTTTGGCAACCATTTCCTCTTTCTTGAACCCAGAGAAGCCTAAATATCGAATTTGAACGAAATCGGTCTAATAACACAGAATTTCAATATGGCGGGGACTTTTAAAATTTTGGCAACTATTTCCTCTTTCTTGACCCCAGAGAAGCCTAATTGTCGATTTTGAACGAAATCGGTCCAATAACGAAGAATTTCAATATGGCGGGAATTTTTTATAATTTTGGCAATCATTTCCTCTTTCTTGACCCCAGGGAAGCCTAAATATCGATTTTGAACGAAATCGATCTAATAACAAAGAATTCCAATATGGCGGTGACTTTTTTTAATTTTGGCATCCATTTCCTCTTTCTTGACCCCAGGGAAGCCTAAATATCGATTTTGAACGAAATCGGTCCAATAACAAAGAATTCCAATATGGCGGTGACTTCTTAGGATTCCGTACCCAAAGGGTTCCAACGGGACCATATTACTAAGCCTACGCTGTCCGTCCGTCCGTCCGTCCGTCCGTCCGTCCGACGGACGGACGGACGGACGGACGGACGTAGGCTTAGTAATATGGTCCCGTTGGTACCCTTTGGGTACGGAATCCTAAAAAGTCACCGCCATATTGGAATTCTTTGTTATTGGACCGATTTCGTTCAAAATCGATATTTAGGCTTCCCTGGGGTCAAGAAAGAGGAAATGGATGCCAAAATTAAAAAAAGTCACCGCCATATTGGAATTCTTTGTTATTAGATCGATTTCGTTCAAAATCGATATTTAGGCTTCCCTGGGGTCAAGAAAGAGGAAATGATTGCCAAAATTATAAAAAATTCCCGCCATATTGAAATTCTTCGTTATTGGACCGATTTCGTTCAAAATCGACAATTAGGCTTCTCTGGGGTCAAGAAAGAGGAAATAGTTGCCAAAATTTTAAAAGTCCCCGCCATATTGAAATTCTTTGTTATTAGACCGATTTCGTTCAAATTCGATATTTAGGCTTCTCTGGGTTCAAGAAAGAGGAAATGGTTGCCAAAATTTTCCCCACCACATTTAAATTCTTTGTTATTGGACAGATTTCGTTCAAAATCAATATTTAGGGGGTCAAGAAAGAGGAAATGGTTGCCAAAATTTTAAAAAGTCCCCGCCATATTGAAATTCTATGTTATTGTACAGGTTTCATTCAAAATCAATATTTAGGCTATTCTGGGGTCAAGAAAGAGGAAATGGTTGCCAAAATTTTAAAAAGTCCCCGCCATATTGAAATTCTATATTATTGGACAGGTTTCGTTCAAAATCGATATCTAAGGTGCCCTAGGGTCAAGAAAAAGGAAACGGCTGTCAAAATTTTAAAAAGTCCCCGCCATATTGAAATTCTTTGTTATTAGACCGATTTAGTTCAAAATCGATATTGAGGCTTCTCTGGGGTCAAGAAAGAGGAAATGGTTGCCAAAATTTTAAAAGTCCCCGCCATATTGAAATTCTTTGTTATTGGACCGATTACGTTCAAAATCAATATTTAGGCTATTCTGGGGTCAAGAAAGAGGAAATTGTTGCTAAAATTTTAAAAAGTCCCCGCCATATTGAAATGCTATGTGGACAGGTTTCGTTCAAAATCGATATCTAAGGTGCCCTAGGGTCAAGAAAGAGGAAATGGCTGTAAAAATTTTTAAAAGTCCCCGCCATATTGAAATTCTTTGTTATTAGACCGATTTCGTTCAAAATCGATATTAAGACTTCCCTGGGGTCATAAAATAGGGAATGGCTTCCAAAATTTTTAAAATTCACCGCCATATTGAAATTCTTTGTTACTGAACCAATTTCGTTCAAAATCGATATTTAGGCTTCTCTGGGGTCAAGAAAGAGGAAATGGATTCCAAAAATTTTCCAAGATTCCTCTTTCTTGACCCTAGAGAAGCCCAAATATCAATTTTGAAGGAAATCGGTCCAATAACAAAGAATTTAAATTTTGGCATCCAGTTCCTCTTTCTTGAAACCAGGGAAGCCTAAATATCGATTTTGAACGAAATTGGTTCAGTAACAAAGAATTTCAATATGGCGGTGAATTTTAAAAATTTTGGAAGCCATTCCCTATTTTATGACCCCAGGGAAGTCTTAATATCGATTTTGAACGAAATCGGTCTAATAACAAAGAATTTCAATATGGCGGGGACTTTTAAAAATTTTTACAGCCATTTCCTCTTTCTTGACCCTAGGGCACCTTAGATATCGATTTTGAACGAAACCTGTCCACAAAGCATTTCAATATGGCGGGGACTTTTTAAAATTTTAGCAACAATTTCCTCTTTCTTGACCCCAGAATAGCCTAAATATTGATTTTGAACGTAATCGGTCCAATAACAAAGAATTTCAATATGGCGGGGACTTTTAAAATTTTGGCAACCATTTCCTCTTTCTTGACCCCAGAGAAGCCTCAATATCGATTTTGAACTAAATCGGTCTAATAACAAAGAATTTCAATATGGCGGGGACTTTTTAAAATTTTGACAGCCGTTTCCTTTTTCTTGACCCTAGGGCACCTTAGATATCGATTTTGAACGAAACCTGTCCAATAACATAGAATTTCAATATGGCGGGGACTTTTAAAATTTTGGCAACCATTTCCTCTTTCTTGACCCCAGAATAGCCTAAATATTGATTTTGAATGAAACCTGTACAATAACATAGAATTTCAATATGGCGGGGACTTTTTAAAATTTTGGCAACCATTTCCTCTTTCTTGACCCCCTAAATATTGATTTTGAACGAAATCTGTCCAATAACAAAGAATTTAAATGTGGTGGGGAAAATTTTGCCAACCATTTCCTCTTTCTTGAACCCAGAGAAGCCTAAATATCGAATTTGAACGAAATCGGTCTAATAACAAAGAATTTCAATATGGCGGGGACTTTTAAAATTTTGGCAACTATTTCCTCTTTCTTGACCCCAGAGAAGCCTAATTGTCGATTTTGAACGAAATCGGTCCAATAACGAAGAATTTCAATATGGCGGGAATTTTTTATAATTTTGGCAATCATTTCCTCTTTCTTGACCCCAGGGAAGCCTAAATATCGATTTTGAACGAAATCGATCTAATAACAAAGAATTCCAATATGGCGGTGACTTTTTTTAATTTTGGCATCCATTTCCTCTTTCTTGACCCCAGGGAAGCCTAAATATCGATTTTGAACGAAATCGGTCCAATAACAAAGAATTCCAATATGGCGGTGACTTTTTAGGATTCCGTACCCAAAGGGTACCAACGGGACCATATTACTAAGCCTACGCTGTCCGTCCGTCCGTCCGTCCGTCCGTCCGTCCGTCCGTCCGTCCGTCCGTCCGTCCGTCCGTCCGTCCGTCTGTCAGCGGGCTGTATCTCGTAAACCGTAATAGATAGACAGATGAAATTTTCACATATTATGTATTTCTATTGCCGCTATAACAACAAATAATAAAAATTAAATTAAATTAAAAAAATTAAATTAAAATATTTCCATGGGTACATGGAAATATTTTTTTTTAACGGAACCCTAAAAGAGCGAGGCCCGACTCGCACTTGGCCGATTTTTTTAATTTTGGCATCCATTTCGTGTTTTCTTTCTATTCGAAACTATTCAATACGATCCCTGTATCGTATTGTATGGTTGTGATTCGATCCGAATCATTATAAATGCGAAAGTGTGTTTGTTGGTTTGTCTTTCAATCACGCTGCAACAGAGCTCTAATAAGACCCTCATCACTGAGCGCTAGGAATTTAAATAAATATTATATACTTATATAATATAATTTTGACGACCTCCCTAGCGCAGTGGTGAGCGCTCTGGGCTTAAAACTGGGAGGTTTCGGGTTCGATTCCCGGTGGGGTCAATTAAGGAATTTATAATTTCTGAATTATCTCTGGTGGAAGGCTTTGGCCATGGCTAGTTACCAGTTAGGTAGGTACCACCCTACCGTCAAAGACGTGCCGCCAAGTGCTTTAGCGTTCCGGCACGACAGCGTGTAGAAACAGATAAGGGGTATGGCTTGAATGCACACTGCCATACCCCTTCCAAGTTAGCACGTACCATCTTAGACTGCATGGTCACTTACCATCATGTGAGATCGCAGTGACGGACTATTTTGTCATCGAATAAAAATTTGATTGATTTAAATTGCCCCTTCCAGAAATCAAACCCAGGTCCCCCCAGTAATAAGACTCCACACTACTGAGACTAAGCACTATTGCTGCGCTACCTAGGAATTTAAATAAATTATTATAGGTACTTTTAGAATATTATTAGAAATCTTCGTCCTCGATTCAGGTGTCCCACTGTACGTGCCTCTATAATACACTATTTCGCTCGTAAAATTATTTTTGCCGGAGCGCGCGACGAGCAACGTGGATCCTCTTCGAAAGCCAGCGGCTGAATGAGAAAATGACGGTCCGAGCTCGCTTTCATACTAATTTGTATCGAAGATTTTTTATGATATTTTTCATTAATTATTGAAATGATTTATGTCATAAATAAAAATTGCTTAATAAAGTTTGATTCCTTTACTTTTCAAAAAGGAATTATTTTTCTGATTTAAACCAGTAGAAACTTCACGCTTATGGGAACGCCACAAGTAGTTTTTCTATGTTTTTCATGTCAAAGTGAGTAATTGACATTTTTTTACTCAAAAAGTATTATTTTTATGACAAATCTGAAAGTTGCTCAATGTAGTTCAACTATTAAAATAGCCTACACAATTTTTTCTTCCTCAAAATATATCTGTTTACTATGTTAAACTATTGTAACGAAAGAGCATGTTTCGCGAAAAGGCTCGTTAAAAGGTTTTTGTAAGGAATAAAGTCCCTTCTGTTCCGGCCAGAATATAGCTACTTACCTACCGTTTAACTGATATGGTTGTAAAACATTTGAGACGGTGAACATGTAATTATCTATTACACTTCTCACTTATAAAGTCTTTTTGTTATGTCCACTCTAAGCCCTTCTAGGTTTAGAGTGGACATAACAAAAAGACTTTATCTACAACAAAGAAATAATGTAACGTTACCTCAGGTACCAACACCTAAAAACTCAACAAACTATGGAACTATCCATGGTATAATGTAACCAACAATCTTATGTAAAGTACTATAATCAGTGTAACCTAATTTGATTTAAAATTTTGACTAACTTTGACAAGTAATTACGTTCTCCTATTATCCAGGTAAATCTGTGTTGGATAAAAGTTAATCTATTCCGATTTAATCTTGTTAGAAGGTCTTATAACAAACATAATATATACATACAAAGAGTCTACGTCTTGGGGATTTAGTTTTGATAACATAATATTATTCGTAATATTATCTTGTCTTATATGAAAACACTGAATCATCATCTACATCTGAATACATAGGTTGTAACACCGATTAGTTACCCACCCGAGAACAGTCAACTCGCGGCATCGAAGACACGGCCGGCGCGGCGCCCAGACCATTAGGCTGACTAACCGATGTTAGTTGGTACTCTCTCGCAGACTGCGATACCGTGGCAAGTGCTGCTTCCACCTTGATGGGACAGTATTGAAAGCGGTATCTGCAGTCTACCGAGTAATAGGTGGCACGATACTCTGCTTCCACCACGTTGGGACAGAGCTATCTGAAAGCCGATTACTCTGTACTAAATCGTTGTAAGACCTGTTGTAAATAGGTGTAGTGTTATATATAAACCTGTATCGAAGGTCCGCTACGCCTTTCATTCATCTTTGCTCCGCATCGCCGCCCTAAAATTCCTTAAAAGGTAAGTTTTAAAATATTATACTTTTTTTATACATTACTAGCGGCCCGTCCCGGCTTCGCACGGGTAGACATAAATAGGTACAGATATTTAAGTTATAAGCATGCTAATTAAAACGACCATGAATCACTAAATTAGAAAAAAATTGTATTCGATGCGCTGCGTGGCGGCCGCCGCCGGCATGTATTTTTTTTTATTTTAATTTCATGATATCTTTTGAATGGAATGTCCGATTTCAATAATTCAAAAAGTAATCATCAGGTATTGAGACAGTCTTGAATATTAAATTATTTATTTGTATAAAAATTTATAAATGGTATGGATAACACGGTCTGATTTTGATCGGCATTTCTATCAATTTGTTAAATGTAAAAAAGTAGTTATAGTGACGTAACTACAATAGTTAGACACATAGTCTCGCGAAGTTTTTTGTAGATATTGATATTAGTATTGTCGAACATTTTTTTATCATTAATACTCTTCGCAGCGTATGCGATGAAAGACATTTTATGGCTAATTTTTTTACACCTTCGGTTGGTTTTAATGGGAATTTCTAAAGATTTCTATAGTAATGTAGTACTAAATATAGCCTATGTTACTCAGTGATAATGTAGCTTTCTAATGAAAAAAAATTATTAAAATCGGTCCAGTACTTTTTGAGTTTATTCGTTACATACAAAAATACAAATCTTTCCTCTTTATAATATTAGTGTAGATAGGCACACGCTTGACCACTATCACACCTGATGGAAAGTGATGATGTGGCCTAAGGTGGAACGCGTTTGCCTATTCACTCTTGCTTTAAAGATACCCAAATTGTACGTGTTAGGAAACACAGATCTCGGAAGAGCGTTCCAGACCCTAGCCGTGCGAATCAGAAATGAGGACTTGAACTGCTTCTTGCGCGTGGATGGTATATCAACGATATAGGGATGGAAGCCATTCCGATGTCTTGCAGTGCGGTGGTAAAAAGGTGAAGGGGGGACAAGGTCGAAGAGCTCCTGAGCACACTCACCGAAATATATCCAATAAAACACCGATAAGCCGGCAACTTTTCGACTGTGATCGAGGCTCCGAAGTTTGGCTAAGAGTGGTGAGTCCTTCCCAATGAGTTTCCTAGCTCGACGATCTACAGCATCTAGTGCCGCAAGTTAGTACTTAGCGGAGCCATCGAAGAGGTGACTGCAGTACTCCATGCATGACCTGACCTGGGCTTTATATAGCGTAAGCAATTGTTGTTGCGTGAAGTACCGCTTCACCTTATTAAGGATGCCTACTTAGTTTTTTGCGACAATCTTGGCCTTAGCTTCAATGGCTCTTCCAAAGTTTATGGTAGCCGAGATGTCGAGACCTAGGAGATCAATGTGGTCGGTGATCGGTATGGATATCTTCCGGAAAATGAGAGCCAATGTGAAAGGGCTCCGTTAAGCTGAGAGCAGACACGCCTGTATTTTTGTAGCGTTAAACTCCACCAAATTGGCGACACCCCAATCAAGAACTTTTTTGAGGGTGGAGTTTACGCGTTATTTGTTAGACATAGTTTAGACCTTGCTTGCATGTCAGATTTTGTTGCTAAGGTAGTCAAAAAGTAAATAATGGGTAAGGTAACATTATTAAATCAATAAAATGGTCAAAGAATACCTACTTATTAACCAGACAAAACATTAGACTGAAATACATGCAAAAAAGGTATTTTATCAAATTCGATCGCTGGTAGAGGGCTCAAAGTATAGTAAACTTATTTTTTTAATTATTTTTTGTATAGCCTACTTTGCATTACGCAACTTTTGAGGGTCTGTATTGCAAAATTCTAAAATAATTGAAATCGGCACTCTCTATTCCCTCGCTCTTCTAGTCTGTTCTAGTTGGGACGGAAATCCGACACAACCGGAGAGAGATCAGGTGCAGGACCGACGGCTTTACTTGCTCTACGTGGCAAAGGGGTGACATACCGCCAACTTTCTAACTCCTGGCTAGTACCACAGTATAAGGAAGCTAGTACTAAGAATTTCTTGGCAGAAAAACCCAATGCGTTTTGGCGTGGCTCGGGACTCGAACCCGGGACATCATCATCTATAGTTGAACATGCTAACCACTAGACCAATGAGGCATTTTATTATGTATTATTAGTATGATAGAATGTAATTATAATTGTTTCATTGAAAACAAATCTAAGGCGCCCGCGCCATCTCCGCGGGTGAGAGTATCGCGGCGATAGTTTCGCCGTGCCACCAAATTCGATACAAACTCTCTCGTCGTATCGCCGCAATACTATCGCCCTGCCCGCTAGCCAAATTACATATTATGTGTCGTATATATTCTCTTTCTATGATCGTTAACGCTTTAGAGCAGGTTCCCAAAGTTTTCTTATCGATCGAGAACGTTGTGTCGACTTGGCTACCAATTAAGCGTTTCTAAGATCGCTGCAGAGAATTTTTCTTATCAGGCCTCCTAAGTCCCTTTCAGAAGGGAGGCGTGGTAAAAAAAAATTCTCGGCTCTCAAGCGTTAACGATCATAGATAGGAAAATAGATATGTAATTTGGCTGGGGAGGCCCATAGAGTTTCTCGCCCATGGAGATGGCGCCTAAATAAGGCCCTATACATACCCGTTCGTGAGACGTAGTACGCAATACGCATCGCTATTCGCTGACCTACTTTTAGATTCCGAATGAGCGCTGCGCTGGGAAACTCCGTAGCAAAATCCAATAAACTCTCAGAGTAGTACTTCTCGATGGTGGATTTAGATTATGTCTTTCTAAATTTACCTTTGGTTTGCAGCCCAGAATCCCAATAATCCCACGGGATTACTGTAATTCACTATTACCCGCAAGATATAAAGCTCCACCAACTAAACTTCTACTAATGCAAGCGACTTCGTCTTTGTGTATAGGCTTTGTAAAATAACTTCGTACGTATACCTACTGATTTTTTTCCGGGGTGCGAGCTATCATTGTTCCAAAATTCATCAAGATCGGTGTAGCGACTAGGTCGTCTAGTAATTAGCTATAATTATAGTGACCTAGGCTACAGTTTTCTCCGGAAAAATGAAGAGTTTCTCTTTAAAAAATGCGTGAGTGTCGTGGGACACTCGGTTGGAACGAAGTTCAGAATCAACGCCATCTCTCGCCACATGTTAGATAAGAACCATCTCGTAATCATTTATAATTAAAAACTTTTTTTAAAAAAACCGTCTTCAAACACCCGCGCCACTACAAAGTATATAATTAATTGTTGAGTTTTTAAAAATCGCTTGAAATTTTATTGAAATCATATAAAATTTAAATGGGAACACCGGGGAAGTATATATACCCTTTAAAACAAAAAAGAAACCGAACCCCCGAACCGACAGTTTCACTCCTTCATTTAGCCGCTATGCCACTAAAGCTATGATGGAATGTATGTTATAAACGAAGGCAACAAGGTTCCTGATGGAAAATTCCTATACTTTTTTTCTTCTAGCCTCCATTTGCACAACCACCCGAAAAGGAACTTCGTTCCAAAAATATTAAACTAGTCGATAAAGAAATGGTCCACTCGATGGACTGGTAAATTAGTCACATACCTACCTCGCTCCCCGCGCTCGCCGTACCTTTGCGCGCTAATGTTTTCAACTTAGTTTAATTCCGCCTTTCCCTTGCCTTTCTTGGCTTGTTTGATCTATATTTAACTAGCTGATGCTCGCGACTTTGTCCGCGTGAATTTAGTTTTTAAAATCCTTCAACTTTCTTTCTTCCTTGACCTCTTTGATTTTCCGGGATGAAAAGTAGCCTATGTCACTCTCCAGATCCTCAACTATACCCATGCAAAAAATCACATCCACTGTCGTAATCCGTAGCACTGTTGCAGCGTGATTGAAGGACAAATTAACAAAGCAACAAACAAACACACTTTCGCATAATTAATAAGTACTTATTATCTTCTATCTTCTTCTATCTTCTATCTATCTATATAAATAAAAATGAATGTTGGTAAGCGCATAACTCAAGAATGGATGGACCAATTCGGTTAATTTATTTTTTTGTATGTTCCTTAAGGTCCACGGAAGGTTTAAAAAAAACAAACAAAAAAAAAATTATAATAGATAAGTTGGCGGTACGAAGTTCGCCGTGTCAGCTAGTTAGTAATGATTAGCAAACCTTTATCTCAATCTTATTATTCCCCGCGGGAATTAAAACCCTTAATCCACGCGGACGAAGTCGCACGGAACTTCTACATTTTAATTAATTGCTATTGATATTATAAGCTTTTTATATTGAGCTAGTGGACTAGAACACCAATGAAACTGAACAAATAAGCTTTTGTTTTCAATATCACTCAGTACACGAAACAACTGTGTACTGCTCTTCTAAAAAGGAAATTTCTATCAACAAAGTTTGCACTTTGCCGGCTGGGACTTAAGTGACTGTTTGTTGATCCAATTCTTACTCTGAGAGCTATTAACTTTTTTGACGTGAAACTATTGACTTGAGGGTAAAGTCGACTCGTATTCCGTGACGACAAATGGCATGACTCTTTTGCTGTCTCGCTCTTCACTCCTCTCTACTCCTTCTGTATGAAGTGTTGATTCATATCTTCTGAGCGTTCCATGAGGACTAATCTTTAAATTTTTTTTATTATTTTGGACAATTTAATCGATATATATAATAAATCTCGTGTCACGATATATTTTCGGGATAAACTCGAAAACTACTGAACCGATTCTGTTCAAACTTCGTAACTATCTGTAATTTGGTCTACTTAAAAGATAGGATAGTTTTTGTCTTAATTATTGAGATCATTATGTGTTATTGCAAATTAAAATATGTTAATTACACGACAATCATATAAACTGTTCATAACAGTAGTTCGTAACATACAGTAACATAGGTTGCTAGGCAACCTAAATCTCGAACGATGTCAGATTGCGAGATAGTCTTAAACCAAATAGACTACTCAACTTACTTTTTTTTCGTTTGTCCTTCAATCTCGCCGCAACAGAGCAACGTATTGACTTGATTTTTTGCATGGGTATAGTTGAGGACCTAGAGAGTGACATGAGCTAGGTTTCAGTTCCCGACGGAATTTAAAAACTAAATCCACGCGGATGAATTCTTGGGCATCAGCTAGTTTATTTCTAAATTATAAGGACAGGCTATAAGACGTAATCGAAGTTTATTTATAGCATGATAGCAGTACAAAGATGCTAGAGTGGCGACCTCACCAGTAATTTAGACACATGCGACGTCATCAGGCGAGTCGCAGGGGGCCGCCGGAACAGCCGACACAAGAGCGAGGCATGTGGAAGTCTTTAATAAGCAACTTATCTAGCAGCGGACGTCTATCGATTGATAAAGAAAGTGAAAGGTCAAAGATTTTGCAAATACATATTAAAATGATCAGATTACAATGATAGTACCTAATTAAGGAACTAAGCATTAACTAACAATTTTTTACTAAAACTATTTATCTTACGATTAATTATTATTTGCTAGTTACCCAAGTAGTATTATAGTTAGTAGTTTTGCTATATTAGTTTGCTAGTTATTAATGAGTATACCTACTTACACTTGTTTGTTATATATATATTACATATATATCATATTATTATATAATATTACATGTATATAATTTTTCTCCTTGTTATTTTATTGAATACAAAAATATTTCTTTAGTTTTCAGATAAAAAAAATTATTGTGCTTTTATCAACCGGTGAACCGGTGACATTGAAAGTCCCCTCTAATGCAGATTCGAAAATTTTGTATTAGAATTGATAGTTAAACATTATTAACGTTTATATTAGCTCGGTATGCGTTAGTTTAAAAAGCCGAAAAAATTTAAAAAAAAAACATTTTTCAAAAAAATTGGCCAAGTGCGAGTCGGGCCTCGCTCTTTTAGGGTTCCGTTAAAAAAAATTTAAATAAAAATATTTCCATGTACCCATGGAAATATTTTAATTTAATTTTTTTAATTTAATTTAATTTTTATTATTTGTTGTAGCGGCAATAGAAATACATAATATGTGAAAATTTCATCTGTCTATCTATTACGGTTTACGTGATACAGCCCGCTGACAGACGGACGGACGGACGGACGGACGGACGGACAGCGTAGGCTTAGTAATAGGGTCCCGTTGGTACCCTTTGGGTACGGAACCCTAAAAATTAAAAAATGTTTACCGTCATCGCGTATGTTGATTTTTTGCAGTGAATTTGATAGAAAACTTCTTACTCTTTCAGGAAAAAAATATGCTAACCACTTTTTTTGGCCGGTAGTGTCTCGCATATGTATCTACTTGAAGTATATTGTGATAAGGCC
This sequence comes from Oeneis ivallda, assembly GCA_029955525.1. Taxonomy (NCBI): domain Eukaryota; kingdom Metazoa; phylum Arthropoda; class Insecta; order Lepidoptera; family Nymphalidae; genus Oeneis; species Oeneis ivallda. Next base: position 12,943,630 of record JARPMR010000009.1, read on the forward strand.
ATTCTTCTAATAAGTATAATATATTTTTGAATTGATAGTTAAACATTATAAGTTTTTAATAAGTATAAACGTATAATGTTCAACTATCAATTCGAACACAAAATTTTCGATTCCGCTATGAGGGGACTTTGAAATCAATTATTATTATTTTTGAATTCAGTAAAAGTTATGAGAAATCCACCCAAGAGTTTAAAGTAGAAAATTATAAATTATGTACAAAAGAGAAACTAAATAAAATAGACATATCTAATTGTGCAGGTACTTTTATACGACCAATATTCAATACCTTATTGTACGAAAACTAAAAATAGTAAAATAGTAATAATGTAAAGTATACTCGTATATTTACATAATATTTATTTAATAACTGTGTGTATTTTGACAAGCAGTGATTGCCTAGTAGTTAGGACTGTGGTCTCCTATTCGGGGGGTCGCAGGTTCGATCCCGGGTACGCACCTCGTCAAGTGCGTTTAAGCAATTAAATATCACTTGCTTCAACGGTGAAGGAAAACATCGTGAGGAAACCTGCACACCTGAGAGTTCTTCATAATGTTCTTGAAGGTGTGTGAAGTCCGCCAATTCGCATTGGGCCAGCGTGGTGGACTATGGCCTATAACCCTTCTCTGAGAGGAGACCTCAGATCAGTAGTGAGCCGTTGATGGGTTGCTAATGATTTTGACAAGATTTTTTTACAGACCAGATACATTATTATATTCTTGTTTCATATTAGAAATAAATATATCTACAACTACGAGACGTTAATTAAAATAGGTAACAAGTCTCGCTTCATTCATTTCAACACCAGCTTACAGTTACAACATTATCGTTACATTATAATCGTTAATTTACACAGTTTGTAATAATTTAGTGGCAACATTGTACTTAAATGTTTTTATTTCTGTATGTTCTGTAGTACCTACTGAAACAAAAAATTCAAAATATCATTTTCAGTATCTGAATAAATAATTAATTAGACCCTTAAATATTAGTACAAAACACATCAGAAAATGACACTTATAAATCTTAATTATATCCCGTAACTTGGAATATCACATTTATAATAGGTATAATAGAAATATAGATTATACAAAAATAAGTTTTAGAAAATTACACACAAAACATTATTTACATGAATTAATTTTATTTATGTACTTATAGGAGTTCTTCAAAACCACTTACAGTTTGTCTTCACACACATGGCATCGGTTCTCGCGATCAGAGTCCCCGCGAGGGTTTGTCCTAACAATACCGCTATTCTTCAGAGAAGAGGTGCCATTTGAGAAGTCTGGCAACAGAAAGCACATATTACAACCTATTTTTCCTTAGCTGTCTTAAGGTGCACTAAACGGGTCTGCCCGCGCAATTCAAATTTAATTTGGTTTTTCGCAATTTGTAAACTAATACGACAAAGCAGGCTTATGGCATCCTAGTTGCGCAAATGGCAGTATCATCTTCACAGGTTTATATAAAAATCTTTACTTGAAAGTGTCCAGTTTATGAAATTAGTCCGAGTATCGAGTTTGACGTGAATTACTCACAAATTAGTTGATACTCGGACTAATTTCTTAATAGTAATGATTAACATTCGCATAACTTGAAGTAAAAAATGAGGTAAAAAGATGAATATAATAAAAAAAATGAATACCGGTAACTGGCAATGAGCGGGACAAATTGCCCCGCCTTTGCGAATGTCATGCTCGATTGAAGGAAGACGCGTCGCGGGCCCGCTGGCTCACTGGAACAGAACAATCACTTTAGCTATCACTTCTACTTCCCCTTGGATAAATGAATTATATTACTGTATATTTGGCGTCATAGAATAGATCTACGATGATTCATGAAACCAGTGAGATCCTTCTAACAGACGCTTCGTGAGATCGTCCTATTGCTAAGGCCATAAAGTGAAAGCTTATTTTTACAAGCTTTTATTAACTTGACCAGTTTGTTTGTTTGGGTCAAATCTTGCAAGATGAATTAGACCCACTTCCCGGTTTCTGATCGAGCTGAAATTTTGCATGTATGTGTAAATCGTATGACAATGCAATAATATTGTGACATGGAGTTGATCTGATGAATAAAGAAACTTTTCGGAAATCCACCGGAAAAGTCGGGTTGAATTGTATTCTCGTATGAAAATTTAAATTTGTTAATTAATAAATTGCACCCCTTGCGAAGCCGGGGGCGTCGCGGGCGTGCCACAAATATAAACTTCTCAAGATTGAATACGAAATCCCAAATATTTATGTTTACAATTTACATGAATAATAACTAGATGTCGACCAATCATATTCTGACGATAATAATATTATGTTAAATATTATACATGAATCAATGAACGTCACGCCGATAACAATTTAAGGACTACACCAATATTTACTTAGCTATTGTTGTATCTTTGGATGAAAGCACAGCTGTTACCACAATGAAATAATTAACTTGCTCCATTTTTTGCCAAAACCTGGTCAACAGTCATAACAATATGAACAACAACAGTCACAACAGTAAGTTCTTATATTCAAATTTTGAAAATAAAAGTACAATAGCTCAGGCGATTACGAGGAAACCCTTCCGCGTGATCGCCTAGACTACTACTTAACCAGCACACTAATATTAATAATATTGCAAAATTATTATTTTGAAAAGAGCAACTGCTGAGTTTCTTGCCGGCTCTTCTCAGCAGAATCCGCTTTCCGAACCGGTGGTAGAATCATGACTTGTCATAAGAGCCACAGGTTGGCCTACGTGAAATAAATAATTTTAAATTTGAATTTGAATTTTAAACATAAACAGCTATGAAGCTGCTTAAGCTATGATCAAGAAGCGTTGCGTTGCGTTTAATTATGCATTGAGTTGAATGTACACACAGTGCAATCAAGTCAAAGTCAAAATCATTTATTTGCGTAGCTATATTTATGTAGATACAGACCTACCTAATTGAACTCGTGTAAGACTAATTAATTTGGTAAGTAAAACTAAATACATGATAAGCATTACCTAGGTACCTACCTATTTTTAAAATATTATTCTAGATTTATAAAAATGCTGTACAAAAGTATTTCATCATAAAAGCATTTACAACTGGGCAGGAATTCATAAAACGTAGGAATTTTTGGTACAAATTAAATTTGGAGTTCAGTGCATGCGTGGCTGTACCTAATTGAATTTATATACGCTTTTTTATATGTATTTATGCGAGATATGGCTTTGTGTTGTACCTCATGATAATACAATAGAAAAATGCTTACAAAGTACTTTTGAATGATAATGAATTTCATAATAATTATCTGGTAGACCGAATTGCCGACAAGCAAAGAAAGGCAATCAGGATTACGTTTTCTATTTACGGTCGTTTAATTAAATTACATAGATCCAAAATTCTAATAAGACACAATGGGCTAATAACCTTGCTCGTGACTATCATCCCTTAGTTTAGATGTTGCTCAATAGAAAATTTCATTGATTACCCATTTATTTTCCCTCAGTTCATTACGTAAACAATTCTTGTCAAAACATTTTCTCGTAGAGGTTTTATAAATCTTTTTTAACTGACTTCAAAGGGGAGGAGTATCTCAATTTGACAGTGTTTTTTTGTATATTTGTAACGTAATTATTCCGCCAATTATGGACTGATTTTGATTTCTTTTTTGTTTGGTAGTTCATACTGGTCAGAGGTGGTCCCATATAAATTTTATCGATTTTTTTTTGTTTAAGTCTGTATGTATATATTATGTAGGTACCATCTTGGACTGCATCGCTTCTTGCCTTGAGGTGAGATAGCAGTAGCAATCGAGGGCTATCTTGTCATCAAATAAAAATAAAAACATACTAAAACCTTTTTATAGCTGTGATCAGCTATTATTCAATGCGCATAGGATAGCATAACATACATAAAACATATTTTTCGTTAGTTTAAAGACGATTTCCATAAAATAATAATATTAACCTGAACTTAAAAAAAATATTTGCTCATTAAAAGCCGTGTTAGGTTAGGTACTCACGCAATTTTCTATTAACAAAACATAAAACTATAATAACTTATTAAAACAATAGTTTTAACAAAAAAGAACATTATACCTAATGTTGATTTAGAGTGATCAAAACATAACTTCATAATGTCTAATTGAAATAGCATTCACGGCCTCGTGATACTTAGGAGAGCACCCTAAAGGTAAGTAAGGTAAGGGATAAGAACGAAAATAAAACGAGTAAGTTCTTATATTCAACTTTTGAAAATAAAAGTACAATAGCTCAGGCGATTACGAGGAAACCCTTCCGCGTGATCGCCTAGACTACTACTTAACCAGCACACTAATATTAATAATATTGTAAAATGATTATTTTGAAAAGAGCAACTGCTGAGTTTCTTGCCGGCTCTTCTCAGCAGAATCCGCTTTCCGAACCGGTGGTAGAATCATGACTTATCATAAGAGCCACAGGTTGGCCTACGTGAAATAAAAAATTTTAAATTTGAATTTGAATTTTAAACATAAACAGCTATGAAGCTGCTTAAGCTATGATCAAGAAGCGTTGCGTTGCGTTTAATTATGCATTGAGTTGAATGTACACACGGTGCAATCAAGTCAAAGTCAAAATCATTTATTTGCGAAGCTATAGCTTATATTATAATATTCTTATGCATCCAGCCATGACTAATCATAGCTAATTTTAATTTTACTTTTTTTTTTAGTTTTGAACCTTAAAACTTTAGTTGCAAGTCAGTGAGTAAAAATAAGTTAATAATAAGTTAATTCGGGTTTTATTTGCGACATTCGTAATACCTAATTGACTTTTAATTTTCTCATATTATTATTTACATAAAAGCAGACCATTACCAAATTATTTAATGAAATCATGTTTTTCTTATCTTTCATGCACTAGCTAACATAATAACATTAATTATTCATCACGTGGCAACCTTTAACTTATAAACTAACGCTTAGGTACAATGGGTAAACGTGGGTAAACGTTGATTTCATTTTACATTTCCACTTACTGGGCTAGAAACGTTCCATAAATATAAATTTAATTGAGGAAAATTCAAAAAGCGAAATATGAGAAGGAAGGTAACCAATTAAAATTAAAATTACGCAAGCCCATTAGACCATCTGGGGCCAAACGGTTGTGTGTAATCCATACAATCCATAGTAATAATAATACGTGTAATCATTATTTTATATTATGGTAATCACTATTTTATGCCATCCTTAGTTTCGCGTAATACCATTATTTTCAACCATCGATTTTAAAGCCTGAGTATGACCAGGTATGACTGAAAATGAGACAGCATTTAATAATACCCAGGTAGGTTTACCTAATTATAATATTACTATTTATTGGAACGAAGTTCCTTTTCGGACGGTTTGGCAGATGGAAGCTAGTCGAAAAAAAGTCTCGATATTTGTTGCCTTCGTTTATTAGTTGGGTCATTCTACCGAATGGTAAAAAAATAAAATATTTTTCTTTTTTTACAAATTAAACTTTTTATTAGCTTATTATAATAAGATGTAACCTAATAACTATCTTAAAAATAAAATAAGAGATCAATCACTATAATTTTAAGAAATAATTGCACATTTTGGTATTGTCGTATCGACAGGAGTGATAAGAATTTCGACATAAGTGACAGGAATTTTCTTAAAACTACTAATTAAAGTAAGCAAACAAAAAAGAATTATCAGTTCTAATTGTATTTGTTGTCAACAATCTAAATATGTCAATTACAAAAAATAAACTAAAGTAAAAAATTATACAAAAAAATAAGAAAAATGTTCTACAGAAATGACGACCTAACTGTAACATTCCTGTAGAACAAAACCTGAAAATTAGGAATATTAAAAAATATCATTTTCTTCGTCTGACAAAAACAAATTATTTGGTGAAGCATATTTCAGAATATTGTCTGAACGTTTTCCATAAATCGAGCGTGTCATATTTTCTTTAAAAAGTTTTCGTTTTTTTTATTGGAAAAATCTCTTCCTCATCAGAAGTATTATCAGATGCGTAGCATATTTTATAACAATTTCTTCCTTCTTATTAGGGTTCCTGTACATTTCATCTTCTTCTTCTGCATCAACCGATAGACGTCCACTGCTGGCCAAAGGTCTCCTACATGGACCTCCATAGGCTTCGGTCTTGCGCCCTCCTAAATCCAACGGCTCTCCCTCCCTGCGACTCATTTGATGTCGTCGGTCCACCCAGTGGGGGTCTGCCAACACTGCGCTTACCGGTGCACGGTTGCCATTCTAGCACCTTGGGACCGCAATGACCATCATCATCATCAATTGGTTGTGGTGCAGCTACTGGTTGTGAATTAATTGATTTTGTTAAATCAGGCTGATCATCAGTTTGTCGTTTATTGGAAGTCAAGTAAATAAACCCAATTTCATAATGAGAACAAATCAAATAGAGCTCTGGGTGTGTAGTCTCTAATCGACTTTATTTTTCCATCAAATTTATTTTGTATCTTTCTCTATCTTTTCTATGTCTTTCTTCTAGTTCAGCTTCAGACATCTTTTCTCTCTCTTTCGTACCCTTACCTTCTTTTACTCTTATAAATGATCTTTTTTTTCTTTTTCCGGTCTCTTTTTATCCGCCATACCTGCAAAAAGCACCAAAAGTAGCTACGCAATTTAGTTCTGTAGAAATAAGTCACTCCTGTAAATGAAGATATTTAAAAAGCAGTACGGTTTGTGAAATCATTCAGTAACGACAAAAGGCAGCATTGTATGTTAGTTTATTTTAAATTAAATTATAATCCAAGTAAAGCTTTTTTACAAAGACAAAATATTATAAGCTTACCAAGCAAATCATCATTTCTGTAGAAATACATCACTTCTGTAGAAAAATACGTCGACAGGAGTGAGTTCTACAGAAGTGACATTTCAACATAAAATACGCCCCCTGTGCGAAATTTTAGGTTATGAAAAGAAAATTCACTTGATTTCGATAAATAACCAACTAATAAAAGACGCCATGTAGTTATAATATTTTTAAATTGTTTACTTACGTTTTTTTGTTGAGTACAGAAGTGAGGACTTAACTTTGACACTGATGTTGAACGCATAATCAATTTTTTGTTTCTCGAAATAGAAATCACCTGCGAAAATATGGCTGCCACTAATATGTTTGTACAGGTTTAAGGATTGCTAGAAATAGAAAATAATGTTGCAATTTAAATTATAAAAATTCCACCGATTTTGGCAATTTCTTTCTACAGGTGTGATTATTTTTCACGAACATTGTATAATGTTCAAAAACTTTTAAAATATTAAGTGGTATTTTTTACAATTTTAGGGGGTGTTTCTTAATCATATACTTTACATATTATTTAATTAGACATACATGCATGACATTTTGAAATATTTTTTAGAGACACGTCATTATAACACCCCATGTCGCGAACATTCTACAGGACGTGAGCACTCACGTACTGTACCACTAAAAAAAAGTAAAATCTAATAATTAATTATAAAAATTGTTTTTCGATGTGTTAGATAAGGTCATAAATTTCAAAAATTAGCTATTAAAGCCACTTAAAATGTACAGAGCTACGATATATTTCATGCGAACACAAAAATAGCGTTTCGGTAGAATGACCCAGTTTATTACACGCATTGCATAATAACTTTGGCGGAAGGAGTGAAACTATCGGCTCGGGGGTTCGAATCCTTACTTCAAATTATTGTTGAATTATTATTAGGTATGCTTTTGTGGAACTCATTGTGGAAAAACTGCATACATAGCATAGTATCTATTGAATTGTAAACTTGTTTTGAAAACAAGCAACCGCCGAGTTTCTGGCTGGTTCTTCTCGGCAGGAAGGGCATTCCGAACCAGTGGTAGACTCATCGACGCAGCGAGAAAATTAGCAGATACCTACCAAAATATCAAAAGAATATCCGACTCGAAAAATACTAGTTAATTAGGTAAGTACATCATTTTACACGCATGGCATGCAGATAATTCGAGCTTTTCCAGAAATAAAGATAATTTAAATTTAAATAAGATTTCCAGAAATAAAACCGAGTCTGGATTCAATTTACCCGACGGCATTATATACTTAATTTAGCAAGAGAATACTTACCGGAGAAGGATTTGTTCATCTCGAATTGCTTTGTCAAGTTCGGCGTCGTCGTCTCCGATGCTCGCCACCAGCAAATCACTAGCTTAAAGTATAATCGAAACCTGCATAGATATGGAATCGGATCTTATATTATAAGAGATAGCTGTACTTTTGGTAACTATCGCTAGGAAAGCTGATTCAGTATTTGGTGGTTGTAGGGGCCTTCTTCTGATGAGGTGATTCATACAAAACGTAGGCAAATCTTGAGTAGTGGTTTTATGATGTTATATCATAGCGTGTTTTTTAGGGTTCCGTACCCAAAGGGTGCCAACGGGACCCTATTACTAAGCCTCTGCTGTCCGTCTGTCTGTCCATCCGTCCGTCCGTCCGTCCGTCTGTCAGCGGGCTGTATTTCGTAAGCAAACAAAATGAAGAAATGGGGGGCCGTCAAAGTTTTCGGTTTTAGACCACTTTTGTCACGGGGTCTATCTCAAAAACTAAACGACTTAGGAATTTGAAATTTCTGTATACGTATGTATGTTATGTTCGTGTAATAATATTTAAACAACAAATACTGAGAACACCGATTTATGATGCGGTTTATAAGTAATTGTGGGCAAAACAAAAGAGCATTTTTCCCCATTATGCTAATTTAGTACTATCTAAGAACTAAGTATTAATATAATATTTAAATATCTAGTTATACTAGAAAAGTGATTTGGTCATATGCACGGAATCCTAAAAGAGGGAGGCCTCACTCGCACTTGGCCGATTTTTTGTAACCATAACTCGTCTTTGAGCGGCGATAAATAATTATTTAACCAACCGCATGCGGGCAGACAGTCACCATTCTCATCAGAGGAGGGCCCATCAAAATACTGAATCAGCTTTCCTAGCGATAGTTACCAAAAGAATAGATATCTCTTAATTTATTAGTTTACATAAATTTGTCATGCTGTATACCTTCATGGTGTAAGGGACCCGTTAACGAAAACTTTGTGGATAGGTTATAATGAAATTACAAATACCACTCGTTTCGGAAATGATGGTTTACCAATAAAGTATTTTTTGAGCAATGTATCGCGAACAACGAACGCCGATACCTACATTGTTTTGAAATTTTTATAAACAGCTGATCGCGCGCATACTTTGGTGTTTTGTGTTAAATCCTACTTACTACCTACTTACTAATATTATAAATGCGAAATTATGCTTGTTTGTTGGTTTGTCCTTCAATCATGCCGCAACAGGGCTACGGATCGACGTGATTTTTTGCACTTTGTCAAATTTAATGCTACCAAAACACTAGCGTGTTTATTCACCGCCAAACGGAGTCCGTTCCCCCTGACTCCGACTTTCCGAAATGTATCCGTACCGGTCACTGACAGTATTGATCTTCTTGGTATAAATATCTCGTCAAACCTTAACTTCGGACGATGCATCGAATCCAAGGCAAAAACTGCTGGCAAGAAACTTGGTATCCTCAATAAGGTCAAGCGCTACTTCACGCCGGAACAGCTTGTTACCTTGTATCAAGCACAAGTTCGATCGTGCATGGAGTACTGCAGCCATTTATGGGACGGCTCTGCCAAGTACCAGCTTGCTGCATTGGATTCGGTGGATAGACGCGCCAGAAGACTCATTGGCGACGAATCGCTAATTAACTCCAAACTTCAAAGTCTGGAACATCGGCGCAAGGTTGCCTGTCTGTCGGTATTCTACACGATATATTTCGGTGAGTGTGCTCAAGAACTATTCGGATTAGTTAATACATCACCCTTCTACCATCGAACCGCAAGGCTTCGCTCGAATCTGCACCGCTACGTGGTCGAAATTCCACGATCCCGCACTAAGCGCTTCGCTTCCTCGTAACTAATACGCACCGCTAAAATTTGGAATGCCCTTCCGGCTTCCGTTTTTCCAAATGACTATAACTTGGGTACCTTTAAATCAAGAGTTAATAGGCATCTTCTAGGCAAGCGCGCTCCATCTTAGGCTGCATCCTCACTTACCATCAGGTGAGATTGCAGTCAAGCGCTAGTCTATATATTTAAAAAAAAATTAAAAAAAATAAAAAAGTAAAAAAAATAAAATAAAAATGGGTATAGCTGAGGACTTGGAGAGTGACATAGGCTACTTTTTATCCCGGAAAATCAAAGTTTTACGGGATTTTAAAAAATAAATCTACGCGGACCAAGTCGCGGGCATCAGATAGTATTTAATAACTTCATTTGTTGTTTTTCAATTGAACTCAAGTTGAGATACATAATATACGATTCCATGTTGTAATTAATTAAGAAACTGAAAAAAAAAATTGACAACATCACGACGATGTAAAATCCCAACTCTGAGCGACTCAGTATGGTTAGTCCGAGTTTTAATACGTTTGATCGTAATAGTAAGCTATGACATTAGCATCAAAGTAAAATGAACCATAATTGTATCAATTTAAATTCACAAATTCAATACAGACGATTTTAGTTTGGAGCGTTTTTGTATAAGTAAACGTATAAGAATAGGTACATACACGAAATTGAGCTGTAATTCAATACAGTTATGGTTAATTTTACTTTGATGCTAATGTCATCGTTTACTATTTATAGTTAACTATCAAATCTTGTACTAAACGTACAGAATCATGTACTGAATCCCTGGTTTCCGTTTTCGTAATCGTAAGCATGTCCCTTACACCCAGTATTAAACTAATTTTAATAGGACTCGATTTTATGATAATATCGTCAATGTTACAGTTTATCGTTGGGATACATTCATTGATTTCATTATTCTCAACTCATCCACTAGACACAGGTCTCCAAGTGCGGATTGGCGGAGTTTAAACACCCGTGAGAACTGAGAATATTTTTATGGTGAACTCTGCAGGTTTCCTCACAATATTTTCCTCCACCTTAATGGTGCATAATATCTATAAAGATTTAAAATCGTTTCTAATCCCTCACTCTCATCGTCCGATGGGAATGCAATCCGCGACGTCATCGAGCGCTGGACTTACGTTCTCTCTTTTATATTTATATAAATCCAAAAACCTTTTTTTATCTGACTCGGGACTCTAATCCCGGGCCCCATGATCAACAGTCGAGCATGCAGTCTATCCTTAGCGTAATAAGTTTATACTGTAGACATTTGTAGATTAGATATCGTTAAAAAGAATCTTTATTTCCCAGGGGAAATTAAAAAAAACATGAGGCTAGATAGATTCAAGACTTTCGTACAATTTCATCCCTCGAAATTATTGTGTGCCTACCTAAACATTATTATTAACTAGATCCATGGAACTAGGAATTACAGCTACACTATATCAAAGTATTCTTTTGTTTAATTTAAAGTATACCTATACGCCTCCCACTAGAACCCTCCCGAAAATATAATCAGGTGCTAATTCGGTAGGTAGGTAGTACATAATCTCAAACGTAAAAGAAATGAGAAAAATCTAATCAAAATTTTCCCTGTGGAAAAGCTGACATTATTTTTTGATCTTTCAATTTGTATAGCTTGTAGATTGTGAACAAGTAACAACTGAATCAACGCAAATCTAAGTAGGTATGTATGTATGACTATACAAATAATTTGTCTAAATAATTATTTAAATATTTTTTCGGATGTTACAGGTACTAATATCCTTTAAATCTAATTAGTATGGAAGATACATATTATACCTACTCGTAGATAATTGAAAACGGTCATTGTGACGAAAATTAAAAATTCATTCGTTGACGCCTATATAAGAGTTCCACACTTCATCAACTTAATAATTTTATAATAATATAATTAATCTTTGAAGCCATTATTATTACGGAAGCTGTTAGCACACATTACACTTAAATATGCCATATTACATTAAGGAGACAAATGTTGCGAGAAATAACGTGGCGCTTCTTGAGTCATGTGACATCGAGCTTGATCATCTAAAATGTCACCTCAAAGCGTAAGATGTCACCCCATCCACGTGTTGCATTTCAACATTCCAATATTAGTGATTCGAACAAAAGATACTAAATATGTACTGAAATGTAGAATATGATGGTAGGTGAAGTCAAAGAATGTCCTTTAACGTGTCCTAGAGCTAAAGTAGCTCAATAAAAACCCTGCTTTCAGTCTAACATCACTCACCTACGATAAGTAGGTACCTAACTGTCTTTCGTTTTCATGGAAAGAGCAACTGCAGTAGTAGAGATCCAAACTAATATTATAATCGTGAAAGTAACTCTGTCTGCCGGTTTGCTACGCCTCAACCGCCGAACCAAATTTGTTAAATTTTGCTATAGAGATAGAATGGACCTTGGAAAAGGACATAGGCTGCCTCCTCTTGTAAAGATTAAACGTGAAGGGTTGAAACAGGGGATGATACGTATAGTTTTGGTAATTCGTTGGTTGGCGGTTCGAAACCTGAACCAATTTTGATATTTTTTCTTTCTTTAATGGAAAGTGTTTATTATCAGGCAAGTATAGTATAATTTTGGTGAAGATCTAATAAATATTGCTGGAGATAGATGAACGCGAATGAAGTCGCGAGCATCAGCTAGTTCACTATAGACGAATGAATTCCCTATAATAAAGTCTCCTATAATAAAGTTAAAAACTCTCCGCTTTTCATCGTGTGACGCTCAAGTAATAATACATATTAAACTCTAATGCAACAGGAGTTTTACCACCTTGTCAACGGTTGCCTTCACTTCACCACTGCCTTTGTTATTGGTGAGGTTCACTTGGAACGCTACGTCTTGTTTGAACTTATGTTCTGTTATTGGTGCCGCGAATCGCGATACGACACAACTTTTGTCGTGCAACCTACTAAATAGAGTTTAATTTTATTATCAAAATAATCACAACTTCAACAGACATCCATACTTACTTGTTACTCATCCAGTAATAAATGAGCGGGTTGATCATAGAATTAGACATCGCCAGCCAGTAGAATGCTAGATAGACGTGCTGGGCAAAGGGCGAAGACGCGAGCGCTTGGTGGTGGTACACCAGCACGAAGTACGCGTGGTACGGCAGCCAGCAAAGCGCGAACACCATGACGACCAACACGAACATTCTTACCACCTATAACAATCATCATCATCATCATCATTAGCAACCCATCAACAGCGCACTACTGAGCGCAGGTGTCCTCTCAGAGAAAGGTTATAGGCCATAGTCCACCACGCTGGCCCAATGCGAATTGGTGGACTTCACACATCTTCAAGAACATTATAAAGAACTCTCAAGAGTGCAGGTTTCCTCACGATGTTTTCCTTCACCGTTGAAGCAAGTGATATTTAATTGCTTAAACGCACTTGACTCCGAAAAGTTAGAGGTGCGTACCCGGGATCGAACCTGCGACCCTCCGAATAGGAGACCACAGTCCTAACCACTAGGCTATCACTGCTTCCTATTTAACAATCAGCTTATTATAATTATTATTGATTTTTAAAAACCGTTAGACCGATTTCGATAAAATTTAAATAGGGCCACCTAGGAAACATACCCTTTGAATCAAAAAAAGACTTTTCCAAATCGGTTCAGGCGTCTTCGAGTAATCGGTGAACGAACATACATAAAAAAAATTAATTGAGAACCTCCTCCTTTTTTGAAGTCGGTTAAAAATATAATGCAATAAAAAATATACGCAATGTACTTATATACCTATCAACTTAAAAGATGTAAGTATCCATATAAATAATTTTAATTACAAAAACAAAAAAACCTACGTTAAAAAATTTTTACTCAACCGATAGACGTCCATAGTTGGACATGATTACTTAGTCTCTTGAAATGATCGCCACAGAACACGATCCTGAGCCACCTACATCCAGCGGCTGCAGAGACTCTAGATAACTAGTGGGGGGAGTGTACCAACGCTGCGCTTCCCGGTACGGAATCGCCATTCTAGCACCTTGGGACCCCAACACCCATCGGTTCTTCAAGTGAACCTGACCCATGCCAACTACAGGCCACGATTGAAAAGCATAGACTAGCCAACCCGTTCTGCAAGCGTAGCATTTCAACTGCCAGCATCCTTGAAATTAACGGTACTGGAAGGCTGAAAACCTTAAGGTGGAAGACAAGGGTCTGCCCGCGAAATTCAAATTTAATTTGGTTTTTTGCAATTTGTAAACTAATACGAAAAAGTAGACTTATGGCATTCTAATTGCGACAATGGCAGTATCATCTTCACAGGTTTATATAAAAATCTTTTTGAAAGTGTCCAGTTGAAGAAATTAATCAAAATATCGACTACTTTGTGAGGAACTCACGTCCAACTCAGTATTTTGATTAATTTCTTAAACTGATCACTTTCAAGTAAAGATTTTTATGTAAGCCTGTGAAGATGATGCAATTAGAAGGCCATAACATAAGCCTACTTTGTCGTATTAGTTTACAAATTGCGAAAAACCAAATTAAATTTGAATTTCGCGGGCAGACCCTTGTCTTCCAGTTCAAAACCCACCCGTATCATTATATTGTCGTACACACTCCTAGCACAAGCTTTGCGCTTGGTTAGTAACGCCTTATCCAAAATTTCCAGTTACAAAAAAAAAACATGTAGGAGTAAAAAGCACTTAATTTAGCTTTTGTTCTTGAAGACCATTATTTACAGTCATGCCTTTCATATCCTCAGAGACAGCGAATTTTTTCGTTCAATTAGTTGGCACATTTATTTTTGTAAAAATTATATATAATAATATGTATATTTTTTGGCTAACAAAGTAGGCATTCGTGGGGATAACGATGTTTTGGGCCATATCCTCGGCCATTTCCTTGTTCAAAAAACATTTTTGTTGTTATTAGTGTTGTTGTAAAGCATTATTAGCTTTTTATGATATTTTTGTTGAGTAAACCACGGTTTTAACACAGTTTAATGGACTACAGCCAAAACCAAAGGAAGGTTTAGGCATTTTAGCAGCAGTCTATGTATGTATGTATGTATGTATGTATGTATGTATGCATGCATGTATGTATGTATGTATGTATGTATGTATGTATGTATGTATATATGTATGTATGTATGTATGTATGTATGTGATACAAAGAGAGAAAATAAAAGAGTTAAAGTAAAGTATAGAGTTCCCGCGGGAATCATATTTAAGACCTTAATCCACACGGACGAAGCCGCGAGCATCATCTAGTAAACTATAAACCTCGAAGATAAATAATAATGTTTTGCTAATGAAATATACCTACTTAATACTGAGCTTATATCAAGTATAAGACGTATCGTACCTACTTGATTTGAATATTATTACTGCAAACATACTCATTTCTCAGCAGATTACTCAGCTTAAATCGAATCAGTAAAGATGAAATATAGAAACTAACTAAAATACGAAGGACGTCACCCCATATTACTGAGAAGATAACTTTAGTATGAGATAAGCTGCTAGTTATTGGTGATCTATCATGATCAAAAAGTTTTTATGGGTATAGTTACAAAAAAACTTCTACTCGTAATATTGTATCACGCACGCCCTCTGACGCCTACGTAGTTATTTGTCGCCTAAAAATATTTTGGAGAATCAATAAATTATATAAAATAATTAATGTGTGTGTATTAATTAAAAATTCTCAATATTCTAATGGTTAAGGGTGCGAACTAAAAAGTCAAAGGTTTAATCCCAATTATAATTAGGTATGCTTTAGTTTAGTGGAACTCATTGTGGAAACACTGCATACATAGCAAGTGTCTATTGAATTGTAACTTGTTTTGAAAAGAGCAACCACCGAGTTTCTTGCTGGTTCTTCTCGGCAGGAAGGGCATTCCGAACCAGAGGTAGACTCATCGACGATTCAAAAGCACTTGTAAAAAAGTTTATTTGGATAAAAAACATTTCTATTCTATTCTAAGGAGGAGAACATTAGTCAATTCAATTGAAATTATTTTGAAAATTTTGAACGGGGGATGCTTTATTGTCAACTAGCGACCCGCCCCGGCTTCACATAGGTAGTAGAGCATATTACGTCATGCTTTGCAAACTCCTTGGAATGTTTTATCCTACTAATATTATAAAATATGCGAAAGTTTGTGAGGATGTATAGATGGATGTTTGTTACTCTTTCACGCCACTACGAATGAACCGATTTGGTTGTTTGGCACAGAGATAGAATATAGTTTGGAATAGCACATAGGCTACTTTTTATCCCGGAAAATTACAGAGTTCCCCGGGAATCAAAAACTTTAATCCACGCGGACGCGGGTCGCATCGCAGAAAGTTCAAGACTTGCTGCCATCTTTGAAGAGTCTTGTGAAGGGTCTTAGCTATTAATTAGACATTAATTAGCTTAGACATTAATTCCAAATAGACTAAATCCATTAACCTCCAAACCCCAGATGTTTGTACCATTGTGTTTGTTTTGTAGCCTACCCGTGCGAAGACGGGGCGGGTCAACTACTTTTTAAATAAAACCTTAGAATTCAAAATGTTAAGAAGAATTGAAAGCAAATCGTTAAAGATCACACTGTGGGTGGTGCTTTATCTTTTATAATGTATAACAATGAAAACTTTTGAGGAAAGGATTGAAATTATAATGATCAAAATAAATAATTGAACGAAACAGTCGACTGACCCGACATCTCTGAGACACGAAACCTCATAAAACTGTAATAAGAGCAGGGTGAAAATGGATTTAGTTTTTTCTTACATGTTCGCTTTATATCCGGCAAAAATCCTGTTAACGATCAAAGGGATCCGATCCGATGGTTGGATACAAGCTTAAAGCCGTCCTACAAGTATCTCCTATTCCTTTTTATAGGACTCAGGCTACACCAAACCAGGCTAAATCTAACAGGAAGGACATTTATCGGAGATGATTATTTTGATACTCAGTACTCAGAATTTAACAGAGGCGCTGTTGTATTTTGTGCATAATCCGTATATTGTATGTATGATCATACTTACATACATATTTGTTTATTCCTATTATGTTCTTTTTCTTCTTAAATAAAATAATCAGTGATTGTTTGTTTCTATTTTACGCCCGAATTAACCTTGACTACCTACCGGATATACCCTACAACGGATATGATTGAAATATGGAATTACGCAATAGTTGTTTCACCCTGGAAATTGACATAAAATTAACTGTTAAAAACTAAGTCGTGTTCAAAATCTAATAAAAAAAGAATGTAATAAAATAATAATTATGTAGTTACATAAAATATTTTACAATCGATTATTCTGAACACAGCAGCAAGATTAATTTTTTTTTGTAGAATTCTATAAAATACCTAATCAATCTGAACTTGACTCCTCTGCCCGGCATGACAATGAATACTTGTGGGATCGAACCGCCGAACTTTCAGTTTTCAGTCCGCACCTTGAAACCGCTAAGCTATTGATAAAGAATGTGAAAAAAAAAACTACAGATAATATTTCAAAATTAGTTTCGTCTTGAAAAACATAAGTAAATAGGTATATTTATTACCTACTCATAGATCCATACTAATACTTTGCAGTTTTTAATCTTAATATATATAAATTACGTGTCACGTTGTTTGTCCGCGATGGACTCCTAAACTACTTAACCGATTTTGATGAAACTTCGTAACTACCTGTAATTTGGTCCAACTTAAAAGATAGGATAGTTTTTTGGATTAGGATAGTTTATTTGTTTTATTTATATAGATAAGTTGGCGGAACGAAGTTCGCCGGTTCGCGACGTTTTTCTTAAGAATGGTTATCAAATACGACGTTGTCCGATTTAATACCTCGAAAACTACTGAATATATATATATATATATATATATATATATATATATTTATTTTCTTGTGGTGTTAAGAATTGATTATAAAAGCCAATAATGTCAAAATCAAGATTTCGCTGTATATTCATATCCGAGTGTCCTACGACAGTGTCGAATTGTGAGCAAGCGTAACGAGAACGGTTAAATATTATTGTTTTTGTTAATGATGTAAATCGAACTATCTCTAATGGATGACTTTGGTTAACATTAGCGGACTATATTATGTGGATTAAAAAAATATACTTACGAGACATACCTACATAGATTTCACTCCCCGAAACGCCTAGTGAAGCTAAATTACATACATAATGCTAGCTTCTACCCCCACAACTTCGTCCGCGTGGAATTAGGGTTTCGTGGTGGAATTTTCAAAACTGTGAAACACATTTACTTCTTATTTTTAATGGAAAGCCAAAATACCAAGTTTCATGGATATAACTTGAGATGAAAACTAACCTAAGAAGTTATCCGTTCCATTTCCTAACAGAGAATCCATTCCATTTCGTAATTGAAATCTGTGATGGCCATGTAGCTTTTAGCTGTATTTTTTATGACTTGTAAAGTAATTAATTTCGCAAAGCAACTCTCAAATATTTTTAGAGGATAATATAAGTAACAAGCTGATGCTCGCGACTTCGTCCACGTGGATTTAGTTTTAAAATCCCACGGGAACTCATTGATTTTGCCTATGGTCACCCTCCAGGTTCTGAAATATATCAATCTATCTAACCTATCCAAAAAAATCACGTCGATCCCTAGCTTTGATGCAGCGTGATTGACTGATAAACCAACAAACAAACACACTTTCGTATGTATTAGTAAGGAAGAATTAAAACTACGATAATAAAGGCGATCTAATTAAATTTTAGAACACAAAAGCTACTATTGTGACTTAAATATTATGATGATGATGATACTTTTTGTAGAGAATAAATAAGTACTTTAATCATGTAGATTGTAGTATGTACATAATTTTTATGTATTATCAATAGTTTTCTCAGCACACGCCAAATAATGCATTTTTTAGACAAAATTTTGCTACTTTGGGTTACATTATTGCAATTTTCTTAAGGATCTCTAATTTTTTGAAAATAAATTATAGCCTATGTTACTTCCTGATAACTTAGCTTTCTATTGGTGAAAAAAATGGTTAAAATCTGTCCAGCAGTTATTTGGTACAAACAAACAAACAAACAACGAAAACAAAAAATCTTTCCTCTTTATAAAATTATAGTATAGACTTCCTTTATCAATAGTGTGTGCAACTCGGCTGGGCAGCGTTCGGGAAGCTTCGAGATGTCTTCTGTCCAAATCCAAAATCCCTCAGTGCCTCAAGACTAAAGTCGTCATCTAAAAGATGACTTACGGATCCGACACATAGTCGCTAATTATGGGCCTCATAAGAAGACTCAGGGTCACTCAGCGGGCGATGGAGAGAGCTATGGTCGGAGCGTCCCTGCGAGATCAAATCAGAAATGAGGAAATCCGCAGGGGAACCAAAGTCACCGACATAACTCAGCGAGTCACGAAACTAAAGTGGAAATGAGCGGGGCACATAATTCCAAGAGCTGATGGTTGTTGGGGCCCGAGGTGCTGGAGTGACGACCCTGCACCGGGAAGCGCAGTGTAGACAGACCCCCCATTAGGTGGACCGATGATATCAAACGAGTCGCAGGGAGCCGCTGGATTCAGGCGGCGCAAGACCGAGGCCTGTGGAAGTCTATGCAAGAGCAGTGGACGTCTATCGGTTGATAAAGAAAAGAGAAGAAGATAGTGTGAGCCGTTTTTTCGTTTGTTACTTTACGAGATAAATAACGAAAACAAAATAAAGTCCCTACTCTGTCTCCCGCTCACCCTTATTCATCAAGACTTTTGGTATGTTCATTAGCTCACTCTCCCTGAGAAGTGACAATATTGCAAAATTTCAAATTTTTGGAAATTATGTCCCATAATGGCCTTAGATCTGCTTAATTTGACTAATTTTTAAGAGTTTGCTGATGGAGCAGCAAATGGTTGGATGGATCGCTGCAGCAATTTTTTAACCTTTTTATAAATATAATAAAGAGATCTTTGAATAGGGAACTCATTCCTGTAATTTTAGCGTAATTCCAAGTGGGGCAATTTTTTAAGTCTTTAATGGCGTTGAGTTTAGGCGTTGATCACCAAACTTTGTTCGGTAGGTACTTGAACTTATGTTTATAGATACACTTGATTTCACAAAAAAATTAATGTAACTTTAACAACATTATAAAAATGAAATCGCCTGTCAAAAAAATGTGAAAATTGACAGCTGATAAGTTCCTTTTTCACCTCAATCACCTCAAATATGGAATTTGATATCTTCTAGAAAAGATCTTGATAAGTAGGGCAGATGTTCTAACACGGAATATGAAACAGTGGCCCCAAATATTTGATGTGAAAGCACTCAGCAAATATGTATATCTAATGTGATGTGGAATGCGATGATAATATCGTCAATATTTCGTGTCACTGAATCGCGAGAATGTTGAGTGTCACTGAGCCTGACTGTATGTCAAAAGGAGATTGGTAAGTTTCTTGGGGAGCTTGGGCCATAAAAGTGCCAACATACAAAAACATTAACAAATGGAAAGTATTTTTTATTAAAATATTACAAAAAGAACAATAAAACATGGCTTATTCGATTAATACTTTAGAATATGTATGTCTTCTTCTTCTTTATCAACCTTTAGATGTCCACTGCTGGACATAGGTCTCCTGCATGGACCTCCACAGGCTTTGGTCTTGCGCCGCCTGAATCCAGCGGTTCCCTGCGACTCGTTTGATGTCGTCGGTCCACCTAGTGGGGGTCTGCCAACACTGCGCTTACCGGTGCGGTGTCGCCACTCCAGCACCTTGGGCCTCCAACGACCATCAGCTCTTCGAAATATGTGTTCCGCCCATTTCCACTTCAGTTTCGCGACTCGCTAAGCTATGTCGGTGACTTTGGTTCTCCTGCGGATCTCTTCATTTCTAATTTGATCTCGCAGGAATACCCCAAGCATAGCTCACCCCATCGCTCGCTGAACGCTGAGTGACCCTGAGCCTTCTTATGAGGCCCACAGTTAGCGACCATGTCTCGGATCCATAAGTCATCACTGGCAACATGCACTGTTCGAAGACTTTAGTCTTCAAGCACTGAGGAATTTTGGACGAGAAGACATCTCGGTGTTTCCCGCACGCAGCCCAGCCGAAATGAATGAAAATTAAGATAATTTGTATGTAAATTAAAAAAATACATTTTCTATAAAATTAACCAAAAATTATATAAAAATATACAACTCATTGAGATTCCCTTTTTTTTAATCGGTGAGTTAAAAAGAAATTAGATAGCAAAAATTAGTTTCCAAGAGAGTCCAAAATCAAAAAATTTTGAATTCAAGATTTTGAGGAAACAATTATTTATTCTTTCTAAAAAAATGTTGTTCAGTTCTCATGCTCGTAAAGTTTTATGCAATGGAGTAGCGGAAAACAAACATATAAATCTCTTAAAGAGCTTTTAAAGTTATTTCAGATTTGCCAAAAAACTATAATTTTTTATAGTTTTATAGGAGAGAAGACATCTAGTTTAAAATGTTTCATTTTCTCAAATTCAAATTCAAATTCAAATGTTTTATTTGCAAGATTGAGTACATAATATGATCTTATACAATTATCTAAGCGCTTCAATCTGCCACATAGTAGCATGCAAAAGAATAGTCATACAAAATTTAATATTTAAATCTATAATTTTTAAATTCAAACAATGTCATACTCATTCTAACTGTTAATGATAAAAATAATGTCAGTTCTATTAATTTTAAAAAAAAATTAAACAATGTCATTAATATTTTTGTCCTGAATAAATTCATCAACAGTATAGTAGCATTTGTTTAAAAGTATTTTGTATAGTTTTGATTTAAATCGATTAGCATTTAGGTTTTTTATACTGTCCGGTAACTTATTATAGAGGCGTACGGCCATGCAGTAAATATTTTTTTTAAATAAATTTATTCTTTGTCTTGGAATTATAAGTTTATTTTCATATCTGTTGGATCTTGTAATTGTGTCAGCTATGCGTGGAAAATAGTCCCTATGCTTATGAACAAAAACTGAGACTTCATATATGTAGAGACTTGGAAGAGGCAGTGTCTTGGTACTTTTAAAGAGTGGCCTACAAGATTCCAAAGGTGCGGCTCCGCAAACGGCTCGAATACATTTTTTTTGAATACGAAACACTTTTATCACATCAACAGAGTTGCCCCATAGGATTAATCCGTAACGTAAAAGAGAGGAAACATACCCGTGGTATGCGCAAAGAGCCGTCTCTTTTGATGTTACACTTTTAAGTTTGTATAGAGCGTACACAAATCGATCTAGTTTTTTACATAGAGAATCTATATGAATTTTCCAATTTAAAAACTTATCCATTGCTACACCAAGAAACACAGTATGGTCAACCTGTTCAATAGGTAAATTATTGCATGTAACTTTAATATTTATTGGAAAACTATTGTATGTTTGAAACTGTATATATTTAGTCTTACCAACATTTATACATAAATTGTTTTGGCTCATCCATTGAACAACTTTATTTAGGTTTTCATTGACTTCCTGTTCAAAAGTTTCCCTGTTTTTACATTGTATTATGAGAGTCGTGTCATCAGCAAATTGGATACAGTTACATTCGACTGAGTCAGGTAGGTCATTCGCATACAATAGAAATAACAGTGGTCCCAAGATACTTCCTTGTGGCACACCATACTTGTTTGTCCTAAAGTTTGATGTAAATGATCCCCTTGTATTGCCGCAGATTTTATTAATTTGAACACTCTGTTGTCTATTATTTAGGTAGCTATGAATCCATTGGTGAGCATTCCCTCTTATTCCATAATTCTGTAGTTTATTTAAAAGTATCCTGTGACAAACAAGATCGAATGCTTTAGACATGTCCAGGAAAATACAAGCTATTGGAGTTTTTCTATTTAGACTCTCTGTTATTTGCTTAGTAAGCGCAAAACAAGCTAATGACGTAGAACTATTTTTTAAAAATCCAAATTGTTGAGGTTTTAACAAGCTATATTTTGATACAAATTGATATATTCTTTTGTACATAACTTTTTCGAATATTTTTGATAGGATAGGTATGAGTGTAATTGGCCTATAGTTATTGAGTTCTTTTTTCGATCCTTTTTTGTGTACGGGTTTAACTACAGAGTATTTTAATCGGGACGGGAATTCACCTTGTGATATGGAGAGATTTATAATGTGACTCAGAGGACGTGATATATGTTTGGCGCAAAGTTTTACAGCTCTTGTATTTATTTCGTCATAACCTGTAGAGTTAGTGTTTTTTAATTCCATGATAATTTTATATATTTCACTGTCGTCAGTAGGGTAAACGTAAATGCTGTCTCTAATATTATCATTTTTACTGCTTAAGAGGGGTGAATTGCTCGTATTATTGGTAGTATTAGATAAATTTATAAAATACTCATTAAATTTTTCTGCTATATCATTTGCGTCATTATATTCAATACTGTTGATTTCAATACTATTAATTTCCTGGATTTTATCATTTTTTGCGGGTAGAGAATACTTTTTTATTACAGTCCAGGCTGCTCTACACTTATTTTTTGAACGTATGACGTATTTGGCATTAGCCAAGCTTTGTGCTTGGATAATGCATTTCTTAAATAATCTATTATAATTTATGTATTTATCCTTGTTTATTTTTTTATTACTAGAGTTTAGACGATATGATAGGTATAAAACTCTCTTTCTAATGCTGCACTTCTTTATACCTCTTGTGATCCAGGAGTTTATTTTATTATTTTCAAACACTTTAACTTTAATTAAAGGAAAACATAGTTTATAAAACAAAGTAAGTGTATCATGAAAAGAATCGAATGCACTATTTGTACCCGTCTCTTCAAATATATCGTTAAAAGTTAATGATTCAATGTACTCACAAAATTTTCTAATGTTATCTTTGCTGAAGTCACGTTTAAATTCAAACCAGTAAGGGAGGTTACTTTTATTTGAAATACTAATAGGAGTTTCGAAAGCTATCGATTGACAGGTTTCATGATCAGATAATCCCATATAATGAAGCTCAGCTGTTACATCTGGGATATTACTAGCAATTATATCTATACAGGATTTTTTCCTAGTGGGTCTTAAAATATGTTGATTCAAATTACAATTATTTAGTATCGATTGCAGTTCCTGTGACACTGAATTATTAGTGAGTAAATCAATATTCCAGTCGCCACAAAGGATAATGCGTTTTTTCTTTTTTCTAATTAAAATATTTGTCAAATTACTAAGATTTTGTAGAAATGCATTAACATTCGAGTTAGGTATTCTATATATACAAACAATGATAGCACTGATAGAGGTTATTTCGGTAGCACAGTATTCAAATACATATGGAATTGGTTTAACAGTCAAAGCTACGGGTTTATATTCAAAATTATTTTTTATAAGAATACAGCTCCCACCTCTTCGTTCCGAAAGCCTGGAGTAGGAGGCCACTAATTTATAATTCTTTAACTGAAGGTTTGATTCAGTGCCTTGTTTCATAAAAGTCTCTGTTAAGCAAATAATATCAATGTTACCTACTTTAGGTTTGAGATCTTCTATTGCAAGGTGAAACAGTTCTTGCTTATTCAAAATGCCTGCTATATTTTGATGTAATAAGGTAATGTTAGAAGAAGTTAGAGTATTATGCACGAAAAAATTGTTCTCTATTATTTTCAGTAGTTGGACCAGCTTTATTTTTATTAATTTTATTGAAAAAATTTGGTATTGTCTTTTGGATAAGCTTCACCTTAGAGTTTAAGGAATTCGATATTTTAGGTTTTTTTTCAAAATAATAAGGTATAGTGCCTTTTTTGACTCGGGTATAATATTTATTTGGCTCATAATTTGCATTATTCATAGTTTTTAATACGTTATTGATTATTAGGGGTGTCTTTTTGTTGTATTTTACTATGTAGAGTTTATAATATTCCAAATAATCAATCTCAATATTTATTTTAGAGGATAGCTGTTGGAAATTCTGTTGTAGAGTTTTAGGAGTGTTTGCATTATATTTATAGTTGTTTATCGTATTTATAAATTTGCAATTCATAAAATTTTGTGTCACTAGCTTAATGCTATTATTCAATAATTTCACATTTAAATAGGGGTTTTCTAAAACATTTAGCACAAAAACTTGACATTGTTTGAGTTTGTACAGGGCATTACTTAATTCTGATAGCATAGAATACGGATTTTTTTCGTTAGATCCTATTCCCAAAATAACAATATCATTATTATTCAGATTCTTAAGTAAGCCATCGCAGCTGCTGAGTACTTGTGCTGCAGTTGCCTGTGGTTTCACAAATGAGGAAACAGTGTATACATCATTCCATCGACTTTGGCGCTTTCTCGTGATTTCTCTTGATAATCCTCGTGCTATTTGATCGCCAAGTATTATTATCTTTGAAGGCTTAAGATTATTTTCAGTTGATGTTTGATTTATTAGTGTTTCTTGGGTGGGTTGATTTCCTTGTATATCTTGATTTTTCTTATTAGCAGGTTTTACCAATTTTGGTGATTTAATAGATACTAGTTTATTAGATATGACTTCCTTTCTTAGTATTATAGACTCTTTCGGTGTGGAGAAATTGGCTCTATCGACATTATCAGCGATTGGCGTAGAAAAAGTATTCAGGCTAGATTCAGGAACTCTCGCTGCTGGTGTTCTTGCAGGTGTAGTTTGTTTAGATTGTCTTTCCATTGACCTCAAAGGCGTAGAAGTTACAGAGGTCACGCCATCAGTTAGTAGTGCCTTAAACATTTTAATTTGTTTTACATTGTCTTCTAACATTTTTTGAAGATTTGAATTTTCTAGGTTGAGTCTCGCTATTTCATCATGAGCACTTTCTAATTGAGAAGACAATGCCTTTATTTCTTGTTTTAAGTCGTTAATGCGCGAATTATCTGCCGTGGATAGGTCCGGTAAACTACATGCGCTGATATCTTTTAAAGTTGAATGGTCTCCCAAAGAGCTATATGTTTCATTTCCTAGAGATCGGTTGTGTAAAATGGGTTTTAATATCTTGGGTAAGTTATCCATTTCCGGTTGGGTATGTTTTTTTAATGTTGTTTCCTGTGAATTTGACTTTAGGTTCTTGCATTCATTGCATTTCCATTTTGCCTTTGTATCTATTGACATTGTATTAAATCGTTTTTGAGTAACGCTGGCACATCTTAAGTCCAATAGGTTACTGCAATTAACACATTGTAAGTAATCTTTATTTTTTATCGTCAGAGTACATCCAGCACAGACAATTGTTCTTTTTGGCCTCGTAGACATTTTTAACTTTAATTTCAATGTCAAATAAGAAATAAAATTTGAAAAGCGATAGTTCGTGTCGGTCTCGATCTCGCGACTATTGAAATGGATACTGTCGTCCACGCCACTAGACCAGAATATCATTAACCATTATGACGAAAATATCGTTTAGGTTGTTAGTGGTTAGCGTAGGTACTAGTGTTTTGATTGATGGTAGCTTCAATACAGATGTGAGATGACAGTTTTTATTTTATGAAGGTGTTTACTGTACGGGTGTAAGCTTCTCGATCAGTGATTTTTACTAGATGGCGTTAGTGGTATATAAATCATTCTTGGATCATCATTAATAATAATGTTATACATCAATCTTCTAGATTTATAACCATATTTATTTATTTTATTTTGTTCCAGCGTGTAATTAATCAATATTACACACATAAGAAGCACTTTAATCGCATCACTTTTCCAATTTAGAAGATTGAACTTTCCGTTATTCAGTTTGAATTGTCTATTGTTATTGTCACTCGAATTTTTTGTGTTTATATCATAAAAGTTTATTTACTGCACTTATATTTGTTAACTTTTATAACTACTATAGCACTTATTTTCACTTTTATTATTGTTAATTAGTTGAAATGTTTATATACGTTGTTTAAATTTACATAAACATCACATAGAATTGTCAATATTTAAAACACGGTTTTTACGTAAATTACTGCACAGTATTTATTGCTTTCATTTTTCCACTTGATTTGCATTACTATTAGTCCTTTAAACACTTATTTACACTTCTTATTCGGGAATTTCTATTTTTAAAACAAAAACTATCAAAGAGCTCGTGTTTACTTGGCGATGCTAGCGCCAATTCTCGTATTCGAAGTGAAAAGCAGAGTGTATGAACTCATTTACCCTCGATGCATTGAATTATTATGTACTAAACCACCCTCGATGGCATGTTTTAGGCACATGTTGTACGATCTACTTACTATTTTGCTGTGCATTTGGAAGGATAGAGTTTATTTCACCGTTGCTACTTGTTTTGCTAACGAACATTTTAAATATCTTTGGGTTCTCTCACTTGTATATTTACTGTATATTTTGTTTTTTTTTAAACGAATTGGAATGAAGACAACAATATTATGCTACAATTATTTTATAAAATATATAAATAAATAAAGAAAATGATGGACATTGAGTGCGTCTTCCTCGTCCGACTTTTTTTTTTAACATTATTTTTGCTGAATTTTGTTTATCTTCGCAGAAAACAGCAATGTTTTGATAAAATGTTTTGCCTTGCATGTTCGTTTGTTAGATTTCATCTTTAAAGAGAATCTTGACCACAGAGAACCATTAAAATAAAATTATTGTTAAACCCCCACTAAAGCATATTGTTGTGGAAGTAGGTACTCTGTACACCAATATGTAAAATAATCTTATCGACGAAATAGTTGATACAATATATTTTATGGCAGCTTAGCTCATACTTAATAAAGTGAAGAAAACACTAGGTAACTAGGTACCTAGGTATATCAACCCAAAATATTGAAGAGCATAAATTAATTTTCGTCATTTGTCAATATTCCGTGAAGCGGGATCGTCATTCCGCCTGTCATAATATCGTTTAGTCATCAGTTTTCTTTTTCTTAATGACAAAAGAATTTTCACCGTCATCTCTTTTTTTTAGCTCCCATAATCAGTAATCACACTAAATTGGATCGTGCTATTTTCGAAATGGAAGTTACATATACCTACTGAAAATACCAGTACTTAATGAATAAGTTATTTCACTACAGAGATATTTTCCAAAGCCCCAAATATTTATAACTTAAATTCTATGGGGATAATTTTACCTGTAGGCCTACAAATAGGCACCTACTTATAGCAAGAAAAGAAATTACATGTTATGTATCTCGTAAGTTTCTTTTACTCGTAGATAGTTTAGCTTTCTAAAAGCAAGGTTTTCTATAGAAAGTATGATACTATCTAATTTGAAGCAGATTGTATTATAAGAATCCCAAATCTATGTTCCTATGATAAAATAAAGTTTTATTCATAAATTGGCGAGATTTCCATGATAAAGAGATCTAAGAGTTGAATGGGCGTTGATAGAATACCTAGTCCTTTTTTGAACAAAACGAATTTGCTTGTTTAACAAAAAAGCAAATCTAATTTTTTGGTAAGTTTAATTCACGTCCAATATACAAAACTAAACAAGCATGAATAATAAGGTCAAAGGGATAAAAACCATCCAACAATCTTTATGAATAAGCCTCTGGTAAAAAAATCTTTTCATTAAGCGTACCTTTATTAATTACCTACGCTATCTTCGCAGCAAGAGTAGAATCCTTGTTCTCATCCAAGGACTATTGCGGAAATTAAATAAACTATTAAATAGAGTAATGATGCTACCAAAATACCGTTGGAGTAGAATTAATATGTTAGGCTTAAGAAAGGACATGTTTACGACGACCGACGAAATGAGTAGGTACGTAGGTACCTACTTTCATACTTCTCAGAAACAGTCATTCGCTTTGCCAGCAAGTACCTACCAGGTTTCTTCGACATAGTAATATACAAAATTTTTAAAATTGACTTAGATTTGGTCTTTTTACATCTAAGGGCATTCTAAGATAAGGGGGTATATTAAAATCAAATACTTAACTCTTATAAAAGTTTTATATTTATTCATGGAATATAATAATATTATATAGGTACGGAATAATTATATATGGAATATAAATTATGTACTTATATTAGGTAAAACCTAATTATCTACTACTATCATCAAACGAACGAATTAACAACGGTTTGTTCTGTTTAATTTAATTAATTTAATTTTTTTGTAATTTAATTGGTAAGTACGATAAGAAAGTTCAAAGTCACTCAGCGAGTGATGGATCTAACTTATCGCAGTTTCTTTACGGGATCAAATCAGAAATTGGGATCTTAACGGGTTGCAAATAGTTCGAAGAACCTAGGAGAAGGCTGGGGTCGCATTACATTAACGTAAGGTTTAGCCACTGAAAATTAAAGTGTAAAATGCTGACCTACCCGAAACTTGTGGTACTTTATACGTTCTCAGAAATATTCGACTAAGCCAGATCAGACCAGAGACAATGTCATTATTAATCCAACATCCACTGCTGGAGCAGTATCTTGAAAGGATGGCCACATAATGTTACTTTATGCCAGCAGTATGTAGCGGCTGCCCGAGATAATGTTAAATTAAAAATTTCCAAATTGGGGGAATACCCGGAATCAAACCGGTTCAAGAACATTTGACATTATTATCTTCCACAGGTTAGGACGACGGCAACTGATACATAATCTTATATACATATATTATTATGGCATGCAAAGACCGGTCAGAGGTAAAACCAACTTTTTAGAGGTAGGTAGAGCGTGTTTAGCGATTCTCTTTGCTTCAAGACCTTCTTTGTTTCATAACAGCCGAAATAATAATACGTTAAGACAAATCATAGATTTTTAAAACAATAGGTATGCCATGTTAAACATAACAAATACTCTTTTTTTGCCTCCAAATTAAGGGTAAATCTTGTGTCAGGAGATGGCACGACAATATTGCAACGGATAGGGTTTGAATCGTTGAAATTTCTGGTTTCAGTCTGGCCCTTACCCATTGAGCTAACAAGGATGTAGCCGCTCGCTCCCCACTGTCGATTGTGGAACTCACCTTTCTCTTCGCCCTCACAACCTGCATCTGGTGATGCGTGCACTCCCCTATGGTCCTCCCTCGCAGTGCCGCACTCATGCGCGCATACGCCCACACCATCACTGCCATCGGGGCCACATATGTGACAGCCAGGAATACAAGATTGTAACTGCATAACAAGAAAAAAGTTTATCCCTGCGTCATCGACATCCCATATACGCGCACGAAATGCAGTTTTTTTTTAAAATATACTACTAGACTAATGCTTGACTGCAATCTCACCTGATGGTAAGTGAAGACGCAGCCTAAGATGGAGCGCGCTTGCCTAGAAGATGCCTATTCACTCTTGATTTAAAGGTACCCAAGTTATAGTCAGTTGAAAAACGGAAGCCGGAAGGGCATTCCAAATTTTAGCGGTGCGTATTAGGAACGAGGAAGCAAAGCGCTTAGTGCGGGATCGTGGAATTTCGACCCCGTAGCGGTGCAGATTCGAGCGATGCTTTGCGGTTCGATGGCGGATGGGTGATGGAGGAATTAGTTCAAATAGTTCTTGCGCACACTCTCCGAAATATATCCTGTAGAATACCGACAGACAGGCAACCTTGCGCCGATGTTCCAGACTTCATTGGGAAATTGCATACGAAATAACATAATTATGTAAATACGAAGATAATTACATACATACATACATAGATTGCTAAAATCATAACCCTTCCTTTTGGTTTTGCCGTAGTTGGGTAAAAATGCAATCAAATATGGTGTTCAATAAGTCTTATCCGAGCATAATATTTTAACAGATTTTCAATACAAGAACTGTCACAATATCAAATTTCAGCTCGGATAAGACTTATTTAACCTTAATGAAATCGCCCCTAAGTATCTATGGTATAAAATATGGTGTATATTTTAATTATTTTGATTGCGTTTTTACCTCTCGTGTCATTTCCAGCTCAAAAGTCTGAATATATTTCCAATCCATTACTATCGGTGGCTGACTGTACTTTATATTTTGAAACTGCTTCAATACAATTAGTAAGTACCAAAATAAATAAAATATTAAACAATCTCTGCAATGTTTTTTGTGGATTTGTCGCAGGGTTATTGTAAACGCTCACACTTCCGACTTTTAGATTAGGTGCGTTTAAGCGTTTTAAGCAATTAAATATCACATACTTCAACGGTGAAGGAAAACTGAGGAAACCTGTACGCCTGAGAGTTCTCCATAATGTTCTCAAAAGTGTATGAATTATGAAGTCTATCAATTAGCATTTGGCCAGCGTGTTGGACTAATAGCCTCAGTAGTGAGCTGTTGATGACGATGATGATAATTACAATTGCAAGGACACGTATTCAAGAGAACAAAGCAATTAAAAACAAAATATTATTCAAGGCCGACTTGCACCAAACTTAACTGATTTTTTTGTTATTCTGTCACTTTTTGGTTAAGTTTATTTCAGAGTAGACAAGAAAAAGACTGTTTTATACCTATTCAATTTTAACTGCATAGAATTAGCAATATTCAGTATTGCAAATTCTATGCAAATATTGTAAATGTAAATATTGTAAGAATATAAATTGAACATTATTTTCACCGTAAAAATACAAAATATAAGTGTATAAAGAAAACTTAAGAAATGGTGGCAAGAATTTTTTTTTATACAATAAAAGACTTCTTGCAAACTTTTCAGTACTTAATTGAAATTTAAATTAATCAATTAAAAGGACAAACTTAACAAACACATTCGCATTCATTCCTTCAAGGAAATTAGTCATGACCTAATGGTCAAACATGTTAAACCCATTTTGCATGCTACTCTGTGGCAAATTGAAGCGCGTACATTATAATTGTTTAAGATCTTATTATCTACTCAATATAGCAAATAAATAATTTGAATTTGAATCTGCATGGTACAAGCGCGAATCATATGCGCGTCGATTATTTATTGTTTCTTGTTTTTTTTTAATTACTTAATTTAGTTCATGCAACATATATTTAGGAAATTCGCGTTCGCATCGAATTAGTCTGGAGCCCAATCATAATAACCATCTTACCAGTAATCCGCTCTTGAAGAAGGGTAGCTGCCATCCGGCCATTTTATGAAACAGATCTCTCGTTCTCCATCAATGTACCTTAGAACAGACAATATAAAACATAAAACATCAAACTAAATACAGTTTTAACAATTTAACGTTTCCTACTAATGCCACAGACTAATGCTTAAAGCCCATAGACAATCTGGGGATACGGTAGTGTCTCCGCCACCGTACCTTTTCGTTACTACAAGAACAACTGTATGACAGAAAAGTAATGAACAGTGAATAAATTCACCTTACGCCCATATGATTGTAGCGAAATGGCCAAGCCACATATTTTGACTAAAGTGTAGAGTTTGTGAAGTTAGGGCTTGTAGAGTTATAGCGTGTAGAGTTAGAAGCTTGGCTCTACATGAGATCTGATAGCTTTTTGACAGTGCGAGCCATTGGTCTCGTCATAGCAACATTTTACGTGAAAATGTTTTTGGTGGGATATCTTTTTCAGTGGAATCACGTGCGTGTAGATGACGCACATCTTTTTTCTCATCATCAACTTATCAAAATACATCGCGTGCGGGTTGGCTCGCCTTTAACGTGCGATTTGTGGAGTTATTCTCTGTCTCAGTGGCTTTAGAAAGTTGCTAAGAACTGTCAAACCAACATTTTGTATTACGAAATGCGGGTTCGATAGTTCTTAGCAACTTGCCATTGTTTTCTATAATATCCACTGAGATAGAAGCTCCTCAGTATATTTAACAACTTAAGGCCGATTTCACCAACGTAAAATAAGTCTTATCCTCGTAACTTTGATAAGTATTTTGATAGATTTCGTGTATTCTGTCAAAATAGGTACGCTCGGATAAGATAGAACTTATTTTACGTTGGCTTAAATTGGCTCTTAATTGTTGAATCGGTAGTAACTATTAAGTAATAGGTACTATGTTTATGTTAAGATCGGATTCTTTAAACACCCGCGCTACTCCAAAGTATTGTTGATTTTTTAAAAACCGCTCGACTGATTTCAATAAAATTGAAATGGGACCATTTGGGAAGTAACCCTTTCAAACAAAAAAGAATTTTCCAAATCGGTTGAGGCGTCTTCGAGTAATCGGTGAACATACATAAAAAAAAGATTCCGATGTATTGAGAACCTCCTCCTTTTTTTAAGTTGGTTAAAAACCGATGTTTATTTGTCGATGACAACCTTCGGGGTAAATAAATCAAGTACCGGTTTCCTCGTCGTCAATCACAGTCAGTATTTCATACAAATGAAAATAATACCTATACCTAGTAATTTCCGTTATTTGGTATGTCTGCACTTAGCCTAAACTTATTCAAACATCGATCAATCATACCCAAGGCAGTATAGACAATTAGCTCCGATTTTTATGGAACGTACGAGTACCCTATACATTTTCAGTGTAATTTATGGTATCGCTTGGAATTTAGGTATTATTTAAAAAATTGGTTGTCTGTAAAGTCGGTTTACGGACGACAGTTTTACGTGATAACGTCATAAAGAAACATTGACGAAAAATTGCATACTTTTATGAATTGAATTGAATTGAATTATTATCACTGAATTAATATTATTTTGTATAATACAAAGAAGGAGTTAATTGAAAATTACAATTTTCTCTAGTCACAAGCCAACGCTTGGGCCGATCGTGCCTCTCTATCGCTTGTTCCGCGCTCTCGCTTGCACGCGCAGGCTCAGGCGGAACGTGACACTTTTTGGTGCGTGCAGCTGGTGTTCATCGATTTATAAGACGTTATCACGTCAAAAAGCACATAATATTGTACCTACCTGAATAATAAATGTAGCGTAATGTGAGGAGGAAACTTTAATATTAATTAAGGTAAGGTTAAGTAGGTAAACATATTTTAAAACTTTTTACTCAAAGGTCGTCGTTTCAAGCCCTCTGAAGAACAAGTTATATTTACATTAGTCTCGAAAATACAAAACAACTTTTTGGGTCTGTTTCATTACCTTTAGCGTGTGACCCATATTCTTTTATATATTTTTTAGGGTTCCATACCCCGACAACATATCAAATAAGGTTTCCATTTGTACGTAATGAGTAATGACTAATGACGTACAAATGGAAACCTTATTTGATATGTTGTCGGTTGTCTGTCCGTTCAGCCATATAACGAGCCCCTAAATCGCTCAGCACTCTATTCCTTCACTCTCATATTAAGTTCAGTAAGGATTTTAAAAACCCCGCGGGAACCTTCTGTTTTTCTGTTTTGGTCTATGTCACTTTCAAGTCATCACTCATCATGCAAATAATCGCATATAAAATCGCTAAATTCCGTTCCGTAAATTCCGTTGCTGCTTGATTAAAGGACAAACCAACATATTTTCGCAGTTAAAATATTAGTGGTGAAATACATACCTAATGTATTAAAATGTTCTGTCAAAATATACAACGTGTTCCCTTTTTGAAATTGCTTTGCAAGTATTTTGTAGCATAATTGAGTTCATTTAATTGTGTGTAGAGATTTACAAAACGTCTTTCCGATTATAATAATGGTTTTCCAATACCTCTAATGTAAGAAAAAAAATAGAGATCTGTTTTCTGTTCGAAGTCTATACCAACAGATTCGTCTTTGAAAACGCCTGACTGATGTTGATAAAATATTAATAAGAAGCCCTGAAATATTATGTGGTAATATTCAATGACAGCTTAATGTAATCACAACACTATACAGAACATTCGTCATCGCACGCACAACCAGTTTCCATTAGTGTATGAATTTCACCTCAAAGGTAAATAAAATATGTATACCTATATCTACGCACTGTACACACTTCGCAGGTTCAGTAAGTGGGTAGGGAAGGAGGGGTCCGTATTGAATGCTATAAGGTGGGCATACCTAGACAGCAAACTTGTGATTATCACATAATTTCAAAAAAACTTGAGAGGTGTCAAGGGACACAAATAAATTATCCTACTAATATTATAAATGTGAAAGTGTGGATGTTTGGATGTTTGGATGTTTGGATGTTTGTTACTCAATCACGCAATAACGGCTGAACGGATTTGGATGAAATTTGGCATGCATGTAGCCTTTGACATGGAAAAGAACATAGGCTACCTTTTATACCGATTCCTTAAGGAGTTCCCGAGGGAAAATTGATTTTTTTTTTACGAGCTAAGCCGCGGGAAGACAGTTTTGAAATTTGGTATGCATGTCACCTATGCTATTGAAAAGGCTATACTTTCTATACCGATCTCTCAAATAGTTCCTGTGGTAAGATTAAAAATTGTTAACGAGCGAAGCGAACCAGTAATTCATTTTTATATCATTCTAGCTTTTCGCCCGCAACTTCGTCCGCGTGTAATTCGGTTGACACGCTCTAAACGTGTTTTACCGAAGGAATAAGATGTTTTTCCGGGATAAACAGTAACCTATGCCACTTTTCTGACTACAAACTATCCCTATAATCCGCTATAATTTCAAAGCTATCTGCGCTATTTCTTCTAGTACAGCTATTTTTTCTATTACAGCGCAAGCGATAGCATGGGTGTAAATTTTATTCCATTTTTTATTACTTTCACATTTATCATTTTTTTTATCCAATTCTGAAGTCCACGCAGACGAAGTCGCGGGCAGAAGCTGGAATATTACAAAGGTGAAAGTTTGTATGTTTGTTACTCAATCATGTCGCAACGATTGAACCGATTTGGCTGACATTTGTTACAGATAGATTGTAGTCTGGAATAGCACATAGGCTACTTTTTATCCCGGGAAATAAGAGAGTTCCCGCGGGAGTACAAAACCTTAATCCACGCGAACGAAGTCGCGGGTATCAGCTAGTTTAAAATAAAATTGAAAATAGAAAATTCAGTCTGTCGAGCTGGGATTCAAACCATCGACCTTTATGCGACTGTAGAAAACAAGGCTACGGAGATCTAATATTGTAGTGTGAAAATATTGAACACAATGCCAAATTCACATTTAAAAAAGTGTCGGATCAATTTAGTCTTAATTTTTTTCCGTCTAGCCCCCTTTTGCATCGCGCGATATGGAACTATACGTTCCAAAAACTGTGCATTGTATTGTAACAAATGGACGTTTTTTACATGACGGACGGCTCACGGTAGATTTCCGATCCTCGCGTGAATCGTCAGACGAGCGCATCGAGACGCGGGGCGTCTCTATGGCGAGAGGAGATTCATTGATGGGTTACTACTGATGAAACATAATGTACCTACTTTACTTTGTGCTACAACGCGTAGAATAAGCTATTTACCATCTGCCGTACCGTCAATAGAAACGCGGGAAAAACAAACAACAAAGCAAGCAACGTTAACCTTACAAATTCTTTAAAATGCACTCCGCACACGTTTCACTCTGACGCCAGAGTATTTTATATTCGGATGTTGTCTCTACAATGCACAATCGCAAAGCAATTTCGCGCGTAAACAAATTTTTCTAACAACACACAAATTTTTCTGGTTTGGCGGATGACAGCAAAAATGTATTGTTTCTTGGAAATGAAAAACTGTGTCGATACATAAATAAATATTGAATAATCATTTTTTTTGACAGTGCCGGCGCTGAAGAAAGTGCCATAATAATAAATAAAATCGAGTCGGGCTTCGCTCTTTTAGGGCTCCGTACATATGACCAAATCACTTTTTTTAAAACTAGATACATATTTAGATACCTATCTTAGTTCTTAGATAGTACTAAATTAGCATTTGGGGAAAAATGCTCGTTTGTTTTGGTCACAACTTTGTTGCCCCCTATTTCTTCATTATTGAAGCCAAAAAATAATAAAAAATATATTTGAACTCCACTTAATGAGCTCTAGACAATGACACCCCACAAGCCAGGGTAAAAAATAAAATTTTATTTCGACTCCTTTTTCATGTATGGGCCCCTTTATTTTTTAATTTTATTTTATTGTTATTATTTGTTGTTATAGCGGCAATAGAAATACACACTCTGTGAAAATTTCGACTGTCTACCTATTAGCCTGGCAATACACGTCAGGTTTTGTTTCCGATTGTCTGATCAGACTACCGGATCGTATTTACTCGATACACGTCCGATTCTTGCGTCAGGCTTTTTTTGAGCTCAGTCGTTCCCGAGCTATCATCCCGAGTGCTTGCGCACGGAGCAAAACGGACGGAGCGACGCTATTGGATTCACCCAATTAATTTGACAAGACTTACCGAGAGTCATTTCTAATTAATACATCCAAAATTATTAAGACACCCCGAAAAGTTTTTAATTTTTATAGAATGTTTTTCTACGGCTACAATTAGCCGTTCAATATCATAAATTTCGGCCATTATTCGATACACAATGCGATGGAGAGAGCTATGCTCGGTATATCCCTGCGAGATCAAATGAGGAGAAAATCAGAAATGAGGAGACTCGTACGAGAACCAAAGTCCAAAACCAAAGTGTTGGCAGACCCCCCCCCCACCAGGTGGACCGACGACATCAAACGAGTAGCAGGGAGCCGCTGGATTCAAGCGGCGCAAGACCGAAGCCTGTGGAAGTCTATGCAGGAGACCTTTGTCCAGCAGTGGACGTCTATAGGTTGATAAAGAAGAGATTCGATCCACAACGATGCGTCCACACAGTATCAGCGCTAGATTCGACTGGCAAATCGGAAGGAATAACCGGACGTCTATTTCGTCTCACACTAGAAGTATGTAGACCGCGCCTTCAGACAATCGGACCGACAGTAAAATCGGAAACGCCTCGCGCCCGCTTCCGACTCGGACGTCCGATCCGACTACCGGATCGGACGTGTATTGACCGTTCATACAAAGTAATGGCTCCAATGCCTTCCGGTAGCCGGATCAGACTATCGGATCGGACAATCGGATGAAAAAACCTGACGTGTATTGCCAGGCTTACGGTTTACGAAATACAGCCCGCTGACAGACGGACGGACGG
Organism: Oeneis ivallda; assembly: GCA_029955525.1. Taxonomy (NCBI): domain Eukaryota; kingdom Metazoa; phylum Arthropoda; class Insecta; order Lepidoptera; family Nymphalidae; genus Oeneis; species Oeneis ivallda. The sequence continues at coordinate 12,981,411 of JARPMR010000009.1, forward strand.
ACAGCGGAGGCTTAGTAATAGGGTCCCGTTGGCACCCTTTGGGTACGGAACCCTAAAAACAATAGTCCTCCCGATTGAACACAGCCATGGCGGCGGCCAATCTGCACGGAGATTAGCCATCCCATCTGCGCTCAGGTATGTTCGAAAACATGGTTGCACTCTCTATTACCCCACTCTCATAGTCCTGAAAGTCCTAAGTCATAGTCCTCATAGTCTAGAAAAAACTGTTCAATAGTTCCATCTTCTGCTCTCTATTGTATGGCTGAGTCACTTGAGTGACTATTATATTATGTACGTGTCTGCGCTATTTATTATTTTTGCACGGATATAGTTATGGATTTGCAGCGACATAGCTGGTGACCTTTTATCACGGGAATACAGAGAGTTCCCGCGGTGTTTTTAAAAGCTAACTCTAAGCGGACGAAGTAGCGGACAAAAGCTAGTTTTAAATAAATTCTATTTTTTTTTAATCTGGGAAACTTTAGATTAAAAGTAAAGACAAATGGCACAATTTCAGTTCTTGTTTTGGAATGATTAATTAAATAACTTAAGTACCTACGCGTAACTTAATTTGTGTCAGAAACAGATTTGCCTCTTATTTTCTTTGACCTAGAAATATCTGCGTATAAATCAGGGTCGCTTTGTAATTCACATCGAAGTTCGAGAAAAGTTTTTTGTTAGGTACTGTCATTTAACAAAAGTTGGGTCCGAGTTTATTTGAGTCCGAACAATTCACACAAAACACATTGACTTGACGATTGACGAATATTAACCATACTCAAAAAAGTAAATAATATATCAGACTTATAGGTGTGGGGGCACTCAAGAAGGATTTGTATTAATAAGTACCCAACTTTTGTTAAAATGACAGGAACTGACAAAAAACTTTTCTCGAACTTCGATGTGAATTACAAAGCGACCCTGATTTATACGAAGATATTTCTAGGTCAAAGAAAATAAGAAGCAAATCTGTTTCTGACAAAATAAGTTACGCGTAGGTACTTAAGTTATTTAATTAATACTCAAATAATGCAATTATTTGAGTCCGAACAACTTTTAAACTACTATTTTAACCAAAATCTGACAATACTCTTCTATAGATTGTCACATAAACTAGACAAAAAAAAATTTTGAGTATTTCTAGAAAAGTTGTGTAAAAAAAATTAAATAAGTAACTACCCAACTTTTGTTAAAATGTCAGGAACTGACAAAAAACTTTTCTCGAACTTCGATGTGAATTACAAAGCGAGCCTGATTTATACGAAGATATTTCTAGGTCAAAGAAAATAAGAAGCAAATCTGTTTCTGACAAAATAAGTTACGCGTAGGTACTTAAGTTATTTAATTAATACTCAAATAATGCAATTATTTGAGTCCGAACAACTTTTAAACTACTATTTTAACCAAAATCTGACAATACTCTTCTATAGATTGTCACATAAACAAGACAAAAAAAAATTTTGAGTATTTCTAGAAAAGTTGTGTAAAAAAAATTAAATAAGTAATTAAGTTTAAAAGTTTTTAAAAGTTTTATTCTGATTTTTATGCTAAAACGACTTCTTATGTGGTAGACCTATCTACTCGGGTATATTTTTCATCTTAAAACTTTCTCTCTGTGGTAAGTGATAGTCATCCCAAAACTCGTCAGAGATTAACAAGTTATAATAACTTTCCTTCCAAGATTCACGATGATCATCCATTAAAGATTAACCAGTAGCTCGGAATACGTATCTAGTAGTAGATCACAAGTTAGAATAACTTTTAGCAATAATTTATAAGGTCCATCTATACACGTTCCTAAAACTATTGGAAATAGTTAGAACACCTGGTTACATACCTATTATTTTTTCAAAATCGATATGTTTCGTTTAACAAAATTCAAAATTAGAATGGAATATCGATACCTCTGGGCTCAAGGGTCGTAAAGGACATTTGGGCGAAAATGAGTTTTTGACACAGTTTTACTCAGTTTTTAATTCTCTATCGATCTGTATATTCCGTTTTACGAAATTCGCAAAAAAAATGCCTTTACGACCCACATAATTGGATACGATAAACCAAGTTTACCGAGAAAATATGGACGTAAATAACACTTATTTACCATAGTATATTCATTTTGGTAGTAAAGCAAAGTATACAACAAATATTGGGCATAAAATACATTCAAATTGTCAATTGTCTTATACCACCTCAGATGGTTATTATAAGTCACTTAAAAATTAGGAGGTAAAGAACATCATCTTTACAAATTGTCCTGTACACCCTTACAATTTAAAATAAAAAAATACAAGTGTCCTTTACTACCTAGTAATTTGTGTTTCATGTGCTTCCACTAAGGGCGTAAATAATACGTTTATTTAGGAATTGTGTCCCATAAATCCTAGAATATTTAAAGAGCAACGAATTTATAGATTTAATTCGTCGTTGTTTGAACACTGACATTGTTAATAGTTTAAGTATATTCTACACAATCACACACGCGTGAAATTCTTTCTAAAAGAAAATATACTCATCGCCAATGAAATAACTGGATAAATACCACCACGTACTTTCTCTTGCAGCATGCATTCACGTAAAACGGTCATTACCATCGAATCTGACAAGTACAAAATCATAACAAAATAACCTACCCACATACATCACACCAAACTAAGGTAATCACTTCATATCGTTGAATTTGATTTCTGTACAGAAACTTTCAACCCCTACCTAATTAAAATGTTTCTAATACTCTTATAAATTACCTATAGTCAAATACATGTTCCTAGGCCAAGTATAGTAGGTGTGGGCTGTGCGCTGAATCACTCAGTCAGTTTCTCATTTACTAATACAGAAAAATAAAGTCGAGAGTAATACTATGAAACACCGAATTGCATTGCATTGTTAATTGTTATACGTGGGGAGAATGTGATGGTGAGAGAGGAAGCAATGAAATTGCAACTGGCTTAATGAAATATCTTGAAGAAAACGACAAAATGGGTATAAAACATCTGCTGATGTACTGCGTTTGTGTAGTGGCCAGAACAAAAACCGTATTGGCTGCCGTGAACCATTTCCCAAAATCAGCAATTAATTTGGAGGTAATTCAAATGAACTATTTACTCCCGGGCCATACATACATGCCTGTCTATACAGTTCATGCTGTTATCGAAAGAGAAGTGCAAAAAATTATTCCATGGTGTTCCTCGCAGTGGTCTACATATTTTGAAACAGCCCGTAAAAGACCGAGACCTTACAAAGTCAATGACATGGAATATTTCGATTTTTAAATTTTGATCAATTAGCCACAAATACATTCACGCCAACGACATTGAAAAATATTAAATTCAAAAACATCAGAGTAACCACATTAAAAAAAAAGCACAACGACAAAATGTTTGTCAAATACTCCATGGAAGATGAAGCAGAGACTCATTCTGTAACATTATGTGAAAGAACCCCAGGGAAATGAAAAGGGAAGGGGAAGGGACGGTCAAAAGGGAAAAAAGCGATATTGATATCAACCAGTGATTGGTATGGATGCAGTGAAGCAGATATACAACAGTAGATTACCAATAGCAGCTGCTAAATATAAAGATCTAAAAAACCTTTGTGAAAATGGAACAATACCTAAAAGATTTCATATTGAATATAGGGAACTGCCATGCAATTCTGAGTTACGCGAGACTAAACGAAACAGACGAAGAGGATGATGAAGAAAGTGAGAAGGAAAATCAGTAAAGAAACCATGTTTATAAAGTTGATTAAAGAAAGAAGTGAAACTAAATGATTAACTAATTAATGATTAAATAAAGAAACGAAACTAATTAAAATTTATAAAGTTCATAAAGTTTAAAGAAAGAAGGGAAAGTAATTAAGTAAAGAAAAGAGTTTATAATTTAAAGCTTTGTGTCCAATTTTAATTAAAGATCTCAATTTCATTACACAAATGTATGTTTTGATTGAATAATTTGTTATTTTGTTATTTTTTGTAAAGAAAATATAATATATAAAACACATTATTACATAATTCATTGAATACTGAAGTTTAATTATTAAATTATCCTTACAGAATACTTTAGCGGGTAATCCTTACGACCCTAAAAATTATTACACTTGTCGATTATTTCCTTATTTTGTTCAGTTTTGTACAGTAAATTAGATTTACGCCCTTAGATAATAACATAGGATGAAAATTTGAAGGGTGTAAAGAACTTTAATTTTTAAATTTATGGTCGTAAAGGCAATCTATCTCGATAAATACAGGACTAGGGTAAATTTTCAATACTGCCTTAGAAAATACTATAAATTTTAAGCACTTTCTCTTTAGGTTTCAATTAAATAACTCAAGGAACAAAGATGCTAGAGTAATTTTTTTTTTTTTTTTTTGTTTTTTGCTTCTCCTGAAAAGTCGCATTTTGTCCTTTACGACCTTTGAGCCCAGAGGTATCGATATTATTAATGGATTAAGTACCTACAAACAAAGGAATGTTTTTGCTATCATTGTGTAAAGGTTACCTTTAGGTTATTTGTGGGGGTAGAATGTGATTTTAAGTGTATTTTACAAAAACAATACTGCATTTTAGTCATCAATTTCCGTCAACATTCGATAAATAGTTGCTAATATGAGTTTGTCATTATACTACTGTCATGATAGTCAATATACAGTGTCAATATACCTGACAAACCACGTGACGTGTCAACATATTATAAATACCAGTGGACTTTGTCGAAACGGGGAGTCTTTTTGTGAGTTGAGTGGACGCTAGGCGCGGTGAAAGTATTTAAGCCAGATGGGCAATATTGCAATTAAATAAAGTACGAGATTGTGTAGTTGGTGTTTCTCTCATGTCCAGAACATAAATCTTACATCTGCGTCCTGCAAAATTCCGTATATTACAAGCTTTTATTTAACTTGCAATGTTTGTTTGGGTCAAATCTTGCAAGATGAATTAGACCCATTTCCCGGTTTTTGATCGAGCTGAAATTTTGCATGTATGTGTAAATCGGATGACAATGCAATATTATTGTGACATGGAGCTGATCTGATGATGGAGACGGAAGATGGCTATCGGAACTCTGTAATAAAACGACGTAACCTCATCGAGTTTGGGCTCATTTGATTCGTCATAACAAGTACTCTGATCCTAGATGATATCCAGAGTCTAATGATGTAGCTACTAAAAGCTAGCATTTAAAAATAAAATTTTTAATTTACACTTGTTTTGAAATAGGACGAATGCGATCTGACTCACTACTGCGATAATAAACAAATGAAAAAGTATCGCAATGACGTACCTACTATGATTACATCGAATGATACAAATTCACCTCCGTGAATTTTCACGGCTTTACGATGAAACAATTATTATTTCACAGAAGTTTTTCTTTTATAATATTGTGTTCCCAAATTATATTTTTATTATTTGATTGTAAACGAGAAGTTAAAAACACAAGCAAGAAACTTCGGAAAACAAAATACTACAACGTTGTTTCAATAATAAAGTAAGCGTTGAGTACCTACTACAAAAGATAATGTCCGGAATTTCTGTCGGAAAAAATTTGGGGTCACCAAGGATTCAAAAAAATTATGATTATGAGCGGGTCTAGTATTAAAAACTGGCCAAGCACGAGTTGGACTCGCTCACCAACGGTTCCGTACTCCAGCAGTAAAAGTAAAACGATAATATTTTTTTTTAATTAATTGTTAACTTTGTTTGTAGAGGTTTATTGTTAATATCAAAAAAACTATGCTAGTTAGAGGGTTGGTTTTATTTTTCCTGTAAAATATACATAAACCTCTATTAAGCGTAATTATTTCTGATTTTTCGATTGGTAAACTTCGGAGATAAGGGGGGGAGTATGTTTTTCGACATTTTGCCCGATTAATCAAAAACTATTACATATAAAAATAAATAAAAATCTGTTTTAGAATGTACAGGTAAAGGCCTTTCATATGATATCCCACTCGGTATAATAATCTTACTTTGAAATTTCAAACCCCCGATATTCCCCCTTTTTTACTTAAACTAAAAATAATTTTCGATTTTTTTTAATCCAGTGCTATTGGGCCACTATTATATACAACTAATCCAAATTTCATGTCGATAGCTTTAATAGTTACTAAAATAATCGACTGTGACAGACGGACGGACGGACGGAGAAAGTCTCACCATAAGGGTTCCATTTTTACCATTTGGTACGGAACCCTAAAAATGTAGAAACGGAGTTCTACATTTTTTATACTAGACATATCAGACAGACCGCTCATAATAATAATTTTTCCGACTTTTTTGAATCTTTGGTGACTCTCGCCGAATGCAAGAAATAGAAAATTTTCGAACAGACAATTTCTGATATTAATATGCGGCCCACGTTAATCCTTGAAGTAGCTACAAGTACACAAGTAAACTTCGAAAGCCACTTCGAATCTAATAAAAATGTCGTGTTCATAATACAACTTTATGATGGCAATGTTTACAATTGCTAGTTTAAAACTATCAGTATAAAGCAGGTCCCGGTTGAAAGTTGCTGGAAACTATTCGTAACGCAAAATAGAGTTATCAATATTTTACTAGACACAAATATCTCTAGTCCTTTTGAGAGGCCCTTCAAATCGTCAATTTTTGGAGAAAAATGAAATAATTAAAAATCGGTTACAAAATAGGTTAATTTTGTACCTACGCGGTAGGTAGGCATCCCCTCGAATAAAGTTTGTTAATTTAATCAGGAGTGTAAAGCTCACAGACAACCACAAAAATGGTCAAATTCTGCATTAGATTTTATTTTATTAATACAAAAAAATATAGAGTCTCATTATTATTTTCATGAGCATGACGTCATGTCATGCCGTGTCGTGACGCTGTCGCTGTATAATGTTTCAGTTTTAAAGCCTATTAGCGCACAGTGTTGGGTGGCATTGGGTATCCATTGGGTATTGGGGAGCCGTACTTACTTTTTCGTGTAAGTATCGGAGTAGAGCAGGCTGGGCAACGCGAGTAGAGCGCTGGCGAACCATACGGTGAACAAGGCAGCGCGAGCGACTCTCCGGCTCAACCGGTGATGCAGAGGCTTTACAATCGCCACGTATCTAAACAGAGTAATTTAACGTTAAATTATAAAAATATATTCATCATCATCATTAGCAACCCATCAACGGCTCACTACTGAGCGCAGGTCTCCTCTTAGAGAAGGGTTATAGGCCATAGTCCACCACGCTGGCCCAATGCGAATTGGCGGACTTCACACACCTTCGAGAACATTATGAAGAGAACTCTCAGATGTGCAGGTTTCCTCGCGATGTTTTCCTTCACCGTTGAAGCTAGTGATATTTAATTGCTTAAACGCACTTGACTCCGAAAAGACAGAGGTGCGTACCTGGGATCGAATCTGCGACCCCCCGAATAGGATACCTCAGTCCTAACCACTAGGCTATCACTGCTGCAAAAAAAAAAATATGTATAACAATAAATTTATTTATATAGCTAACTAGCTGATGCCCGCGACTTTGTCCGCATGCATTTAGTTTTTAAAAATCCCGCGGGAACTCTTTCATTATCCGAGATAAAAAGTAGCTCTCCCGGTCTGAGGAACCACAGTAGTGGTTCCTCAGACTGGGAGAGCTGGGAGAGACATCCATTACTATACCCATGCAAAAAATCGCATCAATCCGCTGTTCTGTTGCGACGTGATTGAAGGACAAACCAACAAAGAAACACAATTTCGCATTTATAATATCAGTAATGCTTTATTATAACACTTTTTATAATTGTCAAATTTTTTACCATACTTAACCAAAGACAAAATTACGTTTAGCTGCCATTTACGTTTTGTTATTCTATGTCAGATGCGTTTTTCTTATACCACGTTTTATCGTGACATGACGGAAACGCGGTCGAACGGGATAAAAAGTATCCTATGTCCGTCTCCTGGTTCTAAGCTACCTCTCCACCAATTTTCAGCCAAATCGGTTCATCCGTTCTTGAGTTATAAATAGTGTAACTAACACCACTTTCTTTTATATATATATATATATAGATATATAGATTATAACAAATATGTAAGTATATGATACGATGTGTCTGAGTTTGTATTTCAAAATTGGCTGAAGTAAAATTAGTGAAATGGTGTACGATGAACAGAATTCACATTGCGGCTGCACGATAATTAATTTATCCTACTATACTATTAATTTATCCTGTATAACTGATATAACCACTAGGGCATCTGGAAGAGATCCTCTTTTGTAGCGATAAGATATCCTTGTACACGTCCTATCTATATTTAAGTTTAGTTTTTAAGAATAAAAATGTACAGAATAAATAAATAAACCACGGAATGAACACTCCAGAGTTGCCAGACCGTAAACCGTAATCATACTCGAAAGTACGAATTTTATTTATAATTATAAATGCTGGTCGCGACGGAAATCCTGGTGATTTTCCGACCTTTTACAAGAATTGCCATTCTTTCCTTTGTTTCTTGAAGTGTCATTACTCACTTGACATTTGTAATTTTCAGGTACACACAACTGTGCTACATTACCCTTACATTTGTGCATACGTAGATATCCTTTGAGTAGATATCCGAATACTATTTCAAATGACATCCAGTGGCGACTTGAATAGATTAATAAAGTGATTTGTCCGTTGTGCTGCGATCAACAATAAATCACCTATTGATCGCAGTTTTGTGGTATATATTTGTAAATTACTTGCGTACTTTTTTATATACAGGGTAATAAACAGGGACACCGTAATAAGTATCCTTACTCCGTAATAATTAGTATCCTTATTCTATGATAGTACTTTACTCTGTGCCTACACCTAGACGAATTATTTATAATATTTACTAGCCTACACCCGCGTAGGTATGCTACGGCCTACGGCGCGCGTTGCAAGCGTTGTTTTAAATATTTATTGTTTTTTCAATTAAAATCAAGTTGAGATAGATTACATAAACGATTGTAATTAATTTAAAAAATTCTCAAAATCATAAAAAGACCGATGAAAAAATCCAACGCTGAGTGACTCAGAATCATGTACTGAATCCCTAGTTTCAGTTTTCGTTAGGGTGTCCCTTACACCCTGTGTACCTACATAGTTTAAAGCTCATAAATCAACTATTAAAGGTCGCAAAAAATTATCCGGCCCTGTAAGAGTTTAGTACTTATTTGCAGCCATTCAAAAATTCATTAATACCACTTTTGGCTAGATAAGTCTGTGGGACTGTAAGTATGGTCTCTCAATCGTTCTGCCGATTTATTTAGTCGGGCTAATAATATTTTCAACCAATTGCGAGACATCCGCCTCAGTGGATCTCTTTTTAAGTCGGAGTTACCTATCTCAGACAAATTATTATTACTCGGTAAAATCTAATTTATCCCAGATAAGCGGAGGAAAATATTTTTACTCTAGGATGGTATTATCCCTACCAGTACTATAAATGCGAGCGTGTTTGTTTGTTGGTTTGTCCTTCAAATCACGCCGCAACAGAGCTACGGATCGATGTGGTCTTTTGCATGGGTTTTGTTGACTAGCGAGTGACACAGGCTATATCCCGGAAAACGCAAGGGATCTCACGAGATCTTTCAAAACGTAACTCTACGTGGACGAAGTTGCAGGTATAACTATTGTTACTTAATATCCAATATCTCCAATTGATTCAAATCAAATAATCAGCTATCATTTATTTAAATGCCAATATAATCATCTTATAAATGGGATTGCCAGGGTGTATGAGGTAAAATGCGTAGAGGATCATTAATGGTAATAATAAAAAATTTACATTTTTGTTGTTCACTAATTAGGTAGGTAATTACCGTACACAAGAAAAAAATTAATTTGAAATACCTACTAAAATGAAGTATTGCGTTATAAATTTAATGAGAACATTTTTATGAAAGCCGTTTATGGATACTTTGTTAAGTTTCAGAGCCCCCATTAAAAGCAACTGGTACTAAACTAAAATGTTTGAACAAGTTCTTAGTTCACTCTCTGTGTTTGCTCTTCAAATGTAATCTCCAAACATTTATTGGCCCCTATTTTAATGGAAACACTATAAGTTTCATTAACAACTCTTACACTTACATCATCAGCATCATCTTCATGATCATTGGCAACCCATCAACGACTTACTATTGAGCGTAGGTCTCCTTCTTATAAAAGGGTTATATTATAGGCCATAGTCCACCACGCAGGCCAAATGCAAATAGACAGACATCACAAACCTTTGAGAACATTATGAAGAACTTTCAGGGTTTAATCATACCCTTAGTGTTAAATCATAGAAATGGTTAATGTCGCGACTCGCGAGTCATCATCGAGGGCTGTTTTGGTGCTTATATTTCCAGACACTAAGTAAGTAAGTACCAATACCAATATAATTCGAGTCATTCTTGAGTCGCGTTCTTTGATTAAAATTACTAATTTTTTTATGCTGTTTAAAAATTATTAGAAATATGCTTAATGAACAATACTGTAATTTTTTACCTGATCTGAAAGGTCATGTAAATTGAACAGTCTAATTGCTAGACTTATCATTGATAAGACATCGTGATCCATTTACATAGGTACATGAAGATGACTTGAGCGCGGCTCGATGCACAAAGATTTGAGCTCATAAGTAAGACTTGAGAGATCGTGGAGACTTTAGTTTTCTAGTCTTGGAATCCTGTTGCTATGAATCGATTCTTGTAAGTCATTATCCGTGACCATTTTTATATGTATAGAACTCAATGGCTTGAGTACTTTACAACACTAATTCAATCCCTTGAGGCGGCCGCACCGTGGTGAATCCAAAGGTTTGGACCTTGCATTATGTTTGGCTCAGAAACCGAAAACAAATATAACTTGTAGGCGAACTGTAATAAAAAAGTTCCACGGGAATTGTACCTACATGAAAGCTGGACTACATTATCATGTTTATTATTCTGAACTAGACTTACCTATGTTATTCTGAGGCTCGCAACAAAAGGCTTACTTCGAAATTAAATGTGTAAATGAACAAAGGCATAGTCCTTTTTGTTCTTTGGGATACCTTTTTTTTTATTTTGCCTATCCAACTTCTAGAGCGGGATTCCCTAATTTTATCGCTGAAAGGTTTTCCCAAACTGCCATTATAGACTCCCTGGCCAGTGGTGAGCGCTTCAGTCTTATAAATGGGATGGGTCCTAAATTGTTTCTGATCTGGCAAAGTGGGTGGCTTCGGTCGTGCCTAATTACTACCCTATTGGCAAAGACGTGCTACTAACTCGACTACGAAAACTTGGACATTCGTCATATTTTGTTTGTATAAAACATTTAATACTATAAGGTGTAAAATGTTGCTTGTGTCACCCGGACCATAATAACAAATCGATAGAATAGAATAGAAATGTTTTTTATTCAAATAAAAATTTTTACAAGTGCTTTTGAATCGTCGATGAGTCTACCACTGGTTCAGAATGCCCTTCCTGCCGAGAATTACCAGCAAGAAACACGGCGGTTGCTCTTTTCAAAACAAATCTACAATTCAATAGATACTATGCTATGTATGCAGTGTTTCCACAATGAGTTCCACAAAAGCATACCTAATTATATTTCAACACGTAAAGATGGGCAGACAGAAAGAAGCCCCATTCCCGCTGGTGGAACCCGTTCACGAGCATGACGCATGATCCAGCCATTGCTTCGCTCAACCATATTTGAGGGAACGTAACATCCCGCATCACACGACACCACCACAGATTGACACCTCATTCATTAAAATCATTAGTTTAGGGACCACCTACAGTGGAACACAAATAGGCATTTATACACGTAAACTGCTAAAATCATAACCTTCCTTTTGGCTTTGCCATAGTCGGCTAAAAAGGAATCGCCAATAGGTATAGTTCTTGCAATTCACGAGGGCGACTGACTTATGGTTGTGTGTGTGTCGTATCTGTATAAGTGTGAGCGAGCGCAATGCTCGCGCCTGCCCGCTCCCACCTAGGCTTTGACAGGCACGCACATTTATGCAATGTGCATGTACACGAAGTAACCATAAGTAAAGCTCACTCGCTTCGGATGACGTTTTCAACTTGCCTGTCAACAGTTATTGCAACCAGGGTAAACACGCCAGCAGACACCGTCAGATTAGCAGTGAAGTTGCTGGCAGTGCAGGTCACGGATCCGAAGGGCCAGTGCGCGGTCACCAGGAACACGAAGTTAGGAGCTCCGTTGAGGGTCGCCATGAGAAGGTCCGCCACAGCCAGGTTCACGAGGAAGCAGTTCGTCACTGTGCGCATGCGGCGATGTGCTGTTGACAAAATGAGCGATGAGATATTTGAACGTATTCTGGTATTCTCTTACTAGCTGAGGCCTGCGACTTCGTCCTCGTGGATTTAGTTTTTAAAATCCCTCGAGAAGTCACTGATTTTCCGGGATAAAAAGTAGGCTAGATGTCCTCCAGGTCCTCAACTATACCCATGCAAAAATCACGTCGATCTGTGGCTCTGTTGCGGCGTGATTGAAGGATAAAACAACAAACAAACACAGATTCGCATTTATACTTAATATTAGTATGATGATATGAGCACTGAGCTTTATTATTAAGATAGATAATAATATAAGATAGATTAATCTATATAAATAAAAATGAATGTTGGTAAGCGCATAACTCAAGAATGGATGGACCAATTCGGTTAATTTATTTTTTTGTATGTTCCTTAAGGTCCACGGAAGGTTTTAATACTTACCTAATAAAAGAAAAAACAAACAAACAAAAAAATTATAATAGATAAGTTGGCGGTACGAAGTTCGCCGTATCAGCTAGTTTATTATAAAGGTCAGTGCTGACACCATTGCCATCTTAAAGTGGAAGCGAAAATTACACCTAATTTCAGAAATGTCTCTGGTCTGGTCTGGTGGGAGGCTTCGGCCGTGGCCAGTTAACACTCCACCGCCAATGATGTGCCGACAAGAAACTTAGCGTTCCGGTACGAAGTCGTGTAGAAGCCGATTAAGCGTGCTGCGTATGGGTTTAATCAAAACTGCTATACCCCTTCAAAGCTAATCTGCTACCATCTTAGACTGCTTCATCTCTTACTATCAGGTAAGATCGCAATCAAGGGCTATAGGTCTAACCTAGCCTATAGATTAAAGTGCTAGCCCAAGCTTCATTTACTTCCTTTGTAGTGGGATCGACGTCATAACCTACAATTTGATCAAAAGAGAGAAAATTTCTACGCATCAGCCCACGAGAATTCTAAGTATCAGCCCAGACAAACAGTAAACAGACGAACAAAAATTTTTATCATACCTTTATATTTTCAAGCGTACCTTTATAAATGATTAAATTATAATTTAATATTATAGCTAAACTTTTAAACAAAACTTTAAGTCGATTGAACTAAAACATATTGAAAAGCAGAACAATTTCTATATTAGTGCTCCTATAGAAATTGTTCCGAAGTTACGTGAAACAGAAGGATTCTTACCGTTCAAACTCATTTATTGGTCATGGGGTATAACTGTCCCAGACACGCATAATTATGTGATTTAAGTCGAGTTACGAGTACCTATGTGTACCGAGTTATGAGTACCGAACTTTAATTTACAATTCACTAGCTAAGTCTATATTAGAATACCTAATAGAAATATGGGGATTTGCGTATAAAAAACTAATCTGAAAGATCTCCAAATATCCCAAAATAAATTATTAAAAACATTGTTTCAACTTGATTACCGATTTCCATCTAAAGAACTACATAAGAAAACTGAAACATTATCCATTAGCCAATTATATAAATACAAGACATGTATTCTAATTTGAAAAATACTTACACAATCTATAAACACACAAATTACAATAAAAACTAAATTCTATACATACTTTGCACGAAATAAACGAAACGAAAACATATGGCGCGAAAACTATACAATTTGAGGGAGCACTTCTATACAATGGTCTGCCAAAAGATATATTATCCGAGAAATCTTTTTCAATTTTTAAAAGAAAACTCTGGAATTTTTTTAAAAACAGTTAGCAAACCTTAAAAATATTTTAGTTTTATAGTATTATAAGTTATTTAAGAGCCACCATTTTTTGTTTTAATGTATATAATGTGTTATAATTTAAGTTTTAATTTCTCTGTAAGTGAGCATGTTTTGTTCTTAGAGAATAAAATTCTTTGAACCTAAACCTATGTGCGTTTTAAGCAATTAAATTATATCGCTTGCTTTAACGATGAAGAAAAATATCGTGAGCATAACAGCTGCTTGCTTGAGAGTTCTCCATAGTATTTAGAGGTGTAATAGATATTATGAAGTTTGAAAATTCGCACTTGGCCAGCGTAATGGACCAAGGCCAGCTTAAGGTCTTCTTATTAAAAAATTGGTTGTCGTAAATTGGTTACGGACGATAGCTTTACGTGATAACGTCATAAAGAAACATTGACGATCATACTGGCGGCGGCGGACCGGTCACAAGCCAACGCTTGGGCTGATCGTGCCTCTTTATCGTTTGTTCCGCGCTCTCGCTTGCACGCTCAGGCTCAGGCGGAACGTGACACTTTTTCGTGCGTGCAGCCGGTGTTCATCGATTTATAAGACGTTATCACGTCAAAAGACCTGTGACTTTAATTTGTGGCCAACATATTGGATTCGTCATATTATTAATTAAGGAAATTATTAAATATTATTTTCCTTAAACTTATCCACAACTTAACCCAAACATAGGCTTTAACTAACAGTAGTCCAATGGGTGGAATTTTAACTATTAGATTCCAGTACACCCTCTAAACCATCGTTGCGCAAAATTTCAATTTGTAGAGACTCCCGATGAGTTGATTTTGAACGTGCCAAATAACTTGGCCATACCATTTATCGGTACACCCTCTCAAGTTTCATATTTATTGCTGCTTCTAACTTCAAGGTCTTAAAGCGAGATTTAAATAAGTCAAAGCTTTCCCCGTAATCTGGTAGGTACATCGTAGTTAAAATAATATAATATTATCATACCTACTGGGAGAAGGGATTACAAAAATGTATATAAAATAATGGGCCTTCATTGGAATTCATCTCAGCTGGCTCCAAATTATGTAGATCGTATGCGTTCGACGCAAGGTAAAGTAATTATAATCAAATAAATTAAAGCAAAATAAATCCTCCATTCCTTATTTATATTATAACAAATTCTTTTCAGAAAACCTACTTCAAACGCCACTTCTTCTTCTTCTTCTTCTTTATCAACCGATAGACGTCCTCTGCTGGACAAAGATCTCTTGCATGGACTTCCACAGGCCTTGGTATGCGCCGCCTGGATCCAGCGGCTCCCTGCGATTCGTTTGATGTCGTCGGTCCACCTGGTGGGGGTCTGCCAGCACTGCGCTTCCCGGTGCGGGGTCGCCACGCCAACACCTTGGGACCCCAACGACCATCAGCTCACCAAAGTCACCTACATAGCTCAGCGAGTCGCGAGACTGAAGTGGAAATGGGCGGGGCACATAGTTCGAAGAACGCCACAACATAGTATAAAAATTATTTTAGTTAGTACAAGTTTGTTGAAATCGGAGGGGCCTAAATAGAAACGATGGAACCGATGCGCGACGCTCGCGTTGTGATGAGTTGATGACACAATATGCAAGACTCGTTTGTTGAAGACGAGCGAGCATCGCGAATCGGTTTCATCGTTTCTATTTAGACCCGCACGACCTCAACAAAGGTGTATTTATTGAAGTTGGGCGGGTCTAAATAGAAACGATTAAAACGATTATCTTAATTCAAATAGGTACTCAGGAGGAATACGTAGACACACTAATGTGTTAACGCTATTAGTGCGTTAAACCAGTAAGAGTATTATTCAGGTAATCTATATAATATTAATTATTATTACCTACCCTAGACCGTTATGGTGCGGAAAATAGCTCAGGTTACTTAAAGAAATTAAAACATTAACTAAATCTAGGTACAGATGATCTCAGCAACCAGTTTAACGATCACACATCCGTTAAAGAGAATAGATTCGTTTCGTTCGATTCTCTTGAGATCGTTTGTACACCTACCGGGTGATCTCCCAACGCTGTTCTTACTGATGCGAGTTTGCCATATTAATGCACACCCCACCCCCATTGACTATTTCTTTCTAATTTTCCGGTAAAATAGCTCTTGACTGCGACTCACCTGATGGTAAGTGACTACGCAGTCAGTTAGATGCATCATGCAGGAGATGGTACCGGACTAACTTAGAAGGGGGTTTGGTAGTTTTAAGTCAACCCAAACCCCTAATCGTTTTCTACACGCCATGATGCCGGAACGCTGAATTGTTTGGCGGCACGTCTTTGACGGTAGAGTGGTACTAGCCAAAGTCTCCCACAAGAATGAGTCAGAGACATTTTAGAAATTATAAATTTTCAAATTTTCACAGCCGGGAATCAAACCCGAGCCTACCACAGCTCTATACTACTTACTCGTTTATACTTAAATAACAGTCTTTCTTTCTCTTTTCTCTCTCTTTATCTTTCAATCCAAAAAAACTGCTATTTCCTCTAAAAATATTTAGCTTTCATGAACTGCTCCATTTGGCGTAAACTAATAAAGAGCAATGTTTATTCGCGTTCCGAAGCTCCTTTATCTCGGGGCTCTGGACAAATTGGGAACAAAGCCTAATTTTAATAAATTGGCGAGCTTCCATTTAAATATATTTAACAGCACTTTGCTCTTAATTTTCTATAAGCTCCGACTTAAATATGGTATTTTAAAACTCTAATCTCCGAATAGGGTATGTTACAAATTGAGTCATATTGAGTTACTTAAATACTAAACCATCGTTTAAATAGTTTATTCAATTAATTATAATTCTTATTTTATTATTTTATGTTTTACGTTTTATTTATATATATAAATTAGCTTTAGTTTGTAAAATAGCACTGATATTATTATGATTACTTTGTTGGCAGAATTGTAAGACTATTATACTAAATCACAGGTATTTGATTGATATTGAGTTGCCTGAATATTTAATTCTTATTTAAATAATTTACTCAGTTCACTATAATTGTAATTTAATTATTTCGTGCAGCTTAATTACTTCTGTTTTTAAAATAGCATTCAGAATACTAATATGTACTAATAATATTAGTTTGGTTGGCAGTACTGTAAGCCTGTTGTCTGAATCATAATTATGTATAAAAGTAAAGGAACTGGATTAGTAGGATTAGTAGACGTTTATTTCTTGTAAAACATTGAAGGTAGAAACTCTGCCCGAAAATATAGTGGAAGTATTTTTATTATAGACTATTATTTCAAGACGCTCCCATGCTCTGTCACAGGTATTATCAATGTATTAATTTATCAATTAAGGTATTATCATAATAATATCCTCCCGACCGTATTCGAGCACGGCGTCTTGTCGTCCCAAACGTCGTCGTGGGGGTCTCAAACTGCTGGAGTGGAAACCTCCAGCACTTTGGGACTCCAGACTTGGCAGACCCCTAGGGACTCAGTTTTGAGCTAGCATACCTAGAACAATCCAAATGACTAATGTGTTCCCGAGCACAGCAAGTAGCAGCATCACTGCAAACACGATGAACCAGGCCAGCTGCCCCCACCAGGGGGGGCTGTACGGCCTCTTGCCCAGACCCATGCAGTTGCCGAGAGTAACCCTGTTGACAAAAAGATAGTCATACAGTTGCCGAGAGCGACTCTGTTTACAAAAAGATGGCCATAGAGTTGCCGAGAGTGACTCTGTCGTCAAAAAGAAAGTCATACAGTTGCCAAGAGTGACTATGTTGGCAAAAAGATCGTTTTACAGTTGCCGAGAGTGACTCTGTTGACTAAAAGATAGTCATACAGTTTCCAAGAGTGACTCTGTTGATAAAAAGATAGTCATACAGTTGTCGAGAGTGACTCTGTTGATAAAAAGATAGTCATACAGTTGCCGAGAGTGACCCTGTTGTAAAATGATAATAGGTAATTAATTTTTGTTTATTTATTATATCTTCAAGTAAGAGTAACTATCATTACAGTTTTTTCGATGTAGCATAGTGCGGGTGACGGGACAATAGAATATAACTCTTTTGGTATTGCAAATTATTCCATACTAGCTGATGCCCGCGACTTCGTCCGCGTGGATTTAGTTTTTTAAATCCCTCGGGGAACTCTTTTTAATTTTCCGGGATAAAAAGTAGCCTATGTCACTCTCCAGAACCTCAATACCCATGCAAAAAATCACGTTGATCCGTAGCCCCGTTGCGGCGTGATGAAGGACAAACCAAAAAACCTACAAACAAACACACTCGCATTTATAATATTAGTAAGGATTTTATTTTTATTCCAATTATGTTGGACCGGCTAAAAGTCAAAATAATCGTACGTAGCTCCGGAATTCCGGTGAATAACGTTACTCACAGGAACATAGGACGCATTCGGATTTAAACAAAAAATGTAATTATTATCGTATATAAATAAAAATGTATATTCCCTATATCCCGTGGTGGAAACATCACGCGTGAACGGCTGGACTGATTTTGACGGGACGTCCAATGACAGATAGCTGATGGTATAAGCCTAGCATAGGCTACTTTTTAACTGATTTTCAAAAAAGCATCAAAAAAGTATTGTGTTTTTTAACCTATAAATATCAATATCTCCATGATTTCTAAACCGATTTGCCTGAATTTTTTTTAATCGATACAGAAACTTTGCGAGATGGTCCCATAAAAGTTGTAGTTGTAGTTGTTGTAGTAGTTATAGTAGTAGTAGTTGTAGAAGTAGTTGTAGTAGTTGTAGTTGTAGTAGTTGTAGTAGTAGTAGTTGTAGAAGTAGTTGTTGTAGTAGGTAGGACCTAGGAAGTATACCTTTTGAAACATAAAAAGAATTTTCCAAATCGGTTCTGGCGTCTTAGAGTAATCGGTGAACATACATAAAAAAGATTCCGTTGAATTGAGATCCTCCTCCTTTTTTGAAGTCGGTTAAAATAAGAATAAAAATTAGTTTAAATTTGAAGAAGTTATGGAGTAAAACAGTCAAAATAGTTCAACCCCTATCTCAGAGAACATACATCCATCCATACATCCCATCCATCCATCCATCCGTATACTAAGTACATCTATCCATACATCCATCCTCACAAACTTTCACATTAATAATATTAGTGGTATAACTTTATAAGTAGCATAGGATATAGTTAATGTAGTTAAAGTTAGTAGCAGGAGGATACAAACATAAATACGTACATGCATACACACATACATACATGCATGGATACATATATACATACATGCATTCATGCATGCATACATACATACATACATGCATGCATTCATACATGCATGCATACATACATGCATACATATATACATACATACATACATACATACATACATACAAACATGCATACATGCATACATACATGCATACATACATACACACACACATACATACATGCATACAACTTACATACATACATACATACATACATACATACATACATACATACATACATACATACATACATACATACATACATACATACATACATACATACATACATGTATGGATAAATATCATACATTAAGGATAAATATGTGAAAAGTAGCATTCGAATATCCCGCGAGAACTGTCTGTTTTCCCGGGATAAAAAGTAGCTGTTGTTACTTTTCCGGTCCTCAACTATGGCTATCCAAAAAACCACGTCAATATGTAACTCCCTTCGCACATAATTGAAGGATAAATATATGAAAAGTAGTATACTAATATCGCGCAGGAACCGTTTGTTTTCCCGGGATAAAAGTAGCCTTTTTCACTTTTCAGGCCCTTAACTTTACCTGTGCTAAAAAACCACTTCAATCTATAACTCCGTTGGCACATAATTTAAGGATAAATATGTGAAAAGTAGCATACGAATATCCCGTGGGAACTGTTTGTTTTCCCGGGATAAAAAATAGCTGTTGTTACTTTTCCGGTCCTCAACTATGCCTATCCAAAAAACCCCCTTCAATATGTAATTCCCTTGGCACATAATTGAAGGATAAATATGTGAAGAGGCATACTAATATCCCGCAGGAACCGTTTGTTTTACCGGGATAAAAAGTAGCCTTTGTCACTTTTCAGGCCCTTAACTTTACCAGTGCTAGGAAAACCACTTCAATCTATACCTCCGTTGGCGCATAACTGAAGGATAAATATGTGAAAAGTAGCGTACAAATATCCCGCGGGAATTATTTGTTTCCCGGGATTAAAAGTAGCCTTTGTCACTTTTCAAGTCCTCAACTATGCCTATCCAATAAACCACGTCAATCTGTAACTCCGTTGGCCCATAATTGAAGGATAAATATGTGAAAATTAGCACACTAATATCCCGCGGGAAGTGTTTGTAGGAACAGTTACAGTTACAGTTACAGTTTTATTATAAGTAAAGATAGATAATAATTTAATTTTATGTAACAATGTCAATTTTTGACGTTCGTAAGCGTCAGGATATGCAGTCGCTTGTGCTTGAAATTTCAAAAACTGATGCTTGCTATGGTTTTTTGAAACCGAAGCTTGCTTGCTTGTTTACTTGCTTGATTTCTTGCATGCTTGCTTGCAGGATTTAAAAAAACCCGAATCCCGATGAAAAAATCGATGCTGCGGATAATGTAAGCGTTATTTATGTACAATCAGCGCCATCTATCGGTGGTTTTTCAAAATCCCGCGGGAACCTTGGATTTTTCCGTGATAATTTATAGCCTATGTGTTATTCCAGGGTATAATCTATCTCCATTTCAAATTTCAGCCAAATCCATCCAGTAGTTTTTGCGTGAAAGAGGAACAAACATACACACAAACTTTCGCCTTTATAATATTAGTAGGATTGCATTTATTATTGCAAATTGAAATCGTAAGGTTTAAATTCACAAAATTAAAATCTATTGGTGATATATGTTTTTCAGAAAATCTAGTTTCGTAATTTGAATTTAATATTATATTGACCTGTACCCACACCATGCTACTACAAAATATAATATACCTATTACATTAGCTTTATTAACTTTATTATAACATTATAGAATCTGATCCAATTGCTTAAATAGATTTAAAGTTGACTTGTTCAAGTGAACAAGTGAGTGAACTGTAAGAGACTGAGTATAAAAATAACGCTCAAAAACCGCAGATTCTCTCACATACTGATTAAGTACCTACTGTACTGGTAACTAATGACCCGTTACCGCACCAGCGTCGTTGCTACCTAAATTAATTAATTAGCGTCTTGAGACTTTTATTTAATTAGTAATTTAATTATTTTCAAGATATTTCACTTTAATTTGAATAGAAGTTTTCCATTCTACCTCCAATTAGAGCAAGAAAGGGTCCCTATTAAAAGTTTTTAATGAAGCTGGTATATTTTACGACTGCAAAATGTGTAGAAAAAGAAAATTATGCAAATTATTCATGAACCACTGACAAGGGTCCTGTGAAATACATCAGGATGTCCAACTTTCGCAGTCATTTCCGTCGTCTGAATATTGGAATTTACATATAAGCGCGATCGGTGGGAATTTATTATCTATTCTTTGTATTCCCTATATTATTCGCTTCCTGTTATCGATTTTCCGATGCTATTTTCCAGAACCAATGGTAGTGTACCAGCTTTCGAAGTACTGATCATGAGATGAGTATTAAATGTACCTATAATAATACTACCTAGCTGATGTTAATATAGCGGAGTCAAAAAAGGTTTTAAAAATCCCGCGAGAACTCTCTGCTTTTCTAGGATAAAAAATATCCTCTGTCACTCTTCAGGTCCTCAGTTAAACCAAGGCAAAAATTCACGACGATTCGTTGCTCCGTTGCTGCGTAATTGAAGGACAAACCAACAAATAGACACACTTTCGCATTTATAATATTATAAGTATGATAGTAATAAGGATGATAATACATACTCGTTATACAAGTCTGTACGTGGTAAGTACCTACATAAAAGACCAATGGACTCAAAAGTAAAAAAAAGCCGGCCAAGTGCGAGTCGGACTCGCGCACCGAGGGTTCCGTACTCCAAAAGTAAAAGTAAAACGATAATATTATATTAATTTGCTTATTTATCGTTAACTTTGTTTGTAGAGGTTTATTGTTAATATAAAAAAACTATGGTAGTTAGAGCGTTGGTTTTATTTTTCCTGTAAAATATACATAAACTTCTATTAACCATAATTATTTCAGATTTTTCGATTGGTAAACTTCGGAGATAAGGGGGGGGCGAACGGTATTTTTTTCGACATTTTGGCCGATTACTCAAAAACTATTATATATAGAAATAAATAAAAAACTGTTTTAGAATGCACAAGTAAAGGCCTTTCATATAATACCCCACTCGATATAATTATCTTATTTTGAAATTTCAAACCCCTGATTTTCCCCCTTTTTTAATTAAACTAAAATAATTTTCGCATTGCTTTTATTTTTCCTGTAAAATATACATAAACCTCTATTGACCATAATTATTTCAGATTTTTCGATTGGTAAACTTCGGAGATAAGGGGGGGGGAATGTTATTTTTTTCGACATTTTGGCCGATTACTCAAAAACTATTATATATAGAAATAAATAAAAAGCTGTTTTAGAATGCACAAGTAAAGGCCTTTCATATGATACCCCACTCGGTATAGTTATTTTACTTTGAAATTTCAAACCCCCGAGTTTCCCCCTTTTTTAATAAAACTAAAAATAATTTTTGCATTGCTTTTATTTTTCCTGTAAAATATACATAAACCTCTATTGACCATAATTATTTCAGATTTTTCGATTGGTAAACTTCGGAGATAAGGGGGGGGGGAATGGTATTTTTTTCGACATTTTGGCCGATTACTCAAAAACTATTATATACAGAAATAAATAAAAAGCTGTTTTAGAATGCACAAGTAAAGGCCTTTCATATGATACCCCACTCGGTATAGTTATTTTACTTTGAAATTTCAAACCCCCGAGTTTCCCCCTTTTTTAATAAAACTAAAAATAATTTTCGATTTTTCTTTATTCCAATGATGTTGGGCCACTATTATACACAACTATGCCAAATTTAAATATCGATAGCTTTAATAGTTACTGAAATAATCGACTGTGACAGACGGACGGACGGACGGAGAAAGTCTCACCATAAGGGTTCCATTTTTACCATTTTGGTACGGAACCCTAATAGTGCATTATGTACTGACGCACATAACCGTAGGGTTAGTACAAGATTAGATAGTTAACTATGAATAGTAAACTATGACATTAACATCAAAGTAGAATAAACCATAATTGTATTTGAGTTACAGCTCAATTTCGTGTATGTACCTATTCTTATACGTTTACGTAACGAAAACGTTCCAAATTTAAATCGTCTGTATTGAATTTGTGACTTTAAATTTGATTTTATGGTTCAGTTTACTTTGATGCTAATGTCATAGTTAACTATTACGATCGAACGAATTAAAACTCGGACTAACCACACAGGTAGGTATGTCGTTCACCGAACTGTCAAAGTACAATGAACAAAATCGATAACAACAGGTCGATAGGTATCCATTCGATCATCAAATCAACTGCATTTGAATTTCAGTTTCCCTTTATATTTGTTACTAGCTGATGCCCGCGACTTTGTCCGCGTGAATTTAGTTTTTAAAGTCCCTCGGGAACTCCTTGATTTTCCGGGATAAAAAGTAGCCTAGATGTTGACCCGAGTAATAAGCTACCACGGTATAAAATTTTGTAGAAATCTGTGCGGTAGTTTTTACGTGAAAGAAGGACAAACAAACAGACACGAAATCGTCCAGTTACAGTTTTATTATAAGTATAGATTCAGGTGCTCCCAAAATCAGTGCCTCCCACGCGTCCCACGGGCCACGGGACTATTGCATCGTAATTATTCGGAAAACAACTTCATTGACATTATCTTTTGATGTCAACGTGACGCTAATTCTAATGCGTACCCAATTGCATGTGATATAATTGGTTATTTAGGTTTATATATTTAGGTATTATGTAGTTTGAAACTGACTTTTCAAGTACAGGTCTTTCACAGCTAACCCTGAGGCCTAAATTAAATCAATCACGAAACCTCAGAGCTTGATGGTCATCGAATTTAGGTAAGGTACACCACTGGGCACTATGTCAAAAAGGTCATCAAACGAATAGTCCATAAATTAATTATTAAAACAATAGTTGCGTGACTGCTATTATTTGTTCTTTAACGTGACATAGGTACTGTAATTAATAGACTGCCGTTATTATTGTAGTCGATAGTGCGGAATAGGTAGCTAGAATAAATAATTATACCTACACTCAAAATGATAATAATAAAGCTTTTGTCTATGACTTATTATAGTATGTACCTAGCTATTAATAATGTGATTATGGATTGTCCATCGTAATATTATCAATATTTTAAAGGTGAAAGTGTACCTATTTATTTGAATGTTTGTTGGATCACAATTGAGTATAGTTAGGGATCTGGAGAGCAACAAGAAATATATATATATATATATATATATATATATATATATATATATATATATATATATATATATAGTTATGTATAAAGCTCTTTTACTAATATTTATCTATAGATAGGTGACCAGGCAGGTGTGCGGGTGCTTTACGAGGCGCGACGATCCTTCTACCCTAATTCCCCGCATGCGTTAATTAGTCCACACGGTCCACACTTCAGTTTACCTCAAATCGATTCGAAGCATCTATACCTACATGAAAAATTGTTAAAACCGTAGAGGTTCCATTACTTAAACGTAATCACTGAAATTTTTCGTTTGAGGAACTCACAAAAAAAAAGATATTAACAACTTTATATGTATTTTGAGGCTATAAAAATATGTAGATAGGTAAAGACGTAGTCGTAATTCCTACTTCCATGTTATTTTAAGTTCTAATTTGACATTGAGATGTCTTACTTATAGTAATTGAACTCTCTACATAGACAAACTCTTGAATTTCCGGCGAGCAATGTCATCGAGAAACAATCCAAACCAATCCAAACTCAAATCGCGATTTGAATTAGTCAGATGATGGTTCATTATTTAATAATTATTCAACCAAGGCAAAAGATGTAAAACTTATTTCATATAAAAAACTAACTAATTTAAATACTTTGTTTTGTATAAATCATATTCGTAGGCGCCACCTAAAACATTCAGGTACATTTCTGCCATTATTCTTTTAGTTAAAAAAGTGCCCGTAACAATAAGTAGAGGTACAAGATATTATATTACAGCGGGTAACTGTAAACTACTGTAAAAGCTTGTGGTTAGGAGTAGGTTAACAATAGTGAAACGGATGGTCTGCGAACCGTTGACCTTTCGGTTTTCAGACCGCCGACATTACCGCTGCGCTATTGAGACTTTATTTTATAAAAATAATAATATTATGTAGTACTAGCTGATGCCCGCGACTTCGTCCGCGTGGATTTAGTTTTTAAAATCCCTCGTGAACACTTTGATTTTCCGGGATAAAAAGTAGCCTATGTCCTCAACTATAGTACCCATGCAAAAAATCACGTCGATCCGTGGCTCTGTGGTGGCGTGATTGAAGGACAAACCAACAAACAAACACACTTTCGCATTTATAATATTAGTATGATTAGAATATTAAATTGCATAGGAAAACACTGTAGCATTAAGTCAATACGATGTATTACATCCATACCTACTATGTAGTATGTAGGTATAATGATCGTTTGGCAAAATCTGACGCCTTTGGAGTTTGGAGTAGTTTGACTTTGACAAAATAGGGCTATCCACGATGGCTATATACGATAAAGTACGCTTGCCAGCTTAAGATGAGCCGTTCATTCAAAGTATCTTGTAGATTCCGGGGTTCAAGTTATTTGGACCTTATACTGAAGATCGTGATGTCTATAATTTCTGAACTACGAAATTGACGACCTTTAAATAATTACAGGACAATTTCTAAAGAACCTGCTTTCTAACAAAAAAAGAATGGATTAAATCGGAATACGCCTTAATGAATTACAGCGAAATACACATTTTGACTTTCATCCCCTCTCCCAAGGGAACCGTGCTGAATTTCGGGATAAAAAGTATCCTATATTATACCTCGTAGTATTAACTTAAATCGTGCCAAGTTTCATTTAAATCCGTCCAGTAGTTTCGGCGTGATGCGCGGCCAAGATACAGACAGACAGACAGACAGACAGACAGACAGACAGACAAAAAATTAAAAAAAAATTGTTTTGGCTTCAGTATCGATTATAGAGTGCCCTCAAACAAAAATTTTCAAAATATCTTCAATGTACAGAATTGGACCTGTTACAGTTTTATTATATTATAGACTAGCTGATGCCCGCGACTTCGTCCGCGTGGATTTAGTTTTTAAAATCCCTCGGGAACACTTTGATTTTCCGGGATAAAAGTAGCCTATGTCACTCTCCAGGTCCTCAATTATACCCATGTAAAAAAATTACGTAGATCCGTGGCTCTGTTGCGGCGTGATTGAAGGACAAACCAACAAACAAACACACTTTTGCATTTATAATATTAGTAATTATGATTAGGATATTAAATTACATAGGAAAACACTGTAATATTACGTCCATACGATGTATTACATCCATACCTACTATGTAGTATGTAGGTATAATGATCGTTTGGCAAAATCTGACGCCTTTGGAGTAGTTTGACTTTGACAAAATAGTATCCACGATGGCTATATACGATAAATTACACATGCCAGCTTAAGATGAGCCGTTCATTCAAAGTATCCTGTAGATTCCGGGGTTCAAGTTATTTGGACCTATACTGAAGATTGTGATGTCTATAATTTCTGAACTACGAAATTGACGACCTTGAAATAATTACAGGACAATCTCTAAAGAACCTGCTTTCTAACAAAAAAAGAATGGATTAAATCGGAATACGCCTTAATGAATTACAGCGAAATACACATTTTGACTTTCATCCCCTCTCCCAAGGGAACGGTGCTGAATTTCGGGATAAAAAGTATCCTATATTATACCTCGTAGTATTAACTTAAATCGTGCCAAGTTTCATTTAAATCCGTCCAGTAGTTTCGGCGTGATGCGCGGCCAAGATACAGACAGACAGACAGACAGACAGACAGACAGACAGACAGACAGACAGACAAAAAATTAAAAAAAAATTGTTTTGGCTTCAGTATCGATTATAGAGTGCCCTCAAACAAAAATTTTCAAAATATCTTCAATGTACAGAATTGGACCTGTTACAGTTTTATTATATTATAGATAGATAGATAGATGTACCTACTATCTACATCATAGTGGAATAATTCCCTCACCGTTTACATAGAGTAGGTACGTGAAACTCATGTCTTAACGTAGATACTTAAGTACTCAATTGAGTTACTCGTAAGGCAAACATAAAGAGCAGGTAGTAACTATATATCCTTAATTAGTTTTACTTACCGACGAAAACGTTACGAAAATATTTTCGGTTCACATAATATATTTATGTTTAAGCCAATTCTGTAAAGCCTCGTCATAAAATTTTTACAGCTAAAAGGACATCAAAGAATTTGGGCTACTTTTTGCCGGCCAACGATGTAAAACCCTGCTTGAATTTTTTACATATAGTAGGACGTAGGTAGGTAGGTTTACTTAAGTTCAAAACCAAATCTCCGAGATATTAAGATCATTAGGAGAAGAGTAGCCTTTTGGGCAGAGGGTCAAAAGATAAGATTTTAGTGATGATTAATGCAAAAAAGAAAGATGCCCAATTTTTATTACCATACTACGGCAAAGCCAAAAAAGGAAGGGTTAGGGTTTAGCCGTCTATGCACCTATGTATACGTACCTATGTATATGCAGTGTATGTACCTATGTGACTATTTACGAATGGTGCACGGTGCACCATTCGTAAATAGTCACGTAGGTGTACCCGTGCACCGTACCGAATTTTAATGACTGAGTTGTCAACTGCCTATCGATTCGTTATGACTTATTATGACGGACGGTCCGGGTAACATTATATTATACGAACAAAATCAATATGACGGATGCTAGGTACATCCAATTTTCCGCAGTCGTGTTAGTTTTTAAACTTTTATCTCTTTTAGGTATAACTAGCTTTTGCCCGCGATATCGTCCACGTGGAATTCTTTTAAAAATCTTACGGGAATGCTTTCTTTATCCGCGATAAAAACTAATGTAGGTGTGTCACACCCCAGGTACTCACCTATGTATACCCATACTATTGTGCCCATGCAAATGTCACGTCGATCCATTGCTCAGTTTCTGCGTGATTTTAGGACAAACCAATAAATCATTAAACCGTAAAACCAAAAACTATCAAATAAGAAATCCTTTTTTGAGAAACACGGTACTACTTGGAATCCTGACCTCTAAACCAGCCAGTGCCATTCCCAGACATTTATTATTTTTGTGATCTCTTACTGGTGCACTAATAACATTTATGATTATACGTTAAGTTTACAAATGATAATTACAAATGATAATATCTTAATATATATAAATTACGTATCACGTTGTTTGTCCGCGATGGACTCCTAAACTACTTAACCGATTTTGATCAAACTTCGTAACTATCCAATTTAACAATTTAGTAATTTGGTCCAACTTGAAAGATAGGATAGTTTTAGTAGTTATTTGTTTTATTTATGTAAGTAAGTTGGCGGTACGAATTTCACCGAGTCAGCTAGTTATTTATATATAAGTGTAAATTAAAAAATTTATTTTTTAAAAAACAAGCTTTTAGTAGTTTGGCTACAACATCAGCACTTGGATATCATCAACGTTCAGAGTACTTGTCAAGATGAATCAAAAGAGTCCATAAACTCGGTGGGGTTACGTCGCTTTATTGCAGAGTTCCCAAAACCAACTTACGGCTTCATCATCACACCCTGAATATCATCTAGGACCAGAGTATGTACTTGTCAAATCGAATCAAACGAGCCCAAATTCGAAGAGTTATGTTGTTGTATTAGTTCAGTTCCGTTAATGGCTATCGGCAGCAGCAGCAGTTTATTCGCTACGGTGGAATTTACATTTAACGTACAAAATGTCAGCTCAATCGGAAACCGGGAAGTGATTCAAATTCATCTTGCAAGATTTTAACCTTAACATACATACAATTTACACACATTGCAAGTAAAATAAAAGCTTGTAACAACAATATATAAAATTTCGATTCTTTTAAAAATCGGCCAAGTGCGAGTCGGGCCTCGCTCTTTTAGGGTTCCGTTAAAAAAATTAAATTAAAATATTTCCGTGTACCCATGAAAATATTTTAATTTAATTTTTTTAATTTAATTTAATTTTTATTATTTGTTGTTATAGCGGCAATAGAAATACATAACATGTGAAAATTTCATCTGTCTATCTACTACGGTTTACAAGATACAGCCCGCTGAGAGACGGACGGACGGACGGACGGACGGACAGCGTAGGCTTAGTAATAGGGTCCCGTTGGTACCCTTTGGGTACGGAACCCTAAAAACCGACTTCAAACGCCACTGCAAAGTATAAAATAATTTTAGTTTGTACACGTATGTTGAAGTCGGGCAAGCTTCGCGCATTGGTTTCATCGTTTCTATTTAGGCCCGCCCGACTAACGTGTCTAGGAGACACGTTTTCTGCGGCAGTAGACTTGTATCGGTTCAGATTACGGGGACAAAAGCGTTCAAGCAAATGCATTTAGTTAAATTGTCTAAGCCATTACTCGGGTAATCACTAAACCAATTTGCTTCAATGAGCCGCCATCAGAATCGCAATCTTCTTACTACAATAAGATCAACAGCTGCAGAAATACCTACTTTAAACTGAACTGAACTGTTGAACTTGATTAATATTCTCTACAACGCGTAGGATTCAGCAACCTAAGGATTAAACCGCTAACCTTTCAGGTTTCAGTCAGCATTTTAAAAACTGTACGAATATGTATGTAGGTATGTATCTACTCTACATATAACCACAGAATATTTATAATATTTATAATAGTAGTAATAGTTAAGTAGTGTATTATTTCCTTTGATTATTAGGTACATATTGTTATGTAGGTAAATCCAGAACAATCCTTCACTCAACGTGTTCAAGGCTAGACTAAAACAGCACCATCTTTCTTCTTTGGATAATAATAATTAGTTTCATCTCTGTTTATTTGTCAGTTGCAAATGTATAGTATAAATATATATTTTTATTATGTATTTATGTAATATTATTTGTATTATTTAGTATATTTATATCTACTCATGTGTATGTTAGTCATCTACTATTATTATTATCTCTCTATATATTATGACTCTCACACCCGCATACAAAATAAATAGATATAGGGCCAAAAAGTATTATAAACATAAATATATACACACAGATAAATAAACTTACATATAGATTACATAAATAAATACTTGTAGCGGGCGGAGGATTACGCCCCGGCAGGGGAGACCAGACGGCCGGGGGTCAGGGCGACAGGCTGAGAAACCGACGGACTATCCTAGCCGAGTCCAGCAACACCGCTTTCTGCATCTTGGCCGCGAGCGAACCGCCACGGAACCCCAGTCGCCTCAGATGGTGAGCGAGGCTGACTGGGATCAACCCATTCGCAGAAATAACGATTGGGATGGTTTCAGTGGACTCCACATGCCACATGCCAGTAACCTCGTGAGCCAGATCTAGATACTTTCGTTTTTTCTCTGTCTCCGCTCTCACGAGGTTCTCGTCATGTGGGATGGTGATGTCCACTAAAAACACCCTCGACTGTGCCCGGTCCATCAGCACGATGTCAGGCTTATTCGCCAGAATCGTCCTGTCCGTGATGATGGACCGGTCCCAATAGAGCCGGACTCCGTCACGCTCAAGCACCGGCACCGGTGTGTACCTATAGTACGGCACTCTCTCATCCAGGAGACCGTACTTCAGAGCAAGCTCTTGGTGAAGGATTTTGGCCGCTTGGTTGTGTCTGTGCAGATACTCAGTGTTAGCAAGAGCCGAACATCCCGAGAGCACATGCCTGAGTGACTCACCGGGATGGCGACACGCTCGACAGATGTCGTGAGTGCCATCCTTCAGGATGTACTTTCGGTAGTTCCGCGTCTTAACCACCTGATCTTGTATTGCACACACAAAACCTTCGATTTCCCCAAAGAGGTCACCGAAGCGCAGCCATTGCACGGACGCTTTTTTATCTACGTGCGGCTCATTAAGAGCTTTAAAAAAGCATCCATGCAACTCCCTCTCCTTCCATACGGTCTCCCGGTCAGAGGTGCTTAGTACCACCGGTTTCTGCCACTCGAGTTTGGCCAAAGATAGGGAAGTGAGTCCTTTGTCACATTCTATAACGTCTCTATGCATTGGACACTCCCTCTTCGTCTCAAAGTAGGTTCTGAGGCTGGATATCTCCCGATTATGCATGGTCTTGACGCTGAATATGCCTCGACCTCCACATTTTCGGGGTATATACAACCTCATAACAGACGATTTGGGGTGGTGCACGCGGTAGAGAGTCATAGTCGTGCGGACTTTTCTATCCAGTGAGTACGCCAAAGGTGTACATGAGAACGGGCATGACCCAGCCGCTATATGCTCGGACCTTATTGGCGCCCGACAAATAGCTTTTACAAACTTTTGTCAGGCGGCCAAAAAATACCTCGCAAACTGACTGTTTCACGTCCGCCTCCTTTACCCCCACGGATTGTGACATACCCAGATACCGGTATGACTCAGCTTCAGAGAGGGTCCTGATGTTAGATGGCTCGAGATTGATCTCGGCCGAATGAGTAACTTGTCCCCTCTCCACATGTAAGACCGCACACTTGTCTAGTCCAAGCTCCATCCTGATGGAGTTACTGAACTCAGTAGTGACATTCAGCAACTCCCTCAGGCGGGTGGCATTGGGTGCTAGTAGCTTGAGGTCATCCATGTAAAGAAGGTGAGGTACTTTTGTCCCTCCTCTCCGAAACTGAAAGCCTGTCCCTGATCTCTCCAGCAAAGAGCTGAGAGGGTTCAGCGACAGACAAAACCATAATGGACTCAGACAATCGCCCTGGAAGATACCCCGCCGTATCTTGATCCGGTCACCCGCAGCCGCCAACCGCTCGCCATGGAGACAAAGGATCGTACTCCATTGCCCCATACACTCTCCGAGGAAGTCTCGAACTGTACTATCGACTTTGTACAGCTCAAGGACCCTCAAGAGCCATGAATGGGGCACCGAGTCGAATGCCTTCTTATAGTCAATCCAGGCGGCAGAGAAATTCCGGCGATTGCGTTTGACCAGTTGGCCCGCGACGGAGTCGATGAGAAGGAGCTCCTTAGTACCACGACCACCGCCCCGACATCCGTTCTGAGCCCCAGACATGATGTTGTTCTCGTTTACGTGACGGGAAATCTTAAGGCTCAGAACGGATGTCAATGTCTTATAGATGGTAGTAAGACATGTGATGGGGCGGTACTTAGCTGGGTCAGCGGTATCGGTTGACTTAGGAGCTAAATGAGTGATCCCGGTGGTGAAAACGCTCGGGAGTGCCCTTTGCTCGAGAGCATCTTGGAATTGTCGAGCCAAAGTAGCATGGCAGAGCGAAAAACCCTTCAACCAGTAGTGATGCAGCCCATCGGGTCCCGGACTTTTCCAGTTCGGGGCCCGGCGCACCGCACGAGCTACATCCTCCGAAGAGATGGCGACGGGGTTCATCGGCTCTATTGAGGCACATGCTTCCTCAACCGCCGCAATCCAAGGGCCCTCCTCATGCTCCACCTCTCTTGACCATACATTTCGCCAAAAGGCGACGAGGTCAGCCGGGCTCGGCCGCTGAGAGGTAGAACAGACTGCTGGGCACTCCAGTTTTTTATAGAACCTTTTCTGATCACTCGAGAAGAGGCGATTTTGCTGAAAGCGCTCGACTCTTTCCGAGTATCGTCGAATGCGGTTCCCCCATGCAGCGATTTTCTGCTTCAGGTCGTCGATGCGCTCCGTTAGTTTTTGGGCTATATCGGGCTGATCTAGCCGCAGCCCGAGCCCATTAAAGGCTATTCTAACGGAGCGCACAATCCTTGGCCTAGTGTTGCCCGACCTGAAACTCTGCAGTCTGTCAATGAGAGCTCTGGCCAGGGTGATACGGTGTTCTATTCTCCTTTTCCAGGCTGGCTCCGTGCTGCGCCTTAGAGTAGTGCGTCCACGTTCTCGGGTCTTGACACCCATGAAACGATGAACAGCTAAGGCCGCACCAAAGAGAATAGAAGCCGTATCATCCAGGCCAGTGCTGCGCTCAAGGTATTGAGGCAGCATTTGGTTTATGGCCTCAATGACATCCCGCGTCGCTACATTTAATGTGAGTCGGGAGAGCCGCGGACGGATCTCTAGAGGAGCACTCCGGATCTCCGAAATCGCCTCTTCTAAAATCCTTCTCATCCGCTCTATGTCAAAGGAAACTGTTTCCTCCGTGTCCTCCTCCACAGGCAAATCTTGCGCGATAGCGTCGGTCTCTTCGCGGACAGGTTCCGCCAGAGAGACAATTTGCTCTGTGGTTGGGGTTGTCACCTCGGGAACAGCCTCACGTCGTAATCGTTCGAGCTCGGTAGCGCTAAAGATGTTCGAGCGCTGAATATACCGAGCCCGGTCTGCCAGGTTTTGTTCCGTGACAGTCAGATTCGGCTCGAGCAGCAAGAACTCGCGGTACATTGCCGCTCGGTAGCCAGTCCGTCCGGTTTCCCCTCCTGTCGCCCTGTAGTACGCACGCATGACATTTCTGTTCATTGGAGATGTCCATCTCATGCGGCGCACTCCACCAGCGGCGGGCTCCGAAGATTGGGTCCTAGAGGGCCCTGTCGGCGCCAAGCCGACTGGTGGGGATGATGGATCTGTCGACTGGCCAGGTGGTAAAGGCCGTCGAATGGCGTGACTGGCGGATCGCATGCTGCCACGTCCAGCGCCAGCCCCAGGCGCGCCCTGGCGACCCCCAGGTAGCGGCCTTATACGTAAATTTCTTATTTGTTCCATCATCATATTTGGGGGGGGAGGAGTGGCAGTTACATCACCCGGGGTCCACTCATGTCCCCGAGGAGGCTGTTTCTATAGCCAGCTAGCCGGATTGTGGGGTTATTATTATTATTTTTAATTAAGTTTATATCGTTAAGTTTATTAATTAGTTTTGTTTATCTCTTTTCTGTACCTACCAAAAGCATCTATTTTCTCACATCTAGGTCATCTGGAAGAGATCCTCTTTTCTAGCGATAAGATGTCCTTGTACACGTCCTTTCTATATTTAACAGAATAAATAAATAATATTTGCCTACATTATTATAAAGAGTGCTTAAGGATGATTATACGGGTCTGCCTACGAAATTCAAATTTAATTTTATTTTTCGCAATTTTGGATAGAAGCAGGCGTTACTTTGCGGAAGTCCATGATTAGCAAGAAAAGGTTAGAATTATTTTGCTATAATCCGCCAACAGAAAAATCTGTATAACTTTTAAACTACTCTCGAGAGTAGTGTAAAAGTTATACAGATTTTTTCTGTTGGCGGATTATAGCAAAATAATTCTAACCTTTTCTTGCTTTTTCGCAATTTGTAAACTAATACGACAAACTAGGCTAATAGCATTCTAATTGCGCCAGTAGAATTATCATCTTCACAGGTTTACATAAAAATCTTTACTTGAAAGTGACCAGTTTAAGAAATTAATCAAAATACTGACTAATTTGTGAGTAACTCACGTCCAACTCGGTATTTTGATTAATTTCTTAAACTGGTCACTTTCAAGTAAAGATTTTTATGTAAACCTGTGAAGATGATAATTCTACTGGCGCAATTAGAATGCCTTAAGCCTACTTTGTCGTATTAGTTTACAAAATGGGAAAAACCAAATTAAATTTGAATTTCGCGGGCAAACCTATTATTCCACCTTAAGCTTATTTAGTTACTACAATGATGATGACTTTTCTAAATCAGTATGTCCATGTTAATCTGCACAACGGCTGTACTGATTTTGTCAGAACTTTAATCCTGATAAAATATCTACTACTACTACTACTACTACCCTTTCCTTAGAAATTCGTCGAAAAATAGCATGTAAGAGCTACCTATCATAAATTACATTTTAGAAACTACCGAGTACCTTCATTTATTAATCATGGTTCTCGTGGTTCTCTTACATAGGTAAGTTAGCTACTCGTACCTACTTACCGCGCACTTAAATGATACACTTACAAAGAACAATGGATTTTATACAAACATCTTCCGGCCTTCGTTGCCTTACTTCTGTGGGTAACTTTACCCTTCGGTTGACCTTCGAGGAGCCTTTGAGATACGTTAACGCCTCTAACAAGAAATTTCGTAGCAACAGCGCCATAATAATGCTACAAAAAGTAAAAGTGTGTACTCTCGCTTCACTTAACGTGTTTGATTAGGTTAAAAGCCTATTCTCTCAACCTATTAACTTTTATTTAGAACGTACCTTTTGCCCGCGACCTCGCCCTTGTTCGAACAAACAGACAATGATTTTAAAATAAGCACCTGGGACCTGGTTACTTTTAGTTTTCACGACAAACCCATAACATGAAAAGGTTCATTTCATTTCTGCTTACTTATAATTGGCTGAGATTAGTTTTTGTTGTTTATTCTTCTTCTTTATCAACCGACAGACGTCCACTGCTGGAAAAAGGTCTCTTGCATGGACTTCCACAGGCCTACGCCGCCTAAATCAAGCGGCTCATTGCGACTCGTTTGATGTCGTAGGTCCACCTAGTGGGGGGGTCTACCATCACTGCGCTTCCCTGTGCGTGGTCGCCACTCCAGCACCGTGGGACCCCAACAACCACCAGCTCTTCGAACTATATTGCTCGACTGCAAGATATAACTGAAATTATACAGCTTTTAATGTTGACTCCGGAACAAGAGATCTCTAAAAATATCGACTGATAGCCGACAAATAATCAATTTTTGAAGTAAAATAAAACAAAAAAAAAACTTGAGAGGTGTCAAGGGACACCCGGGTGGAACGTAGTCCCTTTCGATTAATTTTAGTGAAGGAATTGTAATAAACTAGTGGTGTCATCTAGTATTAAATTGATTAACTACGATGAATTATGTTTAGTTTATTTCTATTGCACTGTTACAAAACCAAAGAGTTACTCTGGTTTTTTAACAGATGGCGTTAGTAGTACAATTACATTTTATCCAATTTATACAATAAAAAATTAGGGAAAAATTCCACATGTAGAAATTATTTAAAATAAAATTGAAAATAGAAAATTCAGTCTGTCGAGCTGGGATTCGAACCATCGACGTTGAACTTTAGGCGACTGCCGTAACCACTAGGCCATACAGACGCCGTGTTATATGGCGAAAATATCAAACACAATGCAAAATTCACATTCAACAAAAAAGTGTCGGTTTCAAAAATGTGTCGGTTCCTTAATTTTTTCCGTCTAGCCCCCTTCAGTACCGCGCGATAAGGAACTACGTTCCAATAATTTAGTGCTCTATTTTTGAAAACATCTTTAATATTTATTGTAATATTATGCACAAACTTACATTTTCGTTACATATACTTTTAAAATTTTTCATATTTTTATACATTTATAGACAAACACTCAGAGGGACAAATGCGAATTCACCCAAATAGACATAGAGCATCTTCGCTTGGTCGACAATTCAACATTAGCACACCTAGAGCTCTACACCATCACAATATTTATGTACTCGTATCTACTACACTAGCGGCACGCTATGATGGCCGGTTTGACGTTTGTCCGCTCATGAAGTTCCGTATTAATTGATAACGACTTTGAAGGAAATAATTGTATTACTTTATTGACGATAGTGATGTGCAGAGATTCATAAATTTTATCGAATGTAGTTTTAGGTTTAGGACTCAAAATTTATTTATTAAATTGATTTCTAAAATGTATACAAGTGTAGAAAAATCAGTTTGCACCATTTAAGGGGTGAATGTACTTGTGAATATGAACAATTTTCACTATGTGGACAAACCTCTGAAATCGCAAAAAAATATCAGCTGTTTCATACAAAAGGTAAAATTTTTATTTTTATATGATATATACCACAACTCAGCATTTGGTTTTCTAAATTGAAAATTTTTAAAAATGGAATCTAATACGATCGTCACATAGGATCGCTGGCTAGCACAACTACTACCTCCGGCAAACTCGCGTCAATGCTCAATGCAAAACAAAGCAGTTTCGAATTGACGTTGCTTCGAAAAGTATAAACTGTCAGTGCAATGCGATTGTGATATAGTTTTGACCTGGCTTTGGATTTCAAATATTGATACTGCATTACTGTTGACCCTTGCTCGTTAATTTGGACTCTGTTCAAGCCCTTTGTTGTGGATTTCGTCGATATGACCGAACGTACGCAGAGAACTGTTCTAAATAGTCAGACACGTGAGTTCGTAATACGCCTTCGTAACTATTTCGATCGTGAAG
This sequence comes from Oeneis ivallda, assembly GCA_029955525.1. Classification (NCBI taxonomy): domain Eukaryota; kingdom Metazoa; phylum Arthropoda; class Insecta; order Lepidoptera; family Nymphalidae; genus Oeneis; species Oeneis ivallda. The sequence continues at coordinate 13,018,781 of JARPMR010000009.1, forward strand.
CTCAAAATGGAGGGCCAATTTTACCTATAACGTCAGTGGTTGAACGCGTAGCTGATGCGCTTAATATTGGACAACGAACTGTTAGACGGATAACTAAAAAAAAATATGGCGAGACTGGCACAGAAGAAAATAAACTTCACACACCAAAAAAGAGAAAACGAGCAAAACCAGTCGTAGGCATCGATAGCTTTGATGCCGATGCTATCCGAAGACATGTTTACGGCTACTATTTACAGAAGGAGTATCCAACAAGAAAAAAGTTGGTGCATTCACTGAAGGAAGCTGGATTATTCTTCGGTGGGGAAAGTTCTTTAACGAAGATTTTGAAGACCATTGGATTTCGATACAAAAAATGTAACAAACGCAAAATATTGATGGAAAGATTTGATATAGCGATGGCAAGGTATACTTTTTTACGGCAAGTGAAAGAAATCAAAAATTGGCAAAATGTTGTGTTCTTGGATGAAACATGGCTTAATGCTAACCATACTGTAGGCCGTTCTTGGAACGATGACACAGCAGCATCTACTTCCAAAGTTCCTGTAGGAAAAGGATCGCGACTTATAATTTGTCACGCCGGAACCATCAACGGGTTTGTCGAAGGTTCTCTCATGGCTTTTGCGTCAAAAACCACTGGAGACTATCATGAAGACATGAATGGAGAAAAGTTTACTGAATGGTTTACCTCAATGTTGTGTAGCCTCCCTGAACCATCTATTATAATTATGGACAACGCCCCATACCACTCGATGCAAATTGACAAGCCACCTGCCCAATCCCAAAAGAAAGCTGATATCGTCGCATGGCTTCGTAAAAATGGCGTAGATGCAAACATGAATATGTTAAAAGCGGAATTAGTACGTCTTTTAAAAGAAAACAAACCAACCAAGATCCGATACGTCATTGACGAAATAGCATTAGAACATGGGCACAGAGTTATACGGTTACCGCCTTACCATTGTGAGTATAATGCGATTGAGTTGGTGTGGGCTCAAATTAAGGGATATGCTGCAAGACACAATACAGAACCCCCATTTACCACAAAAAAAATGCTAAAATTATTAGAAGAAGCTTGTGAACATGTGACTAAAGGAGACTGGGAAAAGGTTGTGAATAGAACTGTTAAATTAATAAGGGAAGATTATGAAAGAGATGTGAAAATAGATAATATTATAGAAAACGAACATATAATTATTAATGTAGGTGATGATAGCAGTGACGACAGTGAAAATAGTAGTATGGACGAATCTGATTAATTATGGCCTTTTGTGGCACCTTTTTTGGTATCTTTTGTATTCATATGTTTCTTGTGTGCATATAAAGTATGTATATTCATTTTCATTCAAATATTCAGTTCGTTCAAATAAATTAAATAAACATATACATTTTTGTTTTATTAAACCTATTTAATCAGGTACAAAAACAAAACTTAATTGTTTTTTGTTCGAGAATAAATTGATATTCCACATGACTATTGTAATGTGTCAAACCGGCCATCATAGCGTGCCGCTAGTTTAGTCCTAGATAATAGTAATCGCTTAAAACAATAGGCATAGATTTATTATAGGTAGCTGCTACCTATAATAAATCTATGGAATAAACCATTGGCATTGATAATAAACCATTTCAACCAAAGCACCTTATCATTTCATAATACAATGTTATTATTATCTAAACCAGCTCTAAACCAAATTATTATTTAGACTGAAATTTCGTTAACAATACAAAACAATAAAATTTTATTTACCGCAATGTGATTTCAGGAAAGTCGGGTTCTGTTTTAAAAGTGACATTTAATTAAAGAAAACGCCTATCCGTTTCCGACATCAAGATATCAGTCTCTTCTTTTGATGTCATTTAATGTCAAAGATAAAGCCACGAAAGTCTTCTCAATTTGCAGGTTCAATTTTCATGTTCTTTAAAATATAATTACAAGTAGGTAGGTACGTACCTACATTTTATTAACCCAGTAGTACGCAGTGAGCTACCATAAAGAATTCATTAAATCTCAGGGTTGGTATCTAATACTCATTTATAGTGCTTCCGCCATTACAATATTATCGCCATTATTTATTACTTAGATCCTCAAAGTTAAATAGTATGACCCCAACAGGTTATTTTATTTACATAATATGTAAATAAACCTGTTGGGGTCGTACTATTATATATTATGAAATCCTTTTTTCGCTTCGTGGCAAGTGCCATTAGGTGAAACTTAATTGACTTTAAATCAAACTGTAATTGAACGCAGAGGCTAGAATTATATAGCTAGTATATAATTATATAAACATTGTGCCACAACTTGGCCTACATGAATTAAATAGTTGGAATTTTAATATAAAAAAAATTATGATGAAGATGACAAAAAAAAACTGATAAAATAAGCAGAGTCTAGATTGTAGAACTAGACAGTAAAACTACCTAATTTAAAATTCGTCGATAGTGGAAAAGCTTTTGTCCGATTAGATAGTCGCATCACAGTGTAATCTGCCCGAGATTTAGCGATAATACTATTGCCACTAAGCTATTATTTTTTTGCAATTAAAAAATTACTAAAATGCGGCTTGATTCCCTGCCGTCAAAATCTGCCATGCAAACAAATAGGGGTATTGGTATGCCATACCCTTTCCAAATTAGCACATTGTAATCTTAAGACACATAGTTCGAAGAGCTGATGGTCGTTGGGGTCCCAAGGTGTTGGAGTGGCGACCCCGCACCGGGAAACGCAGTGTTGGCAGGCCCCCCACCAGGTGGACCGACGACATCAAACGAGTCGCAGGGAGCCTGCGAGCCTGGGAGCCACTGGATTCAGGCGGCGCAAGACTGAGACCTGTGGAACTCCATGTCGGAGACCTTTGTCCAGCAGTGGACGTCTATAGGTTGATAAAGAAGAAGAAGAAGAATCTTAGACAGCATCAACATTCAACACTTACCATCAGGTGAGATTGCAATCTTTATCTTATCATCGAATAATATATTCTATATCTTATCATCGAATAATATATTTATCTTTCCCTCATTGTGGAAACTCTGCATACATAGAATATCTGTTAAGTATATTGTAAAAGTATTTTGAAAAGAGCAACTGCCGAGTTTCTTGCTGGTTCTTCTCGGCAGGAACGGCATTCCGAACCAGTGGTAGACTCATTGACGATTTAAAAGTACTTGTAAAAGTTTATTTGAATAAAAAACATTTCTATTCTATTCTATTCTATTCTATTCTATAAAAAATGATTCAGTACAAAATTCGTCTCATAAATATTACTTATAGTAATGGACCCAGTATCGAAATAAGGGAAGTAGTGAAAAATGTTATCACTTTCAATCGCTTTTGCTTGCGGGACAATGATATTTCACAGTTTTCCTTCCATTTCCAGTTTTTGATAGCGGCCTCGATCTTTCGAAAGCCTTCGAGGCTTTTTTGTGAAACATTAACCGCCATAAATATGCCACAAAATGTATAAAAAAGGAAACTCGTATTTTACTACACTCGCTGATATTGATATTGAAAATATAACAAAATATTTACTTACTTAAGAATAAAATGTAGGTATCTTGGATCCTTAAGCAATGAAAAGGAAAATGTCGAGGTAACAAAGTAACCCATATACATATAAATGTCACCGTAAGATTGTGAAAATCGTTAGTTTATAAACAAACAAGTAAGAAGCTTGTTAGATTATAAACTGGCGCAAGATTGTGAACTGTATCTAATCTCGGATGACCATGAGTTCTGGACTGCGATGATATTGCCCGAGCATTAGGTATACATAATGTCTATCACCTATTGGGTAGAATAATAACAAGATTTAAGTACTACTAAAAATCATAATATCGAATAGTACCTAAAAACGAATTCCACGCAGTCTTGTCTGCCCTACCCCTGGAGTTTTTTTTAAAGCGCGGATCCAGAAGCTCGCGAAGGGGGCTCTGTACGAAGATCGAGTAGGTGAATCTGAATGAAGGGGCGACGGAGCGAGTCTTCTGGCGTAGACCATTTGATTTGTAAATAACTGTATTTGTAATGCAACACAGGACTAGTAGTGTCAGTACAAATCAAATGGGCTACGCCAGAAGAAACGCTCCGTTGCCCCTTCCTTCAGCTTCATTCAGGGCCTCCTTCGCGCTTCGAGCTTCAGGCTCCGCGCTTTAAAAAACACTCCAGGGGTAGGGCAGACAAGACTGCGTGGAGTCGGGGCACTAGCATTACAAACAAACACGTGATTACCAAATAACAATAATAATGTTATATTTTAAATAGGGTATTTTACTACTTTTAGAAAATCATATTAAATTGTTAATAATGCTATGCTGAAGCTAACAAAACGTATATTTCGGCATAATTTTCAGTATTTTTCATAAAAATCGAGAAATAAATTTAAAAAAATAAATTGCCGCGGAAACGTTCCATTTGTTTACATGACGTCACAGTTGACACACAGTTAAATGACAATTCCAAAGCCCAAAGGTGGCGTGAACTGTGACGTCATTCGAGATTCAAGAACGTTTTCGATCTCGTGAACATGGCCAGAATTATAGCAATTTTAATTAATGTTTTCTAATTAAATAAAGCTTTATTTTTTAGTTTTGTCGTATCGAATAATGTTTTTAGATAATAATCTTTTAGGATGACACCAGATTAAACGATATTTTTAATATAGTCAAATACCCTATTACATAAATAAACAATTTCTAATGTCAGTCATTTCAACTTTTTGTCACATGATCAGTGGTCACCCTATTGTAGTAATGTTTATTAAATTATAAACTAACCGATACTGTACGGCGAGTTCATAATCTTGCACCAGTTTATAATCTGACTAGTTCGTTTATGAACTTACAATTTTTATAATCGTTTAATTTTCGTTAAGTAATTTAATTAATTTTCGTTTCGTTCAAGGACAATGGGGACTTTTACATACGTAATTCCGTAGTCCGTGTACACGCACTCTTTAAACATTTTTGTGGTGGTGTCTTATGATGCGGGTTGTTACGTTCTCTCAAATATGGTTGAGCGAGGCAACGGCTGGGTCATGCGTCATGCTCGTGAACGGGTCCCACCGGCGGGAATGGGGCTACTTTATGTCTGCCCAGATATAGTGCATTGTTAGAAGGTACACATTTTTGGAACTTCCCCTCATTGTAGAACCACTGGATACATAGCATAATATTTATTGTATTGTTAGCGGACTGACGCCATCTTGGAGCAAAACGTGCGCGGATGAATCCGAGCGCGCGCACGAGTAACACCGAGCCGACCCGAGTAAGATCGACTCGTAAATCGGGAGGGGCGACGATTTAGCGATCGTCGGCCTTATAAGCGCAGCGTGGTATTTGTTCGCTCACTTTGATTGGGACGAGCGTACCGTCAACATCTCCTAGGCGTGATGGGATCACGCCTGAGTCATAATAACTGTCCATTGGTTGATTTGCCCATTTTGATAGTTACCCTCACGTTCAGATGGTGGTTTTGTCTGTCGTGCTGTGGTTATTAGCTGAGTGGAAAGGGGCCGTTATTGGGGATGGTGGAGACGGCTTAGGTAGGGTTTCAGCGTTTTAAGAGATGCGTTCTCTTATAGCCTGATTAGTTTTTGAGTAATAAACCCTCTTTTGATAACTTTTGAATGGATCCGCTTCTGATAGCCAATATCAGAGGTGGGATTTCCACTTAATGCCGCTTCTGATAGCCAAAATCAGAAGTGGGATTCCTACTTGATGCCCATTAGAGTTCAGGCTTTGCCCTGGCAATCATTTTATTTCGATTGGAACAAAATTAATTCTTAACTTTGATTTTATCTTTGTTCTGTGAATATGTTGGATGGACAGGAATTGTAACCGTGAACGGTCTCGTGATCGACATCGGAGATCGCAAAGCAGAGCACGTCGATGTGACACACGTAATCATTGGTCGCGAGATCATACCGGAACCGCGAGTCACTGCCTGCCACGATACCTGGATGCACAGTGCAGCGCTGGCTACGGCGTTTCTGCGCCTCATCGCCGGTGCTCTGGCGAGCACGGCAGAGCGTGTCGCAGCGCCGGTCACGGCGTTTCTGCGCCTCATCGCCGGTGGCCTGGCGAGCACGTCGGAGTGTGTCGCAACGCCGGTCACGGCGCGTTTGCGCATCACCTGCCGGTACTACTGGATTGTGCGGTGAGTTCAGTGTATCGTTCCAATGCTTAATGCTGTTTTGAAGGGGTCTCTTGATCATTTGGTTGTCTTGGCCCATACGTGGGGCTTGTATTGTATTTGTGGAGGGGACGCCTGCTAACGCCGGGCGGGTGATCAGTCCTGTGTCGGGAATATTTCACCCAATACGTGGGGCTGAGTTGTTCAAGAATTAAAAGCTGAAAGCTTTTTAACATTCGATTCCGATCTCAAAATTTAAGGTTAATTCCCTTTTCGATGTTCTGTTTAGTTCAGTTAGTTAGATTCGATGAAAATTGAACTGACCCGTTCACCCACTGATTAATGCGAAAGTCTGCAGGTACCTTAGTAAACAATGATTTTTATTCACATGTGGGTACTTTGTGCAATTGGATGCCGGCGCGGCGCATCTCCGCGCGTTGCCTGTCGGCGGTGGGTGAGCGCGCCGCTTCGTACCGCAGCGCCGGTTGCGGCGCCACTGCACTCGTGTCGCAACGCCGGCTGCGGCGCTATTGCGCACCACCTGATCGCGCTGGCGAGTGCGTCACCTCCTGACGCAGCGCCAGTCGTGGTGCCACTGCGCGTCACCTGTCGACGCACTGGCGAGTGCGTCACCTCCTGATGCAGCGCTGGTCGCGGCGCCACTGCACGACACCTGTCGTTGCGCTGGCAATACGCGGCGCCTACCACAAGTGCCGGTCTGCACTTAGCACATTGAGATGTGCACAGATATGTAAAGGATTCGGTCTGTAAGATATTTCATATTTGTTTATGAGAGTAGAAAATTAATGTGTGAGCTAGTCTCACTGATACCGTTCCATGTTTGTTAGTGTTGTTTGTTGTTTGGGTCGATAATAATGATGCGACCTTTAAAGCAGGTAGTTAAGCAAAACGATATTGCTTTCAGTGATATTATTGCTGATTTCCACACATGTTACTTGTGCACTCTGCACATATCACAAGTGTAACAAGATGCCCCCTAGTCTTGTTGTTGATAAGGTCCGATTCAACAGAATCATGAGACCTTGTGTAAATGTGTACTTGCTGTCGCTGGCTGACAGTAAAGAATCCTGTTTTGGTTTCCGTGCTCGATTTTGAGGAAATGTTCTTTCCTTATTTGAATTATTAATTAAGGTCAGGTGAGGCCGAGTCGTCACAAGTTCGAAGCATTGGTCAAGTCCTCACCCCCTGCTAACGTCAAAGCCCTGCAACTAATTTTGACTTTTGAACAGGTATCACCTCTGAACCTTCTTATTGGTATTGGTGGCGTAATTCCTATCACCATAAGTCTGGTTCACGATGTAGCTGCTGAAAGTGCACAGCCTATTCGAGCAGCATGACGTGCCACCCGGTAGGGTGACTATGCTAATCAGAAGCGTTGTCCGCTTTGTGTGTTTCAGATTGGAGTCATGATATCTGTGATTAAGTATTCCCAGTCGACGGGAAAGCTTGATCCAGGTATGCGGGACCATATAAGGTCCTGGAGACCTTGCCAAGCGGCCGCTACGAACTGTAGCCGTTGAGTGGGTCATATGGCAAGACCACTCAGGCAGCGGCCGAGTATATGGTGCCCTGGCGAGGAAAGTGGTTTCCGGAGGCGTGTGCTGCTTTCTTCGAATTTAATTTCAGTTGGTTGACTACTTTGTTGTGGTAAAGATAAAAGTCGTGGTTTTGTTAGTCATAGTCCCCAGAAAGCCCTCACTGTTCTAAACAATAAGTTTTACCCCCTGACTGACATACACCATCTATTTATTTTCCTTGCCCATTTTTGTGCTATGACTTAACGAATCACGGTAATGCTTTATCCCTCAAGGAAAGTTCAACAGCGTCGGGTTGAGATGTAAGTGACTATTGCCTGAAACTGGTAGTCCGTTCTCGTGTGTCGGGTTGAGATGTAAGCGACTATTGCCTGAAACTGGTAGTCCGTTCTCGTGCGTCGGGTTGAGATGTAAGCGACTATTGCCTGAAACTGGTAGTCCGTTCTCGTGCGTCGGGTTGAGATGTAAGCGACTATTGCCTGAAACTGGTAGTCCGTTCTCGTGCGTCGGGTTGAGATGTAAGCGACTATTGCCTGAAACTGGTAGTCCGTTCTCGTGCGTCGGGTTGAGATGTAAGTGACTATTGCCTGAAACTGGTAGTCCGTTCTCGTGCGTCGGGTTGAGATGTAAGCGACTATTGCCTGAAACTGGTACTCCGTTCTCGTGCGTCGGGTTGAGATGTAAGCGACTATTGCCTGAAACTGGTAGTCCGTTCTCATGCGTCGGGTTGAGATGTAAGTGACTTTTGCCTGAAACTGGTAGTCCGTTCTCATGCGTCGGGTTGAGATGTAAGTGACTATTGCCTGAAACTGGTAGTCCGTTCTCATGCGTCGGGTTGAGATGTAAGTGACTTTTGCCTGAAACTGGTAGTCCGTTCTCATGCGTCGGGTTGAGATGTAAGTGACTTTTGCCTGAAACTGGTAGTCCGTTCTCATGCGTCGGGTGTGAGGCAAGTTGCCTTACTGCGTGTGGTGCCGCCTGTGGCTGGCGTGGCCAAGCTGCAGCGCGCTACTGAGGCTTGCGACCAGGAGTGGCTGGTCCAGGACGGCATGTCCTGTGGGTGCGAGTCAGTCGCACTCGACGGGCAAGCTGGCTCTGGCTGGCAAGTGGACGCATCTGAGTACATGGTCCCGTGGCACGGGTAGTGGACTCTTGAGGTATCCGTAACTTGCTGTGATGGTGAGTTGCTGGGCTGGACAGGTTGCAAACTGTTCTTAGGTATGTCGCCAAAAGGAGCGAACGTCGTGCTTCCTTTTTGGGTGGTCACTTGCTAAGTTATGTTTAACGTTCTACCTCTGATTTAGTATGGTGGAGTTGTCTGTTGTCTGAGTTATGTTAAGCGTTCTACCTCTGACTTGTGAGGAAGTTGACAGAGTCTGGATATTAAACGTTCTACCTATGACTTGGGGTCTAGTTGAGCCATGACAACGTTTTCGTCTATAGCTTAATTGGTAACCTTGCTGTTTTGCATCTTATCAATATGGCGGACGCGTCTATTATTAGATGTAAAGCTTCAGTTTGTTTCTTTTTCTGTTGATGTTTTGTTTTTTTAAGACTAGAGGAGGCTGGGCCCTCTTCAATACATCAACTGTCTCCAACTACTACACCAGCCAGGTCGTTGCCTAGACTGATTGCTGGATCTTCAGACGATGATGGACCTGGTGAGGACACCAGGGTGTCAGGAGAGGCCGTGTTAGCGGACTGACGCCATCTTGGAGCAAAACGTGCGCGGATGAATCCGAGCGCGCGCACGAGTAACACCGAGCCGACCCGAGTAAGATCGACTCGTAAATCGGGAGGGGCGACGATTTAGCGATCGTCGGCCTTATAAGCGCAGCGTGGTATTTGTTCGCTCACTTTGATTGGGACGAGCGTACCGTCAACATCTCCTAGGCGTGATGGGATCACGCCTGAGTCATAATAACTGTCCATTGGTTGATTTGCCTATTTTGATAGTTACCCTCACGTTCAGATGGTGGTTTTGTCTGTCGTGCTGTGGTTATTAGCTGAGTGGAAAGGGGCCGTTATTGGGGATGGTGGAGACGGCTTAGGTAGGTTTTCAGCGTTTTAAGAGATGCGTTCTCTTATAGCCTGATTAGTTTTTGAGTAATAAACCCTCTTCCGATAACTTTTGAATGGATCCGCTTCTGATAGCCAATATCAGAGGTGGGATTTCCACTTAATGCCGCTTCTGATAGCCAAAAGTATTGTAAACTTGTTTTGAAAAGAGCAGCTTGCTGCTTCTTCTCAGCAGGAAGGGCATTCCGAACCAGTGGTAGACTCATCGACGATTCAAAAGCACTTGTAAAAAACACGCAGGTTACTTTATGTTCGTAAAAGTCGATGGTTTCATCAAAGCTCGCCTACCTACCTACGGCAGATTTTCAAAGCGTCTGACAGGGCGTAAGAACCATCGGAAGTGTCAAACTGCTGAGGAAACATCTTCTGATAGGTCACCAAGTAACATAAATAAAATTTAGCTTTTATACTATGACGAAAGTATCCTCAGAATTTATGCACCTATATCTCCCAAAGCCACCAAGATCGAAACTTCATAGTCAAGGATCGTTCTTATCTCTATTGGGGACATTCGCAGAGGAACTTTCAGCTTTTATAAATTGACGAAAGTCTGAAAGGTCTTGGCTCCCTCTCTAGTGCTTTATACTACACTTACGAGGAAAATAACAGGCACATTCTTTAATTATTGAAGTTTACTTTAGAGGTACGCCGTCTACTTTAAAGGTACGCAGGCAACTTTGGTGGTACGCATGTTACTTTTAAGGTACGCCAGCTACTTTAGATGTACGCCAGCTACTTTACAGTTACGCCGGCTACTTTAGAGGTACGCAGGCTACTTTGGTGGTACGTCCGTCCGTCCGTCCGTCCGTCCGCGTCTGCGGTTCAGCTCAGAGAATATTGGTACTAGAAATCTGTAATTTGACAAGGGTTTAAATATCAATCACGCCGACAAAGTGGTGAAATACAATTATTGTGAAATAGTTATTTGTGTTATATGGGGCCAAAGGAATTTTTTGTTCCCCGAGGGCGTTATTTATAATTCAGAGCGAAGTGAAGGATTCTATAGTAGACTCCCGAGCGCAGAGAGGGATTCTAAAGTAGAATCCTGAGCGTAGCGAGGAATTCAATATACGCCACCCGAGAACAAAATATTTTGGCCCCGAATGACACACACTATTTTTCATCATTACGAGAAAAGGCTAGGAGTATCAGCCTACTATGTATAGAGTATAGACATTACCAATACGTATATTGAAAGTTTAAATGAAACACAAATAAATTTTTATGAAATAGTTAAACATTAATATTTATGTTGGAAGTATGGGCATATAATTATATCTAATCGACAAATTTGATCACGTGACTTATCGAAGACAACAGCTTCTCAAACATTTTTGAATTTCGACACATTTTTGAATTCTCTCTTCTGATTGGTCCGCGTTAGTGCTTTAGTATCTATGCTAAAGTACGAACGCGGACCAATCAGAAGAGAGAAATGAAAAGTCCCATGGGGTTAAAATTAAATTTTGCTTCCGCTATCCTCTGAAGCCAATATTCGTTTTTCGAATAGGTATGATGAAAAATATTTTTTTAGGGTACCTCCCCTACATGTAAAGTGGGGATGATTTTTTTTTCGTCTATACCATAGTGTGGGTGTCGTTGAATAGGTCTTTCAAAAATATTGTGGGTGTTTTTTTCAATTCACAACACCATTTTTCAATTCAGGGATCCGTTTGTGAAATATGATATTTTAAAGTGCTAAATTTTATTAGAATCAAGTGTCGTCCCCCCCCCCCCTCTGCCAGCTAAATGGTCGTATAAAGGATACAAGAAAAAATTCACAGCAGTAGTATATAATGAATTTTAAAGGAAAACTATCACGGCTAAGTAGGTTTCATTAGTTAAGGAGTTATATCTGTTTTGTCTAAGTTAGGTATTACACGTAGTGTAAGTTGCATATTTTGTAGTATATTACAGTATTTAAACCATGGAACTCAAAATGTATTCAATATTCATAACTAAAATAAAAGCACTATCCTAGGTCAGCAATAATATTTGAGACTTTCAACATACGGAACCCTACACTGCGCGTGGCCCGACACGCACTTGGCCGGTTTTTTAAGTATTGGTATTAAACTGAACTGATTCTGTTAAAAATTAATAAAAAAACCACGTATGTAATGAATTTTCATACAACTTTTCAGCCCGCTAAAGCACGTAAGTAATGTTTCATACATTTTTTCAGCCCGCAGATTGGTCTCCACGTAAAGACGTATTTTCTGTCTCGCTCTGTTTCGATATGACACAAATCAGAAGGTACTTTCCGAGCAGGTTTAGTATAAAAGACTATTTAACAGGGTCGACTCGACCGATAAAGTCACCCCTAGACGATGGAAATAATAATAGGTCTCTTGAAAGGATCGCTGCTTGTGTCCAGCATGATCAAATAAACTTTAGGTCTGATTTCTTCTATGCCGATATAATTGAAATGAAATGAAAATACACTTTATTGTACACCAATCAACACAAAACAAAAGAACATGAAACATACATAATATAAGGGTAGAAGCTGTACAATAGGCGGCCTTATCGCTAAGAAGCGATCTCTTCCAGACAACCTAACGACGAAACAGTAATAGAAGAAATACTGGATGAGGGTGTACACTAAAAAGGAATAAATGATGAAAATAATTACGTGAAAAAAATATATATATGTATAAACAAAAATATAATAAACATATTTATTATTTTAACATGTTCCAGTCACTAGGCACCGACAACGTCACAGTAAGAATAGTACTCGCCACCATACAGGCGTAGCCTAGCCTAGTAGCGTAAGGTGTAGATTTAGGTCTGAACTAAAACTAGGAGACTCGACTATGGCCAATATATCTTACTTTCTGTCTGCCCACTTTCACCACAAGCTTCGTTTGTTATGAAGTTAATATAACCGAAACTATTCTCGTCTTGGCAATTTAATTGAAATGTTTCATTAGACTGTAAATCATCATGTTAAATCCATTTTCCCTCTATTTCTGTTAGTATAGTAAAATAATAGATTGTTAAACTAAGGTCAAAGTGAGGCTCTAACTATGATGGACGTACGAGCGTAACAAGGTCTAATATTACATAACATTAATTTGAGAGTGTATAATAGTTAAATAGTTTAAAATATTACACTATAATTAAATTTCCGATAGCACAATTGCTATATTCATCCAGTGTTTTTAAATTCTCTTATTGTACGATAATTTCCAATTTTTAGGATTCCGTACTCCGTGCTAAAAACGGAACCCTTATAGGATCACTTCGTTGTTCGTCTGTCTATCCGTCTCTCAAGATCCTTTATCTCAAGAACGTGTGAAGGTATCAAGTTGAAATTAATATCAAATACTTAGATCTTCAATCCCTTGCCGCAGTGAAAAAATTAAACTTCTAAGTCGACGCAATCAAAAGATACGGCCTTTTATGCTCCGTTATGCCACATATTTTAGCACTCGCAAGGGATTCAAAAGGGTTTAGGGTACTTCCCGTTGACCTAGAATCATAATCATAATCATAAGGCATGATTTTTTTTTATCTTTATTTTATGCCGGGGCTTTATCACCTCGTGTTAATGTCGCTCCCGTAGAATAAAATAACTTGATTAATCACTAATTATTAAAATACACTCAAGATTCTACATAAAATTAAATTATTCTGCCGCAAATAACAATGTTCACAGCAGCCTCGCCTCCTCAGATAAAGGGAAGGCCAAGCTGCTGTTACACATGCAATGTCATGTAGCACAAGTACTATAAAAAATTCGAAAACCATAAAGTAGTTGCATCACACAAAAAAAATTTGTGAAGCAGTATTAAAAAATTATAGTTTAACAAAAAAATATTTATAAGCAAATTAATATAATACTATCGTTTTAATTGAATACTTTTACTTCTGGAGTACGGAACCCTCGGTGCGCGAGTCCGACTCTCACTTGTCCGGTTATTTTTTATTTTAATACACTCTGCATTCATTTATTTAGACTGCATCGTTACTTAGCATCAGGTGAGATCGCAGTCAAGGGCTATCTTGTCATTATTATATTGCAGAGTGTTGTACCTACTCTAACCTATCTCACGATTATTGCATTAGCTTACAGATAGCAAATTCCGTCGTTAGCATACCTTACGGAAATGAAATTAACTTGTTTATCATGAATTGATGAATAAATTACGAAAATGGGTCGATGATTCAATAATCAAAATAAAAATTCTCTCTGATAGTGATTTATATTCATATTGAAGGGTCCCATTTTTCTTCTATTTACAGCTTCAGCAACTCTAGCCATGTTACATAGGTTTCTTGTCTATTCACTTTCTCTGATCGTAAACGTTTTGACGAAAGCCACCATGGAAAACGATTAATTGGAGCGCTCATTCTATCCCGTGGAGAGAAAAAATATATGTCATTGTCTATGCTTAGCGTTTTTAAACGTCAGTCACAAAAGTAACGTCAAATATTAACTAGTGGTTCGCCCCGAACTGAGACCTCGCGGTAACGGTATCCCATGATTATTCATTCAATCGATACATGATAACCAAAACTGACATTATTATTATGCCCGTTTTCACCAAACATACCTAAATCATCCCCTAAGTAGGAGTCTCTTAACGTAGGTAGCTCCTAAATACAATCCTAAGTCCTAACATCCGTCCCAATATCCTTTTAGGTGTCCCGTACAGGATCGTGATAAATAAGTTGACAGAAAACATCAATCACCTAACTTATAGGTAGCCCGTAAAGGTTAGGGAACGTTAGTGAAAACATTGAATTATTATGTAGGTACTAACGAGTGAAACCGGGTTACGGGCATCTGTACAAATCGTCATCTATCGACGCGAATAGAAAATATACAATATTTAACTAAAATTTAACTAAAAAATAATTTTAATTGAATAATATGGTACAAAAAAAATTACAATACAATTATTGTATTATAATAAGTAACTAAATAATAATGGTCGACGCAAATCTATTTTTGGGATAGGTCGTAGTCGTAACTCGTAGTTCCATGGGAATAGTTACTGACTGCGCCATCTATTAGCATTATTGTGAAGCTATGTTGATGCTATATGAATTACTGATGCCCATTAAAAATTAAATAATCTCGTTTCTTTATAATATTCATATAATTTTAGTATTTGTTGTTCAAGTACAGGATATAAGTGACCTAAAAAAATAAAATCAGTTTGAAAATCCATAGCGGATTTTCCTAGAGAGCGTCTTCAAGCGAGCGTATAAAATCGCCACTTTGAAAGCCCCCCATTTCGTCAATTTTAAGGGAAAAATTAAAAAAAATATATTTTTGTACTCGGTTCAAAATTATCTTTAAAATGATACGTAACAATTTTATGTAACGCGATATGTTTTTTTTTTACTTCGCATTCACTTCTATGAGAGCCCCCCTGAAATAAAGGTTTTTATAATTTTTTATCCAATATTCGGCTGAAGGCCATCAGTTTACATATTATATCTAAATTTGAAGTAATTTCGTTCAGTAATTCAAAAGTTATAAGGCTCTGACAGACGGACGGACGGACGGACGGACGGACGGACGGACGGACGGACGGACAAGTGCAAATTCACTCTAGTAGACTCAGAGACCTCGCTTCGCTCGGTCAATAAACATAATACGACTCAATTTTTTAAATAGAATAAAAAAGTGAGTGTAATAGGTAATGTAAATATAGTACAGTCGCTACGCCGACGCAGTCGACAATTTCTCCCATCGCCACAACTTTAGGGGCTCCACGAAGACAGCGGCATCCGGTAAACCCTTCGCCCACCGGGTCTACGCCGCGACGGGAGAGGCTGCTTCGAGCGCGCACACGGAGGGCACAGACGCCTTTCGAACAAGCCACAAGCGAGTTCGCAGGCGTCGAGAATTGCCGGCTGCAACTGGAGGAAGTCCGGGAACGCAATCACCATCAGAGGGATATGGAAAGGCTCCGATTAGAATCGCGAAGAATTGAAATGGAGGAAAACCGAAACGAAGTTTTTGCACGATTAAATAGGGTTCTAGACAATTTGACAGAATATTTGAGACCAGCATCTTCATAAGTGGTTGTCTCAGTATCTGTCAATCGGTCTACCCATTTTTGAGAGATCCGTAGGAGAACCAAAGTCACTGACATAGCTCAGCGAGTCGCGAAACTGAAGTGGAAATGTGCGGAGCACATAGTTTGAAGAGCTGATGGTGGTAGGAGTCCCAAGGTGCTAGAGTGGCCACCCCGCCCGCACCGGGAAGCGCAGTGATGGCAGACCCCCTACTAGGTGGACCTCTGACATCAAACGAGTCGTGGGGAGCCGCTGGATTCAGGCGGCGCAAGACCGAAGCCTGTGGAAGTCCATGCAGGAGACCTTTTAGAAATCTTAGAAAT